>OZ004617.1:37183377-38562334 GCA_963924575.1 Pycnomerus fuliginosus | reverse complement strand
CCTCAGTGCACCGCCGAGTGTGCAAGAGTAAATTAACTTATTTTTTATTAGATGATTTTATGAATACCTATACAATATTGTACTAGCTGACTCCCCCGGCGTTGCTCGGGTTGATTAAATTAAATAAATTCATTTATTTTATTTTAATTTTATGAAAACGCGCTTCAATTTACCTAAAAACCGGACTGATGGGTCCGCGAGGAATATAATATGACTATTTTATTCCTATATTATGATTGTTATAATAAAGCGACTTATTTTTTAGATGATTTTATGAATAGGTACATATTATACCGGGATATCAAAAATTATCTTGGTCGTGGGCGGTCATGAAATGGGAAACATCTGTCGTATGCTAGAAATTCTTGTCGATTAAACAACTCAAGAATTTTAAACCAATCAAACTCCAGTATTCTAGACAGTCGACCAATCACCATGGTTTTGAACTGAAAAACATGCACCACGAGTGAAAAGCAGGACGGTTTTCCAGCGATTAAACAACTCAAGAATTTTAAACCAATGAAACGTCAGAATGTATAGACACTCGACCAATCACCATGGTTTTGAACTGAAAAACACCACGAGTGAAAAGCAGGACGGTTTTCCAGCGACAAGATTTCTGCCAAATGAAATGTCATGGTAACGAGCATGGCAAATTGTTTCCATTGAAATTTCTTTTGTTGTTTAATCAGCCGAATATAATTCGTGGTCTGATTTTTTCTGCAAAATTTGCTTACAAATACATTCGAAGCTTTTGCTTTTGGAAAATCGCACTTGCGCTAAAGTGCTCGTGACGATTTTCGTTGCAAAAGCTACTCATTTATTTGTTTCGCAAATTTTGTCGGAAAAAAGCAGTACCACTCGTGTGTACAGTGTGTCTCATTTTAACTGGAACCACCCAAATATTTCGGTTAATTTTAACCGAATCAATGCGTTCTTTTTTCTGCATGTAGAGCTCCAAAATCTGCACCTGTGTAATACTCAACTTTTTTTATAAACCGAAACCCCAGCCTACTGCGATTTAATAAAAAGGCCAAAAATCACGAAATCGTATTAGGCATTTTTTTATCGAAAAATTTTATGAAGAAAAGTTACTCAGGATGGCTAAATCCGAAGTTTCAGGAAAAAATAAAAATGTTGAATTTCTTGAGGAAGAATCATAAAATAACGAAAACATCAATATTTTAGTGCCGTAGCAGAATGCGGAGGTACTCTTGTCTTAGCTTATTCGCTCGCTCGCTCGCTCGCTGGCTCCTCAGTCTGTCCGTCAGATAACTTGAGAACGGATTGAGATATCGAGCTGAAACTTGGTATACGGCTTTGCCTCCCAAAAAGTAAGGCGGGGATTGCTTTTGGGCCATATCGGACCAAGGGGGTGGGAGTTAGGGGTGAAAAACCGAAAAACTATTAATTGCAATAACTCGAGAACTACTGGAGCTATCTTACTGAAACTTGGTATGCATGTTCTTCCTTCAAGTCCGTTGAAAGTGAGGGGGGTGCCAATTTCGGGGGATGAAATTTAGGGGATGAAAATCACAAAAAATGTGATAATTCCGCGAGGGTTGCACGCATCTATCTAAAACTCAACATACACATATATTTCGATGAAACCTTACGGGGGATGTTTTTTCCGCAAACTCGGATTGAGGGTGTGGAAATTTGGGGTTGTAACTCAAAATTTTGCTTAATAAGTATTGGTCGAAATTGGCGTTATTCGATAGCTTTTCGTTAATGGTTCAAAAAAGGTGTTACTCATATTTTACGAAAAACCACCCTTAAAGGCGCTACAACCCCTAACATGCAAAAATACAAAAATACGAGAACTCAACAACCACTCAGCTTATCAACGCAGAATTTGATGCGGTAATTTTCAGTGACTCTGGAGGGGGATGGACGAATTTTTACTAACATCCAATAAAGGGGATGAAATTTAGGGGTTGAAACTTGAAATTTCTTCAAGTAAATGGTAGTATAAAATTACGGGGTTCGATAGATTTCTATCAACCATTGAAAAAAGTCTTATGAGTTTTCAACCTAAAATCAACCCCTAGGCTACTAACAACCCCTAACGCTTTGTCAGTGGTTAAATAGGTTTTATTTATTTTTACTGAAATTCTATTGACTTATTTATGAACAACCGAAGTAAGCAAATACACAAAGAGTTATGTAACAGCGGAAAAATAAATTCACCCCTGTAAATCATAAAGGGGTGAAATCTTAGGGGATTGAAACTGAAAATCTATTAATTGCTATAACCGAGAACTGCTGAAGGTATCTTACTGAAACTTGGTACGCATGTTCGACCTTCAAGTCTATTGAACGTGAGGGGGTCCCTAGTTGGGGGATGAAATTTAGGGGATGAAAATCTCAAAAAAAGTAATAACTCCGCAAGTGTTGCACGCATCCATCTGAAACTCAACATACACATATATTTCGATGAAACCTTACAGGGGATGTTTTTTTCGGAAATCGGAAGGAGGGGGTGGAAATTGGGGGTTGTAACTTAAAATGCTGCTTAATAAGTATCGGTCGAAATTGGCGTCATTCGATAGCTTTCCGTTAATGATTCAAAAAAGGTGTTAATCATATTTTACCAAAAACCACCCTTAAAGGCGCTACAACCCCTAACATGCAGAAATACAAAACGTCGGATAACTTGAGAACATTGAATGAGGTGTCGAGATCAAATTTACTATACGGTTTTGTGCCCTAAAAGTAAGGCGGGGATTGCTTTTGGGCCATATCGGACCAAGGGGGTGGAAATTAGGGGTTGTAACCCACAATTCCGATCTATAAGTATTGGTCGAAATTAGCGTCATTCGATAGCTTACCGTTAATGATTTAAAAAAGGTGTTATTCATACTTTGCAAAAAAGCACCCTCAAAGGCGCTACAACCCCTAATATGCGGAAACACAAAAATACCAGAACTTCAAAACTGTTCGACGTATCAATGCAGGATTTGGTGTTCTAATCTACAGTGACATTGTAGGTGGATGAGCAAATTTTCATTACGATCTAACAAAGGGGGTTAAATTTAAGGGTTGAAACTGGAAATTTCTTCAGATAAGTGTTGTATTAAATCACAGGGTTCAAAAGACTTCGTTAATCATTGAAAAAAGGTCTTATGAGTCTTCAACCTAAAACCAATCCTTAGGCTACTAACACCCCTAACCTCGATATGTGAACCCACAAAAAGCAAAATTTCCGCAGACCGCTTCTTTTTAGTGTAATTTTCGAAAGTTCTACTTTACTACAGTCACTTTTCACCCCCTTAACTTTTTATCCCCCTTCACAATTTTGCAACCCCTCGAACGTTAAATTGGCCAAATTCGTGCAATTTTGTCTTTCTTCGGTAATAAATTTTACTCTTTTGGATAATATTTACATTTTTCACTTTTTAACACCACTGTGCGTCTGCGGAGGCACTACTACTAGGTGCAGATTTATAAAATCTGCACCCGACTCCACCAGTAAATTCAGCTCGCCCCTACATACACATTAACAAGGTAAACATCTACAGGGACACACATCGCATTGATATACATCTTTCGTTGGCTTTTTGCAACACAACGGGTGATGTGAACTAAAAAAACAATGGAAGCGCATATGTTTGCTGTTTGTGGCACATTGCAACAGATTAGTTGGGGTGTCCCTTGAAATTGTTAAGAAAAACGAAAATCTTACACTATCTTAATAATTTCAATTTTTTCTGCGATTGTTAAGTTTTATCCATCCATAACCGATAGCAAATGTCAGATCAATTCAATTCAATCACAGCACCCATTGTTGCAAAAATATTTAACTTTTCGTTATTTTGTGATTCTTCCTCAAGAAATTCAACATTTTTATTTTTTCCTGAAATTTCGGATTTAGCCATTTGGAGCCATCCTGAGCAACTTTTCCTTATAAAATTTTTCGATAAAAAAATGCCTAATACAATTTCATCATTTTTGGCCTCTTTATTAAATCACAGTAGGCTGGGATTTCGGTCTATAAAAAAATTGAAGTATCACGCAGGTGCCGATCTTGTAGCTCTACATGCAGAAAAAAAGAACGCATTGATTCGGTTAAAATTAACCGAAATATTTGGGTGGTTCCAGTTAAAATGAGTATACGAAAAAATTTGTAATTCGTGGTCTGATTTTTTCTGCAAAATTTGCTTACAGATACATTCGTAGCTTTTGTGCTAAAGAGCTCGTGACGATTTTCGTTGCAAAATCTACTCATTTATTTGTTTTCAAGGTAAAATTTTCAGGTAAAATGGGTTGCCTATATCAACACACATTTTTACGCGCCAAAATCTTTCGCGCATGGAGGAAGAGCGCGTCGATTGTCGTTAGACCTTGAGCTTGCGAATTTGTGGTGCTTCGCCGTTGCTTACTTTAGGCGATTTCTATACGAAAGCCTGGAGGGGCCACTGTTTTGCTCCAAAAAATCTCGAAACTTCGACTTTATTCTCGAAGCTTCGAGATTTTAAAAGTCGAAGTTTCGCCTTTATTCTCGAAGCTTCCATATTTTAAGCCCCCCTACTTTGGTATTACAGACCTCTGAAACGGCTTTTAGGGGCAAAGTCAGGCCTGCAATCAATAGAGAACCTTCTTAGGTCACTATGCATGACTTCCGGTCATTTATTGCTAAGCAATAAACGTCCGATGCCCATATACATATACAGGACACGACAGAAAAAATTCCTAATTACGAAAATATTTTCGTAACTAGTAGATTAAAGACCTCTCAAATGGCTTTTAGAGGGGCAAAGTGAGGCTGGCCTCCTTAGGTCACTATGTATGGCCTTCAGTCATTTATTGCGTGTAATTAGGTACGAACTTTTTCAATCGAGTCCTATGGGCATCGGGCGTTGTTTGCTTAGCAATAAATGACCGGAGATCATGCATAGTGACCTAAGGAGGCCCTCTATTGGTTGGCTACCTCACTTTGCCCCTAAAAGCCGTTTCAGAGGTCTGTCATACCAAAGTAGACGTGGCTTAAAATTCTTGAAGCTTTGAGAATAAAGGCGAAATTTCGACTTTTAGAATCTCGAAGCTTCGAGAATAAAGGCGGAACTTCGACATTTAAAATCTCGAAGCTTCCAGAATAAAGGCGAAACTTCGACTTTTAAAATCTCGAAGCTTCGAGAATAAAGCCGAAGTTTCGAGATTTTTTGGAGCAAAACGGTGGCCCCTCCAGGCTTTCGTAGCTTTCCCTTTAGCTTACAGATGCTTAAAACTTTAACACATATTATGATTGACATTTGGTTGGCAAGTGAATGCGCTATAAAGTCAATACTTTATGGTTTTTATTTCCAAAGTAATATCTGTCCGGGATCCACACGACCGAGATTCACCCGATTTCCATGGCGATTCATTGTTGACAACAATGATTCACCATGGAAATAGGGTGAATCCCGGTCGTGTGGATCCCGGACAGACTATAGATGTAATTGTTCTTTTACTCTTAAAAAAGATATAAAGTGATAAACGCAGGTACTCATTTACGGAATTTACTAAATTTTTATTATTTGATTGCTTACAGAAACTGCATGATTAATCACTTTAATTTTCAACTGAAATATCGATAAGAAACATAATAAAATTAGATGTAAAGGGTGTCCCAAAAAAAACCGAACGATTTATTTTTGGTTATAACTTTATTATTATTAAAGCGATTTTCCCCAATCTTGTACGAGACGTAGTCAAAAGATGAGGCTTTCAGAATCGACAACCATTTTCCAGATGGCGCCACTAATAAATTTTTTATGGCAGTTTTCTACAAGGCCACCTTTTGATTGGCTGGAGTTGAACCATCTGTGAAGCGATCAAAATGAAAATAGTGCAAGTTTAAAGCCGATCCTTTTCTCTTCCAAAGCAACTTTACAAAATTTTATTCTGAACGTTCATGATTAATTTACAAATTTTTCTGTGATGCTCTAAAACGGATTTTTTAAGATTTATTTGATATTAATTCGCTACCGATCTTGACAAAATTTTTAGAATCCTTAGTAACACCATAAATCTTTCGTAAAATAATGTTAGGTACTTTGTGCAGGAAATTAACTGAAGTACTATATCGTTGTACAAAATGTTAAAATAAATGAAACCCAAAAAAAATGGTCTAACTTGTTTGTGAACTGGACAAATTGTTCTTCAGCTTATGACTGTTATAATTATAAAGCACATATTTGGTTTATTTTAAAATCCAGAATTGTTGTTTATTCCAATCCAGCCTGTTGTCAGTAGCCGCTTTAGTGCTAACATTTTTTACTAATTACAATTTCATATTATTCTCGTTAATTTTGTAATCAAATGTGTTCAAAAAAATTTGCTAGGGTGACGCCATCTGCAAAGTGACATCATTTTGTGAAATATTGATGGTGTTACTTAGGATTCTGCAAATTTTGTCAAGATCGGTGGCCAAATAAAAAATAAATCTTCAAAAATCCTTGTTTTAAAGCATCACAAGAAAAATTATAAATGAATCAAGAACGGTCAGAATGAAATTCTGTAAAGTTGGTTTAGAAAAGAAAATCATTAGCTTCCATCCTACACTAATTTCATTTTGATCGGTTCACAGATGGTTCAACTCCAGCCAATCAAAAAGTGTGCTTGTAAAAAACTGCCGCAAAAAATTTATTAGTGGCGCCATCTGGAAAATGGTTGCAGATTCTAGAAGCCTCATCTTTTGGCTACGCCCCGTATAAAATTGAGGAAAATCGGTGCCATAATAATAAAGTTATAACCAAAAATAAATCGTTCGGTTTTTTTGGGACACCTTTATAATAGAGCAGTGTTGGAACCATTGTTTAATTAATTGAATATAATTCCTAATGGGGGGGAGGGGTTGGTCATTTTGTTATAATAGCACGCACAAAAATACTAATGTCTTTTCTTTAATACAGGCTGGTCCAACACTAGTGTCCAGCGGCAAAACGACCTTTTCCTTTGAAGCTAGAGTTTTGAGTTTTTTACAGGGTGTATGGGTACTAAAAACCCTCCAGATGGCCTTAATTTTTTTTTGATTGGACCAAAAATGTGACGTCACGAGATTTCAAATTGAGCTATTTTCATGGAATAAATAATTTTTGTCCATAGGTTGATTATTTTGGGCCTTAAGATTATGTTGACCAGATTTTTAATTTTTTTGAACGTCAGGTTAGCAAACTGCAGAAGGCAAAATAATCGTCATTTTATTTCATAAGGAGGCCGTGAAACAATATCGAAACGATGCGCCGTGTGTCCAACTTGAGTTCATCGGAGATTTAGAACTGTCAGTTGCTTGTCATGTTTTGACACGGGTGATTGAACTCCAGAATTATTAATTGATTGATTTATTGAAATAATCTGATATTTTTACAAAAAACTTATGCGAAAGTCATGAATATTCACGGCGAAGTGTTTGAACGCGCAGGCGCAATCGCAATGCGTGTTTACATCTCGACAGCTGATGCCGGCAGTCCGACACGATTAATAACCTTTCTAGCAGTTTATTTCCTTGCAAACTCGTACAAAGGTTTACCCTATTTAATTATCTGTGAATTGGGTAAGTTTTTCAACTTTCATTGTATCTGTAAAAACAACCCTGTTTAATTGAAGGTGATGTTGAAGATTTGGACTCGGATTTAAACGACAAGATTATGGCATCTACTACAAATAATTGTTGATGATTATCACGTTCTGATCCAAGACTGTTTACATTTTACAAGGGAAAAATGTGGATATTGTGCACCAGTGTCGGTTTGAGGAACTCGTGTAGTGACTGCGATGATTAGTGTCAAGATTGCAGTGAAACCTTACTACGTTTAACTAAATAAACTACATTGTTGTATTAGTAATGTGAAATAAATTACTAGCTAGGAATTTGGAGCATTTTGTTCCAAGTGAATATTCAGACCATTTCATAAAGATGCGTGTGTACCTTACTTAAAATAAATAAGTTTAGTGGTGCTTTATTCATAATTTAATCCAACAGAAATTGTTACTGTTTTGCTGATTGTTTTACAAAGACAATACGTATGATTTTGAAACCTGTCCCAGATTCATTCACATTGCATTTCACCAAAGTTCGGGCACTTCGACAGACAGGGTTTCGGTTTCTCGTTCTCATTACTAACACTGACGAATAATTCTGCTAGTCTTGCCTTCGTTATTCCTTTATCTTGTAATTGTAGTAAACAACTGCTTCTTGTAGATTGTGATGATCCTGTCGTCCAAATCTTCACACCTTAAATTAACCAGTATTGCTTATAATAATAAAAAGAAAATGGAAAAACTTACTCTTCACTGATAATTAAATGAGGTAAACCTCTGGAGAGCGTTTGCAAGAAAATAAACTGCTAAAAGGTTCATTAATCTTCACATCTTCCAGGCATCAACTGCCGAGAGTCGAGGATGTAAACAACACGCTTTGCGTCTGCGCGCGTGTTTAAAACTTCGCGGGGCAGACTCGATGATTTTCACATAATTTTTTTGTAAAAATATTAGATTATTCGAATAAATCAATCAATTAATAATTCTGGGGCTCAATGGCCGCTGTCAAAACATGACAAGCAACTGACAGTTCTAAATCTCCGATGAACTCGAGTTGGACACACGGCGCATCGTTTCGATATTGTTTCACGGCCTCCTTATGAAATAAAATAACGATTATTTTGCCTTCTGCAGTTTGCTAACCTGACGTTCAAAAAAATTAAAAATCTGGTCAACATAATCTTAAGGCCGAAAATAGTCAACCTATGGACAAAAATTATTTATTCCATGAAAATTGCTCAATTTGAAATCTCGTGACGTCACATTTTTGGTCCAATGAAAAAAATGTTAACGCCATCTGAAGGGTTTTTAGTACCCATACACCCTGTAAAAAATTCAAAACTCTAGCCTCAAAGTAAAAGGTCGTTTTGCCGCTGGACACTAGTGTTGGACCAGCCTGTATACAGGGTGTCCCGATAATGCTTGGCACTATTTTAACCTGAGATTCCCCATTGAAAATGGTGAGGATTGGTATAAAAATTTGTAGGTCGAAGTCGCTTCCTAAGGGAGCCACATGTAATCAAAAGTGCGCCATCGGGAGCAGTTTTTTTCAGATATCTGTGAACGGACTGTCGGATCTTAATGAATCTTGGAGACTATTGGCACTGTATGGACCTACGTCTACAGTGTGAATTTTATCGAATTCCGACAACGCAATCCCCTGAAATGACCTTGATATTATTGTTTCTAAAGATGGTTCAAGGTCACGAATTTTAGATCTAGTTTCTATTGGTCAGAAAGGGTAAGTCAAACTGAAACTTTTCTTATTCGTGGTAATTTTTGATTTAAGCATCCGTTTTGGAGATAATTGAGGTTTTGTGCCAATAAGCACCAGTTGCCTTTTGTAAAATCTACACAAGCCCTATTAGTACCAAAATTCGGAAGCGACTTCGGCCTTTTATTGCTTAAATTTGGACAAAACGGTGTCCAAATTGCTTTCACTAATAAGGTAGAGTGGGGTAAATGCAATCGGGTTTTTGAAGAGTTGATTTCAAGTGGCTATATCTTTTTTTGGGAAGGTGTTATGTATATGCAATTTTTACTGATGAAAAGACTGAAGAATTTACTATCCTTTTATATAAGAATTAAGTTATATTAGAGATTTGTATCAATATATTGTTCCTTTTTACCTTTAAATGTCCGTGATTGCACTTCCCCCCGAAATATGGGAAAGTGCAACCAGCCACTGTCATTCTCATAAACGAACTCATAAAATCTATTTGGCAAGTGCAATCAATTCTGAAATGTCCATGGAAAATAATGTAAAATCGCTTTTTTGCAAAAATTTACGAAAAAAAGTTTTATTCACTTTTTAGAACATTAGTAAAAAACTGTGAATTAATGTTCGAAGAAAAAATGACCTCTTCTTTCAGTAGGCGTCTCCAGAACTTCGGTGATCTGGCATTTTTCAACCATACTTAGATCTTCAACGTTGGGGAACACATAATATTCCTGATCACGTCGCTTTACGAGCCTCAAAAATGAGCAATAGAATGTCTCATTAGGCAAGACCTCCAAAATTTTACCCACATATTTTTTTGACGCCTTATTTGATTTAAATTCGACACAAACAAACTGATCGACAGTCAATACCAAATTCTCAACGTTTGAATCCAGATTATCATGATTTTCAAGTTGTCTTCCACTTTCAGTGTCATCGTTATTGCTAGCAGTATCTTTGTTAGGTGTTTCCTCCATATTCTGTTCCGGGTTTTTACCAGTTTCTTCTGAGATAACTTTTTCATACTCGTTATTATTCTCAATTCCCTTAAGTAAATTAAGACTCCCCTCGAGACTTCCACTATCTTCCAAATCCGAAAACCTTTCTGGATCCATGTCATCGTCCGTGTCGATATACTTCGGCTCAGTCAATGTAGTGGAATCACTGTCACTATCAGGATCATCATACTTTGAACGTTTTCGTCTTTTGTCTGGTTTTTCTTTGTTTACCTTTCGTTTATTTTTCTTTTTATTTGGAATTGCCTGTTTGTTCTGCACCTCTTTTGCACCGGAAGCAGTTATTACTTCCGCTCCAGGTGCAATCCGTTTTCGAGTTGTTTTGTAGTTGTTTGTTCGATCAGTTTTAATAGTACGCAATAGCAGTGTTTCAAATTCAACGCCATCATTTGTGTTAGTATTTACTTGTACATTGTCGTTCTCTTGGTCCTGATTGTGGTTCTCTTGTTCCTGATTCCGGTTCTCTTGTTCCTGATTGTAGTCCTCGTATTCCTGGTTCTCTTGGTCCTGATGTTGGCCTGTGTTTTCCGGGATATGATTTTGAATTTGGGATGCCTCCCAGCGCTTCCAAGCCTCTGGATCATATTTGTCTTTGGGCACAACGGATCGATTGAAGGGGTAAATCCCTCCCTTTCGAAATCCACTAGCAATAATGTCTGCCTCAAGCAGTTTCCATGTTTCGCCGAATAATAAGGAAAACTCTTTTTTAGGAATGCGGACGCCAGAATGTTTGCGCTGCCAGATGCACAATTTCTGGTCCCACTTGACCTTTAGAGATTTAAAAACTGAAAGATCGAGCGGTTGCAACAAGTGGCTTGTATGGGGCGGAAGCTTCAATATGGTTATATTGTTATCTTGCGCCAGCTGTATAACTTTCTCAGTAACGTGAGTGGAGTGCCCATCATACAATAAAAGCACTGGGCGTTCTGGGCCTAAGCTGGGAATCAAAGTTTTCTCCAAGTAATTATAAAAAATATCACTTGTTATCCAGCCATTCGTACTGGCTGCATAAGCCATATCAGGGTAGCTTTCCTCTTCTTTCTCTAAGTCAGGAACCCAGCTGCTCCATACATTTAGGCCTTTAAATATGATCAAGGGAGGAGCCTTCTGCCCCGCTGCACTGGCTGCTGCTAAACAAGTAATATTCTCTTTTCCGCTTCCACCTGTGGTCCTTGAACACGATTTCCCTTTTTGACCAACGATTTTTGTTTTTGACGGATCTGTGCAAACGCTGGTCTCATCTAGATTCCAAATTCTGTTTGGCTTATCAAACAAGTCTAACTCAGTTAATTGCTGATGTAGTAGATCGAAGTATTTACTAATTACAAACGGGTCTGTCATCTTTTTCCGAGAGTATTCTACTGCCTGCGGTTTTTTAATTGAAAGATTGTGTCGTTTTTTAAAGTTGAGGAACCAATCCTCCCCTGGCCTATTCCGCTTGAAAGGGGTCTTGATTTTATTTCCTTCAACAAATTGCTGAACACAGTCTAATACTTCAGCCCTGCTAAGTCCAAATCCCCACTTTTCTAAGATTTTGAGATAATTAGCCAATTTGGTTTCGTCTTCTAGCCGTAAAGCAGTTGGACAACCGCCTGTTTGGCTTTTAACTTTACGTCTGCCAGAAATGTAAGATTGTAGAGTGCTGAATGGAACATGGTAGATGTTTGAGGCTTTTCGAATTGTAAGTGTTCCTCTTTTTATGGCGTTAACCGCTAAATTGACATCCTCTTGGTTGTATGTTGTGCCCCTTGTTGTTTTCTTTTTGTAACACCTCCCCATTGCGCAAAGATGGTGAATCTGATGACAAATTGTAACAATAAATCAAAGTCCTGTTTGTACTGGGTAAGTGCAATCAGGTGATTGCACTTTTACCTCATTGTGTGATTGCATTTACCCCACTAACTAATTTTCATGTCGTAAATGCAATCACCCCCATAACCCTAAAATGTTTTTGAAAAATGTAAGAATACACAATTCCTTATGATTTAAGAATGTGAGGAAACAAAGATTTTGCCAACTTACCCAAAATAACACGTAAATTCTTTTAATTTTCGTTAAGCATGTACAATCGCATGTTAAGTGCGCCATGCACGACACCGTTCAACTGTCGATTCAGCTTGGTAAAGTTAACCGCAACGTTGTGAAACTTTGGCGCCAAGTTTAAAAACCTTTATATGTTCAATTGCATCTATTAAATTCGAGGGTTTCTCCATATATTTTAAATAACTAACAGTGATTGCTATTACCCCAAAATTGCATTTACCCCACTCTACCTTACCTAATGGTCGGTAAATGGGACTCGACTCGACTAGGTCGCTAATGCAGACGTCGTGAATATCCTATGGTCGATATCTCGGACAGACATGCTTTCTCACATTAAATAAATTGCAAATCTTTTTTAACTTCTACGCTCGCGAAGCAGTTACTGGTTTATACAAGATACGTTAATTTTATAAACATTTTTACAAAATTAAATAACCAAACGAATTTGGTTGTAGCACGACCTCTTCGCGAAAATTTGCGAAAACATATTTCTTATTGCTTAACAAAAGTTGCTTTTGTTTTTAAGTGGTCGATATCTGGGACATCTAACCTTATAAGTAGGTAGTAATTATCGACGCGACGCGCGATGGTTAGCCCAACCAAGCGTGACGGTGGCCATCGACGCGTCGCATTCTAATATACCTATATATATAGTAATAATATTAATCATAATTTTCAAATGGCTTTTAAAAAAACGGATTTTTATTTCTGTGAATAAATATAAATCAACATAGAAAAAGTTCATCGCCAAGAAAAAATCGATTTGGAGAGTTCTGGACACTTTGGCCAAGCAAAAATTCGAACAATGCCAATATCATTGTAGTTTTCTATCATTTTTTTAAGTTCTGATGCGATGGTTACTTAAATTCAACATTATTCATTTTATTTTGTTAATACCTACCCCATAAACATCTTACAATTATTATTTTGAAAAAATTTTCACCTGCGGCGCTAATCAGGGGGCTTCTGCCAGTTCTGCCCCCGGACCCCGCCCCCCACACGTCGTTCGTGCCATATCCATCAGTGCAGTGTTATTGTGTGCCCCCCCTAAGCAAATTTCCTACCACTGGTATAAGACTGAAAATTTCTCAGTTTGGTACCTACTTGACCCCACGGCATCCCACGGTCTTTACACTCCCCCCCCCCCCCTTCCGTTTGAGCTAGAACGGTGGGTTTATATCATCATCATCACAATTTCTCTGTTGCGTGCAAGGTTGTTGTGTGGTTGCTCCTGTATTCTTAGAACCTTCTACGGTTTTTGAACCATGGTCTTCACCAGTTCACCACTGCCCACTAAGCTTTGATTGAAGCCACTTCCGAACTGGTGTGTTAATTAACGAAACCTGATGGGAGTACAATGAGCGTTTATGTTTGCATAGTTTCCGGATTTGACAGTGATTTCGAAGAGTTTTGTTGCTTGCCTGATAATTATGAATTCAGATTTTTCAGTAAATCATACCATAATCATGGAATCGTCGCGATCGAAACACACGCGCAGGCGCCCACGTAGATGGCGCTGCAATTAAAGACCCAGTAAACATTTTTTCAATATTCAAATTGCAAATATTTGTCAAATGGTTTTTCCATGTTTAGAAAATATTTGTTAGACACGGGTTGAAGTTGTAGGAGCATTTAGCCTCGGCATTTAGGAAATATTTATATAACCAAGAATATATGGTGAGTCAATGGGGAGGGGCCATGCACACTCCATAACTTCTTTCGTTTTCAATCGATACGAACCATTTTTGGTAACGTGATATGACTGCCCCTGAACTACATTTCGATCGACCGCATCAGCATGGTTTTAAAATGTTTTTATTTCATTGGCTAAGGACATGTGCCACTTTGTTATTTTAAATGGCCCCCTGTATATTGCTTTATTGTTTCAAGTACCTAGCATTTTAATAGGTTGAGGTGTAGGTACTACCTAATGAAGGATTATTCAATACTAAAACTGGCTAAATCCATATTATATAGTTTCTCAGGATAAGCGAAGAAATGTTTCATGCTGATGACTTGAGCAATATGTATAGGGGTTTTGAAATTTACATACGCTTTCTTTGTTTCTATTTTCACATATTTATGCAAATTATTTTACAGGACGATGCAGAGACATTTATTAGACGTATCTGCAGGAATAACTCATTTTCGCAAAAAAGTGGACATAGCCAATTTTAGCATTGGACCCTCGATCAAAAATTTTCGTCCGATCTGATATCATCCGAGTCACCCGCACCTGATATTGACCTGCTGGTACTGGAAGTCCATATTAGGCGTGCTCATTAATATGCACACGCCCAATATGGAATCTGTGATAAATCTTTATATTCCGCCTACGTCATCGCCGATTATGAGTTAACTTTTGAATAGGTATCTAGAGAAAACGTATGTCCTGTCTGAGTCATGCCTAATTGTAGGCGATTTTAATATTACTGAACTTCAGGCATGTACAGAAAAATTACTGAATCCTAAGCTGACTTTATTTAATGTATTTCAGCTTCCTTACATTTTTAAGCTATAATCAATTTAGGTAGGTACCTACTCAACAAAATAATGTATATTGAATAAGAATTTTAGAATCCTTGACGTGATGCTAACATCTGATGATGATTTAAATTGTATAGTCCGTCACAGTGAAGAACCTCTTATTGTATCTAGGTGAAGACAATCTCCGCCGAAATTGTGTGCATCTAAACAGTTAGATATAATCTCAACCCGTTCTTAAGTTATCCGATGGACAGACTAGACGAGTGAGCGAGCGAATAATCAAAGAAGAGTACCTATATGTACAGGGTCTTTTTTTATTATTGTCCCACTTTTAAATTATCATATCTCCTTTATTAGATGAGATATTAGCCTGAAACAAAAACAGGATGGTAGACCGTACTCCCAAGTTTTGTTCTGGACCTTACTCCCAGCGATCACCGTCGGATCTTAAGCGCTGTGGATGCAACTTGTTTTTTTTTAAACGGGACACCCGGTATATTCTTACACGGAGCGATAGAGAATTTTCTTCTGATTTCATTTATGTAGGGTAGTTGATATCTGGGGTTGATAGATTTCGAGAAAAAAATTCGTGAAATAAATTGTTTTTATAACTTATGGCTATGTAGTGAAGCCCTGAGTATTCTAATAAAAATGTAACCTTCTTTAGTATCATAGTAACAAAGTAGGTAACTGATTTATTCACCTTAAAACATTACAAATTAAAAATTTTAAAATTATTGCCATTTTCATTTAGACATTTTAAATATAATTTTTTTCTCGAAAACTATCAACCCCAAATATCAACTACCCTATATCAATGAAATCAGAAGAAAATTCTCTATCGATCCATGCAAGAATATACCGGGTGTCCCATTTAAAAAAAGGCAAGTTGCATCCACAGCGCTTAAGATCCAACGGTGATCGCTGAGAGTCAGATCCAGAACAAAACTTGTGGGTACGGTCTATCAACCTGTTTTTATTTCAGGCAAATAGCTCAAGTAATAAAGGAGATATTCCAATTTAAAAGTGGGACAATAATAAAAAAAGACCCTGTACATCCGCATACTGTTACGGCACTAAAACACTAAAAGGTAGTTAACCGCTAGCTAGGGGTTGGTTTTAGGTTGAAAACTCATAAGACCTTTTTTCAATGGTTGACTGAAAAGAAATTTCCAGTTTCAATATCACCCTTTTTTATCCCACTTGTTGGATGTTAGTGAAAATTTGTCCATCGCGGCCCCTAAATGATACTACACCAAATTCTGCCTTATGGCAGGGCTTCCAGTGAAGTCATTTAAATCATTTATAGTCATTTATGTTTAGTAGTCATTTAAAGTAATTTTTTTCACATCTAGGTCATTTATTGTCATTTTTTTTGGGCCAAAATAGATTTTCTCCACAAATGATAAGTTATTGATGGATCGATCCCACTCTACGCCACTGAAAAAACCTGTCAAAAAGCATTAAGCCATACTTAGGGGGTGTTCAAATTGCTCAGTTGGATCAGTGAAAAAAAGACATTCATGAATTGGAGAAGAAAATTTAAAAAAAGAGTATCTTAATTGATAGTTTTTTACGAAAGCGTAGAACCGCCGCGCAAAATTAATTTTTTTTTAAGTACTGCGACTTTAAACACGCAATAAATATTTCATTGCGACTTTAAACTCGCAATAGATTAATTCATTGCGTCTTTAAACTCGCAATAGATGAATTTATTGCGACTTTGAACTCGCAATAAATATTTCATTGCGACTTTAAACTCGCAATAGATTAATTCATTGCGAGTTTAAACTCACTTGACCTTGCACGTGGCTGTAGGAACTACCCACACAGCAACACAGCACAGCGCACAGCAGCGTGCAGCAGTAGCAAGCAGTCACTTAGCCACATGACGTAAATGTTCAGTTCAAACTGGAAATTGACAGTTTATCAAATTATTGCGAGTTTAAAGTCGCAATAAAATATTTATTGCGAGTTCAAAGTCGCAATGAATTCATCTATTGCGAGTTTAAAGTCTCAGTGAAATATTCATTGCGTGTTTAAAGTCACAATAAAATATTTATTGCGAGTTTAAAGACGCAATGAAATATTCATTGCGAGTTTAAAGTCGCAATGAATTAATCTATTGCGAGTTTAAAGTCGCAATGAAATATTTATTGCGAGTTCAAAGTCGCAATGAAATATTTATTGCCAGTTCAAAGTCGCAATGAATTAATTTATTGCGAGTTTAAAGTCGCAATGAAATATTTATTGCGTGTTTAAAGTCGCAGTACTTTTAAAAAAATGCAGCAGAGAAGCGGCTGGAACCTCCCCAACGCGTGGGTCTTTGATTTCAGGGACTTCTGTTTAAGATTCTAAAGTTGATATGCCTAAATGGCACTTCCCGTTGACCAATTGCTCCCAAAAGCCTTTCAGCTCTTCAACGGGTCACCTCACCTCCATTTACCAAATTTCGGGCAAATCGATCCACTAGTTTGGGCTATAAAGTGGTTTCAGTGTTATTACAAAATTTCGATTTTAACCTCCCCAACTCCAACAAAATTTTAAAAAAATGGGAGGTTACTGCAGTCACTAAAATTTTCGAATTCGAGATAGCACCAGATCTTCACGTTTTGAGGTCTCAGGAACCCAAAAAAGCGGTTTTCAAAATGTGTCTGTGTGTGTGTACGTACGTACGTTTGTAAACACGCCACAGCCAAAACTACTAAACCGATTTGTCTGAAATTTGGTGCGTAGGCATCTCATAACCCAACTTAGATCTGAAAAGCTTTTGGAGCCAATCGTGCAACTAGAAATGCCATTTTGGCACATCAACTTTTAAATTTTAAATGCAAACCCCCATTTTTCACGTCACGATAGGAAAGGCCTTCAAATTCTGCTTCTAAAAATGCATTCATTCTTAGTGCCCTTTTGACCAAAAATTTAAAAAAAAATGATTTTTAGCGGACTTTTAAATCGCGGTACAGCCCAAGCCCCTGAACCGATTTGGCTGAAATTTTGCACATAGACATTGTATTGCACGTCGAAGAGCTGAACAAATTTTGGATTCAATCGGCCCACGGAAAGTGCCGTTTTGGCACACCAATTTCCAACTTTAAAATTATTCACTCATTTAACCATCCAAAACAAGTTTTTGAAAGATTTATTGTCACAATCAGAAAGGTCTTCAAATTCTGGTTTTAAATAAGACAAAATTCGTTCGCATTTAGTGCTCTTTGGGTCAAAAAATCGAAATTTTGTAGTACCACTAAAGATACATTATAGCCCAGATTAGTGAATCGATTTGGCTGAAATTTGCTACATGGAGATTGGGTGACCCGTTAAAGACCTGAAAGGCTTTTGGAAGCAATTGGTCCACGGGAAGTGCTATTTAAGCATATCAACTTTAAATTTTAAAGCAAGGCCTCCTTTTTTATGTCGCTATTAGAAAGACGATCAAATTCTGGTTCTAAAAATGTATTCACAGTTTCTGCCATTTCAGTGGAAAATAGAGAAAAAATTCTTTCTCATTAAAAGGGAGCGGGCTGACAGTGGATGACAAATTCTGTTGAATTGACTACTATCTACATAGAATACAAAGATCCACGCGATGGGGAGGTTCCAGCCGCTTCTCTGCTGCATTTTTTTTTAATAAAATAAACATTTAAATTACACATTTTGTGTTTTAAGATGTTTCATTTTCATTGGACATTTTAATTGGGCATTTTTTAAGGAAGTGGGTTTTTCTGTACTTTTCTACTGGACTTTTCTGAAGTCGTCAAAATAGCCAAAATACTTGCAAAAATTCTGCTCCTACTGCAAGGGCCGCTCAGAATTAAAAATCCATCACCCTATTATTTTTGTTAATGATAAATGATATTGTCTCTTTTATGAACCCCTTTGACCTAACATTATTCGCAGATGACACCTCTGCGACAATAAGTGCACCAACTATCTCAGAACTTTCTCTAACTTCTTCTCATTGCGTCGACCTGATGAATCAGTGGTGTAATTCAAATGGTTTAAAGCTTAATACTAATAAAACTAAAAGCCTAATGTTCACATCTACATACAAGAAAAACAATTTCACCTTACTAATAAAGTCTGGGGCAAGTTCTATTGTCCAAAATGGTTGTGTCAAATTCTTAGGTTTGCAATTGGATGATTGCTTGTCTTGGGAAATACATATCAACGAGCTTATTAAGTTATTGGCCACTAGATGCTTTTGTCTAAGAAGACTGAGGGCTTTTGTCAGCATTGAAACCTTGCTCACATATTATCATAGCTGCGTAAGTGCTCATTTGCAGTATGGCATCATTTGCTGGGGTCACTCATGTCATGTTGGGAGGCTCTTGGTAATGCAAAAAAGAATTATTAGAACAATCTTTTCCTTGGGATATAATCACTCGTGCCGCAAAATTTTTGTGAGATTTGGAGTTTTAACAGTGTTCAGCTTATATGTTTATAGATGCGTTTGCTATGTGTTTAAACATTTAGCCGAATATGTGCATCGTAGTGAGGTCAGCAGCTACTCAACTCGTGGAAAGGGTCGACTTGAAATTCCTAGAATCAGGTCTTCCCAGTTTGAGAATGGACCCCTTGTGTCGTCAATACGGTTATTCAATCACTTGCCGGGTGAATTGAAAGACATGACTAAATTTCCTATTTTTAAACGAAATGTTAAAAAAATATTGGTTGAAGCTGCCTTATATTCAATTGATGAATTTTTCTTACTAAAGTTTTAATTAAACTTGTTTGTCGTTGACCAAATTGTGTTGTGTTTTTACTTCTATGTGTTATTTGACAATGTCTCAATTGTACGCCAAATTGTACTCTAGTAGACAATATATTTATTATTATTATTATTATTATTATTATTATTATAAATCAATTTGTGCATGCTACTTTTTTTTTAAATAGGCATAGGTACCTAATAATTCTGTCCGCTCATCCGTCCTCCGTTTACGGGTTTGTCTTCAAGTAGAAAATTGCACGAAAACTGCAAAGGACCCTATCGGATATGCCCCATATTTGGGCCGCCTGTATAGCTGGCCGTAGCTGGCATGACTGTTTCCTAATTTTAACCTCCCCACTCCACTTCACCATTTAAAAAAAGGGAGGTTACTGCAATCACTAAAATTTTCGAATTCGAGATAAGACCGGATCTATACGTTTTGAGGTCTCAGGAACCCAAAAAAGTGGTTTTTAAAATGTGTCTGTATGTATGTACGTACGTTCGTACGTACGTACGTTCGTACGTTCGTAAACACGCCACAGCCCAAACTACTCGACCGATTTGGCTGAAATTTGGTACGTGTGCATGTGATAACCCAACTTAGATCTGAAAAGCTTTTGGAGCCAATCGTGCAACCAGAAGTGCCATTTTGGCACATCAACTTTTAAATTTTAAATGTAAACCCCCATTTTTCACGTCACCATAAGAAAGGCCTTCAAATTCTGCGTCTAAAAATGTATTCATTCTTAGTGCCCTTTTGACCAAAAATTAAAAAAAAATTGATTTTTTTCGGACTTTAAAATCGCGGTACAGCCCAAGCCCCTCAACCGATTGGTCTGAAATTTTGCACATGGGGATTGTATTACACGTCGAAGAGTTGAACAAATTTTGGATTCAATCGGCCCACGGAAAGTGCCGTTTTGGCACACCAATTTCGAAACTTAAAATTATTCTCTCATTCACCCATCAAAAACAACTTTTTGAAAGATTTATTGTTATCATCAGAAAGGTCTTCAAATTCTGGTTTTAAATGAGATAAAATTTATTCGCATTTAGTACCCTTTGGGTAGAAAAATCGAAATTTTGTAATAACACTGAAACCACGTTATAGCCCAAACTACTGGATCGATTTGTCCGAAATTTGGTACATGGAGGTTAGGTAACCCATTGAAGAGCTGAAAGGCTTTTGGGAGCAATTGGTCCACGGGAAGTGCCATTTAGGCATATCAACTTTAAAATCTTAAACACAAGTCACGGAAATCAAAGACCCATGCGTTGGGGAGGTTCCAGCCGCTTCTCTGCTGCCTTTTTTTTGCTCACAAACTCAGGAAGAACGAAGCTTTCGGTTGAGGTACCTTTTTTGAATCAGTCATGTCAGCTATTATTGTTCTTTAAGCCTTTAACGTATCCATTTATTACAAAACAATTTTTCTTAAATTATGCCAAAACTTAAAACATCATATATTTTGCCCAAAAACCGGGCATATCAGATAAGGTCCTTTACAAGATGGGGCTATATCGAATAATTACTCCCCAGTAATTATTTGATACACCCCCTTTAGTTTATAATGTTATTTAACGATGATTTAAATTAAAATGCTGTCTTCCGCCAGTTAGATTCTTTTGATTTTAACTTATTTAGTGTTATTTAAGTAAAAAATTGCACGAAAACTGCAAATTTACAAGATGGGGCTATATCGAACAGTTACCTTCAATTTTAATCAATAGACAACACGACAATTTGTAGGCGTATTTAAATTTAAATTTCCCTCCATTAGGTCGTCATCTCCGCCAGAGGGCGCTGCAAGCAAACATCCGTTACGACGGTATTAATAGTGGTACCGGCCGGATATTCTTCCATTCTTAGCAGACGTTGCATTCTCGACGTATCGCTAGCAACCATCTTCCGTCAAATTGCATTTTTTGCTGTTTTAAAGTCGTAAAATCTCAACCACACAAGGAAAATGGTGAGTAAATCGAATAAATGTGTTATTCATCCTCATAAACGATATTCCCAACCGTATTTCCGCGAATTTCACCAATTTACCGCAAAGGGAGGGGCTAAACCGCAATGGGGGCAAAGTGACGCTAACGCTAATTTAAATAATTCTGATGCCGTCATTTTTTCATTTATTTCTCGATGCCGTCATTTTTTCATTTATTTCTCGACATTTCTTCGTCAGATTTTAGTGGATCGATGGATTTTATTATTTTTTCAGCGTGAATGTATCTCCATCCATGTTGGGCAAGCCGGCGTCCAAATCGGCAACGCCTGCTGGGAACTTTACTGTTTGGAGCATGGAATCCAACCTGATGGCCAAATGCCTTCAGATAAAACTGTCGGGGGTGGCGATGATTCCTTCAACACTTTCTTCAGTGAGACCGGAGCTGGAAAACACGTCCCGAGGGCGGTTTTTGTTGATTTGGAACCGACAGTTGTTGATGAAGTTAGGACTGGTACGTACCGACAGCTGTTCCACCCCGAGCAGTTAATCACTGGCAAGGAGGATGCGGCCAACAACTACGCCAGAGGTCATTACACCATTGGAAAGGAGATTGTTGACCTTGTTTTGGACCGGGTTCGTAAACTCGCCGATCAATGTACCGGGCTTCAGGGTTTCCTGATTTTCCACTCGTTCGGAGGGGGTACAGGCTCTGGTTTTACTTCCTTGTTGATGGAGAGACTGTCAGTGGACTACGGAAAGAAGTCGAAGCTGGAGTTTGCAATTTATCCGGCCCCGCAAGTATCCACCGCGGTTGTTGAGCCCTACAACTCAATCCTAACAACCCACACAACTCTTGAACATTCCGACTGTGCTTTCATGGTTGATAATGAAGCCATCTACGATATTTGCAGGAGAAATCTTGATATTGAACGCCCGACCTACACAAATCTCAACAGATTGATCGGTCAAATTGTCTCCTCCATTACAGCTTCGCTACGATTCGATGGTGCCCTCAATGTAGACTTGACTGAGTTCCAGACCAATTTGGTACCGTACCCTCGAATCCACTTTCCGTTGGTCACTTATGCTCCCGTGATATCTGCGGAGAAAGCCTACCACGAACAACTGTCCGTTGCTGAAATCACCAACTCTTGCTTTGAACCCGCCAATCAGATGGTCAAATGTGACCCTCGCCATGGCAAGTACATGGCCTGCTGCATGTTGTACAGAGGAGACGTGGTTCCCAAGGACGTCAACGCTGCTATTGCGACAATCAAGACCAAGAGGACCATCCAGTTTGTGGATTGGTGCCCGACTGGGTTCAAGGTCGGTATTAATTATCAACCCCCAACTGTCGTGCCTGGGGGTGATCTAGCCAAGGTGCAGCGTGCGGTTTGCATGTTGTCGAACACCACTGCTATTGCCGAGGCCTGGGCAAGACTTGACCATAAGTTCGATCTGATGTACGCCAAGCGTGCCTTCGTGCATTGGTATGTGGGTGAAGGTATGGAGGAGGGTGAGTTTTCAGAAGCTCGCGAGGACTTGGCTGCCCTGGAGAAGGATTATGAAGAGGTTGGCATGGACTCTGGAGAGGGTGAGGGCGAAGGTGGAGAAGAATATTAGATCTGCTTTGATGTATATCTCACCTTAATTCAAATATAATCATTTGTGTTCTATGATTGTGCTTTTTTAACATGTTTTGTACCTGCAGGATGTTCATGTGAATACTGGCCACTCTGAATGTCATAAATTAACTGAAACATACCTACCTATTCGGGGGTTGAAACATTAATTTGAATGCAAATAGGTACAATTTATTACTGAAGAAAAACAAAGTTAACACTTAGAGGGTTGAAAAATTGTGGCAGGGGATGAGAACTAGTGGCAGTTATGGAAAATAACACGAAATTAAGTCAAGGAAGGTTTCCAAACTTGTAGGTCTCTTTTTGGTGACGTAATATGGAGGCAAAATTTAACAATGACAGACTTGCATTGCATACTGGGCCTCGTCAAATTTTGCTTTCATATTGTCTCTCTTAACCCTAATCATGGGGGGTTAAAATGTTACGAATGGGGTTGAAAAAATAAAGTAAAACAAATCATATGAGTAGAATTTATTACACACTGAACTAAAGAAAAACAGCGTGAATTTTGCAAAAGTAATTACATGTTATGTAATTAATAATAATATCTACATTGATTGAGTGAAATAGAAATTAATTACAATTAGTCCAGTCAAATAGGAACCGGAGGTTACAATAAATGTTGGAAAGCTGGAGATGATCTTAAACCCTTTAGTAGGCATTTAATAGAAGTACCCTAGTTTTGCACCCTCCAAAGATGTGTGCGTATGATAGGGTGTCCAAAAAAACACGAAATTTTCGGACTTTTTTCAGTTTTTCGCTTATAATTTCTAAACAGTGCTTCCTAGCGGAGAGTTCGCTATTTTCGAAATTAAAGCGCACTAAATTCTGCGTCGAATGAGCCCCCCAAACGTTAATTTCGACCATGATTTCAAAAAGCATCACAAATTTAAATTTAGGTTAAACGTATTCAAAAAACAATTTATTATTTATTATTAAAAAGTCTATTTCTTCGAAATCTTTTGGTTGTGGAGGGGCCAGGGTCGTTCGCAGGCTCGATGAATAGTGTGTCGCCTTCAAATAGTTGAGGCTTAGGTACTGACTTATGACTGTTTATGGATTGCTCTATTTTGATTTTCTAGATCTAAAGCCTCAACTATTTGAAGGCAACACACTATTCATCGAGCCTGCGAACGACCCTGGCCCCTCCACCTCCAAAAGATTTCGAAGAAATTGATCTTTTATTCATTGTCTCATTTCTTAACTACATTTATAGATAAATTATTTTTTGAATACTTTTAACCAAAATTTAAATTTGTGATGCTTTTTGAAATCAGCGATTGATGGTCTACAACTTTCAAGCTATAAGTTTTTTAAATTAGAGTAGCTGTTTGGACGTTACAGACGACGAAAAGTCACTACTTGTCAATTTTTCACAAAATTGTCGTTTTTGACCATGGTTTGCGACCCTACCACATGGTCAAACTTAACGTTTGGGGGGCTCATTCGACGCAGAATTTAGTGCGCTTTAATTTCGAAAATAGCGAACTCTCCGCCAGGAAGCACTGTTTAGAAATTATAAGCTAAAAACTGAAAAAAGTCCGAAAATTTCGGGGTTTTTTGGACACCCTAGGATACTTCTATTAGATGCCTACTAAAGGGTTTAAGATCATCTCCCGCTTTCCAACATTTATTGTAACCTCCGGTCCCCTGGAGGTCTAATTTGACTGGACTAATACCTATTTTCAATATTTTTGAAAATACTTCGAGTAAATTTATTTGTGCGATTTAAAAAAATCCCAGCAAGTTTTGAATCAACGATTAGATAGTAACAGTTCGTTCTAAACCTTCAAAAATTTGTCTTAAGCTCATTGTGAAAAATTTAATTCGTTGAATAACTTACGAGCGTCGAATTACAGATCGACAACATAACCCTGTTGCAAATGACCAGTAGAAGTGCTATAGAAACCATTAGAAACTGCCCGTGGTTTGTGTTGGTATTTAATGTGTATACTGGTCTGTACTGGAACGATACAACTGGAATGTACTTGGAATACCCCACGAATTGATTTTTATAATGATTTCTAATGGATGCTACTGGTCCAATAGACTGCTTGGAAATACCAGTAGAAATGACAAAACTATTTCTTCTAAAATCTAATGGTTTGTACTGGCTCTGTATTCGTACTGGGAAAATCCATTAGAATTAGAGCAGATGGCGCCAGTTGCAGAATTTGAGCCAATAGGAATCAAGCAAGTCCTGCCTGTTTACAATTCATATCATCTTTCGTATTAGTAGGATAGTAGGTAGCCATCTTTGATGCGGTTGGTGTTAGTCATTGGCAATGTTTTTCTTGCAAGATTTTCGTGAGTTTCTGATTCCGTTTAGGAGATTTTGGTGAAGTGTGGACAATGTATCGTTGAGGACAATTTGGAACAGTTTAGAGTGTTTTAGGATTCAGGACGAGCGTCAGCCCGCCAGCGAAGTCAAAACAAAAAACCACCATCTTCCTTTGACAAAAGCCTGAAGCAAAAGTTAGGCACGTTATTTGGCAACCGCTCAAATTCTTCAAATTGCTTGAAACTATCAAATGATCGAGAGAATGCGTGGAAGAGAAAAATCCTCCTCACTAGGTACCTAGCGTGTAAAGTTAAAATATTTCGATCCTGAAGTCTGCTATCTCTAAAACCTACTATTGAACTCTTTTTTGTACTTTTCACTCTGAGAACCAAACTTTTACGTTACAGATCATTCAACATTGGCTGCAGGAAATGGACTTCGCCAGAAAAGAAGCTCACGCCATCATACGCAGAGCCAATAGCGTTCCATTAATATTTGTATTGTGGATTTCCAGTGAAAATTTTTTTTGTTGGATCCTATGGTGTTTTTATGGGAATCTCTTGTGGATTCTACTGGTTTCCATTGGTGTCTGTTGGAACTGCCCAGCGCGAACCAGGGCAAATTTCTGTTGGTTTGTACTGGGAATTACCCGTGCAAATACACGCATTGAAACCAGTAGAATCCACAAGAAAATTTTTTCAATGGTTTCTACTGTGATTTGCAACAGGGAAGCTATAATTTGTTTTTTTATTTATACATGCGTTCAGCAACTCTGAAAGAATTAGGTATCCAAGGGTAGCTTACCTTTCCTAAAAATTGCCAGAAGTGAAGAAAAACGAATTTTTTTAAAGATGGGAAGGTCTTTTTGAACATTTCGCCTTTTCCAGGGCTCCTATACGGCCTACCACTTATGCGGGTTCATGCACACAAGCTCTCAATTATTTACAATTACGTCGAAACTAGTAAGAATTAATTGCGAAAATTAATTAACCCAGTCCGATAACCTCATCAACTCCCCACAAAATTTAAAAACATCTTGTGCTGACTCGTAGAGGTAAAGAATATTCTGGGGCGTAAACGGCAAGTCCTAAGTTCTATAGGAAAAATGTAGGAATCTTGTAGAAAATTTCCTGTAGAATCATTCTTCTAATAACACATTTTGCATACTAAGTGAGATCATTGCAAAAAAACGCCGACGGGGTAGAAGGGTGAAAAATTAATAGGTCCTAGACTAGAGAAGGCTTTTTAGTAAGAGAATAAAATTTTTCAGCTTTCTCCGATTTTTTTCTTTATAGTCTCCCCTTACTGACTGGCCTAATAGTTATTTGTTTAACAAGGCAAAAAAAATAGCAGATTTACTACCGCGGCTGAAGTTTCATAGCCGAGGCTAGGAATCCAGCCAATGCAGTAAATCTGTTTTTTGCCGTGTTGAACACATCATTTTTTCGCAGATTGTCATTAAAAAAGTGCATTTTTACTGCCGCCGGCAGTAAAAAATCGACTTTTAGAGCCTAGGCAGTAAAAGTCGCATTTTACTGTCGAAAAACGGGCAGTAAAAATGCACTTTTAATGACTACCGGCGAAAAAAATGTTTAGCAGACACATTTGACGTTATCAAATTGTTTGAATTGAAGTCTGTACATTAGGTACGAGGTGAAAATAGGAGCTTTCACATTTGAGAGGTTTATAGATGGGGTTTCAATTGTCTACCTATCTATGTCAATCGTTTATCATCGCAAATAAAAATTTCCATTACCGTCAACTTAAAAAAATTACCTACAGTTGGTATTTGATCAGTCAATCAATCATACCAACCCCTCTTAGGCAATGCCCAACAATCCCTAACTAGCGCCAATTTTTCTGCTTATTTATCGTTTAGAAACAGACCTCGTGCGGTGTGAATGGACCATTAGTTCCATCGGCCATCCACAAAGAGCAGATTTAATCAACACATTGGAACCCCGCTGCCATCAAACTAAAACAAACAATCCATCACAAGCGAACCCTCCATAAATAAAGAGCACATCTCGCCTCGTCATAAATTCCGAACCAGCGGGGGGGCTCCTCTCGTTGCGTGAAAGAGAAAGTGCGAGGCTAGAAAAGAAAGAGACAGAATCTGTGCAAAAATATATTTTACATATGTACAGATCTCACCGTTCCATTGAAACCGTTCGCTTTTTCTGAGATCGTCAATGGCGGGGGCCAGGACTTCCACGCTGTTGTAGACGTCCAGGCGATCCAGGATTTCGCCCTGATCACCCTTAGGGAGCGTTCTGGCCAGCCTCGTTCGGTTGTTGTCTCCGCACTCGATCTGGAATAGTGCTTATTAGTTAAAGGGGGACTTAAGTGAAAATAAAAGTTGTAGAGAATTTTTTTCTAAGAATTATGGCGAAAAAAATAATGTGCTACTACCAATAATAACCGAGATACAGCAAATTTTATGTTTATTCCTACATCGGGTGACGTCATCGGGGCAAAGAAGCACGGACGCGCGGCCGCGCGCTTGGTCTTTACGTGCAGTTTAAATGTGGTTTAAATTCGAACAACATGGCTTATGGGTTTGAGCCTCCTTTTTTTCACTAAGAAAATGGAAAAGTTAGAAGCTGAGAAGAGGAAACAGCTCTTAGATGCTGATAAATTTGTGAATAGAAGCAACAATACATACTGGTGTCTTTATAACAATTGTTGTAAAACAGCGGAATGTATTTGTTGCCAAGAAAGCGCTCTGAGGGTGGGTTCTATAAAACATTTAATCCTGTCTCAAAGTTAATTCTTCAAAAATTCTATAACAACAAATTATTGACAACAATTGTTTCTCTGGTATCGTAGCGGGCTTAGCGTTAAGTCGGTCAAAAACTTTTTCGATCTAGTAGCCCTTGACTTGAGAGACGTATAGGGCGTAGACTGTGGTAATTACATGGAAACGTCACTGTCAGATTTCGCTTTGAATGATAATTTCAGCAGTCTACGCTTTACGTCTATCACGCAAGGGCTACTAGATCGAAAAAGTTTTTGCTCACACGTTATTTTATACCACCCGCCCTAAGGGGTGAAAATGACTGCGAACATGATTGTTTATTGTAAGCTGTTGTATTCTCGATTCGGAAAAAACTTATAGCTTGAAAGTTGTAGACCATCAATCGCTGATTTCAAAAAGCATCACAAATTTAAATTTTGGTTAAAAGTATTCAAAAAATAATTTATCTATAAATGTAGTTAAGAAATGAGACACTGAATAAAAAATCAATTTCTTCGAAATCTTTTGGACGTGGAGGGGCCAGGGTTGTTCGCAGGCTTGATGAATAGTGTGTCGCCTTGAAATAGTTGAGGCTTTAGATCTAGAAAATCAAAATAGAGCAATTCATAAACAGTCATAAGTCAGTACCTAAGCCTCAACTATTTGAAGGCGACACACTATTCATCGAGCCTGCGAACGACCCTGGCCCCTCCACGTCCAAAAGATTTCGAAGAAATTGATTTTTTATTCGTCTCATTTCTTAACTACCTTTATAAATAAATTGTTTTTTGAATACGTTTAACCAAAATTTAAATTTGTGATGCTTTTTGAAATCATGGTCGAAATTAACGCTTGGGGGGCTCATTCGACGCAGAATTTAGTGCGCTTTAATTTCGAAAATAGCTAACTTTTCGCTAAGAAGCACCGTTTAGAAATTATAAGCGAAAAACTGAAAAAAGTCCGAAAATTTCGTGTTCTTTTGGACACCCTATCATACGCACACATCTTGGGAGGGTGCAAAACTAGGGTACTTCTATTAAATGCCTACTAAAGGGTTTAAGATCATCTCCAGCTTTCCAACATTTATTGTAACCTCCGGTCCCCTGGAGGTCTAATTTGACTGGACTAACTCCAATAAAATATGAGAAAAAATTGGCAGCAGAGAAGCGGCTGGAACCTCCCCATCCCCAATGCATTGTTAGAAGCAGAATTTGAAAGCCTGACGTGAAAAATGAGGATTTGCATTTAAAATTGAAAAGTTGTTGTGCCAAAATGGCATTTTCAGTTGCACGATTGGCTCCAAAAGCTTTTCAGATCTAATTTAGGTTATCAGATGCCCACGTACCAAATTTCAGCCAAACCGGTCTAGTAGTTTTGGCTGTGGCGTGTTTACAAACGTACGAAATATACACACAAACACATTTTTTTGAGTTCCTGAGACTCAAAACGTGAAGATCTGTTCTCAAATTCGAAAATTTTAGTGATTGCAGTAACCTCCCTTATTAACCTCCCCACTCCACTTCACCATTTAAAAAAAAAGGGAGGTTACTGCAATCACTAAAATTTTCGAATTCGAGATAAGACCGGATCTATACGTTTTGAGGTCTCAGGAACTCAAAAAAGTGGTTTTTAAAATGTGTCTGTATGTATGTACGTACGTACGTTCGTACGTTCGTTCGTACGTTCGTTCGTACGTTCGTTCGTACGTTCGTTCGTACGTTTGTTCGTTCGTAAACACGCCACAGCCCAAAGTACTCGACCGATTTGGCTAAAATTTGGTACGTGTGCATGTGATAACCCAACTTAGATCTGAAAAGCTTTTGGAGCCAATCGTGCAACCAGAAGTGCCATTTTGGCACATCAACTTTTAAATTTTAAATGTAAACCCCCATTTTTCAGGTCAGGTCAGGCCTTCAGATTCTGCTTCTAAAGATGTATTCACTGTCAGTGCCCTTTTGACCAAAAACTAAAGAAAATCGAGATTTTTATCCGACTTCAAAATCGGGGTACAGCCCAAGCCCCTGAACCGATTTGGCTGAAATTTAGCACATGGGAATTGTATTACACGTCGACGAGGTGAACAAATTTTTGATTCAATCGGCCCACCGAAAGTGCCGTCTTGGCAAACCAATTTCGGAATTTAAAATTATTTTTTTATTTACCCTTCCAAAACAAGTTTTTGAAAGATTTATTGTCATAATAACATTGAAACCACGTTATAGCCTAAACTACTGGACAGATTTGTCCGAAATTTGGAACATAGAGGTGAGGTGACCCGTTGAAGAGCTGAAGGGCTTTTAGGAGCAATTGGCCCACGGAAAGTGCCATTTAGGCATATCAACTTTAAAATCTTAAACACAAGTCACGGAAATCAGAGGCCTACGCGTTGGGGAGGTTCCAGCCGCTTCCCTGCTGCCATTTTTTTAACTTCATAATGCCTGCACTGCCTGCGCATATGCTTCGGCACTAAAAATGAATGATTAAATAGCAGATAAAGTACCAAATATAATAGTTATTTATATATTAAGGGCATAACAAGGCTTTTATGACCCGAAGCGTTATTTCGAGCCCGAGCGCTAGCGAGGGCTAGGAAAATGCTGTAGGGTCATAAAAGCAAGTTATGCCCGTAGTGTATACACTATTTTATGCACAATCGTTGTCCCTAAAATAAAATAAATCTAAAATTGCAAGAAATAAAATGATCATCACGTCGTTCAGATAGATTTTGTTTGCGTAACTATAGCATTGACAGTAACAAAGGTAGCCATTTTGTCAATTTGTGCAAAAATTTTGAGCTCTGCTTTATATTCTGTGTTTATATACAAAGTATGGAAGTTAACGAAATTGATGAGGCCGCTGAGAAAGCCAGAAGTTGTGGGCTGCTACCCGAAAAATCCAAGCAACTCTACGAGAAAACGTACAGCGACTATGTGAAGTGGTGTAATATGAAAGACTGTATTGAAAATTACCATTGCGAAAAGAGTCTTTTGGCTTATTTCTGGCACCTTTCTAAGGACAAAAAACCTTCATCCCTTTGGTCGTACTATTCGATGCTGAAGGCCACAATAGCAATATTAGCCATATTAGCAATTATTCCTCCCTCTTTGGATTTTTGAAAAGAAAATCAGAAGGATTTAAGCCTAAAAAGTCCAAGGTTCTGACTATGGAAGAAATAGAATCTTTTTTGTACCAGGCTTCAGACGAAATATATTTAATGAATAAGGTAAGCAAAGTTTCAAAATAATTTAATAATCAACCTTTATTTGAACAGGTAGCCTTAATTTTTGGAATAGCTGGAGCGTGCCGCAGACAAGAGCTCACCTACTTAGAATTAGACGATATACAGGAAGTAAAATCCACACTGCTGATTACTTTGCGAGACACTAAAACCAAGACGAACCGTATGTTTAGTGTCGTGGACAACCATAAATCACCGAGCCTCTTGGAGTTTTACCAGAAGTACGCTGCTTTGCGGCCACCAAACACGGAGAGCCGCCGCTTCTTTCTCGCATTTAGAAACGGAAAGTGCTCAAGACAGGTGGTTGGGAAGAATATTTTTGGGGATATACCAAGAAAAATTGCTGCTTTCCTTAAACTGCCTAATCCCGAATTATACACTGGGCACGCATTCCGTCGGTCCTCAGCCACATTATTAGCCAATTCTGGTGAAGGGATGCTTGGTATCAAGCAAATTGGGGGCTGGAAGTCAACATCGGTGGCGGAACAATATATCGAGGATTCTGTTTCCAACAAAGTTAGGCTAGCTGAAAAGGTGTTTGGCGGTGGAAAGGAGAATTATTCCGCAACTGGCATCGGCCCAAGAGATAACACGCCTTCTAGTAGTCTGGTTAACTACAACAAATCAAATCTCTATAATCAAAATGAAATGTTAATTCCGAACGTTGTCATGAATAATTGTTCAAATTGTATCGTCAATATTAGGTAATTTTCAAAAATAATATACCAATAAATTAGAGTATAATTTCCATAGTTTGTATTTAATTTTGGGAGACAATTGACTCAAACATTTATTTAGGTTTTATTTATTGTGACATGTCTTTATAGACCGACGGTCTAAAAAGAGGTCCATGGGCTATAAAGAGACGCTTATGTCAGAAAAAATCCTACATAATTGTCAAATTACGATATGATTGTGAAAGCAGGTCCCATGGGAAATGACGATTACACGCCATACAATCGTGGTAATTGGTTGTCGAAAATCGGTGGAGATCGATTCTCACATATATGCTCGGCACCACGTGAAATCGTAGCCTTTCACAACCACTACGAAAAATTGATGGAGGGGGAGCGCCATTTGGGGGCCTACGGTTGCATTCTCCCCGGGTAGAAGCTCCCACGTTTCAAAAATACAGACCCAGGTAATAAAAACATACAGGGTGACATTGACAGCTGTCAATGGTATTTACAGAAAATTTCTAGGCCTTCTAGATTTTGAATAACGACAGTCAACTTTTGATTCTTTTATCGCCCCCATATTGAATTTTGACACCACCAAATCCCCAAAAAATTTGGCTTTTCAAAAATGTATGGTCAACATGAACTTTTTTGACAGAATAATTTGTAAAATCAGCCTAAACCATCACGTTAATGTGCATGTAGGGGTGGCTGATGGTGGAATGGGGTGCAGACGCACAGATGTGTCAAAATGGCGAAATCTGAAAATTGCAATTTTAAATTAAAATTAATGTCTCCCTAACGATTGATGCTATTTACAGTGTGTCTCATTTTAACTGGAACCACCCAAATATTTCGGTTACATTGAACAAATCAATTCGCTCTTTTCTTCTACGTGTAAAGCTCCAAAATCTGCATCTCTGAGATAGTTCACTTTTTTCTTATCCCGAAATCTCAGCCCACTGCGATTAATTAAAGATCGAGGCCAAAAATAAAGAAGTCGTATTAGGCATTTTGTTATCGAAAAATTCCATTAAGAAAAGATGCTCAGGATGACCCCAATTCGGCAAATCCGAAGTTTGAGGCCAAAATAACCCAGGCAGCACGGAATATTTAGTAAATATTTACCTTATATAAGGGTAATATTCTAATGTTTTCTAATATTTAAAAGATTTGAAAAATATTTGGTATATATGACGAAAATGATATTTGTTCTATAACATTATACAAATAACATTTTTTTATAAAAAATCCAATATTTGTTACATAATATGTTATCTTTACCAGAAATATATTATATGTTTTATATTGCGAATTAAAAGTAAATATGTTTCAAGCAATTTATTGATTAAATATGTTTTCCTTTCATAATTTCTATTTATAAGATTTGTAAAATTATATTTTATGAAAAAAATTTGAATAATTGCTGTACAAGATGTATCCTTTATATGGAATATATTGCAAATATCGGATTAAAGACATATTTGCTGTCATATATTTACTCAATATAGGGTTTATGTTTAGGCAAATCTAAAATTACTAAATTTTTGTTTTTCCTTTTTTTACGAAATATGCAAATCGCAGATTTGTACCTAATAATTATCGTTTAGGTAGAAAGTTCCCGGTACCTAGTAAAAACCTTTTTCAATTCAAACATCTCCACGGAGTGCTTCTGCGCCTGCGCCACCAGATGAGGAGCTGATGGCATCATGGCGGATTGGCGGCTGTTGTGCACGTTTTGTGATTTGGTGTACTTCCACATATTAATTTTACTGTTCATACCGTTCTGATTACTTTTATCCTTGTGCATCTGCCAAATGTGAGAAGTCAACTTAACCTTGTGCTTTGAGGTGAGCTGCTAATGTTAATTTTTAACTGTTTGCAAATTTTGTAGGTTAGGTTAACATTTCCAAGGATATTTGTTCGAGTGGGCCTTAAATGATGCATTCCAGCATACATCTCTTTTGGTAAGAAACACATTAAATTATTGTTTAATGTTGATTTTCAGGAACGCACTGTTCATCAACCTACAGTGCGTTCGCGAGACTTAGCCCCATCGTACCCTGTTATAATACACCTACGTTTTGAAAGCCATCTCTCTCCAGCGTTGTTGCACGTAGACCGAGAAAGTTTGAGCGTAACGCTCTGATCGTGTCGTGCGCTATGTCTCACTCCGACTCGTTTATCTGAGGAAGAAAGTAAACTGAACGTTCGACGTTCGTTGAAGCGTCACTGAGGACCGGTTGATCTCTCCACCACACAATGTACGTCGACGGTTGATTTTTGTACGCGCTCTTACTGGCTTCGCTAACATTGGTGGAAATATCAAGCATCGCTTATTACAGACGTCGGTCACATCGTTGATAACTGCAGCCTCTAGCTCATGGGGCTAAGTCTCGCGAACGCACTGCACGACATTTTAGTACCTAGAAGAACTCCGTGATTTCACTCCCCTAGAGTGCGAGTCCAGAAGAGCGTTTATTTTCCGATTTTCTGTACAGGTATGCGTATACCTACCTAGCTACACCTTTGGTAAGAACATTTCAGTTAAATTATTGATTTAAAATGTTTGTTTTTAGGACCAATTATAACTGCTGGGAAGTGCTGAATGTCAGGCGTTTCACAAGAAACGCATTTGAAGTGGGCTGTGGGGCTATGGCAAAGGACGTCCTTTGCCATAGCCCACAGCCCACTACAAATGAGTTTTTTCTGAAACACAGGATATTGTTTTATGTAGATTTTTTGATAATAAATAAATATTCCGTAAACATCTGCTGCCTATATTTCATTAGCAATATTACCATCATATTCGCAAACAATATTTGAAATATATTCATAATATACATTTGGCATATATATAAAAATCTGTCGTTTTGGATATTATTTAAATATCTTCTAAAATATGTTTTAAAAATATTTCAATGCTGCCTGGGAACAATGCTGAATTTCTTGAGGAAAAAACCAAAAATATCGGAAACTTCAATATTTTTGCAACAAAAGGGTTGATATATGCAATACAAAATAATTGAAATGAGTTTGTTTGACATTTGCTGTTAGCTATGGCTGGGCAAAATTTTACAATCAGAGAAAAAGTTGAAATTATACGCTGATCAACATCAGCAAATGTCAAGCAAACTCATTTCAATCGATTTTTATTACACATCAACCCTTTTGTTGCAAAAATATTGAAGTTTTCGATATTTTTGGTTTTTTCTTCAAGAAAATCAGCATTTTTATTTTGGCCTGAAACTTCAGATTTACCCATTTATTGGGCATCTTTTCTTAATAAAATTTTTCGATAAAAAAATGCCTAATATGATTTCATTATTTTTGGCCTCTTTAATTAATCGCAGTGGGCTAAGATTTCGGGATAAGGAAAAGGTGAAGTATGACACAAATGTAGTTTTTGGAGCTCTACATGTACAAAAAAAGAGCGAATTTATTTCGAATTTTTATATTTTTGACAACTCTCAATCAAATGACATCTACAGAAATTTTCTAGGCTTTCTAGATTTTGGGCTTCAATATTTTTAAAACAAAAGGGTTGCTGCGTAATAGAAAATAATTGAAATGAGTTTGTTTGACAGTTGCTATTAGCTATGGCTCGGCAAAATTTAACAATCGCAGAAAAAGTTGAAATTATTAAGATTTTTGATGATAGCTTATAATTTCAACTTTTTCTGTGATTGTTAAATTTTGCCCAGCTATAGCTAACTACAAATGTCGAACAAACTTTTGGCCTGAAACTCCGGAGTTGCCCATTTGGGGTCACCCTGAGTAACTTTTCTTAATAAAATTTTTCCATTAAAAGATGCTTAGTAGGTTTTTCGAATGTTTGGAATTTGTTTTTAGTCTTAGTAGGCTATGTGGTTATATTTTTGAAAAAATGTTAACTACTCCAAAAACACAACTTCCTGAGGTCTACATCCAATAAAAAAAATTGTTACGATATTCCATAAAACAACAAAGATACAGGGGTGTTGCCGTCTAAAGTGCGACATCCTGTATAGCCAAGTTCTGAAGGGTTTTCGAGAATCAACCTGTATATCCGCGTATCAACGCGCACGCGCCGATCTGTCACTTTATCCGTTAAAGTGCTGTCACTGCTGTCAGTGAGTGTATTTATTTGGCTGTCACTTCTGTTAACAAGTTCCTCCCACAACTTAATTTTAGCATTTTACAATGTGATAACAGAAAAAGTGCGCATTTTTATCGTTATTGTTTGATAATTAGCGTCAACCGGAAGTCGTTTTTATTTGTTGTTGATATGCTGAGAAAATCCAACAATTCGCGGGCACTGCACCCTTTAGGGCGCCCCCGACAATTTAGGCGATAATGGAGCCGGGAACCTTTGGATCGCTTCTTACAAAAACGCAGAGACTAGTAATCGGGACATTTGTGCTTATTTTAGTGGACGTAATCTGGGTCTCTTCCTCGGAGCTCACAAAGGTAATTCACCCCCCAGATAAGGAAATTAACGTTTGTATTTCAGTTTATCTACAAGAATGAAACCTTCGAAAAACCGTTTTTTTGCACTTACGTCAAGACTTCAATGTTCATGTTGTACTTTTTGGGGTTTGTTTTTTGGCAACCGTGGAAAGAGAACTGCACAAGACCCTCGAGCTACATCCAAGTGGATTCAGAGCAGGATGATGAGAATTACTTCACGGACAACCGTTTGAGCAACCCGGTTTACGTACCGGTTAAAACGGATTTGGACCGGAATTCTGGTACTGAAAGTGATGACTCCTCCATTCGTTCAGTTAGATTCAATCGAGTCGCAGAAGTCAGGCACATGTCGGAGACTGACGCCATGGAAGCAGTGCTGGCGAGGCTCTCGTATCAGGCGAGTTTGCGAGCCGGAGAGATTGCCAAAAGGGCGGCCACGAAGCTTCCTATTTTTAACGTTGCTAAAGTGGCGCTTATATTTTGCCTCTTGGTAACGATGCCTCGTTGTTATTGCTGTATTAATGGAGGATTTTAGTGGTTTGTTGCGAATTACACGTATCAAGTAGCCTTGGCACAGACGGAGGCAGCGATGGTCAACGTGTTGTCTTCGACTTCCAGCCTTTTCACGTTGGTTCTGGCAGCAGCTTTTCCCTCGAACCAGAGTGATAAATTCACCCTTTCCAAACTAGTCGCAGTATTTATAAGTATATCGGGAATTGTAAGTAAGGGTGGGAAGAGGAAATAATGGTTATTGTAACTTTGAGGTTTTGGTTAGCTTGTCGGATCTGGCAGTTGAGTCAAAGTTGCCTCTGGGGGCGTTTTTGTCGTTGCTCAGCGCCCTTTTTTATGCCACTTATCTGGTGTTTCTCAGAAGAAAAGTGGACCATGAGGATAAATTAGACATTCCATTGTTTTTTGGTAAGTAAGTGTGAGAACAATTTGAATTACGTAGGTAGTTGTTATTCCTTAAACATGTTGAGAGCCACTGGCGTGGCTGAAATGCGCCTGCGCCTCCTTTTTGAGAGTCGGAAGAATTGACAGTGTATCTAACTTGCACTCATTTAAATGTATCTCCATCCTTTTAACTTCTACGCTCAAGGCGGAGCAGTATATAAAATCGATCAAAAATTCGAAATTGAACTGACATCAAATCTTTACGTTTCGGGGTCCCAGGAACCCAAAAAACCTATTTTTGAAAAATGTGTGTCTGTGTGTCTGTCCGTGTGTCTGTCCGTATGTCTGTGGACACGCTACAGCCGAAACTACTGAACTGATTTTGATGAAATTTGGCACACATATTCAGTGGGAGATTTGTAGGTGCTGATTAGAATCTGGGCTACACCGGCTCACGGAAAGTGCCTTTTTGGCACATCAACTTTAAAAATTTAAATGCAAACCCCCATTTTTCGCATTACCATATGAATGCTCTTCAAATTCTGCTTCTAAAAATGTATTCACACTTGGGCCCTTTTGACCAAAAAATGGTGCCGTGAAAAAAAAACTATGCATAAATGTATATTTTTATTACCGGATTTGATAACTGATTTTTTTTCAAGCCGAAAACCTTAGTGCCATTTTTTCGAAAAATGTCATTTTCGTGGCAATTTATTTTATTGTCTGTACGGGAGAGGAGCTGATTAGATTTTGAAGCCGATCAGTCAACCCGAAGTGCCCTTTTGGCATAGCAACTTTCTTATTTTAAATATTTAAAAATTTAATAAATGCTGCTGTTATTAATCCAATGCAGTGCGGCGTAGAAGTTCCTGCCGTCTCCGAGACCGCCTTTTTAAAATTGCGATGCCGTTTCTGGACGCTTATTTTTGAAATGGGGAGATCATCTCACCGGTGAGATTTAGGCAACACGCCGCTCTTAGCTGCATATAGGCTACGGAAAACCTATAATGCGCATGCGTGTGCAACAAGTTGCAACAAAATGCCAGTGGTATTTCGATGAAAATGAAGAACAGGGCATGATTCTATTGCACATCAATATGTCGGAAGAGGAAATGTAGATTTATTGGCGGGGAGAGCCTTTAAACAAAATATAGTCCAACATTATTTTGCATAAGATTTGGAAATAAATTTATTGCTATTCATTTTAATCGCAGAAATGTTTGTATTTTTCAAACTTGATAGGAAAAATAAGGCGTAAAAAGAAAAAATGCAGTTTGTAAGTGTTAATTTATACAGGGTGAGTCTGAAAGACTCCACATCCTTTATACCACAGAATCTACTTTTCAAATGATGAAGCTTGGGGCAAAAATTATTGGTCAATTGTGATTCCTCTTGATGTTATAAACCGCCAAAGATCTTCATTTTTAAACGTTCTTTTTCAATATCATTCGAAAGGTGTATTGCAGGATTTTGAATTTTTGCAAAGCATTGTTACAGGCCAAGACATTATCCAAAAAGCGGATCCCTGTTATACAGGATGGCCCCGATGTTATTTGCCCTTCAACTTTTTTATGTTTGAAAATATTGCAAAGCCTATGCGGCCGTATTCCCCGTTGGGTTCTAAAACTTTTTTGGCTCTTCGAATTTTTCGAAAAAACTAACCACTCACGAGGAAAATTGAAAAAACCGAAAACATGATCATCATGATAAACCTACAATTTCAATAAAAATCGAAGTGTACGTTGACACGCATCACATTTCAACTGTTTTTTTGCATTAAAAGTATTGTCCTACATCTGTGCCCAGAACCATTGCTCACAACTGAAGAAAAAACATTGATGGTAATTTCACTTTTTTATGAGGTAGACTCATCATTTGTTTTAAGGTGATTAGCTGCATCATGTTTTCGGTTTTTTCAATTTTTCTCGTGATTGGTTAGTTTTTTCGAAAAATTTTAAGAGCCAAAAAAGTTTTAGAATCGAACGGGGAATACGGCCGCATAGGCAAATTAGCAATATTTTCAAACATAAAAAAGTTCGAGGGCAAATAACATCCGGGCCAGCCTGTATAACAGGGATCCGCTTTTTGGGCAATGTCTTAAGTACCATCAGCAGTTGCTTCTTGTTCTGTAACAATGCTGTGTAAAAATTCAAAATCCTACGATACACAATTCACGATATCAAGTGTCTTGCTGACCCCTGGTTTTGACAGCCGAAACTGAATTTGAGGGGTTTAGACGTCACTGCGCAAGTCAAAATGCGTGTGATAATCGCAGCGTAAAGGAGATGTGCCGTCTTTTTTTAACGCACGGTAAACAAGGAAGACGACGAGAAGTGTAGAGTGCGTGATTCTTACAGCTATTACATGTGACATTTACCGTGTTTAACCTAAGATTTGCTTAACAATTTGTTGTTTTGAATGTTATGTTAAAATCCGATAATGAGTGAATGGACGAAGAAGTGCAATGTTCAACCCACTTATTCCGCAGAGTGATATTTTTCTTCGGAAAGCGATGAAAGGACACATATTTGTTTAACGTATTATTAGTGCAATCAGGTACACAACAAACCATTGGCATTTTTCAACTGTTTTAAAAAACGTAAGACCACAATTATTATTACACTTTGCAGGTTAGTTGCTGTTTCCTATCACTGTGACGTAAATGTCAAATTTAAATGAAACACGGCTGTCAACCTACAACTTCCAACAACCGCGCCACGCTAAATTCCCTTGATTGCCAAAAACTTGAAGCATGCGCATTAGGTTCACTTGATATTGTGAATTGACCAATAATTTTTGTACCAAGCTTCATCATTTGAACAGTAGATTCTGTGGTATAAAGGATGTGGAATCTTTCAGACTCACCCTGTATTGTTGTACCTAAATAGAAAAAGTTCAGTCTTCCTATGTATGTAAATTACTACATAAGTAATTATAAGACTGAATAATGAGTAACATAACTTTTTTGGATCATTGTATGAAAGCATGACAAACCTACAAAATGATGAAATTTTGAAACATTATTAACTTTAAACAAAGACGAAACTGATCTAAATTTTAGCACCAATAAAAGAAGTCCCATTTATAAAATTAACAAGAAACATTCCTATATAGAATAGGTAGGTACGTTTTATGTAATATGTAACTATGTACAGTGTAGGTACATAAAAATTTCAAAAATTCAATTTGAAAAAAAGACAAACTTATTTGGCACTTTAACTTTGAATATGGGATAAATCTATACAAACTAATAAAAAACAAACAAGAAAGTTAAATCAAAAACCGACAAATTAAATAACTTTTCCGTGAATTGTTCATTTATGGGTTTCGTTAATGTATACAAAATCGTACATTAATAGACCCTATTAATGCACGATTTTCTATTAATCAACGATTTTAGTATAGGCAATCAACTATACATGTTCTGACATTAAACAAGAATTTAAGTGACATCTGTCAAATTTTCAAAATTGCAAATTTAAATAAAAGTCCCATCAATGGATACTCAGAATCTTAATTTAACACCACCTGAAGTGCTAGTAAGTGCAAATCTTGCGAGCTTAAGTTTGCTTCCAGAAAAAAGCTGTAAAATTTATGAAAAAACTTATGCCGATTTCATTTCATGGTGCGAGAAGAAAAATGCACTGCGACACTCAGAATCTGTGCTTTTGGCCTACTTTGGCAAGGCAATTGACATTTAATTTCTCATGTTTTGTTCATCGAGCTTCGGCACTTTTTAAATTGGATGCATGTTTGGTTGCATAACCGTTTATCAAACGCAATTTTGAAAAACAAATTTCGCCAATTTAATGATAATACAATCCACGGAAAAATATTGTAACTGACTCGAGTGTTAATAGGCGATTAATAATCTCTATCATTAACGCGTGAGCGCAGCGAACGCGTTAATGATAGAGATTATTAATCGCACTCATTAACACTCTTGTTCGTTAAATAACTATTTCAAACATTTATAACTTTAAATAAAGAATAAACTATCACAAACCTCAAAAATTCGTGTTTATTTTATAGTTATTTTTGATTTTCGCCTCAATTGTTGTCAACGTTCAATTCTTGTCATGCGCCACAATCTCATTTATGTTCAAAAATAGGTTCGGTGAGACTCTGTGCTGAGATAAGTTGCATCTCCCCGGTGAGACCATCTCCCCGTTTCAAAGATAAGCGTCCTGGGAGGTGTCCGTACCTTCCTGAATCAATATACAGGGTGTTCTTAAATCTCGTACAGATATTCAGGATGTTATTGCCCCATCGATTTTAAGTCAAAACAAACAAAAAGTTCCTATGGACATATGTCCGAAAATGCTTCGTAAGGGAGTTATCCGCCCCTTCAAAGGGGTACCCAAAATTTAAATGTGTTTTCTACTTAAACTAGAATTTTTATCAAGTTGTCTTCTATTAAAGTTTTCAGTTGAACTTTCATTACCTGTCTTAATTTGAACTAATTTGGTAGATTAAATAAAATTTGACGTCGGAAATTTTCTCGCTTTTAACTATTGGAAATCATTTTATTCGAAAACCGTACGTCCTAGCGACATTTAACAAGAGTAGCTTTATGATGCAGAAGAAACCAAAGATAACGATCTTCTTACTATAAAAATTTGCGAAAAATGTGAAGGCCCCCTCCAAGAACGTACGCATCTGATGTTAGGTAAAATTTGAAAAAAACTAAAGAGTAAGCCCATTATTACTAACCATTGGTCCGAATTTCAAAATCCCATCATTCGTATTTTTCGAGTAATTTAAAGAAAATTGAAATTTTGGGTACCCCTTTGAAGGGGCTTAACTCGGTTACGAAGCATTTCCGGACATACAGGGTGTTCGCGAAACATGTAGCAGAACTCCTACCGTAGGTTCCTTACATAAAAATTAGTTGAAAAGTTCCTATGAGGATTTGTCCGATATCGCCTCCTAAGGGTGCTAGGTCTTCTCGTAGGAGGAGGATGGGGACCAGTTTATTTTTAATATTTCGGAAACGGCTTAATCTACTTAAGGGTGTGTCATGGACAAAATTTCATTAAAATTGATGGAGGGGAACATACAGTTACCGACACTTTCAATTGGTATTTTCAATGCAAAACCTACATAAAGCAGTTCCTGGAAAAATCATTTACTGCGTTTTAGTCGTAAAATTTTATAAGAAAACTTTTATTGCTCTTGCAAAATTTTAAAATAATGCATCGATTTTGCACAATCAACAAAAATGTATGCTATTGCATGATGCGCGCCTTGTAATTTTTGGATCAGTTTCACAAAGTCGCCTATGTAAACCAGCGAAACATGTAGCAGAACTCCTACCGTAGGTTCCTTACATAAAAATAAGTTGAAAAGTTCCTACGAACATGTGTCCGATATCGCCTCCTAAGGGTGCTAGGTTTGCATAGGCGACTTTGTGGTCCAAAAATTACAAGGCGCGCATGATCCAATAGTACACATTTTTGTTGATTGCGCGAAATCGATGGATTATTTTGAAATTTTGCAAGAGCAATAAAAGTTTTCTTATGAAATTTTACTTCTAATTATCAGTGAATAATGTTTCAAGAACTGCTTATGTAGGTTTTGCATTAAAAATACCAATTGCAGGTGTCGGTAACTGAATGTTCCCCTCCATCAATTTTAATGAAATTTTGTACATGGTACACCCTTAAGTACCTAAGTCGATGCACCAAATTGCAATATCGTAGATTAAGCCGTTTTCGAAATATTAAAAATAAACTGGTCCCCATCCTCCTCCTACTAGAAGACCTAGCACCCTTAGGAGGCGATATCGGACAAATCTTCATAGGAACTTTTCACCTTATTTTTATGTAGGGAACCTACGGTAGGAGTTCTGCTACATGTTTCGCGAACACCCTGTATGTCTATAGGGACTTTTTGACATAAAATCAATAAGGCAATAACACCCTTAAATATCTGTACAAGGTTTAGGAACAGCCTGTATGTACGATAATATTACCCGTAATTCTTGCATCGAAAACTTCATGCAAAAATCCTCGAAGGGTATAGGGTTTTTTGCATTCTGCGTCCGATGGTGTCATTGCTGATTTTTTTGGCCCAGTCATTTTTGGCATAATGACGTCATCATCGTTTTTTTAACATCGAAACCCACATTTTTCTCAACGGATTGGGAATGTACGATTCTTTCTAGGAACATAATGCATCACACTCGACCGAAAAAGGAATCACGCCCACCCTAGATTAAAAAAAAACAAAAACACGTCAGCTTTATTTATTTGATACGAATCCAGCTGCTCAATTAGGTATATTAAATTCTTTCTTCTGTAAGTTTTACAGATCGCGTAAACGCTGAAGAAATTTTGAAAAAGGGAAAAGGTATTTTTAAAAGGTAGGTAATTGCGCAGTTGGCTTTGTGGGAAAAAAATTAAGTACTCGTGTTTTTTGCGTTTTTCAAAAATCTTTCAAAATTTTGATTTTTCATGTTTCGATGTTTTTTAAAGTTTAGGATGATCATGACTACATTTTCGATCGAGTGTGTTCCACGTTTTTGTCGTAGAAAAATTCGTAGATCATGAAACCGATGAGAAAAATGTGGGTTGCGCAGAATGCAAAAAAACCCTATAGGTACACCCTTCGAGGATTTTAACCTCCCCACAACCATATAAAAATGGGAGGTTACTGCAATCACTCCAAAATTTGAAATTAAGATAACACCAGATCTTTACGTTTCAAGATCCCAGGATCACAAAAAAGTGGTTTTAAAAAAAAGTGTGTATGTAAGTACGTATGTGAGCACGATTTCTCGGAAACTATCGAACGGATTTTAATGAAATTTGAAATTTGGTATGCAGGTTAGCGTTGGCTTTCTGGTGAGCCCTGTTAATTTTGTTGGGAATCCGCAGACGCCAAGTGCCTTTTTGGCATGTAAACTATGAAATTTGACTAATGAACAACAATTTTTCTTATCAGCACATGAAAAGTTTTGGAATTCTGCATCTGAAAGTGTATTCACACTTAGCGCCTTTTTGGCATGAAATAGAAAAATTCGAAGTTTCAAGGAAACATTAAATAACACACTACAGCTCAAACTGCTGGAACGATTTGGCTGAAATTTGGTAGGTAGAGATACCGTTACCCGCCGAAGAGCTGATTTAATTTTGGTGACAATCGGCGAACGGCAAGTGCCATTTTGGCATATCAACTTTGAAATTTGAAAAATGAACTCCCAATTTCTAACTATAAACTAGGGCCTCGATTTTTAAAACGCATATAAAACACTTGTCTTAATAGCTATTTTATGTTTATTTGTCTTTTTTTTATTCCTTTATGAAAAATTAATACTTATTGTATTGCATTATGTAATAAATAGCTCATTACATTTTCCGTAAAAAACATTTTAACATATTAGACATACCCTCGGCATCAACAATTACTTTTAATTTTTGTTGGCTCATCAATTTCCTATTAGAATAACAAGCATTTTTAAAAAAATATAATTGCTTTCTGAATTAAAATTCTCCTTTAATTCACACATCACAATATGAACAAAAGACGTCCGGTGGAATGGCGTTTAACCCTCCTCTGCATTGGCGTAACTAGGGGGGGGGGGGGCTGGGGGGCACGGCACGGAATGTTGGGTGCCCACCCTACAAATTGGAGCAGAAAATCAGAAATCGCGTCACTTCACAAAATATTTTTTCCGTGTACTATTCTGAAATATAATAAATTTCCAAGCATTTTTTCATTTAGAAAAGTTAAACTTTTCTACATAGCAACACTTTTCCACATAGCAACGCTTTTTTCATCGGCAGCAAGCATTTTCAATGACATTGTTTGTTAATTTTTATTTTGTTGTCATCTGTTGCCATGTAAATGAAGTTTCAGAAAGTGTTTGACCCTGCACAAATAATTTTTGATTTTAAATGTTAACGCCATTTCAGGATAGTACACGGAAAAATAATGTGTGCAACTCGTGGAAAAGATTCTTTTCCATACTCGTTTCAATTAATACACTCGGCTTCGCCTCGTGCATTAAACACTCACTCGCCTGGAAAAGTAATACTTTTCCTTACTTGTTGTACAAATAACTATTTCGAGCACTGTCAAAAAAGTGCACTTTTTTCCAATCGATATGAATCAATGCCCAAATTGCATGCCCGAAAGACACTACTGAATTTTGAATTTTGATTCCTCGTTATAATAATACGGTAAGGACCTAATTAACAATTATCAGTTATGACAGCGTTGAAAAACACGCAGAATTTGATGTCGAACAGTGATAAAAAATTTGATACAATTTTTTTCGCGAAAGGCAAGATGGGGGGGAGGCAGACAGGGCCGCAGTTCAGGGGAATCTGTCTTTGTTTTAGTGCCGTAGCAGAATGCGGAGGTACTCTTGTCTTTGATTATTCGCTCGCTCGCTCGTCCGCTCGTCTAGTCTGTCCGTCGCATAACTTGAGAACGGAAGCAGATATCGAGCTGAAATTTTGTACACGGGTGTATGTAGGTGCCCTGAAAATCTCGGTGGGGATTATTTTTGAGCCATATCGGACCATATGAGTTGGAGTTACAGGTGAAAAACCGAAAGAAATTGCTATTTTCCATGTGTGAAATTAGTCACAAGACCAGCAGTCTAAAAATTGATCAATTGACTACTACCTACACGGAAATGAAAGGATCCACGTGATGGGAGGTTCCAAGCGCTTCTCTGCTGTCAATTTTTTAACGCAGGTTGATATTTTATTCATTATCACTAGAAACACCCCACTACACCGAAACACTTGATTTTCACTGCAGACGCGTTTCGAACACAATGTGCTCATTATCAAAGCCGAAGCTGTACGACCTTACCTTCCAGAAAACTAAAATATTACACAATGACCATAGAATAAGTGATAATATTAAGTTAGTTTGTAGCGTTAACAAGATGCTAGATGCGATGCAAAGTATCGTCATTTACAAGTCTAGAGATAGGCTTATGAACGTCGATACAGGTCCAATCGCATATTCATCTCTGTTTACGCTACTTTAGGGAGGACTCGGCATATTTATACGTGTTCACCCACGCGTGGCTATTTCTCGACCTGTGATTGGTCCAATTTTCACAGCCGAGGGGTGGAGCTACGCTGGTGGGCCTATAAATATTTCAGTTTTCTGTAAGGTAGGGTTGTATAGCTTCTTCTTTGATAATGAGCACATTTTGTTCGAAACGCGTCAGCAGTGAAAATCAAGTGTTTCGGTGTAGTGGGGTGTTTCTAGTGAAAGTGCATTTTTCCACCGAAGTTGTCCAGTGTTTCCATTGTGATATTTTATTAACAAAAAAAGCATTGTATAATCACATTGAAAAATTTATTGTAAGGAAACTGTTGATTTCAGGTTTTGTGGGATTCTTCAATCTCATCCTCCTGTGGCCGTTCTTCTTCTTTTTGCACTTCAGTGAGATGGAATTCTTTGAATGGCCGTCTCGACAACAGCTAATGTTTCTTCTGTTAAACGGCCTCTTGGGGACCGTAGTTTCGGAAGCTTTATGGCTTTGGTAAAGTTAATCGGGAAACGATGCGCTTATTGCCAATAAATAATAAAACCGCAGGGGTTGCTTTCTGACGTCTTCCCTGATGGCGACAGTCGCAATGAGCCTAACCATCCCGATGACGATGCTCGCGGACGTCGTCTTAAAAAAAGTGGCATATCCCACCCTCTTTTATGCAGGAACCATCCCCATGTTGATGGCCTTTTTAGCCGTCACGCTTTTGTCTCACTACGACAACTGGGACCCCATACTTGACGTTATACGTTGTGCCTACCTGAGCATGTGCCGTAGGACGAGGTTCATTCGGTAAGTCAGTCAAGTCCAGTCAAGTTAGGTTTTTTAGAAGAAATAATTTATATATTTTTGAAATTTTGGCTACGGACTCCTGATAGCACCTGAACCTGAAATGCAGAAAAGTTCCCACCCCCCAAGTGTGCGCTTCATCCCTTATTTGGCGAAAACCACCCCCAAACGTGATATGGCGCTAGTTTTCGGCGAAACTATCCATCTGACAAAAATGTATTAAAGAGTAGAGGTCCTCGAAGTGGCATTAAATTGTTTGGGAAATTAATTAGCTCCAAGTCTTGCCACCAATATTAACAGCCCACTTTGTGATGGATCATAGTAGCCTTCATCTTCATCCATTAAAAGTTTTAATATTTTCTAATTAACAACATGTTTCGGCCGTTAAGCCATCATCAGGTACAAAACAAAGGGGATTAAGGGATTAAGGCATGTGACTAGAAGGGAGGTTATGTTACATCGATTTTAAATTTTAAATTAAGACATGCTTGGATCGAAAAGTGTGAATTTATAACGACGATGGGTAAAATTTGGAAAATTTTTTCTTAAATTATTGCATGTCCTCACATGGTGGATTGTGATATCCTCACCACTCAAAGGCCAAAGTATTCCGCAAACTGTAGATTTTCATCTCGCAACATCGCAGTCAATGTCACTGTCAAAATTTACTTTGCAACCAGGTTCACACTGAACTGTCAAAATTATGAGGATTTTGTACCCTGCAAAACTTTGTCTGGATTTTGTAGAAAAAATAAGTAGCCATCCTTCAAATTTGGCATGATGGTAGGGTAATAATTCCGATAAAAGAATATGAAGTAGTTTTTGTGAAATCGTGCTTGGTTCTTTTTTTGCGAATTGTTTTGTTGGATGTTGCAAAATTTTAGGTTATTTCTGGTGAATAGGGACATGATCACCAACAGGCAGGCATGCCGTCTAGATATAAGCCCAAAAGCTTAAAAATTTAACGAAAACATGACCCAGATTTGTAAATCATTTAGAGATGCTTTGAGAAAGTATAAAATTCCAACAAGTGTCTTATTCCGGCATTTGAAAGGAAAATAGTACTTACCTATACCAATTGTTCCTCTATGTTCAAAGATCCTTAATTTGTTTTGTTACCTTAAAGTTCTGTTTGTTTTTAGAAAATAAATCATTTATTTTTGCCTTATTTCGATTGTTTTTTATGATTTTTTACTACTAGCACTACAAAAATTAATTTTTTTAGTCTTTTATCTGTCCCTATTCACCCATATACCATCTAGATAGGTCCATAATACGTACGAACATTGGTGTCCCTATTTATGCGAATTGCGGTTAAATAGGGACACTGACACAGATAGTAGGTACTGTTCCTGCAAAAAAAGTACTGACAATTTACAAGTTTGTTCACACACTGTTTGGTAGAAGGGTGAAAAGTGCCCCTATTCACCCGGTTTTACGGTACATAATTAAAAAAGTACCTACCTATTCTGAAAGTGCAATTGTTATCTATTTATTTCATTTTGGTAAGTACCCAAGTGCTGAAAATGCTGCAACTTTTTTGAGTAGGTACAGTATGCGTAGGTGAAAATGCCCACCCGGGAAGGTGGGAGACAAACACTGCATGTCTGGTCCACTTCAGTTGCAAGTCGGAGTGGGAAATATCGATCGGTTCTTCAGGTAAGTACGAGCTTCCTGTTTAAGTAATTTAACCCGAGACAAGGCGCGTATTGAAATTTGCGTTCTTGATGGCCGCTTTTAGAAATCTGCCCTACGCGCATTTTTTTTTTAAACTTTCCCGCATCAATGATTTGTTATTAACTTTTCGTTACAATTTAACACGAGGGACGTAGGTACTGAAATAAATCTCAACATAAAGATCATTAGGTAATCGAGTCATTAATGTCTAAATCATGATTGCGATTAGTGATTTAAATCTAATCAGGCTTCAATGAAAGTTTTCCAATCGATTTAAATCGAGGTTAAGGCGTTGAATGCGATTGATTCGTATCGATTGCAATCGATCGCCGCGTTGAACGGCCCTATTAATCTTCACAAATTAAAGGGAGGTTTTTACGAATAATATGTTAAAACTAGGAACGAATTTTTCGCTAAAATTAGCACCTCCATTATTAACGTCTGTTTAATTTAATTTCTACCATTTTCTTTATATTGAAACCATTAATGTGTTATATGGGTCGAAATTGTTTACCATGCATGAAAGGATGGAAAAATGGTATCACTCGTGTGTCATAATTTATAAACAAATTACCTGGAGGTGTTAGGTTAACCTCTGAGAATCACACACGCTTAAATAATTCATAATGTCAGGAAGGTTTTATAAAATACCTAGTTATTCTCAAAATCAGAAATCTTCACATTATTATTAATTGAAAACGTCCGTGTAAATTCCCTGTAACTGAGGTATACCTACACTTAGATCAGTATAAAACTTTAATAATAGATATTTATTTTATTAGGAGTTTAAGGGCCGCTTGCACCGCTGCTGCCTGATTAGCGCTAATCAGTGGCTAAACTGACATTAATGGATTGTTTCGACAATTGTAACCAGGATTTTAAACATGATTAGCATTAATCATCGGCGGTGCTATCGGGCATTAGTAAGACATACGAGTCACATAATGTCACTTAAACTCTGAATAAAATAGAATACTTAATTTTCAAACGCAGAGTTAACTTTGGGGGCCCTGGGCAAAGTTGCTTGAAGGCCCATCACAGAACCGTATCTCTTTATATGACTTGGGGGGGGAGGGGTAAATAAAAATTTGGCAATTTAAAGCAATCGAATTTTCCAAACACTTCACAATAATACTTACAAATGAAGTAATGAAGAAAATGAAAAATTTAACTTTGGTAAGGCAGATTTTTTTTGCCAATTAGGTAAGTTTTATGCCTGCCAGGCCGGCTATCGAGTAGGTATTTTATAAAACTCTGCGATTTAATTTCGAAAAAGCATGGTGCCCGGTTTTAGTTTGCCGAATGTAACTGGACGACACCCGAAATTTGCCAACTGGCAAAACTGGGGGGGTGTAACTGCTATACACTACACCTACCTAATTTATTTTTTCTTTTTTTTCACATTGAATTTTTTTTTACCGCGAAGGGGGCTCCTTGAGGGCAGCAACAATGCAGTCATTGTTGCTACAAATAAACTGTAAATTATCTTGAAACACTCAAAATTTAGCCGCTAGAAGTGACGGTCGTACCTTTCCAACACAGTCATTTAAGTAATTTATTGTTAAATGACGTTTGAAAATAATAGATATTTATTTAATTAGGAGTTTAAGTAGGACATTATGTGACGGAGTATGGAAGTTTAAGCGCCGAGCGGAGCGAGGCGAACTAAATCCATACGAGTCACATAATGTCACTTAAACTCCGAATAAAATACAATATTTTATTTTCAAACGAAAAAATTGAAAATTTTCTGCTCGCTTTTGTTGGGCGTCACTTTGGCATTTTGCAAAATTTCAAATAATGATGAACTTAAGCTCCTCTGGAGGCATAACACTCCACTCAAAATAGTGTCATATAAATGACGGTTATACCTTGTCAAGACCGTCTTAAATAATTATTGTTATGTAACGTTTGAAAATAAAGCATATTATAGTATATATAGGTATATTTATATATATAGACTGGTGTTTACAAAGCTTTATTCAACACAAAATAGATCATAACATCTAATACTAAAGGAAACATACTTAATTAATACTTAATAGGATAGCCATCCGCTTCAATACATTCTTGCATCCTTCTCGGCATGCTATTTACTAAGTTAACACAGTAATTAATATTCAGCCTTAAACTATCCCACACACGAAAAACATGGGCCGCCAACTCCTGGACCGTCCTATCGCGAACCCCATGATGACCCACATCATCCCATTCGCGGACGATCTGGCCCCACAAGTTCTCGATGGGGTTCAAGTCCGGTGATTTCGCGGGCCAGTTGATCAGTTCAATTTCTTCATGCTGTTGGAACCATTCTCTCACAGCGTGGGCGGTGTGAATGGGACAGTTGTCCTGAACAAATGGAATCCTGCCGCCTTCTATTTCGTCAGGGGGGAAAATAGCTGTAACACTTGGCAGCATAACATCCTCCAAGATCTGAAGATAAGCATATCTATCAAATCTCGGAGGAGTAACTTGCACTATTTCTCCCGGTCCAGCTATTGACATGCATCCCCAAAAACCAGCACTAATACGACCGCTTTGATGGGTGTATCGCACATTTTCTGGGCTGTAGCGGGTTCCGTTAGGCCTCCACAATACAACGGGACCATCCTGTGCCGTCGAAAATGTCTTTTCATCTGTGAAAATACAGTTGGACCAGTCACGGTGTAAATTTTCGCGGCAAAATTGGACACGCGCTGCTCGATGTTCCGGTGTGAGATAAATTTTCTTTGCGTGTTTGCGATAGTGTAAGCCTCCACTATGCAATGTTTTTCTAATTGTGGAAAGGCTGCAATTAATATTTAATTGCTCTCGCACTTTCGATGCAGAAATAAAGGGAGTCTGTCGCACGGTTTCCAGAATCTCCTGTCGTCGATTTACGTCCAACAGAGGAACTCTTCGGGGCCTGTTGGTCACTAAATCCTCTTCACCGCCCTCATGGAAGCGGGTTAGCCATCTCGCCACTTGTCGTCTCTATGATTATATTATTTATTTTTTTATACTTACACCAAGTGAGTTAAGTTAATGTGTATGTTCACCAGAAGAGTGTTGTTAACCCACGAGCGACATAATTCTTCCCTCCCCCCACAATTTACCCTTCGCGGTAAAAAAAAATTCAATGTGAAAAAAAAAGAAAAAATAGATTAGCTGGGCGTAGTGTATAGTAGTTACACCCCCCCAGTTTTGCCAGTTGGCAAATTTCGGGTGTCGTCCAGTTACATTCGGCAAACTAAAACCGGGCAGCATGCTTTTTCGAAATTAAATCGCAGAGTTTTATAAAATACTTACTCGATAGCCGGCCTGGCAGGCATAAAACTTACCTAATTGGCAACAAAAATCTGCCTTACCAAAGTTAAATTTTTCATTTTCTTCATTACATCATTTGTAAGTATTATTGTGAAGTGTTTGGAATGTTTAAAAAAATTGCGCCTGCGGCGCCCATTCAGTTTTCAGTTGGACAATTCGATTGTTTTAAATTGCCAAATTTTTATTTACCCCTCCCCCCCCAAGTCATATAAAGAGATACGGTCCTGTGGGTAGGCCTCCAAGCAATTTTGCCCAGGGCCCCCAAAGTTAACTCTGCGTTTGAAAATTAATGCCCATTTGCACGAACGAACGATTAAATTTAATTAATGATTAAAGCCCGATTAATGATTGTTGAAGTTGTCAAAACAATCATTAATCGGACTTTAACCACTGATTAAAGTTAATTAATGTCCGTGCAAATCAGGGTACGTATTCTATTTTATTCAGAGTTTAAGTGACATTATGTGACTCGTATGTCTTACTATTATGCCCGATAGCACCGCCGATGATTAATGCTAATCATGATTAAAATCCTGGTTACAATTGTCGAAACAATCCATTAATGTCAGTTTAGCCACTGATTAGCGCTAATCAGGCAGCAGCGGTGCAAGCGGCCCTTAAACTCCTAATAAAATAAATATCTATTATTAAAGTTTTATACTGATCGTTAAAAATGACATTACAACAAAACAAGCCGCGGCAACAAATTATCACTAAGTGTAGGTATACCTGGGTATACATTAGTTGCAGGGAATTTACACGGACGTTTTCAATTAATAATAATGTGAAGATTTCTGATTTTGAGAATAACTAGGTATTTTATAAAACCTTCCTGACATTATGAATTATTTAAGCGTGTGTGATTCTCAGAGGTTAACCTAACACCTCCAGGTAATTTGTTTATAAATTATGACACACGAGTGATACCATTTTTCCATCCTTTCATGCATGGTAAACAATTTCGACCCATATAACACATTAATGGTTTCAATATAAAGAAAATGGTAGAAATTAAATTAAACAGACGTTAATAATGGAGGTGCTAATTTTAGCGAAAAATTCGTTCCTAGTTTTAACATATTATTCGTAAAAACCTCCCTTTAATTTGTGAAGATTAATAGGGCCGTTCAACGCGGCGATCGATTGCAATCGATACGAATCAATCGCATTCAACGCCTTAACCTCGATTTAAATCGATTGGAAAACTTTCATTGAAGCCTGATTAGATTTAAATCACTAATCGCAATCATGATTTAGACATTAATGACTCGATTACCTAATGATCTTTATGTTGAGATTTATTTCAGTACCTACGTCCCTCGTGTTAAATTGTAACGAAAAGTTAATAACAAATCATTGATGCGGGAAAGTTTAAAAAAAAAATGCGCGTAGGGCAGATTTCTAAAAGCGGCCATCAAGAACGCAAATTTCAATACGCGCCTTGTCTCGGGTTAAATTACTTAAACAGGAAGCTCGTACTTACCTGAAGAACCGATCGATATTTCCCACTCCGACTTGCAACTGAAGTGGACCAGACATGCAGTGTTTGTCTCCCACCTTCCCGGGTGGGCATTTTCACCTACGCATACTGTACATTCTTGCGGTCCGTAAATGAACATTAAAAAAAACAGTTGATCACAATTTAGGGTTGATTAACGCAGGATTCCGGCTGACAGAATTTGTGACATGTGTCCGAGCAGCCTTTCAAAAACATTATTGTAAGCTAAAAATGGAAATTCCTAAAAATCATATTTTACTGAATAAAACGAAAAATTCGAGACTTGGATATAGGGACATTTTATATCAAACGAAAGCAAATTTAATATTACAGCTTATGGCTATAACATTTGATAGTGGTGCCATTTAAAAATTTCGAAATTTAAACCTCTACATTTTTGAAGGTTCATAATGTTACTGGAGACGAACCTAAGAAGCTAAGACCGTTTTCAAGCGCTTGAAAGATAGCCCAAAGCACCTTAATGACATGCTAAATTTACAAAGCCAAAGGTTGAAAATTGGTTGTGGGGTGATTTTTCAAAACAAGTACTGCAAAAGTAATTTTTTCCACAAAATTACCAATATCTTCTAAACCATTCGCTTCAGATGAAAACATGATTAATGAATGTTACTTGGAATTCATAGAATCCGATAAAAAATTAAAATACAGGCTGTTCCATTTAAAAAAACCAATGTTTGTATTCTTACTCCTTAGTGGGACAGCCTGTATTCAGGATTGTATTTTTAAAATGTGCCTTGTTTGACCCTCTGCAACTATGTATTTAACAATTTTTCGCTATCTCTAACAGCAATGGAGTTGTCGACCGAATAGAGACAATTGGGACACCCTGTATAAAAAATCTAATTTGACTGTTCTACAACTTCGGACGTCGTTTGCGCGAATTAGGTGGGGATAAGCAAAATAATCAAAAGGACTTTTTTAATGCAGAATTTTATAAGAAATGTTTTTGATTCAAATAAATTTTTTGTCAGATGGATAGTTTCGTCGAAAAATGCTAAAAACTAGCGCCATGTCACGTTTGGGGGTGGTTTTCGCCAAATAAGGGGTGAAGCGCATACTTGGGGGGTGAGAACTTTTCGGCATTTCATTTCAGGTGCCAGCGGAAGTCCGTAGCCAATTTCAAAAATATATAAATTATTTCCTCTATTCGTCTTTTTTGGATCTAATATGACTGGACGATCAGTCGGTGAGTATCGAAATATTTTGATATTTTCAAAGTTTTAGGTTCACGGATGTACCCTCTGAACAGACGGAAGCCCTGATCGGCATCAATAATGAGCACGAGGCGTAGTCAGACTGTGTTCAATTGTTTCTACAAAACCTAGACTGAGGTGCTTTATGGACTCTTGTAATGAAACTTTCATGTTTGTGATTATTTTTTTTTTTTGCTTTTACTTCGCGTACTAATTAGACAATATTTAGCTGGAATCTCGGGTAATTTCACACATTTTTCTAGCTATTATTTATATTCATAGTTACCTATTCATTCTATCATAGCTAAATATATTTTTAATAGGTAAATTCTGGTTTTAACCTCCACAACCCCAAAACTTAAAAAAATGGTAAACGAAAAATTTCGGATTCGAGATAACACCTCATTTTTGACATAGCGCAACAACGCGCAACACGATGTACATCAATGCGATGTGTATCCCTATAGATGTTTATTATGTTAATGTGTATGTAGGGGCGGCTGGCCTTACTGGTGGAATCGGGTGCAGATTTTATCAATCTGCACCTAGTAGTAGTGCCTCCGCAGACTCACAATGTGTCAAAAAGGCGAAATGTTAAAAAATTATTGTTACAAACTTGAATAGTAGAAAATGAACAGAAAAAACACAGGGTTGAAAAGTAAAAAGAATGACAATATCAACCAAATGAAAAGAATTGCCGGAATTAAAACAAAATTTTGCTGAAAAATTGCGAAAAGGGATGAAAAGTCAAGAGGAATGAAAATTAAGTGTGATTAAGTAGAATAACGAATATAACACGAAAATAACCAAATTAGATTATGCAATTAAAACTTTTGTGGGGGTTGAAATACATACTTACACCTACCTATTGCAAAGGACCCAAATTAACGACTATCCAGAAGGTGTTAAAATAGCATTGAATATACTGAAGAAATACCAACAACGGCCATCTTCAATGAGTTAGAAATGATGCCCCGCTTAAAGTTACAACATAGATTTTTTTTGAAAAAAATCTGATCCAAACCAAAGAGTCCCAAACCCAATTTCCATAAGAAAAGTGCGGGGTCCTTTCCAGTACCTATAGGTACCTACAGGGTGAGTCTGTATTTTAAACATTAAACAAAAGTCGCAACCTTGTTATACAGGATGCTCCTCAAGTTAAGTATTTGTCATTGAAGTTTTTTATGTTTGAAAATATTGCTAATTTGTCTATGCGGCCTTACTCCTCGTTCAATTTTAAACCTTTTTTTGGCTTTTAAACTTTTTTGGAAAAACACTCCATTAATGAGGACAATTGAAAAAAACCGAAGACATGAGAATAGCAATAAAGCGTTGAAATAAAATTCAAAGTATGCACTGACAATAATATTGTAATATTTCAACTGTTTTTTTAAAGGTAGGTAGCTACTGTTGTGGGACCACTGTGGTCAGAATAATGTCAGAATTCATGTTCACAACTGGAAAAAGACATGGGTGGTAATTTAACTTTTCTAGGGTAGGGAGCAAATTTTACATTTGTTTTATGATCATTATAGGTACTTACTTATTGAAGCATGTCTTCTGGTTTTTCAATTTTCAAATAACTTGTAACTTTAGGAGACAAATAAGTTGTAACTTTACGAGTAGCCTGTATAACAAGGTGGCGATTTTTGGATAATGTCCAACGTACCATCATGCCTTTTGGTCTGTAACAATACTGTGCAAAAATTCAAAATTCTATGATACGTCACCATTCGGAAGATATTAAATATATATGAATATATGTATAAACCGCCAAAGATCTTCATTTAAAAATGTTTTTATCTAATATCTTCCGAATCACCAGTCATTTTTGCATCAAACCTCATCATTTGAACAGTAGATTATGTGGCATAAAGGATGCGGTGTCTTTCAGGCTCACCCTGTACAGTGTCATATTACGAATAGCGTAGGTATTGGATTCTACGAAGCTGTAGAATACGCGAAACTGTAGAAAGGCCAAAAATTTTCTTTTCACGCAATCGTTTCGACATTTCAACTTACCATGATGGTTACTAATGAGCGGAAAGTTGACGTTACTACATCAAACGGTTTAGTTTCCATAGAAACAAAAAATAACAGTGCCGTTATGAACCATAAATGGCATACATGCGCGGTAAGTAAAACAAATGAAAATCGTAAATAGCGCGTGAGATGTCAAATAGGTAGATATCAAAAACGTTTTAATTTAATAAAGCTTTAGGTTTCATGTGATTGCTGACTGCCGTTTTGCTTCAAATTTCACGTCGGCTTCAAAAAGTTTGTCCATCAATAACAACTTTTTGGTTTTGCCGCGTTATTAACACGACATTCGTTTTGCCGTGTTACTAACGATATTTTATTTTTGCTGCATTATTATTTCGTCCTGTTATTAACACGGCATTTTCGTTTTGCTGCGTTATTAACACGACATTGACATTTTGCCGCGTTATTAACACGGCATTTTCATTTCATTAACGGCATTTCAAACGAAAATGCCGTGTTAGAGCGCGACAAAAGCCTTTTTTTCGCGATTTCGCCCGGTTGACCGCAAATTCATAACTGTGATTGGCGCATTTATCCATTTTGTAGATTGTTGCCTAGCGACAATGTCATAGCGCTGACCATTTAAAACCGTCTCACGGAGGTGTGTTTGTGTTAGAAACTGACATTAGTTTTAGAGATGGGCAAAATTTAGCAAACCTGTTATTTTAAAGCTGCTATTTGATAATAACAGTAACAGGTTGCTTTTCAACAAAATAAATAACAGGTTAAAAAATAACAGTTTGCCCAGTTTGGTTAGCTTCACTACTTGCAGATGCAGACACTAGAATCCCGCGGCGGCGGCATTATCGGAATCCGACCCGCCCTTGGACGGTACGACCACACGGTGCCAGTAAAAACAAACTGTTATTTTAACCTGTTATTTTAAACTGTTACTCAAAAATAGCAATAACAGTTGTAACTGTTATTTAAAAATAGCAGCTTTTGCCCATCTCTAATTAGTTTGATAATTTTGTGAAACAAATTTCTAGGAAATGGTGGTAAATGCACCAATCACAGTTATGAATTTGCGGTCAACCGGACGAAAACGCGAAAAAAAGGCTAAAATGAAAATGCCGTGTCAAATAACGCGGCGCAACGAAAGTGTCGCGTTAATAACGCGGCAACGCGGCAAAACAAAAATGTCGTATTAGTAACACGATAAAAAGAAAATTTAGTATGAAAATTTTTGACCCTTCTAGAGCTTCGTACATGTTTCGTACAACACAAACAGCTGACAAACAGAGTGAAAGCAACCCCTGTGGTTTAAACTTCAGCTACAGCTACATGCAGGACCTGATCTCAATTACCACGCAACACGCAAGCAATGTATTCGCTTTTTCGCGCTGACCAGAAATTCGTGGTCTATGTATGTCTCTGTCTGTGACAACCACGGATGTAGATTGACCAGGATTGACTGTCATTTGTTATGTTTTATTGTTTTACGTATACGGCCTTTTGCTATGGTCCAGTTTTGCTCACACTTGCGGAGATTAGACGTAAGGGGGATACCGGACAAATCACATACGCCCTCACTAAAAGCGGTCTATTAAGGAACTACGTGCGTGGTGTCAACCACAACGAAACGTAGTCCTACAAACTGCCGTAGTTTCCAGTCCGTATACAAAAAAAGTATACAAATGACAATCGTAAATCGACGTTCGTGGTGACATAGCGATGCGCATCTAGTGACCTTAACATAAGGCGTTTTTTCTCGGTTTTATGTATTGAAATACAAACTTACATTTGAGGGCATAGGAAATAATCTTGTTTTGTATTGAAATATCTTCAAAACAATGTCAGATTTGAATCGTCCTTTCGAGAAAAATTTGAAACTGACGGCAAAAGTGACAGTATTTCAATACAAATTTTAGTAAGCTGACCATAATCACTAGATTTGTATATTAGTTTGTATTGAAACACATAAAATCGAGAAAAAACGTCTATAACATAAGAAAGGGTGCGACAACAACGTTGACAGTGGTCACGTCAACTTAATTGGTCAACGCTTGGAAACCCGCGAAAAAATATACTGATATATTTTCGCGTTCACCAGGTAACGTGAACACTATAGGTCCTGTAAGCGTGACGTCATGCCGCCATGTATGGCCGTATGCGCAGTCATTTTTTGACCGCCGACAGAATTTACTTGAATGTCTACTGTCAGTTATCTGTCATTTATCATTATTGAAGGTTAAAATCGCATGCGGTAAACGTGAAAAGCCCTAGATTCTGTTGACAGTAATGACAAATGACGTATAAATGCACTAGAAATGACACAAGATCAACGCATGCGTATCATAAGGGGCCAAGCGTAATAAACCCCCGCCAGCGCTCTTTCTTACAAATAGAGTCAAACCAAATACGTTATATTAACGTTAATATGACCTATTTGAGTCAAACACATGACCGGGCTGACTGGTAACGTTACCTGGTCGACGCGAAAAATATTCTTTGTGTTTGGTTAAAACAAAATTGACATATTGGTAGTGTACGGCGGCGAAAAATCGCCTATAGTTATGGACGGTCAACACTTGTCAGTTGTTTTGTTATGGTGTGGTTGTTATTTTTGTGTAACATGGCGCCTAGGAGTTTTGTAAATTGTTTGTTTATCATTTTAATAGTCCAAAAAACATGCAATGGTACGTATATTAATTTGTCCGAAAATCCTATCGAAAGTTTTTAAGGCGAGATACCCCGAAGACCGCAACTTCGAGATGGTGTCGCAGACGACGAAGACGAGGAGGACCTCGGAGATTATTCAAAGAACGTGGAAACGTTACAGAATCGAATAGATAACGACCAGAAGAGGTACAAGTGCCATTCGTGTGACCCTCCCGGATGTTCGAATCCCACAAATTGCACAAATGCCATCCAATGCTGGAAATCCAGAGTGCGGGAAAGTTCAGGTACAGCAATGCTTGTTTTGCGAGGAACGGATTTGTTAATGGAAATTTTTAGGGGATGAAAGTGTGATGAGGGGGTGCACAACCAAGACCGAGCAGCTACCCTTAATATGTCTAACCCCTTCTTTTACGGGGCAGCAAAAGCGACAAGCAAGTGGTCAATATCAAGTAGACTGTTGCATGGGGGATTTCTGCAATGATGGCGAATTTCCTGAGCTCCCACCGGTGTACACTGGCGACATCAATGCCTACTCTGATTCCCTAAACACTGTTCTGCAGATTGTTGGGATTACTATAGCAATATGTGTTGTGATATTTTTGTTGAGTAAGTTACTATGGTCTGTCCGGAATCCACATGACCAGGATTCACCCTATTTCCATGGCGAATCATTGTTGTCAACAATGAGTCGCCATGGAAATTGGGTTGGAAATTGGGTGAATCTTGGTCATGTGGATCCCGGACAGAGTATAGACAGTTGGCTTTGAAGACAATTGAATTGTTGATTTTGCAGCTGCCACTGTTATTTATTTCATGAGGCGTGCGCATAAAAGAAGGCTTTGTGATGAGAGCCGACTTGATCCCGATACGTATTATGCCTCTGATGATCTCTTGAGGGCCACTGCTGCTGGTGATAGCACCTTGAGGGAGTATTTGGAGCATTCGTTGACTTCGGGGAGTGGTTCTGGTTTGCCGTTGCTGATTCAGAGGACTTTGGCGAAGCAGATTTCCCTGGCGGAGTGTATAGGGAAGGGCCGATATGGGGAGGTGTGGAGAGGGATGTGGCATGGGGAGAGCATTGCTGTCAAGATTTTCTTTTCGAGGGATGAAGCTAGCTGGAATCGGGAGACAGAGATTTACAGGTAAATGTATAGTTAGCAAATCATTTTTTTTCAATTTTTGATCAAAAGGGCACTAAAAATGAATACATTTTTAGAAGCAGAATTTGAAGGCCTTTTCTATCGTGAGGTGAAAAATGGGGGTTTGCATTTAAAATTTAAAAGTTGATGTGCCAAAATGGCATTTCTAGTTGCACGATTGGCTCTAAAAGCTTTTCAGATCTAAGTTGGGTTATCACATGCACACGTACCAAATTTCAGCTAAATCTGTCGAGTAGTTTGGGCTGTGGCGTGTTTACGAACGTACGTACGAACGTACGTACATACATACAGACACATTTTAAAAACCACTTTTTTGGGCTCCTGAGACCCCAAAACGTATAGATCCGGTCTTATCTCGAATTCGAAAATTTTAGTGATTGCAGTAACCTCCCTTTTTTTCTAAATTGTGAAGTGGAGTGGGGAGGTTGGATTCCCGATGTAGGCAATGCCATATTCGCATTAGGATTAAGATATTTTCATAATACATCAATTAACTATTTGTGCATTTAGGAACGTCCTTACATTTTTACCAACATTCTAGTTTTTTATTGGAGTTTGCAGTTAATAATTATCATGCAATTTATATACAAATGCAATTTCCAGTTTCAACCCTTAAATTTCATCCCCCTTGTTAGATTATAATGGAAATTTGTCCATCCACCTACAGTAGCGCTGTAAATTATCACACCAAATCCAGCCCTGATACGTTTAGCAGTTTTTGACTTTTCGCATTTTTGTGTTTCGGCATGTTATGTGGTTGTACCGCCTTTAAGGGTCGTTTTTCGTGACTGATGACTGATGAATAAGCCATTTTTTGTACCACCAATAGAAAGCTATCGAACGGTATTAATTTCAACCCTGCATTATTCAGTGAAAATTCGAGGTCCCATCCCTAACTTCCATCCCCTTCGATAAATTTCTCATAAAATTCACTCTTTTTTCCTCGAAGATGCAGTGTGTAAGATATCACAGTTTTGCAAGAGATATTGCTTCTCTGTGTCAAATTACAGAGCTTTGTGGACTTTTCAACCCCTAAACTCCAACCCCCTATTTCACCACCCCACATGCTCTAAAGGAAGTTGTATTTTCAATTTCACCACCAATCCAATTCATTGAAAAATTGCGGTGGTTTGTAGATTCATGTTTTCAACCCCTCATGATTTCACCCCTTTATGATTTACAGGGGTGAGTTTATTTTTCCGGTGTTACATAACTCCTTGCGCATTTACTGACTCAGTTGTTCAAAAATAAATCAATAGGGTTTCAGAAAAAATAAATAAAATATATTTATCCGCTTGCAAAGAGTTAGGGGTGGTTAATAGCCTAGGGGTTAGTTTTAGGCTGAAAACTCTTAAGACCTTTTTTCAATAGTTGACCGAAATCTATCGAACCATGTAATTTTATGCTACCATTTACTTGAAGAAATTTCAAGTTTCAACCCTTACATTTCGTCCCCCTTGTTAGATCTTAGTGAAAATTTGTCGATCCACCTACAATGTCACAATGTCATAAAAATTAACAAATAATGTCATTGAAAATGTTTGCTGCAGATGAAACGAATTATTTAGAAAAGTGTTATGTGGAAAAGTGTTGCTATGTAGAAAAGTTTAACTTTTCTAAATGAAAAAATACTTGGAAATTTAATATATTTCAGAATAGTACACGGAAAACCACTTTCTTAGACCAATTTTTAGACCGCAAACATTACTGTACAATTCCGTACATTACGTGTGCATTACTGCACATTACGAATACATTACTAAACATTACTGTACATTACTGATAAATTACTATACATTACTATAAACTACTCTACATTACGGTAAATTACGAGGCAATGTACAGTACCTGTACAAAATTTTGCTAGTGAGACACCCCTCGATCTAATGCCGTATTCAAAATAACAATATAGCACAAAACAAAAGACATACGGTCATTTTTGTCGCCGCCCTCCCCAATTTTCTACGCCCCTGACCATGACCGGAAATTTTCAATAAGGGCAAGTGGTGTAGCATATCAAATAACACTCCTACACCAAATTTCGTCGTGATCTTGAATACTTACAAAGTAAATGCTGAAAAACTAGTTTTAGGGACTCATCTTTGAGCAGCCATAGCTCCCTTAGGAAGCATTTTCGGACCCATGTTTATAGGAACTTTTTTTCATATTTTGAACTGTAAAATTACCCACCGAAATATTTCATCCTTATTTCCGGACACCCTGTATATAATGATTGTCCCATTATAGGTGGCTTTAAAAACGAGGGAATTTGACTTTTAACCCATTTATGGCTGTAGAAATGTCCAAACAAACCATCACGGCCACCTACAATGATACAATCTGGGGTAAAATCGTTGCACCTGCGGCGTAACACTTAATAGCGGTCTTCTGATGTTGCAAATTAAGAAACAACACAGTGTCTACACTGTTTAATTATCCGAAAACACGTTTTTATAACAATTAAAGCCGGCTTCCAATGCAAATGCCAATGCTTTTACCCCCACGGACCGGACCACCATGCTATGTTGCCAGATTTGTTGCAGCATGGCTTGTAATCAGTGACGGCTGTGGTTCATTTAACCAAAGGGCCCTAGTCATTAGTGTCTGCTTGGGAGAATGTTCTTTTTTTTGTGGTTTTGGAAAGAGGAAGGCTCGAGAAGAGCAATTTTTAGTTTTTAATAGATAAATTTTCAAAAAACAATTTTATGAGTGGTTTGGTTAAAAAAAAAATGGATTTCTTCCCGTGTTATTAGGAACCGATAATCACAGTGTGAATTTGCAGTGATTTTACACCATGTTATTTCATTTTCGTGATACTTAACTGTTATTGTTCTATATTCGTACTGTGTGGTCGATCGATATGACCCTTATATCGGCCTAGGCCGATATAATGAAACAGCCTTATTTTATCAAAAATTTAATCACAAATTAAAGTTTTGCCACAAACACCTACAGTGAAGAATAATATAAAGATTATTTTGCATGAGAACAACTACAAATATTAAAATAACAATTAGTGTTTCGTGAAATAACAATTTTTTTCATTTCATTGTTGCTTGTATCACTACCGGAAAAAATATCCGACGTTGGTTCATTGTTATCAGCACTGCAGATGTTCTGAGCATTAGGAGATTGGTTAGACACCTTGATTTCCTCTCCACAATTGTTGAAGTTTCGTGAGGGTGGTGGATTATCTGCCCGAATGAAAAGTTGCTTCGATATCTTGACCTTCTTGCTAATTGATTCCTCGACGTACTGTTCAGCAACTGCAGAAGATTTCCAACCGCCAAATTTTTTTAAAGTAAGCAGATCGCCTCCATGTTCTGCCAACATTGTAGCCGAGGATCTCCTAAAGCAATGACCCGTGTAATTTTCTGGATTCTCCAATTTTAAAAACTCAGCTATCTTCTTCGGAACTCCTCCAATTTTGTGAACGCCTACAAGCTGCCTTGTGCATCTACCTTTCCTGTAATCTACAAAAACACGATGACTTGGCTGGCCGAAGTGCTGCATATTTTCTGTATAAATTACAGCTTTTGAAGGGAGTGTCATCTTCGCTGATGATGAATTTTCTGCAAGACTTGTTTTTTGTGTCCTCCAGGGTAACGATTATGAATTTTCCAGTATCTTCAACATTATTTAGTTGCAATTTGCAGATTTCCTCGCGTCGACAGGCACCAAAAATTCCGAACGCCAAAATAACCTTCTCTAGTAAAAAGTAGTCATCGGATGCTTCTAAAAAAAATCTTGTTATTTCCTCAGTTGTCAGTATTTTCGCCTTTTTTGGTTTGTAATATTCAGATTTCCGCTTCAGAAACGTGAAAACTTTTCCATATCTATAAAATGCGTAAATTTTAGTCGACGCAGAAATGTAAGTAATAGGTACTAACCCAGAAATGTCAACATTTTCATGTAACTTGAGGGATGTCTTCAGCATGGAGATTTTTGTCCATAAGGTGTTCGGCGCAAAATTTTTGCTCAATCCTGACAAGTAGCCAAGCAAAATATCCTCATTGACCCCATCAACGCCTCTGCTTTTACGCCATGCTGTGAATTCTTGATATTCCTTTTCGTACCTGCTACTAGTCTTCGAAGGCAGTAAGTCCCGACTTGCAGCAGCCGCTTCTTTGAGAATATCTTCGGGAATTTCAAAATCTGTCATCGTTTTCTGGTTTTAATTTCAGTTTTTATGTTTGTAAACAACCATTGGCAACCGTTACTACGCTCCCAAATCAGGCTGGGCACAGGTTACTTCAGCTTCATTTCCAAATTTTTTCATTTTTCTATAGGTACCGTTTTGTGCCTATGTATCACGAAAACTGTAGAACAATATACGGCCGATATTAAGCATGATAACTGACTCGGATAATTTGATAGCCTCGGCTATGCCTCGGCCACAAATTTTATCCTCGTCCGTTACAAGCTTAATATCGGCCTAATACCGTTATATACTATATACATAACACAGAACACCCAGATTTGAACAATAGTAGGCCCATCCTGGTTATACTACTTTATTTTGCGGTCGTCATATTGAAAGACAGGTTCGATTAAAAGTAGGGTTGCCGACACACGGACATTTATGGACATGACACTTTATAAATGTCCGGACATTTTTGAAAGTGTCCAATTTCGAACGTCCCGCCGTTAATATGACAGTTGGACACTTCGTGGTTCATGCGAATCATGCGTTCATACTTCATGTGTAACATAACCTGCAAAAATGAGCCGCACTTGCAATATGAAAAAACAATAATTGTAAAATAAAAATTTCCATTGTTTTGTTAAGTTTGAGTTCGAGTTCAAAATGGTCAAAAAACCGGAATAATCTCTAATTACTTTAGCAGTTTTATAAAAATTATTCTGCATGTACCTACATTGTATAATTCAGCCTTATGTACATTGCTTTTTTAAACTTTTAACATGGTACAACATACAACCATATAGATGGTTTTGGTATCTTTGGAAAGCTTATGATGAAAGTAATCCATTAACATTATTTTCATGGTGTTTTATAAATGTCCATAAATGTCCGGACATGATGTCCAACATTTTATGCGGACATGACACGAGTTATAAATGTCCGGACATTTGGCAACACTAATTAAAAGTGTAACTACTTGGGCCAATTTTTTTCAAACAACCTCAATCGTCTTAGGAAATCACATTTTATGTCCACGAGAAAAATTAAAAAAGAGCAAATTTTTGTTTCCGAAATATACAGGGTGGTACTTTTTTAGTTTCCCTCTTTGGTATCTTGGAAACCATAAGAATTAGAAAATCGGTTAAGTTAGAAAAAAGTTGCGCTTTTTCGGGCTGATTCAGAATCTGTAAAGAATTTTCCGGATATCTTCAAAACCATAGCCTCGACATGTTATGAACAACTGTGATGAGGACATTAGTGATGTATTACTTTAGTATCCTTGTGGTCTCGTAAAAAATAATTTGAGTAGGGTCACCTGCCCAGTAGTTGACCAGTTAAGGACAATTTCGACTCTGACCCTTTATAACTTCCAAAATACGAGCCTAATCAACTTTTTGATTGTCAAGCTGAGACTGTTAGGTTCCATTGCTATGGTGGATATATTAAATTTAAAATAATGTTGTCTTTCATTTGCAAGAAAAAATAAAATTAATTAAAAATCACAATTTGCCAGAAATTGACCAAAGTATACCCAGTTGTTAACCAACAATTTGTCAGTGGTTGACCATAATTTTAACTATCGTTTCGGAAACCGATTTATTTAAACTGTATTGTTAGATGGATTTATTTTAAACTAAGAAGAATTCTGCCAAATTTTTAGTGTTTGCACATTTTGATTTTCTTGTTTTTTTATTGTTTCATGAAAGTCCTTAACACAAATTTAGCTTTTCAGCGTATTATTATTTAAAATATAGATTAATTAAAGCATAGTAGTTAATTTTAATTTATTCGAATTTACCTGTCTCCGATTGGTTTTTTCCTGTTTTCTTAAAAACGGCTCATAAAGCAAAAATGAAAGAGGACGATTTTGTACAGTTTTAATCAGTCGATAATAAATACATCGTAGGTCTGATGATGGCAGTAATGTTGCCGAAACTAGTTACCATGTACTAACGTATGGAATCAAATACACCTGATTTCAAGAAGGAAGCATTTTACTTCCAGTATCATTAATAATGGACCTTTTTTACACCGAATCCATAATACAACAAAAGATAATACTTGACGGGAAAAGTATGCACCTGGTTATCTGCACCTACGTTCCTGGACATGGCACAAGATTTTCAGTATAATATAAAGATTGTCCCTTAAGTGGTTTAAATGCATACGAAATGTCCACAAAATATTTTGAAGCGTTTTTGAAATATTAGCAAAAAACTAATTTCTTTTTTGGAAGTTCGACACCCTGTAACTTATAAAAAAAATAAGTACTTTAGGACATGTCCATAGGAAGTTTTAGTCCTAGAATAGTGTAAGGAATTTAGTCCTAGAATAGTGTAAGGAATCATCCCCTGAAGTTTGGCGGTGTACTTAAGGAACCTGTATATCCACATAGTCGACACAGCAACAAATTTTTCATTGAGTTTTTCAAAACTTTCTACGGATTTCTTATTTGTATTAAATTGCATTTTTGTCTCTAACATGAAAACGGTTCGCTAAATTCTCAAACTATTTAGAACAGTGAATAGCATTTTCCAAGGGTTTTCATTTGATATACGACATTTAAGATTTTGATGTCGATCTGTCGAAGACCGCAAGTTGATATCTTATTCCGTTCAAAAGTTATTACGACTGGATCGTCCTGAATGAGCCACCCGGTATGTTTTTCTATCGAAACAAAAAAGTTACACGGGGCCGAATACCAAACTGAATCACTCGGTATGTTTTCTTCAAGGCACCGATTTTTTGACACAGACATTTTTCAAAAACCACTTTTTTCATTGCCCAGGACCCTAGAACGTAAAGATTTGATGTTTTTGGCGATTCGATTTTTCGATCGGTTGTAATAACTACTCCGCGAGCGGAGAAGTTAAAAAGTTATTGATTGTTTATTGTTAAATTATGCGATTCCAAATTGCGATAAAATTAAGGTAACTAGTTTTAATATAACACGAATTTTTTATTTCGTTCATTTATCTCATGGTTTGGCCGTGAGAGCCGTGTACACACTGTATGTTAATAAGAAGGGAATCAGCTGCTTCTGGAATAGTACATCTCTAAAGTAATTCTTTAAGCCTTCTTCTCAGAATTTTCCCACTGGGACTCTTCGGAATTTCTTCCACGAACCTCACACCACCATAGAGCCTCTTTTGAACAGAAATATTCTCTGAAACACCGTTTTTATTTTACCTCGTCGTAATACGACATAATTTAATACCCTCAACATATCGTACTAGTTCCTCTTCAGTCACTCCATCTTCTTCTTTGACAACGAAAGCAATCGGCACCTCGCCAGCCCTTTCATCGGGTATACCAACCACCCCCGCGTCTCTCACCGAAGGATGTTGAATTAACAGCGTTTCCAGTTCGGCGGGAGAAACTTGAAATCCTTTATATTTGATCACTTCCTTCAATCTGTCGACAATGTAGAAGAAACCGTCTTCGTCGTAATATCCTAAATCGCCGGAATTCAAATAGCCGTCCTCGTCGAAAGCGTTTTTGGTTTGATCTTTATCGTTTATGTAACCCAACATGATGGACTTTCCTTTAAATCGTAACTCGCCGACTTGGTTAGCAGGTAGAGCTTTTCCAGTTTCAGGATTGCAGACTTTGCCGCTGGTGTTGATACACATTTTTCCTACGCTTCCAGGTCTGTTGACATTCCTCGGCATTACGGTTACAGCGCCGCTAGTTTCAGTTAAACCGTATAGTTGTCTTATCGGGATATTTAAACTGAAACGAGAGCAAAGTGAAATCCGAAGTACATTTCGATACACGCATGCAAAAACATTCTAAGTGATTAATTTCAATTTTACAGGCCGCGCGAGAAAGATTTTTAGCATCTGTTTGGTTCTGTATTCTATCTCGATATAGATTAGGGGTTGTTTGTTTGTTTCTTATTGACTAGAAATACTACAATACACTTCCTCCTTGCTCAAAAATACATGTTTTCATGTATTTACTTAGATTCGTGCATTTACAATGAAGAAAAATAAGTATTTCTGCGGTAATAACATCGTAAGTGTTTGTACAATGTTCTTCCTCGTATCGACCGTAAAACCCATTTATGTAACGTAGTTTACAATAATGTTGAACTCATCTTATTACACTAATAACATTGTAAAGAACTTAAGACTTTTAGCTTTTCTATGAATGTCAAATTTAGTTTCAGGATTTTTATTAGTTAAGTAGCTACTTATACTTAAATTTGACAGACAAAATTTTTAAATAAATAAAAATTGGTAGACTTAACATAGAAGATTGAATTTGTTCCGAGCAAGAAACTTGTAAGAAAGTTTACGATGTAAGGAGCGAGACCGTCGTCAATTCAACATCATTGTAAAGGAAGTTACAATCTTGTTGATAGTCATTTTGGCAATGTGGTAAATGGTATGGGATTTTACAATCAAAATGACTTGATATCAATTTCTGTAAGAAGCCTTACAATGTTTTTAATGTTGATCACCTATCTTATTGTATTTACCGTGATATGGAAATCAAAATTTTGGAATTAATTGATCAAAAAACGTTTTTCTATTTTACACATATTAGAGCTAATAGTTTTGGACAGAATAAAGCAAAAAAACATTTTCATGAAAATGTCGATTACAATGTTTTTGCATGCGTGTATCGATTTTCCAGTTGAAATTCAGCAATTGAATTTCTGAATCCGTCAATTGTGAGTAGGATTAGTCAATTGATTTTCAGAAAGGTTCATTTGAAATTCAGAATTCGTTAATTGTGATTCAGAAAGCATTATAATTAATTTTGTAATTCACTTGCTCGACAGCATCGCTGCAATAGAGTGCTACACTGAAACAAAAAGTTTTACAAAAAATGGGCAGCTACGGAAGCGGCTAGAACCTCCCCACTTGGTGAATGATTCAATCCTACCACCCATAAATTTCAATTCAGTTTCTACCTGTGTTTGGTAATTTTTAAAATTTTTTATTACTTATTGCCAAAAGGGAACTAAATTTAATTGAATTTTTGAAAACAAAATTCGAAGACTTTTCATGTGCTGATAAAACAAATGGTGGTCATATCTTAAATTTCATAGACGCCATGCTAAAAGGCACTTGTTATTGGTCGTTTGCCACCAAAATTAAGCAAATTTTCTTACTTGCTGTACCTAAATATTACTACTGGTATTTTTCAAAATTTTATGATTTTTTGACAAAAGGGCACTAAGTTTGAGGACATTTTTCGAAACGAGATTTGAAGACATTTCATGTTCTGATAAAGAAAATGGGAGTTTATTAGTCAAATTTCAAAGTTGATGTGCCAAATTGGCACTTGCCGTTGGCCGATGACCACCAAAATTAAATCAGCTCTTAGGGGGGTACTGTGTGTCCCTACCTACCAAATTTCAGCCAAATCGATTAAGCAGTTTGGGCTGTAGCGTATTATCTAATGTTGCTTCGAAATTTCGAATTTTTCGATTTTATGCCAAAAAGGCGCCAAGTGTGAATACATTTTTAGACACAGAATTTGAAGACCTTTCACATGCTTATAAGAAAAATTGGTGTTCATCAGTCAAATTTCTTAGTTGATACGCCAAAAAGGCACTTGGCGTTTGTAGATTGGGAACAAAATTAACTGGGCTCACCAGAAAGCCAACACTAATCTCCATACCAAATTTCGTGAAAATCTGTTCGGTAGTTTTCGAGGAATCTTGCTCACATACGTACATACATACGTACATACGTACATCCGTACATACACACAGACATTTTTTAAAAACCATTTTTTTGTGATCCTGGGACCTTGAAACGTAAAGATCTGGTGTTATCTCAATTTCGAATTTTGGAGTGATTGCAGTAACCTCCCATTTTTATATGGTTGTGGGGAGGTTAAAAGGGGTGGAAAGGAAACTACTTAATTTGTTAAATCTCCCAGCGACATTCGGTCTTATTCTGGATGACATTGAAAACTTATCAATATTGAAAACTTTTAAGATATCCGATTGGTGATCTTTTCGGTTGCTATAGCGACTCTTAATAAAACAGTGATTTCAATTGAAAACTCAAGCAACAACTTTTACATGTTGCCGTGATTTTCAATAGTAATACGACGAGTAGTCTCTTGATTACCGCGGGTTTTGACGTCCGAATGGTTGTCAAATTACTTACTTAATCCTAGCGCCTTTCTACCCTTATAGGGTATAAGGCGGAGTTGAGTCGGTTAGTTGGGTGTTGTTCTCCATGCATCCCTCCATTTTTTCCTATTTTGCGTTATCTGTTTCACTTCACTCCAGTCTATGTTTCTTTTTACCACTGCACTTCTAACACCCTCTGTCCATGTTTTTCTTGGCCTTCCCATTTGCTTCTTCTTTCTAGTTCGCGCTTCGTACACTTTCCTCACCAGATTGTTCTCGTTCATTCACACTACATGATCTAACCATCGTAGTTGTCCTTCTTCTATTGTACTAATCGGTTTTGTATTGAGATTTTCTCTGAATGTTGTTTTCCTGATTTTATCTAATCTTGTCTTTCCCTCTATCTTCCTTAGGTATCTCATTTCCATGCTTTGCATTCTGTTCTTCTGAGTTTCAGTTAGCGTCCACGCTTCTGAACCATAGATTAAGATTGGCTTTGCTACTTTTTCAAAAATTTGTACTTTTGTTTGTTTCGGTATTTCTTTGTTCGCCAGAAAGGAGTTTTTTATACCATTACATAGCCTCCCTGCTGCTCCCGTTCTTTCTATTATTTCTTCCTTTAAACTTCCATCCTGTGCTATCATCGTTCCTAGGTACTTAAACTTTTTTACTTGTTCCAGAGTCATATTGTCTACCCTTATTTTGTGTTCTTTTTCCGAGTTGCTTATTATCATTGATTTAGTTTTGTTCGTGTTTATCTTCATGCTTTTGTTGCTCAATCTTACTATGTTTTTGTTAAGTGTTTTTTCATCTTTGGCTATTAGCACCATATCGTCGACGTAGCATATTTCTGATATCCTTACTTCTTTCATTCTCCAGTGTCCTATTTGGTATTGTTTCACATTTTCTTTTGCTTCCTTAATTGCTTCATCTAGGACTAAGGCAAATAGTTGTGGGCTCAGTATACATCCCTGTTTCACTCCTTTCGTTGTTTCAAATAAGCTTGATTTTTCGTGACTTGATCTTACGAAGTTTTTCGTTCCTTTGTACAGGCTTTTTACCCCTCTGATTAAGATTTTGTCTACTCCTCTCTTCCCCAAATATCTTCTCTATTTACCCTGTCAAAGGCCTTCTCCAGATCTACGAAACATAGATGTATTTCTCCAGCTTCTCTTATGGTTTTCTCACTTATTTGCCTTAGAATAAAATTAGCGTCTGTAACTCCTCTGTTTGGTCTGAACCCATACTGTGTGTCTTCTAAGGTTTCTTCTATTTGCTCTCTTATCCTTTTGTCTAGTATCCTCGCGTATACTTTCGCCACTGAGCTGAGCAGGGTAATTCCCCTATAATTATTACAGTCCTTTATGTCTCCTTTCTTGTGGATAGGTACTATTATTCCTATTAGCCAATCTTCTGGTGCTTTTCCTGTTTTTTTCCTTTATTTATTATTTTCTTTAATCTTTAATCGTATTTTGCGGATTATTTTATAAATTAAAGTATTGAGTAAGTAGTGTCAAGTTGACGTTGTAGTATTATCACTGTAATCAGGATTTGATTGGTTACTGGTATACTAAATGCTGCTTTGGATTGGTTCAATACTTAGAGTCGATTTCATAATCAAAATTAAAGTGTCCCTTAAATATTTGCCTAGCAACTTTCCAAAACGGCTGCTCCTGATTGGTCAAAATCCCTTTTAAAGTCGACATTAACTTTAATGGATCTTTAAGTTTTATTATGAAATTGACCCTTAATGTATAAAATATCGGATGTCTTAAAAGTTTTCAATGTCATCCAGAATAAGACCGACTGTTAGTCGTAAAACATCTACCGTATTCGATCGTGTAAAAGCAACAAAGTCAGTAGGCTGCTACTTTTGACTTTTATCAGGCTTTTTGCAAATACACCACGGTCACACTGATATTTGGTAACACTAGAAGCAATCATACACAAGCACAAATAAATAAAGAGCTAAGGATCTGGGAGTTTGTTCACTTCCAGCTCTCTTGCTATTCCTTGCTTGAGTATAGACATGGTCAGGCACTCCGTACATTTTGGTAGTCACTGTATACGTCAAAATGACGTCATGCTGTGCAAAATTACATGGGGCGAGATATCTTTTTTTGACATGTTAGAAGTATTCAAAATGTTTTTGCTCAGGGTTGGTCCCTGGGAATGTCTAACCATGTCTATACTAAACCAAGTGCTATTCTAGTGTTAGAAGTTCGGTTATCAAGATGCCCATCTCACTACCCTTAGTTGAAATTCGACCGAGTAACTTTTGTATTTGACCATGGCGGAATTTTGCAAAGTTAACTGTCAAAAACGTGACAGAAAAGTTAAAAGTAAAGTCCGTTCATTTTCTATTGCAGAACTAAAATTTTTCTGGAACTGTACAACCCTAATTTGTAAGGGCCTGTACTTTTGACAATTTGATCCAGATTTAGCGGGAAAGCAAAAACATTACATAACCCAAATCTTCTAGGGTTTATTTTTATTGTTAGCAGCAGTGTCACAGACAAACGTACCTGAGACTTTTTCGTAAATATTTTTCTTTGCACGCACACAAAGGCCATTTTGGACCAATTCAGAGCAATTGCAAAATTTTGACATTTGTCATGTTTTCTGACGTCTCGCATTGAAATCAATTCTGCCAACTCACCTGTTAGTAAAATTCCTTGCAAAATTTCCTCATACCAACCTAAAACTCAAATTTTGACGTTCTGTCACTTCAATAGAAAATGAATGGAGAGTAGCAGCCTACTTACTTTGTTGCTTTTACGCGGGGGAATACGGTATTATTTAATGAAAATTTGTCGTTAAAGTTGCGAAAATTGAAGGTTATGCGAAAACACATGGCCAACCCGTCGTCAACTCTCAAAGTCAACCGATTGGATGTCGGCATAGTAACGCCTTCAATGCTGCAGTTTAATTTGTTTTGATCGAGTTGATACGTGCCGTAAAATGTTAGGGAAGTGAAGTGCAAACTTCAGATCTTTTTTCTGCCTATCTGTAATGTTTGTGCAAACACAAAATAATTCGATCAAGTTTTTTAAATTCAAACTTGAGTATAACATTCTGGTCGATTGATGCCTGTCTGACAGGTCGGCAAAAATGAATCACGTCGCAGCGATACAGTCGACCAAGTTTGAATCGTCGCGGTGGGGTGGGTGGGCATTTTCAAAATCCCCGACTGTACGTTCTGAATTATAATTCGCACTTTCGGAAGTACAAGTGGAAAAGAAAAGGCGTAAAATTAGGAATTTACCGTTGGTTGACCACGTCCTCCAACTCTTTGGTTATCTTAGCTGCACCGCCAAGAATTTCTTGGACGGACGAAATGTCGTACTTTTCCAGCAGAGGAGTTTTCACCAGGAATTGTAAAATCGGCGGCACTGCCGCCAAAACTGTAATCTTGTGATCCTGAAGGATTCTCAGGAAGATTTCCGGTTGAAATTTGGCCAGAAGTACCATTCGTGTGCCGAATAAAACACCGGCCAGCGTTGGTATGGACCCGAACATGTGAAAGAAGGGCATGTATGCCACTGTTGCCGCGAATTCGTTGAATCCCAATAACTCTCTTGAATAGTGCAAAGTATTCAAGAAATTTTCATTAGATATCATAACGCCTTTTGGAAATCCTGGAAAACATATTTCGTACAGATCTAAAGCATAGATAAATTAGTAAAAATGTCTAATGTTTAGAAAAAAAATGTTCATTTGCATAAAGTTTTGACAACAAACTATGCAGGGTGTCCCGAAATTAGTAGTCAAAACTTTACCAGTAGATTCATCTATGAAATATATGAAAAGAAGTCCCTATGAACATATGTCGAAAAATAAGTCCTAAGGGAGCTAAGGTTTCTCAAAGGGGCCACTTTGAAAGTGTTTTTTCTAAATATCTTCAAAACGGTTAAAGATAGCAACGTGAAATTTGGTGTCTTTAGTCTTTGATGCTGAATTTACTGCTGTAGAGAAAATTTTAAAATTTTGATCATAAGCATCTTGTACAGCAGGGGCTTAGGACTAAATTTACTCAAACATTTTTGTATTGTCGATATTTTTTTGACCTGACTAACTAAATCTGGTAACTTTAGTAACTGTTTTGCTTTGATTTTGGCTTTGGTGTTAAACAAGGATAGTGTTTTCCACTGTCCACTAGTTTGATTGAGGCTTTTGAATTTATGGTTACGTTGCAAATGCCAAAGTCGAACAAAATTGTCACCCAGATGTCGGAATAATTTAATTTGAAAGAAAATCAAAAATCAAATTGAGGATGATCCCCAGAACATTTGTAATTGTGAACATAGAGACGTACCCATACAGTTTTGTGATTTTAGTGAGGTCAAAAAAATATGGACTATAAGTAGTTTTTTCTCAAATTTGAACTTGTTTACGATATTTTGATGTCTTCTGTCACAAATTTTGGAGCCCTAAACCAATGAGAAGCTATTTTTTTCGAAAAGGGCGCATTATATCGATGTCAAACAAGAGTACCATTTTTACTTAAAACACCTCAAATTTTCAGATTCTGGAATCAAATTTGAGGAAAAACTCCTGTACAAGACGCTTATAATCAAAATTTTAAAATTTTCTCCACAGCAGTAAATTCAGCATCAAAGACTTAGTAAAGATACCAAATTTCACGTTGCTATCTTTAACCGTTTTGAAGATATGTAGAAAAAGACACTTTCAAAGTGGTCCCTTAAAGGGGCCTTAGCTCCCTCAGGACTTATTTTTCGACATATGTTCATATGGACTTTTTTTCATATTTTTCATAGAAGAATCTACTGGTAAAGCTTTGACCACTAATTTCGGCACATCCTGTATATTAAGCCCAACAAAAGAAAATCCTTAACATGTCCTTACCTTTTCCCAATACTACGTTTCAATTTAAGAATTGCTATTGATGCGTGCTCAGGTTTTTGAAGCGCGTATTTTAAAAAAGAATGACAATTCGATGAAATGCGCTTTCCTTTTGCACAATTATCTGAGGTAACTCACTTAATCTGCCAGTTTGATTGGTTTATTTGAATTTTTACTAATCAAACTGCTGAGATTAAGTGAATTCATTAGTAAATCAAGCGTCCTGTCTTACTTTTTCGATACTTCACACAGGCGCAGTTCTTAGACTGAAAAGCAGTATTGAATTTCCGAATTGTTGTTTTAGATTTATCAATTCAAATTCAGATATTATTCAACTAATTCAGTACGTACATCTCATTCATTTACTGAAGTGTCATTTTTCTTGGACCGTAAGGGGTTGAATCTGCCATTTCTTTTGACCAGCAACAAATCTCTTCACAATACGTCCTTGAAGGCACTGGTGGGGGTTCATTGCGCTTGGCCCCGTATGATACGCATGCGTTGATCTTGTGTCATTTCTAGTGCATTTATACGTCATTTGTCACTACTGTCAACAGAATCTGGGACCTTTCACGTTTACCACGTGCTATTTTAACCTACAATGATGATAAATGACATAACTGACAGTAGACATTCAAGTAAATTCTGTCGGCGGTCAAAAAATGACTGCGCATACGGCCATACATGGCGGCATGACGTCACGCTTACAGGACCTATCCTTTTCACCGAGGCACTTGGAGTTCAATATTTTGCAAAATTTGCTTGTTCCGCCAATAAAACTAAAATCTTGACGACACGACCTGAGGTCGTCCATAGTAAATGAATGAGATGTAATTAAATACGTTCTGAATTGTAATAGACGGATTCTGAATTTCAATTGATGCTTTATGAAAATCAATTGAGCAATCTGAATTACAATTATTGACTACACTGAAATTCTTTTGAGTATTCTGAATTACAATTGGCCGTTTCTGAGTTTAATTGCCTAACCTACAATGAGGAATTACGGTACCTTGGAATTATTGTTCTGATTGAAAGACCTTTCAAAATGAGCTCTGACGTGTTTTTGCATTTTAGAATATAACCAGAACTAAGGCTACAAAGTAAAATATTACTTTTGATGACGTATGAGCTACGTTCTCACGAAAAGGGTGAGCCAACCTGTCAATTTCATTCTTGTTTTAATTTAGTAAATGTCAAATATAATTTTCTAATGGAAAAGTGACAGAACTCTCATCAATATGTCATCTGTGTACAGATGTGTATCAATTGTACAGAAAGGTGAGATCGCTAGCACAGACGTCATCAGTTTTTTAAAATGGCTTTCTGAAGTAGCATACTTAATAAAATCCAAAACACAAACGAGGGATCTCAATCAAATTTGATTATTTTTCGAATTATACCAATAATAAAGAAATTTGTGACATACCCTAATGGTCTATGTCTATTATTATCTAGTTGAAACCTCTCTATTGTTGAGCTTAATGAAATCATAAAATACAAATGAACCATTTCTTCCAAATATTGGCAAAACTTTCCGCGTATTACCGGTAGTGCCCGAAGATGTCATAACGAAAGCTAAATCCTGAGGATCGGATTCCTCTGGCTCCAAGTCTTCAGCATCACCATCAAGTAAATCCTCGCTGTCGATATTGAAAATTGGCCCCGCATATAACTCCTGATGGATAAGTGCGAGGATGGTCGCCTCACTCTTTGAATTGCAGAATATAAGTTTCGGTTTAATGAAATCGAAGAAATGTTGCAGCTCTCCAATCATATAGTCGGGGTTTAAAAGAATCACGGGAACCCCGAGGTAAAAGCAGGCGTAGGTTGTTGAAATGTACTGCCAATTGTTTTCCGAAACGATCGCGATAGGATCACCTTTTTTGATTGCTAGATTTTTGATTTTTGTCGCAATATTGAGGGATGCTTGAAAAATTCTACCGTAGGTGATTTTTTCCCCAGTTACGCCGTTTGTCTGAGAACAGATTGAAAACAAAAAATAAAAACAAAGAACGCACCCACTAGTATTGTTTCATCCTGGTTTTTGTTTTTAAGGATCTCGTAGGTTAATTTTCCCACGTGTTTTGAAGGAAATGGCAGTGGGACGGAAGGTCCATGGATTATGTAGTCACCGCTTGCACTCATTATTGACTTCTGAATGAGTGTCAGCTCGGTACTTTTGTACTGATGCCTTCTTAACCTCTCGGTTTGATAAAAGTACGACATTGTTTGTTGTTTGTCTCTTGTTGTTGGTACAAAGGTTGCTATGCTATAACCATACGTTTTCGGATGTTTTAGCAAAAAAAAAAGATTTGTGCGATGATGATACGGAGTCCTTATTTACCCTCTCTCCGGCCTACTTGGCCCTACTTTAAGCCCAAGGCAATTCACGCCAACCCATGGTATAGTCTTGCAAGAGCTAGATTGTTTTTATGACCCCCAAAATAATCCTAATGGGTCGTTACCTGCTGTTTACTCACTCAGCGGGTCCCCACTGTAAATCATTTCTTTACCTGCACCAGGCGAATTTAACCAGGCCCGGCATTAAACATTCGTCCAAGAAATACTAACAGAATACGAAAATAAGTTTATTTTATTTTCTGTACTATATTAGCAAAAACAATAAAAATAAATATTATAAATAATACAATGATAATTCTAACTGTCACTGTCGCATTCACTGATGTCTTCACTGTTGTCGTCTGGCTCACTTTCTTCTAATGAGATTATCATTTCTTGGATCGAGGGAGACAAATAAGTATTTTCTATTTCTATTACATGCCGAAAACAGTTCTGCCACTCGTTAACACGCATATTTTCGAGTTCTTTTCTAACCATATCTACTACAGCACCGCTTAAATTTGGTGCACGGTTACTTTTCCGCAATGCTTTTTTGAGCGTACTCCACATAAGTTCCATCGGATTAAGAACGCAATAATATGGAGGCAATCATAACACAGTATGTCCATTTCTTGCAGCAATTTCATCACATATATATTTTTCTGGAATGTTTAGATTTTTTATCACTTGCAGTAAGTCCTTCTTTGTTTGCTTTCCTGGGGGAATTTCAATATTATTTTTGGTCATATATTGAATAATGTCTTGTTTCTTGGTGCTTTGGTTGGGTTTTTTGTTAACTTGTCTGGAGTGGTACTTGGCATTGTCCATCACGATTACAGAGTTTGGCGGAACGTTTTTTAGTAGTTGGTTTTCAAACCAAGTTTCAAAAAGGGAACCATTCATGTCTTCGTGATAATCCGCCGAACAATTTTTAATATTTTTGGCCGATAAAAGCAACCCGTTCGGGACCCATCCATCAACACTTCCAGCATGGAGAATTATTATTCGCTTACCCCGAGAGCCCGGGGAGTTAAGACAGCACTTAATTGTTCCATCCGTAACACCTTTCTTTACAACATCATGGCTGTCAAACCAGGTTTCATCCAGATATATTATAGGACGATGTTCATTGCGATATTTCCGAATTTGGCAAATAAAATCAAAGCGGTGCTTTCGAAGACGAGGACTTTCCATGATTGCCATCCTCTTATCTAAAACTCTATAATCGAAACCGATTCTTCGAAGATATTTGCGAAAAGTTTCGTTGCAATAAGTTATTTCAACACCTCTTTCTCTAAGTCTCTCCATCAAACTTTCGGTAGTTGGCACAATATTTGATTTGTACATCAAGTAGATTTGATTTTTGATTTCTATTCCCAAGTTGTCGTCGATTTGAGCAAATTTTTTGTAGGTTCGTTTTTTTTTGTCCATTTCTGTTTTTTATTACATACCCCACTGTAGAATATGGCACTTTTGTCAAGTCACTTATGACTTGCATCGGGTTGAAACAACCTCGCTGGATCAGTCCTTCTTGGATGTTGCGAATCATTCCCTTCTCACCAGGAGATAAACGGTGATAGTGACGTATTTTAACACAAGCTTCCTCGTCATCATCACTTTTTGTTAGATCAACTTGATCAATCACCATTGAAGCTTCATTTTCGGGTAAATCCGTATTTTCCCACGGACGAAACATTTTTATATAGGCACTCTAAACAAATAGCACTGTGAATTGGTAATGGCAAATTCGCAAACACAAATGAGGAAAATATACATTGTTGGGAATATTTATACTGCGCCCTAATCAGGTACCTACCTATTACCTAAGATCCTACTAGGAATTTTAAAGTAACACATTCCAAGAAATACCAATTTAATAAGTACTGGTTCTGTTTTTACCTGATATTCAACGTACATACGTGAATATTTTAAAGCCCGGGCCTGGAAAAGGTCTTAACAGGTCGCTTGTGTTTGTTTACACTACTGATTGGGTCCCCATTGTTAGTTCATTTAACTTTCGGACAATGCCTCAGATTTATGACTGCCATAAAAACAATCTAGCTTTTGCAAGACTATACCATGTAATTACCATGAGAAATGTAGCCGAAAGCCCTTTGCCATTTTGGCCTAAGAAACATTTTTTCTTCAGGATAAGATTTGCAAGTATTTTCCTCAAAGTTTGGGAACTGCTGAAAACATGTAGGTATAGTAGTCCAAATCCTGTAAGGTTATATGGCCCTCATAAAAATTTTGCATTGTCTGAAAGCCAATTGAGGGAACAATGGGCCAGCAGTGATGATAATGTAAACAAACCAGGTAAAACAGCCAAGACACCTTTGCTGGGCTGCCAGAGCCGTACTCCAACTTAGCGCCAGTCGAGACCGTAGCGATTATATTCGATTCCAGCGCATATCTTGTTCTATTTCCGCAATTATTTGATGTATCAATTGTAGGTATAGACTTTAATAAATTATTAATTGAATTAATTAATTTTGCTGGTGTTGATTTTATTCCATTGGGGAAAGAAATTTTGAAGCCGGGCCTGCGAAGCTATCAAACGTGCAGTGCGGGAAAAACCCCAGGTAATGACCTATTAGGATTATTTACAAATTTTATTGCTGCCATACAGGGTGTTTCAAAAACATGGTGCCAACACTTAACCGCTTAATCGCCACATGAAACCAAACTTCGAGCACAGCACCAAAATTCACTCCAGTGTACTCCTGCAAAGTTAGAGGCCCTCAAAGTTGAAGAAAAATAATTGTTTTTTTGGCATAAAATCTGAACCGACCAACCGAATGACATGAGGTTTGGTGTCCTCCCATAGTTTTTTACGCTCTTTAACGCTAAATACTTATTTTTAATGCCGGATGCCTATCAGGGCCGTACTAGTAAAAGTTCACTACAAAACTCGCAAAAAAAAACGTTTTGCCCATTAAGCTGCCATCTTGATAGCATTTCTACAAAGAGAATGTAAAAGCTCTACTTTTTTGTCTCTCCTGTGTTTTTGATCAGACACACCCTTTTCGAGATAAACAGTTTTAAATGTATCACTGTTAATTGAAATTAACTCATAAAAATCTTAGCAGGCTTTTAGATTTAGCGCGGTTGCTTAGCAACAAGAGATAAACAGTTGCCAATAATTCCGTCACCAAATTATTTTCTTTTTGTTTTGTAAGATCTCTACGTTAGTTATGGCCGCCAGAAACGATTTTTCTTTTTCTGAGATGGCAGATATGCACTTAACGTATGGAGAATGCCGCCAAAATACTCGCCAAGCTTGCAGAAGGTATTTTGAAAAATTTCCGGCACGGAGGCAGCCCAGTAGGAAACTTTTCCCTGCGCTTGACAGAAGACTGCGTGAAATGGGTACTTTTCGAACCAAAAATATTGATGGGGGTCGTCCCAGAGGCGCTCGACTTCCCGCATTTAAATCCAATAGATTTTGAGTTTTGGGGCTTTATGAAAGACCATGTCTACGCTACACCAGTGAACACAATTGAAGAATTAAGACAGAGAGTTTTAAATGCTGCCGAATACCACAGAAATTTGCCGGGCGTGTTCTTGAGGATACGCGGAAATTTCATTCGACGTTGCCAAAAATGCATCGAGATGCAAGGAAATATATTTGAAAATGTTCTGTAGAAATGTTAAATTAATAAACCTCGTTTGTTTCTTAAACTCCGACTGACAAATCCAATCAAAAACTCAAAAATCTAATTTTTGCTTAGGAGCCATAAAGGAAAACAATTATTGGCAACTGTTTATCTCTTGTTGCTAAGCAACCGCGCTAAATCTAAAAGCCTGCTAAGATTTTAATGAGTTAATTCCAATTAACTGTTTATCTCGAAAAGGGTGTGTCTGATCAAAAACACAGGAGAGGCAAAAAAGTAGAGTTTTTACATTCTCTTTGCAGAAATGCTATCAAGATGGCAGCTTAATAGGCAAAAAGATTTTTTTTTCCGAGTTTTGTAGTGAACTTTTACTAGTACGGCCCTGATAGGCATCCGGCAGTAAAAATAAGCATTTAGCGTTAAAGAGCGTAAAAAACTATGGGAGGACACCAAACCTCATGTCATTCGGTTGGTCGGTTCAGATTTTATGCCGAAAAAATAATTATTTTTCTTCAACTTTGAGGGCCTCTAACTTCGCAGGAGTACACTTGAGTGAACTTTGGTGCGGTGCTCGAAGTTTGGTTTCATGTGGCGATTAAGCGGTTAAGTGTTGGCACCATGTTTTTGAAACACCCTGTATAACCTTATAGACAAGGCTAAAATTTCAAAAAACGCTCTCTTTATTATGCTAGAAGCAAATCGGATAACATTTTGACGACGAGTGTTTCTAGACTAATTGGACCCTGCTGAATCCGAAAATCACTGTCGGCAATTCGAAATCTTAACCGGAAGTCCGTAATTCTAGATGGCGCTCAAGGCAGATCGTTATATCCAAAATAGCATGAAAATTATACAGTTTTCGACCAAAGACGTGGTATACAAACTTAAAGATAGCTTTATTCTCTACAAGAAAGGCCCTAATGATTTTTTTCGTACAGACGACGGTTTACCCCTAGCGCTGGCAAGAAATTTGTGCTCGCCGCGCGGCTTACGCGCTCCACAATTATCTAATCAAAAAACTTGTTTCTTAAATTTTAGGGAGCTTTTCAATATATTTCACCAATATCCACCTAAATACATGGAATTAGTAAGATATTCTCTATTTATTTCCCATTTTTCAATGTGCAAACGCCGTTTTCTGTCTTTCACTGTTGGTTTCTTTTGAGGTGCGCTACAACAAAGAGCAGATCGGATAACATTTTGACAACAAGCATTATTTGAATAATTGAACCCTGCTGAATCCTTAAATCACTGTTTAAATTTCAAAATCTTGAGAGGATGTACGCTAGTCAAGGTGGCTTTCAAGCTCAGTTATAGTTTCTATTTTACTTTCAGGCCTCTGTAGCAAGAACCGTCCATACGATTGCTTTGTGTCAATGATAACTTTTGATCAGGAAGCCGAGATCTACAACATATCAAAATTTCAGCCAAATCGGCTTCAGCTATTTTCCCATTAGTGAGGTATTTTGGATGGTGCCATCTTGAATAAAACATTTCCGGTCAAGATTTCGAAATCAAAACAGTGATTTTCGGACTCAGCAGGGTTCAATTAATCAAAAAATACTTGTTGTCAAAATGTTATCCTATGCGCCCCTTGCAAAAAACGCACCTCAAAAGCAGCCTAGAGTCAAAATTGAAAACGGCGTTTGGACATTGAAAAAAGGGAAGTAAATTGTGAATATCTTACTAATCCCATGTATTTAGGTGGATATTGGTGAAATATATTGGAAAACTCCATAAAAATTAAGAAACAAGTGTTTTGATTAAATAATCGTTGAGCGCGTAAGCCGCACGGCGAGCGCAACTTTCTTGCCCGCGCTAGGGGTAATAAACCGTCGTCTGTACGAAAAAAATCATTAGAGCCTTTCTTGTAGAGAATAAAGCTATCTTTAATTTTGTATACCACGTCTTTGGTCGAAAACTGTGTAATTTTTCTGCTATTTTGGATATAACGATCTGCCTTGAGCGCCATTTAGAATTACGGACTTCCGGTTAAGAGTTCGAATTGCCGACAGTGATTTTCGGATTCAGCAGGGACCAATTAGTCTAGAAACACTTGTCGTCAAAATGTTATCCGATTTGCTTCTAACAAGTCGCGAAACTAAAAACTATAATCTGTCCGGGATCCACACGACCGAGATTCACCCGATTTCCATGGCGATTCATTGTTGACAACAATGATTCACCATGGAAATAGGGTGAATCCCGGTCGTGTGGATCCCGGACAGACCATAGCCTGGTCTATTACAGCATTTGGAGGAAAATAAAAATTTCTGTTAGGTATCATGGCAACAAAATATGGCCTTCCAAATCTTGTCAAATTGTCAATTGTAATAATCAACCTGCGATCATTTTTCGACGTGCATTTGGAACGTGGCTAGTGTCTTGGTAAAACAATGCAGAAAATGGTAGGAATGACGATTTCCTTTAACGTGTTGCCGAAAAATGCGAGAATGACAACTACATGTAACAATTTATAATGTACCAAATTAATTTTCTGTTGTCACGGTACCTACCTACTAGATTTTTTATGGAGCTGTTAATTATTGAATGACAGATTCCAACAGTTCCTGAACTTTGAGGAAAATATTTGAAAATCATACCCTGAAGGAAAAATGCTTCTTAGCGCAAAATGATAAAGGACTTTTCGACTTTCTCATGATATAGCCACCTAGTGGGGAGGTTCCAACCGCTTCCGTAGCTGCTTATTTTTTAAATTTGCTTTACGAGGTGTTCTGGATGACTCTTTGACTTTGGAACGCTTTGTTTATTATTTATTTATTTTATGATAATTTTTATCAGGCAAATTGATTGTACTTGAAAGTTAAATACAGATTCAAATAATTGGGCTAATCGCCCAAAGTACTTGCTTTGAACGTAAATAAATTACAGTCTATCGTAGGTTGATTGAATAGTTGTAATAAATAGCAGTTCAAGTGTCACTTATCACAAACAGTGATTAAATTAAAGCGTTATTTCTTAATGATTGTTTTTTATTGTTGTGCGGTGTGGCATCCGTTTTCTAGGCTAATAATTAATTGTCTATCTGGTCTAGTGCCCAATAACCCAAATCCAGTGGACAAGAAAAGCCGTAGATAAGATAAGAATTTTTGTTTCTCTCGTTCGTATAACATATTTTCAAGTTTATGTCAACAATCTTCGTAAAATAAACATAAAAACTTGAGATAAAGCGAAACCAATGGAAATTTTGCAATCGATTTGACAGTTTTGTTTAGTAACATTTGTTTACCTGTAAAATAGAGCGATGCACGAACAAAAGGGCAATTTCCAGCCAAAATTCTATCAAAGTGGTGCAATTTTATTTCGTTTCTTATAATTACGATTAAGAAAATAATAAGCTTTCCAACAATTATTCGACTTTGCTGAACATTTTTGACGTAATTTCTCTCTATAGTCTGTCCGGGATCCACACGACCGGGATTCACCCTATTTCCATGGTGAATCATTGTTGTCAACAATGAATCGCCATGGAAATCGGGTGAATCTCGGTCGTGTGGATCCCGGACAGATATTAGTACCCATTTATCTCGAAAATTACATATGAACTTTTGGATAACGCTATTTTTGGTGATTGGTGTTATTTTTATCCAAGCTACCATACCAGTTTCAATGTATACCATACCATTTTAAAACACCCTGTATTATCTTTAAACGTTTTTTAAAAAGATTTCTTTGAGTTTCCTTCTGGGAATCTTGCTAGTAGCAATTTTTGGAATCTGTTCCACCATGCAACCTTTTCTGAACAGAAATATTGTCTGAAATATTTCTTGGACTGTCAAAGGGTTGAATCTGGCGCTTTTTTCTGACCAATATCTGACAGATCTCTTCACAATCTCCTTCACACTTCAATCTCTTTAGCTTATTCAGTCATGTTTTTTACCATTGAGCGCGGCACTACGCCTGAAATGTATGCAGCCCAACGCTCTGGTGGACCAACATAAAACTGACCAGTAGTAGTCAGATACTGAAAGAATTTCACACTATTCGTTTTTTTAAATACGCCACATTTCTGTGCGATAATTTGTTGCGATCAAAAAAGCAATCGATTATCCGTTGATTCTTTTTGGTATTAAAGATAACGACTTTTAAATTAGAAAATATTATGTTATGACAGACACATAACCGACTATTTTGGACATCTTAAAAATTAATCCCTTATTTTCAGTTCCTTTTAAATAGCGAAGACTTGTTTCGCCGCTGTTCAATGATCTTGACTATAACAATTATTAAACTGACTTGGGCAACCAAGAGCGTGAACGATATCTGGCCTTGTTCCTACAGACAAGTACAGTATGCGTCAGATGTTTTGCTGGATCGTTTGTTATGCAACTGAAAACTTTGTGGAACATACTCGGTCGTATGACGCCTAAAAACCATAGTAACCTGAAATCCAATCATTGTCACATCGTTCAAAGTAATTGTCGTGACCCAATCTGTTTCGCAAGGTTTTCAGTTGCATAACAAACGATTGAGCAGAACATCTGACGCATACTGTACAAGAGGGGTCGAATGAGCTCACGATAAGGAACATTTCTAGGTGATTTTTCTTTAGATTTTTCTAACTTTACATTAACATCCAATGGCGTTGAAAGCGCTTTGCATTGTGACATTCCAAATCGTTTCAGAACTTCCCTTAACTTGATTGACAGATTTTTATTTTTTCTTCAATTTTCGTAAATTCTATTCCTAAACAGTAATTCACAGCGCCGATTTCCTTCAGCTCGAATTTTCTACCCAAGTGACTTTTGAATGTGATTACTTTCGGTGTACGCTATTAGGATATCGTCTACGAATATTGTTGCAAACATTCTCCTTTCATTTGGATTCATGATGTAAAAACAAGGATCAGCAGATGTGCTAACCTTTCATTCCATTCCAGATTACTTCAGGCCATACAGAGCTTTCTTCAACAGTAGAACCTTTTTGAGTGTTCATATTCTTTCTACAGTCGTTAAGCTTTTAATTTGGAAGCGAAACCAGGCGTCTATAACCTGCTGATTCTGTTGATTCTTTTTGGTGTTAAAGGAGGATTCAACCCAAGAAATCGACTTTTGGCTTACCGCAGTTTCTGCTTAATTTCAGTCTTCTGAACCTAATGGTCGCATTAACATTTTTATATAATTTCTATTTTTCGAATTATCCGAAAATTAAGAATTTCCAAATTCCAGGCATCTAGATCTTAAAATCGCTTCAATTATAACATACATATTTCTCATGTTAGCAATACAACGTGATATTTCTCAAAACGCCGTCAACCATTTTTATGTTATGTTATGTTTATTAGATTGCTTTAGATTAAAGTTTAGATTATCGAATACGTTTTTATGGGTAAATTAAAGGATGAAAACTACTCAAACTTTGAGGAAGTCTTTGTTTGCACTCAATACAATATTGAAATCAACGTAGGTGTTATTGGATTATTAAAAATTAAAAATTAGCCCAAATTTTCAAATTTAGTTCAACGGTGATGGCAATGGTTATTAACTTCAATAAGTTAATAAATACTTGTTGTATTTACCAAGCCGGTGGAAATTGTAGGTACAGTCGGAAAACTAAGTCATGCACCCGGCTCTTGAGCGTTAAGCTGAGAATTTGGAACGCCAGCCTTGGATAGCGGTGCATTTTGATCTCATTAGGACCAGCACCAGTTGGGGGTTGTGTTGGTGGGTCAAAAAACTTCGGACTATGTGCCAATAAAGATTTATTCGTTCAGTAAATCAGCGCAAAGTGCATTATTTAGTTTTTCGAATGTACCTCCAGCACTCCGTTTGATGAGTTTCATCCTCTGATGACCGATAGGCAAGCCCAGCCGATTAAAAATTAACTCTTCATTCATTTAGCAGGCATTAAAATTACCACCAATAATAAATTAACACAAATTTGTATTGTATAAAACCTTCTTGAACAACTTTTTCTAATATTTTTTTTTGATATCTTGAAGGCGAAGCAAAATATTGAAAAAATTGCCGTATTCCCGAGGTCGTACTAGGCTGGGTTAACAACTTACAGTCGAGTTGACTACCTCAAAAGCGACTTATGAAGTTCTACATAATATACAGGCTGGTCCAACACTAGTGTCCAGCGGCAAAACGACCTTTTCCTTTGAAGCTAGAGTTTTGAATTTTTTACAGGGTGTATGGGTACTAAAAACCCTCCAGATGGCCTTACATTTTTTTTGATTGGACGAAAAATGTCACGTCACGAGATTTTAAATTGAGCTATTTTCATGGAATAAATAATTTTTGTCCATAGGTTGATTATTTTGGGCCGTAAGATTATGTTGACCAGATTTTTAATTTTTTTGAACGTCAGGTTAGCAAACTGCAGAAGGCAAAATAATCGTCATTTTATTTCATAAGGAGGCCGTGAAACAATATCGAAACGATGCGCCGTGTGTCCAACTTGAGTTCATCGAAGATTTAGAACTGTCAGTTGCTTGTCATGTTTTGACACGGGTGATTGAACTCCAGAATTATCAATTCTCCAATTTATTCAAATAATTCATTACTTTTCCGGAAAAATAACGGGACAACCATCGAATCTTTCGCGGGGAATGTTTTGAACACTGGCACGCGCCGACGCCGTGCGTTTTCTTTACGGTCGTTTTGTTTACACCCGTCAGCTGATGATGCGTTGAAGATGAATACGGTTTGCAGCTGTTTATTTTCTTGGAAAGCCTTTCGGGTGTCCTCGCCATTTAATTAACTGTGAATTCACGATATCAAGTGTCTTGCTGACCCCTGGTTTTGACAGCCGAAACTGAATTTGAGGGGTTTAGACGTCACTGCGCAAGTCAGAATGCGTGTGATAATCGTAGCGTAAAGGAGATGTGCCGTCTTTTTTTAACGCACGGTAAACAAGGAAGACGACGAGAAGTGTAGAGTGCGTGATTCTTACAGCTATTACATGTGACATTTACCGTGTTTAGCCGGGCCCATGTTGATTAATCAGCTGAACCCACTTATTCCGCAGAGTGATATTTTTCTTCGGAAAGCGATGAAAGGACACATATTTGTTTAACGTATTATTAGTGCAATCAGGTACACAACAAACCATTGGCATTTTTCAACTGTTTTAAAAAACGTAAGACCACAATTATTATTACACTTTGCAGGTTAGTTGCTGTTTCCTATCACTGTGACGTAAATGTCAAATTTAAATGAAACACGGCTGTCAACCTACAACTTCCAACAACCGCGCCACGCTAAATTCCCTTGATTGCCAAAAACTTGAAGCATGCGCATTAGGTTCACTTGATATTGTGAATTGGGTAAGTTTCGCAACTTTTTCTGTGTCTTTTGATGCAACACTCGTTTATTTTAGGTTACCAGGTGAATTGAGCCAATTTGGATAAGATAATCACTCTACAGGAAATTGTTCGGTGTTCATGCAAGATAGAGGAATAATAGAGGAAAAAGTAGCATAATTATTATCAAACCTGGTCAAAGAGACTGTCTTCAGGGACTTGTAATGCAAATGAATAAAAATTATTGGTATCTTCTCTGTAATCTCACTTATCTTATCACAACAAAACAGTAATAGTTTTTGTAAATTATTCATGAATGAATAAAGCACTAAACTTATTTTATTTTAAGCAAGTGGGTACACATCTTTACGAAATGATCCGAATGATTCACTGAACGAAATGTCACAAATACCTAATAATTTATTGTAGGTTATCGAATAACTAAAAGAACTGGCAAATAATTAGGTAATCCAATAAAGGTAAACGCAGTAAAGTTTCACTGGAATCTTAACACAGCCACTAGTCACTACCCGAGTTCCTCTAACCACTCAGCACAAGATCCACATCTAATTATTCATTCTCGTGCCACCCCTCTTTGTCTTGTAAACAGTCTTCTGGCACAAAATTGGAGAATCATTATCAATTTGTAGTAAATTGCAATGATCTTGGTGTAAAATTTGATTCCAAAATCTTCCCACCTAAAATTAAACAATTTTACTTCTACAGACACAAAAAAGCTGCGAAACTTACCCAATTCACAGTTAATTAAATGGCGAGAACACCCGGAAGGCTTTCCAAGAAAATACACAGCTACAAACCTTATTCATCTTCAAAGCATTATCAGCTGACCTGACGGGTGTAAACAAAACGACCGTAAAGAAAACGCACGGCGTCGGCGCGTGCCAGTGTTCAAAACATTCCCCGCGAAAGATTCGATGGTTGTCCCGTTATTTTTCCGGAAAAGTAATGAATTATTTGAATAAATTGGAGAATTGATAATTCTGGAGTTCAATCACCCGTGTCAAAACATGACAAGCAACTGACAGTTCTAAATCTCCGATGAACTCAAGTTGGACACACGGCGCATCGTTTCGATATTGTTTCTCGGCCTCCTTATGAAATAAAATGACGATTATTTTGCCTTCTGCAGTTTGCTAACCTGACGTTCAAAAAAATTAAAAATCCGGTCAACATAATCTTACGGCCCAAAATAATCAACCTATGGACAAAAATTATTTATTCCATGAAAATAGCTCAATTTGAAATCTCGTGACGTCACATTTTTGGTCCAATCAAAAAAAATTTAAGGCCATCTGGAGGGTTTTTAGTACCCATACACCCTGTAAAAAATTCAAAACTCTAGCTTCAAAGGAAAAGGTCGTTTTGCCGCTGGACACTAGTGTTGGACCAGCCTGTATATAAGTAGTGTGCAAAAATTCAAGTCTCTACCCATAAAAATAAGGGAAATATCTGGGTGTCTTCCTCTTAAGTGGGACACACTGCATATCCTTCCTTTCCTTTATAATTATTTACCACGAGTACTACCTACTCTTTCGTTCAAATATTTGAAATTGTAAAAATTGTAAAATTTTGAAATTGTAATAATCTCTACAGGGTGTAAACCAGTAGATTCTTCTATGAAAAATATGAAAAAAGTTTCTATGAACATACGTAGAAAAATGCTTCCTAAGGGAGCTAGGGCCCATTAAAGCCACTTTGAAAGTGGTGTTTTCTCAATATCTTCAAAAGGGTTATAGGTAGTACCGTGAAATCGAGTATCTTTAGCAAGTCTTTGATTCTGAATTTATTGCTATGGGGAAATTTTTAAGATTTTGATCATAAGCATCCCGTACAGGGGGGGCTTAGGACTAAATTTGGGCAAACATTTTTCTAAGTCGTTTTTTCTCAAATTGAACACCAGAATCTGAAAATATGGATTTTTTTACGTAAAAATGGTACTCTTGTGTAACATCGATAGGATGCATCATTTTAAAAAAAAAATGGCTCTTCATTGGTTCAGGGCTCAAAGATTTGTGATAGAAGTCATCAAAATACCGTAAACAAGTAAGTTCATGGGACGGTTCTTTACTTTATTCTAAAAAGAAAAACTTTTATGGACGTTGACGAAAAATGCTTCCTAAGGGAGCTATGGTCTTTCAAATGGGGTCTTGGAAAGAATGTTGTTTGAAGGATTCTAGGTCCCTTAGGAAGCCTTAGGAACCCTCCCATGAACTTGTTTACGGTATTTTGAGGTCTTCCATCACAAATCTTGAAGCCCTGAACCATAGCCAATGGTGCATCCTATCGATGTCACACAAGGGTACCAGTTTTACGTAAAAAGCTTCATATTTTCAGATTCTGGCGTCAAATTTGAGAAAAAACGACTTAGAAAAATGTTCGAGCAAATTTAGTCCTAAGCCTCTCCCCCCTCCCCGTACGGGACGCTTATGATCAAAATTTTAAAATTTTCTCCACTGCAATAAATTCATCATCAAAGACTTACTAAAGATACCAAATTTGACGTTTCTATCTTTAACTCTTTTGAAGATATTAAGAAAACACCACTTTCAAAGTGGCCCCTTTAAGAGGCCCTAGCTCCCTTAGGAGACATTTTTCGACATATGTTCATAGGAACTTTTTTTATATTCTTCATAGAAGAATCTACAGGTAAAATTTGGCGACGAGTTTCGTTTACACCCTGTATCAGTGATTTTATTGGGTTAGTATCATCTCATCCCAATGACCAACTCATCCCATCTGACAACTCATCCCAGACCAACTCATCCCACATCAACTCATCCCAAACTAACCCATCCCAGACCAACTCATCCCAGACGAACTCATCCCAAACCAAGTCATCCCAAAAGACAACTCATCCCAGAACGCAACTCATCCCAGACCAAGTCATCCCAACAGACAACTCATCCCAACCGACAACTCATCCCAACAGACAACTCCTCCCAGACCAACTCTTGCTTGTTATTGTTTGGGCTGTTCGCTTTAAGGTAGCCGCGGGCTAATATCATCTCATACAATTTTCCAATTCATCCCAGGAGACAACTCATCCCAAATGACACTACAACCCAGGTCAAAAACCTGACCAGACCTGAACTGCCCTAGCTTCTCGCACTGCAATACCTATATTTCGAAGAGTACTCGCTTTCGGCTCGGCCGAAAGCTCGCGTCGAACTTTCCACGGGCAGAATTTTAAAAAAATGTTATTAAAAAAAAACCTGACCTGACATAGACCTGAACTGCCCTAGCTTCTCGCACTGCAAACCGATATGTTGATCTGGGATGAGTTGTCTGCTGGGATGAGTTGCCTGCTGGGATGAGTTGTCTGTTGGGATGAGTTGTCCGTTGGGATGACTTGGTCTGGGATGAGTTGCGTTCTGGGATGAGTTGTCTTTTGGGATGACTTGGTTTGGGATGAATTTGTCTGGGATGAGTTGGTCTGGGATGAGTTGGTTTGGGATGAGTTGGTCTGGGATGAGTTGGTCTGGGATGAGTTGTCACCTGGGATGAGTTGGTTATAGGGATGAGATGATACGACACCGATTTTATTAACTATCTTATAAAAGTTTATACGGATGTATTAATTTAAAATGCATTATGCAACATGGCAAGCTGTATAAGCATAGTAACATTACTTCAGGTTGTGTTTCTTGTAGTCAAATACCAATCAAAGAGTGTTTAAAACTTATATTAATAAAAAAAAAGCACTCGGTTTACTAAAGTTGCCTTCTTTGCCGACTCGGTCTTTCGTTCTCGTCGTGGTTTTTTCATCATGCCACGTTTTCGTTTTATTTGATCGGCCAAATTATGTGAGCCTTTGTAACATTTTATACGTTAGGAGTTAGCTTTTTCCACCCGCCTGAAGATGGTCTCACTTGTTATGTAGACCGAAACATGTAGCAACAATTTTCACATTTTATTAATATAAGTTTTAAACACTCTTTGATTGGTATTTGAGTACAAGAAACACAACCTGGAGTAATTTTACTCAGTGCCAATCTACAAGTAAACAAAATGGATCTCGATACCTTCAATCATAGTGACATTGTTTAGTAGGAAATGCGTCAATGCGGTTTTGTTTCAGCACCGTGCTTCTCCGCCACGAGAACATCCTGGGCTACATCGCCTCAGACATGACGTCACGAAACTCCTGCACCCAACTCTGGCTAATCACTCACTATCATCCTCTTGGTAGCCTGTACGACCACCTGAATCGTACTACTCTAACCCACCATCAGCTACTCCGTTTTTGTCTGTCCATTACCAACGGTTTGGTTCACCTTCATACCGAAATTTTCGGTACTCAGGTGAGCAGTGAATAATTGAAAAAATTGAATAAAACGAAATAAACGTAATTTTAGGGAAAACCCGCAATTGCCCATAGGGATATCAAAAGTAAGAATATCTTGGTCAAGGCCAACGGCAGCTGTTGCATAGCTGACTTCGGGTTGGCCGTGACGCACCATCAAGCCACAGATCAGATTGACGTTGGTGCCAACCCCAAAGTGGGAACCAAGCGATATATGTCGCCGGAAGTTTTAGACGAGACGTAAGTCGACACTTCGATACCACAGTGCAATACTGTAACAACTCGTAATTGATCGTTTTGAGTTAATCGCAAAAAAAAAACTAACCCTACTAATAATATGATCAATGATCATTAATAAATGTCGCCAAGGAGGCCATAGAATTTATTTTTAAAAATTTTATATTGTCCATCCTGCTGTATTTTTATTTGTTGTTGACACTTCCAGATTTCGATGTCACTCACTGTCAAAATGTTTGAGAACATTTGTTGTGATTTAGCGATGACGTGGAACCGCCATTTTTGTTGTGTATGGTCATAGTCAACGCCTCCCGCTGAGGCCAAACAAAGCGAGATTTCAATGTGCAAAGGACCCCGCACCATCCTTATGGAAAATGGCTTTCTGTGGATTTGGTTGAAATTTTGGTATATTGTAGATTTCGACCTCCTGATCAAATGTTATCATTGCCCCAAAGAAATCGTACGGACAGTTTTTGATATAGAGCCTGCCGAAGATAAACTTTTCTCCATAAGGACATACACATTTTTGGGACCGTCGTAAACCTACTTTTTTCAGCATAATAAGCAAACACACCCATAAGACTCCTGTATAAAAATATGTTAATAATATACGTAAGAAAAGTGCCCCTGGACTTATCATGTGCTATTATGATGGCAAAAATGCAAATTAATTTTCACTGTATGTAATTCTTATGGGAAAATTTTATCTTCGGCACCCTCTGGAGCAAAAACTGTCCGTACGATTGCTTTGTGGCAATGATAACTTTTGATCAGGAGGTCAAAATCTACAATATACTAAAATTTCAGCCAATCCGACAGAAAGCCATTTTCCCATAAGGATGGTGCGGGGTCCTTTCAGAAAACTGCATTTTTCGTCTAATCCTTTATTTACAGTAGTGTGCTGCGTTTTTAAGACCTTAATATTGACAAATTGAAGAATTGCTATCGATTAAAACGTTACATTATGTCCACAATGAACCTTGTGCTGAAATAATTGAATCTACACAAGGAAATTCTCACCTTGTTTAGCTTCATTGCCATGGTAACAACGTCACGCTAATAGCCCGTATATCTGCCGATTTAACCTCACTTCTTATTGAGAGAGTCAAGAAACGTTACCTGTCACAAGGTGAAGCAAACAGGCAGTGTAGCCAACGCAAATTATTTGAAATTAAATTCCATGGCCTTCTTGATGACATTTATTAATGATCATATTTGGCATTTTTTTTAATCGTGACAGTATTGCATGGGGGTATCGACTTGTGTCTAACTGTCACTTTGCAGGATACGAATGGATTACTTCGATTCATTCCGTCGCGCCGATATTTACGCTTTAGGTTTAGTTTTGTGGGAGATCAGCCGCCGGACCGTCAGTAACGGAATAGCGGAGGACTACAAACCCCCATTTTACGACGTAGTACCGAGTGATCCCAGTTTCGAAGACATGCGCAAAGTGGTGTGCGTGGATCAACAGAGACCCAGTTTGCTGAATCGATGGGCTAGCGACCCGGTATATATTCGGAATCTGTTTAAAGGGGGTGTGAACCAAAAATGAAAAATATAGTAGAAAAAATTGTAAGAACAAAAATTAAAACCCTGCGTTTCTGGTTAAAACGGTTTTAGAATTAGAGTGATTTATAGAAGAAACTAATTGCAGGTGTGACGTCATAACAACATCCACGGCCTCGCTGGCTCGCTGCGCAGCATTGCAATTTCAGCAGCGCGGTAACAACCAATGAGATTTGTTCATATTTACATTCGAATTTGAATCAAAATGCACAGAAAAGGAAATTACGTCGATAAAGGGAGACAAAAATTGAAAAAAGTTGTCATTAGCTAATTGTATTTATCAGACATGCATCATCATGCTTAGGTAGCGCCATACGACAAAAGTAGTGGAGCGCGCTGGATTTTGCTACAGATCTGCTGCTCGTACGACTTTATTTACAAAAATAATTCCCTACATGCTGCGAATAATCTGCAGCTAATAAAATTCCGCATGTCGTCACGTGTAGCGATTTTTAATATTCGATTGTATAACAAAGGACCCTATCGGATATGCCCATATTTGGGCCGCTTGTAGCTAGCCGTAGCTGGCATGACTGTTTCCTAATTTTTTGCTCACAAACTCAGGAAGAACGAAGCTTTGGGTTGAGGGACCTTTTTTGAATCAGTCATGCCAGCTACTATTGTTCTTTAAGCCTTTAACGTATCCATTTATTACAAAACAATTTGTCTTAAATTATGCCAAAACTTAAAACATCATATATTTTGCGATTCTCACCGTAGACTATGGTTACATTAATTAATGAGGCTATTTCATATGTACCCACTTGTGTTTCAAACACTCGTTTATGAAAAAAGTTAAGGCTGCTAGCTAAAAGGGGCCCAAAAACCGGGCATATCAGATAGGGTCCCTTATGCGCGAAAAAAGTGCAATTTCGGAAGTCTTAATTTGGTGAAAATTGGTTTCCGTCCTAGATTTCGGGACCGAAACACACTGCAATTCCAAACTTATTGACATAATTGAAGAGCACATGAAAAGGGCTACAAGACAGTCAAAAATAATTAGAAATATTTAAGTACAATTTTCCGTCATCAGGGTTTTGTTTTTGTTTGTTTTTGGAATAACCTTTGTCTCTACCACCAAGCAGATGTTTTAAAGCGTCACACGTGTAGAAGGATGCAAGACGAACAATTTGAGGTATCACTCATTTAGTTCTATACCCGAATATTGGGTAATGAACGTTTTTTAACTTCTTACGCCGGGCTAATACGTGTGGTGTCTTCCCGTTTCGTACCGTCCCATTTCGTACCGCGAGGAAAATTTACCTGGTTTAGTCCCATTTCGTACCGCGGAGAAATTGGGGCCTTCCTTCAATTCCCATTTCGTACCGTCCCACTCCGCAGTTATAGGTAATGCTGTTAATAATGTCGTTTTTACTGTGCAGAATAATATATAGGTATTAGTGTACCTATATTTAAGTAAAAAGCCACAAAAATAAAAATAGAACAAGATTTATTTCTATTATATTATATACATTACTTATATTTAGATTACTTACATGACTTGTATGAAAAGTTATAACAAAATTTTACATAAACGGAATGCATGTCACAATTATTGCAATTTTACAATATATTTTAATTTTTCTAGGCACTGTGCAATTGAAATTGTATTATTCACAAATTGTTGCATAGTTGAGCTTAGAGCTTCATCAATGTTGATATAAATTTTCTTGCGTTTAACAGACGTAAGATTCAAATCAATTCGCTGTTTAATATAAGCAAAATGTTTGGCATCCTCTTTTAAGACTTATTTTGGATCTTTTACTAGCCTACTTTGTTACATATTTTGAATATAGCACAGTGACATGTTCACGCGATATTCTATACCTACTGTCTCGAGCATAAAAAACTGGCCATCAAATTATCTGTCAATTTAATAAAGACGATGTAGTCCAGGCTTTATTGTCATTATGACAGTTGTTTTAAAATTTGAAAATTATTTTTTTAAAATGTTTGAAGTCCGTAATGCGTCCAGTTACAGCTTTCAATAAAGTTAAAATAGTTACTTTATTTCCAAACGAAGGATCTCAAAACTGAAGTCAAAATCAAATTTGAAAGTGGGGTACGTAAAGGCCTTTCACAGATTATGTCAGTGCAATGACAAGTGATGGCCAGTTTTTTATGCTCGCGACAGTAGATCCTTATGTCTTATAAAAATTATGCATTGTGTGAGTGAGACATGAGCCTAGGAGCTATATACTCGTCTCTACCTGCCGCGGCGGTACGAAATGGGAATCTTCATGGCAGAGCAAGAGGTCGCGGTACGAAATGGGAATTTTTGCAGTCGCGGTACGAAATGGGACGGTACGAAATGGGAGTAAGTCATACGTGTTGGCTCAGTATACCCGTGTTGGTATGACGTCACAATGTTCGGACTGCTGATTTAAAACGCTCAGATCTCTGAAACTTTTGCGCTTAGAAAAATTAGGTTTTCACTACAGCTCTTAGATATTTGTTAACTATTTTTAAACGAAAAAAGTTTTTTTGGTTCACGCCACACCCCCTTTAATTTTTTCTCTAGCACATTTTTGCAGATTCTAAGTGTGATGGCGAAACTTATGAGGGAATGCTGGCATCACAACCCCAACGTCCGATTACCAGCCCTGAGAATCAAGAAGACTATATTAAAACTTTGCAACGGTGATAATCTAATCAACATAGACGACATGGAAGTTTGTGTGTGACAATCTTGGATATTTATTTTTCTAGTGCCAAATTCTCATTTATTTTCATTTGTTCCAGTATTAAGGGTAATTTATTTTCAGCCCGAGACTCAAAAAAGTGCCATCACGGTCCTGATTTTAGGGGTATGTTAGTGTAACGCGCGGCTGTTACGAATGATTCACGTTTAACGCATTTACGACTGTAGTAATTAAATGGCCATGCATCGAGGCCACCTACGACGTTTCAATCATTTGTAACAACAACCTTGTACTTGTATTTTATATATCTTGACGTCATATCTGTTGGGAGGTCGGCCGGAGTTTGAACGGATCCCGGCCTGGTTTTAAATAATTAATTTAATAATTATAGTAACAAATTCATATCAATTTATTTATCAATTATAAAAAGCTCACACTTGTTATAACGTAATCTCGATTTTGTTGTGTCAATGTTTTGCGTTTCATCCTGTACATATTCATCGTTCATTCTGTATTGAAAACATGATTGGAGCAATATATTTAGTTCTCATCCAAGTTGGCTATGCAATGAACCCCCCTCCGATATTCCCCACAAAGGGCTTTAAGACTAAACACTGACTAACTGAACCGATCTAGGACCTAAAGGCGCCAAGATAAAAGAGCATTGGAAAAAAGCGTCAATTAACAAATTTTCAAATATTTATTATACATTAGTGTTAACCAAAATGGCAGTTTATTACAAAAATTCTGACTTAGAAAATTTGGCTTCGAGAATCGTCAAGACATAAGGATGTATGAGAGGACAGCAAAAATGGTACCAAGTTAATGAAAATTTCACGGATTACTCTTACCATTGTTCTAAAGCCCTCGCTTAAATTTGGAATTGATTCACTAACCCGTTTGAAGGTTTTAATTCAAGAAAATTAACGTGATCTTATGGAAACTTACGACAATTTCGATTATATTGATAAAACGAGTTCGGAAATAATAGTACCATTGCCTTGTTTATTTTTATGTATATAGACCTTTCTCATGGTGACAATAAATTTTTCAAAAAATTGTTTTGGATGATTAAATGAGTAATAATAATAATAAATTGTTTTTTCTTCAAACGTCATATAAATGACGACTTATGTGACAGTTCTCTAGAGTGAAAAGCTACATTTATAAGCCTTGGAGTATAAGTACTTATACTCCAAGGCTTATAAATACTTATATGCCTCAGAAAGCTTTGAATATTACACGTTTAGATTACAAATTTTAATTATTATTTATTATTAACGTTTATGTTAAAAGTACAGTCATCTTTGCGTTTTGTAAAAGTCCACCGCCTCTTGGAGTATCAGAATCCATTACAACGTTTTCTAAATCAAAGGATTTCAAAACTTCTTTGCTTGTACTCGGTTCATCACGGGGTTCATCAATAAACGGTTCTGTGTTGTGGATGTTCTTCTTAGACAATGTCCTGTAAACTCCTTCCAATCTGGAAGATTCAAATATAATGCCACATCCTTTGCTGCACTGCCAATTTTATGGATTCCCATAACAGTTTTATAACATTTTCCATTTTGATACTTAAAAAAAAATCTTCGCTCCTTAAAATCACGAGGCCGCAAATTAATGTACTTTCTATATTTGCTTATGTACTCCTCCCCTAGAACGGTGAAGGTTCTATCCTTGTTTGTTTTAGAGTCCCGAATTTTGATTAGTAGTACAGTTTCTACATCTTTAATGTCATCAATTGTCATCTTTAGTAGCTCATCGCAACGGCATGCACCTGATATTCCAAATATCAAAATAATCTGAAAAAGTAGAGATGATTATAGCACCTGAGCTGCACAAAAATGGTTACCTTTATAGCCAGATACTTTTCATCCGGCGCATCAGATAAAAACTTATGAAACTGTTCCCATGATAAAACTTTTGATTTCTTCGGCTTATATCCTTCCCCTTGCCTTTTCAAAAACGCACGTAGGTTGTTATATTTTTGAATATTCACATTATGCTTCAAATTTAAAACCGATTTTTTCATGGAATAATGCGCCCACAAACTTGAGCTTTTGAATGTTTCGCCATTTCCGAAAAAACACCAACAAAACACTCAGAGTACTGGGTTGCATTTTTCTCTGCAGACCATTTTGAAAATTTGGCAAAGGAAGCTTCATACACAGCACTAGACTTGGTCGCGGTAGCAGATTTTGAACAGCTTGTTTTGCCGCTTCCGCAATCTCGGGCGGCGTACAGTCAAACTCACTCATTTTTATAAGTATTTCAATGTTTTCTTACGATAAATTGCAGAAATTGTAGAATGGATTGCCTGACTCACTACGTTCGTCAGTCAAACTTCCACGCTCAGCACATAATGTGTCTCTTATACTCCTAATAACATAATATACTATTACTGCTTCTAATCCTCTACGGATATAGCAGTTTCACTGTTTACTTTATTACATATTCGTTTTACATTAAGTACATTGTAATTATCATATCGTAAAGTAGTGAAAAGACGAACACAGACACCCAGTCTCTAGGGGAGAATCGAACTCCCGATCTCCGTGTCCGCAAGCAAGTATGGTTCTCACTGCGCCACGGTGCCGACGATTAAATGAGTATAATTTTAAATGTGATCTGAAAATTGATGTGCCAAAACAGCACTTGCCATGTGTCGAACGCCTCGACGTGTAATCTGCATGTGCAAAATTTCAGCCAAATCGATCCAAAGGTTTGGGCTGTATCGTATTTTTAATATAAAAAAATGGCACTTCCCGTTGCATTCAGGTCATGCCTAGGCTTTACCCGCTTAAATTATTGACGACCTGAAATCAAAGGTAATGTGTCTGTGATGGAATTCCACAAGAGGGTGCCATTCCAATCCAAAAGGAACAGTTTTCAACTCTGAAGTGAACGGGACGAATTTATTTTCTTGCTGTGAAAAATTGTTAATAATAATTATTGCGTAATTTTGTAAACTATTTATTCTGTGTAAACCCATTTTAATCTGATTTAACTGAACCTACGAGACGCTATTACGCTTTGTTAACCTCCCCACAACCATATAAAAATGGGAGGTTACTGTAATCACTCCAAAATTCGAAATTGAGATAACACCAGATATTTACGTTTCAAGGTCCCAGGATCATAAAAAAGTGGTTTTTAAAAAATGTCTGTATGCACGTACGTATTTTGGAGTGATTGCAGTAACCTCCCATTTTTATATGGTCGTGGGGAGGTTAATATTGTGACGGTTTTCTAATTATTTTTATCGGTTAATGGGGAAATGAGATTTCCCAAAATAATTTGCTCGTCACCTGTGTTCACACACTCCTTTCAAGTGAAATCCGGCTGTAAAGAAACACTGCAGCAACCCCTAAAGACACTTTGTGTAGTGCTCCTAGTGAGAAAAGACACTTCTGGACGATATCTTCGCCAGTGTTTCTTCGGTTCATGACCTCTCGACAGGTTACAAATTCTCTCCGACAACTCGAACTGCTTTCCGCAGAAGAGGGAAATCATCTTAGTACAGGCTTCCAAAAAGGATGCACTCGCCTCGAACACGCCTCAGGAAGGTCCCACGCTAACACCAAGGGGGCCCAGACGGAATCCTCGCCTCAAAGGGGGCACCTACTGATAACGAACCGTCTGAGATAATTATAGCCGAAATAGGACGTACCTGATGTCGTGAAGGATCAGGCACACCAAAGGAAGTCGAATTCAGGATGAATACCCCTCCAAAGGGGCGAAAAAACCGCGAGAAGACACGTATGAGGTTAGGAGATTTACGAGTAGCAGACGTTGTCTCTGAGTAGCCGCTACTGGCCGAGCCGTGCACGAACGATCCGAGAGGGCGCCACACGCCGCGCATCGCAGCGGCTGAATAACCGATAGAGCATATAAGCAGACGCACGACGATTTCAATTAATTGAACTTCACGCTTCAGCAGCTGCCGGGTGGTGAATTAACAGACCCCCAGGTCCCACTGCAAGGAACGAAGCCAAGGAAAGGAAGGAGCCAGCCGAAGGGAGCACCGCGAGGCCCCAGGTATGACTGACTCAGGACTCCATATTGCCTGATGTTCGAACCTCCTCTACATGGTCTGAAAGGTGGACTTCTTGCCTCTTTCATAGACTCGTAGAAGACGGTACACCATGCAAATGGTCCCCTACGTCGCGATTTCCGTTTTGAACTGGACCGCGTAACCGTCGGTTATTAAGAACCGGGTTGTTTTGCACGCGAAAAATGCATCGTTTCATTTTGCTTCGTGTAAATATTTTTGGTAATCGTAGGATGTAATTAATCTGTATTTTGTATTTTTGTAAATTACTTGTACCTAGTTTTTCACTTGTCTTTCACTTCAATTAAATTTATTGTCACTCGGTAAATGGGTTTTATTGAGTAAATGGCAATTATACCCGTCAACCCCGCCCTTCTCCACTGTAGCTAAGCCGGATAGCAAAAACCCTTTTATAGTACTGACGCACGCACCACGTCACTTCCTAGTGCTTGAGTAACTCATTTTCTCCTGGTCTTTTGGGGTTAGAATAGTAAAGATTACGGTGGCGCCCTTGTTGGTTTAATTTGTTTGGGAAGTGATGTACAAAGCGAGCTGAAGCCATTATAATATATGTGATTTCAGACCTCCATGTGCAAAATATTTGAGAAGTTTTCGTATTTTTGTGATTTTTAACCCCTAAATTTCATTCCTCAAAATTGACACCCCCTCACCTTTAACAGACTTGTACGTCAAAAGCGCATATCAGTTTCAGTAAAATATCTCCACTGGTTTTCTAGGTATACACATGTGTACAAAATTTCAGCTCGATATCTACTTTCGTTTTCAAGTTATGCGATGGACAGAGTAGACGGACGGCCGGCCGAGCGAGCGAGTGAGCGAATTCACTCAAACTACAGTGCCTGCCCATATGCTTCGGTACTAAAAGCCCACGTAAGATGTACAGTCAGTGACAGTCGGTTGCAAAATTGTCTGAGACGTAGGTATATACGTAAAGGAAATGAAACTTTCGTCCTACACCACAACTAAAATAATTGCTACCGCTAATAGGTCCTTTAAGGCACTGGTGGGGGTTTATTGCGCTTGGCCCCGTATGATACGCATGCGTTGATCTAGTGTCATTTCTAGTGCATTTATACGTCATTTGTCAATACTGTCAACAGAATCTGGGACCTTTCACGTTTACCACGTGCTATTTTAACCAAATTTTAACCTACAATGATGATAAATGACACATAACTGACAGTAGACATTCAAGTAAATTCTGTCAGCGGTCAAAAAATGACTGCGCATACAGCCATACATGGCGTCATGACGTCACGCTTACAGGACCTATACGATTAATACCAGCTGTTACCAGTAAAGGCTATCCGAAAGGTAATTTTTCAAACTATTTTTGTAGCTATTCACATTGAACTCAAAATACGACAACGGGGGAATTTTTTCTTCTCTGCGTAAGACGAAAGTTTCATTTCCTTTAGGTATAACTTAAACTTTTTAGTGCCGGAGCAGAATGCGAGGCATTCTTGTTTTAGCTTATTCGCCGTCCGCTCGCTCGTCGTATCGCTCCTCACTCTGTCCGAGCAATAACTTGAGAACCGATTGAGATATCGGGCTGAAACTTGGAATACGGCTTTGTCTCCCGAAACGTAAGGCGGGGATTGCTTTTGGGCCATATCAGCCCAAGGGGGTGGGAGCTAGAGGTGAAAAGCCGACAATCTATGAATTGCAATAACTCGAGAATTAGTGGAGGTATCCTTCTGAAACTTGGTATGCACCATCGACCTTCAAAGTCTGTTGAAAGTGAGGGGGTGCCAATTTCGGAGGATGAAATTTAGGGGATGAAAACCACAAAAAATAAGAAAACTCCGCAATGGTTGCACGCAGCTATTTCAAACTCAACGTACACACATTTTTCGATGAAATCTTTCTGGAGATGCATTTTCAATAAAATCGGACAGATGGGGTGGATTATGAACAACCGAAATAAGGAAATGCGCAAGAAGTTATGGAACACCATAAAAATAAACTCACCCCTGTAAATCATAAAGGAGTGAAATTCGTAAGCGTTGGAAACATGAATCTATATAATCGTCGGAATTTTTTAACGAATTGGATTAGAGTGCTGAAATTGAAAACACAACTTTCTTTAGAGCATGTGGGGGTGGTGAAATAGGGGGTTGGAGTTTAGAGGTGGAAACGTTCACGAAGCCCTGTAATTTGACGCAGAGAAGCAAAATCTTCCGTGAAACTGTGAGGTCTTACACATTGCATCTTCGCGAAAGGAGGAGTGAATTTTAGGAGAAATTTATCGAAGGGGATGAAATTTAAGGGTAGAAACTCGAAATTTCACTGAATAATGTAGGGTTGAAATTAATACCATTCGATAGCTTTCTATTGATGGATGGTAAGTACAAAAAAGGTCTTGATCATCATTCGCGATGATGGCCATGGTTGATGCGATCAGCGCGCTGACATCCAGGGTGCGGGGAATAGTGGCGAAAATGATGATCAAACAAGGTGAAAAAGATAGGAGTCATCTCATATAAAAGGCCAAGCCTAGACATGACCTGAAACAAATTGCTTCTAGCCTTTTGTCAGGGTGCTTCTTTGAAAATCAAAAGTTGGTCACTTCCGGTTAGAAGGTGTGCTTTGATGAGCATGAAAATATTACTACAAAAAAGTAAGGGTAAAAATGGGTATACCACGAGCCTGATGGCACCTTGTATGTTTATTTGCATTTCAAAAAAAATAGATCAGCGAAGTTCATCAACTTTTCTAGTGTTTATGTTTGACAAACCTGCTCAAGTACATTGTTATGGTGCTTGGTGCATTATGTTATCTCTTTGTACGAGTGGGAAATACTTTTTCTCCTGAATCATCTGATTACATATCTTATCTAATCACAAAATGTATAAAGTCAGTTTCGAGTGCAGGTGTTCGGAACAAAGGCAAAAATGGGTTCCGGATCGAGTTCTTTAACTGAAGACATTTTGGACGAGTACACCACCCTGACTTATCTCAGCAAGAACGAGATTTTGAGGTATTTTTTTAGAAAATCGCACGATACTAATCATTAGCCAATGGAAAATTTGATTTCTGTGTGCTTACCATGGCAACTCGAGGATTTCCTGGAAATTTTTGATACCTACCTAGACCAACCTAAACGAAATTAATAAGTGGAAATTTTTATGTCAAATTAAATGTCAAAAATCGTTTTTATTCAATTTCTGTGGCTGTATCGTTGCTATTTTCTTACCGAATCTGCATTCGAGCATTAATTCATTTCCTGGAAATTTTAGTCGTGCATTCCAACAACGTAATCGGGCCCTCGTGTTCCACTCGGGCCGATTAATACGTTGTTGGAATGCACTCCAAAAATTTCCGGAAAGAATTAATGCTCTTATGAGATTATAAGTGATTATTTTCTCAGTGTTTTACCATGATCTTAGTTTATTCAAAGCTGTGACCAACATCGGGAGTCCGCAGGACTTCCATTACCGTTATTCTCCGCTGTTGGTCGAGGAGCTATTTCCCCAGTTGAAGGTGGGTATTAATATTTCTTGTACGGGGTGTTCTAAATGATTGCAACACCATGGGTGCCTTTGACGGTTCGTTTTGACATTTAATTTCTGCAGCTGTAAATGCTACAATTTCTGATAACCCCGGAGTATTTATATGGTTTTCTTAAGGTCCAAGTGAATAGCAAATTAATTCGATTCTAACTTCGAGAGATGGCGCCTTCATACAGTTTTTGTTGTATTGTGGGTTGCAGGGTTGATGCCGACTTTGCATGATGAAAAGATACCTTATGTATCGACCATTCTAGGCTCAGTAAGTGTCGCTACTCGCTGCTAGGACTTTGCCACAACGGCCGACCGCTTCGATGTGCGCTGTTGGCGTTATTTAACTACATCACCTTTGAACTGAGAATTCGGCTTTTTTTGCTAGTAAGTGAAAAAAGTACTATATTCACCACGGTAGAGAAGAGTATTTTAGCCCTCGCGTCTTGTAACAATCTTGCCGCTTGGGGTAAAATAGTTCTTATCTTTTTTTTTACCTTGGTCAATAATATACTATATTGTGTTTATTTGAGAAACAAAACCTAACTTAGAAAAACCCTTGAGAAAACCATAGGAAAAAAAATAAAAAGAATGCACGTTTTAAATTTTTCGTGTCAGAATTTTTTTATACTTTGCCATAATAATTTTGATATTGTGACGAAGCAAGGTGTGGTATTTTTTTCATGCGATTTGAAAGTGCCGTTTTTATTTCCCATTGTAAACTTGGACCTTAAATTTCAGTGTAATCCGTTTAGCGACAGAATTTATAGGGTGTTCTCGACTTACAAAGACGGTAAGTTGTCCTTTGAGGATATCCTGGATTTATGCTCGGTAATGTCGGAGAAATGCCCCGAAAAGGTGAAGGCGGCTTGGGCTTTCAGAATCTTTGGTGAGAAATTTATACCTCGCGTGGACAGCTTGCAGAGAATCGTAATTCCCATTTAATTTGTTAGATTTTGATGAAGACGATGCAATTGGTGAGGAAGACTTAATGATGGTAATCGACAGACTAAGCAGTAACGAAAAGAATTGTCTCCAACAAGAAGAAAAGAGGCACATTGCACAGTTGGTAAGTGGTGGCTAGAACAGCGCGTGAGTTTTGGTAAGCACACAACGCATTCATTTTGCAGCTTTTGCAAGAAATGGCGCTGGAATCCAACGGAAGGATCGGCCACTTGGAATTTGAACATGCAATCACTAAGATGTCGGAGTTTTCTAGTTCTTTCTGCTTCAGATTTTGATACGAATGACTAATTTCAATCTATTTTTACCGTCAACCAATAAATATTATTTTTTGTTTATTATAAACTGAAACAGGTCTTAAAGTTACTTCCAGGGTAACCCAGGTTTCTTGGTATGTTAGTATTACGAATTTCCTAATAGAGAATCCAGTTCTCTAAAGTTTTTCCGAACTGTAAACGAGGGCAACAGCGGAAAACCCCGTTTGAGATTGTATGACTATAATCCAGGTACATATTTCTTGAGAGAAAAGGTACACATTATGCTCAAATCTGAATGCGTTAAAAAAGGATGACAATATGATTCGCGCGCAATTGGAGGCGATCGACAGAGACCGATATTCCTTTCTGTAATGGGCGGGAGAGGGAGAGATATATTTTGAGCCTCCAAATGGCCGTCGCGTGACGTCACTCGAGAAATAGGTCCATTACAATTGAATTAAATTGATTGACATGATTAATGAAGGGATCCACTATAAAACCATAACAACAATATGGGAAATATACTGCAAATAAGCAAAAATAGACTTTGTAAGCACTAAGCAGCTATTTTACAACCAACTGTCAACTTTAGGTAATTTTTCTGACATCTAACGTCATTTTTGTACAAACTTAAAAGAGAAAGAGATACGTTTCCTTTTATATCTCCATAAAACTTGAACCGTTCATACTGCTTGCTTGTATTGTGGGTTGCTTCCTCGCCCTTTATTTTATAAAGTTAACTTTGAGTTCGTTAATAATTAGAAATTCATTAATTTTATTTATGGGGTTAAGTATTATTGTATTTTTTTCTTTACCGTATAATAGTTATTTATGTACCAAGTATCGAAAATACAACTTTTCAGTACGAGCGTGAATTTTTGCAAACCAAGGGGAAGCCGCGTTTTGTAACCGCGAGAGTACCGTCATTTGGGGGAATTTGGGACATCGGTATAATTTGGGACAAAACTTCAATTTTTTGAAAAATTCGCTGAAACTATATGATGCGGACGGTTGTACCAACCGAAAAAAATTCGTACTCTAGACAATACGTCAAGGTCCCTAGGCTTCCATCAAAATCAGCGCTAATAACAACCAGGTAAGTTTAAAAAAATATTTTATAGGTAATCACGCAGTTTGTTTTATGAAGGCGTAGAGGGGCCAATATAATCACTTTTTTTCCAACAAGATTTTCAATTGACAAATCTCAAAAGGGGACGCCGATTTCTCGTTTCACGGATTTGGTCCATTATTTTTATTTAGTAATAAGTAAAAAGGTTTTTCCTAGGGGAGAGCAGTGTTTTGTGAACGGTGGGAAGGGGAACTTTTCGGGTGGGCACCAATTTCAGGTTATGCCTCAGGGGCAAATTTTTGTTCGCACGGCTATACCAAAAGTAATACGAAAAATAAGACAAATTTTGCAAATTTATGTCTTGGAGGGGATGAAATTTGTAGTGAATAGGATGGAAAAGCTGCAAAAAAAATTCTAATGAGTAAATGATGATAGTAGGTAGTTATCGGAAAGGAAAACAAAATTGGGCGCATTTTGTGAAATGGCGCTCAGTGGGTTGAAAAATTGCGAACGGGGGTGAAAAGTCAAGAGGGCTGAAGATGAACTGCGATTAAGTAGAATTACAAAATATAACACGAAAATAATCCAATAATGCAATTTAGACTTTTGTGGGGGTTGAAATATACCTAAGGAGACTGGGAAATTGTAAAAGGTAAACCGAATCCAAATAATTTCAATTTATTACAGAAGAAAAACGAAGTTATCTGAATTTTGCACAATTAACACTTAGGGGGTTGAAAAATCGTAAAGGGGGATGAAAAATCAAAGGGGATGAAAATTGGGGCCGATTTTACAATTCGAGTTAACCTCAGGTTAAACTATGAGCTCAGCAGCTCCGCTCAATTTCTTAGCAACTGGTGCTCTCATTGGCTGTCACGTAGCAACTGATCCTAGCTGAAGTGAACCTCCACTGAACTCGAATTGTAAATTATAATTAAGTAGAATTACCTATAGAAAATAACTCAAAAATAAGTCAATAGTTTTGCAGTCAAAGAAAATTTTTTTTGAAACCATACTTTTCGGAAAGTATGATAAAAAGTAGATAATCTAACGCTATTAGAAGTATTTATACTGTCCGGGATCCACACGCAGGAGCGGATGGGCTCAACTAAAGTGGCCCTAGAAATCCTGATATATCGCCAAAAATTACGAATAATCGCACATAGAATTCCACTTTTTTGTCCAGAGATGCGGCCGCCGGTCTAACTTGGACCGTTTTCCAAATTTTTTGACTTTTGTATTCCAGATTTTAAATTGAAGCGAAATATGAAAATGTCATTCAATATTTTCAAAGACATTAAAAATTAAGGCGTTTTTAGGTTTAAAAAGTGTAACTTTAATGGAGCCCTGGAAAAGACGAAATGTTCAAAAAGACTTAACCATCTTTCAAAAATCGTTTTTCTTCACTTCCGGCAAATTTTTAGGAAAGATAAGCCCCCCTCCCAATGAACATTAGTGGCGACTCGAAGTCACAGGTTGTTTTATAGACTGTTTATGGTGGTTCCCGGGATATATAATCTAGTAACGTCAGTTTATAAAATTACTAATTTGTATCAGAAGTCTATAACAGTTTTAAAAGATCACTAAAAGTAACAATTACCTCTGGATTTATAACTTGGTTGCCGAAACATCTTTGCCACCGTCTTATAAAACCTCAAGTTTCCGCAGCTAAATGGTATATAAGAAAAATTTATAAAGGTTACCGTTCCTTTTTTATATAACCGAAAGTAACCTGTTTTTATAACTGTCTTGATAGTTACTCTAATAAATTGCGAAAACTGGAAGTTATGGATGACACCACTATATAACACGGTGACAAATAGTCACCATCAAGTATTACATTTTAGGTATGTATAAGTTTGCAATACAACCCTTATATAACATTTAGTTCCTTTAGCAAACAATATCCACCATTTTATTTTATTTTCCTTCATGTCATATGCACATCATACAGTAGAGTTTCCAACGTACAAAATGAGTGCAGTGAAGAAAAGTTGGAAAAAAGTTAAAAGTTCAATTTTCACCTTACATAAATTTGAGGTTATGAGTAAACGTCGGTTGACATGATCAAGAACAGAAGTTTTATAAGATCACTAAAGGACTACAATCAGTAACGGAACATAACTTAAGGATTCCCCGATTCTCCCATCACTTCGAAGCCCCGATGGTACCATTAGTAATTTTATACCCCCAGAAGATATACAGGGTGTTTTGCAACCGCGTGTAAGTTTTTTAACCTCAGATTGCCCATCGAAAATGGTAACGATTGGCACAAAATTGTTTAGGTCGAAGTCGTCTCCTAAGGAAGTTATAGAGCTTTCAAGGCAGCCATCGGGAGGAGTTTTTCTTAGTTATCTCAGGAACGGATTAACGGATTTGAATGAAGTTTGGTGGACACTAGTAGCCAGTGAATGTACATCTACATGGGGAATTTTGTTGCATTATGACCACGGGATCCCCAGAAAACGGAGACACCTTTGACATTTTTCTTCCGGAAAATGTTTGAAGGTCACGCGTTTTAAAAATGGTGGTGTCCGTTAGAAAGGGCAATTCAAACTGCAAATTTTACTATACTTGGTATATTTTGATTTAATGCGTGGTTTTAGAGATATCCGTACCTGAGGTAACTGGAAAATTTTTCAAGATCACGCATTTTAAAAATGGTGGTACCTGTTGTAAAGGGCAGCTTAAACTGCAACTTTTACTATTCTTGGTATTTTTTAATTTAATGAGTGGTTTTAGAGATATCCAAATAAGAAAAACTGCTCCCTATGGTAAAGCGCTAACTTCCTTAGGAGACGACTTCGACCTAAACAATTTTGTGCCAATCGTCACCATTTTTGATGGGCAATTTAAGGTTAAAAAACTTACACGCGGTTGCAAAACACCCTGTATAAGGACACCATTTTTTGCCTTTTATGGATACGTACCCTTACTTTAAGTTACATATATTACATTTCCATTTGTTTTATAACCGTACTCAAAGTAATCGTTGGTATATTAAGGTTATCTAAAGTTTATAATGGTCCTGATGGTTTTATCGAGCGGCTGCCATGTTTCATTTGGCTCCAGGTTGATTCAGAAATATATTAGGGGAGATCGGGGCATCATGGCCAAAAGCTAATAGCAAATAAAACTCTCTAGATTTCTAATAACACATTTTTAGTCAACATATCAACAAATTTTTAATCCAATTTTCCAAAGATTTCCGCGAACTTTAATTTTTAATTACCGGTACCTAATTAAAATACAGTACTTCTATTTTTGTCTCATGAAAACGGTTCATTTACATTTTCAAACTGTTTTGAAAAATGAATAGCATTTTTCAAGAGCTTTAATTTTATTTTTGATATTTTTTACACCCGGCTTATTTTTACATTTCTGGAATCTAGGTGCCCTGAATATCGTAGTGTCATTTTATTGAGTTTTTTCTTTTTTTTGGGAAACTTGTTTGTTGGTGGACAAAAATGCCAAGTTGGTGGTTTCATTGTAATTTGTAAGAAGAAAAAATTATCCGTTTTCATGGACTAGATGTAAGCGGCATAGTGCCGTTTTAAAAAAATAAGTATCAAAAAACGTTTTTCAATATTTTGAAGCACCCCAAATATATGGTTTAAATAAGCCCGGCCCAAACCCAATTTTTTAAATTTTATAACAAAACTGACTCCCATAAAAGACAAAAAATGCCTGTCACAGCACTCTAAGTCCACTCCCAAATTTCTCCAAAGACAAGAAAGAACTCACCAAAATGGTACTACAATACTTAGAATGACCCTTAGATTCCAAAAATGTAAAAATATACTGGGTGTTCCATTTACAAATTGAAAATTATAGCAATTTCCGTCGAAACCGGTAGTGATAGAAAGTTGAAATGTATGTTAAAAAATGGTTTCCGGTGGGAATATTTACTGATGAGGAATTTTTCATATTTCTATCTTAGATAATAGAAAAGTTATTGGAGCGTATATGGTCTCGTTGTCACCCGGTATGTTATATTCTACAGGGTGGTGATAAAGTATGGAATATTCGCAATAACTTTGCAACCAGCAATTTTTGAGAAAATCTGTCGGACAGGTCAAATTGATTTAAATTCTTGCGAATCTTTTGGCGACATTTTAAAGCCGCTGACGTCATCCATGTCAAACATGTTACGCCATCGGTGTTTTTTTTAAATGGCAGCCTATACTTCTCTCGACTGATTTTGATACATGGTTGTATTCTCTTTTGATCCATATAAAAATTTTTAAAAAATAATGATGTAAAAAATTTTTTATAAAATATCGAATATTCGCAATAACTCTGCAACCAGCAATTTTTAAGGAAATCTGTTCGACAGGTCAAATTGACTTAAATTCTTGCGAAACTTTCTGTGTAATTTTTAGGTCTCTGGCGTCATCTATGTCAAACATATTACGTCATCGGTATTTTTTTACATGACAGCCTGTACTTTACTTGACTGATTTTGATACACGATTTAATTCTCTTTTCAGCCATACAAAAATTTTGCCAAAATAATAATGTAAAACAAATCTTATGAAATGTGGAATATTCGCAATAACTCTGCGACCTGAAAAATCTCTTTTTAATCATAAAAATTTTGCCAAAATTAAAAAAATATTACATTCTAAAACGTCCACATGATTTTAGCATGGAGTACTTACCTACCTAAAACTAAAAAAAGACTAAAAAATTTCACTAGCATTTCCGCAAGAATTTAAAACAATTTGACCTGTTGAACAGATTTTCTTAAAAATTGTAGGCTACAGAGTTATTGCGAATATTCGATATTTTATAAGATTTTTTTTACATCTTTATTTTTTCAAAATTTTTATATGGCTGAAAAGAGAATTAAATCGTGTATCAAAATCAGTCGAGAAAACTACAGGCTGTCGTGTAAAAACCCACCGATGACGTAATATGTTTGACGCAGATGACGTCAGAGACCTAAAAATTACACAGAAAGTTTCGCAAGAATTTAAGTCAATTTGACCTGTCGAACAGATTTCCCTAAAAATTGCTGGTTGCAGAGTTATTGCGAATATTCGATATTTTATAAAATTTTTTTACATCATTATTTTTTCAAAACTTTTATATGGATGAAAAGAGAATACAATCATGTATCAAAATCAGTCGAGAGAAGTATAGGCTGCCATTTAAAAAAAACACCGATGGCGTAACATGTTTGACATGGATGACGTCAGCGGCTTGAAAATGACGCCAAAAGATTCGCAAGAATTTAAATCAATTTGACCTGTCCGACAGATTTTCTCAAAAATTGCTGGTTGCAAAGTTATTGCGAATATTCCATACTTTATCACCACCCTGTATATGTACTAATAAAATATAATCATGGTTTCAAAAAATGACAGCGATAGAATTAATTGTTTAGACGAGGCATGATGTAGAATAAACACCGACGAGTTGGCGGGGCGTGCTGCACGACCCTTTTTTTAACATCAGAATTAAACAATATAATTAATATAATAATAATATTAACCGTATAAGTAGAGGACGCATATTCACGAAAGTAGATTATTTAACATTGAATAAACCATCATCATAAAATATTTAGATAGGTACTTACATGATCTAACATAACTTATTTACATATCAGCCTATGCTTCTTAATTATTTCACATGTTATAATAATAGCTAATTATATACATATTAGTCATATTTTCTTTCTAACTTCACATAATTAATATTAATAACTACAAAAATAACGCGGTGATCACTATAGCCCACGCTCCCCTACCTAATTATTTTCAACAGTAGTAAGGCCTGAAATTCTCTCAATTTCAATGGCGCATGAAATTTCAGAAGGCAGATCAGCAAATTACGCGGTAACATAGAATGCGCCATAATTTTTTACCGCTAGATTCTCGTTTATTTCGTTTTTAATGCGTGAAAAAATGGTGAAAAGTAATAACTTGTAGTGTCAAGTGTCGCTCATAGATCTGGTTGCTAAAACGAACAAACACCATTAATCTTCCGTAAATCAGACAGAGAAACTAGACAATAAAATAATTATGGGTGATGGGGTGATCAGAAGAGAAAGAGAGAAAACCAGAAAGCAAAGGCAACAGAAACGTTTCAGTTACCGGTATAAATTATGTTTTATAACGGTGACCAAGATATTGCGGGAACCCACTGTGGTAACCAATAACTTGAGCAGACTGGATATATAGCAGTTATATAAGGGTTGCGGACCATTCATTATAAATCTGTTTGTTTTATATGGTGACTAGTTTGTTGTCACCGTGACCCTTATATGATTCGCCACTTAAGCTCTTTAAGAGGTATATTGTGGTAGCATAAAAACGAGTCATTGCAACATATAGTATTTGAATGCCCTATGTACAGTGAATTTAGGGAGAACATAACCAGGACTTTTCCTTCGAGCGATATCTGCACAGTTTTATGCGGGTCTCGACAAAATGAAATCTCACTCCTTTACAGATTCCTTGGTAGTGTCTTTAAACTACGTACGGAATATGCCCCTCATATTCTGGTTGTTTGAAATCCTCCCTTCAGAAATGGCTGGTCGTCAGGGCCATCAGCGCTACCTATGTTCAGTACAACTTTGCAAAATTAGGCAGTATGTGGACGTATAATTAATATATTATTATGTAAAACCTAACCGTCGGAATCGGATTTATTTTATTTCATTTTATGCAGCTTAAACGATGCAATATTTAAAAAAAACCTGTTAGGCTTAAGATACAATGTATCAACAAGTAATAAATTATTATATTGTGGTAGCAGAAATGTTTTGATCACCACCATCATGTGACCTTCAGTTTTATTCGCAGGTGATCGCAAAGTCGTGAGCACTTTTATAAACCAAAAAATGTTCATTGGGCTTATACACCTAATTCTTTCAGAGTTGCTGAACGCATGTACCCACAAATAGAAAAACAAATTATAGCTTATGTTGTCGATCTGTGATTCCACGCTCGTAAATAATTATTCAACGAGTTTAATTTTTCAAAATTAGCTTAGGACAAATTTTTGAAGCTGTAGAACGAACTGTTACTAAATGTTGATCCAAAACTTGCTGGGAATATTTTAAGACGCACAAATAAATTTAGGTATTTCAAATATTTTCAAAAATATTGAAAATAGGTATAGGGAATGCTAATACTAGTCTAAAGTAGCCTTAATTTTGCATCTTTTGGCCACATAAAATTATGGTATTCCTATTTAAAAAAATTAAGTTGTGGGCAATTTCTCTTTGCCATTTCAAAAAATTATTTTCCGCCATATTGTCAAATCGACATCATCACGTGAGACATCAAAAGAAAGCTCAAAGCATCTAGTTTCAATCCCATAAGTTTAGTTTTTTAATCTTCAATCGTTTGGAAGAGACAGGTTTTTCTATTACGCATTGCAAATCAATTTTTGGACAGAAATTTTGACATACATATGTCAAAAACTGTATGCAAAACGTGGATCCAATAAATTCATAATTAAGACACGATCCGAATATAAAGTCAAAACGAGGGCTTTCCATTTAAAATAACAAATATGGCGCCCACTCCCTTTAAAACCGGATGTGCTGGGGGCTTGGGAATATTTTATTTTAACCTCCCCACTCCACTTCACCATTTAAAAAAAAAGGGAGGTTATTGCAATCACTAAAATTTTCGAATTCGAGATAAGACCGGATCTGTACGTTTTGAGGTCTCAGGAACCCAAAAAAGTGGTTTTTAAAATGTGTCTGTATGTATGTACGTACGTACGTTCGTTCGTACGTACGTTCGTACGTACAGTATGCGTAGGTGAAAATGCCCACCCGGGAAGGTGGGAGACAAACACTGCATGTCTGGTCCACTTCAGTTGCAAGTCGGAGTGGGAAATATCGATCGGGTCTTCAGGTAAGTACGAGCTTCCTGTTTAAGTAATTTAACCCGAGACAAGGCGCGTATTGAAATTTGCGTTCTTGATGGCCGCTTTTAGAAATCTGCCCTACGCGCATTTTTTTTTAAACTTTCCCGCATCAATGATTTGTTATTAACTTTTCGTTACAATTTAACACGAGGGACGTAGGTACTGAAATAAATCTCAACATAAAGATCATTAGGTAATCGAGTCATTAATGTCTAAATCATGATTGCGATTAGTGATTTAAATCTAATCAGGCTTCAATGAAAGTTTTCCAATCGATTTAAATCGAGGTTAAGGCGTTGAATGCGATTGATTCGTATCGATTGCAATCGATCGCCGCGTTGAACGGCCCTATTAATCTTCACAAATTAAAGGGAGGTTTTTACGAATAATATGTTAAAACTAGGAACGAATTTTTCGCTAAAATTAGCACCTCCATTATTAACGTCTGTTTAATTTAATTTCTACCATTTTCTTTATATTGAAACCATTAATGTGTTATATGGGTCGAAATTGTTTACCATGCATGAAAGGATGGAAAAATGGTATCACTCGTGTGTCATAATTCATAAACAAATTACCTGGAGGTGTTAGGTTAACCTCTGAGAATCACACACGTTTAAATAATTCATAATGTCAGGAAGGTTTTATAAAATACCTAGTTATTCTCAAAATCAGAAATCTTCAAATTATTAATAATTGAAAACGTCCGTGTAAATTCCCTGTAACTGAGGTATACCTACACTTAGATCAGTATAAAACTTTAATAATAGATATTTATTTTATTAGGAGTTTAAGGGCCGCTTGCACCGCTGCTACCTGATTAGCGCTAATCAGTGGCTAAACTGACATTAATGGATTGTTTCGACAATTGTAACCAGGATTTTAAACATGATTAGCATTAATCATCGGCAGTGCTATCGGGCATTAGTAAGACATACGAGTCACATAATGTCACTTAAACTCTGAATAAAATAGAATACTTAATTTTCAAACGCAGAGTTAACTTTGGGGGCCCTGGGCAAAGTTGCTTGAAGGCCTACCCATCACAGAACCGTATCTCTTTATATGACTTGGGGGGGGAGGGGTAAATAAAAATTTGGCAATTTAAAACAATCGAATTTTCCAAACACTTCACAATAATACTTACAAATGAAGTAATGAAGAAAATGAAAAATTTAACTTTGGTAAGGCAGATTTTTTTTGCCAATTAGGTAAGTTTTATGCCTGCCAGGCCGGCTATCGAGTAGGTATTTTATAAAACTCTGCGATTTAATTTCGAAAAAGCATGGTGCTCGGTTTTAGTTTGCCGAATGTAACTGGACGACACCCGAAATTTGCCAACTGGCAAAACTGGGGGGGTGTAACTGCTATACACTACACCTACCTAATTAATTTTTTCTTTTTTTTCACATTGAATTTTTTTTTACCGCGAAGGGGGCTCCTTGAGGGCAGCAACAATGCAGTCATTGTTGCTACAAATAAACTGTAAATTATCTTGAAACACTCAAAATTTAGCCGCTAGAAGTGACGGTCGTACCTTTCCAACACAGTCATTTAAGTAATTTATTGTTAAATGACGTTTGAAAATAATAGATATTTATTTAATTAGGAGTTTAAGTAGGACATTATGTGATGGAGTATGGAAGTTTAAGCGCCGAGCGGAGCGAGGCGAACTAAATCCATACGAGTCACATAATGTCACTTAAACTCCGAATAAAATACAATATTTTATTTTCAAACGAAAAAATTGAAAATTTTCTGCTCGCTTTTGTTGGGCGTCACTTTGGCATTTTGCAAAATTTCAAATAATGATGAACTTAAGCTCCTCTGGAGGCATAACACTCCACTCAAAATAGTGTCATATAAATGACGGTTATACCTTGTCAAGACCGTCTTAAATAATTATTGTTATGTAACGTTTGAAAATAAAGCATATTATAGTATATATAGGTATATTTATATATATAGACTGGTGTTTACAAAGCTTTATTCAACACAAAATAGATCATAACATCTAATACTAAAGGAAACATACTTAATTAATACTTAATAGGATAGCCATCCGCTTCAATACATTCTTGCATCCTTCTCGGCATGCTATTTACTAAGTTAACACAGTAATTAATATTCAGCCTTAAACTATCCCACACACGAAAAACATGGGCCGCCAACTCCTGGACCGTCCTATCGCGAACCCCATGATGACCCACATCATCCCATTCGCGGACGATCTGGCCCCACAAGTTCTCGATGGGGTTCAAGTCCGGTGATTTCGCGGGCCAGTTGATCAGTTCAATTTCTTCATGCTGTTGGAACCATTCTCTCACAGCGTGGGCGGTGTGAATGGGACAGTTGTCCTGAACAAATCCTGGTTACAATTGTCGAAACAATCCATTAATGTCAGTTTAGCCACTGATTAGCGCTAATCAGGTAGCAGCGGTGCAAGCGGCCCTTAAACTCCTAATAAAATAAATATCTATTATTAAAGTTTTATACTGATCTAAGTGTAGGTATACCTCAGTTACAGGGAATTTACACGGACGTTTTCAATTATTAATAATTTGAAGATTTCTGATTTTGAGAATAACTAGGTATTTTATAAAACCTTCCTGACATTATGAATTATTTAAACGTGTGTGATTCTCAGAGGTTAACCTAACACCTCCAGGTAATTTGTTTATGAATTATGACACACGAGTGATACCATTTTTCCATCCTTTCATGCATGGTAAACAATTTCGACCCATATAACACATTAATGGTTTCAATATAAAGAAAATGGTAGAAATTAAATTAAACAGACGTTAATAATGGAGGTGCTAATTTTAGCGAAAAATTCGTTCCTAGTTTTAACATATTATTCGTAAAAACCTCCCTTTAATTTGTGAAGATTAATAGGGCCGTTCAACGCGGCGATCGATTGCAATCGATACGAATCAATCGCATTCAACGCCTTAACCTCGATTTAAATCGATTGGAAAACTTTCATTGAAGCCTGATTAGATTTAAATCACTAATCGCAATCATGATTTAGACATTAATGACTCGATTACCTAATGATCTTTATGTTGAGATTTATTTCAGTACCTACGTCCCTCGTGTTAAATTGTAACGAAAAGTTAATAACAAATCATTGATGCGGGAAAGTTTAAAAAAAAAATGCGCGTAGGGCAGATTTCTAAAAGCGGCCATCAAGAACGCAAATTTCAATACGCGCCTTGTCTCGGGTTAAATTACTTAAACAGGAAGCTCGTACTTACCTGAAGAACCGATCGATATTTCCCACTCCGACTTGCAACTGAAGTGGACCAGACATGCAGTGTTTGTCTCCCACCTTCCCGGGTGGGCATTTTCACCTACGCATACTGTACGTTCGTTCGTTCGTAAACACGCCACAGCCCAAACTACTCGACCGATTTGGCTGAAATTTGGTACGTGTGCATGTGATAACCCAACTTAGATCTGAAAAGCTTTTGGAGCCAATCGTGCAACCAGAAATGCCGTTTTGGCACATCAACTTTTAAATTTTAAATGTAAACCCCCATTTTTCACGTCACAATAAGAAAGGCCTTCAGATTCTGCTTCCAAAGATGTATTCACTGTGAGTGCCCTTTTGACCAAAAACTAAAAATATCGAGATTTTTATCGGACTTTAAAATCGCGGTACAGCCCAAGCCCCTGAACCGATTTGGCTAAAATTTTGCACATGGGGATTGTATTACACGTCGAAGAGCTGAACAAATGTTGGATTCAATCGACCTACGGAAAGTGCCGTTTTGGCACACCAATTTCCAAATTTAAAGTATTCTCTCATTTACCCATCCAAAACAAATTTTTGAAAGATTTATTGCCACCATCAGAAGGGTCTTCGAATTCTGGTTTTAAATGAGATAAAATTTATTCGCATTTATTACCCTTTGGGTAGAAAAATCGAAATTTTGAAATAACACTGAAACCACGTTATAGCCCAAACTACTGGAAGGATTTGTCTGAAATTTGGTACATGGAGGTCAGGTGACCCGTTGAAGAGCTGAAAGGCTTTTGGGAGCAATTGGTTAACGGGAAGTGCCATTTAGGCATATTAACTTTAAAATCTTAAACACAAGTCACGGAAATCAAAGACCCACGCGTTGGGGAGGTTCCAGCCGCTTCTCTGCTGCCTTTTTTTGGTGTGCGTGGGCGATTATGGTGCAGCACCACATTTCAAGATTCTGGTATTACTGGATCACCAAATGTTTCTAATGAACGGCCTTCGTTAATCACCCTGTATAATTATGGGAAACGTGCTTGCACTAACTTGCTGATGTTGTTTTAGTGGTTAATGAAGGTTGACAAGTTTTAACAACCGTTTTATTAGGAAAATCAAATTGTGACTTAATACCGTATGGTCACAGTATATCGACGATGCTGGTGTTCCCTTCAGTAGGGACAGCTCGTGTCGGCACCTTTGATCTCGTGGAAATATTCTAAAACTGTCATGGCTGCCATGGGTGTTCGTACAGCTACTCTCCGATAGCTGGCGCTGGGCGATTTGAAAATTAGCGCGCAACTTCTCTTTCTTTTTAACCGCCATAATCGTTAAGTTATAAAGGCGAAAACGTAACAAAATAGCATTTTATAAACGGTACTTGTTACCCTTATAACAATTCCAGGTTTTTTACCAACGTTTTATTAACAAAATACTTCTTTGAGATATTGAAACATTTTCAAAGTGATGAGGTTAACAATTACAAATAAACGATACAACGTGAGAAGCATATGCTACACCATGCTCCAAAGGATTCTCCAATTGAGGGTCGGCAACAATCAGTTCTCCAGATGGTGGAACTGCAAATTGTTTTTCATGTGGTCGGAGATTTAGTGTGGGAAGACTATTGTCCACCAACCGCTTTGCATTTTCCAGTACCTGAACAATTTAATGACATAAAAAAATAAAAAAAGCAGCCTTGCCGTCCTGACCCCATGACTTAAACATTTTTTCCGCAAAATGTAGGTGGCATGCTTTATACCTGGATGTATTCAGAGCCGATAGAGGTATAACATTTAGGAGGTATTCGTATACGGACAATTTTACCCTTCGCTTGCATCTAAAACTTAATTTATTAATTTTTTAGAGAAATCCACAATCATGTCCTAAACTCACCTCTTCTCAAAGACATACCTCGTCAAAGACGTAGGTACCTAGTTTTACATCCTCGTAGGTACTGGAACTGGAGACACTGCACTTATAACATTGCGGGCTTTTTTCAGCACAGCCATTCGGACTTATTACGGTGTCGGTGACTTTCAAAGATTGAGGTTATTGAGAAGAAGCGACAGCAACACACATTGTTGTAACAATTATATCCATAGCAATTTTCCAATTATTAGAAAATTTCCAATGATTGAGTTTGTCAGACGCAGACGACTAATGACGAGTGAAGACATGAGCGAGCGCCATCTAGGGGTACAATAGCCAACGAACACCCATGGAGCCTCAAGGTCAACGAAAACTGTTTGCGTTGACAACCGAGCTGTCCCTACTGAAGGGAACACCAACATCATCGATATACTGTGGTATGGTTCTGTAGCCCAGATTTAAAACCTTACAGTTGGTGTTCCAAAAAGGTATGTAGGTACTTTCCGTGGACCGATGTGGCCCAAAATCTAATCAGCACCTACAAAGTGCACAGTGAATATGTGGGCCAAATTTCGTCTCGATAAGTTCAGTAGTTTGAGCTGCAGCGTAATCAATCACAGACATTTTTCAAAAATCACGTAAAGATTTCATGTTTTTGCCAATTCGATTTTTCGATCGATTTCAGTAACTGCTCCGCGACTATTACAAAATTAATATGTTTGGCGGCTTATAACATCAAGAGGAATCACAATTGACCAATAATTTTTTCACCAAACTCCATTTCGACAGTAGATTCAGTAGTATAAAAGATGAGGTGTCTTTCAGGTATAGGCTAAAAACACAAAACAAAACATTTTTTATTTTTACAACACATTACGCACTGAAACGGAAAAAAGATAGGTACAAAAACATTTTGGCACTTATTATCGCTTATAAAGAATGTCGCTACTGGGATTGAATCGTCCTGTAAGAGCCCTTTCGGGCAACATCGGGCTCCTGTAGCTTCTCTCCAACGTCAGCGGCAGCACAGGCGGGTTCTTGTACTTCACGTGAACAATCGGACTCTTGAGATATTTGCTGAAGAAAAATAATTAAAATCAAGCAAATAAACTCGAATGAATACTTGGTGGGATTTGGTGCGCACTGATAGAGGTATTCCGTCGTCTTGAAGTAATCCAGGGGATGTAAACGTCCTACGTGGTCTTTGTACTGATCTCGGTGACGTTGGCATGCCTGCGGCAATTAGATTTTGAAGAGTAAGTAGACTTGAAAAAGTCTATGAAGTACATAGTGACTCATCATATTCTGTCTGATGAGTCACTATAGTAATAATTTGTGGGATGTACAGTCGCAGTAATTGAAAATGCACAGGGGCTGAACCGCGATCCCCGCACGGTAACATTCTAAGATACCGGATTCCTTTGCCGCCGAGGTGTTCGACAGCTCAGTTTGCATCATTTTTGAATGGACTGTATTTTACATTAAACGGTGTGAAGACGGCTCAACGCCATCTAGAGGTCTTTACCAACACTTACGGCGGATTTCTCGTCAACAAGGTTGACATCGAGCACGAGCAACTCAAAGATGAAAACAATGGTTGCCATAGCACGGTGGTCAACCACACTTTGGTTTTCGATGTCAACCTTGTTGATGAGAAATCCGCCGTAAGTGTTGGTAAAGACCTCTAGATGGCGTTGAGCCGTCTTCACACCGTTTAATCTTCGCTTTCCGGCTATATAACCGGGTTGGTTTGGTGATCGAGTTGCCTTCCGGGCTGTGCTGTACTGATAAGTTCTAATAAGAACGAAACCGGTCTGCAGCTGTCGGGGGGGCAACTCGATCACCAACCATTGTTTTCATCTTTGAGTTGCTCGTGCTGCCATAGCACGGTGGTCAACCACACTTTGGTTTTCGATGTCAACCTTGTTGACGAGAAATCCGCCGTAAGTGTTGGTAAAGACCTCTAGATGGCGTTGAGCCGTCTTCACACCGTTTAATCTTCGCTTTCCGGCTATATAACCGGGTTGGTTTGGTGATCGAGTTGCCTTCCGGGCTTTGCTGTACTGATGAGTTCTAATAAGAACGAAACCGGTCTGCAGCTGTCGGGGGGGCAACTCAATCACCAACCATTGTTTTCATCTTTGTATTTTACATGAATTGAATATACATACAGGGTGGTCCAAATGTATTAATACAGGGCTCTCACGGCGAAACGGTAAGATAAATGAGTAAAATAAAAAATCTATTTTTTTTTGGATTCCCTTTGATGCTCTCTTTATTGGGGTGATTTTATTTTTTTGATAAATTAAGCAGTAAATATAAAAATTTTTGTTGATTCAAATTTCGCGCGGTGATCCGGCAACAATGCGCTTCACCATTACTTCGATGGAACCACCCTCGTCTCACCGTATGTCTCCCACTCCTACTAGTTGTACTGTGTACACAATGAAGTAAACAGGCTATTTATTATTAGGCCCGGTCAGATTCTTCCAGATGGCGTGTTTTACACAGTACAACTACGCTGCAGTGGGGGACATTCGGTGAGATGAGGGTGGTTTCATTGAAACGCATTGTTGCCGGATCACCGCGCGAAATTTGAATCAAATTTCTACGTTCACTGCTCAATTTGTCAAAAAAATAAAATCACTCCCATAAAGAGGGCATCAAAGGGAATCCAAAAAAAAATTGAAACATGCATGGTGCCATTTAAAAAAATATACCTATTCATTGTTTATTGCTAAATTATACAATAAGATGGGGAGTTCCAAATTGCGACAAAATAAAGGTATTTAATTCTAATTTACCCTGGATTTTTTATTTTACTCATTTATCTTACCGTTTGGCCGTGAGAGCCCTGTATTAATACATTTGGACCACCCTGTATACCTACCTAACAAAATAGTGTAATCTCACCTATTTTGAAATGAACTAATAAAAAGGATGGCTACATTTTTGAAACATTGTTCGATTTGATTGAAATAAATCAACAGTAATTAATTAAGGATTAAAATAAGGGCAGTAGTATTAAAAGCGTACATTTTTTTTTAATGGCAACCCTCCTCTCTTTCTTATTGGAATCGTTGATGCATTTGCTTTACAGTTTCCGAAATATAGGCATTCCGAGAGATATTCACATTTTACAAAATGTCATAGTCAAAATAAGATATGCCTCTGGAATGAAATAATTTATTTAATAATTTTTTTGCGCGGTAAATATTGTTTCATCGCTTATATTATCTTACTATTGGTTGTAAATCTGATTGATTATATTTTTTTTAAGAAAATTAAAGTTTCCCCTATGTAATTCATTTTCGACTTCTGATTCTTGCTGCTTGAATGTTTCAGAGATGCATTAAATCGCCAAATTATAATGGTTATACGCTTTTAATGTTACCCTTATTTAATACTAAATTAATTAATGAAACTAACGATTAATGAAAACGAATTCGCATATTAATGACGGTTACGGTTAGTTGGTTTCAATCAAATTAGTTCATTTCAATAGGTGAGATTACATTATTTTGTTAATTATCCGCGCGGTATTTCATTATCCATATTCGTTATATTAATTATTAATTTTGTTTCACGAGTATTTTGGATTTTGGATTAGAAGAGAGGTGGGAGAAAAATAGTCTAAGAGTAAGTGTTTGAATATATGTAAATAAGATAAAATAATTGTTAGTGTTAAGTAGCTTAAAATAAGTTTTTAAATTGTGACAATGTAGGCAATATTACATACACGTAAATGTAGGGTTGGTTAGTGTGCTGCGATGGAGTAGGGACACCCTGCACGACGGGGTTGGTATCTGCTTGGAGGGTTTGGGAGGGGTAGTGACAGGTGACAGTTGATGTTTGATGAATTTATTGGTTTCCGCTTCCTGTTGGTCGTGTTCAGCCGACACAACTGTTGGGCAACAGTTGACAGAATACGGACTATTAGCGTGACGTAGGTCCGCTAGGTTGAGGTTGTTGCCATGGCAATGAAGCTAAACAAAGTGAGAATTTCATTGGGTAGATTCAATTATTTCAGCACAAAGCCCATTGTAGACATGATGTAACGATTTAATCGATAACAATTCTTCAAATTATCAATATTAATGTCTTAAAACGCAGCACACTAATTGTAAATAAAGAATTTGGAGAAAAATGCCATTTCCTTGAATTTGCACATTGAAATCTCGGATTGTTTGGCTTCAGTGCCTATGACCATACACAACAAGGACGGAGATTTCACGTCATCGCTAATATCGCGTAATTATTGTAATAATTCGAGATGTAGATAATCCATCCCTTACAAATGCTAATTCTTAAATAATCAAATAAGTATTCGATCGGTTACTTTGCCTAATTTACTTTCAAAAGTTTCAAACTGATTTCGATTCGAATCACGGAGTTGACTTAACACTTGACAGAACAGAGATGTCTAGTTTCTAGTTATAAAACTTGGGATTTTTCTGTTACGTTGGCAGTTCTGAAAAAGTACTGCCAACCGACTCGCAACGGTTGAGTTGTAACTGTTTGAGCGACAACAGTTTCAGATCCGTCGGCTGAATGCAACCATTGCCACGTGTTTATCTTACCTGTTGCTGCAATTACAGATATAATTTTTTTTTAGGCGCTTTCCTCTTACACATTTATCTGAGTAGCCTCAGTTAATCTCGGCAATTTGATTGGTTCATTTGAATATTGACCAATCAAACTGCTGAGTTAAGTGTGCCTTCTCAGATAAATGTGTAAATGGAAAGCAGCTATTATAATGTTGGTGCTGAGAATAGATACATTCAGCCGACGGATCTAAAGCGGTTGTCGTTCCAACCGTTGTGAGGCAACAGTTGCGCATTGGCTGACAGAGTGCCATGTAGCGCACAATTTCAGCCGAATTATATCAACTGTCGGCTGAACACGACCAATCGCAGCACTGATAGCCAACCACGATTTCTGAGCGATATGCTAGGTAAGGTTAACGTAAAAACAAATGTAATAACCCATGTGTTTTTTGTCATTGTAGTCCTGAAGAAGGAGGAATAAATCTCCGAATCGCCGACGTAGCTATAAGCAAAAGTTGTTTCTTTAAAATCCAAAATACCCGTGAAACAAAATTAATAAGTAATTAATTATTTTGTTAGATAGGTATTCAGCATGTGGACATTCAATTCCGGTAATAACACCTGCGCGGCAATGAAATCCGGTATCTTAAAATGTTACCGTGCTGGGATCGAGGTTCGACCCCTGTGCATTTTCAATTCCTGCGACTGTACCATGTAAAAGTCGTCGATTTCCCGCTGTCGACCAGCGTCGAGCATGCTGAATTGCGAGGGTGGCATTTTCATAAATTTCTCCAGGTTGCTAGTTCTGTTCAGGAGGGCGATGTCAGCTTTGGCGGTGTATTCAATATCCATGGCTCCCCAGGAGTACGGCAAGGACTGCGATTATGGATTCAAGTGAGGAGGGGTGATGGCGAAGGAACTTACCTGCATCCTGGAGAGGTTTTCGTTCCTGTAGTTTTGAAAGTATTCCATGCTTTTGTTCCCGCGGCCATAGCTACTGCTTGGCGGAGGTTTTATCCCCATGAAGCCAGGAGTTATGGCTGGGGGGTAATGTGTGGGGTTGGACATTTTTGAGTTTTTGACAGTTTACTAAGAATTTGGGTTACGTAAAGGGTTATGGTGGTTGCCACGGCACCTGAAAGTAGGGATAAGAAACAAAGTTATCACAGAAGCAAGTTATTTAGAATTTGTTGGAATCTGTGTTTAGAAGACAGGAAGTGTATTATGGGCAGAAGTTGTCTCTGGAAGGCAAAACATTTATTTCAACCTCGATGTTTTGTGTTGAAGATTCTTGTGGTCAAATCGTGCATGAGGAGGGGTAGTAGGTAAACAGCTTTTCACATCCTACCGCTAGGCAATTTGCCTACCGAGCCCCGAAAATGTTTACTGATTACTAATAGTCAATTTGCATACAGAACATCGTAGGTATATAAAATGATCATTTCACTTAAATCCCGGCCACCGGCCATGTTTTTAATCCGATCTTCTTCAAACTTGCACCACTAGATAACGCCTTCGGATACGTCGACCACCCGAAGGACATCCACCTCACTCCATTTCACGGTTCAGTAAAAACTGGTTTTCAATTTCACCCCAAAAAAAAATGCAGCAGAGAAGCGGCTGGAACCTCCCCATCGCGTGGACCTTTGTATTCTGTGTAGATAGTAGTCAATTCAACAGAATTTTTTAAATCCTTGACTAATTTCGCAATTTTCTGACAAATACCGACGTCACCTCGGACATCACCCGTCACGTTTGACAGTATGTTCCTTTTAAGGTTAATCTTTTTCCACCTTTTTGACAATAACTGCCACTTTATGTCATCCACTGTCAGCCCGCTCCCTTTTAATGAGAAAGAATTTTTTCTCTATTTTCCACTGAAATGGCAGAAACTGTGAACACATTTTTACAACCTGAATTTGATCGCCTTTCTAATGGCGACATAAAAAAGGAGGTCTTGTACTTAAAATTTTAAGTTGATATGCTTAAATGGGACTTCCCGTGGGCCAATTGCTTTCAAAGGTCTTTCAGGTCTTCAACGGGTCACCCAATCTCCACGTACCAAATTTCAGACAAATCGATTCAGTAATTTGGGCTATAATGTATTTTTACTGTTGTTATAAAATTTCGATTTTTTGAACCAAACGGCGCTAAATGCGAATTAATTTTGTCTTATTTAAAACCAGAATTTGAAGACCTTTCTGATGGTGACAATAAATCTTTCAAAAACTTGTTTTTAATGGTCAAATGAGAGAATAATTTTAAATTTGGAAATTGGTGTGCCAAAACGGCACTTTCCGTGAGTCGATTGAATTCAAAATTTGTTCAGCTCTTCGACGTGTAATACAATCCTCATGTGCAAAATTTCAGCCAAATCGGTTCAGGGGCTTGGGCTGTACCGCGATTTTAAAGTCCGATAAAAATCAATTTTTTTTCAACTTTTGTTCAAAAGGGCACTAAGAGTTAATACATTTTTAGAAGCAGAATTTGAAGATCTTTCTTATGGTGACGTAAAAAATGGGGGTTTGCATTTAAAATTTAAAAGTTGATGTGCCAAAATGGCATTTGCGGTTGCACGATTGGCTCCAAAAGCTTTTCAGATCTAAGTTGGGTTACGAGATGCCTATGCTCCAAATTTCAGCCAAATCGATCGAGTAGTTTTGGCTGTGGCGTGTTTACAAACGTACGAACGTACGTACGTACATACACACAGACACATTTTAAAAACCACTTTTTTGGGTTCCTGAGACCTCAAAACGCATAGATCCGGTCTTATCTCGAATTCGAAAATTTTAGTGATTGCAGTAACCTCCCATTTTTTTAAAATTGTGTTGGGGTTGGGGAGGTTAATAAACAAAGAACTAAATTCTTATCTAAAAAATTTTTCAATCTAAAACCAATCATAGTCATATTCACATTGTTTCTCAAGACAAATGGACATGAATCTATTTCCTACGACGGGCAAATCTATGGGTGAAATCAGTGTATGTACAAGCTAGGTGAAATCAGGTGAAATCGGGCGAAATCAAGGAAAAATAGGTGAAATCAAGGAAAATAAGTTGAAATCACCAGGTGTAATCATATGGTGAAGTCAGGTGAAATCACGCAGGAAGGTGAAATCAGTGTACAAAACTTTGCTCATAGATTTGCCCCTCGATTTCTTAACACATCAGGAGATAAACAAGTTGTAACAACATCATAATATTTGTTTAGCAATTTAGCAGCAGGAAAAGAAAAACTGTTTTCAAACTTCGCAGTGTTATAAAAGGTCAATCAAAGAAATGACTAAATCTACACCAGTCTGTAAAAGACTATAACGTCTACGGAAAAGGCTATATAAATAATCCGGACGTCTACAATGTAGAATTTTAGGCCCTTTCCTTTTACACATTTATCTGAGTAGCCTCAGTTAATCTCAGCAATTTGATTGGTTCATTTGAATATTGACATTGAGTAAATCAAGAGGAGTTATTTAAAAGGCGAAACCCGTGTGTGGAGATCACTTTCATGTTCAGGTGTCGCTACTAAAAATCGTTAAGAATTCAACTAACGCCACCTGAGAATCATAGTTGTTACTAACACAGCTGGCCCTTGCACCAGAGCCACCTATCGTATAGTAGATGCAGCTGTAGGGGCGTAAATCGTGACGTCATCGTTAAGCGAACCTTGGAACAATAGAAGTTATTTGGGTTGGGGAAGGTTAGGAACGCCGAAGGTCAAGTTGCAGCTGCAGCTTGCAAACCTGTTCCCTATTGCAAACCGAGGATCGGATCGGATATTTTTGCTCATTGATATCCTGAAATGTGTGACGACGGAACATTGTCGCTTCGCTTGCAATAATTTTATCGGACTGCTTTTTTACATTTTATTATTAGATTCACCCAATGGTACACGGTATTTTTTCATTATTGTCCCACTTTTAAATTGGAAAATCTTCTTTCCTTTATTACTTAAGATATTCGCCTGAACTAAACACAGGATAGCTAGTAGACCGTAGACCGTACTCCCAAGTTTTGTTCTGGACCTTACTCTCCTCTCAGCGATCACCGTCGGATCTTAAACGCTGTGGATGCAACTTGCTATTTTTAACTTCTAAGCTTCGCAAAGCAAGTTAAAGGAACAGTAAACTTAAAAATATTAATTTTTCAAAAATTAGTTAATTGATAGTTAATTTATAAAATGCTATATAGCATTTTATAAATGTTGCCGTAAATAAAATTGCCCCAAAGAACTTCAATTCGTTGCTAGGCCTTCAGACTCTGCTTCAAAAGATGTATTCACTGTCAGTGCCCTTTTGACCAAAAACAAAAAAAATCGAGATTTTTGTCGGACTTTATAATTTGGCTGAAATTCTGCACATGGGGGTCGACGAGCTGAAAACAAGTTTTTGAAAGATTTATTGTCACCATCAGAAAGGTCTTCAAATTCTGCTTTTACATAAGACAAAATTTATTTATTTAGACACATTTTTAAAACTCCTTTTTTGGGTCCCTGAGCTGAGACCTCAAAACGTGAAGATTTGCTGTTATCACAAATTCGAAAATTTAAGTGATTGCAGTAATGCAGTAACCTCCCTTTTTTTAAAGTGAAGTGAAGTGGGGAGGTTAAAATATACAGTTATACATGTTTTTTTCACGGCAACGATTTTTGGCAAAAGACGCACCAAGTGTGAATACATTTTTAGAAGCAGAGTTCGAAGAGCTTTCATATTATAGTGTCGCAAAAATGGAAGTTTGCACTAAAATTTTTTAAGTTGATGTGTCAAAATGGCACTTTCCGTGGATTTGACCCAAAATCTAATCATCAGTTCTTCCTTTTTTCATGTAAGCTGCGCATGCCAATTTTCGGCCAGATAGGTCCAGTAGCGGCCTGTAGCGTGTAGCGTGACATATTTCAAAAACCACTTTTTTGGGTTTATAAGACCCTGAAACTTAAAGGAACAGTAAACTCAAAAATATTAATTTTTCAAAAATTATTCCAATTGATAGATTATATTTTTTTATTTAATCATAGTGCCTTTCCTGTTACCACACCGTGGTGTAGGGCATTTTATAAATGTTGCCGTAAATAAAATTATCCCAAAGAACTCCAATTCGTTGTTTGGGTGAGGCGCGTGACGTCATTTGAGATACCGCCATGATACACCTGCCCGCTCGTGCTTGTCAGCCGGCAGTGATCTTATGGATCTCGCGCCGTAGAAATAATTATTGTTTCTTCTGCAACTTTTGAACGAGTGGATGGATTTCAAAAATTGTTGCATTGATTTACAGAGGATTTCATACTCTTTAAAATGATGCATCACAAAAGGTCAAATGTAATTTAAAATTTTACTGTTGAACGGGTTCAAATGATGTATTGCAATAGTGAGAGGTTGCCGCTTGAAATTAGGAAATGCTTTCCAAGTGCAAGCACACGCGGCTTATCACATATGGCGTCATGACGGATCTTTGCGGCGCTGTTTCGAGTTGAAAATAAAATAATTCTCTTTTTGCGGCATGCTAGCGCTCGTTTCCAGCAATCTAGTGGTTTTTGAAAAATGTCTGTCTGTGTGTCTGCCTGCCTGTCTGTCTGTCTGTGATCACGCTGCAGCTCAAACTACTCAACGTATCGAGATGAAATTTGGCACACATATTCAGTGGGAGATTTGTAGGTGCTGAGTAGAATTTGAGCCAGATGGGTTCACGGAAAGTGCTTTTTGGCACATCAACTTTAAAAATTTAAATGCCAACTCTCATTTTTCGCGTTACCATATGAATGCTCTTCGAATTCAGTTTCTAAAAATGTATTCACACTGGTCCCCTTTTGGCCAGAAAATGGTGCCGTGAAAAAAACCTATATAACTGTATATTTTTATTACCGGATTTGATAGTTGATTTTTTTTCAAGCCGAAAACCTTAGTGCCATTTTTTCGAAAAATGTCATTTTAGTGGTAAAAGGGCCCTTGTTTCAATTTATTTTGTAAAGAAGCATATTCTTACTATCGGATTCGACAGCTGTTGTATTGCCGGATCAAAAACCTTAGTGCAATTTTCTAGAAAATTTCCACTATATTATTGTTATTGAGTTCAATAGCTGTCGGATCAAAAACTTTAATGCCATTTTTTTAGAAAATGTCATTTTAGGGGTGAAAAATATCGACACAAGTTAATTTATTCCTACTCTACATTTTCAAATTCTGTGAAAAAGTAGAAGTCTCTACCGTCTCCGAGACTGCCAATTTTTTTCAAATGGAAGGGAATTATAGTTTTTTCTCAATGGATTTAGACCCTACGATTTTTTCTGAGTTAGAAACATGTGTGACCGGAAGTGCAGTCACCGCCGCCCCAGATTTTCAAAAACATTTTGTCCTCTGAATTCATCTGTGCAATTACATTTTGCTTTATGTCTTTATTTCATTAATTTATAAGAAACGAGTTCTATCGGAGGCTTCAATTTCCGGTTAAACCACCGGAAGCTGAAAACAAATGTCAGACAATTATACCATCAGATACGTCTCTAAAAAGTAAAGTATACACCAGTTTTTGGGATTTTCAAAAATCTTTATTTTTTACCCATCTCTTCGACATTTGTGAAAATCAAGAGTGGCCGTGATTATGTACTTCCGGTCAAGTATAATGCATGCTTTTAACTCAGAAAAAATTGTAGGTCCCGAATTCGTACACGCGCAGGGGTCCCCCTCCGTGATGTCCAGACGACCAGCGTTTATTTCAATTAAATCTCTTTTTTATGTCCAAAAATATTCAAGGCGGAAAGTTTTAAAAATAATACCCCTGTAGGTATATTATGTATAAAGCTAAGCCCAGATTTTTGGTGCGTGTCCGGAAAAGAAATACGACTTCCTGATGAGGTGGCAAGCTGAAATTTGGCATGTGGATAGATAGTGCCGGCGATAAAATGAGAAAAAATTTGAAACCTGCAAAATGGTGTTTCGTAAGCTTTTTGTGACCACCATTAGGTTTTCACCTCCATTTCCACGGTTTAATTGCGAACGCTGCCTAAACGCTTGCAGGTAGATCAAAATTATGAATGGAGATTGTTGGCAATGAAAAAGATCTAAATAAAAGTCCGCGACGGCATATTTGGTTACCACAGCAGGTCATGATACGATATCATTATTGATACCTCTCTTTACATAACAATCATTATAAATATTGTATAATCTCCTTAGTGCATTGATTGTTATCGGTAAATTTTTAGAATTTATTTCAATCGTAATAATTAGGCCGACTTATTGCATGCCCCCCGCGGTATTTGTTACCGCCGCTCCCTAGAAAAATTTTTTGACAATCACAAACGTTAAACAAAGGATGATAATGCTTGTGAAGAGGAAAACTGAAAACATTTCTTATATGAAAGAACCGTAGAGAAAATTGAGAAAGGTAGGATCAATTGTTAAAACTAATTTGTTGGAGATACCGCTAAGAGGACTGACTGAATAAGCTGGACGAAGAAAAACAGTCGTAAATTAATTATAAAACAATGAGTATTGTAGTAGCTTTCGCCCAAATATAAACACGAAACACGTGTCATGTCTCTTTCGTTGCAAAAAAATTGGCAGTCTCCTCGGAGACGGTAAACTTCTACTTTTTCACAGAATTTGTAAATGTAGCATTTAACTTTATTTAACCAAGGTCGGGCGTGCGAAGCGGTTGGATGGCTGATGCACCCGGCGCTCATTTACTATAATCTAAAATACAAATGTTTTTCACTCCTAAAATGGACATTTTTCGAAAAAATGGCACTAAGGTTTTCGATCCGGCAATGCAACAGCTATCGAATTCGATAATGATAATATGCCCTTTTGCTAAGAAGAACTCAAAAAGGGGCCTTTTTGTCCCTAAAATGGCAATTTTCTAAAAAATTGCAATAAGGTTTTTGATCCGGCAATATAACATCTGTCGAATCTGATAGTAAGAATATTTTTTTTTTGTAAAATAAATTGAGACAATGGCCCTTTTGCCACTAAAATGACATTTTTCGAAAAAATGGCACAAAGGTTTTCGGCTTGAAAAAAAATCAGCTATCAAATCTGGTTATAAAAATATACAGTTATGCATTTTTTTTGGCCAAAAAGGCACAATTGTGAATACATTTTTAGAAGCAGAATTCGAAGAGCATTCATATGGTAACGCGAAAAATGGTGGTTTGCATTTAAATTTTTAAAGTTGATGTGACAAAAAGGCACTTTCCGCGAACCGATGTGGCCCAGATTCTAATCAGCCACCTACAAATCTCCCACTGAATATGTGTGCCAAATTTCATCTCGATACGTTCAGTAGTTTGAGCTGCAGCGTGATCACAGACAGACAGACACACAGACATTTTTCAAAAACCACTTTTCCGGATTCCCAGTACCCTGAAACGTAAAGATTTGATATTTTTGGCGATTCGATTTTTTAATCGATTTTATTAACTTGTTTCGCTAAGCGAAGAAGTTAAAAAGTACTAGAAGAGTACTAAAGTACTAACTCTGGCAACATTGATTGAGAAAGGTAAGGATATCAATTGTTAAAACTAATTTGTTGGGCGATACCGCTAAGAGGACTGACTGAATAAGCTGGACGAAGAAAAACAGTCGTAAATTAATTATAATACAATGAGTATTGTGCTAGCTTTCGCCCAAATATAAACACGAAACACGTGTCTCTTTCATTGCAAAAAAAAGTAGATGTGTGCATTATGGGATATTTACTTTGAACATGCGTAATGCGTCACAACTTTATTGTTAATTCCTGAAACCTGAGGGAATATTTAGAGTTCTGTGCTATGGGCCTGGGCCCCAAAAAGTCAAGGATAGAAAATGCAGATTTTTGAAAGGACGCTGTGACTGGTGTAATTTAGAATTTTGTTCGTATAGGTATATAATAAAATATTGGTAACGAAATCGGCTTAGGGGCCCAAAGTGATGTGCGTACCTACTGCGTTGTTCAATTTTTCTTCGTGAGTTAGTCGAGTTTGGAGTTATTATAATAATCACCGACGATGCCACGGCGGCGGCGGCGCGGCGTGAGCCCATCAATCACATCAGCCCAAAGGTTAGGTACTATTTTATTTTTATTTTGCCCCCTCCTCAAATAACTCGTGCGACAAAGCCAACAATGACGTCATAGAAACACTATGACGTCATTGTTGGCTTTGACGTCGCGCTGCTAACAGGTTTTGCGTTTGGTACAGAGAGGGGGCTCAGCTGTATTACAGGTTTCTTCACCATATGATAATTAGAATTGGACGCGAATAGACCAAAGTAACATGGTGTTTTATGTGTTGCCTATTAATGAATAAAAATAGCTTATGGGCAAGCACACGCTTCCATACTATTGTATGACTCCTCTTGATTTACTCAATGATATTGACCAATCAAACTGCTGAGTTAAATGAGCTTTCTAAGATAAATGTGTAAATGGAGAGCAGCTTTTATAAAGCTGTACAATACAGGGTGTTCCAATGAAAAGTATCCACCCCAAATATTTCGTAAACCAAATAAAATATGAAAATTCGCTCGGACAGGTCGATTTTTATTTGGAGGGGGACACTTAAATCCATGCTTGGCGAAATTTCAAAACTCATTCCCAAACCCCCACCTACCCCCACTTCAAAATTTTAAATGGCAACCCCCCACTTGTGATACATCATTTGAAAGCTAATTTCATTGCCAATCTAACGTTGCAACAATTTTTGATATTTGTTCAACTCTAGCGCCCTCTATAGTCAAATTTTAAATTACATTAAGGCCCTTTATGATACATCATTTGAAAGGGTTTGAAATTCTCTGTAAGCTGATGCAAGAATTTTTGTAATCCACTCACTCGCTCAAAAGTTACATTGAAAGATATGAGCTGGTTCTGGGCCTAGGAATCCTTCAAGATTAGGCTGTAACTTTTGAACGAATGGATAGATTTTAAAAATTCTTGCATTAGTTTACAGATAATTTCAATCCCTTTCAAATGATGTATCGCAAAGGGCCCTAATGTAATTTGAAATTTGACCTAAGAGAGCGCTAGAGTTGAACAAATATAAAAAAATTGTTGCAGCGTTAGATTGGCAATGAAATTAGCTTTCAAATGATGTATCACAAGTGGGGGGTTGCCATTTAAAATTTTGAAGCGAGGGTACGTGGTGGTTAAGGGGTGAGTTTTGAAATTTCGCCAAGCATGGATTTAAGTGTCCCCCTTCAAATAAAAATCGACCTGTCCGAGCGAATTTTCATATTTTATTTGGTTTACGAAATATTTGGGGTGGATACTTTTCATTGGAACACCCTGTATATTGAATTAGAAAAACAAATGTCATTTTTAGGATTTTTTGCTTCCGTTATAGCTTTGTTGAGCATACACATGGTTAGGCACTCAGCACATTTTGGTAGTCGCTGTATACGTCAATATGACGTCACGCTGTGCAAAATTACATGGCGGAGATATCCTTTTTTCCTCGATCGTACTGGAAACGTCACATTCTTGACATGCAATTATCATCCGAAAGCTTAAGTTTCCAGGACTGCGTCAGTTGCTAGGCAACACGCACTAGCTGTACAGGAATAACGCTTTTTCCGGCCTAGACCTGAAAAATATTCCTGTACTTCTCTTAAAAAATTGTTCCACATTTCTGTGTAATTGCGCGATCGACGAAAAAATAGTATGTGCAACACGAAGGAAAATATATGTAGGTATGTACGCGTCGAAGAACTGAAATTTTTTTGGATTCATTCGTCCCACGGAAAGTGCCATTTTGGCACACCAATTTCAAAATTTAAAGTTATTCTCTCATTTAACCATCCAAAATAAATTTTCGAAAGATTTATTGTCACCATCAGAAACGTGTTCAAATTCTGGTTTTAAATAAGACAAAAATTCATTCGCATTTGGGTAGAAAAATCGAAATTTTGTGATAACACTAAAATCACGTTATATCCCAAACTACTGTACTTTTAAAACACTATACAGCGCAAATCCCTGAACGGATTTGGCTGGAATTTGCACGTGGAGATTATATTACCCATTGAAGAGCCGAAAAGATTTAGGAAGCAATCGACCCACGACAAGTATGCCTTTTTGGCAAAACAATTTTCAAAATTTTATCTCGTGAGTATATGCACTTACAGTGTGTGATCGAATTCGACCACGAAAATTTATAAGCATATTCTCTGGTCAAGAATAAAATTAAAAGCATCTATGAAGATTTTTCAATTTTCGCTTCTTAAGGGAGCTGCAGCCTCCTAAAAGTGGGGCTATGTTTGAGTTGTTTGCGGATAACTTCTGAACCGTTTAAGCTATGATAACCAAATTTGGGTCACTTATTTAGCTTATTGGACTACATAATCTCCTATAATTTTATCGAAATGGAACGACGAGAATTCTGATATTCTTGTCTACCATTATCTTCATTTCTTCCAAACTTTTTGTTAATTCACTGGAAAAATTATATGGTTCGTTTTTCAATAAGCCTGTTTAAAAATCGAATTTTTTGCCTCTTTCATTTTTGTCATGTGGAGCTTAGTTTTTGAGAAAAATGAACCCGAATGCAAACATGTACTCTAAGTTTCCGGCAAAATCCATAGCTTCGATTATCATTAAGGTGGTTACTATGGTTAAAAACCATTTCCAATCAACGAGACCCATAAAATTAAGCTTAGTATTGCTATTATATTGTTACTGAAACCACGACAATCCTCTATGTACTTCATACTTATATTTACTTTAATTTTTTTCCAAAACGAAGTTCCGTATCGAAAAAATTAAGGAGCCAAAAAAATTGCCTTTTTAAAGAGGCTTTATGAAAGGTGCATCAAATATTTTTTTAATGCTTTAGAAAAAAGTTTGAAATAATTTAACATTATGGTAGGCAAGAATATCCGGCGGGTTCTCGTCGTTCGTTTTTGATAAAATTACAGGAGATTCTGTAGTCCAATAAGCTAAATAAGTTACCAAAATTTGGTTGTCGTAGCTTAAACGGTTCAGAAGTTATCCGCAAATGAAGCAACTCAAATATAGCCCCATATTTAGGGGTATCTTTAATTTTATTTTTGGCCAAAGAATATGCCGGTAAATTTTCGTGGTCGAATTCGAGGACAGCCTGTAGGGTAATAATATCCTTTTTTAGTGGGGTGCATATAATTTGCACCCTGAGATAACCCTGAAGATGCCCCTAGGGAATTTCATGTTGGTTAATACCCAATAAATTATATGCATTCCACTAATGATCTCTTAGCCAAAGATTAGTTGCTGTGTTTTTAATGTTATAGTTTAATTTGGGTGTTCGAACTTAGGAAACCAATCTTGTCCGAAATTAATCGACCAATTTTACAACCAAAAAATAGTTATTTACGTAAAGAGTATGGAAAGTGATCTTTCCTGGACGAATAGGCAGATTTCAGGCTGACGCCGTAGGCGGAAGCCTGAAAGCCTGCGAGTCCAGGAAAGACACTTTACATGTGAGTTACGTATTAAATTTTTTAGGTGCTCGCAACATATTTTCTGTGTGAAATTAAATATTTTAATTCAAATTATCTACACTGAAAAATGTGAGGAGCCTAGTAAAAATTAACACGATAACAAAATCCATAATATTCCGGTGAAATTTCACTTTCTAGAATATTTCGGTGAAATTTCACTTTCCCGGACTTCGACTTTCCCGGACTAGTCCGGGAAAGTTGATTTTCCGGTCCCAAAATTGACCGGGAAAATTAATTTTTCACTTTCCCGGACTAGTCCGGGAAAACCACTTTCCGGTCCTAAAATTGACCGGAAAGGTTAACTTTCCGGTCGAGCGCCTAAAAAAGTATTTTCCAACATATTACGTTTTTCTTAACTCCGAGGTAAGTTGCGCTTGCAAACAAAAAATTAATAAAAAAATTTTGAAACAAAAATTGGTAGCAGAGAAGCGGCTGGACCCTCCCCATGGTGTGAGTCTTTCATTTCCGTGTCTTGTGTTTATAATTTTAAAGTTTATATGCCTAAATGACACTTCCCGTAGACCAATCGCTCCCAATAGCCGTTCAGGACGTCAACGGGTCCATGTACGAAATTTCAGCCAAATCGATTCAGTAGATTTGGGCCATAACGTGGTCTTAGTGTTATTACAAAATTTCGATTTTTCTACCCAAAGGGTACTAAATGCGAATGAATTTTGTCTTATTTAAAACCAGAATTTAAAGACCTTTCTGATGGTAAATCTTTCAAAAACTTGTTTTGAAATGTTAAATGCATGAGAGAATAATTTTAAATTTGGAAATTGGTGTGCCAAAACGGCACTTTCCGTAGGCCGATTGAATCCAAAACTTGTTCAGCCCTTCGACGTGTAATCCAATCCCCACGTGCAAAATTTCAGCCAAAACATTTCAGGGGCTTGGGCTGTACCGCGATTTTAAAGTGCGATAAAAATGTCAATTTTTTTAATTTTTGGCCAAACGGGCACTGAGAGTGAATACATTTTTAGAAGCAGAATTTGAAGACTTTTTCTATGGGAGGGGTTGCATTTAGAATTTAAAAGTTGATGCGCCAAAATGCCATTTCCAGTTACACGATTGGCTTCAAAAGCTTTTCAGATTTAAGTTATCAGATGCCCACGTACCAAATTACAGCCTAATCGGTCTGGTAGTTTTGGCTCTGGCGTGTTTACAAACGTACGGACGAACATACATCACACAGACACATTTTTAAAACCACTTTTTTGGGTTCCTGAGACCTCAAAACGTGAAAATCTGGTGTTATCTCAAATTCGAAAATTTTAGTGATTGCAGAAAATAGGCAACCTTCCTCTAATAGCTTTAAAATGATGTATTTCAAGTGGGCTGCCATTTGAAATTGCAAAGTTGGGGTTGGTGGGTTTGAGGGGGGCGTTACAATTATAAAATTTCACCAAGTGGCAAGTACGGATTCGTATCCCTGTCGAAATAAAAATCCACCTGTCGGAGCGAATTTTCATGTCTCATTTCGTTTAGGTACCTACGACATATTCGGGGTGGATAGTTTTCAAATGAACACTGTAAATTTTGATCTATTCTATTCTATTGTAATGTGAAAATGTAATGCATTTGCCCAGGGCCGGACTTAGCTGTGCTGCCGCTGCGCCGCAGGCACACAAAATTTTGCCACACCCCCCCTGAATGAATATTGGCGCTGGGAAGGGTTTCTATAAGATTAGCCTCAAAAGAATTTATGAAGGAAATAAAAATTGCTTTAATCTTCAAAAAGGTTTAACGCAAAACACAAAAAATAGGAATTCTGGATTATCGTTAGTTAAGAGAGCTCCGGTTTCAAAATAAATACCTAATACCAGTATCCAAAAAATTTGACGCTTCAAAAAATTTGCCGCCCTAGGCACTAGCTTATAGGCTTGCCTACATGTAAATACGGGCCTGGTCTTGCCATATTTTGGAGCCCCAGTCACTCTTAAACCTAATTGATTTTCCACAGGACCCAATTTCCCACTGCCTCTCCAAATTTTCTTCCTAAACCAAACCTCGTTAAAAGTAAAAATAAGTTTGGAAATATGACTTGAGCATAAAATTTTTATTGGTTAAATCCGCAAAGCACTCAATAAATTGCCAATCAAATAGTAAATCACTAGATGATGTGACTTGAGTTAATAAAGCAATCGATTGTTTCCTTTAATTCGATTTGAAGAAAATTAGTGTTTACAGGAATCGACAATCTCCAATCTATCATTTGCAGTCTTTAGCCTTTAGACCTCCATATTAACACTTCTGGGGCTAGAGGTGAGGTCATATGTCGGGCTTGTTTCAAGCAAATCGTGCCTTATTAACAGAATCCCCATTATGTATACAACCCATCAAACGAATTTTTTCGCTTTTATCGAAGCGGATCATGTTCCATTTTTAAATTTAGATCATAATTAACAGAATATATCGTTTGCTAAACTTCCACCCACTTGATGGCAAAACGCCTATAAATAAAATCCTAATAAACTGTCAAAGGAAGATAAAAATTCGATGATACAACGGTATCCGGAATAGTATTGGTGGTGTTCCATTGAAATAGGGAAAGAGATTAATTACACGAGGTAACGTAGGAGTGGGAAGCTACAAAGATAGCGATTTCCTGGAGGACTTCCGTTATTTTTCAATCCCGATCTTTTGATCCGTCCTAAAACAACTTTTAAGTTTTAGTTCAGTCCTCGACGGCTTGAGACGAGACCCGATGCGTCGTCTTAACCACTGAAGAGGTGCCATCTGAAGGGCTCTTCCACGGACGAACAGAGGGTATAAATAGAGGTTGCAGTACCAGACGGTCCATATCGTGTCGTACTGCGAAAGCGGTACTTGGAAGCGCGTCCGTATAGTTCTTCTCATCTCGCGAGTGCTGTGCTCAAGTGCAAGATCACATAGGATGCATTTTTTTCAGAGGCGGCACCTGTAAGTACATTTTTTTTGCCTGATTTACCTGCAAATATTTAGTCTGTGACTCCAAAATTAGATACAGATAATCGATCTGTTATTCCTACATTAAATAGTTTTCTATAATTATACGGTCTACCTTTCCTTGATCTATTATTATTTTAATAGGTGCGAATGTTGGAAATACTTCGGTATATACTTGCTTAATTATATTCGCCGGTTTGCGAGCTTTTTGTGAATGATATGCTTGTAATTAAGTAAGTAGTTTACGCGATGTAATTATGAAATAATTATCTTGTTTTTCAACGCGAGCTATTTTTTTGCACGTTTCCGCATAGGGAAAAAAGAGCCGCGATTGTCCAAACTTGCCTTATTAAAAACCCCAGCGTCATCTAGTGCAATATGATGACATTTTGTAGAAATAGTATATTACGATGTACAATTAGTTTTGCAATTCCGATATTCTTCCTGTTGATGAGATGTACTTGATTATTTTATACATTAAGTATCGAGCCAATCCAATGCAGCATTTAGTATACCAGTAACCAATCAAATCCTGATTACAGTGATAATACTACAACGTCAACTTGACACTACTTACTCAATACTTTAATTTATAAAATAATCTGTAAAATACGATTCGTAGTCTTTCGTTTGCCTTGTTAAGTCCTCATGGATGCACTACTTGTCAAATGGTAGATTTTTTTTTGGCCAGAAAGCCTAAAAAAATCTACCATTTTGACTCGTAGTTCACAACCACTCGGACGTCAAAACCCGCGGCAATCAAGAGACTACTCGTCGTATTACTATTGTACTATCGTATTCCATAGCATATATTGGAAATTTGAAGTTAGTTTCCCTTCGCTGCGCATCAATTCTAGTTTCCAATTAAATTTTTTAGCCAAAATTTTACAAACATCTAAGAAAAATTTGAGATTTTTGAAAAACGCAGCGTGTAAAAAATTTTTTTGTGCAAATTCAACTGCGCAATTGACCTATTTCCTGAGACCTCCCACTCTGACTTGCGTGCGCGCGCACGTAAGACTCATGCATCCGCTGTCCGCGGATTGGTTATAGTTTACGCGGGATTTTTGAAAAATGTCAATCTGACAGATAAGTTACTAAGCAACAAGTCTAGAGTTTTGATTTGAATTTAAATTTCCCATACATTTTCTTAAATTCCTTTTTGCTTTTTTCACAAAACGCAAAAGAATTGGCGGTCGCACCATCCCACGCAGAATGCAAAAAAACGCTATACCTACCCCTTCGAGGATTTTGGCAGAAAATTTATGATTCAAGAATTATTTAGATTATTCCATACTTTTGCCCAACGCTGAATAATGCCATAAGTGAGAAAATTTTAATACGAGAATTTGTACGAGAGTTTGTTGCCTAACAATTTTACGAGTGTCATTGGCAACAATGAAAATCACGAGCCATCGGCAAGTGATTTTTTGACAATGTTACGAGCAAAATTGGAACAAACTCGAAACTCGAGTTGATTTAGAAAATTTTTCCAGACAAAATGGTAATGAATGGTATTTAGGGTGAAATGGACTTCTTGGAACAAATTGATTTTATTATTTTCAAACAAAAATTCTTACTACTAGAGGCTGCTGGCTTAATTAATGGAAAATTGGAAAGTAAAAAGTGATCAAGAACTTTTCCGATCAAGCAGCCTTGCCGGTGGTAACGTCACTGTCAAATTTCGTCTTGAATGATAAATTCATCAATCTACGCCTTACGTTTCCCACGGCAAGGGCTACTTGATCGCAAAATTCTTGATCACACGTTATACGGGTCCTGCAACAGTGCGTCGGGCTTCCATAGCGCTTAAACCTCGGCCTAAACCATCTGAGTTAGGAATTTCGTTCAGGTACATATTTAAACTATTAATGAAGGCACATTTCAGGAAAATATTTTTAATTATACAGGGTGGTCCGAAAAACTTTGAGGAGGAAAAGTCGTCTTTTTTTAAACGGAATGCCCGGTATATTTTAGCATATTTGCAACCCCTTTAGTAGCCTTTACTCATCCCTAAAATATTACGGCTTTTGAACCTCTGGTTTGGGAGTAAATAAAGTTTACATCATTCTGCTTAAAAATTTCCCATTTACGCAGGTACAGTTTCTATAAGAAAATAAGATGAAGACCTTATTGCAGACGCTTGAAAACAGCTCTGATTCAATTTTAGATGTTACGCTATGTACAGGGTGCTCAAAATTTATTTTCAAAATTTGAGAATTTTGAAGCCATTTTTCTCAACTTTTTCAAACATAACACCCTGTATATTTTTAGCTAGCGTAATGTAGAATTCATAAAGGAACGTTTTTTGTCCTACAAACATATTAGTTATTTTCAGCCGTTTTCGAGTTAGTGGCAAATGTTACTAATTTTCTTGCTTTTAGACGATATTATTACTTATAAAATTATAAAATAAGCACCCAAGCTAAGATATAAATGTTCAAAATGTCCTCTATTTTGGTTTATGAACAATTTAATTTCTACTACCTTTAACATTTAGAATAAAAAATCTGTGCCTATCCCTACTAACAAAACTAAAATTTCAAATTAATTGTTAAAGAAGGTCAGTGAAAATCTCTTCGCGAACAAATTAAATTGCTCTTAGTACTACATAGTACTGGTCTGATTGCATATGTTACAATTTTAAAAGTTGTCCGCAAACAAGAAAATTAGTGATATTTGCCAATAACTCGAAAACTGATGAAAATAATAAATGTTTGTATTACAAAAAATATTCGTTTATAAATTCTACATTATACTAGCTGAAAATATACAGAGTAATCCATTTGAAAAAGTTCAGAAAAACAACTTCAAAGTTCTCAAATTTTCAAAATTAATTTTGAGCACCCTGTACATAGCGCAACAACTAAAACTGAATCAGAGCTGTTTTCAAGCCTCTGCAATAAGGTCTTCATCTTACTTTCTTATAAAAACTGTACATGCGCAAATGGGGAATTTCTAAGCAGAATGATGTAAACTCACATTTTTTTTGAAAATATTTTTTTACTCCCAAACCAGAGGTTCAAAAGCCGTAATATTTTAGTGATGAATAAAGGCTCCTAAGGGAGTTGCAAATATGTTAAAATATACCGGGCATTCCATTTAAAAAAAGACGACTTTTCCTATCCAAAATTTTTTGGACGCCAGTTCTTTTAAATTTCATGACGTAAATAGATGCAGAGAGAGAGGCATGATGAAAAGTAAATAAAATGACAACGTTTTAGATGTGCAGTACTAATTGACAGAATCAATTACAGGTACCTACCTACTAACCTACTTCATTAAAAATGATGTACAAAGCTTGACACCCCTTGCAAAAATGAAGCGATAACCTCAAAATGATTTATGAGGCAGTCTACACGTGTGTAGACTGTTATGGAAATTGGAATGACTGATTAAGAGCTTTATCCCAAATGATGCACTTGAAATCGTTAATGAATTAAACAAAGAACAAAGTACTTAAATCTTAACCCTTCTCCTTTGTCCAGAACAAGTTTCGTCAATAAATCAACACAGCGAAAAAATGAGGTGGAGGGAAAAAAATAATTTGTGATTCATGCACAAAGAGATATCTTGGGTAGTTGACGAGTGCAGTTGAAAATATTTAAATATTTGTCGGGACCTTATTATTGACATCCAAATAGAGTGTCATTTACTATTTACCCTAGAAAATGTCAACATTTTATATTGATGATAAAGCTAATTTTGCAAGAGATCGAACTATAAGTGCCTCGGTAAAGGGGATTGTGGAGAGATTTGTCAGGTACCTTTTACTTACAAAAAAACGGCAGATTCAACCCTTTTACCGACCACGAAAAGTGACAGTTCAGTCAATAGTAAATGAATAAGATGTACCTATATACATACGAATTTTTTTAACGTTCGGACATTTCAAATTCTGGGAAAGGTACCGTTTTTAGGTTCTCGAAGTACCCTCTGGAAAGGAAAAACATCCCCTAATTAATGGGAAGCACTTATGTAATATCTATGTGTACCTATATTAACAACGTGATAGCAACCAACAAAATCGACAAAATCTTTTTTTGCATATGTACAGTGAAAGTTGTCTTTTTTTAATAAAAAATCGTAATGAAAGTACCACTTTTTTTAACGAAAAAATCGTAATGAAGTATCACTTTCTTTAACGATTTTAACATTTTTTCATCTTTACATTGTTACATTATATTATCACACCAAGGGCTACCCAGTGTTGCCAATCATTACTCCCCCATATAGAAAAAAAAATTCTTTTCCACTTTTTCGCGTATGGGGGGAATGTACAAAAAAATTACGTACACAACACGTAATGGAAGTATCTTGTTTTCACTCGTTTGATTAATAGACTCCGCCTACGGCGTCGTGTATCAAACTTCAAAAAAGTATTACTAGTTGTACAAATAACTATCTTCACACTTCAAACTCATGAAAAAAGTTATACTTTCGTAACTAGTTGTACCTAACATCTATAGCAACTGCTCTTTTTTTCACACATGTGAATTAATGGGTGGAATGAATGAAATGTTGCAAGATGCTCATACTTGCATTAATAAAGAATGTAAATATAAGTATTTCGTGCACGAGAAAAGGATAGAGCTATAAGCAAAAGTTTTGTTACCGTTTATTCATACCGGCCAATGAACCGCTACGTCACTTTTTTTTACGCTTTGTCGTCTTAAAAAAAGTGCCCTTTTTTAACGGAAGCAAATAGAATAACAGTCATACACTCTGTAATTCACATCTTCCAAGATTTTCATCCCGCTTTTTTATTATATTTGAACTATGTAATTCCAATCAACATTTTGATGGTTTAACATTTTTTTCATGATCAAAGCAAACTTAATAGGCCGTTAAATTTTTTTCTAAACAAATAATCTTACGTGGGACAGAGTTCCATTCCAATTTTTCATAGCTTTCGAATCCTTGTGAAAAAAGTTGAACAAAATTCGTGCAAATCTCGATCCAAATGGCCTGCTCAATTCCGTTTTAACCTCCTCAACCCCACAATTTAAAAATAATGGGAGGTTACTGAAACAACAAAAATTTTCGAATTCGAGATGCGCTTACCGAAGATTCACAAAGCGGTGTGAAAGGAAGAATGTCACTAATTACTCCGGCGGATGAAAAACATTTTTTCCGCCGCCGGAGTAAGAATAATGTACTTGATAAGAATAAAAATTCGAGAAAATGTTGGAATTTTACTTCTTTGTATAATGTACTTGATTGCCATGGCATAGAAATGTCACTTTAACGTTGCCCAAAATGTCATTGAAATGCAGTTTTTTTGACGTATTTAAGAAAAAAATATTTTTTCCCAGCCGGTTAGGAAAGTGGGCGTTTCTCACCTCATTTGAGGTAGCAAAGTGCATTATTTTCCCCTAGGAAGAAAAAGTACTTTTTTTAAATTATTGATGCGATTTTATGGTAAAACTACTGACGAGTGAATATTTAAAGAAAATTTGCAAAAATCACACCTGGATGACAGTTTTAAAACTAACAGTTATCACAATTTTTGTTTCTAATGATTTGTATTTATTTTGAAAGTGTTAAATTACGCCGTAATGGGACTGGGCAGGGAAAAAATAGTCATACTTTCTTGCAGCCCTTGCGCAGTATAAACCAAGCCGACGGCGGTCTACAAGGGAGCATACTGGCAATTATTCATTAATTGAAACAGTTTAATGACGAACATCAGAGGGGGTTAATGGGTTACAACTTCCGTGACTCCAGCAATTTTTGTTTTTTTTTCAGTTTTTAGAAAATCTCGAAAATGTTCGCTTTTTTACTATATTTTTTTTGCACACATTATTTTTTTCAACCCGCCTCTCCTCGGTTCTTCATGACAAATTTTTACGCACGTCCCTGAAGCAGTTTGGAACGTCTACCAGTTACAAGTAACAATTGTCAATTGCAAGAACAATTTATTATTGTCAGTTACAAGTGACAATTGTTGCTTGTAAGTGACAATAATTGTCAGTTACAAGTGACAATTGTTGCTTTTAAGTGACAATAATTGTCAGTTACAAGGGACAAATGTCAGTTAAAAGTGACAATTGTCAGTTATAAGTGACAATTGTCATCAGTTACAAGTGACAATTTGCTATTGCAACAAGAAACTTTGTTGTATCCCCTTTAAAAGCCTTCGTAGAAATTATTTATAATGTATCGGGTGGGCCAAAAAAACCGGTCACTATTATTTTGCCTGTATCTTTGTTAATTTTTGTGAGATATTTTTCAGTTTTATGTAAGACGTAGGTAGCTGAGGGTAAGGACTCTCGAAACCACCCATCAGAGTTTTAGATCGCATGATCCTTGTCCTTCCTAAGAACTTTTATTTAACACATTTCTTTAGGCCAATGGGGGTTTGTTACCCTTTAACTGACAGGGTCGAAGGCCGCTCTTATCTCTTTCAAAAATGGCACATTAATTAATCCCTCAATTTTTTGTGATTTTTTTTCCAACACAATAATATAGTATATAAAATAATTTACAACTAAAAGCACAAGTTTGCAAAATTTACAACGTAAACAAAAATGCCTACCGTCTCTATGCTTTTAGCTGTAAATTATACGATTTATTGTGTTGGAAGAAAATTCACAAAAAATTAAGGGATATATTAATTTCTATATTGAAGATCGTTTTGGAAAGAGAAAAGGTCGGCCTTCAATCCTGTCCAAACATTACTGTCATATGTCAATGGGTAATGAAACCCCATTGGACTAAACAATGGTGTGAAATAAAAGTTCTTAGGAAGGACAGGAATAGTGCTCTCTAAAAATCTAATAAGTAGTAACGAGGGTCTCAACCCTCAGCTACGTCATATATAAAACTTAAAAATATCGCTCTAAACTTAATGAAGATACAGGAGAAATAAAAGTGACCGTTTGTTTTTTGGCCCACTCGTTATTTTTGAATAGGTATGCGTAAGTACGTACGATTGTAAACGCGCCACAGACCAAACTACTATTCCGACCTTGTTGAAATTTGGTATAACGTAACTTAGATCTGCGAATTTTTGGAGCCAGTCGTGCAACCGGAAATGCCATTTTGGCATATCATCATAAAAAGGTCCTCAAATTCTACTTCCATATGCATTCACTCTTAGTGTGTTTTTGTCAAAAATCTCAAAAATTCAAGAGCCGAAAAGTTTTTGGAAGCAATCAACCCACGACAAGTGCCTTCTGGCCCATACATTCTCAAATTTTAAAATCATGCTCTCATATTTTAATCACCCAAAACCAGTTTTTGGAAAATTTAGTGACACCATCAGAAAGGCCTTCAAATTCTGCTTTCCATTTTAAAATTTTAAATAAAATGCCTCATTTTTTATGTCACCATTAGAAATACGATTAATTCTGGTTCTACCATTTCGGCGGAAAATAATGAAAGTGTTAAGTGTTCATTCTCATTAACCCGGATATCAAACGTCTTTTTTGGCTGCGCATTTTTTTATTCGACTTCTCACGACTTCTCAAGATCATTGAATTTGGTTATCCAAGTGCATCAGCAGGGCTAACGGCCTCTGTTAACCCTTTCGTCAAAAAACTTCTATTAAGCTTCGAATGAGACAGCCTTTCAAGTGTTATCCTTTCGTCGGCAGCAGAGTGACAAATTGCTAATCGCCGATACCAATTAAACCTTTTCATTCTTGGGATCTGTTCGCTTCTTCCTGGAGGACAGGATTTGTAGTTACTTGAAACTGAAGACAATTAGGAAACGTTTTTGTTCTTGCATCACCTGAAGCTAGAGTGTAATTCAAGGCAAGAAAAAACAGGCTCGTCTGAGTTCTAAGCACGAAAAACATTTCTTCGAATTGTGTCTAATTAAACACAATTAAAGCATCTTTCAATAGTACGGGACTTAAAAAAAATCTGATCCCATTAATGACAAATCGCGCGAAATTAGCGAAAACCTTGTCCTCGTCCGAATCTTAATTAAAACATCATTCCGCGAATTGCAGTTTTTTTCTTCTGGAGGGTTCGCAGAACATCACATGGTGTCGTGTTCAAGGACCAGGCATTTTCGGATGCGTTTTCGTCATTTCGCTTTAAATTCACTTCACACACATCCTGCATGCAAATTACGGTGCATTACGCGGTAAATAAGGAAGAGAATTGACACCCGCACCATGTTGAAGGTATGGGCCGTAAAATTCGATTATGGGATATGCATGCAGAGTAGATGGTCTGATCCCACCGACAAGAATTTACGACCTCTTGCCCAGACGGAAAAAATTACGGATGGACCTTGAGGTGCGGTGTGCGCAAATTGGATGTAGAATCTGTAAGTGTTCAATACATTTTTACGATGTTTTGAGCAAATATTAAAGTTCAGTGTCGTTTGATTTTTTAATTTAGTCTTTCCAAATTGTATTTACTTACTGAAATCGAGGAGTAGCAATGGTCCTAAAGCTGATCTCTGGGGTAAAGAATTTATTAAGTTTCGACCACCAACGATGTATCTACCTATTAGATTATTGAATTACCTACCGTTTCAGGGCTATTTCTGGTTTTTCTCAAATTTTCGGGGTTAATAGACTTTGACTTGATTTATGGTACGTAATTATCAACCGAAACTTTGGATATTAATAATATTCCAATGATAATGTTCTAGCCAAGCGTGGCAATCATCTTGTCAGTACTCTAATTAGTGGCAATATTTATATGTCGATCTGATGGAGACGTAGATAATTTATGTGCCAGGTCGGCTTTTGTGAGGGTATCGTACTTTAATAATGGTCAATTATTCGCATGGTCCGCGTTTCGCGATAGGTCCCGAAATCGGCGATCCGTGCTCGCGTTAGCGACAGTTGCAGTCAACAACCCTTCCCCAAAACCATTAACATTCCTGGCCATCTGCGAGTCGGCCGTTTTTTACCGCCTTAGACAAATCTGAAGACCAAGTCTATTGTAATCCCTTCTGGTAGCCAACTAACAAGACTGCCCTGCAGCAACTCTTCTTTGTCGGTCGGACCTATCTCTAAATAACACACTGTTTATTTCCATTCCCCGAAATTCCGGAGGATTGTTTCGGATCCGTCAAGAGAGAGGTATTTATTTTCGTAGCTCGATCGGATCCCCACATTTCAGGAAACGGGAAGAACCTGACTAATAGTCGATAATGCGGTCTTCAATCAACAAGTGGTACCGTTGGTCGGTTTCGCTTTCACAACGACGAGGTTATTAGCATTCCGATTGTAAACATCGTCAGTGTCGTGTATTTATTTCGGATTCAGAGACGCGCTGTCTACAAGTGAATTCTTTAATTTCTTCTTGCTTGAAGCAGACAACGTCGGAATGCCAGAGCCAGACTTTTATTATCCCTTTTTATATCACCCTCGTAAAGCCCTATTTAACACACCACCGCACTTATCTTCCCCAAGTCATTGGGATCGTAAACTCAACTGAAAGTGTCGACTACAGGCGAATCTATACAAAGGTACACAAAGAATCGAGGCACGAGCCTTGAGCCTTGCGAGGCTTTGGACAGGTAAAAGACTAATTTACCGTTGCATGCCATCTAATTGTTTATTTTACGTAAACAGTAAAGGCCGCTACCGTTCGTTCGGCACAGGTGCATTGCTCGCACATTGGTTCTAGCAGATACACCTGCCGATGGTGCCCTGGGTGACTTATGATTGATGCCAGCCTGACGTTAATTAGCATCTTTTAGCCTAGTTGTGCGGATTTCTAGCTGCTGCCTGGGGCGGAATTGAACAATGGGACATCCATCAGTTTGAATCAAGATTTTTGCGGTTTCGTGTTCCATTTCTCCGGAAGAACTCAATCGTCACACCCACGAACTCTATAGATCCCCTTGCTGCAAATCCAACCAAGACAAGGAAGCGATTAGAGTAGAACACTCTTTTTTACGAAGGCGTAGAGGGGTCACAACGAAGTTTTTAAAATTTTCAGACAAAAAAATTTGTTGCAATAGCAAATTGTCACTTGCAAGTGACAATTGTCGCTTGCAACTGACAATTGTAGCTGACAATTGTCACTTGTAACCGACAATTGTCACTTGCAACTGACAATTGTCACTTGCAACTGACAATTGTCACTTGCAACTGACAATTGTCACTTGCAACTGACAATTGTCACTTGCAACTGACAATTGTCACTTGCAACTGACAATTGTCACTTGTAATCGACAATTGTAACTCGTAACTGGCAGGCGCTTCGAACTGCTTCAGTGACGTGCGCAGAAATTTGTAATGAAAAGGGGGGGTGTCAAAAGAATAAGGTGTGCAAAAACTACTAAAAGAGCATAAATTCTTACATTTTCGTTATTTTCTAGAAACTGAAAAAATACACAAATTTCTGGAATCACACGAGTTGTAACCCCCCTAACCTGTTTCTGTTTCAATTAACGAATTATAGCCAGCTACAAGTGACAATTGTCAGTTACAAGTGACAATTGTCGGTTACAAGTGACAATTCAGTCACAACTGACAATTGTCACTTGCAAGTGACAATTTGCTATTGCAACAAAGTTTCTTTTCTGAAAATTTTAAAAACTTTGTTGTGGCCCTTCTACGATTTCGTACTTTTTTGATTACCAGTCCACAGTCCAAATAGGACTTGGCAGAGTCTTTTCTACGGCCCTATTTTTCTATACAAGTTAACTTTTAACAGGTTTTTCGCTGATTATTTGCGTTTCTACAAAAGTTAACTTTGCTAGGTACATATGCATGACGATTTGCAGTCATTTTCCATAATCCCGTTCGAAAACTGCTATTTTTCCCACTATTTCCCCCACATTTAGCAAATGTAGCGCATTTCCGCATTAGTGCGAAAAGTGAATTACAGTGCGAAAAGTCATTTCCGCACTAGTGGAAAAAGTACCCAATTAACTTAAATGTACCTAATTTCGTTAATTTTTTCAGTCACCACGTGTGATAAAAAAACGTAATTTTTTTCAACTTCGCCAATTATAGTTTTCCAATGTTTCGATCGAGATTATGAAAAATCTTGTATGGAACAGAAAATGCATCATTTCCTTACTTGGTGCTTACAGAACTCGGCCCCTCCTCGTTCTGCAAGAAATGCACGCGTTATATAAATCCATTTGTAGATGTATCACAAGTGGGTAAACAGCCATTCCACCCTAACTGTAACCGGAACCGATTTTTTCAAACTTATCAGATTATCAAAATTACTGTATCATATTAAACATGAATAATGGAATTCTCAATAAAAAGAAAGATTGTCATTGATTTTAAAGAAATGCGAATATTAGAAGCGGTTAAAATCGCGGCCGCATCTCTAAGAAGGCGCGCGGCCAAAATACACCTAAAATCTATACGGGCTAATGACGTTTCTAATTGTTTGGCAAAACAATTACTGTTTTTACTGGTTCAGTAGAAGTATTTTTGAGTTGGTGGCAGTTTCTTTTGAAACAAAAGTAATTGATTATTTGTTTTATACAGAATATTGTCTTCCGTGATGTATGTGTCCCGTCCGTTATTGAAAACATGCTAAAATAAAAATTTTCTGCAAAAAAGCGATTTTCATAAAATGTGATGCCTAGGACTTCTCCGACATTATGGCGAACTGTTACTTGATGCAGTCAAAACTTTTGTCTGAATTCACTTAATGCTATTTTCGATACAATTTTACTTGTCCCGTCCGTTAAGTATAAATTTTTTGAAATGTGTCAAGGAAGATTTCTAATTTTTAGGCAAATGGAAACCACATAGGGTACAATCTAGAGTCAGTTTGACTATGAAAAAGTATAGGGCCAAAATTAACTAGATACCTGAATTTTTTTAAATACATTATTCTTAAAATTGAAGTGGTTTCTCTCTAAGAAAGGGGTGGAAAACTGGCGACTTTTGCAAAATGTAATGCGTCCCTCCGTCGCCATGTTATATAACGACGAAGACTATATTTTTCAACAGGTCTGCAAATACAAATGTTTATAACAGGTGTATGCAGATGCAGTAACGTTTATTACAGGATAATGCTTCCATCCACAAGGCACGTACGCTCAGGAGATACAATAATGGCCCTGTACCGCTCACAATGTGGATAGATTCTCACAAACTTTATCAAAAAAATTAAAATTGAACGCGAATATCTCTTTATTAAAACGACTCGAGTGGGATACAAGCCTTCACAAACCTATTTTGAGTGCCTTTTCTAAAAATCTATCGACATTGTTCGCGGTCAAGGGCCAATATTTTATCTCCTGACTGTATCTACTATTAGAGAATATTTTGAGGAAGAGGGCCGGCAAAAAGTCCAGACCTAAACATGATAGAGAACGCATGGGGTTATGTCACAAAAAAAATGTATAAAAGGGCTAAGGGTGAAAATTGGAGACCCTTTAATCGGGGTGAATTATTGGAGAAAATTCTGGAAGTTTGGGATAACATTGAGGTGGAGTATGTCCAAACATTGATCAGGAGCATGCCTTCCAGGTTGGAGTAAGTAATTAGGAATAATGGTGGCTGGACGCACTATTACCTAATATTCTTAGAATTGAAGTGGCTTCTCTTTAAGAAAGGGGTGGAAACCTGGCGAATTGTGCGTCGTTGTATTTGAGGTGACACCACGGAGATGCATATTCACATTTTCGTCCATTCAATTAGCCTGAATATGTTTTTAAATCTAATTTAGTTCATAGGTACTTGGGAGGAAATTATTGTCCCGTCCGTTATGTCCCGTCCGTTACTGATATAAAAATTCTTGAAACCTTTGTCTCGTGTAAGATTTTATCTTCCACTATGTAGTTTGCTAACCTACCACTAACTGTCTAGAATTGGTATGCAGATTGTTCATGTGGCATCAACATTCGCAGAAATTACGATTTTTACCAAATGAAAATCGGATGTCATATTTTTGTTGTCCCGTCCGTTAACACGCTTTGAATTCAGATCACCAAAATATAAATAAAGTATTTTACTGTATCATTGTATTCTAAGATACCCTCTTTAATATCAATTATTTTGATAGCAGTGAGACACATTTAAGTTATTGTTATGGTGCCTTTTTAAAGGATCAATTCTGAACATTTGTTTAAAAATGTCCCGTCCGTTACTTTGGAATGGCTGTATAGTTACCATTTGAAATTTTGAAGTTGGGATGGGTGGGGCTTTTAGGGGGTGAGTCGCAAAATTTCACTAAGCACGGATGTAAGGGTCCCCCTCGATATAAAAATTTGTCATTGAATTTGCGAGAAATTCGGGGTGGATAGTTTTCGTTGTAACAGCCCGTATGTAACTCACGTGTAAAGTATTTTTTTTGAACTCGTAAGGTTTACCTTTACTCGCGCTCGTGAAATAAACTTCCTACTCGTTTCACTTTACACTCTGTAACACAAATACCACCTAACTATTATTAGGCACGTAAAATTGATCGATTATAAAATAGCAGTTTAGGTTTGTATAATGTTAAGATAGGCATTTTAGGCAATAACATAGGTGTCAAACGGCTTCATTTTTTGTCAACAAGTTTTAAACTTTTGCATTTTCTGCTCTGATTTTAACCTCCCCAACCCCATCAAAATTTAAAAAAATGGGAGGTTACTGCAATCACTAAAATTTTCGAAATCGAGATACCACCAGATCCTTACGTTTTGAGGTCTCAGGAACCCAAAAAAGGGGTTTTTAAACTGTGTCTGTATGTATGTACGTACGTACGTGCGTTTGTAAACGCTCTACAGCCCAAACTACTGGAGCGATTTGGCTGCAATTTGGTGCATAGGTGTCTCATAGCGTAACTTAAATCTGAAAAGCTTTTGGAGCCAATCGTGTAACCGGAAATGCCATTTTGGCACATCAACTTTTAAATTTTAAATGCTGGCCCTCATTTTTCACGTCACCATAAGAAAGACCTTCAAATTCTGCTTCTAAAAATGTATTCATTCTTAGTGCCCGTTTGACCAAAAATAAAAAAAAAAGATTTTTATCGGACTTTAAAATCGCGGTACAGCCCAAGCCCCTGACCGATTTGGCTGAAATTTTGCACACGGGGATTGTATTACACGTCGAAGAGCTGAACAAATTTTGAATTCAATCGGCATACGGAAAGTGCCGTTTTGGCACACCAATTTCTATAATTAAAATTATTCCTTCATTTAACCATTAAAAACAAGTTTTTGAAAGATTTATTGTCACCATCAGAAAGGTCTTCAAATTCTGGTTTTAAATAGGACAAAATTAATTCGCATTTAGTGGTGTTTGGTTTAAAAAATCCAAATTTTATAATAACACTAAAAATATATTATAGGCCAAATTTCTGAATCGATTTGACTGAAATTTGGCACATGGAGATTGGGTGACCCGTTGAAGACCTGAAAGGCTTTTGGAAGCAATTGGTCCACGGGAAGTGCCATTTAAGCATGTCAACTTAAAATTTTAAATACAAGGCCTCCTTTTTTATGTCGCTATTAGAAAGATCATCAAATTCTGGTTCGAAAAATGTATTTACAATTTCTGCCATTTCAGTGGGAAATAGAGAATGAATTATTTCTCATTAAAAGGCAGCGGGTTGAAAGTGGATGACATAAAGTGGCAGTTATTGTCAAAAAGGTGGCAAAAGATTAACCTTAAAAGGAACATATTGTCAAATGTGATGGATGATGTCGGTATTTGTCAGAAAATTGCGAAATTAGTCACAGACGATAAGGATAAAAAAAATTCTGTTATATTGACTACTATCTACACAGAAAACAAAGATCCACGCGATGGGGAGGTTCCAGCCGCTTCTCTGCTGCATTTTTTTAAAATATTTTTTGGCCAAATTCTTTATTTGAATTACTGAAATATCGCATTTGCAAAATAAATGTTCGATGTTGCCCTTGATTGGGAGGATAAGATTTTCACAACTTCTGCGCGAGTTTAGGTACGAAAGCGTAGAAGGGACATCCGAAAAATATTATTATTATTATTATTATATTCGAAAATTCGACTTTTAAACTTGAATATTCGACTTTAAAACTCGCAGTTTTATTGGGAAATATTTTTTCGAATGTCCCTTCTACGCTTTCGTATGAGTTATCGACCACTGACCAAAAATTCAAAAAAATAAATATCAAGACGTTTGTCGAGACCAGTGTGAACGTAGCGAGTGCTGAATCGGCTTTTTAAAAATCTTGATCTGTCGTGCATTTCTTCGATGTTTTTATAAATTCTAGGGTGGATGTGAATGGACTTCCGGTCGAGCATGATACATGCTTCTGCCTCATTTTAAAAAGACAATGATGACGTCATTATGTCAAAAAAAGGCTGGACCAAAAAAAATGACAGTTGTACCATTGGGCGCAAAGAAACCCTACCCTTTCAAGGATTTTTGGAAAACATTTATGATTCAATAATTATGGGCATTATTTGAACGAGCGGATATGGATTTCAAAAATTTTTGCATCAGTTTATACAGAATTTTATCTTCTTTCAAATGAGGGTGTCACGAAGGGCCCTAATGTAATTTAAAATTCGACCAAAGAGGGCGCTGGGGAGAACGAATATCAAAAATTTTTACAAAGTTGAATTCGCAACGAAATTAGTTTTCAAATGATGTACATATATCACACGTGGAAGGTTGCCATATGAAATTTTGAAATGGGGTTGGTGGGGGGGTAAGTACGGATTTAAGTGTCCCTCGAGGTGTCGTATCATCTCATCCCAATAACCAACTCATCCCAGGTGACAACTCATCCCAGACCAACTCATCCCAGACCAACTCATCCCAAACCAACTCATCCCAGACCAACTCATCCCAGACCAACTCATCCCAAACCAAGTCATCCCAAAAGACAACTCATCCCAGAACGCAACTCATCCCAGACCAAGTCATCCCAACGGACAACTCATCCCAACAGACAACTCATCCCAGCAGACAACTCCAGCAGACAACTCATCCCAGATCAAAATATCGGTTTGCAGTGGGAGAAGCTAGGGCAGTTCAGGTCTATGTCAGGTCAGGTTTTTTTTTTAATAACATTTTCTCTCAAATTCTGCCCGTCCAAAGTTCCACGCGAGCAAAGCGTCAAAATATCGGTTTGCAGTGCGAGAAGCTAGGGCAGTTCAGGTCTATGTCAGGTCAGGTTTTTTTTTAATAACATTCTCTCTCAAATTTTGCTCGTCCAAAGTTCCACGCGAGCAAAGCGTCAAAATATCGGTTTGCAGTGCGAGAAGCTAGGGCAGTTCAGGTCTATGTCAGGTCAGGTTTTTTTTTTAATAACATTCTCTCTCAAATTTTGCTCGTCCAAAGTTCCACGCGAGCAAAGCGTCAAAATATCGGTTTGCAGTGCGAGAAGCTAGGGCAGTTCAGGTCTATGTCAGGTCAGGTTTTTTTTTAATAACATTCTCTCTCAAATTTTGCTCGTCCAAAGTTCCACGCGAGCAAAGCGTCAAAATATCGGTTTGCAGTGCGAGAAGCTAGGGCAGTTCAGGTCTATGTCAGGTCAGGTTTTTTTTTTAATAACATTCTCTCTCAAATTTTGCTCGTCCAAAGTTCCACGCGAGCAAAGCGTCAAAATATCGGTTTGCAGTGCGAGAAGCTAGGGCAGTTCAGGTCTATGTCAGGTCAGGTTTTTTTTTTAATAACATTCTCTCTCAAATTTTGCTCGTCCAAAGTTCCACGCGAGCAAAGCGTCAAAATATCGGTTTGCAGTGCGAGAAGCTAGGGCAGTTCAGGTCTATGTCAGGTCAGGTTTTTTTTTTTTAATAACATTTTCTCTCAAATTCTGCCCGTCCAAAGTTCCACGCGAGCAAAGCGTCAAAATATCGGTTTGCAGTGCGAGAAGCTAGGGCAGTTCAGGTCTATGTCAGGTCAGGTTTTTTTTTTAATAACATTCTCTCTCAAATTTTGCTCGTCCAAAGTTCCACGCGAGCAAAGCGTCAAAATATCGGTTTGCAGTGCGAGAAGCTAGGGCAGTTCAGGTCTATGTCAGGTCAGGTTTTTTTTTTAATAACATTCTCTCTCAAATTTTGCTCGTCCAAAGTTCCACGCGAGCAAAGCGTCAAAATATCGGTTTGCAGTGCGAGAAGCTAGGGCAGTTCAGGTCTATGTCAGGTCAGGTTTTTTTTTTTTAATAACATTTTCTCTCAAATTCTGCCCGTCCAAAGTTCCACGCGAGCAAAGCGTCAAAATATCGGTTTGCAGTGCGAGAAGCTAGGGCAGTTCAGGTCTATGTCAGGTCAGGTTTTTTTTTTAATAACATTCTCTCTCAAATTTTGCTCGTCCAAAGTTCCACGCGAGCAAAGCGTCAAAATATCGGTTTGCAGTGCGAGAAGCTAGGGCAGTTCAGGTCTATGTCAGGTCAGGTTTTTTTTTTAATAACATTCTCTCTCAAATTTTGCTCGTCCAAAGTTCCACGCGAGCAAAGCGTCAAAATATCGGTTTGCAGTGCGAGAAGCTAGGGCAGTTCAGGTCTATGTCAGGTCAGGTTTTTTTTTTTTAATAACATTTTCTCTCAAATTCTGCCCGTCCAAAGTTCCACGCGAGCAAAGCGTCAAAATATCGGTTTGCAGTGCGAGAAGCTAGGGCAGTTCAGGTCTATGTCAGGTCAGGTTTTTTTTTTAATAACATTCTCTCTCAAATTTTGCTCGTCCAAAGTTCCACGCGAGCAAAGCGTCAAAATATCGGTTTGCAGTGCGAGAAGCTAGGGCAGTTCAGGTCTATGTCAGGTCAGGTTTTTTTTTTAATAACATTTTCTCTCAAATTTTGCTCGTCCAAAGTTCCACGCGAGCAAAGCGTCAAAATATCGCTTTGCTGTGCGAGAAGCTAGGGCAGTTCAGGTCTATGTCAGGTCAGGTTTTTTTTTTAATAACATTTTCTCTCAAATTTTGCCCGCCCAAAGGTTCACGCGAGCAAAGCGAGTAGGTACTCGTCGAAATATCGGTCTTGCAATGGTGCGAGAAGCTAGGGCAGTTCAGGTCTATGTCAGGTCAGGTTTTTTTAATAACATTTTTTTTAAATTCTGCCCGTGGAAAGTACGACGCAAGCTTTCGGCGGAGCCGAAAGCGAGTACTCTTCGAAATATCGGTTGGTCTGGGATGAGTTGGTTTGGGATGAGTTGTCGGTTGGGATGAGTCGTCTGTTGGGATGACTTGGTCTGGGATGAGTTGCGTTCTGGGATGAGTTGTCTTTTGGGATGAGTTGGTTTGGGATGAGTTCGTCTGGGATGAGTTAGTTTGGGATGAGTTGATCTGGGATGAGTTGGTCTGGGATGAGTTGTCAGATGGGATGAGTTGGTCATTGGGATGAGATGATACTAACCCGTCCCTCGAAATCAAAATCGACCTGTCCTAGTGAATTTTCAGATTTCATTTGACTTACGAGGTATTCTGGGTGGCCCTTTTTTATTGGAACACTCTGTATAAGTTTCGCTTAGTGCTCCCAAAAAATGATGTGGCACACGCACTACAAATGCGTGCTTGAGAGCAGGGCCGGATTAAACAATAGTGAGGCCCGGGGGTTGATCAATATAAGGGGGCCAGCTAGGGTGTGGTGCGTATTTCGTACTGTCAGGAGACTCTAAAAAGACTAACTGCCATTAGTTTTTCACGAGAAAAACCGAAAATGCCAATTTCAGCTAGAGGTATACACTGGAAGGTGTTTTTTTTTAAACCGTTAGCGACCTAAAGTGTGACCCATATTGCTTCCTCAAATTTGAGGAAGAATCAATTGGTGTAAACTTCGAACTTCTAAGAGGCACCCACTTTGAGAAAAGTAGATTTTCATTTGTTTAAAACTTAAAAATTCAATAAAATCAATAACGTTTTAATTAAAACCCGATTTTGTATTATAAGAGATGCTAGTAAAGCCATTGCATAATTTTGTACAAGTTTTTTGCGACCGCAACTGCGACCTATCTTATTTCTCAAATTTGAAGGAGAATCGATCGATGCAAATTTGAAATTGCTAGGGCTCAGACACTTCGAGAAAAGTAGCTTTTCTTTAATTTATAGTTCCAAAATAGAACAAAACTAATAAATATTGGCAAGTTTTAATGAAAATTGCATTTTGTATTAGGTATCAAAGGCTCTAGTGAAAGCAATTGCCAGCAATTTTCCTGATATAAACTTTAAGAAGAAGAATCGTTTCTTGCAAATTTCAAATTTCTAGGACACGAAACGCTTTGAGAAAAGTCGGTAGGGGTATAATAGCGTATAAAGCATCGCAATACACAACAGTAAGTACTTAGTTGTTTTGTTGTTAGGAATATTTTTTGCAATAATTACTGAATTACAAAACTGCGGGACTCTTATTATTCGGGGCCCCCTAAAAGTTGGGAGGCTGCAGCCCCCCTAGCCCCCCTCTTAATCCGGACTTGCTTGAGAGGACATTCAAAGCCAAAATATAGAAACATTTATTTTCTGATAGATATACCTAATGGAAATGAAACTTTTGTCCTACGTCACAACTAAAATAATTGCTACCGCTAATACAATTAATACCAGCTGTTACCAGTAAAGGCTATCCGAAAGGTAATTTTAACCTCCCCAACTCCATCACAATTTTAAAAAAATGGGAGGTTACTACAATCACTAAAATTTTCGAATTTGAGATAGCACCAGATCTTCACGTTTTGGGGTCTCAGGAACCCAAAAAAGCGGTTTTCAAAATGTGTCTGTGTGTGTGTACGTACGTACGTTTGTAAACACGCCACAGCCAAAACTACTAGACCGATTTAGCTGAAATTTGGTGCGTAGGCATCTCATAACCCAACTTAGATCTGAAAAGCTTTTGGAGCCAATCGCGCAACTAGAAATGCCATTTTGGCACATCAACTTTTTAATTTTAAATGCAAACCCCCATTTTTCACGTCACGATAGGAAAGGCCTTCAAATTCTGCTTCTAAAAATGTATTCACTCTCAGTGCCCTTTTGACCAAAAATTAAAAAAAAATTGATTTTTATCGGACTTTAAAATCGCGGTACAGCCCAAGCCCCTGAACCGATTTAGCTGAAATTTTGCACATGGGGATTGTATTTCACGTCAAAGAGCTGAACAAATTTTGGATTGAATCGGCCCACGGAAAGTGCCGTTTTGGCACACCAATGTCCAACTTTAAATTATTCACTTATTTAACCACCCAAAACAAGTTTTTGAAAGATTTATTGTCACCATCAGAAAGGTCTTCAAATTCTGGTTTCAAAAAAAATGCAGCAGTGAAGCGGCTGGAACCTCCCCATCGCGTGGATCTTTGACTTGTGTTTCTAGCCGAATTAGCACAGAAATTGTATAAGACTGGTTTCAACGACGGTTTTAGAACTGCCTAAAAAGGACTTACTTATACCTACTTTTCTCTAATGAATGTTTCAATTTGTATGTTCTAAAAAAGTTCTAAAACCATTATGGAAACCAGTCATACATTTTCTTTGCTAATTCGACTAGAAACCCAAGGCAAAGATCCACGCGATGGGGAGGTTCCAGCCGCTTCACTTTTCAAACTATTTTTGTAGGTATTCACATTGAACTCAAAATTCAAAAGGCGGTCTCGGAGACGGCAGGAACTTCTACGCCGCACTGCATTGGATTAATAACAGCAGCATTTATTAAATTTTTAAATATTTAAAATAGGAAATGATCGGCTTCAAAATCTAATCAGCTCCTCTCCCGCACAGACAATAAAATAAATTGCCACTAAAATGACATTTTTCGAAAAAATGGCACTAAGGTTTTCGGCTTGAAAAAAAATCAGTTATCAAATCCGGTAATAAAAAAATATTCGTATTTCGTTCTGCGGTGCGTTTCCCTGACGGGTCCGCTGCATTCAGACCTTGTGGTCCATTATGCCCGCACTGTGATAGTTATCCATTTCCTACAGGAACCCCGGTTCTGCAAAGACCCAGTACTTCTGCTGTAGAAACTGAATAGTGTTAATCGGGTGCTAGAAAAGCCACCCCGCTTTGCTATACCACGGCGGGTACTTCTGCTCTTTAGGGAGTTTGTTGAAGCTTCGTCCCGCGAACCCACTATAACCGGCAGGTCTTTTTCAGCCCTGCCGGATACAACTGGTTTCTTGGTGTCGAAGGCAGCTTAAAGTGTACCCTTAAAGGGTTCAGTTGAGGTATCAATTTATGTCCCTCTATGTTACAAACTGCAGACATCTTCCCCCAGTGTGGCCGACGGTTCTTGGTGGACAGCCCCATCAGCCACAACTGGTTGTTGGTGCCACAGTCCCTGAGGGTCTGCCAGTGTCACGGTACCTGTGCAGCTGTGGTATCTTTTTCAGTCCATCAGTCACAACTAGTCCCTAGCGTCCTGCGCAGCACTATTATAACAACCCTTCCGTACAGACTGCAGACATCTTCCCCCCGTGTGGCCGATGGTTCCTGGTGGACAGCCCCATCAGCCACAACTGGTTGTTGGTGCCACAGTCCCTGAGGGTCTGCCAGTGTCACGGTACCTGTGCAACTGCGGTGTCTTTTTCAGTCCCATCAGTCACAATTAGTCCCTAGCCACAAAAGTCTGATAGGTCCAAAATAGGTCCAAAATAGGTCAAAATTCAAAAGGCGGTCTCGGAGACGGCAGGAACTTCTACGCCGCACTGCATTGGATTAATAACAGCAGCATTTATTAAATTTTTAAATATTTAAAATAGGAAATGATCGGCTTCAAAATCTAATCAGCTCCTCTCCCGCACAGACAATAAAATAAATTGCCACTAAAATGACATTTTTCGAAAAAATGGCACTAAGGTTTTCGGCTTGAAAAAAAATCAGTTATCAAATCCGGTAATAAAATACATTTATGCATAGTTTTTTTTTCACGGCACCATTTTTTGGTCAAAAGGGCCCAAGTGTGAATACATTTTTAGAAGCAGAATTTGAAGAGCATTCATATGGTAATGCGAAAAATGGGGGTTTGCATTTAAATTTTTAAGGTTGATGTGCCAAAAAGGCACTTTCCGTGAGCCGGTGTAGCCCAGATTCTAATCAGAATCAGCACCTACAAATCTCTGAATATGTGTGCCAAATTTCATCAAAATCAGTTCAGTAGTTTTGGCTGTAGCGTGTCCACAGACATACGGACAGACACACGGACAGACACACATTTTTCAAAAATAGGTTTTTTGGGTTCCTGGGACCCCGAAACGTAAAGATTTGATGTCAGTTCAATTTCGAATTTTTATTCGATTTTATATACTGCTCCGCCTTGAGCGTAGAAGTTAAAAATACGACAACGGGGGAATTTTTTCATCTGTGCGTAAGACAAAAGTTTCATTTCCATTGGGTATATTTTGTGTTACGGATAATTTGAAGTAGAGATGGGCGATGGGAATATTTCCGAAAGGAAATATTGGGAAAATTGGAAACTTTCCGGGAAGAAGTCAATCTCTAAAAAGAAACTTTCCCGGAAGTTTTTTGGGCAATATTTCCTAGGATATATTTCCGGGAATATTCCCGCATTTGAATATACCGCCGTTAAATGCGCAGACGCGGCATTGTTTTCTAAATAAGATGCACGTGCCCGCTTGTTTTTAGCTGGAGATGGGCGATGGGAATATTTCCGAAAGGAAATATTGGAAAGAAAGAAACTTTCCCAGAAGCTTTTAGGGCAATATTTCCTGGAAAACATTTCCGGGAATATTCCCGCATTTGCATATACCGCCGTTAAATGCGCAGACGCAGCACGTTTTCTAAATTTTTATGCAGTGTCAATGTGAGCATTGCAGCAAAATCGATTCAATAGTTTGGGCTATAAAGTGGTTTTCGTGTTATTACAAATTTTTAATTTTTTTCCCAAAGGGCACTAAATGCGAGTAATTTTTGTCTTATTTAAAACCAGAATTTGAAGACCTTTCTCATAGTGACATTACTTTTTCAAAAACTTGTTTTGAATGGTTAAATGAGAGTAAATTTAATTTTGAAAATTGATGATGCCAAAAGGGCACTGGCCGTGGGTCGATTCCCTCAAAAAACATTTCAGCTGTTCGACGTGTAATGTAATCTCCATGTGCAAAGTTTCAGCCAAATCGGTCCAGAGGTTTGAGCTGTATTGTGTTTTTAAAGTAGGTACGTTAAAACTCTTTGTTTTTGTCAAAAAAGCACATCTTTAGAAGCAGAATTTGAAGGCCTTTCTTATGGTGACGTGAAAAATGGGTGTTTGCATTTAAAATTTAAAAGTTGATGTGCCAAAATGGCATTTTCCGTTGCACGATTGGCTCCAAAAGCTTTTCAGATCTAAGTTAGGTTACCACTTTTTTGGATTCCTGAAACCTCAAAAATTCGAAAATTTTAGTGATTGCAGTAACCTACCATTTTTTTTAAATTGTGGGGTTGGGGAGGTTAATATTTTTGTTGTATGGGATTATCGGTTTTCTGGCAAATTTGGTCTTTGGGTAGTATTAATGGTCCTCTACAAGAATCTGCAAGAGTTTTGCCCATAAAAAATTACTTAATAAGTTTTCTGATATTTTGACACATATTTTCTCTTATAACAAATTGGGTAATTGGTCCACAAAAGAGTCTTCTAATAAATAATGTCTGCTTTTCAATTGACTACAAAGTAAAAAAGCAAATCTTGAAATCGGTCAATAAATAAAAAAGTTAGCCAGGTGTTTCACTCAAACTGAAACACGCTGTATATACTATAAAACTATTGAATCTTGAATCGAATCCCTGCCCTATGAATTGATTCTAATGATTTTATTTTCGATGGCAATTGGCAATATTATTCGTAAATAAGAATATCTGTATTATTTATAAAATTTATATTTAAAACATAAAAATAAACGTTGATCAGTCAGTTTATTGAAATTTTGTTGGAAATATTTCCAGGAAACATTTCCAAGGAAAGTTTCTTTACTGTCTTTCGAAAACTTTATTTCCTAAAAAATTAATTCCCGGGAATCGCCCATCTCTAATTTGAAGAAAATCTCGCCATCAGCGGCCAGCCCTTCAAAATATTTTAATAGACCACTCTTGGGAACGTCCATCAAGGTCCGACTTGCAGGAGACATTAAAGTTGATTAGGGCCTGTTAGACGACGATTTTGTTTGACAAGGGAGAACCACCCTGGGACGTCGAAAGTGTCACCTTACAAAACCAAAGAAAACATTGCCGTTCAGAAGAGGGTGCTAAGATGCGAAGAGATAAGACAAATAACGCAGCATGAGACAAAGCCCGGAGATGCAGAAAAGCCGCCAGCTGGGAGCACACATGGTTTGTGGATCTTTACGAGCCTTGAATCGCATGCACCTCAATGCTATTTCTGGTTTATTGAGAAGGTGTTGATAACGATAAGCCAATACCCCCTAACGACTTAATAGCCAGCTCTTGAACTTATGGAAGTAATATTAATCTTTGATACTTCGATAGTATGCGGCAATTAATCCGTGTAGGAGAGGTCTAGGGCAGGGCCGTGCGGTAGATTTTTTCCAGGTAATGCGAGTTTCCGAAATGGCGCCCCCAGGTAGGACCGTAGCTCCCTGTATGACTTGGGGGGGCACACAAATTTTGAAACGGAAAAGTCAATGTAGCGCCGCAGGCAATTTTTTTTGAAAATTTCAAGGTCACGCATTTTCCCAGCACTTCCGAATAAAACAAAGGCAAAGAAGGAAAGGAAAAACTTTATCTTAGTAAGGCAGATTTTTTGCCGATTTGACGATTATTTATATAAAAAAAGTAATTCTTAGTCAAAGAAGGTTAGCCAACATATTAAATTTGGCAAATTTTTGACTGACAAAACCTACCTGAGCTACGGTCCTGCTTTCCAGAAGAGGTAAGAGAAAATTTTGTGTACGGAAGGGAATCGTATCTTAGTCAAACTTATTAATGTTAGGATAAATATTTTTTACATAGTCATTTATTTTCTAATTTACTACTTTTTGGAAATGGTGAAATCATAGCACCGCACGGCCCTGGACTCTAGGGTGAGCTGCATCGGCGCAGGTACTTGATGTGTGGTCCGATCATCAAGGCTGGCTCCACCGACGTCGGGGCCACCACAAGCCATGGTTGAGTGCTTCGCTGTAATAATCGGCCCAACCGTGATCGAACAAAAATCCCAAAAAATCTCCCAGGCGCCAGTCGTTAATCTAATTTTTGCGGTTTATATATCAAACATTAATTTTCGACGTCTGCTTCTGCTTTTACGAGTCCCACAATAAAGTTGGAATAATAAATCTAAGTTGGAATGTCGAAAATTTATAGCCTTTTGCACATCTGGGGACGTGGACAACGTGCATCTTTATCAAGATCTTGCTTCCACAGAATTTTAATTAACCTCGTGTCCCATGGTCCAAGTACACTGGCCCGCAAAAGTATTAAGCGGGCAGAGAGGTAAATGTTTCCGCGCGCCCACCTCTACATTTATCGATTATTACTCCCGTCCTGGCTTTCGCAGATATATTAGATTATATCTAGGTATACAGGGTGCGAGATGAAAACTCCAGAACGCTATAACCTTGTTATTTATGGGCCGTTTTAGTGAACTAAAAAACAAATGAAATTGCTCATAAAACATTACAAGCTAGAAATGGTTTTGATTTTTATTAGCTTCAACTTGAGTGTCAACTGGATGTCAACTTTTCGTTTTCAAATGAACACATACAATTTTTTTCACTCAATCTAATAGCTAATGTTTTTCTGCGTCTTCTGATGTACAAAAAGTTGAGTTTGGTTCATGATAAGTTTTGAAAATACTTAATTAAAATTATTGTCGACATTTCAATCTTTTTATGTTTTTTCAGGTGTGCCGCTAAAATTGTCGAAATGCATTTTATGTGTTAGAAAATAACATATTTTAAATGTTTCGTAAAGTTTCTATCAGATCCACAGCACATTCGAAAATTTTTAGTAAAAAATATTTTAATTTTGATAAAAAATTATAATTATTTTCATAACTATGTAATTATAAACAGAACATGCAGAAAAAAATAGGTATTAGACTGAGCAAAAAAAATTGCGTATGTCCATTTGAAAATGAGAAGTTGACATCCAGTTGATATTCAAGTTGAAGTTGATAAAAATCAAAATCATCTTGAGTTTGTAGTGTTTTATGAGTAATTTCATTTGGTTTTTAGTTCACTAAAATCGGACCACAGATAACAAAGTTATAGCGTTCTGGAGTTTTAATCTCGCACCCTGTATACCCAATAAACATTAATTTTAACAAATTAATCAAAATTCAATCTTTGCCAAGGAAACAGTTATATGAAAATATTCTGTGGAGTGTTTTCAGTGTGCTGTCTTTAGTTGGTTACTTATTATATTACCTATACGGTTGTATAAAACCTTTAATACTGATGAGCTAAGTAGTCCATTATAATATAAACAATAATTGCTGTCAACAATTTGCTTTTAAGCATTATCCTTAAAACTACATTAAATGTTTTATGCAATCCCGAATAATTAAATTTAATTTAATACTTATTTCCAGTTTATCTTTATTTAAAACTCAAAAAAAATGTTCTATTTTGCCTAATTAGAAAGCCAGTAGTCTGCCCTTTGCATTTAAGATAATAGATATTTATTTCATTAGGAGTTTAAGTAAGACATTATGCAACGGAGTATGGAAGTTTAAACGCCGAGCGGAGCGAGGCGAATTAAATCCATACGAGTCACATAATGTCGCTTAAACTCCGAATAAAATACAATGTTTTATTTTTAAACGAAAAAATCGAAAATTTTCTACTTACATCTGTGGCGCGTCACTTTGACACTTTGCAAAATTGCAAATGATGCCGGTTTATCGATGCTCAGTTAAATGAAAATATCTGACGGTTTGCGTTATCTGATAGTTAAACTGTTTATCGACAGCAAGTTGACTGCAAAGTCTTTGCTAAAGTGCCGGGCAAACTGACTGACATTTCGAAGTGTCAGCTACGGCAAAAAACCGACGGTTAGCAATGTTAGCATTGACCAGAGTCATTTAAAAGACGAAGAAGGTGAAGCTTTGGTTTTCTTCAACATGAATCTAGCCAATATAAAAAGTTTAGGAATGTACCTGAAACTATTTTGAGGAATTTGCCAATACTTAAGATTTTCTCAACTTTCTTTCAGGCCTGCTTATTGTACCTTCCGTTTTCTTATCCTCAATTACATCTCCTGCTAGTTATACTTTTCAAAGCTCGTCCGGATCGTAGGCAGAAAAGTTTACTCCTCCTTTCTTTTCTGTCACCAATACAAATTTCAACTGCATCAGCACCTGCCACAGTAAACAAATACCGTAAGGCGTTGCTGTGGAAACAGTTGACTATATTAGCGCGAAATTTAAATCTGTCCAATAGAATTCAACTTCCGCCACCCCAAATGTTGCCAACACAACTCAAACTGTCAGGCACGTAATTCACAGACAAAGTCGATGTCGATAAACATGAATCTGATTTATCTGTCAGTTATAATAAACTGTCAGATAGATAACAGTCAGTTTTGACTGAGCATCAATAAACCGGCCCTTAAACTCCTCCGGAGTTTAACACTCCGCTAAAATTGGTGTCATAGAAATGACGGTTATACCTTGCCAACACAGTCATTTAAATAATTGTTATGTAACGTTTGAAAATAAAGCAAATTATTCTAATTATTCCAATTATTGAGATCGAGAAGAAGCACATTGTTGTCATAATTAGGGCGCGGATTCGTATGCACAGCTGACTGACAAAATATGCGCATATACATGCATCGAAAACAAACAAAATAGGCATAAAGTATGCACTTATATGCCTAAAAATGCACGTAATATGCACAAAAAATGAAATATGCCGAAAACAGAAGATACATTGAGCCATTTTTCCAAGGAATAACATATCTAGGTATATTTTTTGCGGTAATTGGAAAAGTTTCAATATTTAAGAACCAAAAATGTGAATTGTAGTATTACAATATGTTGTCGCTTATAATAAACAGCTATATAAACGGAATTAAAATTGTGGCCAAAAAGTTAACCCACCCCTTCAATTCGACCCTGATGGCAGGTAGGTAGGTATCTGCAAATCCAGGTATTTTTTGAGAGAAAAGAGTACACACATTATGCTTAAATCTAAACGCGTTAAAAAAGGATGACAATTCGATTTGCGCGCACTTGGAGGCGACCGACAGAGACCGATATTCCTTTTCTTTAATGGGCGGGAGAGGGATAAATAATGATTTGCACCTCCAAATGGAACGTCACTCTAGAAACAGGTAGGGGAAATTACAGAGAGGTTGTCATGCACTCACAGGTATCGATTTTGGAATACGTTTTTCCTTTGGCCAAGGAAGCTATGTATTCGAAAAAACAAATTGGAAATATAGGAATTTAATAAAATATGCAAAAATATGCTCTGTGCACTAAAATATGCTTGAGATTTCAAAATATGCAAATTTTAAATTACGTCAAATGACTCCTTTTAGTGAGATTCGTATACATCTCGAACATTTTTCTTGAATCTTTATCCGTTTCCAATATGCATTTTGCATAAAATCCGCGCCCTAGTCATAATTATATCCATAGCAATTTTCCATTTATTAGAAATTTTTCATATGATTGTAATGTACATATTAAGGGAATTTCATTTATCCGAATATTTGGGAAAAGTTCGAAAATCGTTGCCCAGTTACAATATGACGAGACTCTACTGACAGCCTCCAGAATCGAGACATATTGGGGCGACGATTTGAGAGCTTTTCCCAAATTGCAGGATAAATGAAATTCCCGAAATACATTCAGAAGATTAAATCCTGAGTCAATATTTTTTTAAATAAAGTATACAATAATAATATTCCATTTTAAAAAACAAAACTAACAGGGTGAGAGGAATAATGGTCTAGAGCAATATTCACTGAATAATCGGGTCTAGGGAAATAGTCACTGAATATTGAGTCTAGGGAAATATTCGCGTAATTTAAATCTCATTGGCTTAAAAATTTCGTGCTTTCATGGTTACAATTGTCAATTTGGATTGTTGCAATGACAAAGGATTTAATCAATGATTGAGATTCACCATAATAAGCCCGAATGTTGGCTAAATTGTTTTTTCAAAATTCTGTGCGAAAATTGCTATTTTTTAGACTAATAGTTTGTGAATGTCGGCTTCGCCTCGTTCTGCAAGGAAATTATGTATTTTTCCCACTTACATAAATAACTAATAACAAATTTTTTTGATATTCACTTTCCTGGGTTTATTTTCGAAAAAGATTAAGATCATTCGATTGTTTTATAGCTAATTAGCCGGTTGTTTAAGTTGAATGACAAAAATTTATTTATTTTATAATCAGTATTTAGAAAAACGTGCTTCAATAATTATTATTTACCTATATCAGAAACCGGAACCAAAGAATGACTATGATCCCATTATCCAACCTGCATTTTTGCTGTTTATTGACAGCGATAGGAACTTTGACGTAAACGAAAGTTCGTCTGACATGACAACAGAAAAAATTGGCAGTCTTGGAGACGGTAGAAACTTCTACTTTTTCACAGAATTTGTAAATGTAACAGAGAAAAGTTTTTATTTGAATTAAACAAAAATAAACTGAAAATGAACACTACATTAAATTTGGCTAATTTTTAGTAATTATAAAATGACCATCACGCTCATCAATATCTCACATGAAAGATGTCAACATCTTTGGTCGCTTCCGGGCCAATTTTAATTTTTGTATGAATTCATTAAAATTGATTCATTTATGACCATGTGACCGAAAATGATTACCTAATAAACAATCAAAGACAAGATTATGCTGAAAACACTCCATAGAACATTTTCAAAAAGCGTTTCAGTGTGAAACATTCAATTTTGATTAATTAATTACAATATTGAGAAGTGATAGAGAGTTTTAACGCCCTCTACCGGAAGAATGGTCAAATGAGCACAAGAGAAGCGAGGGCACTTTGCAGCGACCGACTCACTTTCAAGCCCGGGACCTTCAAATTGCCAGCTACGGCAAAGGAATTGTATTTAAACCGATTTAAATACCTGAATCTTTCAAATGCACTTCGCTGATGAGGGTCAAGTAACCCGAAACCGGTCCGAAGTTTTTGAATGGTGGCTCGAAAGATTCAGGTATTTAAATCGGTTTAAATACAATTCCTTTGCCGTAGCTGGCAATTTGAAGGTCCCGGGCTTGAAAGTGAGTCGGTCGCTGCAAAGTGCCCTCGCTTCTCTTGTGCTCATTTGACCATTCTTCCGGTAGAGGGCGTTAAAACTCTCTATCACTTCTCAAAACATCGCCGACTTGTAATAAAGTCTTTGGAGCTGAATCTCTCGAGCCACCATTCAAATGCACTTCGCTGATGAGGGTCAAGTAACCCGAAACCGGTCCGAAGTTTTTGAATGGTGGCTCGAAAGATTCAGGTATTTAAATCGGTTTAAATACAATTCCTTTGCCGTAGCTGGCAATTTGAAGGTCCCGGGCTTGAAAGTGAGTCGGTCGCTGCAAAGTGCCCTCGCTTCTCTTGTGCTCATTTGACCATTCTTCCGGTAGAGGGCGTTAAAACTCTCTATCACTTCTCAAAACATCGCCGACTTGTAATAAAGTCTTTGGAGCTGAATCTCTCGAGCCACCATTCAAATGCACTTCGCTGATGAGGGTCAAGTAACCCGAAACCGGTCCGAAGTTTTTGAATGGTGGCTCGAAAGATTCAGGTATTTAAATCGGTTTAAATACAATTCCTTTGCCGTAGCTGGCAATTTGAAGGTCCCGGGCTTGAAAGTGAGTCGGTCGCTGCAAAGTGCCCTCGCTTCTCTTGTGCTGTGCTCATTTGACCATTCTTCCGGTAGAGGGCGTTAAAACTCTCTATCACTTCTCAAAACATCGCCGACTTGTAATAAAGTCGTTGGAGCTGAATCTCTCGAGCCACCATTCAAATGCACTTCGCTGATGAGGGTCAAGTAACCCGAAACCGGTCCGAAGTTTTTGAATGGTGGCTCGAAAGATTCAGGTATTTAAATCGGTTTAAATACAATTACAATATTATTATTATTATAATCTGACATGTCTAGGAAACCTGATGGGAGTAACAAAAATGCACCCTCTAATCAACTTAATATTGTTCACAAAGCACGGCATGAGGCCCATAGGCACCGTGCATATTCGGAGATGCTGCCCTCTGGTGGCAAATTTTGAAGTTTTCATATACAAACGACCGGCCCAATAGCAGTGAAACTGTGGTAAACATTGACATTTTGTTGTAATTTTTCGTGAAATCTGGTTAAATAAATTTGAATTTGGAGGTTCACCTGCGATGTACGAAGTACGAAGTGCATTCGTATATTGGAAAGTATTAGTGAGTGAACGATTTCGTAAAAACTAATTACTGTGTCGAGGGATGTCAACAATTATTATAAGCAAACACCGATAAAAGCGAAGTTCTACCAGGCCACATAAAATCGACAAGAGAATTTCGTGGATTCAAAGTGTTAGGAGAAGGTACTCGCATAACCTGCAAATTAATTTTTCTCCCCAGAAGACCGTAGTGATAAACTGTGGACACCAGAACCACCTTATTTGCAGTGAAAATTTTATAGGAAGTCAAAAGTCAAACCTTTCAATTAGTGATTCGTATCTTCCAAGCGTTTATCTTGGTGGTTAGTATCTAAAGCTTTTTTTACTTACCGAGGTAATTGTATATTTATAGACCGAACTGGACACCGAATATAAGGAATGCAAACGAAAAAGATTATGCCAGAAAGAAAAATGACCGATTTGACAGATTTTTACCCAATTTTTTACAAGACATTAAGCAGTTACCAGCGTTGAAAGCTTTGAACATGATTAATGTAATTTCCTCTACAGAAGTGGCGACAAGCACTGATTTTCCTACATTGCATTACACCTCCGCAAAATCTCAAGAAACCTCTACCTAGTGAGATTTAAAAATGCCAATGACCTGCCACTGTTTTTGTTAGAGTGTGAATACTAATCAAATAGTGAAGTGTCGACATTATTGTAATACCTATGTATTATATTACCAATACCAGTAAAACATTTTAAACACAATTGTGAATTTGTGGATAAAAAATGTGGGCCCAGACTCTCGGAAAGAAATGTGTTCTGGTTTTCACGATTCAAGTTCGATACGCCTTAAGGAACAATTGATTAGCTTATCTAATGTAAATGCCATTTTCACCATGATTTTTGTTTGGGGGATCACTTCTGCTTTTATAAAAGGGAAATTAGTGAGCCTGTTCTCCACGACATTATGAACGGTCCAGAACTCACTAATTTCTCACCCTTCATTTTCTTGGCACTAGAGCGATGATTAAACTTAATTGTTTGAAACCCACACTTGACCTAAATGTTATTTTAACCTCCCCAACCCCATCACAATTTTAAAAAAATGGGAGGTTACTGCAATCACTAAAATTTTCGAATTTGAGATAGCACCAGATCTCCACGTTTTGAGGTCTCAGGAACCCAGAAAAGTGGTTTTAAAAATGTGTCTGTGTGTATGTTCGTACGTACGTTCGTACGTTTGTAAACACGCCACAGCCAAAACTACTGGGCCGATTTGGCTGTAATTTGGTACGTAGGCATCTCATAACCCAACTTAGATCTGAAAAGCTTTTGGAGCCAATCGTGCAACCGGAAATGCCATTTTGGCACATCAACTTTTAAATTTTAAATGCAAACCCCCATTTTTCACGTCACCATAAGAAAGACCTTCAAATTCTGCTTCTAAAAATGTATTCATTCTTAGTGCCCTTTTGACCAAAAATTAAAAAAAAATTGATTTTTATCGGACTTTAAAATCGCGGTACAGCCCAAGCCCCTGAACCGATTTGGCCGAAATTTTGCATATGGAGATTGTATTACACGTCGAAGAGCTGAACAAATTTTGAATTCAATCGACTCACGGAAAGTGCTGTTTTGGCATACCAATTTCCAAATTTAAAATTATTCTCTCATTTGACCATTAAAAACAGGTTTTTGAAAGATTTATTGTCACCATCAGAAAGGTCTTCAAATTCTGGTTTTAAATAGGACAAAATTAATTCGCATTTAGCGCTGTTTGGTTCAAAAAATCGAAATTTTATAATAACAGTAAAAATACATTATAGCCCAAATTACTGAATCGATTTGGCTGAAATTTGGTACATGGAGATTAGGTGACCCGTTGAAGACCTGAAAGGCTTTTGGGAGCAATTGGCCCACGCGAACTGCCATTTAAGCATATCAACTTAAAATTTTAAATACAAGGCCTCTTTTTTATGTCGCCATTAGAAAGACGATCAAATTCTGGTTCTAAAAATGTACTCACAGTTTCTGCCATTTCAGTGGAAAATAGAGAAAAAATTCTTTCTCATTAAAAGGGAGCAGGCTGACAGTGGATGACATAAAGTGGCAGTTATTGTCAAAAAGGTGGCAAAAGATTAACCTTAAAAGGAACATATTGTCAAATGTGATGGGTGATGTACGAGGTGATGTCGGTATTTGTCAGAAAATTGCGAAATTAGTCACTGACGTCAGACGATAAGGATAAAAAAAAATCTGTTGAATTGACTACTATCTACACAGAATACAAAGATCCACGCGATGGGGAGGTTCCAGCCGCTTCTCTGCTGCATTTTTTCCCTACAATCATAGTAGTTTATTAAACATACTCAAAATGTGTAAAAACAACCGGAACTTTATAGTCACAACCATATGCACAATGTATAGATATGGTTTGTTGATACGCAAAAAGTGCTCGCGATTGCCACCTGGGGGCGCTATATTTAAAATCTGCACGGGTAACCGATCGATAAATTAGAGGTGGGCGCGGAAACATTTACCTACCTGCCCGCTTAATACTTTTGCGGGTCAGTGTACCTACAATCCCTGAAAAGTCGGTTCGATTAGTCAAGGTACGATTGAGCTGTCGATCCTGAAAGCTTCGATTAATAAAATTTGGGAGAAAGTTCCGCAAAAGTCAATTTACTTGGTAATTTTCGATTAGTAAGATGGGCCGTAAAAAGCCATCGGACGAGTATAATTGGAGGTGTATGCACGATATGTTCCCCCTGTAATTTATACTGTCCAGCGCTTATTGTTTGTTTTCTTTAATCTCCCAAAGGCCACAGGTGCCCAATTATTCATTTCCAACATTGACGTCTCCTTTATTCCTTTACCAATTAGGAAAAACGAAGCGGTGAACGCCCGGAAAAGACTTACATCATCTAAGTCATCGCGAAGAAGATGTGAAGGCCTCGCCGTGACCCAGATCACGGGTTGATCATGACCTTACGATGCACACATTTTCCATAAATACTTGAATGAAGTTACTTTCACATATGCGCCACACGTAAGAGTACTGAATGGAACGTCAGTGACCTCTAACCCTCCGTTTGTGGGAAAACCGAAAATTTCAGAGCAACGCACTCGTATGTCGATCGATTTAATTGCCTATAAAACGCCACCATCAAACTAAAAATATCGTAATTAAATCGTTGAATAATTACCCCAACCGTTTTTGGTAGGTACCTACCTATAATTACACACTGGGAGATAGACCACGTACAAGCAATAATTAATGGTAATGGACTTGGATTACTCTGGTAAAAAGACGAATTTGATAACAACGTTCCTAGGCAAATAGCTCGAGACAAAGAACGCACTTGGCATGCCCGCCCATATAAGGAGAGAGGTTGAAGAAGTCCGTAAATAATACGATTTTATTAGCCTTTCGTTATAAACCAGGAAACCCATTTGTCAAAAGTTTGCTCTCTCGAAATACCCACAAGATTAAAATTCTTGACCCTTTTCTTGGAAAAAGAAAATATGCATAGGGTAGACTGGGGGAATGACGGCCACTGAGGTAATATCGGACACCTAATCCTGAATAATTGCTCAATTTTTAGACCTTTCCAACAGTCACCTATTCTAGCGGCATGGCAGTATGAAAGAATGCCCTTATGTAAAGACAACTTTGTGTTTTACATGTTCTTCTTATAAGTGTGCTGCAATTTGAAGGACGGTTTCAAAACCTTTAATATCTTCATAAAATAAATGTAACCAGTTCTGTACAATCTACATTTTTTGCTCGTTCGATAATAGTGACTAAAATTAACATAATTTTACGTTTGTCTAGCATAAAAAAAGGGCAGCTACGGAAGCTGCTGGAACCTCCCCACTTGGTGACTGATCCAATCTTATCAAGTAAATTTTACTATTTACTATACCTAAGTTGTACTCCACCAAACCTCAGGTTTTCTGTGATTTTTCTAAATTTTACGATATTCTGCCAAAAGGGCACTAAGATTGAATACAATTTTGAAAACAAAATTTGAAGACTTTTCATGTGCCGATAGAGAAAATAGGAGTTCATTATTCAAATTTCAAAGTTGATATGCCAAAATGGCACTGCCGTTCGCCGATTGCCACCAAAATTAAATCAGCTCTTCGGCGCGTAACGGTATCCCTACCTACCAAATTTCAGCCAAATCGATCAAGCAATTTGGGCTGTAGCGTGTTTTAATGTTTCCTCGAAACTTCGAATTTTTCGATTTTATGCCAAAAAGGCGCTAAGTGTGAATACAGTTTCAGATACAGAATTTCAAGACCTTTCATGTGCTGATAAGAAAAATTAGTGTTCATCAGTCAAATTTCATAGTTGGTGTGCCAAAAAGGCACTTGGTGTCTGCGGATTCGCAACAAAATTAACTGGGCTCACCGGAAGGCCAGCGCTAACCTCCATACCAAATTTGACTAAAATCGGTTCGGTAGTTTCCGAGAAATCGTGCTCACATACGTACGTACATACAGAGACATTTTTTTAAACCACTTTTTTGTGATCCTGGGACCTTGAAACGTAAAGATCTGATGTTATCTCAATTTCGAATTTTGTAGTGACTGCAGTAACCTCCCATTTTAGTGCCGGAGCAAAATGCGAGGCACTGTAGTTTTAGTGAATTTCAGCCTGGATTGCTTTTGGGCCATACCGGACCACGGGGGTTAGTTAGGGGTGAGAAACTGAAAAATTATTAATTGCAATAACTCGAGAACTAGTGGATGTATCTTTCTGAAACTTGGTATGTATATTTTAAGAAAAACCACCCTTATAGGCGCTACAACCCCTAACATGCAGAAACACAAAAATGTGAAAACTCAAAAACTACTCAACGTATCAAGGCATAATTTGGTGTGTTAATTTTCAGTGACATTGTAGGTGGATGGATAAACTTTCACTAAAATCTAGCAAGGGGGATGAAATTTAAGGGTTGAAACTTGAAAATTACGGGATTCGATAGATTTCGGTCAACTATTGAAAAAAAGTCTTATGAGTTTTCAACCTAAAGCCACATTTTAACCTCCCCAACCCCATCACAATTTTAAAAAAATGGGAGGTTACTGCAATCACTAAAATTTTCGAATTTGAGATAGCACCAGATCTCCACGTTTTGAGGTCTCAGGAACCCAGAAAAGTGGTTTTTAAAATGTGTCTGTGTGTATGTTCGTACGTACGTTTGTAAACACGCCACAGCCAAAACTACTGGGCCGATTTGGCTGTAATTTGGTACGTAGGCATCTCATAACCCAACTTAGATCTGAAAAGCTTTTGGAGCCAATCGTGCAACCGGAAATGCCATTTTGGCACATCAACTTTTAAATTTTAAATGCAAACCCCCATTTTTCACGTCACCATAAGAAAGACCTTCAAATTCTGCTTCTAAAAATGTATTCATTCTTAGTGCCCTTTTGACCAAAAATTAAAAAAAAATTGATTTTTATCGGACTTTAAAATCGCGGTACAGCCCAAGCCCCTGAACCGATTTGGCCGAAATTTTGCATATGGAGATTGTATTACACGTCGAAGAGCTGAACAAATTTTGAATTCAATCGACTCACGGAAAGTGCTGTTTTGGCATACCAATTTCCAAATTTAAAATTATTCTCTCATTTGACCATTAAAAACAGGTTTTTGAAAGATTTATTGTCACCATCAGAAAGGTCTTCAAATTCTGGTTTTAAATAGGACAAAATTAATTCGCATTTAGCGCTGTTTGGTTCAAAAAATCGAAATTTTATAATAACAGTAAAAATACATTATAGCCCAAATTACTGAATCGATTTGGCTGAAATTTGGTACATGGAGATTAGGTGACCCGTTGAAGACCTGAAAGGCTTTTGGGAGCAATTGGCCCACGCGAACTGCCATTTAAGCATATCAACTTAAAATTTTAAATACAAGGCCTCTTTTTTATGTCGCCATTAGAAAGACGATCAAATTCTGGTTCTAAAAATGTACTCACAGTTTCTGCCATTTCAGTGGAAAATAGAGAAAAAATTCTTTCTCATTAAAAGGGAGCAGGCTGACAGTGGATGACATAAAGTGGCAGTTATTGTCAAAAAGGTGGCAAAAGATTAACCTTAAAAGGAACATATTGTCAAATGTGATGGGTGATGTACGAGGTGATGTCGGTATTTGTCAGAAAATTGCGAAATTAGTCACTGACGTCAGACGATAAGGATAAAAAAAAATCTGTTGAATTGACTACTATCTACACAGAATACAAAGATCCACGCGATGGGGAGGTTCCAGCCGCTTCTCTGCTGCATTTTTTATTTATTTTTTCTGAAACCTTATTGATTCATTTATGAACAACTGAAGTCAGTAAATGCGCAAGGAGTTATGTGACACCGGAAAAATAAACTCGCCCCTGTAAATCATAAAGGGATGAAATCATGAGGGGTTGAAAACATGAATCTACAAATCACCGGAATTTTTCAACGAATTAGGTTAGGGTGGTGAAATTGAAAACACCACTTCGTTTAGAGCATGTGGGGGTGGTGAAATAGGGAGTTGGAGTTTAGGGGTGAAATGTCCATAAAACCCTGTAATTTGACACAGAGAAGCAATATCTTCCGCGAAACTGTGACATCTTACACACTGCATGTTCGAGAAGGGAAGAATGAATTTTAGAAGAAAATTATCGAAGGGGATGAAAGTTAGGGGTGGAAACTCGAATTTTCACTGAATAATGTAGAGTTGAAAATAATACCATTCGATAGCTTTCTATTGATGGTACAAAAAAGGTCTTATTCATCATTCGCGAAAAACGACCCTTAAAGGCGGTACAACCCCTTAACATGCCGAAACACAAAAATACGAGAACTCAAAAACTGCTCAACGTATCAGGGCTGGATTTGGTGTGGTAATTTACAGCGACACTGTAGGTGGATGGGCAAATTTTCATTATGATTTAACTAGGGGGACGAAATTTAAGGGTTGAAACAGGAAATTTTTTCGTGTAAGTGGAGGAATAAAATTATGGGGTTCGATAGATTTCGGTCAACCATTGAAAAAAGTCTTATTATGAGTCTTCAACCTAAAACCAACCCCTACGTTACTAACAACCCCTAAGCCCTAGCAAGCGGAATAAATACATTTTATTTATTTTTTTTGCTTTCTTCTGATTTTCATTAATTTTTAACCCATCCACAATTTTTCAACCCCTTTCATGATATGTGAACCCTCAGAAAGCAAAATTTACCCAGACCGCTTCTTTTTCGTATGATTTTCGCTAGTTCTACTTAACTACAGTACATTTTCATCTCTTTTGAGTTTTCATCCCCCTTAACGATTTTTCTCCCCCCCGAGCGTTAATTTTGCAAAATTCGCGCAGTTTTGCCTTTTTTCGGTAATAAATTTTTTCACTTTTTCGACCCCTTCGCAATGTTTCAACCCCCAAAAGTCTAATTTGCATAATTGGCTTATTTTCGTGTTATTTTCTGTCATTCTACTTAATTACGATTAATTCTCAACCCCCTCCTTCGGTAATAAATTGAACTCATTTGGTTATGTTTATCTTTTTCACTTTTCCAACCCCCTTCGCACCATTTCAACCCCCAATAGCTAAATTTGCATAACTGGCTTACTTTCGTGTTACTTTCTGTAATTCTGCTTAACTACGATTAATTCTCATCCACTTTGACGTTTCATCCCCCTTTACAAATTTTCAACACCCTAGGTGTTAATTTTGCCAAATTCGGATATTTTCGTTTTTCTTCGGTAATAAATTGAACCCATTTGGATGATGATTAAATTTTTCACTTTTTTCATCCCCCTTCGCAATGTTTCAACTCTTCAAACGTTAAATTTACATAATTGGGTTATTTTGGTGTTATTTTCCGTAATTTTACTTAGCCACGGTTAATCTTCATACCTTTTGACTTTTCATCCACCTTTAAGATTTTTCAACCCCTAAGTGCTAATTTTGCAAAATTCGCATAATTTCGTTTCGGTAATAAAATTGAACGCATTCGGGATTCAGTTTACCTTTTACAATTTATCAGTTTCCTTCGCAATAGGTAGGTATAAGTGTGTATTTCAACCTCCACAAAAGTTTTAATTGCATAATTTGGTTATTGTCCTTTTTGATTTCGTAATTCTACTTAATCACACTTAATTTTCATTCCTCTTGACTTTTCATCCTGTTTCGCAATTTTTCAGCCCCGAGTGTTAATTTTTCAAAATTCGCCAAATTCTGTTTTAATTCTGTGAAGAATCATTTACTTATTCCTGTTCATTTCCAATTTTTAAATTTTGTAACAATTTTTTAACATTTCGCCTTTTTGACACATCTGTGCGTTTGCGGAGGCACTACTACTAGGTGCAGATTGATAAAATCTGCACCCGATTCCACCAGTAAGACCATCTAAACATCTACAGGGATACACATCGCATTGATATACATCTTCCGTTGACTTTCGTTATAAACCAGGAAACTTATTTGTCAAAAGTTTGTTCTCTCGAAATACCCACAAGATTAAAATTCTTGACCCTTTTCTTGGAAAAGGAAAATATGTAGACCTAGGCTTGGTCGGGCCAACAATGAGATTTGGTTGTCTAATAGGATTAAGGGTTTGATAGATGGAGATTAATGGAAGAAATTATCTAATCTGTGAAACGCAAGTCACTAGAAACAACCCCATTATGTGTTTTTTATCAGTGGAGAAGTATTGTAAGCCGTAATTGAATGGCAGTAGGTATACTTACTCGTCTTGCCCTCCGCAAAATAATTGAGAGACTTCTTTGTGTTCGCTTATGATTAGGCTGCAACTATTGAAGATGACTTGCCGGTTTAGTGAGTAGGTATGCATCGACCTATGCAAATGGGCGTTGAAGTGACGGCGAAGACGGATGAATTAGGGACGTTTTGCACAGATTTTTCTCAAGCAAACTGAATAAAAGGATGAACTGAGCGTTTCAAATTGGCGACAAAGAAAGAAAGCAATTTTCGCGCTGACACTTGATTTAAAGCAACTGATGGAACAATCGGTAAGCAAAAGATTTTCTGCGAAAAGAAGAAAGTGCCTACCCATAACGCCCACTTCCTTCAGGTATTACGTGCACAAAGAGACGAAATCTTGAACTTCAATGAATTCTCGACATTTAAGAAGACAATAAAAATTATAGCGACGAGTACCTAACTCTCTACCAGGATTAGGTGTACCTACCTACAACTTGTTTAGAATTACCATTTTACCATTAGAATTACGCTCAGAATTACTAGAATTTTTCGGATCACACTCGTGAGTTTTTAAATTACCTGTTACCTGAGTTAAGTACCTTTGGAATTACCGCACGTGTTCAGTCACTGCGCAAACGCATTACACATACGATCAGCTGTTCCATGAGATTCTCTGAATTTGTTATCGATAATTTTGTCTTGGTAAATTTTGAATGCGTGTTACGTGTGAAAATTGAGATATCAAGCAGAAATTTTATACAGGCTGTCCCGTCTCAGAGTGCAAAAATTTCAGCCATAGATTCCTTGCATGAAAATAAAAGACCCGTATTTTTTTGTTTCGCTAGATGGGCCCCCATTTCGTCACTAGGGCTCCTCAAATGTGAGCCCCAAAAATCGAAAATTAATTCCCACGTCTTAACCATTCAACCGATTTTGCTGAAATTTTCCACAAGACCATTACGAACGATGAAGATTTCAATAATGTAGCTGATGATGTCGTGGTGCCCACCACAGGCGCCCCCTGGGCCGCCCTCGACATTTTCGGCCCATTATCTTTGTTAACGTAATTAAATTTCGTAATTAGTTACACACACCATCCGATGGTCGATTGAATTTAGAAACTACGCTACCTCTTACACTTTTTCTGTAAAATGCACCATTTCCGAATAAAATTAAGGAATGTGGAGCCATACACGTGCTTATTGGCAGACTTGTCAAGATAGCTATAGCGCGATTAATGTCAGGGCTTTGTTAAAGTTTTAAATTATTGTCAGTTTTGCACCACTGTGGCACTGTGTTTGTTTTTTTTTGTAAATATTATAATTGCAGCCAATTTTGCAAATTCGGAGTATACAGATATGCATTTAATTTATGGTGTATGGCTCCACATTTCTTAATATTACTTGGAAATGGTGCATTTTACAGAAAAAGTGCAAGAGCTAGCGTAGTTTCTAAATTCAATGGAGCATCGGACGGTGTGTAATTAAATAGGAAATTTAATTACGTTAACAAAGATATTGGGCCGAAAATGTCGAGGGCGGCCCCGGGGGCGCCTATGGTAGGCACCACGAAATCATCAGCTACATTATTGAAATCTTCATCGTTCGTAATGGTCTTGTGGAAAATTTCAGCAAAATTGGTTGAATAGTTACGACGTGGGAATTAATTTTCGATTTTTGGGGCTAACTTTTGAGGAGCCCTAGTGTCGAAATGGGGGCCCATCTAGCGAAACAAAAAAATACGGGTCTTTTATTTTCATGCAAGGAATCTGTGGCTGAAATTTTTGCACTCTGAGACGGGACACCCTGTATCCCGCCCTGTATACAGGGTGCGAGATTAGAATTCCAAAATGCCATAACTTTGTTATTTGTAGTCCGACTTAAGTAAACAAAAAACCAGATGAAATGGCTCATAAAACTCTACAAACTCAGAGTAGCTTTGATTTTTATTAGCTTCAACTTGAATGTCAACTGGTTGTCAACTTTTCATTTCCAAATGGACATATCCAGTTCTTTTTCCTCAGTCTGAAAGCTAATTTTTTTCTGCGTCTTTTGATGTGCAATAAGTCCACTTTGGTTTATAATAAGTTTTGAAAATAATTAAAATTATTGTCAACATTTCAAACTTTTTATGCTAAATTTTCGTGTGTCGCGAAAAAATTCTCGAAATGCATTTTACATGTTAGAATATAATATATTTTAAATGTCTTGTTAAGTTTCTAACAGATCCACAGCACATTCGAAAATTTTGAGTAAAAAATATTCAAAAAACAAAAAGTTACAATTATTTTCAGAACTGATTGTAAACCAAACCCGCTTTGTTTGACATCAAAAGATGCAGAAAAAAATTAGCTTTCAGACAGAGCAAAAAAAACTGGGTATGTCCATTTGAAAATGAAGAGTTGACAACCAGTTGACATTCAAGTTGAAGTTGATAAAAATCAAAACTACTCTGAGTTTGTAGCATTTTAACAGCAATTTCATCTGGTTTTTCGTTTACTTAAATCGGACTACAAATAAGGAAGTTATAGCATTTTGGAGTTTCAATCTCGCACCCTGTATACAATTGCGTATCCCTAAATAGTTAGGAAGTGAAAAACCGAAACACTATTAATTCTAATAACTCGAGAACTAGTGGAGGAATCTTGCTGAAACTTGGTGTGTACGCTCGACTTTCAAATCTGTTGAAGGTGAAGGGGTGTCAATTTCGGGGGATGAAATTTAGGGGATGAAAACCATAAAAATATGATGATAACTCCGCAAGGGTTGAACACAACGATTTGAAACCCAATGTACACACATCTTTCGATGAAATCTTGCGGGGGATATTTTCTTCCGCAAAATCGGACAGAGGGGGTGGAAATTAAGGATATAACCCAAAATTCCGCTTAATAAGTATCGGTCGAAATTGACATCATTCTGTATCTCTCCGTTAATGATTCAAAAAAAGCGGTATTTATATTTTGCGAAAAACCATCCTTAAAAGCGTTGCAAGACATTAACATCCAGAAACGCAAAAATTCGAGAACTCAAAAGCTACTCAGCTTATCAAGTAGAGTGCCAGCTCGCCTGAAACGTGTCACCCTGTGGGGGTTTGAAGAATAAAAGCTGAAACCTTCACAAAACGTTAGCTCATATTTTATTAAACTTAAGTCCAAAGTTGCCAAAAAATTGCCCTGGGCAAAAGGGCGTTATTCAAAATTTTCGAGTTTAGCACCAGCCGATAGCCCATGTTGTCTACTATATTTTGCCGAAAATTTCCATAACTGGTTTGTACCCGTTTGGCCACAAAAAAATAAAATAATTTCGAAAATGCATTGGCTCTTATGGCAGTCAGGATTTGCCGAGGCAAATATCTCCGTTCCACAACGGCGAAAAATTGATCGTTTCGACCGCTTTCTGCCTCAAATCTAAAAATACCTCTCTTCCATTATTGAAGGCCCATCTATCCCGATTACGACAATGTCTTTCATTTAATTTTTACTCTAACTATAACTCTGTAATTATTGAAAAACTACCATGAAAGCACATCTGAACGCGGCAGAGCGCCGCGGTTGTCGATCACCCGGCGGTACCCCGCTACCCCCTGTATCGCCTTCAAGCTCCCAGCGCTACAGTTTCTTGTTTAATAATATCATTGTTTAATAGGATAATAATGAGGTTTAGACGGTAAAATATTACAGTAAATGAATTTATTCGCTGTCATCCTCTTCTATATTCTCTTCGTTAATATTTGAAGTAGAAAAGGAAGACGTATTTCTAATAATAGACCCTGCAAATCCATTTTTGCATGCCTTTTGTCCCATGCAATAACAAGAGCCGATGCAGGCAATTTTGTTTTTTCTACAACTGCACGATTTGCTACTACAATCTGAAAACAAAAATTGTCATGCACACAACATAATGAAAAAGAATGCAGTAGAGAAGCGGCTGGAACCTCCCCATCGCGTGGGTCTTTGATTTCCGTGTCTTTGTAGGTATTTAAAATTTTAAAGATAATGCCTAAGTGGCACTTCTCATTCACCAACTGCTTTCAAAAGCCTTTCAGCTCTTCAACTGGTCACCCAATCTCCATGTACCAAGTTACAGCCAAATCGATCCAGTAGTTTGGGCTATAATGTGTTTTTAGTGTTATTACACAATTTCGATTTTTTTACCCAAAGAACATAAGTATGAATGAATTTCGTCTTATTTAAAACCAGAATTTGAAGACCTTGCTAATAGTGACAATACATTTTTCACAAACTTGTAGATGGTTAAATGAGTATAATTTTAAATTTGAAAATTGGTGTGCCAAAACAGCACTTGCCGTTTGTCGATTGCCTCTGCTCTTCGACGTGCGATACCATCTCCATGTGCAAAATTTCAGGCAAATCCTCGGGCAAATCGATCAAGAGGTTTGGGCTGTATCATGTTTTTAAAGCGCGTTAAAAATCTTAAATACCTTAAGTTTTTGTCAAAAAGGCATTAAGAGTGAATACATTTTTAAAAGCAGAATTTGAAGGCCTTTATTATGGTGTCGCCAAAAATAGGGGCTTATATTTAAAATTTCAAAGTTGATGTGCCAAAATGACAGATTTTAGAAACTATTTTTTTGGGTTCCTGGGACCTCAAAACGTATAGATCTGATGTTATCTCAAATTCGAAAATTTTAGTGATTGCAGTAACCTCCCATTTTTTTTTGAATTGTGATGGGAATTGCGGAGGTTAAAAATAATACTTTTCTTGCATTTACACATAGTTAACTCCTTTAAATCCTTTGGGTATGGCGGCAATGTTTGAAAAACCGAAGTCATTCTGCCACCAACGATCTCCCATCCGTGCTCCAAATTGTTTAAAATGCGTTGAATTGGCTCTAAACTGTTTATCCAAATATTACATTGGTAATGAGCACGTAGACAATGCAGTTTTAAGCTGTCTTGAGTAGGTGGAAATTTAACAACAGTTTTGCTTCTAGCCAAAGTGCCACGTTAAATTGTTGATAGATTTAATATCTTCGTTAGATGTATATAATTTTATAACGAACTTTTCCAAATTTAGAAAAATATGGTCAATAAACCGATTCGCTCCTAGATTGTCGAGTAAGAAATGAAAATTTTTGTATACCTACTTTCCAACAATTTTTTTTGCCAAGACCGGAAAATTGACTGGTAGTGGCTTTTTGGCTAGTAGCAACACTGTTGATAAATTGCCATCTGTCCAAGACAGCTTAAAACTGCATTGTCTACGACTCTACGTGCTCATTACCAATGTAATACTTGGATAAACAGTTTAGAGCCAATTCAATAATGCATTTTAAACAATTTGGAGCACGGATGGGAAATCGTTGATGGCAAAATGACGCCGGTTTTTCAAACATTTCCACCCTACACAAAGGATTTAAAGAAGTTAACTACGTGAAAATGCAAGAAAGGTACAATTTTTTTCATTATGTTGTGTGCATGACAATTTTAACCTCCCCAACCCTTTTGTTTTCAGATTGTAGTAGCAAATCATGCAGTTGTAGAAAAAACAAAATTGCCTGCATCGGCTCTTGTTATTGCATGGGACAAAAGGCATGCAAAAATGCATTTGCAGGGCCTATTGTTAGGAATACGTCTTCCTTTTCTACTTCAAACATTAACGAAGAGAATATAGAAGAGGATGACAGCGAATAAATTCATTTAGTGTAATATTTTATCGTCTAAACCTCTTTATTATCCTATTAAACAATGATATTATTAAACAAGAAACTGTAGCGCTGGGAGCTTGATGGCGATACAGGGGGTAGCGGGGTACCGCCGGGTGATCGACAACCGCGGCGCTCTGCCGCGTTCAGATGTGCTGTCATGGTAGTTTTTCAATAATTACAGAGTCATAGTTATAGTAAAAATTAAATGAAAGACATTGTCGTAATCGAGATAGATGGGCCTTCAATTATGGAAGAGAGGTATTTTTAGATTTGAGGGGTTGTTTGCGAGATATTGAGTGCGAAACGGCAGAAAGCGGCCGAAACGATCAATTTTTCGCCGTTGTGGAACGGAGATATTTGCCTCGGCAAATCCTGACTGCCATAAGAGCCAATGCATTTTCGAAATTATTTTATTTTTTTGTGGCCAAACGGGTACAAACCATTTATGGAAATTTTCGGCAAAATATAGTAGACAACATGGGCTATCGGCTGGTGCTAATAACTCGAAAATTTTGAATAACGCCCTTTTGCCCAGGGCAATATTTTGGCAACTTTGGACTTAAGTTTAATAAAATATAAGCTAACATTTTGTGAAGGTTTCTGCTTTTACTCTTCAAACCCCCACAGAAATGTTTTCTAGGCACTTTATTCGCTCCTGAGCTCTCTACCTACAAGTCTTTGCAAGCGGATAAATACTTATATTTTATTAATTTCTTCTGAAATCCTATTGATTTATTTATGAAGCCAGTAAATACGCAAGGAGTTATGTAACACCGGAGAAATAAACTCACCCCTGTAAATCATAAAGGGGTGAAAATATGAGGGGTTAAAAACATGAATCTTTTAATCGCCGCAATTTTTCTATTAATAGGATTATGGTGGTGAAAGTGAAAGCACAACTTTCTTTAGAGCATGTGGGGGTGGTGAAGTAGAGGGTTGAAGTTTAGGGATTGAAACGTTCACGAGGCCCTGTAATTTGACACAGAGAAGCAATATCTTCTGTGAAACTGTGAGGTCTTACATATTGCATCTTCGAGGAAAGATTAGTTAATTTTAGGAGAAAATCGAAGGGGATGAAATTTATGGGTGGAAACTCGATTATTCACTGAATAGTTTAGGGCTTAAATTAATACCATTCCATAGCTTTCTATTTATGGTACGAAGAAGGTCTTAATCATCATTTCCGAAAAACCATCCTTAAAGGCGCTACAACCCCTAACATACAAAAACACAAAAATACGAGAACTCAAAAACTTCTCAACGTATCAAGGCTGAATTTGGTGTGTTAATTTACAGCCACACGGAAACCGGATGAGTACATGTTATTCATTATGATCTAACAAGGTGGATGAAAATTAAGGGTTGAAACTGGAAATAAGTGGTGGAATAAAATTATGGGGTTCAATAGATTTCGGTCAACCACTGAAAACATGCCTTCAACCTAAAACCGACCCCTAGACCACTTTACAACCTCTAATCCCTAGCAAGTGGAGTAAATACGTTTTTTTTCAGACTTTTTTTGTGATTTTTCGGTAATTCAAAGTCATTTTTAACCCATCCACAATTTTTCAACCCCTTTCATGGTATGTGAACCCTCAAAAAGCAAAATTTAGACGTTTCATCCCCCTTCATAATTTTTCAACCCGCGTTAATTTTGTAAAATTCCAGCAATTTACTTTTTTGGTAATAAATTGATTGAATTTTTAATTTTTTCGAGCCCCTTTGCAATATTTCAACCTCCAAAAGCCAAATTTGCATAATTGGCTTATTTTTGTGTTATTTTCCGTAATTCTACTTAATTACGATTAATTCTCATCCCCTTTTACTTTTCATCCCCATTTACAATTCTACAATCCCCAAGTGTTAATTTTGCAAAATTCGGGTAATTTCGAGGGTAATTTAGTTTTTCTTCGGTAATAAATTGAAATTATTTGGATTCAGTTTTTTTCCGATAACGGCTCATCATTTAATCATTTGGATTATATTTTCACTCTTTACAACTTTTCCACCCTCTTAACATAAAGGACCCCGCACTTTTCTTATGGAAATTGGGTTTGGGTCAGATTTTTTTCAAGAAAATATATGTTGTAGAGCACGACTCCCTGAGTAATTGTTACCATTGCGCCAACTTTGTGGACCTCACCGTTTCTTACATATGGAGGGTTGAAGATGAGAGGGTGGTAAGGCACAGAGTTAAAACGAATGTGAAATCCGCTGTTTTCGCCATGGTCAACGCTGCATATTGTCAGAACAATAAGCAGGACATCTTTTGAAAGTCATTGAAGATCGTCATTCTTGTTATTTCTTGAGTATATTCAATGCTGTTTTAACACCTTCTGGGCTGTCGTTAATTTGGGTCAGATTTCTTTTATTTTTTATTATATGACACCTCAATGCATGTAGTCTCTCGATGATTTTTCAAAAGTTACTTCGCCCTTACCTCTTCGAAGGAGTAGGGTGCAAATTCTACATTTGTTGTGCCTGGAGAAAATCTTCAACTAAGCAAAGTTTCACCGTTTTCAAACACTTCTATGCTTGGACATGGTTTAATAAGAAGTAATATATTATGATAGCAATTTCAAAAATATTTCCTTTCTTAATTTCAATTTGCGTACCACTAAAAAAGTCCCACACTTTGTATGTAGGTCATACCTTCACTCTACGCCTTAATTACTTGAAGAGGTAAGGACGACAAAACTTTTGAAAAATTCTCCAGAAACTAGATGTATACAGGCATGATATATTAAAAAATAAAAGAAATCTGACCCAAATTAACTACAGCCCAGAAGGTGTTAAAATAGCATTGAATATACTGAAGAAATACCAACAATGGCCATCTTCAATGAGTTTTAAATGATGCCCCGCTTAATGTTACGACAATATGTAACGTTGACCATGGCCAACACAGCGGCCTTCACATTCGTTTTAACTTTATGCATTACCACCCTCTCATTTTCAAACCTCTATATCTAAGAAACGGTGAGGTCCACAAAGTTGGCGCAATGGTAACAATTACTCAGGGAGTCGTGCTCTACAACATATATTTTTTTGAAAAAAATCTGACCCAAATCCAATTTCCATAAGAAAAGTGCGGGGTCCTTTGCAAATTGTCTTACTTTGTGTTACTTATGGTATTTCTACTTAACTGCAGTAAATTTTTTCTTGCCTGTAGTGCTAATTCCACAGACTTCGCATATTTTTTCTGTTTTTTTGTTAATTTTCTACTGCAAACACTGTAAACGACTATTTCAGGTTTCTCGTCCCAATTCACAATTTTTTAAAGTTGTATTTTTCAACAATTCGCCTTTTTGACATATCTGTGCGTCTGCGGAGGCACTACTAGGTGCAGATTGATAAAATCTGTACCCGATTCCACCAGCAAATTCAGGCGGCCCCTGCATAGGTACCCATTAACGTGATAAACATCTACATTGATACACATCGCATTGATATACATCTTCCGCTGGCTTTTTACTTACTGAATAATAATAGCACACTTCTGTTCCTTGTTTTGTCTCTTTTCAGGGAATATGTGGAAGAACAGAGCCCGTTTTATGCGTTTTATACATTTTATTTTATTTTCTTTTTGTATTATGCACGGTGTCGTATCATCTCATCCCAATAACCAACTCATCCCAGGTGACAACTCATCCCAGACCAACTCATCCCAGACCAACTCATCCCAAACCAACTCATCCCAGACCAACTCATCCCAGACAAATTCATCCCAAACCAAGTCATCCCAAAAGACAATTCATCCCAGAACGCAACTCATCCCAGACCAAGTCATCCCAACGGACAACTCATCCCAACAGACAACTCATCCCAGCAGACAACTCATCCCAGATCAAAATATCGGTTTGCAGTGCGAGAAGCTAGGGCAGTTCAGGTCTATGTCAGGTCAGGTTTTTTTTTTAATAACATTTTCTCTCAAATTCTGCCCGTCCAAAGTTCCACGCGACCAAAGCGTCAAAATATCGGTTTGCAGTGCGAGAAGCTAGGGCAGTTCAGGTCTATGTCAGGTCAGGTTTTTTTTTAATAACATTTTCTCTCAAATTTTGCCCGTCCAAAGTTCCACGCTTGCAAAGCTTTAAAATATCGGTTTGGAGTGCGAAAAGCGAGGGCAGTTCAGGTCTATGTCAGGTCAGGTTTTTTTTTAATAACATTTTCTCTCAAATTCTGCCCGCCCAAAGGTTCACGCGAGCAAAGCGAGTAGGTACTCGTCGAAATATCGGTCTTGCAATGGTGCGAGAAGCTAGGGCAGCTCAGGTCTATGTCAGGTCAGGTTTTTTAAATTCTGCCCGTGGAAAGTTCGACGCGAGCTTTCGGCGGAGCCGAAAGCGAGTACTCTTCGAAATATCGGTATTGCAGTGCGAGAAGCTAGGGCAGTTCAGGTCTGGTCAGGTTTTTGACCTGGGTTGTAGTGTCATTTGGGATGAGTTGTCTCCTGGGATGAATTGGAAAATTGTATGAGATGATATTAGCCCGCGGCTACCTTAAAGCGAACAGCCCAAACAATAACAAGCAAGAGTTGGTCTCGGATGAGTTGGTTTGGGATGAGTTGTCTGTTGGGATGAGTTGTCGGTTGGGATGAGTTGTCTGTTGGGATGACTTGGTCTGGGATGAGTTGCGTTCTGGGATGAGTTGTCTTTTGGGATGACTTGGTTTGGGATGAGTTCGTCTGGGATGAGTTGGTCTGGGATGAGTTAGTTTGGGATGAGTTGATCTGGGATGAGTTGGTCTGGGATGAGTTGTCAGATGGGATGAGTTGGTCATTGGGATGAGATGATACTAACCCATTATGCACATAGATGAATAAACAATAAATAATAAAATAAATAATAATAATAACTTAAGTTTTTATCATGGTGGTCTTCTGTTCTGGGAATGGATTATGTTGCTTCAATTCCGAAAATGGCGAAAATAACGGGACGCCCCGCCATCTAACTGGACAAATAAATAAATAAATAAGTTTTGGTGCCCGATTTTGCCGATTTTCGTAAATTTTTTTGACCTATTCTAAATACGTTTAAAAAAAATTGTTACGGTATTTGTGAAAAAGTATATTTTTTTGATTAATTTTATTTTGGAATTTTGAGTACTTACCTAACTTTAATAATATAAACCAATTGGTCTGTTAAAGAAAAAAATAATTTTTTGCAGATCATATTCTGTCGGAATTTTTATAGCTGTAGAAACTATACCGCCGTAAATGAAAAGTTCTGCTATGTTAATAAAACGTCAAAAAACATCGCGTACAATACACAGTTTTGTTCAAAAATTACGTGTAGGACACGAAATTTCTTTTAATAAGCTAAAACTTCTCCCTTTCCTTCCAAATGACCGGAGTAATTCTACTAGTTTACTGATCACTATTATAGGCAGGTACCTACGTGCGTGGAAAAATGTAAAAATGGCAACTCTTGTAATAGTAATTTACAATACAAGTAACGTTATTAGGGTTTTTACATTACGAGGGAATATATTTGAAGAACGCGCGACGGAGGAGCGAGTGATTTAAAATTCCCGAGTAATGTAGAAACTTAATAACGTTACGTGTGTTGTAACACGTTTTATTTTGTCCTAAATATTTAAAAAATGTTAAAATGAATTTGGATGACACATCTTACCTTTCATAATGACGGAAAGCCGACAATGGATACCCTGCGGTATCCTAGAAATTCGTTTATTTCACTTTGTTATTTGACAGAACTCTGAGTGCTGTTAAATGTGTCTTAACACAACCCGTTACCAAGGAGTTATTCATAGTATAACATTATAGGATAAAATAAAATGTATTAATGGGGTTAGAGTTAGGGGTAGGGGTTTTCTCTTTTCACAAATATCTGAGATTATTTTATACATTAAGTATTGAACCAATCCAAAGCAGCATTTAGTAACCAATCAAATCTTGATTACAGTGACTATACTACAACGTCAACTTGACACTACTTACTCAATACTTTAATTTACAAAATAATCTGCAAAATACGATTCGTAGTCTACTGGTTGCCTTGTTGAGTCCTCATGGATGCACTACTTGTCAAATGGTAGATTTTTTTCGGCCAAAGAGGACTCGAGCAAGCTCTCGTCCTCTTTTTAGCCTAATAAAATCTACCATTTTGACTCGTAGTTGACAACCATTCAGATTTTTCACCGAGGTTAATTAATGAATTAAGTAAATTACAAGACATCGGATTTTTGTTACTAACAGGTTATCGGTACACGCATTTGTTGACTTCAATTACCCCTCCACTTTGCTGTCTCAAATTGCATGAGGATAATGACAAAAGTGAAATTGTTGTAAACCATGCTAAGCATAGTACTCTTATCAATAACGAAAAAACCCGCTGCCGAAATATGTGGCGGTTCGTTCAGTAAGTAGCAGATAACATTGTCAACATGTGAAGATTTCGTCAGCCTCTTCAAACCATAAAGTTTCGACAAAATCTTCTTCGACTCCGCCAGGATGAAGCCACAAACCGTAATCATGCCAAAACTTGAAACCTACAACAATAACATTTCATGAACTAAATGGATCGTGATAAGAAAAGTTACCCAATGGTAGATTGCAGCAGCGACATCAATTACAGCGAACGAAGTGATATATCCATCTTGACTTCTGAAGAATATCAGAGCATCTATTGTGAACAGCAAAGAACTGCTGGCGGTAAACATTGACAGCAGTAAAGATCTGCCAAAAATTTCACTAATTATCTCGCAGGCCCGCTTCAACAACACGAGGTTATTGTGGATAACCGCAACATTCATCATTTGGCTGACAAAAACGTATCGTGAATGTAGAATTTTTATGACGAAGAAAGTCAAGCAGTCGAATATAAATTTGAGGTGATATCCTGAATAGTAGAAAGCGGACTCCCATAAGGTATAGCCGTCGAAGGCGCCCGAAAAACCGTAAAGTGCAAATGCATTGAAAGTCACACCTAATAAATAACATAGAATGAATGCAGTTTTAAGCCATGTTAAATGTTGAACTTCTCCTTGCGTGAGGCTGAAGATTCTGTTGAGCTCAAACCATTGTCGTTTTTTGCACACCAAATTGATGAAAGTAAAGCCGTTGAAAGCCACGAGCAAGATTTGGGTTAAAACGTGAAGAAAGTTGCGGGCGAAGCGTACAGATCTGAAGAAATCCTCGTGCGCGATCCAAGGTTCGACGTTGAGTAAAACCAAGAAGCACGTGTAAATTACGGGGTAGATCTTGTGGACCTGTCGGTTTTTCCTCATTGGAATGCACAAGGCGAAGAATTTTGCAAAGTTTGTTAGCGACTTTAGTAGTTTCAAGTCAGACATTGTCAGCAATGATTGAGCGAAATCCGTATCTATTGTTGGATCGACGATCGAGTACGTAATTCACTAAAAGATTACTCGACATATTGAACAATTGAGCTATTTGCTGCCTAATTTCAGTTGAATTAATGCATTTTAAGCAATCACTGAAATTGGATATCAATCTCGATCCGAATTAAGTGGAGGCATGGAAGGGTTTTATGCAACTGAACGTATATCTGCAGCGGAAAAGTGACTACACGCTTTATTATTTCATGACACCTTCTGAAATTTTTGATGGATGTTCAGAATTATATTCTGAGCGACATAAAGTCATTTGTCTTGTAAAGAAACACCAACTTTCCCAGAGAAAAATTAATTTGCTATGCTGACACTGGAATTCATTTGTAAATTAAGTTGCCTACACTCAGAATTGTGTCAGTTAGTTCAGCCTCTGCAATACAGGTGACACTGTCCAAATTATAATGGTGGGCCGAAGTAAACCGGTCGCTTGTATTTTCGCTCGCTCTTAGTTAGTTTTTCAGCAATATTTTTCAGTCTTATACAGGACGTGGCTGAGGATTGGGGTTTTCGATACCAGTCTACCATTTAGCTTTTAGGATGAAAATTCATACATCCCTTATTTTTTTAAGTATTTTTTTCCAACGCCATAAATTGCATAATTTACAATTAAATGCTTATAGACCTTATGGAAAATTGATGGAGATTTTTATTTAAGCTGTAAATTATGCAAGCCTATGGCTTCTATGGTCTGATTTAAGTTGCAAATTAAGCAGTCTTTAAGCCTTGTATGAAACTGAAAATTATCGCAAAAAAATAACGAAGATAAAGGAAAAATATTTTAGAAATTTTGTTACAGAATTTTGTTAATATCAGGTTTCTTTTTCGAATTTTGCTACATGGGTTTCAAATCCGGAAAAAAATGTGAGGTTACTGCAATCTATACGTTTTGAGGTCTCAGGACCCAAAATACGTCATACGTGCGTACGTTTGTGAACACGCCACAGCCCAAACTACTAGGCAAATTTCAGCCAAATCGGTCTAATTTGACTGAAAATTGCTACATCGACATCGTATAACCTAACTTTAGATCTCAAAATCAACTTTTAAATTCAAAATATAAACCCCCATTTTTGACGTTCACCATAAGAAAGGCCTTCAAATTCTGCTTCTAAAGATGTATTCACTCTTAGTTTTTGACAAAAATTCAAATATTCGCGTTTTTTAACGTTCTTTAAAAACACGATACAGCCCAAACCAGTGGACCGATTTGGCTGAAGTTTTGCATTGAGATTGTATTACACGTCGAACAACTTAACAATTTTTAGAGGCAATCGACCTACGGCAAGAGCCGCCTTGGCACTTCAATTTTCAAGTTAAAAAATGGCAGCAGAGAAGCGGCTGGAACCTCCCCAACGCGTGGGTCTTTGATTTCAGGGACTTCTGTTTAAAATTCTAAAGTTGATATGCCTAAATGGCACTCTCCGTTGACCAATTGCTCCCAAAAGCCTTTCAGCTCTTCAACGGGTTACCTCACCTCCATTTACCAAATTTCGGGCAAATCGATCCACTAGTTTGGGCTATAAAGTGGTTTCAGTGCTATTACAAAATTTCGATTTTTCTACCCAAAGGGTTCTAAATGCGAATAAATTTTGTCTCATTTAAAACCAGAAATTGAAGACCTTTCTGATGGTGACCTCGATAGTGACAATAAATCTTTCAAAAACTTGTTTTGGATGGGTAAATTAGAGAATAATTTTAAATTTCGAAATTGGTGTGCCAAAACGGCACTTTCCGTGGGCCGATTGAATCCAAAATTTGTTCACCTCTTCGACGTGTAATACAATCCCCTTGTGCAAAATTTCAGCCAAATCGGTTCAGGGGCTTGGGCTGTACCGCGATTTTAAAGTCCGATAAAAATCTTCTTTTTTTTATTTTTGGTCAAAAGGGCACTAAGAATGAATGTATTTTTAGAAGCAGAATTTGAAGGTCTTTCCTATCGTGACGTGAAAAATGGGGGTTTGCATTTAAAATTTAAAAGATGATGTGCCAAAATGGCATTTCTGGTTGCACGATTGGCTCCAAAAGCTTTTCAGATCTAAGTTGGGTTATCACATGCACACATACCAAATTTCAGCTAAATCTGTCGAGTGGTTTGGGCTGTGGCGTGTTTACGAACGTACGAACGTACGTACATACATACAGACACATTTTAAAAACCACTTTTTTGGGTTCCTGAGACCTCAAAACGTATAGATCCGGTCTTATCTCGAATTCGAAAATTTTAGTGATTGCAGTAACCTCCCTTTTTTTTTAAATGGTGAAGTGGAGTGGGGAGGTTAAAATTATAGTCTCATTTAACCATCTAAAACAAGTTTTTGAAAAATTTATTGTCACCATCGGGAAGGTCTTCAAATTCTGGTTTTAAATAAGACAAAACTGATTCGCAATTATGGCCGATTTTACAATTCGAGTTCAGGAATGGTTTAACTGAGCTCAGCTTAATTTCTTAGCAACCGGTGCTCTCATTGGCTGTCACGTAACAACTGAACCTAGCTCACGTGAACCTCCACTGAACTCGAATTGTAATTTTCGACCTTAGTGCCCTTTGGGTTAAAAAAATCTACATTTTGTAATAACATTAAAAACACATTAGGTATAGCTCAAACTACTGGATCGATTTGGCTGAAATTTGGCACATTCAAGTGCTGAAAGACTTTTGGAAGCAATTGATCCAGGGGAAGTGCCATTTAGGCATATACAGGTGTCCTCGAATGAGACCACGAAAATTTATGGGCATATTCTCTGGTAGAAATAAAATTAAAAACAACTATAAAAATTTTTCAATTTTTTCGTCCTAAGGGAGCTGCAGCCCCCTAAATGCAAGGGGTATTTTTGAGTTACTTGCGGATAACTTCTGAACCGTTTAAGCTACGACGACCAAATCTTGGACTACATAATTCTCTGTAATTTTAACAAAATCGAACGACGAAAACCCGGATTCTCTTGCTGACCATGATGTTAATTTCTTCCAAACTTTTTGTTAATTCATCGGAAAAAGTATTTGGATCGATTTTCAATAAGCCTGTTTGAAAGTCGAACTTTTTGCATCTTTAATTTCTTTCATGCGAAGCTTAGTTTTTGATCATGATTTACCAAGATTTCCGGCAAAATCGATATCTTCGATTATCATAAAGGTGATTATACTATATGTATGATGGCTAGATAGAAACTATTTACAATCAATGAAACCCATGAAAAATAAGCAGTGTTATTATGTATTACTGAAACCTCGACGACCCTCTTTGTTCTAATAATCGAAGTTATGACGATTTGGCTGATTTTCCAGAAAAGCCAGAAAAGTTCGTTTTAACCTCCCCACTCCACTTCACCATTTAAAAAAAAGGGAGGTTACTGCAATCACTAAAATTTTCGAATTCGAGATAAGACCGCATCTATACGTTTTGAGGTCTCAGAAACCCAGAAAACTGGTTTTTAAAATGTGTCTGTATGTATGTACGTACGTTCGTAAACACGCCACAGCCCAAACTACTCGGCCGATTTGGCTGAAATTTGGTGCGTGTGCATGTGATAACCCAACTTAGATCTGAAAAGCTTTTGGAGCCAATCGTGCAACCAGAAGTGCCAATTTGGCACATCAACTTTTAAATTTTAAATGTAAACCCCCATTTTTCACGTCACCATAAGAAAGACCTTCAAATTCTGCGTCTAAAAATGTATTCATTCTTAGTGCCCTTTTTACCAAAAATTAAAAAAAAAATTATTTTTTTCGGACTTTAAAATCGCGGTACAGCCCAAGCCCCTTAACCGATTGGTCTGAAATTTTGCACATGGGGATTGTATTACACGTCGAAGAGTTGAACAGATTTTGGATTCAATCGGCCCACGGAAAGTGCCGTTTTGGCACACCAATTGCCAAATTTAAAATTATTCTCTCATTCACCCATCAAAAACAACTTTTTGAAAGGTTTATTGTTATCATCAGAAAGGTCTTCAAATTCTGGTTTTAAGTGAGATAAAATTTATTCGCATTTAGTACCCTTTGGGTAGAAAAATCGAATTTTGTAATAACACTGAAACCACGTTATAGCCCCAAACTACTGGAGCGATTTGTCCGAAATTTGGTACATGGAGATTAGGTAACCCATTGAAGAGCTGAAAGGCTTTTGGGAGCAATTGGTCAACGGGAAGTGCCATTTAGGCATATCAACTTTAAAATCTTAAACACAAGTCACGGAAATCAAAGACCCATGCGTTGGGGAGGTTCCAGCCGCTTCTCTGCTGCCTTTTTTTAAACAAACTTTATGAAAGTCGCATCAAATAATTTTTTTAATGCGTTAGCAAAAAGTTTCAAATAATTTAACATCGTTGTAGGCCAGAATATCCGGGTTCTCGTCGTTCCATTTTGGTAAAATTACATGAGATTATGTAGTTCAATAAGCTAAATAAGTGACCCAAATTTGGTTGTCGTAGCTTAAACGGTTCAGAAGTTACCCGCAAATAACTCAAACATAACCCATAGATTTAGGGGCTGCAGCACCCCCAGGAAGCGGAAATCGAAGAATTAGTGTATGTGTTTTTAATTTTATTCTTGACCTAAGATTATGCCCATAAAATTTCGTGGCCGAATTTGACGACACCCTATATATCTTTATGCAGGGTTGGGCAAAAGTATGCCTATATAATTCTTGAATCGCAAATTTTCGGCAGATATCCTCGAAGTGGTATAACATTTTTTGCATTCTGCGTCCGATGGGGTGACTGCCAATTTTTTTGGTGCAGCCGTTATTGACATAATGACGTCATAATTTTTTTTTTTAAATGGAAACCTACATTTTAATCAACTAATTCGGAATCTACGAGAATTTTTTTGGGACAGAAGCATGTGTCATCCTTGACCGGAAGCGCAGTCACCTATCTCTTCGAGGTTTTAGAAAATCTAGGGCGGCCGTGACTGCACTTCCAGTCAAAGGGAAGAGAAGAGAAGAGTTGAGGAAAATGTGGGTTTCCATTTTAAAAAAACACAGTGATGACGTCAGATGATACAGAATGCAAAAAAACGCTATACCCCTTTGAGGATTTATGATGAAAATTTACGATTCAACACTTATATGCATTCTTCCATAGTTTTGTCCAACCCTGTATATCAATTTCTAAATTTTAAATACAAGGGCTCATTTTTTGCCATCATTGGAAAGCTCAATTCTGATTCTAAAAATCTATTCACAGTTCCTACCTTTTCGGCGGAAAGTAATGAAAATTCTCATTCTCGTTTAAAACTTGCGGACTGACAGAGAATGGTAATAAATATGGCAGGATATTAGAATTTATAAGGTAAATGCGATAGGTGAAACAGAGTTATTTTTCACCTTCTTAAACTTCTCAACCCAGTGGCGTATTTAGAAAATTAGCTTAGGGGGGGCACACAATAACACTTCACTGATAGATGGTGGCAACGACGTGCGGCCGGGGGGAGAGGTTAGCGCCGCAGGCAAATTTTTTTTTCATAATAATAGTAATAATAATAATTATAAGTTTTTCGCCGGCAGTCATTAAAGTGCATTTTTGCTGCCTCTTTGTAAAAATGCACTTGTTTAATGACAATCGGTGAAAAAATGATGTGTTCAACAGGGCAAAAAAAAACAGATTTACTACCTTGGCTGGATTCCTTCAGCCAGTAAATCTGCAATTTTTTTGCCTTATTAATAAACAAATAACTACTATGGATGGGGTATTACCAAAACAAAATGAATAATATCGAATTTAAGTAAGCATCAGCACTAAAAAAAAAATTAAAGAAAACTACAAATATATTCGCAAGTGTCCAGAACTCTCCAAATCGATTTTTCTTGGCGATGAACTTTTTCTATGTGTACCATGTTGATTTATATTTATTTACAGAAATAAAAATTTTTTAAACGTCATTTGAAAATTATAATTATTATTACTATTGGAGGGCGTTAGGGGGGGCACAGGCCCCCCGTGCCCCCCCTCTAAATACGCCACTGTACTCAACCCCTCACCATTTTGCACCCCTCAAGCGCTAATTTAGCAAAATTCCCAAGTTTCTGTTTTTCTTTCGGTAATTTTGTTAATTTAAGATAAATTTATATTTAATCTTCAATTTTGCAACCCCCTTTTTTCACAATTCGCTTATATTTCTAATTTCTTATTATTTAACGGTAGGTAGTAAATTTTCAATTTTTTTTCGCAGGTTCTATTATTTAGATCGCTTCCTTTATCATAAAGCATATGCTTCGACGCTACCACTATAATATGCACCCAAACCACAAAGTCCACCTTAACTCAATCTGAGTAATTTTCGGTGAATAAGCATCCATGTTTAAAGATACACGTCGCTTTGATATACATACCTCTTCCGTTGGCGTTTATTATATTTACATTTGGCTGACACTTTCACTGGAAATTTCACTACACCTTTTCCAGTAGTAGTTCAGAAAGCGTCAATTAAATTTCAGAATCCATCAGTTGTTGTGGTTCAGATTAGCCAGTTCAAATTCAGAAAGCGTCAATTGTATTTTAGGATAGTCACATTAATTTCAGAATGCGTAGGTAATTGAATTTCAGATTGGTCAATTTAAATTCAGAATCCGTCAAGTGTAGTTCAGAAAACATAATTTGCATTTCAGAATGCATTATTAATTCAATTGCTCCGGCATTAGGTTACGTTCTAAACTACAATTGACGCATTCTGAACTACAATAATTATTGAAGCATTCTGAAATTCATTTGACTAATCTCTGAACTGCATTTGACGCTTTCTGAATTTCATCTGATTAATGTGAACTACATTTGTCGGATTCTGAAATTCAATTACCCGAACTACTTAAGTACATCTGGAAAATGAGTAGTGAGATTTTCTAAACGGAAATACAACTTCTCAGTGAATGCTCTAGCCAAATTCAAGATTTTTCGATTTCAGGAAATTCTCTTCGTTTCCGATCGCTTATGCTTGTTGGATTCAAAAATGACTATTAGTGAACCAACAAGCATAGTATCTGCAACTCGAAAATTTCCGGAAATCGTAAAATCTTTTGTACGTATGACAATATGTCTGGCAAATTGCACGCTTCTTCCGGCAAAGTGTAGGCCACGGTGTGTGTAGGCTTTTACATTGCTTGTCGCGATCGATTGTGTTAATTCCGATAAGGTAAATCAATTTAGTTGTACGATGGGATCTGGGATCGAAGACATTCTTAAGGCTGACAAAAACCGCGTCGCCTTCCTACGCAACAGTGGAACCAGTTCACTGTGTTATAAAGACGGGAAAAGTGACTTGGCCCTATTTGGAAGTGATTCTCACGGACTGGGTTACTCGAAACACTATTGATGCCTGCCCCGTTAACCTCCGAGAGTTATTGCACCATATAAGTACCTACAACTCTTCAATAGCTGTTCCTGAGTGAATAGCTGCCACAATGCAGATAAGGAAATTGAGAAAATTTGTTTCTGGTAATTGAAGCTTTTGGATCCTGCCACCATAAATCAAAAGGAACAGATCCTTTAGTTCCGAGAATTTGAGTCTTCGTGTTAGCACTCAATTCATTAGCACGACTTTGCTTCTGATTTATAATTCTCTTCTCAATATCGTAAATAATATTTTTAAGAGGTCGTAATAAGCAGGAATCGGTCTATTGGGAAAAAGATACTTAAAGTATACGACAGCTAATTACAGGATTTCAGGAACGGTTCAGCCCCTAAGTTTCAACCCCCTATTTCACCACACCCAATCATAATTGTTTAGCGTTTAGTTGCTGCATGTACATTCTACATTCACAAAGTCTGTGAAAAAGTTTAAATTTATATACCGTCTCCGAGATTGCCAATTTCTAACTTTTTGCCACTGTTACTCATTGTGTACGATGTTCGAGATAAGATATTAACCATCAGTATAATAGAACACCCCTTACTACATTTGTCGAAAAAAATTTGTTTGTGTCGGTTGTGTGGAAGCCAAGTTGTGAATACCTACTCCTTAGAAGTCCATTTGTCATGAATAAGTCAGATTTTGGAGAAGGCTTACCTATAGGTCTGTAATTTTTGAGATCAGGGATACCTATACTACCTACCTTTTCTAAATATAGATTTTAGGTTGGTTCGAAAATTTTCCGAAAGATAGAGAATTACTGCTGACGATGTTAGTGGCTCATAAATTTTGTTGTCCTAATAAGTTGACTGAAATGTTATCGACACCCCTATTCTTCGAATTTTTCAGGTTTCGTCCGATTATCTCAAAGGTTGTAATTGGTTCAATGTAAATTGACTTTTCATTTGAAGGAAAATTGTTAGAGAACTGGATTTGATCCATTTAATCCAAATTATTCACGAGATTGCTAACAAGACTGGTCATCATTAATGACTTACAAATAATACCCCGCTTAATGTTATGCCAATATTAGCGTTGATCATGGTGAACACATGCAGCGGCCTTCACATTCGTTTTAGCTTTATGCCTACCGCCCTTTCATCTTCAATTCTCCATAACTAAGAAACGGTGAGGCACACAAAACTGGCGCAATGGTAACAATTGCTCTGGAAAACCTACTCTGCAACATAGGTATGTCCTTTTCAAAAAAATCTGATCCAAACCCAACTTCCATAAGGAAAGTGACCCTTGGACCTTGGATTACCTACAACCGGAAGAGACCAATTAAAGGCAAAAAAATGCACCTCCAAAAGTCGGAGAAAATTTAACCATTGGACCGCCTACAATTAGAGCAGGTTAATTGAGCGCAAAAAATTACTCCCTCAAGATTCACCCCCTTGAACCCCGAAACAAAAAATGGAGAAAATTTTTACCCTTGGACCACCTACAGAGTAGACTAATTGAGCTCAAAAAATTGCACCCCCAAAATTCACCTCCTGAAGGTTGAAACCCCCGAGCACAAAAAAAGAGACAGGCCCTTGAACTACCTGACTAATTGAACGCAAAACATGCACCCCCCAAAACTCATCCCCTTCAAACTCGAAACAAAAAATGTAAAAGTACTGTTAATACTATAGAAATGAACTTACTCTTGTATATCATAAAGGGGTGAAATCATGAAGGGTTGAAAACAAAAACCTCTAAATAGCGTCTTGGTCTTGGTCTTGTCTTGAATTCGAGACCAGCAAGACCAAAACAAGACCAAAGCTAGTCTCGGTATTGTGCGAAACTCAATAATCTCAATGGTTAACCGAAAGCTGTCGAACCCTACACCTACAGCGTCATTGTAAATAACTACTCTGTCCTGATATGTTGAGTATAGGCTTTGAATTTTTATAATTTAATGTTTTTGCATGCTGTTGTTTTTCACAAATTATCAATGAGACGTTCTTTGAACTTCATAGTTTCAGGATAAACATTGCTCCTCTGTATTAAATAACAGCATTTCTTGAACGTTTCAACCCCTAAATTATAACCCTCTATTTCACCACCCCCACAAATGAAAGTTGTGCTATACATTTTATCATCCCAGTCCAATGTGTTAAAGATTTGTTTAAAAGTTTGTTTTCAACCCCTATTAATCAACCCCTTTATGACTTACAGGGGTAATTTTATTTCTGTGGTCTTGCATAATTTTTTTGTGAATACGTAAATAAATTAATAAGGACTATGTGATGAAAATTTACTGCAGTTAAGTAGAAATACCAAAATGACACCTAAAATACGACTATTATGCAAATTTATGTTTTGGAGGGAATGAAATATTGCGAAGAGGGTTGAAAAGTTGTAAATAGTAAAAATATAACTCAAATGAGTAAATAAGTGAAAATTAACTGTGGTTAAGTAGAATTACAAAATGTAAAACGAAAATAAGCCAGTTAGGCAAATTAAACTTTTGTGAAGGTTGAAAAAATTATACCCATTGGGAAGGGGGCTAAAAAATTGTATAAGGTAAACTGAATTCAAATGAGTTCAATCTGTTACCGAAGGAAACCGAAATTACGTGAATGTTGCAAAATTAACACGTAGGTGGTTGAAAAATTTTAAAACGCGATGAAAAGTCAATGAGAATTAGCCGTAGAAAGAAAATAACTCGAAAATAAGCCAATTATGCAAATCCAGCTTTTGGCGGATATTGAAATATTGCAAGAGGGGTTGAAAAAATGAGTAAAATTTGTTACCGAAAAAAAATAAAAATTGTGTAGGTGGATGAAAAGTCAAGAGGGGTGAAAATTAACTGTATTACGTAGAACTAGCAAAAATTACACGAAAAAGAAGAGGTCTGCGTAAATTTTGCTTTTTGAAGGTTCATATAATCGTGAAAGGGGTTGAAGAACTGGATGGGTTAAAAATTAACGAAAATGACTTTGAATTACCGAAAAACCACAAAGAGCCGGAAAAACTTATAATAGTAGTTTATAACCCAAAGCGTGAAAGTGATGTTTTACGCGGCGAAGGAAAATATGGACAGTCGAGGCGTAGCCGAGGCTGGCCATTTCCTGAGACGCGTAAAACCACTTTTTCGCTGTGGTTTATACAACATTTTTCTTCCTACACCAGTTAAAAATAAATAATTAATTAATTTTGAAATTTGAGAACCCAAGTGACAGATCAAGAAAATCTAGACGTCAAGTCCTACAATTGAAATTTGGCAAAATCGCGTGTGCTGTCTTCCGTCGTACGCCAATCACCGTCGCCATATTGTCCATTTTACACGCCTAGCCGTTAGGTAGTATAATTTTTGCACGACTAGCCGTGAGAAGCGGTCCTTTCACAGCCCTTCTCGATCCCGAAAATCTCATTTTCAGTTAGTGTAGGAAGAAAAATATATTTACTCCGCTTGCTAGAAGTTAGAGGTTGTTAGTAGCCTAGGGACTGGTTTTAGGTTGAAGGTTCAAAACTTTTTTTCAGTAGCTGACCGAAATCTATCGAACTCCATAACTCCACATGAAAAAATTTCCAGTTTCAACCCTTAAATTTCATCCCCCTTTTTAGGTCATAATTAACACACTAAATTCAGCCTTAATACGTTCTCGTATATTTACATGTTGACAGCTTTTTTGAATCATTAATGGAAGGCTATCGAATGACGCCAATTTCAACCAATACTTATTAAAATGGAATTTCGGGTTGCAACCCCTAATTTCCACCCCATTTTGCGAAAAAAGCGCCCCCTGCAAGATTTCGTTGTCATATGTGTGTACGTTGGGTTTTGAATAACTGTGTGCAATCTATGGGGAGTTGTCATTTTTTATGGGTCTCATCCCTTAAATTTCATTCCCCGAAATTGACACCTCTTCACCTTGACCTCGACTTGAAAGTCGAATGTGCATACCAAGTTAAGATACTTCGACTACTTCTCGAGTTATTGCGACTAATGGTTTTTCGGTTTTTCCCCCCTAACCCCTTGGTCCGGTATGGCCCAAAATCAATCCCCCCGAGTATTTCGGGTTACACAACTGTATACCAAGTTTCAGCCCGATATCTCAATCCGTACTCAAGTTCTCTGCCGGATAGACTTGATGAGGATCGACCGAGCGAGCGAGTGAGTAATCTAAAACGAGAGTGCCTATTCTGCTACGGTACTAAAACCAGAGCTAATTTTTAGCAAATCTGAAGGCATATGCGGAATCAGCAACACAAATTCGCACTTTCTGTGTAACAATAATTATAATAATCTCAGGATTTTCTTGAAAATCGAGGGAGAAATTAATTCTGTGTTTAAGCGTGCTATTTTGAAGGGCCGATGGCCCTAGCTTGCTTACTTGCCATCATCAGGTCACCCTACTAGAAGATGTAAAAGAGGCGATAAAGTAATTCAGATGGTTTTTACGGCAGTTCTTACGTGGATAAACAGAAATGTACAAACATTGCATTGTCAACAGATAAGATCAAACAGTGAACGTTAACAACAGTTTTTGGAGATCTCGATGCTTGATAAGGAATGAAAGGCCCCTCTTCTTGCCTTTACAAAAATTAGCTGTCTTATCGCATGAAATGATTACGACGCTCGTAAACGCTGCCGTTGCGATGTTAGTACCCCCGAAAGATTTGCAAATTAGGTTAATCTAGAACAATCCTTGACCACTAAACATTTTGATACGGTCCGATATCGGAACGAACTTCCTATATGGATGCCCCACGCAAACCCACACTTTCCGTCTAGAAGAATCCACAACAGTGCATGTTTGATATAATGACGAACGCGGTAATTATGATTTGTAATAAGCAAAATTTTGATTGGTAATAAGCTCATTAGGAACGCTTTGTAGTAGTAATAACAATGCTTATCATAGGTTGTTATTACTTATTACTGTACTTAAAAAAAAATAAACAAAGCTTACCTGTGGCATTTCGCTATCTGAGTAACAGGCTGGTAGATGGGCGAAGAGGTGTTGGAGGTACGCTTTGCATACCTTGCTGGATTAATACCTGCGTGTATTACCTACTCACAGTATGCATCGAGTTACGATGAAAGTCGTTTGCACCACGATACCTTCTTTATCTAATGGACTGAGATTGAGGGTCAGGGTTGTGGCTGAGTGGGAGGATAGAAATAAGGCACCATAGCTCTATTGTTGGAATTTCTATAAAATAATTGTGATTTATATCGCACGAGGCGAATGTTAATGCTTGATTAAATTCGTCGCAGGATATGCTGAAAGTAAAATTTATTTACTTCATACTGTGGCTCATTTGCTTATTTCCCGGACTCCGGTAGGTGACACATTACAGTAGTCCGGTAAAATGGTTGCTAAATGCTAGATTGAGATTATTTTACATCAGAATCTGCCACTACATAAATAGATTTTATAGTCCTTAAAGCCCTTAAAACTAAGGAAAGTGTACCACAGTTATGAAGTAAAACGTTGTACGTTATGCGTCCGTTACACCTCTCAGAGTACTCGTTTCGAAATTCAATAAACTTGTTTCGTTCTTAAACTTAAACTACGAAAGCGTAGAGCTGCCATGATATTTGCTAGCTTTTTTTATTTTGTAATTTACAGAAAAAGTGTAAATCTACAGAAAAAAGTGTAAATTTACAGAAAAAGTGTAAATTTACAGAAAAAAGTGTAAATTTACAGAAGAAGTGTAAATTTACAGAAAAAGTGTAAATTTACAGAAAAAGTGTAAATTACAGAAAAAGTGTAAATTTACAGAAAAAGTGTAAATTTACAGAAAAAGTGTAAATTTATGTTTTCGTTCTGAGAGTTGTACAGGGTAGTCCAAACGCATTAATACACGGCTCTTACCTACGGCCAAATTTTAAGATGAATAGAATAAAAAATCCATGGTAAATGCTTGTATAATTTAGCAATATACAAAAAGTACATAAATTGAGCAATACATTTTTAAATTTAAATTTTCATTATTAAGAATATTTTCTCAGAATGCAAGATTTGTTGTTTTTGGTCATTTTATTAATTAACAGCTTGATAACAGCCCGATAAAAAATATAGCAAAATGGCTCGTAATCCTGCACTCTGAAGAAACATTTTTTCCTTGGTAACGAAATGCGCCATTTGTTGTAAAGAAACTTATAATTGGGCCCCGTTAAAATTCTTTAGTGGGCGTGTACAATTAGTGGGAGGCATGTGGTAAGACGAGGACGATTGCATCGGTTGCACATATGATGAAATGCGTTGTTGCCGGATCTCCCCGCGAAATTTGAATTAATGAAAATTTAAAAATTTACTGTTCGATTTATCAAAAAAATTAAATTATCACCATAAAGAAGGACTCACAGGGAATCCAAAAAGATAAAAACGTGGGTGGTGCCATTAAAAAAATAAATATTACTCATTGTTTATCGCTAAATTATGCAAATTCCAAATTGCGACGAAATGAAGGTAATTTATTCTAATTTACATTGGATTTTTATTTTATTTATTTATCTTATTGCTTGGCCTTGAGTGCCGTGCATTAATACATTTGAACTACCCTGTACAACTCGGTAATGGTGCTCTCAGAATGGAAACAAATTTACACTTTTTCTGTAAATTTACACTTTTTCTGTAAATTTACACTTTTTTCTGTAAATTTACACTTTTTGTGTAAATTTACACTTTTTTCTGTAAATTTACGCTTTTTTCTGTAAATTTACACTTTTTCTGTAAATTTACATTTTTTTCTGTAAACTTACACTTTTTGTGTAAATTTACACTTTTTTCTGTAAATTTACACTTTTTCTGTAAATTTACACTTTTTTCTGTAAATTTACACTTTTTGTGTAAATTTACACTTTTTTCTGTAAATTTACACTTTTTTCTGTAAATTTACACTTTTTCTGTAAATTTACATTTTTTTCTATAAACTTACACTTTTTGTGTAAATTTACACTTTTTTCTGTAAATTTACACTTTTTGTGTAAATTTACACTTTTTTCTGTAAATTTACACTTTTTCTGTAAATTACAAAATAAAAAAAAGTTAGCAAAAATCATGGCAGCTCTACGCTTTCGTACGATTCCGCCGAACATCGAAAAATATTTATTGCATTTTTGTCACATCAACTTTGAAATTTTAATCATTAACCCCTATTGTTGACATCACATACGAAAGGTCTTCAAATTTTTAATTAAAAATGTATTCACACTGAGCCATTTTAGCTCCGCCTCCTTTTTGCTAACTATTCCTCGATTCTGTTAACATGCACTTACCAACCTAGTATCTGTTTGTGGGCCAAGTGAGGGGTTCTGAAAAAATGGTTTTTCTCCTAAAATTATGAAACTTGTGTGTTCTGTTAATCAAGTTGATGGCTAAATCGAAAAAATTATTTTTAAAATTAAATCGATTTGGGGAGTCAATTAGGAGGACTGAAAAAATTGGTCTTCTCCTAAAATTATGAAACTTGGAGGTTTTGTCAATCAAGTGGTGGCTAAACTGGGAAAAACATTGAAATAAATTAAATCGATTTTAAAAATCGAGTGACTGAGAGATGAATGATAATGAAATTATCCTTTTTTCAGTCGTTTGATTGAAACACTCTGTCTTCGGCGTCGTGCATCAAACTTTAAACTCATGAAAAAAAGTTAGAATAGGTACTTTCACAAGTAGGTAGTACAAATAATAACTATTAAAATCTTATTTTGGGCGTATCCCTTCTCGTACTTATTTATTTTAAGTATAGCCTATCAGCAAAAGGGCAAAAGGGGCAGCTAATCTTAGTTCAGGATTTAAGAACTCAATTAGGGCTATCATCAGAGTCTAAAATTTTGGTCCAGAAACACCCCGTACTTGGCTAAAAGTCAAGGTAAATATTGGTTCCATAATACAGGGTGAGTCTGAAAGACTCCACATCCTTTATACCACAGAATCTACTGTTCAAATGATAATAATAATAATAATAATAATAATAATTTATTACATCCAACAGGCATAAGCCTATAGTGGATACAAAAAAATGCGAAGTACAATGGCGGAATCTATACATCGAAAACTAAGATTCATATAAGACACATAAACGATTTTTTACTACAGGAGTCTTAAAGTTGTTACAGAAAATATCAAATTCTTCAGATGGTAAACAATTATATAATCTAAAGCAAGAAATGAGAGGACTATTGAAGTGGTGATGAAGCTTGGTGCAAAAATTATTGGTCAATTGTGATTCCTCTTGATGTTATAATAGCCGCCAAAGATCTTCATTTTTAAACGTTCTTTTTAAATATCTTTCGAAAGGTGTATCGTAGGATTTTGAATTTTTGCACAGCATTGTTACAGACCAAGAAGCAACTGCTGATGGTACTTCCGGGTGTAATTAATTTTAACGGCGTTGAGCACTCAACTCCGGATAGTATTGTTAATGCGTTTTGCGACTATTTTAGTAGTGTTTTCATACATTCCGATGATTCCCCTTTTGATGAGTCTGGTAGTCATAACCTGTTTAATCAAACTATTTCCGTTTCTCAGATTCCAGAGGTTGATATAATTCAAGCTCTAAGACAAAGTAAGAATGGTATGACGTGTGGTCCAGACGGAATACCCAGTTTTCTGCTTAGAGATTGCGCAGTCATATTTGCTGTTCCGTTATCCCTTTTATTTAACTTGGTTCTCAGTAAATCAAAATTTCCTAAAATCTGGAAGGAGGCTTGTGTTACACCAGTTCATAAAAAGGGGGATATGTGTGATGTATCCAATTATCGCCCAATTTCTTTGATTTGCAACTTCGCTAAAGTATTGGAAAAAGTGCTATACAAACAATTATATTCAGCTGTAAAGCCATTAATTTCAGAGTATCAACATGGGTTCTTATCAAAAAGATCAACTATCACTAATCTAGCTTGCTTCACTCAGTATGCCTCTGAGGTAATTGACAATAGAGGGCAGGTCGATGTCATCTTCACCGATTTCAGGAAGGCATTTGATCAGTTAGACCATTTCATTTTGCTCTCGAAGCTCAGGTGTCTCGGATTTGCGGATTCGCTACTTACATTGCTAAAATCATACTTGATGAATAGGGAAAATTTTGTTAAATATAGAAACTATGTATCTAAGAGTTTTGTTCCAGATTCAGGGGTTCCGCAGGGTTCAAATTTGGGCCCTCTTTTATTTTTACTCTTCATTAATGATTTGCCTGATTTGATATCTTGCGAGAAACTTCTTTATGCTGATGATCTTAAGTTGTTTTACAAAATTAAGGATGAGCGTGACTGTGCATTTCTACAGCATAATATCAATAAGTTGGTTCGGTGGTGTAATTCAAATAGGTTGTATTTAAACATTTCAAAATGTTTTGTCATGTCGTTTTCAAAAAAATTTGATGTTATTTCTTACAATTATTGTGTTGACGATGACATTTTGGGCCATGTGGATGCTTTTCAGGATCTAGGAATTTTGTTTGATTGCCAGTTATCTTTTACTAGTCATTTGGAACACATTGTCACTAAGTCATTTCAGTCTTTTGGCTTTATTTACCGAAATTGTAAAAATTTTTCATCTAAAACGCTGCTTACTTTATTTTTCTCACTTATTCGATCTCGCCTTGAATATGGCTGTTTGATATGGTTTCCCATTCATCAAGTTCATGTTAGCTATCTAGAATCCATCCAAAGGAAATTTTTGAAATTTGTTTCTTACCTTTTGGATGGTGAGTATCCCGTGAGGGGTATTGGTCAGTCTTTGCTTTTGAGCCGTTTTGGTGTTAACTCGCTTAGCACCAGACGTGTCATTTTAATTATTCGGTTTTTATTTAATCTTTTAAATAATAATATAGATTGTCCTATGCTCCTCGGGAAGATTAATTTCTTAGTTCCAAGAGCTAATGCTCGCCATTGTTTCACCTTTTATTGTATGCCACATAAAACTAATGTCCTTTTGAAATCTCCTATATCACTAATGTGTAGTTATTTCAACAAATTGCCGATTGATTGTGATATTAATTTTACAGGCCTCAAGCCTATCTCTGATATAGTTGTTAATACGTTTGGTATATAATTTGATAGTAATCCGCATATGTAATTGCTTATTTTCTTTCTATTTTCTGTTTCTGCTCTGCATTCAATTCAATTCAATTTTGTTACATTCAAATTTCCTGTAATTGGGCGTCAGCTTGTTTGAAATAAATTATTATTATTATTATTATTATTATTATTAAGACATTATCCAAAAAGCGGATTTCTGTTATACAGGGTGGCCCCGATGTTATTTGCCCTTGAACTTTTTTATGTCTGAAAATATTGCTAATTTGCCTATGCGGCCGTATTCCCCGTTCAATTCTAAAACTTTTTTGGTTCTTAAAATTTTTCGAGAAAACTAACCACTCACGAGAAAAATTGAAAAAACCGAAAACATGATGCAGGTAATCACCTTAAAACCAATGATGAGTCTACCTCATAAAAAAGTGAAATTACCATCAATGTTTTTTCTTCAGTTGTGAGCAATGGTTCTGGGCACAGATGTAGAACAAAACCTTCAATGCAAAAAAATAGTTGAAATGTGATGCGTGTCAACGTACACTTTGCCTTTTATTGAAATTGTAGGTTTATCACGATGATCATGTTTTCGGTTTTTTCAATTTTCCTCGGGAGTGGTTAGTTTTTTCGAAAAATTTTAAGAGCCGAAAAAGTTTCAGAATTGAACGGGGAATACGGCCGCATAAGCAAATTAGCAATATTTTCAAACACAAAAAAGTTCAAGGGCAAATAATATCGGGGCCACCCTGTACAGTCGAAAAACTAAATAATGCACTTTATGCCAAATTCTTGAGCGAATAATTCTTAACTGGCTTATAGTCCTAGGTTTTTTGGCCCAGCAATACAACCCCTAATTGGTGCCGGTTCTAATCACATGGAAATGCACCACTATCGAAGGCTGGTTTTCTAAATTCTGAGCGTAACGCTCAAGAGTTGGGTGCATGACTTACTTTCTCGACTGTACAACAGGGATCAGCTTTTTGGATAATGTCTTAAGTACCATCAGTAGTTGCATCTTGGTCTGTAACAATGCAATGCAAAAATTCAAAATCCTACGATACACCTTTCGAAAGATATTTAAAAAGTACGTTTAAAAATGAAGTACTTTGATGGCGGCTTATAACATCAAGAGGAATCACAATTGACCAATAATTTTTGCACCAAGCTTCATCATTTGAACAGTAGATTCTGTGGTAAAGGATGTGGAGTCTTTCAGACTCACCCTGTATAAACTTACCGTATTCCCTCGTGCAAAAGCAACAAAGTAAGTAGGTTGCTACTTTTGACTTTTATCAGGATTTGACGTTAGACTTTAGGCAAATACACCACGGTCAAACTGATATTTCGTAACATTAGAAGCAATCATACATGCACAAGCAAAAATAAAATAAGAGTAAAGGATCTGGGAATATGTTCACTCCAAACTCTCTTGCTGTTCTAGCGTTAGAAGTTCGGTTATCAAAATGCCCATCTCACTACCCTTAGTTTAAATTCGACCGAGTAACTTTTGTATTTGACCATGGCGGAATTTCGCAAACCTAACGTCAAAAATGTGACATAAAAGTCCAAAAGTATATACCTTTGTTGCTTTTACACGGGGGAATACGGTAATTTTATCGTACGGAAAGAAAATGAATGTTGATGAACGATAAAAAGTATACGTAAGGTAGAGGTAACGGTGTATAAAATTGATTTTTTAAAAAACTTACGATGCACTAATCCTTCAATTTCAAAACAATATACAGGGTTAGTACAAAGTCCCGGGACGGCCAGTTATCTCCGTTATTTCTTAAGATTTTACTTTGAAACTTGGTACGCGGGCACAATTAAATGCAAGGAATTCAAAACTGTTTTTAAAAATTTTCTTGAATTTCCGGTTAAGCCGGAAGTGGCCCTAAAAATCGTTTTTTTAAATGGAATTATACTTTTTTCTCAACGGATTCGAAATTCACGAATTTTTTAAAGTCAAAAACATGTATCATACTTGACCAGAAGTTAAGTCGCGGCCACCCTGGATTTTCAAAAACATCGAAGAAATCGGTCAAAAAGCAACATTTTTCAAAACCCCAAGTACACGTCAACCTTATTTTTTTAAAGCAAATTCAACCAGCCAATTAAATTTTTAAAAATTCTTTTTCCCATTTTGGCTGATTATGAATATTTAATAAATTTCAAAAAAGCAAAAACAAACAAAAGGAAATGTAATTGGGCAATTGAATTTGTATTAAAAAAATAAGGTTGACGTGTACTTGCGGTTTTGAAAAATCTTGCTTGTTGACCGATTTTCTCGATGTTTTTGAAAATCCAGGGTGGCCGCGACTTGATTTCTGGTCAAGTATGATACATGTTTTTAACTTTAAAAAATTCGTAGATTCCGAATCCGTTGAGAAAAAAGTACGATTCCATTTAAAAAAATCATTTTTAGCGTCACTTCCTGTTTAAGGTTTAAGTATAGAGCATATTTAATGTGATTCTGACTCAGGAGATGGCTCCACACTCACAGAATTAGTTGTATTGTGGGTTGCGGGGCCGATTTCGTAGTTGCATTAAAAACCCGTCCTACGTATCGAGGATACCAAATCCCCGAAGTGTCGCTATTCGCCGCTAGGTGCTTTGCGCAGGGTAAGGTTACCGGCAGAGCACCTGCGTAAGGTTGAACTTGCCCTGTTGCCACTATGTTACTTTGACAATATACAACATAGGTACATTCATGGAATCAGATTTGTGTATCCATGACGTTAATAGTATTTACTGCATTACATTTAAGACTGTGATATGACTGATAACTGATAGGAGTTTGGTAAAGATTTTACATAACCAGTCAGGAATTAATCTATAATAGACAATTAGACAAGGCTATTTTTGAGACTCCACCAAAATAATTAAGATTCTCTTTAATTAAAAATTGCAAATTAAGATTTGTAATTTTATGCTGTAGTGTATTTATGCAGAAGTTAGTTTCTTGTTTTACATTATATTATTTTATTGTAAAAATAGTTACCGAATATTTGCGTAAATAACAAATTAATTATATTTTTGCCTACCGATCATGTATACATCTGCGCCAAAAAAATTGGGATACGTTCACACTATAAATTATAATAAAAAAGTGGCAGTCTCGAAGACGGTAGAAACTTCTACTTTTTCACAGAATTTGTAAATGAAGCATTTAACCAAGGTCCGCGTGCGGGCGGTTGTCGGTGGCTGTTGCGCCCGGCGCTCATTTATTAAAATCTAAAATACAAATGTTTTTCATCCCTAAAATGACATTCTTCGAAAAAATGGCCCTAAGGTTTTCGATCCGACAATGCAACAGCTATCGAATTCGATAAAGATATTATGCCCTTTTGCTAAGAAAAATTCAAAAAGGGGTGTTTTTGTCCCTAACCGGAAATTTTCTAAAAAATTGCAGGTGATCACAGACAGACACACAGACGTTTTTCACAGTTATTAACTTCTACGCTTCGCGAAGCAGTTACTGGAATCGATCGGAAAAATCGAATTTCCAAAAATATCAAATATTTACGTTTTAGGGTCATGGGATCCCAAAAAAGCGGTTTTTGAAAAAATGTCTGTGTGTCTGTCTGTGTGTCTGTGATCACGCTACAGCTCAAGCTATTGAACGTATCGAGATGAAATTTGGCATACATATTCAGTGGGAGATTTGTAGGTGCTGATTAGAATTTGGGCCACATCGGTCCACGGAAAGTGCCTTCTTGGCACATCAACTTTAAAAATTTAAATGCAAACCCCCATTTTTCGCGTTACCATATGAATGCCCTTCGAATTGTGCTTATAAAAATGTATTCACACTTGTGCCCTTTTGACCAAAAAATGGTGCCGTGAAAAAAAACCTATGCATAACTGTATATTTTTATGACCGGATTTGATAGCTGATTTTTTTTTAAGTCAAAAACCTTAGTGCCATTTTTTAGAAAAATGTCATTTTAGTGGCAAATGGGCCCTTGTTTCAATTTATTTTACAAAAAAAAATATTGTTACTATCGGATTCGACAGCTGCTATATTACCGAATCAAAAACATTGATGCAATTTTTTAGAAAATTTCCATTTTAGGGACAAAAAAGCCCCTTTTTGAGTTTTTCTTAGCAAAAGGGAATACTATCATTATCGAATTCGAAAGCTGTTGCAATGCCATTTTTTCGAAAAATGTCCATTTTAGGAGTGAAAAACATTTGTATTTTAGATTTTAGTAAATGTGCATCAGCCATCCAACCGCTCCGCACGCCCGACCTTGGTTAAATAAAGTTATACTCTGCCATTGTCATCAGATTTATTCCGTTTTATAACCGAAGGATTAATCGTAAAAGTGCTAACTTTGGCTGTGGATTATTCCAAATAAAAAATTCTTGGGTCATTTGCTGCTAAAATCCTCGGACCGCTTTAGCGGTCCATCAGGCATGTAACAGGTAGCGAAGGGTGGGTTTATAGGGCAGGTAACTTAGCCATTTTTCCTGTTCCTGAGAATTTATTTACTTCAAAAGTTTTAGGGAGTGTGGAGGGTAATATGGACAAGCCTGTACTGCCCTGCAATGGAAAAACATCGTATGTGCATTTTTGGGCATTTTGAGTTATTGATAGATTTGAAATCCTCAATAAATTCCCTTTTATAATTATATGATGTTTGTCAATTTTTTAAAGTTTTAAGTGGCAAAAATCTTGTTTTAAAAATAGCAAGTTTGTATTTTGACTGTCAAAGTCATAATAATGCAAGTCAAGAACAACGCATCTGCAAGTTAATAGTAATAAAGGCCGCATGTGCTAAGAAAACCGACGATTTACTAAGCATGAACCTCTTATGTGAGCACATACGGTGTTTTTAATTTGCTTCAGTGCCTCTTTCAACAAAGTTTTACAAGTGATCGTCGCAAATTTGTCAAATTAAATCTGATTGAACACATTGCTGCAGACTAATTTTCATTAACTTTATGAGACCAATATTTTTTATATTCTGCAATGTTTTTAGTGCACAATTCCGTAAAACAGTTTCTTTTTTGTGAAGCAATGTAAGTTTTGTTTAAATAAAAAAATACTAGTTTAAATCAAATCCTAGTTACATACTGCGTTTATATCATGCAAAATGTCCGTCTTGCTAGTTAAAAATGCCGTAAGTGACATTAAATTCCAATAAAACAGTGATTTTAGAAAATTTTTTTTTTTTTTCTACAAGCAAACGGTCCAACATGCATGTTTAGAAAAAACTAGAAGAAAAACATTTCAGGTAAAAAATCTATAGCGATTTGATGGCAGCCAAAACTTTGATCTTCGTTCCTCAAAAGTTGGGAAATTTCACATACGCCGTTCTTCTGTTGCACGGCAGTGTACCTTTTGTTGTATTTTGTTTATTTTGCAATTTCTATAGTTACAACTGCCACGAATATCTCGATATTATTGAATAAATTTTAGAGCGCGTCATGAGAGAGAAAATTGTAATAAACAGTACAGCAGTACTTTATATGTGGGTATATTAATGTTTTAATTAATTTGAGTTTAGTACTCGTGTAGATTGTACCCGAAGAATCTCCAGTCTCCATTTAAAAATCAATTTTCCAAGAATATTTGTTAGGTAAGTACCTAAGAGGAGCTGATCAACAAAAAACTGAGCATTGAAATCATGGTAAAATTACGCGTAAAACAATAATTCCAACTTTATTAAATAATGATAAATAAGCATTGCATTAGGAACTAATGGAATGTGCACTTGATCGTTGACAAGCAAACATGGCAACGCTGCAACCGGCTTCTTCCAGTGTAGTGTAGTGAGCCTAAGGTGGCCAAATTTTAGCTATTGGGCGATAGAGAGTGCATCCCTAGTTCGCTAAAAGTAGGCAGAAGCAGCACTGTGCAGACAATGAATTGCACGCATTGAAATTGAAATTCTAGTTCGGTAAATTGTTAATATTTCAGCGACATTATAAGCAAACGCCGGTTTTTCTTCACAGAAAGCAACACAGGCCCTATTAGAATAATTATAATAGTTAGATCTAACTATTTTATAAATTTATCGTACATAATTTGGCATTTTAATTTTTAATTATTTTTTATTAAAAAAACTGGAAATTCAAATAAATTTAAAAAAATGTGGAGATAGCCTTGCAGTTCCAGCAATTTCAGAAAAAATTTTTAACGAAATCTGGTATACAGTTTTCGAGAAAAAAAAATAAATCCCGTTAAATGCACCCTTTTTTCTACTTTTTATTTTTTTTTTCAAAAACTGTATACCAGAATTGTTTCATATTTCGACACAATGAATTTGATACTGAAGCGAACGCCTGGTATTTTTTTTATGAAATTTGAATTCAGAATTTTTTTTTTCTACTGTATACTTGAACCTTAACCGGAAGTCCAAGAAATTTTTTAAAAATTTCCTGTATTTAATTGTGCCTAGGTACCAAGTTTCAAAGTAAAATCTTAAGAAATAACGGAGATAATTGACCGTCCCGGGACTTTGTACTAACCCTGTATATTTAGGTAAAGGATACTATCGAGCTTCGCCTTATTTTGGGCTAGATTAAAAAAAAAGTGACAAAATCTGGAAAATACACTGCCGATCAATTGAAGTGATGCACCCGAAAATTTGAGTCGAATTCAAAATGCCATAACTCTCTAAGGAGTCGAAGGATTTGAATGTGCTTTTTTTACCGGACAGCATATTTTATTGGCTATTACTCAGTATGTTGTACGTTTTACCCAAACCCCCTTTATGAGATATAGAGGGCGTCAGATCCAGGCACTAAAAACTGGCCGAACTTTAGACCACTCCCAATTCTTGGAAAAAAATGTCAGATTTTTTTTGACTTGTTTGCAGACCGCATCAGGTCCATCCCTCGAGACCTTTTTTTCAATTCTCCTCTATTCTCTTTAATTGGGGCGCAGTGACAAAAAATTTGTTTTTCCGTGGACGGCTAATAACGCTCTTTCTGTATGGCAAATTTTAAATTTGTTGAGGGCATTGTAACCCAAAAACTTCACTCTCGAATACTATGACTTCGAAATTGACCTAAGTCAGGATGTCCCCGAAGAGGAGGTCGACTGAAATGGAGGCAAATTTATTCTGCCTACCAAATGATCTGGAATTGAATACGCACTTAAGTTGACACAATGCCTTCATAGGCCTATTCATCCTGATCATGTTAGAATGATCCCCGCTTTAATCGAATTACAATTAGCTTTGCTGATACCATTTCTTTGATTGACGGTTTTCGGTTAAAATGTGTCGCCTTAAATTCATGAAACCAAGGTGACGAAAATTCAAACACGGAGCCATATTTAGTTGATAAGGTAACTATTCTTTAGGCCAAGTGACAGTTTTGTCAAAATTTACGTTGCCTTGGTTTCATGAAAATACAGGCGTGCAAAATGACTTCATTTTGTCCGAAAACCGTCTACCAAAGCGAATCTTAAAATGATTAGGATGAATGGCTCTATGAATGCATAGTAATGCATAGTAATGCAACTTAAATTTGCTTTCAATTACAGCTCAATTGGTAGGCAGAATAAGTTTGCCTCCATTTCAGTGAGCCCCCTTTTCTGCGACATCCTGACTTAGGTCAATTTCGAAGTCATGGTATTCAAGAGTGAAGCTTTTGGGTTACAATACCCTCAACAAATTTAAAATTTGCCATAAGGAAAGAGCGTTATTAGCGGTCCACGGAAAAACGAATTTTTTGTCACTGCGCCCCAATAGGCATCTTGCATCAATTTTGTTTTTGATGTTAAATTGAAGTTCGGGATATATTTAATCCTTTCAGATACTTTAAGTTCCAATATCTTGTCCGTGGAGCTCAAAAAAAAAATGAGAAAGTAGCATTTTCAGACTTCGCGCCAAAACACCCCCACAGCCATTCGAACTAAATTTTCTTACATGTGACAACGTCGCTGTCTAACCTGACCCGACGTCTTTCATTCATAAATTTTAAATATTTTATAGTAGTCACCAATACTCTTTGCCAGTGGGTACAAAGGTACAAGATGTCAACCCAAGCAACTAATAACATTCTACTTACCGCCTTTTTCAACGTTAGAGGTTACTTTCGACCCCTCTTATTGTCAACTGCCAAGGTTGACTTTTCAAATTAATTATTAAACGTCACCCTCAAATAAACTGTTGTCAGATTGCATCGGCTGTACGATTTATGACGTCACAAGTCGTACAACGGCGTTTCTGAATTATTTATTTATTTACAAATAAGTAAACGTTTTTTAAACAAAATTGGTGTTTGCGGACGATTCCTTGTATCTTTATTGATGCATTTACATTATAATAGCCCGAAATTAGGAAATGTGCAAGATGCCTATTAAGATAATAATAATAATAATAATAATAAGTTTATTTACCACTGATAAAATAAATTTAACATACTGATTGCGAATTACAAAATAATTATGTGGTAAAAAGGAAGGTACGTTCAACTATGCATGTTGGGTGAACATTCACCGCATGCATATTTGATCTTCCACGTACCCCTGCAACTAAAAACATAACAGCCTGATATTCAGGCAAGACTTAATAATACATTACTAACTAAATATTACAAGATAAAAAAAACTTTAAATACTGTTCTGTATAAGATGGCGAATAGAAGAAGAAGAACAGCAAGAGTAGCTTTAATGGCAATTGATTAAAGAAGAAAAAGGTCCAAGAAAGATTCGTTCTGCTTTATGCGCATTCCTAACATACATTACTTAAATTAACTTTTATAGATACTATTGTAGTTCTAGTAGTCGCTTTTTAAAAGTGCTTTTGAAAACGTTTATATGTAAATTATTGTAATCAAATGGAAGTCCGTTCATGATATTCACTATTGCGTAGGAGAATGACCTTTTGAATAATTCCATGCTATGGGCCGGTACAGACAAGAGATGTTTATGTCTCAAATTGAGATTATGGACATCAGTCCTGAAAGAGATTCTTTCAGCAAGATATTCTGGAGACCTAGTTGTGAGAAGTTTATGGAAAAAACACGCAGCGTGCAAAAGACGTCTATGCTCCATGTTGAGCCAACCAATCTGTATCAGCCTATGAGAGATGCGACTATACCGAGGCATACCATAAACGAACCTAAGGCATGAATTTTGAATTGTCTGTATTCTGCGCTTACTAATGGAATCCAAACAAGGGCCTATTACCACATCACAGTAATTAAATTGGGATAGAACAAGAGCTTCGACAAGTGCTTTTCGAGAGGCAAAATTTAAAAAATCTTTTAGCGAATAAACTAACTTTAACGCTCCAAAAGCCCTCCGGAATACAGATTTTAAGTGAGAGACGAATCTAAGACTGTGATCATATACTAATCCCAGACTCTTGGCTTCCTGTGTTGGTGTGACGACATCATTATTGACAGTTAATGCTATTGCATCAAGCACTGATTCCCTTTGTTGCTTAGGACCAAATATAAGGAGATTCGATTTGCTAGAATTTACAATCAAGCCGTGGCCATTAGAAAAGTTTACTAGACTGTTAACATCATCCTGCAAAAGTCGTAACGCTACTTGAAGTTCCTCTTTCTTGAAGGAAATATAGAGCTGCGTATCATCAGCGTATAGATGATAAGCGCAGTGATCAATATGAGTTACTAGATGTGATGTGTAAATACAGAACAAAATTGGCCCCAAAATTGAGCCTTGCGGCACACCAAACTTTATTTCAGCTGGCTCCGAACGACTGCCATTTATAAGTACTTCCTGCGTCCTATCGGTTAGATAGTTTTTAAGCAATAATGATGAACTTTCAACAAAGCCTATATAATGTAGTATAGAACAAAGAACTTCATGGTTTAGCGTATCAAACGCTTTGCTATAATCCAACAATAACAGTGCTGTTAATTTACCCTGATCATGAGCTTGGATGATGTCATCCAGTATATTTAAGTGAGCTGTCAAACAACTGTGGTTGCGGCGAAAGCCAGACTGAAATTTAGGAATTATATCATGTGCATGTAAATATTCGCTTAGTTGGGTTTCCAGAACTCTTTCAAACACTTTAGACAAGGCTGGCAGAATACTTATGGGTCGCAAGTCTTTGTACTCTTTTGGATTTGCCACTTTTGGGGTTGGCAATATGATGGATTGCTTCCAACTAAGTGGGAATACAGATTGTTTAATTCCGAAATTAATAATGTGTGTTATTACTGGGATGATATATGGACAGCACAATTTGATAAACTTTATAGGAAATCCATCTGCTCCAACCGCATTAGACTTTAGTTTCATTACTATGCTCAAAACTTCATCCTCAGCCACAGGTTTGAACAAAAATTTATTGGGCTCTACTCCTTGCTTAACATTCCTATTGTAAAAATCAATAACATTACTTTTGGTTTCTTCGGGGATATTAGAACTAACTGATGCAACAAAAAAGTTATTTATAGCGTTGGCATCTTGCAACGAGTCAGGTATTGATAAAGTACTTTTATGGCCATTTTTAAGTTTTTTTAGTTCGTGCCACAAAGCATTTGACCCACTGCTTTGTATTTTGTACGTTAAATATGCCCTTTTTTCCTGTTTGATGGCAAAGTTAACGTAGTTTCGAAGCTGCTTATAGTAGTCCCATTTTGCAGGGCTTTTGTTTCGTTTATATCTCTTTAATGCAGCGTCACGTAACTTCATCATAAACCTAAGATTTTGCGTTAACCAAGGAACATAATTATTTTTTTTGGATGTCATGGTTTTCAACGGACAGTGTGATTCGATCAGTAGGGATAGGCAGTAATTTAAAAATTCTACTTTCAAGTCTACATTATTTAATTGCGTTATGTAAAAAAGAGGAAGAGACTGCAGATCTACATTCAACGTTTCCAGTGAGAGGCTTGCAAAGCTTCTAAACGTAAAGTTGATAGGATTCGATTTGTTTTCGACTTGCAAATTAAATTTTGAATAAATTAAATCATGATCACTTAAATGATGCATATTGTAAATTCCTGATTGTATGGAGTTTTGGTCAAAATTAGTGAATATTAAATCAATCAAAGTAGAAGAATTATTCCCAACTCTTGTAGGTTCACTTATAGTCTGATGTAGGCCATATGAGGAGGTAATGTCACTCAGACGTTTTGACTCAGTTGTGTCTAGTGTCAGCATATCAATATTGAAGTCACCAAGACAGGTCACAAAATCTGCGGTGGGGAGAATTTCAGCAATAGTGTTATCAAGTACATTCAAGAAATTTACGTAGTGCCTACGTGCCGGGTTATAAACCACCCCCACGGTAAACGAACGTTGTAGTATTAACACTTTTATCCATAGCTGCTCAATTTCAACCGAACTATATAGTATCTCAAATTTTATTGAAGATTTAATGTAGAGGGCTACGCCACCTCCCCTTGTGTCTCTGTCTCTACGAACAAGGTTGTATCCATCAATTTTATAAAGATTGCTGTCCAAGTTACTACTTAATCGGGTTTCACTCAATGTAAAAATATCAAAGGAGTTTTGTAATAGCATATTTTGAATGTCAATAAAATGACTCGTAAGGGACCGACAATTTAAATGCGAAATGAACATTTTAATGTTTTAATAGTAACAAACATGAAATTCTAAGTCGCCTCTTTTTGTTTATTTATTTATTTTATTAGTTTGAAAATCAGATGTATCCTTTAAGGCTAAAATAGTCAAAACTGAAGTAGATGAATAGAGGAGAATTGAAAAAAAGATCTCGAGGAATGGACGTGATGCGTTCTGTAAACAAGTCAAAAAAAATCTGAATTTTTTTTCCAAGAATCGGGAGTGGTCTAAACTTCCGCCAGTTTTTAGTGCCTACATCTGACGCCCTGTATATCACATAAAGGGGGTTTGGGTGAAACGTACAACATACTGAGTAATAACCAATGAAATATGCTATCCGGTAAAAAAAGCCCATTTAAATCCATCGAGTCCTTACGGAGGTATTGCATTTTGAATTCGACTCAAATTTTCGGGTGCATCACTTCAATTGATCGGCAGTGTAGTGTTGGGACGGTCAGAATATACCTATTCATCCACGTCACCCCCAAGCGTAACACGTATCTTAAATTAACAATAAGACATCTCTATATGAAAAAATTGTGAATCCCTTATGGTGACAACATACAGGGTGGTTCCCTTTTCACTGCTCACCATTGGGATCTCGGAAACTATAAGAGCTACGAAGTCGATTAAATTAGACAAAAGTTGCGCTATTTCCTAGTAAATAAGAATCTGAAAAAAAATCCCCGATATCTATCACCGTTCCTGAAATATCCTGAAAAAACTGAAATTTTCTTTTTTCGATTATGTTGAATAACTTATTTGCCTTAAGTGCAACAATAATGAAATTTGGAACTCTGGTATTATTGGTAATGGCGGAGCCAATGGCGCCATCAGAACTTTTCTAGGCCTTCTAGATTTTGAGAAACGACAGTCAACTTTCTTATTTTTTATGGCCGCCATATTGGATTTTTGCACCACTGAATAGACAAAAATTAAAGCTTTTCAACGATGTATGACACATGCACATTAATGCAGAAAAAATACCATAGAAAAACAATTTAAATTTATACTGAAAACATCTAGCAAGAGTGCACAAAACAAAAGAAAAATGACAGTTCTCATTATTGCTGAGCCAGTTTCACAAGCAGTTTTTGATCTAAATTTGAAAAATCGAGATGAACTTTTATTCAAATGAAGAGAAACAAGATATTGTGACTCTCTCTCTCTCTTTAACTAATGTTGCCTTATGCAACGTTTTATGGGCGCCACCTCATTTTACTACGCTCGAAAAGGAGGAAAAGAGTACCGACGAGAGCGACGTCACTATAATTAAAGGGTGCTTCCGGTTGGCTCAGTGAAGAGGGGGTGGGTAGGTCTCATGAAGGACGTCGAATCTATAAACTTTCTCTTTCTCTTTCTAATTCTACTAAATAAAACACCAACACCTAATTCTAGCTGAACACGTCTATTTACAATAATTACAATTAATAATAAAACTGGACAAGACGGGGAAACTAAGGGGGCGACATTATGGTGACATGACTAAGGTGTGACTAAGGACTCAAAGCACTGGGGTTCTCCCGGAGGAAGGGAAGGATTTTAGCCCGCCATGGGGTTTTCTAAGGGGGCTGCAAGGAAAGGATATTGATTATAATTGTTCCGCGTGACTCTAACAAAAGGGCGTAGTTTGAATTTGGAATAAATAAACCGGAAAGTATCCTCTCGGATATGGCTTCGAAAGAAGCGTGTCCACGTTCACGGTAGGCCTTTATGTGCTTACCAACGGGCTTTGGAGAGAAGGGAACTGGAGAAGTCCAAGTTATTTTCTGAATGAACGATTGCTCGCACTCCCTTATATCCTATCTCGGACGTCTCAGTATTGGTGGCTCTTTCCGCCAACTCCATCTGTTGGTCTTCCCAAACGGCTCCAACACACTGAACCTAGTTTCTTATATGGAATCACTGAGAATCCTTGCCAACATCAGGTAACGTCGGCGACATCTCTCGCCTGACAAGCCATCCTCTCCTCCTGTCAGCTTCTGACACCTGACGCCAGCCCAAGTCTGCCTCGCCCCCATCTGGCTTCTCTTGCCCCGTTGCTGCTCTCACGGGTCCCTGACGGCTTTCCCTGAGTGGTCCTTACGTCCAGGTACGGCTGTCATTCCCAATAGTCCCCTATTTCGCTTGTTGTAGGACGATCTGCTTCCTCGGAGATATTCACAGGACATGAAAGGGAAAGTTTAGATGGATTAATAGGGATCTAGGGCTTAGGGAACCCCGCAAGAGACAACCTGGGTCGGAGGCAAGTGACGACCACCATTTCCCAGGCTAAACGCCTGCACTCTTAGGACAGGAATGGTGGTGGTTCGTCACAATATGTACGACATGTACATAAGAAATAATAGAAATTCTACTGCTGCAGTTGCTTCTTATACGGAAAGATATCCTGAGCAGCATCAACCCCACCGCACGATTTTTTCCAGAATTTGTAAGAATTTAACAACCCACGGAAGACTGAATCAACCAAGACTTCCTTATGTAAAAGAAGCTAGTGTAAGTGAAATCAATGTGCTGGCTCAATTAAACATAAATCCGGAAGTATCAAGTAGATATGTTGCTAAGGAATGCTCAATTTCTGATTCTCGTGTTAGAAAAATCATAGAAAAACATAAATATCATGATTATAAGTTCAAAAAAGTGCAGCAACTACACCCAGGAGACTCTCAAAGAAGACAGAATTTTTGTGAATGGTTTCAAGAACACCTAAACGAAAATCCTCTTTTTTCGAGAGAAATATTATGGAGCGACGAATCTTTGTTTACCAATTGTGGAATATTTAACCGAAAGAACTCTCATCATTATGCAACAGAAAACCCTCGTTTGTTTCGTGAAATTAGACCTCAAATTCGTTTTGGTCTAAATGTATGGAGTGGAATTTTAGATAATAAGATATTAGGCCCTTATTTGATCCAAGGGAACTTAAATGGAAATTCGTATTTAAATTTTCTGCAAGATGATTTTGAAGAAATTTTGGATCAATTGCCCTTAATAACGTTGGGAAATTTAAATTGGTTTCAGCAAGATGGGGCTGGGCCACATAATGCTCGTATTGTGAGGGACTATTTGGACGAACGTTTCCCGCAATCCTGGATTGGGACCTATGGTCCTGTAAGGTGGCCACCTCGTTCGCCATGCCTAAACCCTCTAGATTATTATCTTTGGGGTAACCTAAAAGATAAAATATACGATACTCCAACCCAAAATGTGCAGCACCTGCAGCAAAAACTTTTTGATGCTTTCAACTCTGTTGTTCCTCGGAGCACCAGAAAAGCTGTGGAAGAGATGGACTACCGAACACGTTTATGCATAAGACAAAATGGTGCGCAATTTGAACATATGAAATAAACTTGTTTTCACACAGTTTTTCATTTTATTCCGCTGCTTTATTCCTTAGTTTAAATTTATATTTTATTGTTTTTCTATTGTTTTTATTTGCATTAATGTGCATGTGTCATACATCGTTGAAAAGCCTGAATTTTTGTCTATTCAGTGGTGCAAAAATCCAATATGGCGGCCATAAAAAATAAGAAAGTTGACTATCGTTTCTCAAAATCTAGAAGGCCTAGAAAAGTTCTGATGGCGCTGTTGGCTCCGCCATTACCAATAATACCAGGGCTCCAAATTTCATTATTGTTGCACTTAAGGCAAATAAGTTATTCAACATAACCGAAAAGAGAAGATTTCAGTTTTTTCAAGATATTTCAGGAACAGTGAAAGATATCGGGGATTTTTTTTCAGATTCTTATTCACTAAGAAATAGCGCAACTTTTGTCTAATTTAATCGACTTCGTAGCTCTTATAGTTTCCGAGATCCCAATGGTGAGCAGTGAAAAAGGAACCACCCTGTATAGTCCAAAATCATTGAAAATTCGATTTCCTTCTTTTCGCGATTTTATATTTGAACCACAAATACATTATCGAGACTGTTGCCATCGTGCTGTTGCCTAATGACAATGTCATAATTCTGCCTGTTTCAAACCTACAGACGGAGGAGGGTTTAAAATTGACAGTAGTTCGACTATTTTATCAAACAACTTTCTAGGAAATTTGGTAAATGAGCCAATAGCAGCTAAACATTTGTGATTTGAACCACAAAATTGAGAAAATTTGCCTTTTGTTGGTAACTGGAAATCGACTTTTGAAGAAAGTCACAGTTGACACTCAGGGCGGGTTGTACCAAACATTTATAATCCTGTGTTAAAATTAATCCTTAAAAAAATCTATAGTAACAAATTGTCGACAACAATTGTTTCTATGGTATCGTAAAGGAGTTAGCGTTAACTTCAGAATTAACTGTTTGGTACAACCCCCCCTTAGTATAATCGAATGACAGGACCAAGCAACTGCGATTTGTTTTGCCTTCTTAGAGACCTATTAATACTTGTTTATTAAAACATGATTCAATTTGTATGATTTTTGGTCGCGAAATCACTGTGCTTCGCTCGGTGCAAACGATGGTCTCAGGTGAAAGCAAACGCTACTTTTCGCGTGCCAGTCCTCGCTTGAAACACGGCATTCACCTTCCAAACCTTCTGTTCTCCTACCGCTAGAACCCCAACGTTAAAAGCGAATTCTAACAGGTGTTAATTGTGTTTTCGGCCGTTATGTAATCATTACGCGGCCCATGGCAGCACCTTGGGAGTGTATTCCAACCGGCTCTTCTCCACGTCCATTGACATTGAATCGTGAAACTATTACGTATTCGCCACCATCCGATGCCATATCCTCTCAGATTTTCTCCGGAATTTCTGACTCTGACACACCATTAATCGTCTCGAGTCCGTATAATCGCGTTTCACACGTCGTCTTTGCGCAATCGATAATGACCAAGAAGATAAAAAGATTTTCATACGACCCAGTTAGCGCAATAAAACGCGGTAGGTAAAATCCTGCCGTCCCCGAACATCAGGAGAACATCCTCGCGGGAAGGGTCGCGATCCTGCGCATGTCATTATCCTTATTGATCCTTCGCGAAATCGGTGCGTTTTAGTGCATGTAAAATCGTCCTGGATTGGTTCTGCGTCTTTTTCTTACTCGCAGGCAATTGGTAGGCTCGCGTCTGGATTTTGGAGGATGCTTGGCTCGGAGTCGATCAGGATCATGAACAAGGCCCCGAATTTGCGGCCACAAACCTCTATCATTCGCAGCTCTCCTGGTCACCAGGAAGTAATAATAACCCGTGTGTCGACCCCACACAAGGTTATCCGAATTTATGGACAAATTTTTGCTATATCTTGACAAATCTGCGCTTAAGCAAGGTAGTTTTTTTCAATTATCTACAACTTTGGTTTGGCTCTTGATTAAGCCTCAAATTAACTAGTTTGTTATCCTAATATAAGCGTATCGTGTTGAAACTGTTGCCAAAGTTGGTTTCTTACAGTGCAGAGTAATCCAAACTCGACGCTCAAGCCATTTTTTTTGGAAACGGTTGGACGAACTTTCAAAAGTTTCGCTCCACGGTTTAGCCGTCAATTTAAGCTTTAAGCGAAGGTGCATATAAAACATTTGATGCAACGACGGTCGGCGTTGCGACGCCGGGATTAATATTTTTTCCACCAACACCCCACTTGCGATACACCATTGGAGAGGTCTTTTTCTTTCTGCCGATTCAAACATGCTAATGCCAAAGTTTCATAATTTGAATCGTTTTCGTTTTGCTTTCTAAAAAAAAAATGTTACCTACCTCAGGCTTGTTTATCAAAAAATAGATTAAATATTTACTACAGGAAATATAATGGTTTGTTAACACCTTTTATTAACGTTTAAAATGAAAAAACATTCCAAGAAAAATTGCCTGAGCGTCGAGTTTGGATCAGCATATACAATAGTTGTTGTGTTTTGTAAGAAACGGGGTAACGTCAACCCAAGTGTTAATGTAATTAATAATCAGCCGCACTTATACATCGATTTATTTTGTTCGAAACAGTTTTGGAAATGCTCAAGTCATATACGTCACACTTGCGGAGTCTATTACCAATTAATTGAAGGCCTTGCTGCAAAAAGAGGATAAGCCCATAAAATCAGTTTTGGAGTAAAATGAAAAAAACGTGTCTCTATTGAATTTCCCAAAATATGAAGAAGAAAAATGATGCTTGTTACCTCATTTTTGCAGCAATAGTGTTATGTGAAATGAAAACTGTTTGAAGGAATCTAAAGCAACCCCTTAAAGTTTCTACCAATACAGGGAGGGCTATTTTAAACCTCCATTGCTTTCTATGGCTGAACTGTTTGTGAGAAACTTGGCCCCTTAGTCTTGGCCACTTTCACAAAACTGTTTTTAAATTTATCTTCTAGGCAGCGTGAATCGATCGAAAAATTCCGAAAAATCAAATTGCCAAAAACATCAAATCTTTACGTTTTAGGGTCCTGGGGACCCAAAAATAGAATAGAAGAAATAATTTATATGTTTTTGAAGTTTTGGCTGCGGACTCCTGTTGGCACCTGAAATGAAGGGCCAAAAAGTTCCCACCTCCCAAGTGTGCCCTTCATCCCTTATTTGGCCATAACCACACCCAAACGTAACATGGCGCTAGTTTTTTGCATTTTTTGGCGAAACTATCCATCTGACAAAAAATTTATTCTTATCTATAAACAAAAATTCTCTAATCAAAGGTTTTCTTATGAAATTCTGCATTAAAAAGTCCTTTTGATTATTTTGCTTATCCCCGCCTAATTCTCGCAAGCGACGTCCTAAGCTGAAGAACAGTCAAATTAGATTTTTGAGTAGAACTTATTATTTATACAGTGTGCCTCATTTTAACTGGAACCACCCAAATATTTCGGTTAATTTTAACCGAATCTTTTTTTCTGCATGTAGAGCTCCAAAATCTGCACCTGCGCGATACTTCACTTTATTTATAGACCGAAATCCCAGCCTACTGCGATTTAATAAAGAGGCCAAAAATGACGAAATCGTATTAGGCATTTTTTTATCGAAAAATTTTATAAGGAAAAGTTGCTCTGGATGGCCCCAAATGGCTAAATCCGAAATTTCAGGAAAAAATAAAAATGTTGAATTTCTTGAGGAAGAATCACAAAATAACGAAAAGTTCAATATTTTTGCAACATATTGGGTGCTGTGAAATAAAAAAACAATTGAAATGAATTGATTTGACATTTGCTATCGGCTATGGATGGATAAAACTTAACAATCGCAGAAAAAGTTGAAATTATTAAGATAGTGTAAGATTTTCGTTTTTCTTAACAATTTCAAGGGACTAATCTGTTGCAATGTACCACAAACAGCAAACATATGCGCTTCCATTGTTTTTTTATTTTACATCACCCGTTATGTTGCAAAAATATTGACGTTTTCGTTATTTTATGATTCTTCCTCAAGAAATTCAACATTTTTATTTTTTCCTGAAACTTCGGATTTAGCCATTTGGAGCGATCCTGAGCAACTTTTCTTCATAAAATTTTTCGATAAAAAAATGCTTAATTCGATTTCGTCATTTTTGGCCTCTTTATTAAATCGCAGTTAGGTTGGGGTTTCGGTTTATAAAAAAAGTTGAGTATTACACAGGTTCAGATTTTGGAGCTCTACATGCAGAAAAAAAGAACGCATTGATTCGGTTAAAATTAACCGAAATATTTGGGTGGTTCCAGTTAAAATGAGACACACTGTATATTTATGAAATTTTTGCTACGGACTACTGATGGGCCCTGAAATGAACGGCCGCAAACTTAACACTTCCCAAGTGCTTCATCCCTCTTTTAGCAACAACCTACTCCCAGACGTGGACATAACGCTAGTTTTTAGCATTTTTCGACTAAACTATCAAACGTACAAAATAATACTCTAATCAGGAGTATTCCTCGTGAAATTCTGCATTAAAAAGTCCTTTGCATCATTTCGCTTATCCCCACCTAATTCTTGCAAACGAAGTCCAAAATTGAGGGTACCGCTAGACTGATTTTCGGTGCGAGCGAAAAACAACCCTCAATTTCGGACGTCGTTTGCAAGAATTAGGTGAGGATAAGCAAAATGATGAAAAGGACTTTTTAATGCAAAATTTCACGAGAAATACTCTTGATTAGAGTAATTTTTTGTACGTTTGATGGTTTAGCCGAAAAATACTAAAAACTAGCGCCATGTCCAAGTCTGGGAGTAGGTTCTTGCCAAAAGAGGGATGAAGCTTACATTTGGGAGGTGTTAAGTTTACGGTCCTTCATTTCAGGGTCCATCAGCAGTCCGTAGCCAAAATTTCATAAATATATAAATAAGTTCTACTCAAAAATCTAATTTGACTGTTCTACAACTTCGGACGTCGTTTGCGAGAATTAGGTGGGAATAATCAAAATAATCAAAACGACTTTTTTAATGCAGAATTTCATAATAAATACTTTTTAGTAGAATAAATTTTTTGTCAGATGGATAGTTTCGCCGAAAAATGCTAAAAATTAGCGCCATGTTACGTTTGGGGGTGGTTTTCGCCAAATAAAGGATGAAGCGTTCACTTGGGGGGTGGGAACTTTTCGGCGTTTCATTTCAGGTGCCATCAGGAGTCCGTAGCCAAAATTTCAACAATATATAAATTATTTCTCATAAAAAATCTAACTTGACTGGACTAACAGCCTAAACTACAGAATCGATTTGGCGGAAATTTAGTATGTGCAGCTTGCATTGAAAAAGGAAAAATTGATTAGATTTTGGGACAAATCGGTCCACATAAAGTGCCATTAGCACATCAACTTCAAAATTTTAAATATAAACCCTCATTTGAAGCTCTTTGAATTCTGCTTCCAAACATGTATTAACACTTAGTGCCATTTGGCAAAAAAATCATCAAACACGCTACAGCCGAAACTATTGAAGATATCGAGATAAAATTTTACGCACACGTTCAGTGAGCACCCTGTAGATGATGATGCGATTTTGGGGCAAATCGGTTGATTAAATAATTTCCAGATTTATACGTCTGTATTGCGCCTCGCCTACGTTTACAAAGAGAGCACCTCCGATAAATCTGGGGAAAAAGTGCGCTTCTTTTGAGAACGCTGCCTGAACGTTTGGAAATGGAACAAAATCTTATATGGAAGAATTGTTGGCAACAAATATATCTATAAAAAAGTCAGCGACAGCATATAAGTATCTATGTATGATATGTAGCCTATGTGTTTTAATTTTCTGTAAAAATCGGTTTGACTGTTTGTTGAGGGCTATTCTTCATAGATACGTATACGCTGGTAGATCTTTTCGTAGCCAACAATTCTTCTGTTTAGGATTTTGTTATATCTTCAACCGCTTACTCAGCATTCACGTTTTAAATTGTTAAAGCGGGGTGTTTTCGCGGACTTGAAGGCAACGAATAACTGAAACGTTTTAAATAGGTTTTAAATGGTTGACTTTTATTCTGTTTTTATTTAAATTTGACATTGTGGTTAGACGATCGATAAAATGCTAGTAAATCCGGGTAAATTCCATGAAGGGAGTAGGACATTTTCAAGTAGCTCTCTCACCAAAGGATCACTTTTAACCCGATTTCAAATCTGGACGAGGCTTATTTTTTTGCATTGAACAAATAGGTACTGAAACGCCAAAAACATCACATCTTTACGTTTTATTTTCTTGCATTTCCATATTTACAAATTTTGTGCGTAGAAGTTTCTACCATCTTCGAGATTGGCATTTTTTTTTTAAATGTTACCTCTTGTGGCATGTCAAAAGCATTTTTGGGATTTCCATCATGTCTTGGCCGGTATGAGTAAACGGTAACAAACCTCTTGCTTCTACTTCTTTCCTTTTCTCGTACACGAAAAACTTGTATTTGCATCCTTCGTTAATATGTGAGTATGAGCATCTTGCAAACACTTTATTCACAGCAGCCATTATTTTGCATCAGTAGTGACATTTATACAACCAAAAGTGAAGAAGTTTTCCCGGTTTCAAACTAATTACGTGATCTTTAATAACTTAAACGATTTTTCACAATCCTCTCGATTGCAAGTACAAATAAAAAGAAAATGTTTTGCTACGGAAGCGGCTGGAACCTCCCCGCTTGGTGAATAATCCAATCTCGCACAAAAGTTTTGTGGAGTTTTTTCAAACCATTTCAATTAGCTTGTCAAAAAACCACTAAGTTTTATTGCATCTTTGAAAAAAGAATTTGAAGACATTTCATGCGCTGCTTTTAAAAACAAATGGTGATCAGCTTTCAAATTCTAAAGTTGACATGCCATTGACATGCCGTCACAATAATTAATCCAGCTCTTTGGCAGCTGATGACATCTCTAAGTACCAAGTTTGAGCCAAATCCATTGAGTAGTTTGGATTGTAGCGTGTTAATTAATGTTCCTTTGTAATTTCGAATTTTGTGATTTTATGTCAAAAAATGCAGCAGAGAAGCGGCTGGAACCTCCCCATCGCGTGGATCTTTGTATTCTGTATAGATAGTAGTTTTTTTATGCTTATTGTCTGTGACTAATTTCGCAATTTTCTGACAAATACCGACATCACCCATCACATTTGACAATATGTTCCTTTTAAGGTTAACAGTTTGCCACCCCTTTGACAATAACTGATACTTTATGTCATCCACTGTCAGCCTGCTCCCTTTTAATGAAAAATATTTTTTTCTCTATTTTCCACCGAAATGGCAGAAACTGTGAATACATTTTTAGAACGAGAATTTGATCGTCTTTCTAATGGCGACATAAAAAGGAGACCATTGTATTTAAAATTTAAAGTTGATTTGCCTAAATGGCACTTCCCGTGGACCAATTGCTTCCAAAAGCCTTTCAGGTCTTCAACGGGTCACCTCCATGTACCAAATTTCAGCCAAATCGATTCGCTAATTTGGGCTATAATGTATTTTTAGTGTTATTATGAAATTTCGATTTTTTGACCCAAAGAGCACTAAATGCGAACGAATTTTGTCTTACTTAAAACCAGAATTTGAAGACCTTTCTGATGGTGACAATAAATGTTTCAAAAACTTGTTTTGGATGGTTAAATGAGTGAATAATTTTAAAGTTACAAATTGGTGTGCCAAAACGGCAGTTTCCGTGGGCCGATTGATTCCAAAATTTGTTCAGCTATTCGACGTGCAATACAATCCCCATGTGCAAAATTTCAGCGAAATCGGTTCAGGGGCTTGGGCTGTACCGCGATTTTAAAGTCGGATAAAAATAATTTTTTTTTCAATTTTTGATCAAAAGGGCACTAAAAATGAATACATTTTTAGAAGCAGAATTTGAAGGCCTTTTCTATCGTGAGGTGAAAAATGGGGGTTTGCATTTAAAATTTAAAAGTTGATGTGCCAAAATGGCATTTCTAGTTTCACGATTGGCTCCAAAAGCTTTTCAGATCTAAGTTGGGTTATCACATGCACACGTACCAAATTTCAGCTAAATCTGTCGAGTAGTTTGGGCTGTGGCGTGTTTACGAACGTACGTACGAACGTACGTACATACATACAGACACATTTTAAAAACCACTTTTTTGGGCTCCTGAGACCTCAAAACGTATAGATCCGGTCTTATCTCGAATTCGAAAATTTTAGTGATTGCAGTAACCTCCCTTTTTTTAAATGGTGAAGTGGACTGGGGAGGTTAAAAGGCGCTAAGTATGACTAAATTTTTCGAATAACGAATAAAACTCGCTAGACTTCATAATAATCAGTCACATTTTTAGTCCACAAATCAACAAATTTTTCATCGAGTTTTTCAAAACTTTCTACGGATTTCTAATTTATAATAATTTCGAATACATTATTAGGTACATTTTTTTTGTCTTTAACATGAAAACGGTTTGCTAAATGGTCAAACTATTTAGAACAGAAAATAGCATTTTTCAAGAGCTTTCATTCAAGGTATGATTTTTTTATGTGAAAGGATATGAAACTCATATCCTTCATGTTCAAAAGATTATGGTCTTAAAGATTCATTTTCACATATGTTTACAACCAATCAACGCGTAGAAGGGTAGGTAAACGTCGCAAAAGTTGTAATGTAAATTTAAGAAACTTTTCAGCAAGTTTCAAAAAGGGGTGGTTTTATCGCTGCCACCACAGGAAGTAGTCGGAATTGGCCCTCCTCATGCAGTGAAGTAATAAATAATGTTAGGTGGCGTGCTAGAAGGGTTTCCCATCTAATTTGGACAAGGTGTTTAAACGCAATAAAACAAATTTAACGACAAGTTTAATGAGTTTTTAGTACCTAGGTACATTGAAATAAAACATGAATTTTTGAAAGTTTACAATAAATTTGGCAATTTCCAGTGTAGCCTTTTCGGTGGGTCAAACGTCGCAAAAGTTAATGCCTTTCAGGAGCTTTTCGGCAAATTACAAAAAAAGGTTGTTTTATCGCTGCCACAACAACAAGTAGTTTCAATTGGCCCTCCTGAAGCCAATGGTATAACAAAGATGATATAGTAGGTAGCGTGCTAAAAGGGTGGTTACTGGCTGTTCTTCTAATTTGGAAGACACCGGGACAGAAGAGTTTTAAGCAGTTAACACGAAGGAACACATTGTTGTAGTCATTTTTCTCATCAAATAATAATAAAATCTTAATCGGTGGTCGATTCTACCTAGAAAAGAGAGTCTTGTTAAATGTCGCTAAAACGCACCCTTTTCGATTAAAGCGGGAAAATTTCTGTTGTAAGATTTATTTTATCTGCCTAATTAGTGAAAATAAACTCAGAATATGTTTTCTTACATCATTCTAGAAAGAAAAGTTCATATGGATATGTGGCGGTAAATAGTTGCTAAGGGGGCTATGGTTCTTCGAATAACATGTTTTTCGAGACTCCATTTTCGAAGGACCATAGCTCTTTTAGGAAACATTTTCTGCCGTATCTTAATATGAAATTTTCAGAAAACTGATTTTTTGAGTACCCCTTATTTAAAGGGGCGCAGCTCTCTTATAAAGCATTTTCGGACATTATGTCCATAGGAACTTTTCTTCCTAGAATGATGAAAGGACTAACGTCCCGGAATTAGGACCATGAATATAGGAACATCCTGTATAGTATCAGTGCCAACCAGAATTTCATGCTAGTCAAGATAATAATTGAAAATAAATGCAAGGTGCAAGACCACCACCCGCATCTCGTCCCCAATTTATAGCACATAATTCACTGTAGTTCCCAGAAACCGAAAGTCGAATTCGCAAGTGAGTCAGGAACTCGATTTAATTAAGCTGGCGATTTACGATTGACCAGTTCGTGCTGCAAAATTGAGCCGTAATCTCCTCGAACCTCGAAGACTGCGTTACAGTAATTTATGAGTTAAATCGCGTCCTGAACGATCAATTACTTAAGGCTGCTCTTGTATCCCCCAGGGTTTGAGTAAATAAAAAGTACTATTCTATTAGCAATAACGTTGGTTTCAATGAAAAATGTAATTATTTGTCCCTCATAAATTAACGTCGGTGTCAAAACTAATTACACCTGCCATTGTCCCCAATTAAGGAAGAAGTACTTAAGTGCCGACACAAATACTTTACAATCCAACTAAAATTCAAATTTCTCGGTGCGTGAGGTGAATGCCGAGCTCGAAAAACTATTAATTCTCTTCTCGTTGAGATAATTAAGCGTCTCGTTAAATCAGCTTTATCTGTTGCAGGTCGCCGCTGATCTTACTCTTCATATTTATCACATCCTTCAACGGCTCACTTGGTAGACATGTAAGTATCTGATCTGGGTCACCGTCCCGCAAATTCACAGATTAGGTTGTGCCGTTCTCCAAACACAAGATGAGAACCTGTTAACTAGGAAACTAAACAAACGCAAAGCGAGTAAAAATAGTCGGGAATTTGACGAATCAAAGGTTACATTTTTTCTTCGACATTGCGTCACTGTATCACAAAGATTGTTATACTTCCTTCGACTATTTTGTAAATATTTAGATAATATTCCGAATTTTTTGGAACAGATGAAGCTTTGTGATACGCGGCGTTAATAATAAGTTTTTTATTAGACAAATGTGGCGGTAATTTAATAGTCTCAATTCAAGTTAATTTTGGGTAAGTAGGGTCGTAAATTTTCATTCTCACAATGGGCACATTCAAGTTAATTTGTCATTGAATTAGTGATTTAGGTATTGTCGGAATTATTGTTTAGGTATTATCGGTTGATATTAGGGTTGCACCGAATGTTCGGAATTATTCGGTTATTCGGCGTATTCGGCCTATTCGGCCGAATATCTAGTCTAATATTCGGCCATTCGGCCGAATATCTAGTCTAATATTCGGCCATTCGGCCAAAAATTCCAAGTTTCTTTCTACCATCACTTATTATAACTATAACATATTACTAGAAGTTGGAACGTTTAATAAAAATAAAGTAAAATTGAAATAATAAAACAATACAAAACAAAACAACTTAAAACTACAAAATATTTTGGTTAACAAAATATATAATTCACATTCTGGTTTAGACTGTTTTGTATGAAACTACAAAAGCACAAAGTTCCAAGGTTACGCCGGTTGATGCGCATGGCACACTCCACAACTATTCGGCAGAAAAGGCCGAATATTCACTATTCGGTATTATATTCGGCCTTAGGCCGAAATTATACTATTCACTTATTCAGTATTCGGCTGTAAAATTCAGCCGAATATTCGATTCGGCCGAATATTCGATTCGGCCGAATATCCAAAACCCTAGTTGATATAACAATATTCCAAACCATTGTCCAAACCTAACTTGATGCATCGAAGTTTATGGACACCCTGTACCAGATCTAGGTCACTGGACAGTGCTTTTCAAAAGTAAGTAAGCAATATTTCGGAAATATCCTCAGACAGGTTAACTTTATTTTTGGTGCATCCGACTCTGAAATTTTTTTACTCTTCCGGTTTAACCGGAAATTATCCTAATTTTTATTCTTCAAACGGGATCATACTTTTTCTCAACTGATTCGGAATCTACGATTTTTTCTGAGCTATAAACATGTGTCATACCTGACCGGAAGTAGAGTCACGATCACCCTAGATTTTCAAAAATATCGACAGGTTTACAGGGTGGGTAATTTTTCGATGCTCATTGGAGAAAAGTTGCGCTATTTCTTGGTGATTAAGATTATGAAGGGAATTTCCCGATATTTTGATTCGTTCCTGAGTTATCACAAAAAATCTGAAAATTGCCAATTTAAAGAAAAATTAATATCTTTTTAACATTTGATGTTATTTAAATGAAACGTTGGAACTTTTATATTTTTGACAGCTGTCAATTATTGAATGGGATTAACAGAAAATTTCTAGGCCTTCTAGATTTTGAATAACGACAGTCAACTTTTGATTCTTCTATGGCCGCCATATCGAATTTTGACACCATCAAATACATAGAAAAATTAGCTTTTCAAAAATGTAGTCAACATGAACTTTTTTGACAGATGTCAGAATTTGAAAATTGGCATGAATAATTAGTAAAATCCGCCTATATCTAGATGAAAAACAATTTCAAAAAAGTACGCCGACTTCTTGAATTTCTGTCAATGTCATTCAATTGACAGATGTCAAAAATATAAAAGCTCCATGTTTCACTTAAATAACATCAATCGCTAGGAAGATATTAATTTTTCTTTAAATTGACAATTTTCAGATCGAAAACGGTCGCGTACACGAAAAAATCTGAAGAAACTTTCCACTCTTGAGATTTTTCGTTTACGCGAAAAATCAAGTTGTATTTGCAAATTTTCACATTTAGAGTACCATAAATGTGAAACTTTGCGTCGGCAATTTAATTTTTTTTCGAAAACGGTCACGTAAACGAAAAAATCTCAAGAGTGGAAAAATCTTTGTTTAAAGTTGATTTTGATAGTAAGTGATAAGAAGTTTTTGACATATTTTTATGTAAGGATAAGCCATGGTTAAGCGTTGGCATCATAATTACAGGACACTCTGTATATACAGCGTGTCCCGTAATTAGGCTGCAATATTTTACCAGTGCGTTCTACGATCAAAATTAGGACTAAAAGTTTAATAAACATTTTTCGAAAAGTCCATCCTAAGGGAGCTAGGGCCCCTCAAAGGGAGTAAAAAAAATTGTTATTTCTTCAATTTCTGAGGAACAGCTTACGATAGGGTCACGAAACTTTGAACTTTGTCGTAGATTTTTGTGCTGAACAAGGCTAATGTAATGGTCTTTGGCTAAAGTTTCAGAGAATTGCGTGAGTGGAGGGGCCGCGGACATTTTCTTATCGAACTTTTTTGTACGACATCTTGGGTCAACTATGAACACAAATTTGAATTCCTTGTACATTTTTACGTAAAAAAGGTGCTCTAGTTGAAACTCGATAGCTCAGACCGTTTTTGAGAAAAATCGATTTAAAGTTCTTTTTCCACGCCGAAAATATGCAAAATTGATGGGATAGAGTCTGGAAAATCCATTTTCTTGTGATTTTCTTTGAAATTTCAAGCATAGAGATGCAAGTAGGTTAAACTTGTTTGTTTTTTGCTGATCATGTAGCATCTGATAATTTTAGGTATTTTGAGTGCCAGTTACCCACTTTTATACCACGAAATTGAACTTTCAAATCGATTTTCCCCGAAAACGGCTTGAGCTATCGAGTTTCAACTAGAGCACCTTTTTTACGTAAAAATGTACGGAGAATTCAAATTTGTGCTCAGAATTGACCCAAAGTGTCGTACAAAAAAGTTCGATACAAAAATGTCCGCGACCCCTCCACTCACGCATGTCCCTGAAGCTTTTGCCAAAAACCATTACATTAGTCTTGTCCACCACAAAAATCTACGACAAAGTTCAAAATTTCGTGACCCTATCGTAAGGCGTTCCTCAGAAATTGAAGAAATAACAATTTTTTTTACTCCCTTTGAGGGGCCCTAGCTCCCTTAGGATGGACTTTTCGAAAAATGTTTATTAAACTTTTAGTCCTAATTTTGATTGTAGAACGCACTGGTAAAATATTGCAGCCTAATTACGGGACACCCTGTATATGACAGGTTTTGAACACTCATAAATTTAAAATAAATAAATAAAAAAAATAAAAAAAAAAAATTGCGCAATATCAAAAAATAATGTTGCCGTGTATTTTCGTTTTTCAAAAATCACATTTTTTCACCGATTTCTTCGATGTTTTTGAAAATCTAGGGTGGCGGTGACTCCACTTCCGGCCAGATATGACACATGTTTCTAACTTAGAACAAATCGTAGATTCGGAATATGTTGAGAAAAATATATGATCGTTTTAGAAAAATCTAAATTGGGATCATTTGTGCAAAAAATATCGGAGTACACCATTGAATGCGCCTCAAAAAACTAAGGTTGACCTGTCGGAGGATATTTCCGAAACATTCCTCTCGAAAAAGTTCTTTAATTTATTCCTTATTACTTTTGTAAAGCACTGTATGTATTGTAGAAGGCAAACACATAGGTACCTAATACAAAACATAGATGCTTTTGAAAAAACTGAGACAAAATAGGTAGGCGTGTTAGAAGATGGAAAAATCAAAAATGCTAAACTGAAATGAAAATAAAATTATAAAGAATTTTATACTTATTTCTTGTTTCGTAGTGGAGTACCTAGGCCAGGCTAGTTTTGCGATTCGCGACTTGTTAGAAGCAAATCGGATAATATTTTGACGACAAGTGTTTCTAGACCAGTTTTGGATCCTGCAGAATCAAAAAATCACTGTTGCCATTTCGAAATCTTAACCGGAAGTCGCCAATTCTATCGTGGGCAACGTTATTTCCAATTTAGCATGAAAATCACGCACTTTTCGATCAAAGACGTGGTATACAAAATTAAAGACCGCTTCATCCGCTATAAGAAAGATCTACCACTTTCTTCGTACAGTCGATGGTTCACACCGACGTGGGCAAGAATCGCGGGCCACGCGTCTTCAGGATATTATTTAAACCAGAAACTTGTTTCTTAATATTTATGGTCTTTCTCCTGGTATTTCACTAATATCTACCTAAATATATGGAATCAGTACGGTATTCACATTTTACTTGCCCTTTGGCAATTAGCACATCGGATAACATTTTAACAACCCTGCTGAATTCTGAATCCGAGGTACCAATAGACAGACGATTTTTGGCACAGAGCGCTGAAGACAATAATAGAAACTATATTTGAGCTTATGGTTTATGATTTTAGAAAATCACTCCAGACTTATTTAAGTACAATAATTGTTTTAACCTTCACATTTCAAATGAACATTTACGCAATGTAAACACTTTCGTCCGCTAATTACGATTTTTTAATTCTGAACGATGAAAGCTGTACATTTCCGACACTAGACGTTTTTATATGAGTTGCAAATTCAACGAAAAAGGACTCGTTTCGAAGCACAACGATTAGGCAATATAATAATATTAGGGTGGTTCCTTTGGCATTGCTCACCATTGGCAGCTCCTAAGCTTTAAGAGAACGGAGAGAAAAGATGCGCTATTTCTTGGAGATTAAAGGAACAGTAAACTAAAAATATCAATTTTTCAAAAATTAGTCTAATTGTAGTTTACAGCATTTTATTAATGCCGCGGTAAATAAAATTGCCCCAAAGAGCTTCAATTCGTTGCTTGAATCGGTTTGAGTGAGGCACGTGACGTCATTTGTGATACAGTTGCCCGTTCGTGCCGTAGAAATATTTATTGTTTCTTCTGTAACTTTTGAACGAGTGGATGGATTTCAAAAATTGTTGCATTGGTTTACAGAGGATTTCATACTCTTTAAAATGATGCATTACAAAGGTCCGAATGTAATTCAAAATTTTACTGTTGATCGGGTTGGAAGGTAGACGGATATTAATAGTATTTTACAGTATAAGTCCATTAGGGTAGCCTTTACGGCCGTTGCCAGAAAGTTTGTGAGACGAGGTCGAAGACCGAGTCAAATAATACTGGCGAGGCCGTAAAGGTCCTAATGGACGTATATTGTACAATAGTTTTTGTAATATCTCGTTCGTTATTTTTGATTTCTATTTATTTAATTAAAAATCTCCGAAAAAAAAGTATGCGTCTGCGTTAGTGTCGCATAGGCAACGCGTTTTCCTTACCAACCAATTTTTGTTTACACATTTATTTGCTGACGCGCCAGTTCCGAGCACAAATTCCGAGTTTCGAAAGAATGGAAGATGTTCCAGAAGATATTCCTGAAGATATTCGGAGGGTCGCAGAACAAGCCACTTCGTGTTTGTTGCCTTCCAAATCCCGGGGGAGGTACGAAAAAGCCCATGCTCATTTTATTGAATGGCGCCAGAAGAAGAAGGTAAACATCGTGAATGAAGAGGTCATATTGGCTTACGTTCAGGAGTTATCCCAGTCCTTTGTCCCTTCTTCTTTGTGGAGCATAGTTTCCATGTTGAAAAGCGTTTTGCAAGTCAAGGAAAAAATTGACATTTCTCGGTAAGCAACAATGCTTTTACTGGTGTGATAATACTTAACATTATTGTCAGATATTGTCAGGTGCGTGCACTGCTGAAGCGGAAGTCAGAAGGATACAATCCTAAACAATCCAAAATACTGAGCGGAGAACAAGTTAGACAATTTTTACTGCAGGCGCCAGATGAAGTACATCTGCTGACTAAGGTACGTTACTGAACGAGGGATTGGTTAACTCTAATGTGTTGTTGTAGGTGATCTTAATATTCGGAATATATGGGCTATGTAGGCGAGAAGAATTAACGCTGCTCACCATAGACAACGTAGTAGATACCGGAAAACATGTTATTGTTTTGTTGAAAGACACAAAAAATCACTCATCACGACGTTTTGTCGTTACGGATGATGGTTGTGACTTTCAGCCATATAGCTTGTTTCGACGATATGCTGCACTGAGGCCAGCAAATTTGCAGACCAAGCGGTTCTTTTTGGGCTATCGGAATGGTAAATGTACTTCGCAGCATGTTGGTGGCGTACCCTGTAAAATCGCCACCTACCTAGGACTAGAGACACCGCATCTGTACACTGGACATGCATTTCGACGCTCCTCTGCCACCTTGATGGCTGATAATGGAGCTAGTACCTTAACCATAAAGCGCCAAGGAGGGTGGAAGTCAACAGCGGTGGCGGAAAGCTATATAGAAGATTCCGTTGGGAAGAAGTTAGCAGTGGCAAAGGAAATGTTTCAAGGATTTCTGGCGGAATCATCGAAGCAGACCTCAGAAGTTGATATTGATGTACGGAATTCCGAAGCGTCATCGTCGATCTCGGCTGCAGGCCATTTACAGATCTCAAATAATTCAAATTGCCCCATTACCTTAAATATTAATAATAATTGTTGCAACAATAATTGCAAAAATATTTAAAAATAAAGTAAGTGTTTTCGTTGCTATAGTGATTTGGTCTTTAACGGACGGTCTTTACGGCCGCTCTTTACGGCCGTGCGGCCGTTAAGAAGTTGTTTACATGGTAACAAACAATACGCAAAATAACCTTTAACAGGTAGATATTACAAAATAGTACATTGTGTATTAAAAGCGGAAAGTGCAACTTTTGTGCTCGGAACAAGTAAATTGCTGCTCGAGCCTTTAGGCGAGAGCAGCAAACTTGTGAGAGCACAAAAGGCACTTTACGCTTTCAATACACATACTATTTTTTCTACGCCCCTTATAAATAAGGCAAGAAGAAGCATATTTTTCTCAATTTTTAAAAAACAGCATGTCGTCAATCAGTACATGAATTTTTTGTAGTTATCTGTGGACGTTCCTATGACACTGCTTTTGTTATTTTTCAAAATACGTCAAAAATTTTTCAAAGCGACTGTAAACTAGAGATTTCGTTGTTCTCTTGGTCAGAATGGCAGACATTGATAGTAGTGACGAGAGTGTAGTGGATCTGGAATGCACCCCGCCACACATAAAGGAAGCCGCGAAAAACGTAATCTTGAATTTGTTACCTGACAAATCGAAGACCAGGTACGAGAGAGAATACACGTTGTTCGTGCAATGGTGCAAAACCAATCAAGTTAAATCATCCTACTCTGAAGATATATTGCTGGCTTATTTGTCGGAAATTTCGAGAACGAAGAAATCATCTACTATATGGTCAGTGTATTCAATGTTGAAGAGCACTCTGTCTTCCAAACATAACGTAGATATCTCAAAATATAGCAGATTGATAGCATTTCTAAAGAAGCAGTCAGTGGGATACAGGGCCAAGAAATCAAAGGTGCTGAGAAGGGAAGAGATTAACAGGTTCCTATCAGATGCTCCGGATGAGTGTTATTTGATGTTGAAGGTAAATTATGGCGCTAAATTATTTTTTAATAATGATGACATTGTAGGTTGCTTTAATATTCGGTATTTTCGGGGCCTGTCGTCGCGACGAGCTGACCAAAATGCTGATTCACGACATAGAAGATAATGGGACAATCATGGTTGTAAAAATTCCCAATACCAAAACTGGAGTTCAGCGTACTTTTATTGTGTCTAAAGGAGGAGAACACGAAGTGGATTATTTGGGCTTTTGCCGTAAATATGTGGCACTCCGTCCATCCCATGCAACGACGCAGAGATTATTTTTGAGGTATGAGAATGGAAAGTGCACGAACAGAGTCGTGGGGATGAACACATTTGGCAATATGCCGAAGCGTGTAGCGGAATTTTTGAATTTACCTGGTTGCGCTTCCTACACTGGTCACTGTTTTCGAAGAACTTCCGCAACGTTACTGGCAGATGCTGGAGCGGATATTACCAGTTTAAAACGCCACGGAGGTTGGAAGTCCACCTCTGTGGCAGAGGGCTATATAGAGGAATCACTAGAAAACAAGATTGCAGTGTCTCACAAGATTCTCGGACAAAACCCTGAGCCTGCGGTAGTCAACAACAACGTAACATCTGCAAAACTTCATGAACTGGGCTCTGGTATACAAGTTCAGAATTGTGAAAATTGTACTATAAATTTTAAAATTGTTCATAACAGTTAGTAACGATAAATCCATGTCCCCATCCGTAATGACAAGAGATCACTATAACAGTAGTATAAGTAGAAATCATTGAATTATCATTGGAACATCTGGTTTAATTTATTATTGTTCAATAGGCACCTAATCTAATTGTTTAATAAAGTTTCCTTAAAATAGTTATTAATCTCTATCCTATCAGAAAAACTAACTTTCGGCTTGGTAAGCGGCAATAATTTTTCCGCTCGCTCAGCCGCAAACGCCAACTTTCTATTCTCTACTGACAAATAGAAAAGCGTACTTTCAATAAAGGGCGTAGAAAAAAATATTTACAGCATTGGATTGGTACTGAAATTAGCTTTCAAATGATGTATTGCAAGTGAGGGGTTGCCGCTTGAAATTAGGAAATGCTTTAATGCAGCGCCAATGCTTTCCAAGTGCAATCATACACGCAGCTTATCACATATGACGTCATGACGGATCTTTGCGGCGCGTTTGGAGTTGAAAATAAAAAAATTTCTTTTTGCGGGCATGTTAGCGCTCATTTCCAGTAATCTTCTGTTCTTTTATGCAATAAAAGATAGTTTACTGTGTCTTTTTAAGATTCTGAAGAGAATTCTCTAATATCTTGATTTGTTCCTGACTGAAAAACGCGATTTTAAGGAAAAATTAATATCTTCCCAACGATTAACCCTACTTATATTTAGATGAAACATTTTTGATAGCTGTTAATCCGTTTAGGAGACGCCAATCGGTGAGCAGTGAAAGGAACCACCATACAGGATGTCCCAGAATGCTCGCACCACCGTTTAATGGAGAATTCACATTAAATTCTGAGTCGATCATTGTTTTTGAAAATTTCCAGGGTTCGGTAGTTCTCCAGTTATAGGAGATTTGAGACGACCGATCAGATTTCAGCTCTGAATTGCTTCAAAATTTAATGGGGTTAATATACCTTCACCCCACAGATACCTATATCCTGCTATAAGTTAACGTATTCATAGAATGCCATTTGATCGTTATTTGAATATCGTCGTTTTATGTTTACGGCTGTGTTTTGTCTTATGATAGTAGGTAACGCTTAAGGGAAATAATAGTTATGTGGTTAGCAAAATATTCGGACGTAAATCATCTCGATATATTTTATACGGGATGGATCCTAGTGTCCATTACGTATGCGGTCGTAAGATCGAAAATTATTACCACACGGGACGGGAGCAACAAACTAGACTCTACAATAATTACGATTGATGTCGTGTTTTTATAAGCGATAAATCATCGGTTTCAAAAATTTTACGACCCGACAGGGATACCTAGAGGTATTAAGCAGGTTTAGATCTGCAGGGCAACGTCTCCAAAGTGTTTTAAATTTTACGTTTCGTAAATGGTTTGTAAACTGCTCGAACTTGCAGCCAAAGGGCATTTTGAAAATCCTGAAGACTTAGTAGAACCTATTGTTCGGAAACGCTCGAGGGCCAATAGTTATTGCTCTTTTTCTTTTAAAGTCAATGACTTTCAAGCTGAGACGGAGTGCTCTCGGTACACTCTAGTGAGGACACTTCATTTCAGCATGAATTTCCTAGATAATGAGATGCAATTGTTATGACGTTGCCAGAAATCTTACTGCTAGCGCCATCTCATGAGTTATGCACCTAACCAGACTTATGTGGTTACGTCATGACATAAACAAAGAGTAACTCGAGTTTGGATAACGCGACTAATAGACGAGTTTGGTTGGTTTCGGGACGTACACTCCCCCCCCCCCCCCCGCCGAGGCTTCGGCCTTACCCCTCAAAGGTTTTGGCCTTACTCCTTACGCGGTAGGTCAAAACCTTCTGGGAAGGCTAAGTCCGAAATCACCTCGGGGGCCTACCGGGGTTAAGTACTGTAACGGTACACCTTCCCCCCCCCTACTTTTTCCACTCTTTTTCTCCTGGCCTAAGTTTATGTCATGAAGAGAGAAGTTATCCCCAAATGAGTTATGAAAAACAAAGATTCCCATTAACCTCTTTTAGTTTGGCTATCGTGATCGTCTAAAAGTTTGCCCCACGTTGTGTTTGATTTTTCTTTTAAAACAGACTTTAAGAACCCCGAGAAAAAAAATTACCAAGATTGCATCAGGTATTGCCAGTGTCATCTAGAAAGTAAAACACTAGAATGCACTCATTTCAATTTATTCAAAATTTGAAATACAATAAATAGTTACTCACAAAGAAAATCAAATCAAGTTTAGATTGGAAAGTGAGCTTATTTAACCTATCAGTGAACTATTTAAGTTGGGGAACAAGGTAAGTAAGTCGGGGTAAGTCTGCAACCCCAAGAGAGACTTCCCAAGCCTGATATAACTCATAAACTCATAAGTGGGGAGCATATTGCGTCCCGAAACAGGTATGCTCTTGCTCAAACTCGTCTATTACTCATACGATAAGTCTTACATTTGAAAATGTGGAAAATTTTGAAAATATTACAGAGAATATATTTGCATCCTCTTCTTCCATCCTTAGAGAGGGCCATAGACAAATATATTTCTATCCTTTACAATGTTGGTGCATTTCTACTACTAGGAAGAGCAGTCCACCACCCAACAAATCTCTCCACAATTCCTTTCTCCGGCTCACGTGTATTATACAATTTCTTGCAAAATTCTCTAACTCCCATTTGCACAATTGTTTCTATGGAAATTAACTGCCATTTAACTTTTAATGGAACATTACAGTTCCTGCAATAGTAAATGAGTATAGCGTTTAGATCTGATGTTACCTCAATTACGAATTTGAGAGTGATTGATTACAGTAACTTCCCATTTTTAGTGCCGTAGCAGAATGCGGAGGTACTCTTGTCTTAGCTTATTCGCTCGCTCGCTCGCTCGCTCGCTCTATCGCTCGATCGCTCGCTCGATCGCTCCTCAGTCTGTCCGTCGGATAACTTGAGAACGGATTGAGATATCGAGCTGAAACTTGGTAGACAGCTTCGTCTCCCGAAAAGTAAGGCGGGGATTGCTTTTGGGCCATATCGGACCAAGGGGGTGGGAGCTAGGGGTGAAAAACTGAAAAACTACTAATTGCAATAACTCGAGAACTAGTGGAGATATCTTGCTGAAAATTAGTATGCACGTTCGACCTTCAAGTCTGTTGAAAGTGAGGGGGTGCCAATTTCGGGGGATGAAATTTAGGGGATGAAAACCACAAAAAATATGATAACTCCGCAAGGGTTGCACGCAGCTGTCGGAAACTCAACGTACACACATATATCGGTGAAATCTTGTGGGGGATGCGTTTTTTCGTAAAATCGAACAAATGGGGTGGAAATTAGGGGTAGCAACTCGAAATTCCGCTTAATAAGTACTAGTCGAAATTGGCGTCATTCGATAGCTTTCCATTAATTATTCAAAAAAGGTGTCATTCATATTTTGCGAAAAACCACCCTTATAGGCGCTACAACCCCTAACATGCAGAAACACAAAAATACGAGAACTCAAAAACTACTCAACGTATCAAGGCAGAATTTGGTTTGTGAATTTCCAGTGACATTATAGGTGGATGGACAAATTTTCAAAAATATCTAACAAAGGGGATGAAATTTAAGGGTTGAAACTTGAAATTTCTTCAAGTAAATGGTAGCCTAAAATTACGGGGTTAGATAGATTTCGGTCAACTATTGAAAAAAGGTCTTATGAGTTTTCAATCTAAAACCAACCCCTGGGCCATTAACCACCCCTAACTCTTTGCAAGTCGATAATTATATTTTATTTATTTTTTCTGAAACCCTATTGGTTTATTTATGAACAACTGAAGTCAGTAAATACGCAAGGAGTTATGTCACACCGGAAAAATAAACTCACCCCTGTAAATCATAAAGGGGTGAAATCATGAGGTGTTGAAAACATGAATCTACAAATTACCTTAGTTAGGGGTGGAAACTCGAATTTTCAATGAAGAATGTATAGTTGAAAATATTACCATTCGATAGCTTTCTATTGATGGTACAAAAAAGGTCTTATTCATCATTCGCGAAAAACGACCCTTAAAAGCGGTACAACCCCCTAACATGCCGAAACAAAAAAATGCGAGAACTCAAAAACTGCTCAACGTATCAGGGCTAAATTTGATGTGGTAATTTACAGCGCCACTGTAGGCGGATGGGCAAATTTTCATTAATATCTAACAAGGGGGATGAAATTTAAGGGTTGAAACTGGAAATTTTTTCATGTAAGTGGTGGAATAAAATTATGGGGTTCAATAGATTTCGGTCAACCATTGAAAAAAGTCTTATGAGTCTTCATCCTAAAACCAACCCCTACGCTACTAACAACCCCTAAGCCCTAGCAAGCGGAGTAAATATATTTCATTTATTTTTTTTTTTGCTTTCTTCTAATTTGTTATTAATTTAAAGTGATTTTCATTAATTTTTGACCCATCCACAATTTTTCAACCCCTTTCATGATATGTGAACCCTCAAAGAGCAAAATTTACCCAGACCGCTTCTTTTTCGGGTGATTTCCGCTGGTTAATTTTGTAAAATTCGCGCAGTTTTGCCTTATGAATTGTTCTTGCCTTTTTCACTTTTTCGACCCCCTCGCAATGTTTCAACCCCCAAAAGTCAAATTAGCATAATTGGCTTATTTTCGTGTTATTTTCTGTAATTCTACTTAATTACGATTAATTCTCATCCCTTTTAACTTTTCATCCCCCTTTACAATTTTTCAACCCCCTAAGTGTTTATTTTGCAAAATTCACATAATTTAGTTTTCCTTCGGTAATAAATTGAACTCAATTGGATTATGTTTGTCTTTTCACTTTTCCAACCCCCTTCGCAACATTTCAACCCCCAAAATCTAAATTTGCATAATTGGTTTACTTTCGTGTTATTTTCTGTAATTCTGCTTAATTACGATTAATTCTCATCCACTTTGACGTTTCATCCCCCTTTACAATTTTTCAACCCCCTAGGTGTTAGTTTTGCCAAATTCGGATATTTTCGTTTTTCTTCTGTAATAAATTGAACCCATTTGGATGATGATTAAATTTTTCACTTTTTTCATCCCCCTTCGCAATGTTTCAAGTCTTCAAATGCTAAATTTACATAATTGGGTTAATTTGATGTTATTTTCCGTAATTTTACTTAGCCACGGTTAATCCTGATACCTTTTGATTTTTCATCCACCTTTACGGTTTTTCAACCCCCTAAGTGCTAATTTTGCAAAATTCGCATAATTTCGTTTTTCGACGGTTATAAAATTGAACGCATTTGGGATTCAGTTTACCTTTTACAATTTTTCAGTTTCCTTCGCAATAGGTAGGTATAAGTGCTTATTTCAACCCCCACAAAAGTTTTAATTGCATAATTTGGTTATTTTAGTGTTTTATTTCGTAATTCTACTTAATCCACACTTCATTTTTATTCCTCATGACTTTTAGCACCACTGTGCGTCTGCGGAGGCACTACTACTAGGTGCAGATTTATAAAATCTGCACCCGACTCCACCAGTAAATTCAGCTCGCCCCTACATACACATTAACAAGGTAAACATCTACAGGGACACACATCGCATTGATACACATCTTTCGTTGGCTTTTTAAAATTGGTTGTGGTAGGTTAAGACATCTTCCAGCTTTTGATGAAATCCTGGATGAAATCTTTTCGAGAGCCCGAGATTGCGAGGCATATCTTATTTGTGAACGTGATCTGGTGATAATAATTATTGTTATGACATCCACTTTGACCACACTTTGACTTACGAAATCATAATCAAACGGTGCTCTTGTCAAAACAGCACACATCTCGTTTACTATTCAAATATTATTTTTAGCGCTCTCCTGGTGTCAAACAAGCCCAAAGAATAGCAAAGGATGTTTAAACTTCTCAGCTTTTAGATCAAAGTTAGTCGAGGCAGTCATCCATCAAGCTCGATTTATTATTTCCATCTGAGCGTGTAACGTCCCGAATTGGGTTACCATACCATTCCTCGACTTGACTAACTCGAATAAAAGTGCCCCAACAATGTTATCAATCAAACGATTGTAACACAATTAGCGTCGTCATTCCTTCACCGTTATAGACGCTAACTTAAAATAATTATTAAGGCCCGATAAGCGAGAAAAAAAAACAACCGGAATGCGGTTTCATGCTTATAAGGCCGGCATCATCGTCTGGAGCGTGCCTGCTCAATAATAATTTTGCCATTGATTTTAATTTATGTGGTGTTTGACATTCCAATCGGGTAGAGTTATGGTCTGTTGGATTCACTATTGTTGGCATAATAAAGCCATTGGGGACGTAAAAATTGCGATCAAGGCCGTGTGACCTTATTTGGAAACATGTACAGTATGCGTAGGTGAAAATGCCCACCCGGGAAGGTGGGAGACAAACACTGCATGTCTGGTCCACTTCAGTTGCAAGTCGGAGTGGGAAATATCATTCGGTTCTTCAGGTAAGTACGAGCTTCCTGTTTAAGTAATTTAACCCGAGACAAGGCGCGTATTGAAATTTGCGTTCTTGATGGCCGCTTTTAGAAATCTGCCCTACGCGCATTTTTTTTTTAAACTTTCCCGCATCAATGATTTGTTATTAACTTTTCGTTACAATTTAACACGAGGGACGTAGGTACTGAAATAAATCTCAACATAAAGATCATTAGGTAATCGAGTCATTAATGTCTAAATCATGATTGCGATTAGTGATTTAAATCTAATCAGGCTTCAATGAAAGTTTTCCAATCGATTTAAATCGAGGTTAAGGCGTTGAATGCGATTGGTTCGTATCGATTGCAATCGATCGCCGCGTTGAACGGCCCTATTAATCTTCACAAATTAAAGGGAGGTTTTTACGAATAATATGTTAAAACTAGGAACGAATTTTTCGCTAAAATTAGCACCTCCATTATTAACGTCTGTTTAATTTAATTTCTACCATTTTCTTTATATTGAAACCATTAATGTGTTATATGGGTCGAAATTGTTTACCATGCATGAAAGGATGGAAAAATGGTATCACTCGTGTGTCATAATTCATAAACAAATTACCTGGAGGTGTTAGGTTAACCTCTGAGAATCACACACGTTTAAATAATTCATAATGTCAGGAAGGTTTTATAAAATACCTAGTTATTCTCAAAATCAGAAATCTTCAAATTATTAATAATTGAAAACGTCCGTGTAAATTCCCTGTAACTGAGGTATACCTACACTTAGATCAGTATAAAACTTTAATAATAGATATTTATTTTATTAGGAGTTTAAGGGCCGCTTGCACCGCTGCTGCCTGATTAGCGCTAATCAGTGGCTAAACTGACATTAATGGATTGTTTCGACAATTGTAACCAGGATTTTAAACATGATTAGCATTAATCATCGGCGGTGCTATCGGGCATTAGTAAGACATACGAGTCACATAATGTCACTTAAACTCTGAATAAAATAGAATACTTAATTTTCAAACGCAGAGTTAACTTTGGGGGCCCTGGGCAAAGTTGCTTGAAGGCCTACCCATCACAGAACCGTATCTCTTTATATGACTTGGGGGGGGGAGGGGTAAATAAAAATTTGGCAATTTAAAACAATCGAATTTTCCAAACACTTCACAATAATACTTACAAATGAAGTAATGAAGAAAATGAAAAATTTAACTTTGGTAAGGCAGATTTTTTTGCCAATTAGGTAAGTTTTATGCCTGCCAGGCCGGCTATCGAGTAGGTATTTCATAAAACTCTGCGATTTAATTTCGAAAAAGCATGGTGCCCGGTTTTAGTTTGCCGAATGTAACTGGACGACACCCGAAATTTGCCAACTGGCAAAACTGGGGGGGTGTAACTGCTATACACTACACCTACCTAATTTATTTTTTCTTTTTTTTCACATTGAATTTTTTTTTACCGCGAAGGGGGCTCCTTGAGGGCAGCAACAATGCAGTCATTGTTGCTACAAATAAACTGTAAATTATCTTGAAACACTCAAAATTTAGCCGCTAGAAGTGACGGTCGTACCTTTCCAACACAGTCATTTAAGTAATTTATTGTTAAATGACGTTTGAAAATAATAGATATTTATTTAATTAGGAGTTTAAGTAGGACATTATGTGACGGAGTATGGAAGTTTAAGCCCCGAGCGGAGCGAGGCGAACTAAATCCATACGAGTCACATAATGTCACTTAAACTCCGAATAAAATACAATATTTTATTTTCAAACGAAAAAATTGAAAATTTTCTGCTCGCTTTTGTTGGGCGTCACTTTGGCATTTTGCAAAATTTCAAATAATGATGAACTTAAGCTCCTCTGGAGGCATAACACTCCACTCAAAATAGTGTCATATAAATGACGGTTATACCTTGTCAAGACCGTCTTAAATAATTATTGTTATGTAACGTTTGAAAATAAAGCATATTATAGTATATATAGGTATATTTATATATATAGACTGGTGTTTACAAAGCTTTATTCAACACAAAATAGATCATAACATCTAATACTAAAGGAAACATACTTAATTAATACTTAATAGGATAGCCATCCGCTTCAATACATTCTTGCATCCTTCTCGGCATGCTATTTACTAAGTTAACACAGTAATTAATATTCAGCCTTAAACTATCCCACACACGAAAAACATGGGCCGCCAACTCCTGGACCGTCCTATCGCGAACCCCATGATGACCCACATCATCCCATTCGCGGACGATCTGGCCCCACAAGTTCTCGATGGGGTTCAAGTCCGGTGATTTCGCGGGCCAGTTGATCAGTTCAATTTCTTCATGCTGTTGGAACCATTCTCTCACAGCGTGGGCGGTGTGAATGGGACAGTTGTCCTGAACAAATGGAATCCTGCCGCCTTCTATTTCGTCAGGGGGGAAAATAGCTGTAACACTTGGCAGCATAACATCCTCCAAGATCTGAAGATAAGCATATCTATCAAATCTCGGAGGAGTAACTTGCACTATTTCTCCCGGTCCAGCTATTGACATTTAATTAATGATTAAAGCCCGATTAATGATTGTTGAAGTTGTCAAAACAATCATTAATCGGACTTTAATCACTGATTAAAGTTAATTAATGTCCGTGCAAATCAGGGTACGTATTCTATTTTATTCAGAGTTTAAGTGACATATGCCCGATAGCACCGCCGATGATTAATGCTAATCATGATTAAAATCCTGGTTACAATTGTCGAAACAATCCATTAATGTCAGTTTAGCCACTGATTAGCGCTAATCAGGCAGCAGCGGTGCAAGCGGCCCTTAAACTCCTAATAAAATAAATATCTATTATTAAAGTTTTATACTGATCTAAGTGTAGGTATACCTCAGTTACAGGGAATTTACACGGACGTTTTCAATTATTAATAATTTGAAGATTTCTGATTTTGAGAATAACTAGGTATTTTATAAAACCTTCCTGACATTATGAATTATTTAAACGTGTGTGATTCTCAGAGGTTAACCTAACACCTCCAGGTAATTTGTTTATGAATTATGACACACGAGTGATACCATTTTTCCATCCTTTCATGCATGGTAAACAATTTCGACCCATATAACACATTAATGGTTTCAATATAAAGAAAATGGTAGAAATTAAATTAAACAGACGTTAATAATGGAGGTGCTAATTTTAGCGAAAAATTCGTTCCTAGTTTTAACATATTATTCGTAAAAACCTCCCTTTAATTTGTGAAGATTAATAGGGCCGTTCAACGCGGCGATCGATTGCAATCGATACGAACCAATCGCATTCAACGCCTTAACCTCGATTTAAATCGATTGGAAAACTTTCATTGAAGCCTGATTAGATTTAAATCACTAATCGCAATCATGATTTAGACATTAATGACTCGATTACCTAATGATCTTTATGTTGAGATTTATTTCAGTACCTACGTCCCTCGTGTTAAATTGTAACGAAAAGTTAATAACAAATCATTGATGCGGGAAAGTTTAAAAAAAAAATGCGCGTAGGGCAGATTTCTAAAAGCGGCCATCAAGAACGCAAATTTCAATACGCGCCTTGTCTCGGGTTAAATTGCTTAAACAGGAAGCTCGTACTTACCTGAAGAACCGAATGATATTTCCCACTCCGACTTGCAACTGAAGTGGACCAGACATGCAGTGTTTGTCTCCCACCTTCCCGGGTGGGCATTTTCACCTACGCATACTGTACCTACTTACCTTTGTGCACAAAAACAGTAAGTTCAGGTGACTACGCTCGCAGAGCTGTTACTAATATCGGATCGCCGAAAATATCGTGGAAACTAAGAGGGTGTTTTTGTAACTTTTAACATCGATGTTAAACGGTGTTAAAATGTTAAAGGACAGAAACGACCAGGGGCGGATTGGGAAGGCTCGGGAGAAGATTAGTGGAAAAGCCCTACTACTTACTTTTTCCTGCATTTCTAAATAAATAAATAAATTTTTATTGCCTATAAATGTTGGCTACATTTTAGCAAGAGTTTCGTTTGATTTACAATAATTAATAGCTATACCTCTTCAAAAGAAGAAACGAAACAAAAAATGTAAATAAAATTAATGAATACATACTCTAGTGATGGGTAGCGAAAGTGTAAAAAAACAAATAAGAAAAAGTAAGACAAAGAGAAAGATCAAGAACCTAGTACGTGAGTATTGTCACGTTCCTTTTCGAGCTCCCGAGCTGTTCCACTTTCGAGGGTGGATATTGCTCGTTTCTCCTTCTCCGCTGCTATTTTGGATCATCGGTTATAATTCTCGGCCTCCCTCTGCAGGGGTCGTGTGGTGGCAGCGGAAGATCGGCGTCTTTTGGGGGCGGCTTCAGGTGGCGAATTTGCCTTAAAGTTTAGTGTCGATAAATAAGTCACATGGTAAAGAATTACTTACCTGGTGGTTTATTAGGTATCCGTAACTCCATTTCGGTGGTTACGTCTGGGTTTCACGGCCAATTTGGTCGAATTATCATTAAATTGCGGAATATCAACAACTGTCAGATTTTGAGGTTAAGTTAGTTTTATTTACGAGCTAGGGGAATTGCCTGTCAATGTCAATCTGTCTGGGGGAATTCTGGTTCCGGAAGGGGCCAGAGAGGGCGCTGTGTCTTCCGTCAAGCTGCCGGCCATTTTCTAAAGTTCTTTCTGGTCAGGCAATTGACGTAGCAAGAGGTCGTAGACGGCGTCCTGGTATTTGTGTGAATTCCCTCGGGAGATTGCAGGATTCCGCCCCAGGTTGCTGAAGTGCCCTTGATCGGTGCCCCCAACATACCGTTTGTCGGGTTTTGGTGACCTCAAAGCAGAATTTCTTCGTCGGTTGTTTGACAGTACGCCCTCTACCACGAGGTAAAACTTTAATGGAAGATTTCTTGTTCTAATATTTATTTTAGGGTTCTTAGGTAGGGCTTGAATGCCCCCATTTTGTTTGGGTAGGGCTTAAGTGCCTTAGCATTTTCGGTTGGGAATTGGAGTACCCCTCCTTCAGTGTTTTCCGGGGGGTTTGAAGACCACCCTGTGTAGGTTATATTTATAGGGTTGGAGATTCTCCCCCCATCTTCGTGTTGTTCCGGTTAGAATATTGTGGATTGTTGAAGCACTCGTTCAGTCCAACCACTGTGGCGGATATTTTCCTTCCCCGGCTGGAGGTATCGAGAGATTGAGACAGAACCGGCCATATCTGCTCGAGGCCACCCCCAGGCTAGGGGGCGACGATCTTGGCTCAGCACAGCTGTTCGCGTTAGTCCTTGCCTTCCTTCGGGGCTGTATTCGGTGAGTCCGTTCCATATTTTCACCGAAGGGCTTCGCCACATTCGGAACTGTCCCTCCGACTCAGGGCTGGAGGGTGTGAACACAATCTGCACCCCCTTGAGTTATTTTGAATTGTGTATTTGGGCTTCACCCCCTTTAATTTGTTTTATTCAGTACGAATTTGTCTTTTTCTGCTACATTACTCAAATTTTGCCATTTAATTGTAAACTCATAATCTTTAACTGTTATTAATTTGGCCTTCAGCCACTTAGTACCAAAAATATCCGTTCGTGGCGGTACTTTACGTGTGGCCGTTAAGGCCTCCGCTTAATTCGACCCTTCACTACCTTGCGCGATCATTTGCGTCATTTTGCGGATTAGTAGGTACGTGCGGCCGTCCAATTTGCGCTCGAAATTAACCGGTCAATTGGGTTGGAGCTCCGTTAAGGCTCTGTTTCGTCCGGATTGCGGTACGATTTTGCTGTCATCATTTTAAGTTATGAAATTATCACCAGTATAACTTGTAAACGAATTGTTGTATCAAACTGATATCTATAAATGTACATAGTTTTTATGTTTGTGTGTTATTGCTAAAGCTAGCCACTCCCCTCAGTTTATAGGAGATTTATCTTGTGATTTCTGGCTTTCGACGTCGTCGCATCAGGGTAAATAAAGCCAGTGGCGTCCTTAATTACCAACTTCAATTAGTAGCCTGCCTATTCGCTACCTACCTCCCGTACGGGAGAAGATCCACCGCCCTGGGATCGGGCTTGCGTTTTATTTTTCAGAACTCCTTTCTTTGAGTGCACACTTGTCAGCTGTGGGCCCTCTTGACCAGTGGGCCTACCCTACTCCCTGCGAGAACTGACTGTGACAGTATAGTTGCAAGAGAAAAAGTGAATGCAGGTCAAAGTGAGACCTAATGAAGCCAAACATTTAACGTACAGTAATACTTAAGAGTTCTTCATGAGAGGTGAGAGGCATTTCAATTATCTTTATCTAAGGGGGTGATTCTGTAACTTTTAACATCAATGTTAGACGCTGTTTAAGTTGTCACTATATCCTGCTCTCCATTCATTTTCTATCGTTAAAATTTTAAATAGGTACAAGACATGGAAATCAAAGACCTACGCGAAGTGGAGGTTCCAGCCGCTTCTCTGCTGCATTATTTTTTTGGGTTCTTAAGACCTCAAAACGTGAAGATCTGGTGTTATCTCAAATTCGAAAACTTTAGTGATTGCAGCAACCTCCCTTTTTTAAAATAAGTGGTGAAGTAGGTAGTCCAGGCAATGAAGGGGTTGTAGAGCGCATGGAAGGGGGGAGAATTTTTCTCTTCGGGCATGTGTTGGGGGTAGTTAGGAGGTAAACATACTAAAAGTCCCCGCCCCTAACCCGTCCGCTTCAGGGGGGGAGGGGGGTGGAAAGGTCCCTTTTTTGTTTTTTCGCTTATAACTCGAAAATGGTGCGTCGTAGCGAAAAAATCCTTGTATGAAAATGAAAGCCCATAAAATTTTCTACAACTCTGCTATTATACGTTATTAAGGAAAAATGCACCGTTTTCGAGATATCCGCTCTCAAAAGACGGCAATTGTCAAAACAAACTTCTGCTTCTAATTCCTCAGTCTTTGGTTTTGCAGAACAGTCGTCAGGAAGAAAGTTTTAGAGCGTTCAATTTCCTTCACGAACATATATATACAGGGTGGTTCTTTTTTCACTGCTCACCACTCGCATCTTCTAAACGGTAAGAGGTTCGAAGTCGGTTAAATTACAGAAATATTGCACTGTTTAAATTTCACTTGGAGCTTTTATATTACTGACAGCTGTCAATTGAATGGCATCGTCAGAATTTTTTTAAGACTTCTAGATTTTGAGTAACGGTAGTCAACTTTTTATTCTCTTATGGTAGCCAAATTGTATTTTAACACCATCGGACACATAAAAAATTAGCTTTTCAAAAATGTAATCAAAATGGACTTTTTTGACAGATCGTCAAAATTTGAAAATTGATATGAGTATGTTGTAAAATGAGCCTAAGCTTATGAAAAAAATTTCAAGAGAGTACACCAACTTTTTTCATCTCTTATGACGTCAAAAACAATTGAATTTTGAACGATAATACAGGCTGAGTCAAGAAGGCGACGGCGGTCCATAACTTCTGAACCCTTCCAGCTAGGAAATCAATTCAAACGCCATTATGTACAACACCACCAATTCTACAACCAAAAAATACTTTCAGCTATACAGGGTGTCCCAAAACACTTGCAACGCATGGCAACTTGATTTTTTTAAATGGAACACCACCATTTTGATGCCATATTCTGGATCACCTATAACATAGCTTTACATCGACATAAGACATTCGGTGCGAATATGAAGGAAGGTCTATTCTATCTATCTAACATGATAAGTATCATTATCACTATACAGGGTGTTAAAAATTCTGTGTCAAGTTTGGAAAATTTCAAATATGCAAAACTCCACTTTTTCAAATGTCACCCCCTGTTATTATTGTACCATGGGGTTCGGCTGTTGAATTACTTTATTTTTTATTAAGTATGTCCTATACCTAAAGTCAATACTTCAAAAGATATTCTTTGTCTTATTTATTTTATTGAAGATTCATTGTTTATGTCAATAAATGTGACAAACTGTCTGGTAACCATGTAAATAAACAATGTTAATCGTAACTGTCATACAGTCCATGGCATTCTTTAATTGAGATCGTAATAATAATCTTCAATAAAATAAATAAGAAAAAGAATATCTTTTGAAGTATTGACTTTAGGTGTAGGACATACTTAATAAAAAATAAAGTAATTCAACAGCCGAACCCCATGGCACAAAAATAACGGGGGGTGCCTGATGAAAAAATGGAGCTTTGCATATTTGAAATTTTCCAAATTTAACACAGAATTTTTGAACACCCTGTATAGTGATAATGATACTTATCATATTAGATAGATAGAATAGACCTTCCTTCATATTCGTACCGAATCTCAGCTCTCTAGATACAAAATTGAGTTCTCAGGAATTTTTTTAAGAAGCACCCGCAATGATCGAAATTTTATAAAAAGAATTAATTACTTTAGAACAGGGCCTTAAAACATCGAATGTCTTATGTCGATGTAAAGCTATGTTATAGGTGATCCAGAATATGGCATCAAAATGTTGGTGTTCCATTTAAAAAAATCAAGTTGCCATGCGTTGCAAGTGTTTTGGGACACTCTGTATAGTTGAAAGTATTTTTTGGTTGTAGAATTGGTGGTGTAGTATATAATGGCGTTTGAATTGATTTCCTAGCTGGAAGGGTTCAGAAGTTATGGACCGCCGTCGCCTTCTTGACTCAGCCTGTGTTATCGTTCAAAATTCAATTGTTTTTGACGTCATAAGAGATGAAAAAAGTTGGTGTACTCTCTTGAAATTATTTTCATAAGCTTAGGCTCATTTTACAACATACTCATATCAATTTTCAAATTTTGACGATCTGTCAAAAAACTCCATTTTGATTACATTTTTGAAAAGCTAATTTTTTATGTGTCCGATGGTGTTGAAATACAATTTGGCTACCTTAAGAGAATAAAAAGTTGACTACCGTTACTCAAAATCTAGAAGTCCTAAAAAATTTCTAGCGATGCCATTCAATTGACAGCTGTCAGTAATATAAAAGCTCCAAGTGAAATTTAAACAGTGCAATATTTCTGTAATTTAACCGACTTCGAACTTCTTACCGTTTAGAAGATGCCAGTGGTGAGCAGTGAAAAAGGAACCACCCTGTATATATATATTCTTGAAGGAATCTGAACGCTCCAAAACTTTCTTCCTGACGACTTTTCTGCAAAACCAAAGACTAAGGAATTAGAAGCAAAAGTTTGTTTTGACAATTGCCGTCTTTTGAGAGCGGATATCTCGAAACCGGTGCATTTTTCGTTAATAATGTATAATAGCAGAGTTGTAGAAAATTTTATATGCTTTCATTTTCATACAAGGATTTTTTCCCTACGACGTACCATTTTCGAGTTATAAGCGAAAAAACAAAAAAAGGGACCTTTCCACCCCCCTCCACCCCTGAAGCGGACGGGTTAGGGGCGGGGACTTTTAGTATGTTTACCTCCTAACGACCCCCAACACATTCCCGAAGAGAAAAATTCTCCCCCCTTCCATGTTCTCTACAACCCCATTTTGGGCATTCATTGCCTGGACTAAGGGTGGGGAGATTAATTAAAAGAGGCGTTGACAAAACCGAGACGAATATTAAATTAAAAATATTATTTTAGTTGCGTATTTGCATGATTCGTATCTAGTGGTTAATAAATCATTTATAGGTACATCAGATATTGCTTTTCTTCAAATCACAGGGCTTCATGAACGTTTCAACCTCTAAACTCCAACCCCCTATTTCACTACCCCCACCTAGGGTTGCCATATTTTTCAAAACAGTAAGCGGGACAGAGGAGTGATAAGAATGTGTTTGCGCGCGAAGCGCGCAGCGCAAAAGTGGGGGTGCGGGGCGAAAATTTTTGCCCCCCCCCTTCTCACCTGTTTTTCAGTATTTTCAGTCCAAATTTAAATCAAAATTAATTCATTTCATTCTCATTGCGAAATAAAAAAAAACACTTGAAAAATCGTGGATCAAAAAAGAATAATCACTAGATTTGGGCGTTTTTATGGTCTAAGGATTTTCAATTTTTTGGTTGGTAAACAAATTTTATACTTTTAAAATACATTTTTTATTAAAATAAATAAATCTCTTTGAACAAAACAAATGATAATTCTCAGCCTTGGTTTGGTATTTACAAACACGCAGGGCACCAGCCTGCGTTGTCACTGACAGTGCACCCAAATAATAAGAGATAGACACAAATATTACCTTGCGATTTTAACGCTTGCAACGAAGATGGAAGATGATTGACAGAATGGACCCGACGTTTTGTAAAGCACCACTCGCACCACTGTTCTGACAGTTAGTAGACACTACAAATAAGTTAGGTTATGTTTTAAACGCTGGTTGTCAATAAAAAATAAGGAAAATAAAGGGAAAGGGAAAACTCAGAAAGCAAGTCCAAAAATCGGGACAAATCCAGTACTAGGCGGGACGCGGGACTCATTATAAGGAATCGGGACAATCCCGCCTAAATCGGGACGGTTGGCAACCCTACCCCCACCCCACATGCTCTAAAGAAAGTGGCGGCGATTTATAGATTCATGTTTTCGACCCCTCATGACTTCACCTCTTTATGATTTATAGGGGTGAGTTTATTTTACCGGTGTTACATAACTGCTTGCGTATTTGCTGACTTTGGTTGTTCATAAATAAATCAATAGAATTTCAAAAAAAATAAATAAATTTTAGCATTAAAACTTACGATTATTGACTTATCTTTGAACTGAGAATTCGTTTTTTTTGCTTAGTAAGTGAAAAAGTACTATATTCACCACGGTAGAGAAGACTATTTTAGCCCTCGCGTAAAAATTGTAACCCTGCTTCGCACCTCGGAGTTACAATCTTGCCGCTTGGGCTAAAATAGTTCTTATCTTTACCTTGGTCAATAATATACTATTGTCCGCTTGCAAAGAGTTAGGGGTTGGTTTTGGTTAAAAAATTCATAAGACCTTTTTTCAATAGTTGACCTGAATCTATCGAACCCCGTAATTTACTTGAAGAAATTTATAGTTTCAACCCTTAAGAGCAATGTGAAGCACGTGACCTCGTCCATTGCCTTTCTCTGTCAAATTTCTGTGAATTTATTTATTCTCGGAAACTCAATTTGAAAGTCAGGTTTGGACGAATTAGCGAGATAGAGAATGAGAAAATCTGTAACCCTTTAAATTTGTTATGAAGATATTGCTTTGTTTGAGGTTACAGTTTGAGAATTTTTAATTTTTTTCTAACTTGGGACAAAACAAGATCGTAATAAAAAAATTAAGGATGGCGTATTTTTTGTTCTCTATCTCGCTAATTCGTCCAAACCTGACTTTCAAATTAAGTTTTCGAGAAATTAAATAATTTCACAGAAATTCGACAGAGAAAGACAATGGGCGAGGTCACGTGCTTCACATTGCTCTTAAATTTTGATCTCAGTGAAAATTTGTCCATCCGCCTACAGTGACACTGAAAATTAACATACCAAATTCTACCTTGACATGTGATACGTTGAGTAGTTTTTGAGTTCTCGTATTTTTGTGTTTCTGCATGTTAGGGGTGGTTTTTCGCAAAATATGAATAATACTTCTTTTGAATCATTAACGGAAAGCTATCGAATGCAAGGGCGGATCCAGGTCCTTCGAATGGGGGGGGTAATTTTTAAATATTGAATGAATGCAGGTATTTAGGTACATGTGTTATTTTTATTAGTAGTGGTAGGGGGGTAGTTGAAAATGCGCCGCAGGCGAAAATTTTACGAAATTTCAAGGTCACGCATTTTCTAAGCACTTCAGAATGTTAGTGTAAGGGTGAAATTATTTGAAAAACTTAACCCCATAAGGCGAATTTTTTATCGAGATCGCATTTTTTATTATTTCGAAATCGCTTCCTTATAAATAAATTTCTCTGAAAATTTCTTCTGCATATTCACGCTTTTTTCTAGTATTGTAATTGTGTTGAGAATCAAAGTTTTTGTAGACTCTTTGGGGAATTGGGGATGACAACAAAGACTAAAAAAAATAATTTCGAGTCATGAGTGGGGGGGGTAATTACCCACTTTACCCCCCCCCCCTTGTATCCGCGCTTGATCGAATGACGCCAATTTCGAGTTGCAGCCCCTAATTTCCACCCCATATCTGTTCAATTTTGCGAAAAATGCATGCGCAAGATTTCACCGATATACAGAGTGGTTCCTTTTTCAACTCCTAAACGGTAAGAGATACGGAGTTGGTTAAATTAGAGAATAGTTGCGCTATTTTTTTGTGATTAAGAATCTGAAGAGAATTCTACGATGTCTTGATTCATTTCTGAGTTATTCCGAACGATTTAAGTTATTTAAATGAAAGTTGAAATTTTTATATTTTTGACACCTGTCAATCGAATGGCATCTACAGTAATTTTCTAGATTTAGAGCAATAACAGTCAACTTTTGATTCTATTATGGCCGCCATATTGAATTTTGACACCATGGGATACAGAAAAAAATTAGCTTTTCAAAAATGTAATGAATATGGACTTTTTCGAAAATCGTCAAAATTCTAAAAGTATGATTAATTTACAAAGGGCCGATTTCATAATAAAAGTTTGCTAAGCAAATATTTAAAGGACGCTTTAATTTTGATTGTGAAATTGGTCCTAAACTTTTTGAAATAAAGTATAAAATAGTACACCAACTTTTTAAATCCATTACTTTTTGAAATAAAGTATAAAATAGTACACCAACTTTTTAAATCCATTTTGACGTATAGTACAATCGAATTGAAAATTCAATAAAATAGATCGTCTGACTCAAACTTTAACATGTTTTTTCAAAAAAGTTCTTCCTAGTCACATTTTTGAAAAGCAAATTTTTTTGTTTGCCGGCCATAAGAAAATAAAAAGTTAATCGTCATTGCTCAAAATCTATAGAAAACCTATAAAATTTCTGTCGATATCATTTGATTGACAGTTGTCAAAAATATAAAAGTTCCAAGTTTCATTTAAATAGCATCAATTGTTAGGGAGATATTAATTTTTATTTAAAATTGCAATTTTCATATTTTTCGGAATAACTCAGGAACGAAGCAAGATCTCGGGGAATTCTCTTCAGATTCTTAATCACCACAAAACAGCGCAACTTTTTTCTAATTTAACCGACTGTGTAACTATATAACATTCAGGAGAAACCAGCGGTGAGCAGTGAAAAAGGAACCACCCTGTATGTGTATACGTTGAGTTTCAAATAGCTGCGTGCAACCCTTGCGGAGTTATCATATTTTTTATGGTTTTCATCCCCTAAATTTCATCCTCAGAAATTGGCACCCTTTTACCATTAGCAGATTTGAAGGTCGCACATACATATCAAGTTTCAGCAAGATACCTCCACTAGTTCTCCAGTTATTGCAATTAATAGTTTTTCTAGTTTTTCACCCCTAACTCCCACCCCTTTGGCCCGATATGGCCCAAAAGCAATCCCCGCCGAGTATTTCAAGGTACGCAACTGTACACTAAGTTTCAGCTCGATATTTCTATGCTTTCTCCACAACTGAGACCTGAGGCAAAGCCGGAGGAAGTAGTTTACTATTAAAATAGTAATAAGGCTTCCACAATAGCTTCCTGAGGTGAAACCGAGAGGAGTAGCTTATTACTTCTAAAATTGAAATAAGGCTTCTAAACGTGCGACCTGTGGCGAATCCCAAGGGAGTAGTTGACTTTTGAGATTGCTATAAGGCTTCTGCAACTGAGACCTGAGGCGAAGCCGAAGGTAGTACTTGAATTTTAAGATTGTTATAAGGTTTCTGGAACTGAGATCTGAGGCGAAGCCGAAGGGAGTAGTTGAATTTTAAGATTGTTATAAGGCTTCTGCAAGATGAGCGAGCGACCGAGCGAATAAGCTAAAGCAACAAAACTGTTAAGCTTAGTTACGTCGTACCAGAGCGGAGGTAACGTGATATTCATCAGAAAAAAAACTGCAGCAGTGAAGCGGCTGGAACCTCCCCATCGCGTGGATCTTTGACTTGGGTTTCTAGTCGAATTAGCAAAGAAAATGTATGACTGGTTTCCATGATGGTTTTAGAACTTTTTTAGAACACACAAATTGAAACATTCATTAGAGAAAAGTAGGTATAAATAAGTCCTTTTTAGGCAGTTCTAAAACCGTCGTTGAAACCAGTCTTATACAATTTCTGTGCTAATTCGGCTAGAAACACAAGTCAAAGATCCACGCGATGGGGAGGTTCCAGCCGCTTCACTGCTGCATTTTTTTTGAAACCAGAATTTGAAGACCTTTCTGATGGTGACAATAAATCTTTCAAAAACTTGTTTTGGATGGTTAAATAAGTGAATAATTTAAAGTTGGACATTGGTGTGCCAAAACGGCACTTTCCGTGGGCCGATTGAATCCAAAATTTGTTCAGGTCTTCGACGTGCAATACAATCCCCATGTGCAAAATTTCAGCTAAATCGGTTCAGGGGCTTGGGCTGTACCGCGATTTTAAGGTCCGATAAAAATCAATTTTTTTTAAATTTTTGGTCAAAAGGGCACTGAGAGTGAATACATTTTTAGAAGCAGAATTTGATGGCCTTTCCTATCGTGATGTGAAAAATGGGGGTTTGCATTTAAAATTAAAAAGTTGATGTGCCAAAATGGCATTTCTACTTGCGCGATTGGCTCCAAAAGCTTTTCAGATCTAAGTTGGGTTATGAGATGCCTACGCACCAAATTTCAGCTAAATCGGTCTAGTAGTACGTACGTACGAACATACACACGACACATTTTGAAAACCGCTTTTTTGGGTTCCTGAGACCCCAAAACGTGAAGATCTGGTGCTATCTCAAATTCGAAAATTTTAGTGATTGTAGTAACCTCCCATTTTTTTAAAATTGTGCTGGAGTTGGGGAGGTTAATATGTGGTAAGGCGTGGCTATGGAAACAGATGAATCGCAATCTAGGGACCAAGGTATGTGGATTTTACTAGGTATGCTAAAGCTTATGGGGCCGTCAGCGCGGTCACGTGATCGTTTTTGACGTCATTGGTGGAAGATCACGGCACACTCACAAACGAGGCGAGTGAAAACTAGTAATGTCAGCAAATGTCAGTGTCAAGCTCATGAAACTCGAAAAGCAATTGACAATTTCAGTTCAAAACAAAATTTTGGCTTTGATAACGAGCGCGTTGTGTTCGAAACTCTTTGTAGCTGTTTGATAAACTTCTTTCGGTGTTATGGAGTGTTTCTAGTGATAGTGAAGTGAATATTTATTGCTTTATTTTACGTTAATGTACGCTGTCAACATGGGCGAGAATTTCAAATTTGCCGCCCTCAAGTTCCACCAGTGACGTCACATCCTGCTTTTGTCGCGAAGTACAGCCTTAGCATACCTAGTAAATCTCCATATACCTTGCTAGGGACTGTGCGAACTAACTTCAGACAAGCGTCCTTTCGACAGATTGCGATTCACTTATGTTTCCATAGCCATTCCTTATCACATATTTTCGGAATAACCCTGTATTTAAACTTGTGTAGAGCATTAAAAATAATACTGATAGCTAGCACCTATTTGATATGGCTAAAAAAGCATAGTGTTAAATTGTGAGAATGCCCATTTCCAATTGGTTGAGTTGCGTCACTCGTCTTCGGCTCGTGTTGCCTAAATGACCGATATTTTTCTAATTCCAGAGAATAAGACATCAATTTATTACTACGTTAAAAATAATACTGATAGCGGTAGTATTTGACATGTCTAAAAAAGCTTAGCCCCGATTGCACCGCTCTCCCTTAACTTTGTGACCCTAAAAAGCCTTTGAATCAATTACTGAGACAATCGTTTCCACAGTCTTTAAGGGTCACTTAAAGATAAGGGAGAGCGGTGCAATGGGCCTTTGGTGTTAAATTGTGTTTTCTAATTTCAGAGAATAAGACATCAATTTATTATCTACGCTAAAAATAATCCTGATACGTAATATTTGACATGTCTAAAAAAGCTTAGCCCCGAATGCACCGCTCTCCCTTAACTTTAAGTGACCCTTAAAAGCCTTGGAAACTATTATTGAGACAATCGTTTCCACAGTTTTTAAGGGTTAACGTCACGCCGACAGGACTTATACAGGATGGGCCTGTAAAAGTTGGGACAAACTTTGTCTTTTAATAAAATTTTTATTTATAATCCGATTTTATTGAAATGTGAGGTTGTTAATTCAACCCTTCTACGTTGAGGCCACTCATTTAGACTGGATTGCACCGCTCTCCCTTAATTTTAAGTGACCCTTAAAAGCCTTGGAAACAATTATTGAGACAATCGTTTCCACAGCTTTTAAGGGTCACTTAAAGTTAAGGAATTGCCGGGCAATGGGCCTTTAGTGTTAAATTGTGAGAATGCCCATTTCCACTTGGTTGAGTTGCGTCACTTGCCTTTGGTTCGTGTTGCCTAAATGACCGATATTTTTCTAATTCCAAAGAATAAGACATCAATTTATTACTACGTTAAAAAAAAACTGATAGCGGTAGTATTTGTGTTGCCTAAATGACCGATGTTTTTCTAATTCCAGAGAATAAGACATCACAGGGATCGTTTCAAACGGCAGCAAGGGGCACATCTGTACCTTCCAGAGAGCTTCGTCTCCGATGGGGGCACAGAACCGGACGGCGGGCCCTGGCAGGAATGGTCGACGCCCAGTTCATGTTCGAGGAGTTGCGGCGGTGGCGTCTCGACGCAGGTCCGACAGTGCACGCCCGGTTACGCGTGTCAAGGGCCCACCAGCAAGCACTTCTCCTGCAACACCCAGGTACGAGACATTGGTAGTCCAGTCATTAGAAAAAAATCCATACGAACTTCGGAAAAATGATCGGAGGGCCGAATTTTTGAACACACGTTCCCTTGATAGTCCTAAATGAAATGCTAAAATTCCCCTAGAATCCGAGTTCGGCTTCCGAAGAGCCACCAAGAAGTGTTAAAAATGCTTTTCAACAAATATCCTAAAATATTGGCTTTTGGAGAAAAGAGGTAGTGTATAAAATTGAAGGCCGTCTCATGCTCTACAAAAAAGTTGATGTTCACTTTTTTCGTAGAGTCGACGGTGTGGCGGTAACGCGAAGCAAAAGGAATGCGCGCGCGTCGCGTAATTTTTCAGTAGGTACAAATATTGTTTAGTGATTTTCATTGTTTTTTTTTATAATATTTCTTTAATATGCAAATAAGTACGTGGAATGGGGTAGGTATTTTAATTTTCTTTGCACTTTTTCGATTTGCTATTGTTGCTTTTTTGATTTTACATGGAAATTTTCATCAAATTCAGTTGACGGTACTAAACACTTCACATTTTTATCTTAAACAGTGAGCAGCGTATTTTTGAATTTGTCCCGTGCATAAGTATACCTGTAAAGTGGAGAAGTTCGTCTATAATGCCCTTAAAGCATCAGGCTTCTGCTTCTGCTCTCGGACACAATTCCAGTCATTTTAGCATTTTTTTAGGAAAACTCCTCAGGGGGCTGAAATTTTGCACGTAGGTTTCTATTATAGTTCTAAATAAAATACTAAAAATCCCCAAAAATCCCAGTGCCGTTTCCGATGATATGCCACCAAGAAAATGTTAAAAACTGAATTTCAACAAATGTCTCTTAAAGCCTTGAGTTTTCAATAAAATAAGTGATATACAATAATATTAAAATAGGTAATAATCCATCGTCTCAAAGTGGCATCAAAAGTTTATTTGGAATGAGAACTCTAAGTCTTGCCACCAAAAATTATATTGAAGTACTACATGTTTCGGCTAAAATTAGCCATCATCAGGTACAGACTAGAAAAATTACTTGTTGAAAAAATATACAGGGAGGAGGAGGTAACTTACATCAACAAACGATCATTTAAATTTGAGGTTAGACACTTAATTCATAACTACTGAAACACTGAAAGGTAAAATATAGATTAATTATCAACCAATAGTCACTAACTTACATTATAATACAAAAATTTGGAAAAATCCATGAAGGATTATGAAGAATTAAAGAAATTCAAACTGCATTTTCGTTAAGTTTGAATTTCTTTAATTCTTCATAATCCTTCATGGATTTTTCCAAATTTTTGTATTATAATGTAAGTTAGTGACTATTGGTTGATAATTAATCTATATTTTACCTTTCAGTGTTTCAGTAGTTATGAATTAAGTGTCTAACCTCAAATTTAAATGATCGTTTGTTGATGTAAGTTACCTCCTCCTCCCTGTATATTTTTTCAACAAGTAATTTTTCTAGTCTGTACCTGATGATGGCTAATTTTAGCCGAAACATGTAGTACTTCAATATAATTTTTGGTGGCAAGACTTAGAGTTCTCATTCCAAATAATAATATTAAAGCTCACTTCATTCTTTACAAAAAATACTCTCCATTAATTTTTCCATAGTTGACAGTTCAGGCGCAACACGAGGCGTCAGATGATACGGCGCGCTTCTTCTGGTGTGCTTAGCGAATCATTTCATAAAGAGATGTTTATTAATTTTTATCCACTGCCGTTCATCACGCAAAATCTCGGAAACGTCTTCTGGACTAATGTAAGCTGGGGGGCTGATCACTCAAAAAAATTATGTACAATTAATTCCAACCCCGAATTAATTCCAATAATTCCAGTTTAATTCCATTCTAATTCCATTAATTCCGATTTAGTTCCATTAATTCCGTAAATTCCAGATTAATTCCGTCAATTCCCGATTAATTCCATCAATTCCGGATTAATTCCATCAATTCCAGATTAATTCCATCAATTCCATATTAATTTCATTACTAATTCTATTACATAGCTTATTTAATTCTTGTCCAATACAGGCTGGTTCCTTTCTCACTGCTCACCATTGGCATCTCCTAAACGTAAGAGGTAGGAGGTCGGCTAAATTAGAAAAAAGTTGCACTATTTCTTATCGATTAAGAATCTGAGGAGAATTTCCCGATATCTTGATCCGTTCTTGAGTTATCCCTAAAAAACTGCGGAAAAAAACTGAAAAATGTTCATATGTTTCTTACGATTGATGTTATTTAATTGAAACTTTGAACTTTGAATAGATTTTTCGGGATAATTCAGGAACGAATCAAGATACCGGAGAATTTTCTTCAGATTCTTAATCACCAAGAAATAGTGCAACTTTTCTCTAATTTAACCGACTCCGTATCTTTTACCGTTTAGGAGATCCCAATGGCGAGCAGTGAAAAAAAGAACCACCCTGTATACTTAGTGCCAAATTAATTCTTCACCCTGTATACTTCCATTATTTAGTGCAAAATTAATTTTTTCATGTAATACTAGACATAGAAATATCTAAGCCTTCAGGTAAACACCAAGGTACTTTTCTTAATTTTCACGACTTGGTGTCTTCAGAAAAGCCTTCTGGCGCGCAACAGGCGTTAGTAGAAAATTTTGTCTTATTTCGTTTGAAAATAAAATATATTGTATTTTATTTGGAGTTTAAGCGCCATTATGTGACTCGTATGGATTTAATTCTAAACTTACATACTCCGTCACATAATGTCGTACTCGATGTCGTACTTAACTCCTAATAAAATAAATATCTATTATTTTCAAACGAAAAAAGACAACATTTTCCATGCACTTCACGTGTATATTTGGGCGCATATTCAATAACTTATATTGGGTATAATGTTGTACTTAAAATTAATTCCACTCAATTCCGCGTCAATTCCATATTAATTCCAAATAGGTAATTCCAAACAATTCCAAATAATTCCAACTAATTCCAGTTAATTCGAACTAATTCCAACTAATTCCGACTAATTCCAGCTAATTCCAACTAATTCCTTTAATTCCTTTTAAATGCTGTACTAATTAATTCCAAATAACTCCATAAGAATTCCAGTTAATTCCAACCAATTCCAATTAATTCCAACTAATTCCATTAGGAATTCCTTTTAAATTCCATCAATTCCAGAATAATTCCGTAATAATTCCATAATTTCCGAATTAATTCCAAGTCGGATGTACAACTAATTCCACTAGTGATCAGCCCCCCAATGTAAGTCTATCTGTAAAAGGATCTGAAAATAATTAAGTTGAAAGGGTGGAACCTATATTTTATGAATCGTCAAGAAATACTGATAGGAAATGAAGTAAGCTTTAATACTGTATCACCTCTTTTGTTGAAAATTCAATGCTTTAAGAGATATTTGTTGAAATGCAGTTTTTAACGAAGGCACCCTGGGATTTTAGGGGACTTTTAGTATTTCATTTAAAACTATAATAGGAACATGATGGGTGTAAAATTTCATTCCCCTGTGGCGTTTTCCCAAAAAATGCTAAAATGACTGGAATAGTGTCCGAGCGGTCCGGCGCAGAAGTCTGATTTAAGGGCATTATAGACGAACTTCTCCACTTTACAGGTATATTTATGCACCGAATATATTCAAAAATACGCTTTCACTGTTTAAGATAAAAAACTGTGAAGTGTTTAGTACCGTGAACTGGCTTAGAAGCGAATTTGATGAAAATTTCCATGTAAAATCAAAAAGCGATAATAGCAAATCGAAAAAGTGTACAAAAACTAAAACATCATATTATAGAAAAAACTATGAAAATAACTAAACAACATTTATATTAAATAATTACGCGACGCGCGCAGACTTGCGTCGCGCATTCATTTTGCGTCACGTTACGGCCACTTTTAGCAACTTTTTTGTAGAGCAAAATTTTTTATACCACCTCTTTTGTCCAAAAGCCAATATTTTAGGAGATATTAGCTGAAAAGTATTTTTAACACTTCTTGGTGGCATATCATAGGAAGTCGAACGCGGATCCTAGGGGACTTTTATTATTTCTTTTAGGACTATCAAATGAACGTGTGTACAAAAATTCAGTAGTCTGATAATTTTTCCGAAGTAAAATTCTATAGTGACTAGACTATTGGCACGGTGTTTAAATTTAGATACCAGGCATTCCAGGCAATGAACTCCTCCAAGTGAATTATTCGCGATGTTTGTTTGAATGGTTCACGCTTCCTCAATACCAAGTGGGCGGTTACATGAAACATTGTCGAATTGTCGATGCCAGATACTGGATTAGGTCGACGATTTGTTTTTTCATGAACGCCTGAAAAAATAAACGTTGCGGCTCGAGGATAAATCATAGAAACCAACTGTTGATTTTGAGGAAAGGCGGCGGGAGATGCAAAAATCGCTTCCTTAGAATAATATTACTCGAACGGGGCAGATTATTTGGATTAGAAATTTTGTTAACCTTGTCAGGATAAAAGATGTTTATCAATGCCATGTGTGTACATGTAGATGCTTATCACCCTAAATGTTTATGGACTGATGGTCCAGATTTGTTAGTTGTAAGGCCCTCGCCTTTTTCGCACAGAACACTCTTCGAACATGGAAAGTCAATTTTTTATAATATTTGAAACTTGAAAGGGGTGAGTTTCGGGGGTGCAATTTTTTGCGTTCAGTAGTCTCTTCCGGTTGTGACTAGTTCAAGGGCTAGATTTCTTCCAAGTCTATTTTTTGTGTTTGGGGGTTGAAGAGAATCGCCTTCAATGTGGTACCTACGTGCGAGGCCCTAAAACCGTTATCCATATCCCTCCACTGTGGTCACCCCTACCTCCGTTATTAATGACCCTAGGAAAAACTTTCTCTAGAATTTTCGTCTTGTATTTTTGCGAATAATACGCGGTTAAAATATTGCCGTATGTTTATGTTACACCCTGTATGTGCGATTATTATTCTTATTCAATTTTGACGTTCTAAACTCTTTCATTGTTAGACTCCGATTACTGTAAAAGAGGAACAGTTGGTCGTCAGATTCAGATGACACATTGTCCCTCTCTTACAGTAATCGGAGTCTAAATAATTTATGCAGCTTAAAGAAATTGAAAAAATGTTCCATAAAGGTTACATTTCCACCGAGTCAATTATTAATGTTTGTCAATTTTTCGCATTTGGAGGTAGAAGGGGGTGGTTTTTGTGGTTGCAACTTTTTGCTTTCAGTTAGTCTGTTTCTGTTGTAAATAGCCCAAGGGCTCAATTTCATCCAAGTCAATTATTTGTGTTTGTGGGTTTTGGGGGTACAATTTTTGCGTTCAAAATGGTCTCCTGCGATAATGAGCGGTAAAAGAGTTAAATTCCGTCCAAGTAATTTTTTGTGTTTCGGGGTAGAAGGGGGTGACTTTTAGGGGCAGAGTTTTTTTCTTCAATTCAACTATTTCGGTTGTAGGCGGTTAAATTCCTCTAAGTCAAGTTTTTGTGGTTGGGGGTTGAAGGGGGCGAGTTTCAGGGGTGCAATTTTTTATGATCAATTAGTTTCCTCCGGTAATATGTGGTCCAAGGGTTACATTTCCTCTAAGTGAATTTTTTATGTTTCAAGGTTGAAGGGGTTGAGTTTCAGAGGTGCAATTTTTTTCTCTTCCATGCGTAGGTGGTCTAAGGACTAAGTATATGCTCAAAACTTTTTCTGGGCCATTGATTAAGTTATCGACTTTCTTGAATTTCAAGCAACAATTATGTGAAATTTCGAGTTTCAACCCCTGATTTGCACCCCCTCTGTTTCGTCGGGTTTCAGACCACCATGTGGAAAATATATTTGAGAAGTTTTCGTATTTTTGTGATTTTCAACCCCTAAATTTCATCCCCCAAAATTGATAGAAGGTGAGGGGGTCACCTTCTACAGGCTTGTACGTCAAAAGCGCACATCAAGTTTCAGTAAAATATCTCCGCTGGTTCTCGAGTTATTACAATTCATAGTTTTTCGGTCCCCAAAAAAACCTCGCATTCTCGCGCTTCTACTGCGAACGCTGCCTAAACGCTTGAAGATGGATTAAAATCGTATGAGGGAGAAATGTCGGTAACGAATAGACCTACAAAAAAGTCCGCGACAGCATATAAATATCGGTTACGGATAGCCGACAGTAAGCCACTGAAGCTATTTTCGTCAAAAATTAAAACACAAAAACGATCTCGGTGGGCTACCCATCGTAGATATGCCATCGCGGACTTTTTTGTAGATCTTTTCATTGCCGACAATTCTTCCTTACAAACTTTTGCTCTCGCTGCAAGCGTTGAGGCAGCGTTCGCGATCAAACCTCGAAACTTTTAATTTCTTTCAGTTTTTCACCCCTAACTCCCACCCCCTGGTCCGATATGGCTCGATATCTGCTTTCGTTCTCAAGTTATGCGATGAACAGAGTAGACGGACGGCCGAGCGAGCGAGCAAGCGAGCAAATTCACTAAAACTACAGTGCCTGCGCATATGCTTCGGCACTAAAAAACTAGCTTTTCCGATTTTTTTATATAATATGCCGGTTTTTTAAAATGTATATATGTAGCGAAGTTTTTGTTCAATTTCCTTTCACAGTAACACTTTAATTTGTGTATTAGTGGACCACAAATTTAAGCTAGTGCCTCATTTCAAGATTCATTCATATTCCCCATTATCATAAAAAATAATATAGGATAAGTATGTGATGTGTAGGTATTAAAAAATCGGGAATTTTGTAACTGAGCATTGAAATTGCAGGAAAAGAACGGGTAAAAGAACAATCCCAACTTAGGTTTACAGTGATAACGTTCGGTAGACAATAATAGGAAACAGAAATTGCAAAATTTCGAGCTTTCTGCTATACATTTGATCATTGACAAGCAAACATGGCAACGCTGCAACCGGCTTCTTGCAGTGTAATGTAGGCAAAGTGTTTGAGCCTAAAAAAAAAAAAAAAAAAAAAAAAAACAGAAAAGAGCCAGGCCAAGGGCCCCTACTGCTCATCACCTATGTGCATCGTCAAGGCAAGCCTGCAACGTGCGGTGTATCATCATTGTTTATTTTTTGATGTGTCGGGCTGGAGCAAAGCTCCTGAGGTAAGTTAAGTAAGGGACTCCTGAGGGGAGTACCTTAGAGGGGAGACCTGAAGGGTCTGGGGTGCGTTTTGCCTGAGGGGCAAGGAGAGGCATTAGGTGGGAGAGTTCGCTGAAAAAGAAAGTTAACGACGAAATCTTGCTGTGGTCTACCTGCAACATACTAAACATTAGTGGTTCAAGGTGGGTGGATGAGAGCCGTCCTGGGACGACGAATTCTGGAATTCGCTGGGTCGTAGTCGACCGCATCTCTCACTAGCGGATTGGGATGAACCTCTGCTCGAGCAAAGGTTCGTGTGTTTGTTTCAAAGAGGAAGTCTTTGATTGTCGGGAGGTTTGCTTCTTGATAGAGCTGGGTGTTTCGGACGTACCAGGGAGCGTTAAAGGCGTACCTCAGACAACGATTCTGGATGACTTGGAGCTTTTGGAGTTGCGCATTAGAGACGTGTCCCCAGGCGCCAGAGCCGTAGGTCATGGCTGGTCTAACCACTGCCTTGTAGAGCCTCAGCTTATTCTCGAAAGATAAGCCGCTGCTTCTACACAGCATTGGATAGAGGTGGCCAATTACCATTTTGGCTTTGGCGACTGAGTAGTCCACGTGAGGAATGAAGCTGAGTCGTCGATCCAGCTTGACCCCGAGGTACTTGACCTCGTTGTGCCACTGAATCTCCTCCTCGTCCATCGTCACATGGCCGTGCGGCACTTCTCTTCTGCGCGAGATGAATAGGGCGGAGCTTTTCTCGGGATTGACGACGATGCGCCAACGAAGAAAGAATTCGCTCAGGTTGTCAGCTGCTTCCTGAAGGTATTGGGTAAGCAGCTGAGGGCTACGGGAGTGTGCTAGGGTGCACGTGTCGTCGGCGTAGACGGCATGTCTGCCACGTAGAGAGCGAAGAGAGTTGGTGAGAGTACAGAGCCTTGTGGGACACCTGCCTCGAGAGGGTGCTCCTCTGAGAAGGAGTTTTGAATTTTGGCTCTGAAGGAGCGACCGGACAAGAAGGAGTTGATGATCTGGACCATCGACGCGGGGATTCCAGCATGAGCGAGCTTATAAATAAGTCCCTCATACCAGACCGTGTCGAAAGCTTTTGAAACATCAAAGAAGGTAGCGCCTACTACGTGACCCCAGTCAAGCCATCGTGAGGAGAGCTCTGTGACTCTGATCAGTTGATCGGTCGTGGAATGTTTGGGTTGAAAGCCGAACTGTTCCTGGGGAATGATACCGAGATCGGAGACAATCTCGGTGAGACGAGAGCGAATGAGGCGTTCAGCAAGTTTGCTGACACCAGAGAGCAGTGAGATTGGCCGATGGTTCTGAGGGAACTTTCGGTCTTTGCCGGGTTTGGGGATGAAGATTACGTTGGCGCATTTCCACCGGGGTGGGAAATAGCGAAGGCGGAACATGGCGTTGAAAATCCCAGTCAGAGCAACGATGGCTTTTTTCGGAAGATTTTTGAGGGCAAGATTGGGAATCTGGTCGGGGCCTGGGGCTTTCCTCGTTTTGAGGCTGGATATTACCTTAAAGACTTCCTCCGGGGAGGTGTGGCGAATGTGATCGTCGTCTTCCGGGGCTTCCTGGCAGAAAACTTCGGCGAAGTCTTCCACTAGGTCGTAGTGGTCGAGATCTGCGTCCTCCGGTATCGGGACCCTGCATTGCAGTTCCAGACATTCGGCGAACACCTCGGCTTTCTCCTCCTCCCGGAAGACGAGTCCTCTGGGGCCGTGAATTGCCGGGAGTGGCTTGCGGTCGTTTCGAAGAGTCTTGGCCAGTTTCCACACAGAACTGTCCTCGATGTTCAGGGACTCCAGGTGGGTCTGAAAGTTCTCGTTACGGAGATCCTTCAGCGCGTACCTGACTTGGTGAACCAGGTTGTGAAACCTGGTTTTGTCGATCCGGGCTCCCGTTCTGTCGGCAGTCTTTTTGGCCTCTCTTCTCTCTCTTACCATGGCTTGGATGTGAGGGGGAAGACGAGGGGGCTTGTTGGGAGGTCTGGGGAAGGTTCTGGTTGAAGCGTTGAGGGCTTCGGAGATTTTCAACTCGAATGATTCCACAGCCCGGTTAAGGTCTGCAGTATCATCAATAGTTGGAATCGGTCCGAAGTTTTCCTCAACGTTTCTGCGGAAGGAAATCCAGTTTGTGAATTTCCCTGTGGGATTGATGGGATCATTAGCCTCGTCGCCGATGTGCATCAGGACGGGGTTGTGGTCTGAGGAGAGATCGCTGATTGCAGTGAGGTCGATTTGGAGGGGGACATTCTTGACGATGGCGATGTCCAGCGTGTCGGGCAGACCTGACACGTAGTTGTGGTGAGTGGGCTCCTCTGGAGCCAGGACCTGATAGTCGTTGTCATCAACGAAAGTTCGCAGATTGCGACCGTTTGCGTTGTTGACTCGACTGTGCCAGTCTGTGTGCTTGGCATTGAAATCGCCTGCCGCGATGATGGAGTTGCCACTGTTCAGGAGATCCGCCAGTTCGTCAAGGGGGATCTTTTGTGTGTTGTAGCAAGAGAAGAGGGTTAGAGGTCCTCGGACTGTTTCGACGACGATGCCTACGGCTTCCAGTCTGTGTAGTTCTGGCAAAGCTGAAACATAGTGATTGATTTTATGACTTACATAGATGGCCGTTCCCCCTCCTGGGCCGGTCTGTCGGTCTCTGCGATGAAGAGTGAAACCACGGATTTTTGGATCTCGGTGGTTTTCCCTGAGGTGGGTCTCGTTGACGAGCACGATCTCCAGGTCGTGTTCATGAATGAACACTTCCAGTTCGTCGCGCCGGACAGCGAGACCATTTGCGTTAAAAAACGCAGCCTGAAGGGATTTGATCCTACTCAGCCGTGGATTCATTCTTGTTGGATTGTTTCCATGAGTTTCACCAACAACGGAAGAATGTTGGTGGCGGCTTGTTTGGTGCTCTCCGAAGACGATACCATTTGACAGATTTCCAGGAGAAGTCTGGCCCTGGAGTCGCAGGTAGCGGGTTCCACACGAGGTTTAGTGCGGGGGGCTGGTTTTGGGGAAACAGGCTTTGAAGAGGAGCTCTGTTTGGGGGCGGCGGCCTGCTTCGGGGCTGAAGCTCCTGATGAGGTGCCGTTGGGCTTCGAAGGCTTGGAAGCCATCTTCTTCGGGGGAGGGAGCCTGGGGCACCCCCTGTAACTGGCGGGATGAGTGCCTTCACAGTTGGCACACTTCGGAGCCTCCACCTCCGTTTTCCCGCAGTCCTTGGTGAAGTGGTCGCTACCGCACTTGACGCACCTAGGATTGACTCCGCAGGTGCGCTGGCCGTGGTGGAAGAGCTGGCAGCGGTGACACTGCGAAACCTGTGAGGGTTTGTTAGGTGTTTGAGCCTGAGGTGGCCAAATTTTAGCTATTGGGCGATAGAGAGTGCATCCGTAGTTCGCTAAAAGTAAGCGGAGGCAGCACTGTGCAGACAATGAACTGCACGCATTGAAATTGAAATTCTAGTTCGGTAAATTGTTAATATTTCAGTGATATTATAGGCAAACTCCGGTTTTTCTTCACAGAAGGCAACACAGACCGTATTAGAATACCTAATTATAACTATTTTATAAATTTATCGTACATAATTTGGCATTTTCATTTTTCATTATTTTTTTTTAAACTGGAAATTCAAATAAATTTTAAAAAATGTAAAGATAGCCTTGCAATTACAGAATTTTTTTTGACGAAATTTGGTAGTTTTCGAGAGAAAAAATAAATCCAGTTATAAATGCACCCTTTTTTCAACTTTTTTTTTTCAAAAACTATACCAGAATTGTTTCATATTTCGACACAATGAATTTGATGCTGAAACGATACGAAGGCTTGGTATTTTTTTTATGAAGTTTGAATTTACAGATTTTTTTTTCTACTGTAGACTTGAACCCCTTTGCTTCTAGGCGCCTTGTTGTATTTTAATTAACCCATAATAAAGCTGTGATAGGTACCTAATCTAAAGGTAAACTGACGACTTCAATGCCCGATTAAGCGATGAACTCGAGCATGAACCCCTTCATTAATTCGCAAACGCTCAAAATTCACTCAGATTGCAAATCGCAATAAATTTATCCAACACAGTTAGCAATAATCTAATCGCTTCACGGCCAATATAGTTCTCGACAACGACAACAATGGACCTACACCACGTGTTCACACCCAACAGGCCTGCTACGACCTCGCACTTATAAAATTCTATTTAAGGGCTTCCACGTGCTCCACGCAGCAACTGCTGATAAAGCGCTAACCGAGCCATTATTCATTCATAACCCTAGCACAACAATTAATAATGCCTAGACAACACTTTGAGATACCATCGATCCGCTTAATTGTTTCTCCTTGCAGGACTGTCCAGACACGGGCGATTTCAGGGAGCAGCAGTGCGCCGAGTTCAACAGCGTTCCCTTCGAGGGCGTTAATTATGAGTGAGTACTTACCGCTGGGAAAAAAACCCTAGTCCAGTCATATAAACTGCTCAACAATTCAATTGGTCCACCCGGAAATTTGAGTCGCATTCAAAATGCCGTAACTCCTCAAGCAGTTGATCGATTTGAATGAATCTTTTTTCCACGGATAGTCCCTTTCATTGGCTACTACATGACATATTCCACGTTTTATTACAGGTCCCTTTTATTTGATATACAGGGTGTCAGAGCCGGGTACTGCAAAATGGCGAAAATTTAAACCACCCCCGATTCTGAAAGAAATTTTTAAATTTTTTTTTGCTTGGTTTGCGTGACGTCTCAGGTCCATACCTCCAGACGTTTTTTTGAAACTTGCTCCATCTCCTCTAATTAGGGTGCAGGGCCAAAAAAACTGGTTTTTCACCGGTCGTTAATAGCGCCTTTACTTGTACACGAATTTTAATTTTCTGGGGGTCCTTGTAACGCAAGAACTTCACTCTAAATTGTCATAAATTCAAAATTATCCGGATATAAAATTTCACAGAAAAGGGGGCCCACTGAACTGAACCCAAAATTATTCTGCGTCTGAAATGATCTTTGATTAAAGACGGGCCAAAATTGAAACGATGCCGTCATAGAACCATTCATCCTGAACATTTTAAGATGCTCTTCGTCTGAATTGGATCACATTTGGCGGTGCTGATACCAGTACTTTGGCTGACGGGTTTAGGACAAAAAGCAGGCATTTCGCACATCTGCAATTTCGTGAAACCAAGGCGACAAAAATTTTGACAAAAGCCTGAAGGATCGTTACCTTGTCAACAAGGTATGGCTCTTTGTTTTAATTTTTGTCACCTTGGTTTCATGAATTTAGGGGGCTGTATTTTGTCTGAAAACAGTCAGTTGAAAAGTTGGTTTGAGCACCGGTGATTGTGATCCAATTCAGACGAAGAGCATCTTAAAATGTTCAGGGCAAACGGCTCTATGAAAACATAGTTTTAAATTTAGTCCGCCTTTACTTAAAGATCACTTCGGAAGCAGAATAAAATTGGGTCCATTTCAACGGGCCTCCTTTTCTGAGTCGCTTTGTTTTAAATTAATTTTGACCTCATGGTGTCCTAGAGTAAAGTTTTTACGACTCAATGACCTCAAGAAATTAAAAATTGAGTAGAAGTTAAAGAGGTTATTAACTACCAGTGAAAAAACAGTTTTCTTGGGCCAGCACCCTAATTAGAGGAGATGGAGCAAATTTAAAAAAAACGTTTGGAGGTATGGTCCTAAGACGTCTTCTCAACTAGGCAAAAAAAATTAGAAAAATTTCTTTCAGAATCGGGGGTGGTTTCAATTTTCGCCATTTTGCAGTACCCGGCTCTGACACCCTGTATATCAAATAAGGGGGACATGCATAAAACGCGGAACATGTCATGTCGAAGCCAATGAAATGGGCTCTCCGTGGAAAAAAGGTTTATTCAAATCGATCAATTAGTTGAGGAGTTACGGCATTTTGAATTCGACTGAAATTTCCGGGTGGACCAATTGAATTGTTGAGCAGTTTATTAGATCTAAAAAAGATGAATAGAAGAAATTATTTATATATTTTTGAAATTTTGGCTACGGACTCCTGTTGGCACCTGAAATGAAGGGCTGGAAAGTTTCCACCCCCTAAGTGTGCGTTTCATCCCTTATTTGGCGAAAACCACCCCTAAACGTGACATGGCGCTAGTTTTTAGCATTTTTCGGCGAAACTATCCATCTGACAAAAAATTTACTCTAATCAAAAGTATTTTTTATTAAATTCTGCATTAAAAAAGTCCTTTTGATTATTTTGCTTATCTCCACCTAATTTTCGTAAACGACGTCCGAAGTTGTAGAACAGTCAAAATAGATTTTTGAGTAGAACTTATTTATATGTCTATTTATGAAATTTTGGCTACGGACTGCTGATGGGCCCTGAAATGAAAGGCCCCAAACTTAACACCATCCCTCTTTTGGCAAAATCCTACTCCCAGACGTGGACATGGCGAAGTTAGGAAAATTCGTCGCCAGTAATTCGTCGCCCCAACAATCCATCGCCAAGGAAAAAGAAGCTTCAGATTTTCACAAGGTTATACTTATTTCATTACATTGCATAATTTATTTAGTATCTTACATTGTGGACGATTCCACGCAAATAATCGACCGTGCTCTTTTCGTGATACAATTTAACAACATTTTGTAGACGTTCAGCGCAGTCCCAATATTTCTTCTTCGTCTGTGGTCTTTTCCCGCTTAAATCGATATTTTATCTACAATTTAGCATGTTATCATATTTAAATAACTTTTAGCATATTCTGCAAGCTTTATTTCTTCAGAAAACGACCACAGAAAGGCAGGTACCTACCTGGGGTTTCTCTAATCCCTCTAACGACGTAAGCAGGATATTGTACGAAAATGTACCTACTTCTAAGAAATAATTTATCGTAATTAGTTTGTACGCTACTAAAATGAAGAGGGATGTTTACTTTTGCTAATCCGACCTAACAGCACACGGGGACTCGTAAGCAGGAAGCCAAAACGGAATTTATTTGCTTATAAAATTTAATTTTGATTTTCTATGCACATTCATTACGTAACCAAATATCAGTTTGAGCATCAAACCAACTTTTGACTGTCTGAAGTAAGTTGTACATACATAGGTATGAGTGTATTCTCTGAAAAGATCCGCCAGGCGTCCAAATACATAGGTTTTCATGCCAAAATGCAGAATTATTTAACTTCTGGTCGCGATGGAGATATTGCACGTCACATTGAATCTGGGACACTCTGTATATGTAAAACTAGCTCAGGATAGAGGGCACAGTCACACCAAGAATACAATATCGGGATTCGCTGGACGTCACTACAAATGTTGCAAAATCGTACCATGAGATTATAGATTATTTGCATGGAATCTCAACATTGTAAGAATAAAATTTATAAAATCTCAGGCGGCATTTTTTTTCCATGGCGATGTATTGTTGCGGCGACGAAATAAGTAGGCGATCAATTGCTGGCGACGAATTGATGCAGCGATGAATTGTTGAGGCGACGAATTGCTGGGGCGACGAATTGCTGGCGACGAATTTACCGGACACCGGACATGGCGCTAGTTTTTAGCATTTTTCAGCTAAACTATCAAACGGACAAAAAATTACTCTAATCAGGAATATTCCTCGTGAAATTCTGCATTAATAATTAATTACATAATTAAATAATTAATAATATTCTTAATTAGAGTAATTTTTTGTCCGTTTGATAGTTTAGCCGAAAAATGTTAAAATCTAGCTCCATGTCCATGATGCACGTCTGGGAGTATAGGTTTTCGCCAAAAGAGGGATGAAGGTTACTCTTTGCGGGGTGTTAAGTTTGCAGTCCTTCACTTCAGGGCCCATCAGCAGTTGGTAGCCAAAATTTTATAAATATACAGGGTGTCCCAATTGTCTGTATTCGGTTGATATCTCCATTACTATCAGAGATAGCGAAAAGTTGTTAAGTTCAAAGTTGCAGAGGATCAAACACTTCACATTTTAGAAATACAATAGTATGTACAGGGTGTTTCACTAACAAGAAAGGTTTTTCAAATGGCACACCCGGTATGTCAATTTTTTTTTTAGATTCTTCGATGGATTCCAAGTAACATACACTAATCATTTTTTCATCTGAAGTTAATCGTTTAGAAGATATTGGCAATTTTGTGGGAAAAATTAATTTTGCAGTACTTGTTTTAAAAAATCATCCGTCAAACAGTTTTAAACCTTTAGTTTTGGAAAATTGGCGTGTCATTAAGGAAGGTTTGGTCTATCCTTCAAGCTCTTGAAAGCGGTCCTAGCTTGTTAAGTTCGTCTCCAGCAACATTATGAACTTTGGAATATTTAGACGTTAAAATTTGAATCTTTTAAATGGCATCACTAGCAAATGTTAAGGCCATCGGCTGTAGAATTAAATTTGCTTTCATCTGATATAACATATCCCTATATCCAAGTTTAGTATTTTTCGTTTTATTATAGAGGTTTTATACACTAACACATAATTTTCAATAATATCTTCGTGATGTTTTAGAAGGTGGCTCTGGCTACATGTCATTGTATACGTCAAAAATGTTATCAGCAATTGCAATTTCCATAGACCTAATATTTTGAGGCTATTTTCCTTAATTTGCCCTGATTCGAATCTTGTTCACTCTTTGTTTTTGTTCTACAAACATAGAATTAATGAATTTGCCAGTGGGATTATCACTTATCTTAACAACTAATTAACAGTATTGCTTTTTTAAATAAAATGCATCAGAATTTGAGAAAAAAGTGCGATTACTAATTACAAGGTCTCAAAATGCTGCTCTTTTTTTGACTGCATTCTTGCATAAGTTTTATAAATGATTTGATTTTCAGCGGATCTCTTTTTTTGGGTAGGTATGGGTCATAGAGTTGGGATGATAATGGTATATTTTTATGACATTCCACCAAAACGAAAACCATGTCATCATTTTTTCGCTTGATGGGTTTAGGTATTATTAATTACTCCAATTACATGCAAAAGATCGACAACTGTATCACAATTATTATTAACGCAGGATTGTAACGGATTATGACGGACAGAATTTTTGACACCTACTGTGACATATAGTCCGAGCCGCCTTCAAAAAACATCATTAAGCTAATATGAAGATTTCTAAACACCTAATGAAACGAAAAATACGAGACTTTGATATAGGGATATGCTATATCAGGAGAAAGCAAATTTAATTCTACAACCGATGGCGGTGCCATTTAAAAATATTGAGATTATCACCTCTAAATATTCCAAAGTTCATAAAATGACTGGAGACGAACTTAACAAGTTAGGACCGTTTTCAAGAGCTGGAAGGATAGACCAAACCTTCCTTAACGACATGCCAATTTTCCAAAACTTAACGTTCAAAATTGGTTGACGGGTGATTTTTAAAAACAAGTGTTTGATATGCGGTGAAAATTTCTCGAAGGACCAGCGGGGGAGGAAGACTTACCCAGGATATGTTCTTTCAGGGGTTGATGGGTTGCTCAAGATGCGTGGTTTGCAGCGGCTGCCGCGAATACACCCCTGCATTGCACAAAACGATTGTTTTTCCGAAGCAAAACGGTTTGTTATTGTTCTACGCTGTTATTGTTCTACGCTGTGCGCGAAAGACTAAGGTGTTGTTTCGGTGTTGGGAGAGTTAGAGGGGAAGAAGGAAAAAAAGTCTAACTCTCTACTGGTTGACAAGAAAGACAATAGAGCTGGAGAATCTGAGCAATTTTTGAACTGTAAATTAAAATTAAAAGAAATTTCGAATGTCCAAAAAAAAAGAAATAATTACAAAAAATAAAAAAGAATTTGCGTGGACGCAACAAGTGCGGCAAAAATAATTTTTCACACAAAATTGCCAATATCTTGTAAACCAATAACTTTAGATGAAGAAATTATTAATGAATGTTACTTGGATTTTATCAAGGAATATAAGAAAAAATTGATATATAGGGTGTGCCATTTGAAAAAACCTATGTTTGTGTCGTTATTTCTTAGTGCAACACCCTGTATACATGATTGTATTTATAAAATATGCAGCCTTTGACCCTCTGCAACTTTCAATTTAACAGTTTTTCGCTACATCTGATAGTAACGGAGATATCGATCGAATACAGACAATTGGGACACCTTGTATTCTACTCAAAAATCTAGTTTGACTGTTCTAGAACTGCGGACGTCGTTTGCGAGAATTAGGTGGGGATAAGCAAAATAATCAAAAGGACTTTTTTAATACAGAATTTCACAAGAAATGTTTTTGATTAGAGTTTTGTCAGATGGTTTTTGCCAAATAAGGGATGAAGTTTGGGGGGTGGGAAATTTTCGGCATTTCATTTCAGATGCCATCAGGAGTCCGTAGCCAAAATTTAAAAAACATAAATTATTTCTTCTAAAAAACCTAACTTGACCGGACTAAAAAATTGGGTATTATTAACGATCCTTACAGCTGGATTCCTTATACGAAAGCGCCCAACCCGTGCGAACTAAATTGCATGCCCAGAGGGGAAAGATTCTATTACAGACATAGGGAACAAGTGATTGATGGTACCAGATGCAACGATGAGACACTTGATGTCTGCGTCCAGGGCAAATGTCATGTAAGATAATAGGGTACCGCCCGTACCATTAACAAAGCGGTTTTTATAGCCCGTGGGGTGTGACATGATGTTGGGTTCGAGTGCGCGTGAGGACCGATGCAGGACTTGCGGGGGTGACGGCAGCACCTGTAACACCGTGACAGGTGTTTTGGACATGCAGGACCTGCAAGCTGGTACGATCCGTGTCGTTTAGGACATAAATACCGCTGTCTCTTTAAGGCTACAACGATATACTTTTAATACCGAGGGGCGCCACCAACATCGTCGTGGAGGAGCGTGAGCCGTCCAACAATTACCTCGCGATAAGAAACACGACGGGACACTATTACCTTAACGGGAACTGGAGGATAGACTTCCCCCGGACCATGGACTTCGCGGGGTGCAAATTCCATTACGAACGGTATCCGCAGGGATTTTCCGCCCCCGATAGAATCACCTGTCTTGGTCCCATCGACGAGGCCGTCTTTGTTGTGGTGAGTAGTGAAAACTTGGATCCTTTAACGCGTTTGGTTCGTGAGTTATTGCTGATTTTGTCGTTTTTCGATTCCTGATTTGCGAACCCTGCTGAAGCGCAAAATCCCAATATATTTAGCTTGGAAAGGGATTGAGGTGTCGCCATGGGGTTTTCTGTAAGACCACCCATGGAGTGACCATAGGTGGTCATGAATATGCATCAGAGATTAATTAGAAATAAAGTGTGCAATTAGAAGAAACAACGCAGGCGTTGTGAGTCAGGCTTTTTCCTGTTGTTTTGTTAAACGGCTTCAATCGTCAAAATTCCTGTCAGTGTCAAAACGCAGAACGTTACGAAGTAATTCAGAACGGGAGCCTGATTGGTCCAATGAAATCTCTTACAATTTCAAATCTTAATCCACGCGACAAGTAATTTTAAATGGAAGAAAATGGGGCAAAGATTTTTTGATCTTAAACCCATGCTTAAACTCTTCATTTGGTCATCATGAGACTATTTTAAAGTTTTGCTCCTAATCCGACAATGATGCCGGTAAAAGTACAACAAATCGTACACAGGTTGACTCAGAATTATAGGGACAACGGCTAACCACAGATTCCTTAGGTAAAAATATGTCAACAAGTTCCTATAAACATATGTCAGAAAATGCCTCCTTAGGGAGTTAGGGCCCCTTAAAATGGGCACTTTGACCATGGTTTTTTCTAAATATCTTCAAAACCGTTAAAGATAGCAACGTGAAATTGGATACCTTTAATAAGTGTTTTATGCTGAAGTAATTACCGTGGTCAAAATTTTTAAATTTTGTTCAGAAGCGTCCCATACAGGGGGGGCTTAGGACTAAATTTGCTCAAACATTTTTGTAAGTAGTTTTTCTCAAATTTCATTCCAGAATCTGAAAATTTTAGGTTTTTATGTAAAAATGGTACTCTTGATTAACATCGATGGGATGCACCGTTTTTGAAGAAAATGGCTTTTTATTGGTTCACGATTCCAAAATTTGTGAGAGAAGACATCAAAATACTGCAAACAAGTTCATGGGACCGATCCTTACTTTATTTTAGAAAGAAAAGTTCATATGGACATGAGTCGAAAAATGCTTCCTAAGAGAGCTATGGTCTTTCAAATGGAGTCTCGGAAAGCATGTTATTTGAAGGACTCTAGCTCCCTTAGGAAGCAGTTTTAGAGCCATGTCCATATGAACTTTTATTACTAGAATGAAGTAAGGAACCGTTCCATGAACTTATTTACGATATTTTGATGTGTTCTGTCACAAATTTTGGAGCCCTCAACCAATGAAAAGCCAATTTTTTCGAAAAGGGCGCATTCTATCGATGTAAAACGAGAGTACCATTTTTACTTAAAAACCTCAAATTTTCAGATTCTGTAATAAAGTTTGAGAAAAACTACTTACAAAAATGTTTGAACAAAAGTTCTAAACCCCCCCTGTACGGGACACTTCTGAACGAAATTTTAAAATTTTGACCATGGTAATCACTTCAGCATCAAACACTTATTATTAAAGGTATCCAATGTCACGTTGCTGTCTATAACCGTTTTGAAGATATTTAGAAAAAACCACTGACAAAGTGACCCTTTTAAGGGGCCCTAACTCCCTTAGGAGGAATTTTCTGGCATATGTTTATAGGAACTTGTTGACATATTTTTACCTAAGAAATCTCTGGTTAGCCGTTGTCCCTATAATTCTGAGTCACCCTGTATACAGGGTTTCCCAGAACTCGCGGAAAATCTGTTAATGGGCAGACTCCTGAACCTAATCTGAGACGAATTTTCCTTTGCGAGGGGCTCAATAATTTTTAAAGAAATGATAAAATAATATAGAATCGTCTAACAATAAACAAAAAATAAAGCAAATTCTTGATAAAGTTGAAAAAAAAATTAATAATAACAAATAAGTCAATAATGTTGAACGCAAAAAATCATTGTCATCACAGTTCACAAAAATTTACTGTTGTCCTTAACCTTTTAGTGCCGTAGCAGAATGCGGAGGTACTCTTGTCTTTGATTATTCGCTCGCTCGCTCGTCTAGTCTGTCCGTCGGATAACTTGAGAACGAAAGCAGATATCGAGCTGAAATTTTGTACGCGGGTGTATACCCGGAAAATCTAGGCGGGGATTGCTTTTGGGCCATATCGGGCCACGGGGGTGGGAGTTAGGGGTGAAAAACCGAAAAATTATTAATTGCAATAACTCGAGAACTAGTGGACGTATCTTTTTGAAACTTGGTATGTACGTTCGACCCTTAAGCCTGTTGAAGCTGAAGGGGTGCTAATTTCGGGGGATGAAATTTAGGGGATGAAAGCCACAAAAAATATGATAACTCCGCAAGGGTTGCACGCAGCTGTCGGAAACTTAACGTACACACATACATATCGGTGAAAACTTGCGGGTGATGCGTTTTTCGCAAAATCGAACAGATGGGGTGGAAATTAGTGGTTGCAACTCGAAATTCCGCTTAATAAGTGTTGGTCGAAATTGGCGTCATTCGATAGCTTTCCATTAATTATTTGAAAAAGGTGTCATTCATATTTTGAGAAAAACCACCCTTATAGGCGCTACAACCCCTAACATGCAGAAACACAAAAATACGAGAACTCAAAAAGTACTCAACGTATCAAGGCAGAATTTGGTGTGTGAATTTCCAGTGACATTGTAGGTGGATGGACAAATTTTCAATAATATCTAACAAAGGGGATGAAATTTAAGGGTTGAAACTTAAAATTTCTTTAGATAAATGGTAGCCTAAAATTACGGGGTTCGATAGATTTCGGTCAACTATTGAAAAAAGGTCTTATGAGTTTTCAATCTAAAACCAACCCCTAGGCCATTAACCACCCCTAACTCTTTGCATGTGGATAATTATATTTTATTTATTTTTTCTGAAACCCTATTGATTTATTTATGAACAACTGAAGTCAGTAAATACGCAAGGAGTTATGTCACACCGGAAAAATAAACTCACCCCTGTAAATCATAAAGGGGTGAAATCATGAGGTGTTGAAAACATGAATCTACAAATCACCTTAATTTTTAAACGAATTGGGTTAGGGTGGTGAAATTGAAAACACAACTTCCTTTATGGCATGTGGGGGTGGTGAAATAGGGGGTTGGAGCTTAGGGGTAGAAACGTCCATAAAGCCCTGTAATTTGACACAGAGAAGCAATATCTTTTGCGAAACTGTGACATCTTACACACTGCATCTTCGAGAAGGGAAGGGTGAATTTTAGGAGAAATTTATGGATTAGAATAAAAGTTAGGGGTGGAAACTTGAATTTTTACTGAATAATGTATAGTTAAAAATAATACCATTCGATAACTTTCTATTGATGGTACATAAAAGGTCTTATTCATCATTCGCGAAAAACGACCCTTAAAGGCGGTACAACCCCCTAACATGCCGAAACACAAAAATGCGAGAACTCAAAAACTGCTCAACGTATCAGGGCTAAATTTGATGTGGTAATTTACAGCGCCACTGTAGGCGCATGGGCAAATTTTCATTAATATCTAACAAGGGAGATGAAATTTAAGGGTTGAAACTGGAAATTTTGTCATGTTAGTGGTGGAATAAAATTATGGGGTTCGATAGACTTCGGTCAACCATTGAAAAAAGTTTTATGAGTCTTCAACCTAAAACCAACCCCTACGCTACTAACAACCCCTAAGCCCTAGCAAGCGGAGTAAATACATTTTATTTTTGTTGAAGTGGTAGGACTGCAGAACGTGGGGTTTGTACTAATTTCCAAAAGCCGAAGGGTCGGTGAAACTTGTTTGGTCCAATATCCCCAAAACTTAAAGAAAAAATATTTCTCCTGCTATATATATATATTTCGACGGTATTTTAACCCGTCATCATCAGGCAGGTGCTGCAAATACAAGAAAATAATTTTTACAATTGAGGTTAGGTTATGTTACAAATTCTAGTTTTTATTTTTTTTTTGCTTTCTTCTGATTTGTTAACAATTCAAAGTCATTTTCATTAATTTTTAACCCATCCACAATTTTTCAACCCCCTTCATGATATGTGAACCCTCAAAGAGCAAAATTTACCCAGACCGGTTCTTTTTCGTGTGATTTAAGCTAGTTCTATACTTTAATTCCGGTAATTCTTTTCATTTACTCATTCCTGTTCATTTTCTATTTTGAAATTTTGTAACAACAATTTTTTAATATTTCGCCTTTTTGACACATCTGTGCGTTTGCGGAGGCACTACTACTAGGTGCAGATTGATAAAATCTGCACCCGATTCCACCAGTAAGACCAGCCGCCCCTACATGCACATTAACTTGATAAACGTCTACCGAGATATACATCGCATATTGATTGATATACGTCTTCCCTTGGCTTTTTTATACAAGCTGCATCAAATTTCTTTTTACGAATTGGATCCTTGATCGATATTCTCAAATACAATATCTTATCAGTTATATTTTCGTAAAATTTGTCAAAACAGTTAAATAAGAATTGTGGGTTGTGGGAATCACAATGCGCAATGCACAAAGTGGGAAACTAGACGTGGGCGTGGGTGGCCTGGAAGCAATCTGCCCTCCATCAGCTTCAACTTGGAGATAGTTGAAATCTCTAGGCGAAAAATCGACGAATTTGATAAATTGAGCGTCAAATCGCATCTGATTCTACATGATTTTTCGTAACATTTTCACTGTGAGGTATGCTTGAGCTTCGTTGCTTACAATTTCAATGGAATAATTCCCATGCTTTCATGAATAACCGAACCGCCCCGAGGAATATTGAAAAAGATTTTTTTTTATTGAAAAAGTGGTTTGGGGCGTTGGGGCGGCACTGCTTGAAGGGCGGGGGGGGGGGCTTGAGCACCCCCTAGCTCCCTGGGGACGCCACTGCTTGGCTGTCTGGAAGATAAGTGAGCCATTGATATTTCTGCATATTTCTTAGAGCCGTATCAGATGAGGCCATCTGAGAGCACCTGAGAGCATCTGAGAGCACAGGTCGTTTTACCAAGTTGGCACGTATATTTTTATTGCGAGTGCCCTACTCTCACTGAGCATCCAAAATCCCGCTGCAACCCCGCCTTACCCTGGGGACACTTTCCAGATCGCCTTGCTAGGCAAAGTTCTACTGATGGTGTATGCGATTTTTGAAACATTGTTGTTTTGAATCCTGTGAAATTCGTCTTATTTTTTAATTTTTTCCACAGGCAGACCGTAAATAATGGCTTATAATAGCAATAGTTTCGAATAGGGCATAGAGTCGCCCAACTTCGTATGTGTGCCGCACCGAAACTATGAGTCTTACGTTAAAAGTGCATTTTTTTAGAGAATTTAATAATCTTCAATATTGCATTTACATCATATACTTCTATTTTTGCGATCCGAGGAATCGAAAACGGAAAGTAGCAAGTTGACGGAAAGCTCTAGTTAAGCTCTGCGTACTGCTACCATTTCTAGACACATATTTTACGGGCCTGTAATAGTTTTGGAAAAAAATGTATTAGGCTGGGAACAGTAATGATTGATTAAGAGAGTTGCCAGATTTTTTTGTTTTTTTCTTCGTATTTAAAGGAAAATTGAACTTTTGCCACGACTAAAGCCTGAGTAGGCGTGTGCTGTTCAGTTTCGTTATAGTAGAGTGCAAAGCAGCTCGTATCTTTCACTATTCGAACACCTCAAAGTAAAAATGTATGACCTAGCCAGAATTGTAGGTTATGCCCTATGGATCAAAAACCCGTAAGTTGTCCAAAAATCGTCCAGTGCATAAGGGCACTATCCAAAAAATTCGAGTTAAGTGCAAAATCAGAAAGAGGACATCAAGTTTTACCTACTGTTAAAATTTCAAAGTGGTCCCTGTACGATTTGTATTTTTTTTTAATTATCAAAATATATTAGTTGCACGGGCGTATATGGGACCCGAACGCAGTTTTTCGTTGTTTTCTCGGTTCGACCCTCGCAAAATTTTCAGTGATTTTCGGAGTTTTTCTCCTTTCCACGGTCTAATCTCCTTAAATATTGCATTTATCAAGAAAATGTGTTCTTGATTAATTATAGAACAATTCATGAGGATGCGTATAGCGTTCAATTTGGATTTTTTGGATTAGTGATAACCGAGATAATTAATTAAATGTTAACCAGTGCAAAATCTAAGGTTCGTCCGCCCGTGCTGTAACTCCCGCGCTCTCGCATGTCCCTTCTACGCCCCTCCGCATCCCTTGCCTGGGGCCTTATCCCCGACTTCGGCGGATCTCATCCGAATGCACATCCGCAAGAAATCGAAATCCGCACGGGCGACTCTCGGATCGCCAAACGGTATTCTCGAGTTCCCCTCCGCCTGTTCGCATTTCGATCGTTTCTTCCGGCCGAGAAACGTATGCCGTAGCGTAACGGCAGTCGAAAACCAATGAGAGCACCGGTTTCGCACGGCGCGGCGGTCAAGTTTGAATTTATTTGATAAATCGCAACCCAAATAAATGCAAATATTCTAATTAACCTCCCCACAATCAATATAAAAATGGGAGGTTACTGCAATCAGTCCAAAATTCGAAATTGAGATAACACCAGATCTTTACGTTTCAAGGTCTCAAGATCACGAAAAAGTGGTTTTTAAAAAATGTCTGTGTGTATGTACGTATGTGAGCAAGATTTCTCGAAAACTGTCGAACGGATTTGAATGAAATTTGGAATATGGGTTAGTGTTGGCCCTCTGGTGAGCCCAGTTAATTTTGGTACGTGTGCATGCGAAAACCCAACTTAGATCTGAAAAGCTTTTGGAGCCAATCGTGCAACTAGAAATGCCATTTTGGCACATCAACTTTAAAATTTTAAAAGTTTTTCTTTCACGTCACCATAAGGAATACCTTCAAATTGTGCTTCTAAAAGTGTATTCATTCTTAATCCCTTTTGACCAAAAAAAAAAAATTGATTTTTATCGGACTTTAAAATCGCGGTACAGCCCAAGCCCCTCAACCGATTTGGCTGAAATTTTGCACATGGGGATTGTATTACACGTCGAAGAGCTGAACAAATTTTGGATTCAATCGGCCCACGGAAAGTGCCGTTTTGGCACACCAATTTCGAAGCTTAAAATTATTCTCTCATTCACCCATCAAAAACATGGTACATGGAGGTTAGGTAACCCATTGAAGAGCTGAAAGGCTTTTGGGAGCAATTGGTCCACGGGAAGTGCCATTTGCATATCAACTTTAAAATCTTAAACACAATAAGTTACGGAAATCAAAGATCCATGCGTTGGGGAGGTTCCAGCCGCTTCTCTGCTGCCTTTTTTCTCAATGCATTCGGAATCTGAGAATTTTTTAAAGTTACAAATATGTATGTCAACAGAGCTGACACTAAGAATAAAACAAACACAACGGACAACAATTATTGTAACCTCCGGTCCCTATTTGACTGGTCTATAATGGCAGCTCTACGTTTTCGTAGAAAACAAGTTTTCACTAGATTCTATGAAATTGTAGAGCTGCCATGATATTTGCTGACTTTTTCCATTTTGTAATTTACAATAAAAGTGTAAAGTGTTTCCGTTCAGAGAGCACCGTTACCGAGTTGTACAGGGGCAGACCAAACGTATTAATACACGGCTCTTACGGTCAAATCTTAAGATGAATAGAATAGAATAAAAAATTCATGCTAAATGGTTGCAATAAACCAAAGAGTACAAAAATTGAGCAGCGAATTTTTAAATTTTCATTATTAAGGATGTCTTTTCAGAATGCAAGATTTTTAGTTTTCTAAGTTTTCTTAAGTAAAGAAACTAATTAAGCCCCGTTAAAATCCTTCAAGGGGCGTGTCCAATTAGAGGGGGGCATGTGGTAAGACGAGGACAGTTGCATGGGTTGCACAGATTACGAAGCGCGTTGTTGCCGGATCTCCGTGCGAAATTTGAATTAATGATAATTTAAAAATTTACTGCTCGATTTATTAAAAAAATTAAATCATCACCATCAGAGCTGGGCAGTAGCTAGCTACAAAGTAACTTAGCTACGTAGCTAGTTACTTTTTCTGTGAAAGTAGCTGTAGCTAAGCTACTTAGTGTATCTGAGTAACTTGTAGCTGTAGCTGTAGAGAAATTCATTCAGTATTCGAAAGTTACCGATTTTTCGGTAACTAGTTACCAAAAAAAGCTACTGAGGTAGCTTAAGCTACTTCAAAGTAGCTAAGCTACTTCGAAGTAGCTAAACTACTACTAGAGATACCTTTGAAAGATTATTACCTACCTCCTACCTCATAATTTATGCAAATTTATTTTTTAATTTATTCACCAGTTTGACCGAAACCATTGATAATTGAGTCTGCTTTTGTAACGTGATGTGAGACATTATTCCCTTATAAATGTATCATTTTCAAGAGCGTTGGGGAACTATTATACTGTCGTGGGCCAAACACAAAAACGATCCATTAAGTTTTTAATTTTTGGCGCGGTAAATTTAAAAAAGTAGTTGTTAAAAGTAGCTGCAAAAACGAATACAGTAACTAGTTACTAGTAGCTTAGCTACTTTTTATTCATGAAGTAGCTTGAATACGTAGTAACTAGCTACTTAAAATTACAAGTAACTGTAGCTTGTAACTAGCTACCAAATCAAAAGTAGCTTGCCCAGCTCTGATCACCATAAAAAAGTAATCATAGGGAATCCAAAAAAATTGAAACATGCGTGGTGCCCTTTAAAAAAATATTACTTATTGTTTATCGCTAAATTATGCAAATTCCAAATTGCGACAAAATGAAGGTACCTAATTTATTCTAATTTATCCTGGATTTTTTGTTTTATTCATTTATCTTATTGTTTGGCCGTGAGTGCCGTGTATTATTACATTTGGATTACCCTGTACAACTCGGTAACGGTGCTCTCAGAATGGCAACATAAATTAACACGTTTTCTGTAAATTACAAAATAAAAAAGTCAGCAAATGTCATGGCAGCTCTACGCTTTCGTAAGATTCGCAGTTTTGAAACCTCATTACAATATTAGGCAAACGTTTTCGACAAAAATTTTAAACCAAGAAATGAAAGAAATCCCCATTTGTTTTTCGATAGGTACCTACTAATTAAGAATCCATAGTTCAATAATCAGCCCAGTAGTATTATAGAAAAATTCAAGGTCGGGCGTGCGGGCGGTTGTCGATGGCTGATGCGCCCAGCGCTCATTTACTAAACTCTAAAATACAAATGTGTTTCACCCTTAAAATGGACATTTTTCGAAAAAATGGCACTAAGGTTTTCGATCCGGCAATGCAACAGCTGTCGAATTCGATAATGATACTATGGCCTTTTGCTAAGAAATATTCAAAAAGGGGCCTTTTTGTCCCTAAAATGGAAATGTTCGTATATAAATACCACGAGTGACACCAAAATTTCCGGAAATTTTTTGACATTTACGACTGATTTTTTGCCAAGCGGAAATCATCACGAGTCGAAGACGATTTCCGCGGAAAGTGAATTACAGTGTGAAAAGTGAATTCATTTCCGCACTGGTGCGAAAAGTAATTATGTTAACATAATTTCTTTAATTTGTTTCAATCAGCACGATCCACGTGATTACTAAACATTTCATGCAAGTTATGAAAAAGCACCAAATCTTTTTCAGTGCTTCGGCAATTAGTTTTTGAATGTCTCGATCGGGATTATGAAAAATCTTGTATGTAACAAGTATGGGAAAATGCATCATTTCCTTACTTGCGTGCTTACAGAACTCAACTTCGCCTCGTTCTGCAATAAGCACCCGCGTGAGGAAATTATGTACTTTTCCCACTTGTTCCCTAAATAGCTATTGTGGGTTCCCAGGATTCGATTTTGTTGAATTTTCCGATCGATTCCAGTAACTGCTTCGCGCTGCGTAGAAGTTACAAAAATTTTTTTTTGACGAATGTGGAAATAATTAGAAGGCAATGGATTTTTGTGTCGAGATGTTGTACTCACTGTTTAACATACAAAAAATCCTGAGATATCCGGCATATGCATCAGCCGCTATCTCGAAAAAATGGGACAGAACTGGGGGGCATTTCACACCCCAAAAATTTGTACACTACTGCCGAATTTTCAGGGCACTGCTGTAAATTTGTACACCACTGCCGACTGTGAAGTCCCCCGACAGCCCAAAAATTCATAGACCACTGTCGAATTTACTCAATTTTTGCAGCCACTGCCTAACATTTCCCACTAACACCGCCGAAAATTTGTACACCACTGCCGACTGTGAAATCCCCCCCAGACAGAACATTATGTATCTCGGATGTTTTTCGCCGTTACGTTGAAAACAGTTGATCGTGCTGAAATTGTTCACGTGACCAAACTGAAAGAGCATGGCCATAAGCTTGTTTTCATAAAAAAATTAATTTCCGAGACAGAAGTTTTTCAAATGATTTTTCCTTCAACTCAATTTTTTTTATGAAAGCAAGCATATGCTCATTTTGTTGCAAATTTTATGCCCTTTCAGTTTGGTGACGTGAACAATTTCAGCACGATCAACTGTTTTCAAGATAATGGTGAAAACATCTGAGAGACCCACGTTATGTCCCATAATTTTTTCAAGATAGCGGCTAACGCACATTTAGTATGTTGTACACTACGTAAAGTACCTGCAACATCTCAACGCAAAGAACCATTGGTCCCTAATAATTTCCACATTTTGTCCTAATACTACTCGGCTATAATAATTAATAAGTATAATTTGATGATATCAGTTGCTGTACCAAGACCGAAACGTCGGTGTCAACTACGAATACAGCCTCCCTACGAACATTCAGGCCCAAGACAACGAGACGTACGTCTGGACGTTCGATCAGTTCACCCCGTGCAGTGCGTCCTGTGGGGGAGGTAGGTACTCACATTTTTTTTCAATTTTGCCTTTTCATCAGTCGCTTTTATTGTACGTTGCAGGTGTGCAATACAGGAACGTGACTTGCGCCGGTCGCAAGACGCTGGACCCCGTCGATAGGAACCTGTGCGATTCCAATAATGAACCGGCGAGTTCGCAGAGATGCGGAGAGGTACCTTGCGACGCACAATGGGTGCCCTACCCTTGGAACAATTGCTCCGCGCCGTGCGGGGAACAGGGCGGCGTGCAGACCAGAGAAATTGCATGTCAACAGGTCATCGCCGGCGGCTATCCTTCTCTGGTGGATCCTGCTTTGTGCGCTTCCCAGCCAAAACCGCCGCAGCAGCAAGCGTGCAACCAGGGGAGGGTCTGTGCGCAATGGCATGTGGGGCCTTGGAAACCGGTGAGTACCTATTTGTAAAAATGCATTTTTTTTAAGATGAGTATCGTCTCAAATTTCATGTGAGTAGGTATATCTATACAGGTAATGGTAGGTGCCGAAATAAACTGTTCAGCACACGAAGTGGAACACCGCCGGAAAATTTTTCCATTTTACAAATTGTTGTCACTTTTGAACGAATTGTTTGATTTTAATGCGGTTTTCGGCGTTCCATAGATCGTTTCGTTGGCTATAAGAGTAGGCGGTGTATCAGATGGCGAGGGCGCGTAATGTTGGTGGCATATAGGTAAATAGACCAAGAGCTGGGAGTAAAAACAACTACCTCATAAGCTACCAAAGGTTTGATATTCTGAATGCATGGTACTATCCGCACTAATAGAAAAACCGCCCGTCTGATGGGCCTAATGTGGTCACCCAACATCGCTGGAATTTGCTAAAAATTTAAAAAATTTACCTACAACTACCTCATTCCTACCAGGCTGAAGTAAGTGTCAAAATAGTTGTAAACATGAATTGTATCGAAAATGCATGCGTCTGCCGCTTCTCGTGGTCGCATTTTTGAAAGACGGATGTGAAACAAAAAAAAAACGCCAATATGTTACTCATACACTACCAACTTAATTTCCTTGCAGAAAATTAATTTATCACCCTAATAATCGAACTGAAAAAAGAAAAGTACAGCAGCCGGTCGCTTTAATCGGGCAGACAAGCTCAAAGTTCCCAAAAAAGTAAGTTCATGTCTTGGCACTCACCGACTACCTTATACCAACCAGGGTATTTCTTGCGCAGAATTATTGAGAACATGATTAACTTTTGAAAGCAAATCGTCTGCCACCCATTGGTGGTCGCATTATTGAAACAGACGGTAAAGCAATCACGAAGACCGTCCAGGGAGAGTGAAAATTGTGAAAATACCTCGAGGATGCCCGTTATAGTTATGTACTGTATGCCTACGCTTATTGAACATTATATCGGCAGTGATAGGTGCATTATATTATAGGTAAACCATCAATAATTTATAAAATTGCACCCTGGGCACTCGCGCAGATATTAATTTCTTAATTCAGGCGGGCGAAGGGTTCGCGAACGCAACCCGATACCGGGGGATAGCCGAAGTCAATCGTCTCGTGCTCGTCGTCTCAGCGCATCGAGTTGACTGAGTTGTTACTTATTTTTTCAAAAATATTCTGTTCGATCTTGCAGTTCTAACATGTTTACTGGAAACTTTCTCTTCTTACGCACGTTGGTTTTCTCGATCTATGGGCAAAGTTTCAAGGAAGAGATATGCTTGCATGTCGCTGTTCGCTATTGCTCCAATTTTATCTTTTTTAATTGCGGTAAATCGTTTTGTAACAACTTGAGTGGTACCCTAAACCGTTAGCGACCTGAAGTGTGACCCATCTTGCTTCCTCAAATTTGAGGGAGAATAAATTGACGTAAACTTCAAACTTCTAAGAGTCACCCACTTCGAGAAAATTGGATTTTCATTGGTTTAAAACTTCAAAATTCGATAAAATCAATAAATCACGGCAAGTTTTAATCAAAACTGGATTTTGCATTATAAGAGATGCTAGTGAAACCATTGCCACTAGTTTTTCTAAGAAAAAACCTTAAAACGCCAAAATTCAGTAGAAACTACACATTTTTACATTTTCTAAAAGTTTTTTGCGACCGCCAGTGTGACCCATCTTATTTCCTGAAATTTGAAGGAGAATCGATTGGTGCAAATTTTAAACTTCTAGGACTCACACCCTTCGCGAAAATTAGGTTTTCTTTCAGTTAAAGTTCCAAAATAGAATAAAACAAATAAAAATTACATTTTGTTTTATCTAAGACTAGTGAAAACAGTTGCCAGTAATTTTCTTGATAAAAACTTTATAACGCGAAATTCACTAAAAAGCATACATTTTGTAAAAGTTTTTTGCGACCGCAAGTGTGACATAATAATAATAGGGTTTATTTATTTTTATTTATTTAAATAGGAATTCCTAATGTACAAAATTAAATTAACAAGATGATAGTTGAAACAACAGCAAATAGACAATATTATACTTAATAAGCTCCATCATAACTTAACTATTTTTTACATATTCAACAATTCTTAACTTAAATATGGCCTCTGACTGGCTCAGCCTAATGCCTTCCGGCAACAAGTAAAAGCTCCTCAGCCCCTTAAAAAATAAACTATTCATGGTATTAATCTTATTCGCTCTTTTAACAACAAAGTTGCCTCTATTTCTTGTGTGTATTCATGAAGCTCACTAACTCTAACTAAAAATTCATCAAAATAGCTGGGCATTTGATTATTGACAATCCTATAGATGAACTTCATCGCCAACACAAAAAGACGCTGCTCAACAGACAACCATTCAAGAACCGACAACATACTATTTATAGGGGTATATCTACTACACCTGAGAACAATCCGCATCCCTCTATTCTGGAGCTTCTGCAGCTCACCCACCGCAGTTTTATCAAACAAATACAAAACCGACGCACAATACTCAAAGAGAGGCCTAACTATGGAGTTGTATATAGTGTATATAGTGACTTCTTCATGACCAATGGACTTCTAAGGAGTACGCAGCATGGCTTCCTTAAGGGAAAATCCACACAAACGGCCCTATTTGAGTTCATCTCAAAAATTCTATCGAATTTAGAAGGAAAAAACCAAGCCCTCGGACTGTTCCTCGATCTGTCGAAAGCGTTCGACTGTCTCGACAAACAAATTTTTTTCAACAAACTGGAGCGTTATGGAGTCAGGGGCGTCGCCTTGAACTGGATAACATCTTACCTCAAACATCGTACTCAACGAGTAACCCTGGAAAAAAATTCAGTTAAATATCGATCTGACCTGCAGGAAATATCACTGGCAGTTCCGCAGGTAAGCATTCTAGGCCCCCTCTTCTTCATAATATATGTCAACGATCTCCAGCTAGGGACAGATCCATCATCCGATCTAGTACTTAATTATGCAGATGACACAAGTTTACTGGTGTCTGCAAAATCTCTCGCAAATTTAACAACAAAAGCAGACAAACTGCTAGGGGAAGCATCCAATTGGTTCACCAAGAATAAACTCGTTTTTAACACTGACAAGACTAGCTGCGTGCTTTTCACAAACAAGGGCTGTAGGGAGGACGCACCGCAGCAGCTAACAATTAATGACACACAACTCCAGCTTTCTGCGAATTCAAAATTCTTGGGCCTTCTCATCGATAACAATCTAAATTGGGCAGCACATACTGAAGATTTGTGCAGGAAACTATCATCGGTACAATATTCCATCAGAGTACTGAAAAAATATCTCTCATTCAATGGGCTAAAAATGATTTATTTCTCAAACTTCGAGTCGCTAATAAGATATGGTAATATGATATGGGGACAAAGCTAACACATGACTCAGGTCTTCGTGATGCAGAAAAAAACACTGAGAATTCTACTAGGTTTTAAACCTACCTAATCACTCGTGCAGAGGATTGTTCAAAGCTCATGAAATCCTAACAACCACAGGATTGAATATACTGGAGACTCTAAAGTTTGCTCACAGGCACCAGCACATCTTCAGCCACCTAAGAAAATGCCACGATCACAACACTCGTAAAAACGATTTGACATACCCAACCCACAGATTGTCACTATATGAAAAAAACTGCTTTTATGCTGCAATCAAGTTGTTCAACTGCTTACCATCATGGCTGAAAATGGAAAATAACTTTAATTCATTCAAGAAAGCACTTCATCACTATCTCCTGGAATTGGAACCCTACAATCTGGAAGAATATACCTCCAAAGAGATCTGAGTTGTCAATAATAATTAGTGTAGTGAAAGTGTGTTTTAATGTTTTACCTCAATTATACATAATGTGTACCTATATTTATGACGATACCATCTTTCTGTTACCTACTGATGTGTGTAAATAAATATTATTAACGTAGAAGAAACTGACAGACAAGAAGAGCACCTTGACAGAAAGTACAATGCAGATGCAATTTTACCTTTAATAAACTCAAAATGGTCCTTGAATGTCAGTAAGCTGTCCACCACCAAGGTATTTCAGATGGTTTACAAACTCAATATCCTGGCCATCCAGTGAAAGTTTTCTAGAGTTCAAATCAATCAAGGACAGTTTATGTCGGGTGGAGAGAACCATTGCTTTTATCTTTGATACATTGACTTTCAGTCTGTTGTTACTCAAGTAGCTTGACGTTTGCACTAAGACTTCATTCATCCTAACCACGCAGTCCTCAAAATTCTCCCCCCAGCACACTATCATCGTATCGTCCGCAAAAAGATTAATGAAGTCAGCTTGCACATGAAATCTTATATCATTAATATACAGTAAGAACAAAATAGGGCCCAGGACGCTACCTTGTGGCACTCCAAACTCAGTACTCAACTCTCCCGAACGCCCACCACCAACGCTAACCCTTTGCTCCCTGTCATTCAGATAATCCTGAAACCATCTCAAGATATTCCCTGCTATTCCATACCACTTCAACTTCTGCAGCAAAATATTTCTACTGACAGTCTCGAATGCTCTTCTTAAATCTAATGCCACCACAATTACATACATGTCCTGGTCTATAATATATTTAAATTTGCTGATCAAAAACTGGAGGGCCGTTTCGCATGAGTAATTCTGCCTGAACCCTGATTGGTGGGTATACAATATGTTATTTTCATTCAAATATGCGACCAATTGCTGATTAACCGCCCTTTCTAACACTTTTTCTAAACACGGCAGAGAATTTATGGGCCTGAAGTTAGCTGCATTACTAGTGCCTTTCACTTTGGGTATTGGGGTTATCGTGCTTGTCTTTAAATTGTAAGGAAATACTCCAGTAGTTAATGAAGAATTGACGAAGTGCAGCAGAATAAACCCAATTGACTCAAACGTCTCTCTGAGCAACTTTGTGTTAAGTATATCATGAGGGTTACTACTCATTTTCATACGCGATACAATTTTTTTAAGGTCCTGCAAGCCTAACGGTGCAAATTCAGTGAACTGCGCGTCACAAACTGTTAAATTATCAAACTGATGATGAGAGGTGTCTGGTATACTTTCTACAATTTCCTTAATACTATCAATAAAGTAATTATTAAATTTATCACAAACTTCATTACCAGGCCATAGCCTTTTATGACCATTTTGGTCCTCAAGATAAATTTCGTCAGGAAAATCGTCCACTGAAGGATTAATCAATAATTTAATAGTTTATTTACATAGCTTATTTCCTCAAATTTGAAGGAGAATCGATCGGTGCAAATTTTAAACTCCTAGTGGCTCAGACACTTCTTTAACTTAAAGTTCCAAAATAGAACAGAACTAATAAATATTGGCAAGTTTTAATCAAAATTGCATTTTGTATTATCAAAGGCTCTAGTGAAACCAATTGCCAGCAATTTTCCTGATAAAAACTTTAAAACGCGAAATTCACTAGAAAGCATAAATGTTATAAAAGTTTTTTGCGACCGCAAGTGTGACCCATCTTATTTCCTCAAATTTGAAGGAGAATCGATTTGTGCCAATTTCAAATTTCTAAGACTCGAAACACTTTGAGAAAACGTAGTAGCGGTAGTTAAATATGCGATATTGCCAGCAGGTTTTCTCTTTGCTTGATGGTGGCGGTTTTATTGTCCACTCGAATTTAATACTGTGGGGTTTCTTATAAACCCCTAAAGGATGGGGTTAAGCAACGACATTAAAATGATCGACACCAATGTTCATTAAGCTCAAGCTTTTGAAATTTTGTTCGTAAATTAAAAATTTCGCCTTTAGTCGCGAAATTCTAAGATGAAAAAAATGTTGCAGAGAAGCGGCTGGAACCTCCTCATCGCGTGGATCTTTGATATAATTTAAAAGCTGATATGCCAAAATGGCACTTAGGGTGTCACGACTGGCTTCAAAAACATTTCAGCTTTAAATTCAGTTACGAAATGTCTACATTCCAAATTTTAGCCAAATCAGTCAAGAGGTTTGGACTGTAGCGTGCGTTTAAAGTGCGCTACAAATTTGGAATTTTTGAAATTTTTGCCGAAAGGGCACTAAGAGTAAATTCATCTTTCGAAGCAGAATTTCAAGACCTTTCTTAAGGCGTTGTCAAAAATGTGGGTTTGTATTTAAAATTTCAAAGTTGATGTGCTAAAATGCCTATAAGTATACCAAATTTTCGAGGACCCCGCCATTTTGAGATAGTGTCTATCATTTTAATATCATTGCTTCACTCACTTTAGGGATTCAAGACACCCCACTGGATCAAATTCAAGAGGACAGTAAAACCGCCATCATCAAGCAAAAAAAAAAATTGTTTTTCTGCGACCACAGAACGAAGAAGTGTTGTTGGCAAAAAATGGCAAAAACGTCTCGAGATGTTGACTTCGCCCATCTGTTCCACGAGATAAAAAATTCTAAAACAATTATCTTAGATTTGGGGGCGGCCTAAATTTTAACACAATTTGCAGAAGGTTCATGAGTTTTTCCTGCAGGCCACGAGGACTACGCGCCCTCACATTTTGATGTACCGCTTACAGCCAACGAAACGATCTATCGAACGCCGAAAACCGTATCAAAATCAAACAATTCATCCAAAAGTTACAACAAATTGAAAAATGAAAAAATTTCCGGGTGTTCCACTGCGTGTGCTGAGCAGTTTAGTCACCTACTTGTATACAGGGTGTAGGCGAAATTCGTCGGCAAATCTTAACCGTGCATTCTTTGCTCGAAAATGATAAGAAAATTATTTCCTAAAGTGGCGCCTAAGTATGGGTGGTCAAAGGTGATGACCAAATAACAGTTTTTTAAAAATATCTCAATATCCATAACAGCTTTTGTCTTTTGATGTGAATTTTTATGAGTTTGTTTGGACCCACGGGGGGCCTAAATGAACCTAATTTCGTTACGATATTTCATCACCTTTAACCATCCATAGCCATTTTAGGCGTCACTTTAGGAACAAATTTTTCTTAGGTTTTCAGAGAACAGAGCATGCACGATTCAAATTTAGCGACGAGTTTTGTTTACACCCTGTATACAGTATGCCTACTCTCCAAGGTGTCCATAGGGATTTACGTGGGGAATTCGATTTTATTTTTTTCCTGCTTCCCTAAGTAATTTAATGGAAATTTGAGCCAATCGGGTTTTAGATACCGATAGCCTCTGCCTGTGCAAAAATACTCAGCGAACAGCTCCCCGGGGTTAGTTCATAAATGAAGGGAAAATGGTCCGTTATTTAAATTTCCCGCGAGCACGATCGACACTTCGTTAAATCTCAAGTTGATATGTCGTTAAGGATATTTGCGTACCGTGCTCTGATTTGCCGTAGTTTTGTGTTCCATAGCAACATTTTCGCGGGAAATTCGAATAACGGCCTGTTTTACCCTCGTTTCTGGAAAATTTACATCAAAGCAGGAAAAAATTGAATCAAATTCCCCACGTAAATCTCTATGGACACCTTGGAGAGTAGGCATACTGTATAATGTATATTCCATTTTTTCTATGTAACTAACTGGGACTTTTTTGCGGTCAAGTTAGGCAGCCTGTTTTTCTTTGACTAGGTACTTTTGGTTTAAAATATAAATGATGGCAAACCCGCATTTAGTACCCTTTGGGTATTGTAAGAACATTAAATATACTACAGCCCAAACTCCTGGATCGATTTGGCTGAAATTAGCTACGGGACACGGAAAGTTCGCCCCCGGACGTTTCGCCATCGAAATGTTGGGGGTGAAAAATCCCAGGGGCAAAAAGTAGTGGGGCGAAAAGTCCCGGGGGCGAAACGTCCGGGGGCGATATGTCGGGGGCGAACGTTTCATAAACCAAGTGGTACATACATGGAGAGTCGGTGACCCATTCAAGAGCTGAAAGGCTTTTGGAAGCAATTGGTCCACGGGAAGTGCCATTTAGGCATATCAACATTATCAACTTAAAATTTTTTTCCACTGAAGTTGCCATTGTGCAATTGTGAAAAAAATCAAGATTTCTGCAAAACGCAGAAAACGGCGAGTTTATTTTCCGACAAAAATTCAACTGCAAATCCTTTTTATAATTTTGACAGATTTTGAGAACTGAAGAAGTTCAAAAGTATGTCATTTTGCGCTCTAGTGCAGGTCATTATTATTTTCAGTGCGACCATCTGTGCGGCGACGGCGTGGAAACCCGTCAGATCCGCTGCTACAAAAAAGACGGCGACAAAATCGAGGTCCTCGACGATTCCCAATGCACCGACCCAAAACCGGAAACCCAGAAGCGCTGTAACTTAAGACCGTGCGAAGGAGTCGACTGGATAACATCCGAATGGAGCACCGTAAGACAAAACACTCTCGCTCGAAACCATTTTTGTTCTTTCTCAGTGCGACAAATGCGGCCTCACCAACGAGACGAGACAAGTGAAATGCGCCACCGCCGACGGCACCATCTACGCGGACGACCTCTGCGAGGAGGAACAAAAGCCGACGTCCGTCAGGGAATGCAAAACCGTCAACGCTTCCTGCGATTACGCCTGGTACGCGTCACAATGGAGCGAGGTGATTATTCCTTCATCCCTTCGTTAATTGTTCTTATTGTAATGGGATTAGTTTTTGTTTAGTGTTCGGCACAATGCGGACAAGGGGTGCAGACGAGGGTCCTGTTTTGTGGGGTCGTCGCGCCGGATGGCAGCGTGAAGAAGGTGGAGGAGGACAAATGCGGAGATAACAAACGGTACGATACTATCAAGAATTGTACTGGGGAGCTGGAGAAGTGTCCGGGAGAATGGTTCAGTGGGCCCTGGGCCGACTGTTCCAAACCCTGTGGAGGGGGTGAGAGGAGCCGAAAGGTCGTTTGCTTGAAGGACTTGGTGGTGGTCAACCCCTCGGAGTGTGGTTCGGACAAAATCATTTTCAGCAAGGAAGAGTGCAATTCGGAAGCCTGCTCAGAAGGTATGACACTGAAGCATTCAACTTCGTTTTTTTGATGTGTAAACATAATTTTCTTCTTACACTAACTGAAAATGAGATTTTCGGGATTCTGAAGGGCTGTGAAGTACCGCTTCTCATCTCGATTGTCAAAATGACACGAATTCGTGAAAATTTTTATTAATTTTGGCTTTAATCGCCTAAACCGATAAACTATTGAACAAACCTCGGATGTTATGAATCCTAACAGACTATTAGATGTCTTAAAATCCTCGCTCTCCGAGCTCGGATTTCAATTGACATCTGCGTCTGTTATGATAGTCATAATAGGTATGTTAATAGCTATTATCTACAACTATAAGTCCTTTCGGCGTGATGTTACATTCGCCATGTTTTGGGGTATGCACGCGCATTTCTGGAGTGCGTTCGTAAAGTGCTACAGAGTACACACTCTGTGACTCTGTGACAAAAATGACGTTCACAAACAACGAAAATGGCGGCTCTGTGATTATTACAAGCAACTTACAAGCGTTCATAAATGTCACTCTGTTACAAGAAGATGTTACAAAGCTACGAAGGCGTAGAAGGGCCATGTTGTGCTGCTTTATGTTAATTGACACTTTAAGCTTGCAATTAGCTTAACTGACACCTTAAACTTGCAATTAAGCCTTAATTGACAGATTAAACTTGCAATTAGCTTAACTGACACTTTAAACTTGCAATTAAGCCTTAATTGACAGATTAAATTTGCAATTAGCTTAACTGACACCTTAAACTTGCAATTAAGCCTTAATTGACAGATTAAACTTGCAATTAGCTTAACTGACACCTTAAACTTGCAATTAAGCCTTAATTGACACCTTAAACTTGCAATTAAGCCTTAATTGACACCTTAAACTTGCAATTTGCTTAATTGACACTTTAAACTTGCAATTAAGCCTTAATTAACACTTTAAACTTGCAATGAACGTTTCCAAACTTGTAGGTCTCTCTCTATTTCGTGACGTAATATAGAGGCTAAATTTGACAAGGACAGACTTTTGCATTGCTTTTGCCTAGGCTTTTGCATACCGGGCTTTGTCAAATTTTGCCTCCATATTGTCTATCTCTTTTAATTGATGGAAACTCTAATTAGCTTAATTGACAGTTAAACAATTAGATTAATTGACAGTTAAACTGTCAATTAAGCTAATTGCAAGTTTAAAGTGTCAATTAAGGCTTAGTTGCAAGTTTAAACTGACAATTAAGCTAGTTGCAAGTTCAAAGTGTCAATTAAGGCAATTGCTAGTTTAAAGTGCCAATTAAGGTATAATTGGAAGTTTAAACTGTCAATTAAGGCTTAATTTTTTAATTTTTTAATGTTTAAGGTGTCAGTTAAACTAATTGCAACTTTAAAGTGTCAATTAACATAAAGCAGCACAACATGGCCCTTCTACGCCTTCGTCAGCTTACCTTGGTAACGACCGCGGTAATAATCACGGACTCCGCGCAGTGTGGAGAAAGATTAAAAATTGTCAAGAACATTAACACATAATACCTGTCTCATCTCAACCCTTATGGCAAATAATTTTAAGTTTTTGCTCAATAATTTCGGACAATCAGTCATAAACTGTGATCGGTTTTCGGAAGCAGCTAATATGGAGGTATAATGTAGCTTATTTACGAATATCAGAGCAAAATGGTTACAGAGTCCGTTCACAATTCAACGTTATACTGCGTTCCATTCCAAATGTCATTCAAATTACTTTACTTTGCTATGTATCACATTACAATGTAATCTTTCACGAACGCATCCCTGTTGTATGGCTTTGACCGCTTTGACATTGTTGACATTTGGATCCCAAACTTAGGCAATTCTTTATACACCCCCACCAGTGCCCGAAGGGACTTACTGAATAATAAACGCATAATGTATGCAACACTAAATACATAATGTTGGTTATTTTGTAACCGTTGAAACATGACTCAAAACTGTTGAAAAAAAAATCTCATTTCAACTGGCGCGCGCGCAAGGTTATATTCCGTTCCTGTTGCAAAGAGGTCCGCTTCTTAGGGCTTCGCCCCGAAGGGCGTAGGTACGAGCGTAAAAAAAATTATCCACGGGTGTTGTATAATCGACTTATTGCACAATGGGTGAGATATTTTTTCGTATTAAAACCCGTGGATAAAACATTCGTGTGTAATGATTATTGCTCTCGAGGATGACGTTTATCGTTTATGGTATGAGCCGTAGACAATAAAATTAATTACACACTCATTGATAACATACTATTGTATGCAACTCATGAGTAAAGTAACTTTTTTTCACGAGAAGTTTGCAGGATTAAAAGCCTTCGTAGTACGGTCTTCAAATTCTTGTTTTAAATAAGATAAAATTCATTCGTATTTAGTGTCTTTTGGGTATAAAAAATCAAAGCGTCCGTTCGAAGAGCTCTCCTTTCAATAAATTGACCGGACGTTATTATTATATTACACCAACTTTCGTCTACGTACCAACCTGATGTAAAATCTAAATAAAATATTTCGCTAATACAACAAAGCAGTTCAGTAAAGAATCGGTTAAAAACTAAGAAGGTTAAAAAGAATTTTATTTCAGATACCATCATTCCGACGGACGTCACAAAACCAGTCGACGAAACCGACAAAGAAACCAAAGTCACAGAACCCTCAGTCTCTGACGTCACAGAACCCAAAGAATCACCAATAACTGACGTCACAGAACCCAAGGAAACATCGACGGAACCGTCAGCGGTCGACGACGAGGAGTACGAGATATTACCAGACGACGAATGCGACGACGGTGAATGGGTGGACGACGAAGAAAGCGAGGACCTGAAGGAGACAGAAGCTAGCGAAGTCTCCGACAAATTGGGATCTAGTACTGAACCAAGTACCGGAAGTAGTGAAACGGGTTTCTCTTTGGACGATTTGATGTTGAGCGATTCTCCGTCGTCGCCCGAGGAAAGTGACACTACAATCACCGGTTCTGGAGAAGGGGAACTTACTAGTCCATCAACGGATTTGACAGAAAGCACGGTTGAAGGTTCTGGAGAAAGTGAAGGCACCATTGTTACGGATATTTTCGAAACAGACACTGCCATTACTCTTGAAAGTTCACCGGAGGGTAGTGAAGGTACTGAAACCACCACTGAGGGAAACACTGAAGTTACAAGCACCAGCGATAGTTCTAGTACCGAAATAACGAGTGAATCTTCAACTGATTCTTCGACAATTTCTGAATCTACTAGCGAAGAGTCTTCCAGCAGCTCATCAGATGTTACTAGCGAAAGCAGCAGTGTTGGTAGCACTGAAAGTTCGTCGTCGGAAAGCACGGAAACTAGTGAAACTACAGACAGTACTGAAAGTACCGAAAGTACCCCAACCACCGACAGTACTGAAAGTACCCCAACTACCGACACTACCGAAAGTACCCCAACTACTGACAGTACTGAAAGTACCCCAACTACTGACAGTACTGAAAGCACCCCAACTACGGAAACTTCAGTGTCTACTTCAACTGATATTTCATCGACTTCAGAAAGTACAGATAGTACTACAACTGAAAGCGGAAGTACAACTACTGAAAGTGGAGCTACGACTGAATTGACGAGTATTGCTGCTACCGAAGAAACTGAACCACAGATTGTTGAATCAGATTTAGGCGGTAAACCCGTTAGTACCACTGAGAAATCTTCGTCGTCAGAAAGCACAGAATCGTCAAGAGAATCCACTGATACTACCGAAAGCACCACTGAAGTCACTGTTAGTACCGAATCGACTCCAGTTAGTGAAAGCACGACTGAATTTACAGGCAGTACTGAGTCTACTCCAGAAACTGAAAGTACCATCGATTTCACAGGCACTACTGAAACTCCAGGTTCTACGGAATCAACTACGGAATTTACAGGCAGCACTGAGTTTGACATTTGGTCTTCGACTACAGAAGTCTCTTCTCCTTCCTCCGACTTGTGGGAAACCACACCTATTATCGACATATTCAAACCAAAAGGTCTCAGAATGTGCAAGCGAAAGAAACAGAAGGATTGCAAGAGCACGCCCTTTGGCTGCTGCTGGGATAAAATCACTCCTGCTGAAGGTCCATTCGACAAAGATTGTCCAACTCCTGAGACTTGCAAGGAGTCGAAATTCGGCTGCTGCGAAGACGGAGTTTCTCCGGCCCTTGGAAAGAAGTTCAAGGGCTGTCCTTCAACTCATTGCAACGAAACTTTGTTTGGATGTTGTCCTGACAATAAGACTGCGGCTGAAGGTGAAAATAAGGAAGGGTGCCCACCCCCGCCACCGGCTTGCCTCAAATCCAAATACGGGTGTTGCAAAGACAATGTTACAGAAGCCAAAGGGGCGAAGAACAAAGGTTGTGAGAAAGAAGTTCCAGCAACTGCCAAAGTTGTTGAAGGTTGTGAGAATTCCACTCATGGGTGTTGCCCAGATCGACTTACCAAAGCTGAAGGACCAAACTACAAGGGATGTAAGATGCCTTGCTCGGACGATCCGTATGGTTGTTGTCCTGATGGTGTTACCCCTGCCCATGGTTACAGTGGGGAAGGTTGTTGTCTGACGGGTCCATATGGGTGCTGTCCTGACAACATCGTGCATGCAAGAGGCCCGAATCTGGAAGGTTGCGGATGTCAGTACTCCCCCTACGGTTGTTGCCCTGATAACAGTACCGTGGCTCGTGGACATAACAGTGAAGGCTGCGGGTGTCAGTACACGGAGAATGGATGTTGCCCAGACGACTACACTCCAGCTGATGGTCCCGACTATCGAGGCTGCCTTTGCCACACTTTCCAATTCGGTTGTTGTCCAGATGGAACCACCATCGCCAAAGGCCCACACCAGCAAGGCTGTGGCTGTAGAAACACCGAGTTTGGGTGTTGTTCCGACGATAGAACGCCCGCTCAAGGTCCAAACTTTGCGGGTTGTGGTTGCGATGCCAGCAAGTACGGGTGTTGCCCAGATGGTACCACCGAAGCCAAAGGAGATGGCTTTGAGGGTTGCGAAGATGTACCAAGCGATCTTCAGGAGAACTGCCTTCAACCCAGGGAGAGAGGTCCTTGCCGCAACTACACCGTTAAATGGTTCTTCGATATGGATTATGGTGGCTGCTCCAGGTTCTGGTATGGCGGTTGCGAGGGTACTAAAAATCGGTTTAAGTCCAAAGAAGAATGTGATGGCATCTGTGTTAAGCCCGACGGGATTGGTAAGTATCTGTTTGAATCTGTTTCCCTTTTCCTTCTCTTTTCACATATTACAAATTGTTTTCTAGACAGGTGTAAACTACCGAAAGTACCAGGTCCTTGCGAAGGGTACTACCCCCAGTGGCACTACGATAAAGAAAGAAAAATTTGCAGCCAATTTATTTACGGCGGATGCCTTGGCAATAACAACAAATTCGAAACGAGAGAAGAATGTACGGCTCTGTGCGTCACGGACGATTCCGGAGACGCCTGCGAACAAAAGAAAGTCGAAGGTCCTTGCAAGGGCAACTATAGACGGTGGTACTTCGACAAGGACAGCAAGTCCTGCCAGCAATTTGCGTACGGGGGTTGCAAGGGCAACAGCAACAGTTTTGCAACCGAAGAAGCCTGCAAGCAACAGTGTGCCCAACCGGGTCGCAAGAAGGGTAAGTACCGATTATTACTGTAGTACTGCAAGTGCATGCAGTCGAGTAGTGGTAGTACTAATTAAATGCATGTTAGATCACTGTTCTCTACCGAGAGCTCAGGGTAATTGCACTGACAGGGAACCAAGGTGGTACTTCGATATACCAGAGAAACGTTGCTTGCCGTTCTATTATTCCGGGTGCAATGGTAATGACAATAACTTCAATAGTAGGGAAGCATGCGAGTCAGATTGTCCTAAAGAAATCGGTGAGTTGGTGAGGGTACTTCTAAGTTGTCAAGATCGAGTACTAATTTATTTTCTTGTAAAATAGAAAAAGACGTGTGCCATTTGGCCGCGGATGTTGGTAATTGCGCCAACTACGCGGAACGGTGGTACTTCGATACGAGGGAGAAGAGTTGTCGCCAGTTCTATTATGGAGGTTGTGGTGGCAATGAAAATAATTTCGAGACAAAAGACCAGTGCGAGCAGAGGTGCGAGAGGCGGCAAGTTCAGCAACCGCCAACGTCCCCGCCAGACAGCAGAGGACAGGAGCCGTTCACCACAGGTAAACCAAGTTGTAGGTATACCTCAGGTGGAAAGTAATGGAATATTCGTTTAGATATGTGCTTCTTACCGAACGACAATGGGCCATGTTCGGCGTTTGATGTTCGATATTATTACGACAGAGACGATGGCGTTTGTAAGAGCTTTAATTATGGCGGGTGCGGAGGGAACAGGAATAACTTTGGAGCGGCGGAGGAATGCTTGCAGTACTGCGGTAACGCTCAAGGTAGGTGTTTTCGTGTGAAAAATACAAAAAAATGGGACAAATACTCATTCATTAAGTAGTTCATCTTTTTTACATTTTCGCGTAGAATTAAACGAGTACTGAACTGATCCGCCGGAATGCCCAATTTGACGCAAATCTTTAGATAATTAAATTAATCAAATCTTTGCGTTTTGGTTTCGACGCTATGGAATATTCGAGAAGAGAAATCTTATTTCGCCGCTTTAAGTTTTCGTTTAACACAAGAATATTTCGAAGGACAGACGAGGGTAGCGTATCAGGTAGAAAAATGCGGGAGTGTTAAGGCCAAATGCGGCTAGTAGGGGGACAGTTTCGAACCGACAAGCCAAAGAGACGCATTTATATTGCTTTCAGTGAAAATTGTTAGTAATAATTTAATAGTTATTTATGCAATACTGTGTGAACCTTGGTATTGCAGCCCAAATCTCAGGAAAATATAGGAAACTTTGTAGATTTGTTGTAATCATTTTATTCTATCTCCGATGGTATCAAGAACTTTGAAATTGGGCGGGCCCGAATTTTTGAAATTTGTCGTGGAATGCAATTTTCGGAAAATTTATGCGCCCGGAATTGCATTTTAACCTCGTTTAACTTTGGTATAGATCACTCGCTGCATGTACTATTTTTGTAAACAAAGTCGTACGCCCCAAACATCCCACGTAAAAGCCAACGTAAGATGTATACATCAAAGCGATGTGTATTTCTGCAGGGGGTTGGAAGGGTGAGTTGTAAGGGTGACATTCTTAACGTTCAGTTAATGCCCCCAAGTTGAAGGTGCTTCAAAGTAAATTTCCTCCATGTTACTTTTGAGTTTTGGGGGTTCGAGGGTGAGTTGTGGGGGTGATTTTTTTTACATTCAATTAGTCTGCTCTGATTGGTGGTCCAAGGGTTAAATTTTCTTCATATGTTTCGGGGTTGAAGAGGTGAGTTTTGGGTTTGGGGGTTCATTATTTTGCGCTCAATTAGCATCCTCTTGTTTTCTGCTTGGGGGTTAAATGAGGGGAGCTTTGGGGGTGCGATCAATTGAAGAGGTAAGTTAGTAAAGGTGCTATGTAACAAAAAGTTAGTTTCGAGATAATTCAGCTTTAAAGTTAAAACTTTGTTAAACGTCTTATGGATTATGACATTTTTTTCTTTTGTTATGTTGACCAAAATAGTTGCAGAACTTTGGAGATTTTACACTCATGATAGAATGAAACATAACATTTTCATTTATCGAAAAATCTCGAATTCTCGAAAAATGTTATATAACACCTTCATCCACTTCAATTCTTCAATTAGTCTCCTCTGAAAAATAGGTGGTTCAAGGGTAAAATTTTGTCGCAAATCCATTATTTGCGTTCAATTGTACTCCTCTGATGGCTGTAGGTGGTCCAAGGATAAAATTTTCTCCATGTTCATTTTTTGTGCTTTAGGGTTGAATGGGGTGAGTTTTGGGGGCGCAATTTGTTGTGTTCAATTAGTCGCCTCTCCGCTGAAAGTGCGTAAGAACTTTCCCTAATCAGTTTAACTGAAGCCCATCATTTTGAACTATAATTTTCTAGGAAAAATTTCCTGCTCCAGCTCTTAAATTTCATCCCCCTTGTTAGATTTTAGTGACAGTTTTTCCATCTTTCTACAACATATTTGTAAATCACCACACCAAATTCTGCCCTCGAATAGTTTTTCAGTTTACGTAATTTCGTGTTTCTGTGCTTTCAGGGTTGTACCTAGCGCTTTTAAGGGTGATTTTTCGCCAATGATGATTAAGATGATTAAGGGTCGGTTTTTCCATCTCATGTTAACTTTAACATGAGGTTTATCATCCTAGTTTCCATTGTGACAACAATTGTTTCTATGGAAATAACCTCATGTTAAAAACATGAGATGGAAAAAGCAGCCCTAAGAAATTTATCGAATGGTATTAATTACAACCCTTCATTGTTTAGTAAAAAATTCGAGTTTTCGCTCCTAAATTCTTCCCCTTCGATATATCTCTTCTAAAATTCACTCCGTATTCGAAGATATAATGTGTAAGACCTGACAGTTTCACAGCATATATTGCTTCTCTGCGTCAAATTACAAGGCTTCATGGGGTTTCTTCAACCCCTAATCCAATTCGTTGAAAAATTGCTTCGATTTAGAGATCCATGTTTTCAACCCCTCATTTACAGGAGTGAGTTTATTTCTACGATGTTACATAACTTCTTGCATATTCACTTACTTCGGTTGTTCATAAATAAATTAACAGGATTTCAGAAGAAATAAATAAAATATATTTATCCGCTTGCAAAGCATTAGGGACTGTTAGTAGCCTAGGGGTTGGTTTTAGGTTGCTAACACACCAAATTCTGTCTTGATACGTTGAGGGGTTTGTGACAATTGCTCGAAAACAATTTCTCGAAAACATTTGCTCGAAACGACAATTGCTCGAAACAACAGTTATTCGAAACGACAATTGCGCGAAACTACAATTGCTCGAAACGACAGTTGCTCGAAACGGATTCGGCAGGATTCGGTACTACTACTATGGACATGTCGGGTAAGTATGGACAGGTCATGGGTAAATCATGAGGGCAATTTGCTGATTTGGGCATGTCTTGGGCAAGTATGGGCAGGTCATGGGTCAGTCATGCGGGCAAGTTCCTGATTTGGGCAAGTATGGGCAGGTCATGGGCAAGTTATGTGTGCAAGTTCCTGAATTGGGCATGTCTGGGGCAAATATGGGCAGGTCATGTGAAAGTCATGAAGGCAAGTTGCTGATTTAGGCAAGTATGGGCAGGTCATAGGAAAATCATGACAATTTGCTGATTTGGGCATATCGTGGGCAAGTATGGGCAGGTCATGGGAAAGTCGCGGGCAAGTTCCTGATTTGGGCAATTATGGGCTGGTCATAGACAAGTCTTGAGGACAATTTCCTGGCTTCGGCTTGTCTTGAACTAGTATGGGCAGGTCATGGGCAAGTTATGTGTGCAAGTCCTGAATTGGACATGTCTTGGGCAAATATGGGCAGGTCACGTGAAAGTCATGAAGGCAAGCTCCTGATTTCGAACGAAAAAGTGAAACCAACTGTCGCTAGAAAACCTCGTTGAAGGGAAAGATAAATAACTAGGAAATATTTGTAATTCGTTACTTCCATATCCCCACTCCAAAGACAACTGTCACATTTGACATTTGCTCGTAGGACAACCATTGCATTCATTTTACGTGGGGCTAAGGTGGTTACTGGTTTTTAATAAAATTTTAATTATTTATGTGATAAATCGCCCTATTCCAATTCATTTCAAGGTGCCAAGTTGTTTCTGGAAGATTTGCGACAGCGTTTGACTGCCAGAAAGTTTTAAAATTTAAATTTTATTGGGTTATGGCTTATGGCATAATTGAGGTTATGACAAAAGCAAGTAATTTATTGATAATATTGCATAACATCTAACATAAATTGATTGATAGTGCCCTCATTTTGTGCAGTGGTAGGCTGCTCCCATAAGGCATGCGAAATCTAGATAAAAGTTTCTTTAATTTGCCATAGGAAATAGCGAAGTAAGCAGCATATATGCCTGTTATGATGCATCTTTAAGGTTAGTTAGATTAAGGAACACTGTGTTCAACCCATAACATCTGTAGAAATAGTATTGTCATTAACTGCACACCGTGTGATGTAGTTACTCTATCTATATCTGTATATGTAACAGCACCACAAACATTCTTTTCCGATGGCAAACTAAACAAACTTTTGTCTACATTTCGCATGCCCCTTGGCATGCAGGGTACCACTACACAAAAGGAGGGCACTATCGTTCAACTTATGTTAGATATTATGCAATATTATCAATAATTGCTTACTTTAGTCATAACCTCAAATATGCCATAACCCAATCAAATTTAAATTTTAAAACTTTCTGGCAGTCAAACGCTGTTGCAAATCTCCCAGGAACAACTTTGGCACTCAAAATGCATTGGAATATGGCGATTTATCAATTAAATTATTAGAATTTTATTAAAAACCACCTTACCCCCACGTAAAATGAATGGAATGGTTGTCCTAAGAGCAAATGTCAAATATGACAGTTCTCATTGGAGTGGGGATATGGAAATAAGGAATTAGAGTAAATAATTGAGAAATGTTTGTTGTTAGAGAGAGACCCTACTGACCTTTTGAGGCCTGAATGAAAAACTGAGAGAACGACAAATTCTGCCAGAAAAAAATCGTCCAAGGAGAGTAAATAATCGAGAAACGTTTGTTATTAATTAGAGAGAAACCTTACCTGACCTTTTGAGACCTCAACAGAAAAGTGAAAAAACAGCTGACGCTGAAACAACAGTTGTCGCTGCCTCGCTGGACAATATTATGGGAGAATATAAATATGTGAGAAATAATTGTCATTTGAGACAGAAACTTATCTGACCTTTTGGCAACCGAAAGTTTTGGGACCAGAACCAGAAAAGTGAAACCCAAGTTGCACCTTTCGAGCAATTATTGTCCTCTTGAACAATGGTCGTTTCGAGAAATTGTGATTTCAAGCAACTGTCGCTTCGAGCAATTGTCGTTTCGAGCAATCGTCGTTTCGAGAAATTGTGCTTTCCAGCAATTGTCGTTTCGAGAAATTGTGCTTTCCAGCAATTGTCGTTTCGAGCAATTGCTGTTTTCAGCAATTGTCGTTTCGAGTAATTGTGGTTTCAAGTAACTGTTGTTTCGAGCAATTGTCGTTTCGAGAAATTGTGCTTTCGAGCAATTGTCGTTTCGAGCAATTGCCGTTTTGAGCAATTGTCGTTTCGAGCTATTGTGGTTTCGAACAACTGTCGTTTCGAACAATTGTCGTTTCAAGCAACTGTTTTCGAGAAATTGTTTTCGAGCAATTGTCCGGATACCGGACACGGTGCACCAAAAATGCCTAATAGACAATAAAATTGACCAAAAATTCTGTCAACGGAAATCGAATCTACTCATTTTTCTAACCCCAAATAACATCTCAAAGAAATCATGTTTGTTTTTTTACTACTCCGGAGACAAAAAATCATTGATTTTTGAAACTTTTGTTTTTTGATCAAATAATAATCTATTATAACACCACATTTGCATTATACATGGTGTTTCAAAACATGGTGCCAACACTTAGTCACCAGACTTCCCATAAAAAAACAAACTTCGAGCACCAAACCAAAATGCAAATGCGCCTATGATTTTTATCGCAGTTAATGGCAATTAGCAGTAACACACTTAAGCCTGTTTATCTCGAAAACGGTGTCTGATCAAAAACACAGGAGAGGTAAAGAAGTTGAGTTTTACATTCTCTTTCGGGAAATGTGATCAAAATGGCAGCTTAATACAACTTTTGTTGTGAACTTTTACTAGTACGTCCCCGATAAACGCCCTACAGTAAAAATGGTTATCTAACCTTGAAGAGCATAAAAAACTATATGAGAGGAGACCAAATTTCATGCCATTCGGTTGAGCAGTTCAGATTTTGTGCCATCAAAAAACAATCATTTTCCTTTTTTGGGGACCTGTAACTTAGCAGGGGTACTTTTGAGCGAATTTTGGTATGGTTCTCAAAGTTTGGTTTCATGTGAGGGATCTGTGGTCCAGTGTTGGCACCGTGTTTTTGAAACACCCTGCATAATGCAATGAATTGTACAATGTAGCTGCCATTCAACAATTTAACACCAAAATTTGGATTCGAATGCAACACTTTAAACTACTTACAAACATTTTTGAAATCGCTTCTGATGCTTGCTCACTTATACTTATACGCATATCCCATGGGATAAATAATATCACCACAAACAAAAGTTCATGCTGTATACTTTCATGTTGAAGAATTTTGTGAATTGATGATTATGAGTGCTGCTCTAGGCTGATATAGTATAGTGAACAAGGATCTGAAGCCGTCCACAGCGATTTCAAAAATGTAAACGGTTTTAAGTATTAGATTCGAATCTAAATTTGGGTTTTAAATTGTTGAATGCAGTTTTTTTTTGCAATATTCATTGCATATGCCTATAACGCAAATATCATATTACAATAGATTATTATTTCATTAAAAAGCAAACGCTTCGAAAATTAATGATTTCTCTTCTCCGATAGTAAAAAAACATACAACGATTTCTTGGAGACGTTTTTTGGAGCTAGAAAAATGAGTAGATTCGATTTCCGTCAACAGAATTCTTGGTCAATTTTTTCGTCTATTTGGGCATTTTTGGCGCACCGTGCGGATTGTAACGACCAGCAGCATATGACTGAACATATTACTGAACACCTTGTTATTGAAACAAAAATCAAAATTAGTAGCAAGTTTCCTTAATCCCTAAAACTAGACTTGTGCGGATTCAGACTTCTGTTTACTACTATCTTGCTTATGTTCCACAACTCTGCAGTAGACACATACTACATATGATGTATAATGTATGTCGCAGTTTTTAAGTTTTTAGTTTTCAGACTGCTTTTTCTTTTCTTTCGTGTCTTCTAAGCCTCTAACATTTGATTAGTACCTAAAAATGATACCGGTAATAACCATTTTCAGATCTGTGCACCTTGCCTCCGATTGTCGGGGCCTGCAACGGCGAGTACGAACAGTACTACTACGACTCCCGCACCGACTCCTGCCAGTCATTCAACTACGGCGGTTGCGGCGGCAACTACAACCGATTCCAAGACAAAGCCTCCTGCGAGCAAAGATGCCGAAGATCACCACCAGAAGAACCAGTACAGACTCAAGCACCACCAGGTACCACCGTCAATATTTTCTCAAACTTAACGCTTCTTTGGCAGTTCAAACGGTGGACGTGCCGCTCTGCAACGAACCAGCCGACCCCGGAAACTGCACCGACAACCTCTCAGTCTTCTTCTATGACGTCAACACCGGTACTTGCACTCCCTTCACTTACACGGGATGCGGCGGAAACGGAAATCGCTTCACCAGCGAGGAACAATGCGAGCGACAATGCGGCAGCTTCAGATCACAGGACGTCTGTAACATGGACAAGGATTCCGGCCCGTGTCGGGGATATTTTGTCAAGTACTATTACGAGAAGTCCAGGGGGCAGTGCGGACAGTTTGCTTATGGCGGCTGTGCCGGAAACGGAAACAGGTTCAGTTCGAGCGAGGAGTGCGAATCCATTTGCGTGAAGAAACAAGAGACCAAGTCCAACCTCACGAGTACCTGTAAGTACCACTCTTCCGTATCGGTTTCTAGTCGAGAATTAACGAAACTTTCCGATGTAGCCGTTTGTGAGTTGCAAGCCGACGTGGGTTCGTGCGAAGACGGGTACCACAGGAGGTGGTACTTCAACAACGAACGCGGGGAGTGCATCGCCTTCATTTATTCCGGTTGCGGGGGCAATCTAAATAACTTTAAAACATTCCAGGCCTGCCTCGATCACTGTCGCGAGTACTTGACTGTGACGCAGCCCTGTAAGTTGGACGGTACTACACTATCATCGCGTGCACGCTCTTTAAATCAAGTCGGCTAGCTTTTATCACCATTTCAATTGCCTTGTGGCTTCATCGAATTTGGTAGGCGTGTTCTGAGTTTTTTTTTTGGAAATTACAGCTCTTAGTCCGGAAGATCATCCATGCCAAGCACACTTCGATGAATGCACCTCTCTAAGATGTCCCTACGGAATTGAAGCGTATGTGGACGAGAACCAGTGCAACCGCTGCCAATGCCAGAATCCTTGCAAACAAGTCAACTGTCCAGAAGGAGCGCAATGTGCCATTGACATTAACAGGAACAAGACCACAGCTGCTGATGCAGATTTCATCGCAGTTTGCAGGGAAGGTAAGTCTTCTAAGGGTGGTTATTAAAAAAGGTTTTGAAAATCTGGATGTCAGTTAACAAGGAGGGAGAATGCCCGAACCTGCAACCGAGTGACAGTAATTGTGAGCAGGAGTGCAGGAATGACGCTGATTGCGCACTTCAGCTTAAGTGTTGCACGGCAGGTTGTAGTACTGCCTGCGTGGAGCCCGTGATTGAAATACCGGCTTCGCTGGTGACCCAAGGATACCTGCCGGCCTACACAGAATCCCCTCTACAGGCTGAATGTGAGTATTTTAAGCCTGTATTATTTTGTCTAAAGTTTTAAAATGCTTGCACTAACATTTGTTCATCAACCTTCTTTTAAGATATATAGACTAAATTTTCTTACATCGATCCAAGTGCGACCCATGCAGTTAACAATGATAGGTAAAAACATCGGACGACCCCTAAAATTAGGGGAAACCGTTGAAAATGGCTTATTTTACTTAATTTGGCCCCTTCCTGAAAAATTTACGGCACGCCCTTCAAACTGTTGAAATCCATGTACCACATCCCCTTCATACCGATGAAAGCCATATTCTAGCGGGACAAAACGGCCCAAAGCCATCCACCTAAAAACACCAGACCACCCCTAAAATTAGGGGAAAACGTTGAGAATTACAGAAATTATTTAATGTGAACCACTTCCAGAAAAATGTACCACAACACAACCCCCCCTTCATACCGATGAAAGGTCAGGTAAGGTCTCTCTCTAATAGCAAACATTTGTCAACTATTCACCCTCCCCCTCAAGTATTTTCCCTAGCAAAACCAGTCGCTTACTCACTTTTTCATTCAGGTCTCTAAAGGTCAGGTAAGGTCTCTCTCTAATAACAAACGTTTCTCAACTACTCACCCTCTTAAGGATTTTTTCTATCAGAATCAGTTGTTTTCTCACTTTTCCATTCAGGTCTCAAAAGGTCAAGCAAGGTCTCTCTCTAATAACAAACGTTTCTCTACTATTTACCCTTCCTCTAAATGATTTTTTCCAGTAGAATCAGTCGTTTTCTCAGGTTTTCATTCAGGTCTTAAAAGGTCAGGTAAGGTCGTTCTCTAATGACAAACATTTCTCAAATATTTACCCTTCAATTCAACGATTTTTTCCAGTAGAATCAATCGTTTTCTCACTTTTCCATTCAGTTCTCAAAAGGTCAGGTAAGGTATCTCTATAATATCAAACGTTTCTCAACTACTCACCCTCCTCCTCAAGGATTTTTTCTATCAGAATCAGTCTATTAAGGCGAGACAAAACGACACCAACGTCATCTACCTAGAAACATCGGACGACCCCTAAAATTAAGAGAAGGCGTTCAGAATTGCTTATTTTATTTTACTTCAACCCCTTCCAGAAAAATGTACCACACCTCCCAATTACCAATTCATCCCAAGTCACAACTCATCCCACGTAACACTTCATCCCCAACCAAGGAATCCCACAACACAACTCATCCCAGAACTCAACTCATCCCAACGGACAACTCATCCCTACAGACAACTCATCCCAAAGGACAACTCATTCCAACGGGCACCTCATCCCGAAAGACAGCTCATCCCAATAACCACCTAAGATTACATTAAGATGATCAATAAACCCGTAAAAAGTTACCGCTAATTCACACTTGAAGACGGACTTACCTTTTGACGGCAGCTAGCTTGCCACGCAGGATTAAGACAGTTATACCATAACAAAATGGGCAGTAGAAAAGCGACAGGAACCTCCCCATCGCGTGGGTCTTTGACTTCCGGGTCTTGTATTAAAGTTGATATGCCTAAATGGCACTTTCCGTGTACCTATTGCTTCCAAAAGTCTTTCAGCTGTTCAGTTGGTCACATACTCCCCATGTACCAAATTTCAGCCCAATCGAGCAGTTTGGGCTGTAGTGTGTTTTTAATGTTCTTACAAAATTTCGATTTTTTTTTACCCAATGATGAGTTGTCCGTTGGGATGAGTTGTCTTTTGGGATGAATTGGGGCTTGGGGGAAATGGCATGTGGAATGAGTTGGTTGTTTTGGGATGAGGTGTCTTCTGGGATGAGTTGTCACTTGGGATTGAGTTGGTCATTGGGACGAGATGATACGACACCACCTTCTTCATACCGAAGAAAGCCTTATTCAAGCGGAACAAGGCGGCACCCAATGCATTCCCCTAAAAACGTCGGACGACCCCTAGAATTAAGGAAAAACGTTAAGGATTTATTAACCTCCCCAACCCCATCACAATTTTAAAAAAATGGGAGGTTACTGCAATCACTAAAATTTTCGAATTTGAGATAGCACCAGATCTCCACGTTTTGAGGTCTCAGGAACCCAGAAAAGTGGTTTATAAAATGTGTCTGTGTGTATGTTCGTACGTACGTTCGTACGTACGTTTGTAAACACGCCACAGCCAAAACTACTGGGCCGATTTGGCTGCAATTTGGTACGTAGGCATCTCATAACCCAACTTAGATCTGAAAAGCTTTTGGAGCCAATCGTGCAACCGGAAATGCCATTTTGGCACATCAACTTTTAAATTTTAAATGCAAACCCCCATTTTTCACGTCACCATAAGAAAGACCTTCAAATTCTGCTTCTAAAAATGTATTCATTCTTAGTGCCCTTTTGACCAAAAATTTAAAAAAATTGATTTTTATCAAACTTTAAAATCGCGGTACAGCCCAAGCCCCTGAATCGATTTGGCTGAAATTTTGCACATAGGGATTATATTACACCTCGAAAAGCTGAACAAATTTTGAATTCCATCGACTCACGGAAAGTGTCCTTTTGGCACACCAATTTCCAAATTTAAAATAATTCAATCATTAAACCATTAAAAACAAGTTTTTGAAAGATTTATTGTCACCATCAGAAGGGTCTTCAAATCTTGGTTTTAAATAGGACAAAATTAATTCGCATTTAGCGCTGTTTGGTTCAAAAAATCGAAATTTTATAATAACAGTAAAAACACATTATAGCCCAAATTACTGAATCGATTTGGCTCAAATTTGGTACATGGAGATTAGGTGACCCGTTGAAGACCTGAAAGGCTTTTGGGAGCAGTTGGCCCACGCGAACTGCCATTTAAGCATATCAACTTAAAATTTTAAATACAAGGCCTCTTTTTTATGTCGCCATTAGAAAGACGATCAAATTCTGGTTCTAAAAATGTATTCACAGTTTCTGCCATTTCAGTGGAAAATATTGAAAAAATTCTTTCTCATTAAAAGGGAGCAGGCTGACAGTGGATGACATAAAGTGGCAGTTATTGTCAAAAAGTTGGCAAAAGATTAACCTTAAAAGGAACATATTGTCAAATGTGATGGGTGATGATGTACGAGGTGATGTCGGTATTTGTCAGAAAATTGCGAAATTAGTCACAGACGTCAGACGATAAGGATAAAAAAAAATCTGTTGAATTGACTACTATCTACACAGAATACAAAGATCCACGCGATGGGGAGGTTCCAGCCGCTTCTCTGCTGCATTTTTGTTTATGTTACTGTTTTATTTAATTTGATCCTCTTCCCGAAAAATGTACCACATCTCCGATGTTTTTAGGTGAATGACTTTGGTGCCGTTTTGTCTCGTTTAAATAAAGCTCTCATCGATATGAAGGAGACGCGATACATTTTTTGGAAGGGGCTCAAATTAATATAATATGCAATTTTCAACGTCTGTGTGGATGAATTTGGTGCCGTTTTGTCCTCGTTGAATATGGATTTCAACAGTTTGAAGGGCGTGCGGTAAATTTTTCAGAAAGGGGTTCAAATTAAATAAAATATACAATTGTTGACGTTTTCCCTTCATTTTAGGGGTTGTCCTATGTTTTTCATCGGTATGAAGGGGGTGTGGTACATTTTTCTGAAAGGGGTTGAAATAAAATGAAATAAGCAATTCTGAACGTTTTCCCTTAATTTTAGGGGTCGTTTAGGTTCCATTGTTATCTGAATGGCTTTTGCATTTGCATCGATGTAAGAAAGTTTACTCCATATTTCTTTGAAAATGGGTAAAAAGTCAGATTATATTAACGTAACCTAGACAGGTGCCTCTAGTTTGACGTATTTGTCGGCCGCTCTGATTGGTTAGAAACAAAAGGCGCGGTTGCCAAGTCTAAGGAAATGCCGGGCGATGGAGAAGGCGGTAACTTCACACACATCATTTGTTCTTGTTTAAAACAGCCGAATCTTCTAAGAAAAGTTCTACAGAAACTATAACTAGTCTCAATGACAGCACATTAAGTTCAGAAAATCGAGTTGCCTAAAATCATTAAGAATTTACATTTTGGGGTCCTAGGAACCCCAAAAAAGTGTTTTTTGAGAAACCGTAGTTTAGAAAATACGAGAGCGCTTCGACGTTATTCACATAGGAAATGTAACCCTTGGACCACCTATTACCGGAGGAAACTAATTGAACACAAAAAATTGCACCCCTGAAACTCGCCCCCTTCAATCCCCAACCACAAAAACTTGACTTGGAGGAAATCCAACCCTTGCACCGCCTACAACCGAAAGCGTTGAATTGAACAAAAAAACTGCGCCCCCAAAACTCACCCCTTCATCACCTGCTGATATACTCACGATTCCTTTATCATGAGCATATGCTTCGGCACTACTACTAGGTGCAGATCACATCTGCACCCAAACCACCAAGTCCAACTCAATAAATGAATCATTCACGGTGAATAAACATCTACAGGGATACACATCGCATTGATATACTACTTCCGTTGGCTTTTTAATATATAATAATAAAAAGCGGCGATGACGTCATTTATCCGGGTCTAATGCATTAAAGCGCCTATGGTAAACGTCACTTATCCGATTTTTTTTAAATGCTTGTTTATTAAAAGCCAACGAAAGATGTATATCAATGCGATGTGCATCCCTGTAGATGTTCATCACGTTAATGTGTATGTAGGGGCGGCTGGTCTTACTGGTGGTAGTGCCTCCGCAGACGCACAGATGTGTCAAAAAGGCGAAATGTTAAAAATTGTTGTTACAGAATTAAAAAGTAGAAAATAAAAAGAAAAAACACAAAAATTTAGAGGGTTGAAAAGTAAAAAGGATGACAATATAAACCAAACGAGCAAATGAAAAGAATTGCGGGAATTAGAAATGTAGGTATCGAGTTTTTTGTTCAATTTCTCTTCGTAATAGCATTTGTGTGTATTGGTGAACCAGAAAATATGCTCAGTTCCTCATTTTTGTCTTGTGTAATGTGGAAATAAACTTCACATCGTGGTAATTCGCTAAAACTCGATCGCTAAACAGAAAACCTGATGGCATGTAGTAGGTACTTGCGCAGGACCTCTCAGTCAGAATTAATTAAAATTGGCTCTTCAAAATTACCAAAAGCAAACTCGAAAATTTTTTGTGCATATTTGATGTTTTGCAGCAATGTAAAACTTACTAAGTGTTTAAAAATTTGTAGACGCGCCACCAAAAGTTGACGTACAGACTTACGAACCAGAAGTTCACGGCCTCCTCGGAGACCAAATCACCATCAGATGCGCCGTTACCGGTAACCCCGTTCCCCAAATTTCATGGAAGAAAGACAATCTACTGGTAAGTTCACAACGAAAATTTCCAAATCCTGATTTTCGATGTAGATTGATGGTACCCAAGCCAAGTATAGGATAAAACTGGACCAATCCCTGCAAATCATCACTCTGCACAAGACCGACTCTGGAGTATACCTATGTACTGCCGATAACACCATAGGAGAGCCAATCACCAATCAGATCAAGCTGGAAGTAGTTGGTAAGCCTGGTTGCATGTTTCTTTTTGGTGTTGGTAATACTAGCATGTAACTAATACTAACTAGATGATGGTAACACGAGACCTGCAAACGTGTTAGATCCAGAAGACCAGCCAGCTAATGACGTAGTGGTATCCCTTAACGCCCCAGCAACCCTTAACTGTTTGGCCCTCGGCTATCCCTTCCCCGCTGTGACGTGGTGGAAGGATGACACGATGATCCCACTAAAAACTAGCCAGTTTGAAGTTAGACGCGATTATTCCCTACTAATCCATTCCGTTAAGTTGTCCAATCTGGGCATATACACCTGCCAGGCTTATAACGGTATCGGGAAGGCGGCTAGCTGGTCCGTTACCGTTAAAGCCAAAGGTCCATATCACAGCACGAATCCCAAGGACGAACAATTCCTGAGGTACATAGTAAATCCACCCGAATTGCCGACGACTACGGAGGCACCACGTGAAGTGCCTCAGTATTTCAGGCCGCAGTATCCTTATCCTCCCCCGGAAAATAACGAGATTAGACCGGAGATACCTCCAGTGCCTCAGCCGCCTCCTTATATCGGTAATGTACTAACTCTTGTAGTGTTACTAATGTTTAATGTAGTGTTGTGCTTGTTTTTCTTGTTTTTGACTTGGCTCGAAGTTAATAGAAACAAATCAAAATCCATCATTAGTCATATTACTTTAAGTTCTAACTTCTCCTACATTATTTTAAGTTATTACTAAGATGAATTTGAACAAAGTTAGAAGGGAAAGTGGTCAGACCAAAATGGAAGACATTTTCAACATTTATTATATAGGGCTGTCACAAATGTTTGTAGGTTATCATCGTGATAGCTTTGACAGTTTGTTTTGACATTTAATTTCTACAGGCGTAAGTACGATAACGTCATTTTTGTTATGGTTAAAGCCACCTACGATGTTACAGTCTTTTGTACGGGTTAGTAGCATCTCATGCCAATGACCAATTCATCCCACGTGTTATCTCATCCCAGAAGACATTTCATCTCAACAATCAACTCATCCCAAGTGACACTTCATCCAAAGTCTCAGTTCATCCCAAAAGATAGCTCATCCCAGACAAAATCATCCCAAAAGACAACTCATCCCAACAGACAACTTAGACAACTCATCCCAGACCAAACCATCCCAAAGGACACCTCATCCCTAGCGACAATTCATCCCAGACTAACAAGTCATCCCAGGTGTAGCCCGTCGTAGACTTACATCATGTCATCGTAGCAGCCAAAACTACAAACACCCCACTACGCCGAAACACTTGATTTTCACTACTACCGCGTTTCGAACACAACGTGCTCATTATCAAAGCTAAAGACTCTACCCTACAGAAAACTGAAATTTTATAGGTTCACCAGCGTAGCTCCACCTCCCGGGTGTGAAGGTTGGACCAATCACAATCACCTTATCTGTAGACTTATAAATGACGATACTCTCCTCTGCGTTCACACAAACTAACTTAATATTATCAGTTATTTTCTGAACATTGTGTAAAGCATGCATTAACACTGAATGTCTCAGTTCTGCCATATCTAAGTAAATTCCTCAGGTATAGTCAAACATCAAAAGAAACCAGTATTTCATCTGTTTTTAAATCCACATGTTTAATTTTGCAGATAAACTCCAACGAGTTCTTGACTGAAAAACTGGGCTGTTTAACAGATAAATTACTAAATTCTTTGACCAACCATTTTGACAGCAAATAAGTTGGTGGACCTAAATATAACTGAAACGATTGGTCTTACACTTTCACCAGGTTTGTGGATTTTTGGTAGGCAGTACAATTTTGTGACAGTAGTTGGGTACCTTCTCCTAACTGCCTTGGTAATAAGGTTGTCACATTTGTCTAATGTTTTTTTCACATAATGACACCATTTTATTGAGGGAATTCTTTCCCATTTTGACATAAGGATCATTGCTAATTAAGTCATCGACTCTTTCGAAATAATCCTTCTTGTCCAAAATGACTACCTTCAGTGCTGTAGTCCGACATATACGCAGGCATGCGCCGTATACACAAATCCAAAATTTTAACACTAGCGTATACTTATAAAGATTTCTAGAGATACGCGAGTATACGAACATAGACCTAAGAGACCATGAGAGTAAACATCGATATTCAGGCCAATATTCCTAGAAAAGTTTAAATTTGCTATTTCCTCCTTAAAAGAGGGTCGGGGAAAACCCCAGCGAATTACGTTTACATTTTGAGTATGTTCATTATTGTTCATCTCGATCCTCATATTATCACAGCATATTGTTGCATTTTATCAAGCGTATACTTAGATAAAAGGCTTTAAGGGCAGCGAATGCGTATACCCAAAAACTTTTTTAGGACTACAGCACCTTTGCATAAAAACAGTAGTTTCTTTTTCTACTCGATTAATTTTGTGAAACTTATTGTTTCTCATATTTTTCGAAATTTGTTGTTTGCGCGCCTCTCTTGTGAAATTCTTTGAAGGTTCGCTCAAGTGTCGAATGTAATTGCAACTTGCAACACGGAGATCTCTCACCACCAAATTTAAGCAGCACTTTTGCCTACCTTAGATATGTCAGGACTGACATATCCAGTGTTGCATGCTTTAAACAATGCTCATAGAGTAAGTGATAATATTAAGTTAGTTTGTAGTGTGAACAAGGTGAAGATACTGGACGCAATGGAAAGTATCGTCATTTATAAGTCTAGAGATAAGCTTATCAACGGTGATGCAGGTCCGGTCGCATATTCCCCTCTGTTTACGCTATTACAGGTAGTACTCGTTATATTTATACGTGTTTACCCACGCGAAACCATTTCTCGACCTGTAATTGGTCCAACCTTCACAGCCGGGGGGTGGAGCTACACTGGTGGACCTATAAATATTTCTGTTTTCTGTAAGGTAGGGTTGTTTAGCTTTGATAATGAGCACGTTGTGTTCGAAACGCGTTAGCTGTGAAAATCAAGTGTTTCGGTGTAGTGGGGTATTTCTAGTGATAGTACATTTTTTCCCCGAAGTTGTCCAGTGTTTCCCATTGCAAGTTCCTTTTGTCTACTTGACATAGACCTGAATAAAGGTTGAAAAAGCATACGCGTAATGTTTAAGTGTTCAGAGAGGCGTACAGAATTTGAGAAATAGTTTTACAAAAAAAGAAAACTTAGGTAAAACTTAGAACTGAATGAGTTTCGAAAAAAAGGAACTTGAGAAATAACCGAATTTATGATGAGTTGGTTTTGGCTTTTACGATGAGATGACATGACGTAGTCTAGGATGGATCATATCTGAAATGAGATGCCCTTTGGGATGACTTGTTGGTCTGGGATGAATTGTGACTAGTGATGAGCTGTCATTTGGGATGATTTGGTCTGGTCTATTGGGATGAGTTGTCTGTTGGGATGGGTTGCGTCCTGGGATAAGTTGCGTTCTGGGATGAGTTGTCTTTTTGGATGAGTTGCAGTCTGGGATAAGTTGTCTATTGGGATGACTTGGTTTGGTATGAGTTGTCTTTTGGGATGAATTGAGATTTGAAATGAAATGGCACGTGGGATGAATTGGTCATTGGGATGAGATGATACGACACACCTTTGTGCAACCCCCGTAGTGTATTAATATCGTATACTACCATTCTATAGAATGATCCTGAGCCGAGGTTCTGACCCTGACTAATGGGTCCTAAATATTTTTGTTAATGCATATTATTCACTTGAAATGATAAAAAGTACTTACTGGAAATGTGTTCTTGACTTAACTAAATGCTCATAAACCATCAAGATGGAGAATAAGGATTCAAAATGGAGGACATTTTGAACACTTACATATTAATTTGGGAGCTTATTATTTTATATTTTTGTAAATAACAATTGTCGGCAAAAATTTGAAATATTTATTTGCAAGTAACTCGAAAACAATTTAAAATAACCAATATGTATTTCAATCACAAAAAAGTTTCTAAACTCTACCATACACTGACTAAAGGTGAAATAATTGAGAAAAATTGCTTTAACGTTTTCAAAATTTGTTAATTAATTTTGAGCGCCCTTCATACATGGGGAAAAAACTAAAGTTGGAGATGCTTCTACAGCACATGACTTTATTTTCTTATAAAAGCTGCACTCGCATAAATGACGATTTTTGGAAAATAAATTAGGTACTGATACCAAACCAAAGATTCAAGGATCTATAATAGTTTAAGCACAGAATTTAACTAAATATATGCACGCTGCACTTTCGCAGGACCCTGATAAAGGTTGTCCCAGAGAAAGTCGAACGATTTATTTTTGGCTATAGCTTGGTTATTATTGAACCGATTTTGTCCGATTTTGTACCGAACGTAGTCAAAAGATGAGGCTTTTAGAGTCAACCATCATTTTCCAGATGGCGCCACCTTCAAATTTTTTGTTGGTATTTATTACAGGGCCATTTTTTGATGGGTTGGATTTGAAGCATGTGTGAACCGTTCAAAATAGAAATTAGTGTAACGTTAAAGCTGATGCTTTTCTCTTCCAAAGCAACTTTGCAAAATTTTGTTCTGAACGTACTTGATTAATTTACAATTTTTTTGTGATGCTCTAAAACATGGATTTTTAAAATTTATTATTTATTTTTTTACCGATCTTAGCAAAATTTTCCGGATCTGTAGTGATTCTATAAATCTTTCACAAGATAACGTTCCTTTACAGGTATTTAACTCAAGTGCTCTAGTTACGAAGTATTAAAAATAACTTTTTCCAAGATTGGTAGCAACATAAAAAATCCGTGTTTAACAGTACCGCAAAAAAAATTGTAAAAAAATAAAGAACGGCCAGAATAAGATTTTATAAAGTCCTTTGGAAGAGGAAAACATTAGCTTTCATCCTACACAAATTTCATTTTGATCGGTACACAAATGATTGAACTCCAGCCAATCAAAAAATGGCTTTGTAAAAAACCGCAAAATAAATTATTAGTGGCGCCATCTGGAAAATGATTGTCAATTCTTAAAGCCTCATCTTTTGGCTACGTCCTGTGCAAAATCTGAGAAAATCGGTAAAATAATAGTAAAGTTATGACCGAAAATAAATCGCTCGGTTTTTTTTGGGACCCCCGTAATATTTCTGCACTATTCTAATGAAAAATTTAGTTCCCGTGCGCACCAATATCAGTCTGGAAGCCCAGAGGTTCCCAACAAATTCCGACATTTCCATCCCGTGCGTAGTTGAGGGCTTCCCCATTCCTCAGGTGCAGTGGTACAAGGATGGAGTACCGCTGAACCCTTCCAGCAGACACCAAATTTCAGGTACAATGATATAAATAAAAGGCGTTTTTTTTCGGTTTTATGTATTGAAATACAAACTTGCATTTGTACGGAAGCGTAGAAGTGCCACATTTTTCTCTTTTTTTTTATTTGCAAATTACCACAAAACGTGTAAATTTCGGAAGAGAAAACTGTAAATTTACACAAAAACTGTAAATTTACACAAAAATTGTAAATTTAAAGAAAAACTGTAGGTAAATTTACACAAAATCTGTAAAACACAAAAAGGGTAAATTTACAGAAGAACTGTAAATTTACACAAAAACTGTAAATTTAAAGAAAAACTAAATTTACACAAAATCTGTAAAACACAAAAAGTGTAAATTTTCAGAAAAACTGTAAATTTACACAAAATCTGTAAAACACAAAAAGTGTAAATTTGCAGAAAAACTGTAAATTTACAGAAGAACTGTAAATTTACACAAAAACTGTAAATTTACACAAAAACTGTCAATTCACAAAAAAACACTGTAAAGTTACACAAAAACTGTCAATTTACAGAAAAACTGAAATTCACACTTGCAGCACCCACTCTAGCCCCGTCCTGTCACCTCACGTGCCGACCGTACCCATAGTCCGTTCCGCGCGATGACCGTTGTTTGGCGGGAATTTTAAAAAAATTTGCGTAAATTGACAGTTTTTGTGTAAATTTACAGTTTTTGTGTTTTACAGTTTTTTTGTTTTACAGTTTTTCTCTTTTACAGTTTTTGTGTAAATTTACAGTTTTTGTGTAAAATTACAGTTTTTGTGTAAATTTACAGTTTTTTCTTCCGAGATTAATACATATTTAAAAAAATAGTAAGCTGACCAATCATGAAAGCAGATTTGTATTAATTTGTATTGAAAAGCATAAAATCGAGAAAAACGCCTTAAGTTTGCATAGCAACACGCTACAATCTATTGATCACAGAAAGCCACCGTTTGACAATCCAGCGTGCCTCGAAGGCAGACTCTGGGCTTTACCAATGCGAGGCAGCCAACGCCTACTCGAAGTCGTCGAGTACCGTTTCCATCCTAGTTGACGGTTAGACGGATCACTGTTACCAACTTATAAAATGTTTTGTTTCGCAGGAATGTACATTCATCCAAACTGTAAAGATAACAGGTTCTTCGCCAACTGCGACCTTATAGTGAAAGCCAAGTTCTGTTCGCACAAGTACTACGCCAAGTTCTGCTGTCGATCGTGTACGGAGGCAGGACTGCTTCCGGTGGACGGTGCGCATCTGCAGTACGACAAGCAATCGGCGCTCAGTTCAAATTTAATTTAAAGCAACGATAAATTTATTTTAATTGCTAGTCTCATTATTTTAAGGATTTTTTTTTTACATGACTAACAGAGATTGAAGATGGACAATGGAAGAGCAGGCTTATTTTGTACTTAATTACGCTCTAAACAACCTTGTAGATATTGTCGATGTGCAATTTACTTGTATGTATATAAATTTTAATATTTTTATGAGTTTTAAGTGTAAAGAATGTGTTCATTACATTGTAAAATTTTAATTATAATTTATTGTTTCAATGGTGACGCAGGTTAATGGAGCCTCCGTGCTCGCACTGTGGGCTAGGGTTTTCTCTACAGATACGTAAGAGAAGAGTTAATTAAGCCAAACTGCAACCCCTGGAATTCCTACAAGTACTTATGCCATAGGTAGGTATATGAGATGTGAACTGTAAATAGCAACCACGTTTTTGATCGATTTTTTTATTGTGTGAGAAAACCTCAGTTTTAAGAAATACTTACACAATCCGTTACCAAATTTTTCCGTACGACCTGAAATCTCGAAATCTTATATTAGGTTAAAATGCAATATTGCGCCCTCGAAACTCACCCTCTTCAACCCCCAACCACAAAAAATTCACTTACGTCGTTAAATAAAACCATGTCCGAAGTTATGGAAACTCGGGGTTTGTTGCTATACCACAACCAATGAGAACATCATTGTCGTGACAACTAACTCCGAGTTTTCATAACTCAGACATGGTAGAGTTGACGGCCGACTAGAAGGATGTGTGGGCGGCTCTGCGCAAGAAACCAAAACTCGTCCGGGCGAGTCCATTACTCAGACCGGGGTGGGCGTAGTGTCAGTGAGAGTACTGACCACACTGACAGTAGCACGTGTGTCGTTTTAATATCTATTTCTACGGCACTGTACGTTTGAAGTTCGCGCACTTAGGCCACGCCCACACATCCTTCTAGTCGGCCGTCAACTCTATAAATGGCCCTTGAATGCAAAAAATTGCATCCCCGAAAGCCACCCCCTTCAACCCCCAAACAGAAAATTGACTTAGAGGAAATTTAACCCTTGAACTATCTACAACTGGAAGAGACTAATTGAACACAAACAATTTCGCCCCCAAAAATCACAATCTTGAAACCTCGAACACAAAAAGTGATTTAGAGGAAATTCAACCCTTGGAACTATCTATAAAAGGAAGAGGCTAACTAAACGCAACAAATTGCACCTCCAAAACTCATCCCCATCAACCCCCAAACACAAAAACTCGACTTGGAGGAAGTTTAACCCTTGAACTATCACCAGAAGAGACTACACCTTTTCCAATTGTATTCAAGAACCCAACAATTATATTTGGAGTTTTATTTGAGAAATGTTTGATTGTAATTCAGAAATATTAATTACATTTGAGAAAATGACAGTTGTAATTCAGAATTGCAATTTTTGTTTGAGAAAACGTATGTTGCAATTAAAAATTAATCAATTATAATCCAGAGACTATCATTTGTATTTGAGAAACGGACAAAATTCAAGAAAGTGCCATTTGTAATTAATATTAGTTAACTACATTTGAAAATGTAGCACATGTAATTCAGGTTAATTAATTATATTTCAATTATAATTCAGAAAATTCTTTTCAATCTAAGTAGATATGTACTGTTACGGTTGCGATTTATTACCACGCCACTGGTTATTACCTGTATTACTTTCCGATTTAATTAGTACGCCACTGTTTGCCTGACCACGTGATTCATGTGTCAACGGTCGAGGCCTGGTTTTCCGGCTCTTTCTCTCTGCTGCGGTCGCTCGTGGCGTGTGCATCGTCTCGTTTTGCTAAAGGTTAATTGGAAATAATTGACGAACGGTGGAATTATACCGGTTTTGTACATATGGCTGTATGCCCAATAAATCCGATTAACTAAATGGTTCCAGTTTGAGGAACGTGGCTTAGGCCCAAGAAAATAGCTAACGAGCACATGTTCAAGATCTGCGACGTGAAATAAATTGTGAGTACAAGATGGCCGGTTGTTGCAATTCTAATTATTTCTTCCAGTTCTGTCTTTCTGTACCTTTCTGTACTGTCTGTACGAGAAGTACTAATTGCTTTAATTATTCATCGATAAATACGATCGATGTCGGGAATAATTTTCTCCTTGTAATCTGGAAACGGAAATTGACCTTGGAAGCCGAAATGAGGACATTGAGGAAATGCTGAGATCAACCATTTCAAGTTCTTCAAGTTCTGAATGAGTTCACCCCTAGTTTGGTATGAGAGCGCGAGCAACTCCAAATCCCTAGTTCGAAGGAGGAATCCAATCGAAGAGATCATCAACTTAGTTACTGAAGATAAGTGTTTTGCATATAAATTTTATGTGTCTAACGAAGACTGTTTTTAATAATTATAAATAGGAACCACCACTGTAAAACCGATGGCAGTTACCAATCACGCAGTTCTTGTTAGCGTTTACTATTATTAATTTGTATAGAGCCTGTTGGACGAATTAAGGAGTTCCTGGGGAACGACAATTCTAATACTGTACATATTGTGAATAAATTAGGTTTAGTTAACAGAACTACAGCTGTGTTTATGTAAATCCTCCAATACGCCTGTCCAAGAATAATTGTTACGAGTGGCTTTATCCAGTGTTAATTTGGAACGTAACAGTACTGTAACTTTCTGACTCTACTGAAAGGGGGACCGTTGTGAAATCCCTCCAATCTTGCAAAAGGACCCCTAAATTTGATTACGTTGTGGTTGTGGTTCGTTTTACGAGGCCGTGGATACAAGAAATAAAACGGATCTTCCAAATAACAATTTACTCACACTGAAACAAAGTCTGGCCGCAAAAATAATACAATAAAATAAACACCTCTCACTCAAGGAGCTCGAGGGAAATAATTTACACGGTAAAGAAAAAATACAATAATTATAATCCCCAACCTAAATCAATGGGTTTCTAAATTATGAATGAACTCTGAGCTAGTTTTATAAAATGAAGGGTGCCGTTACAGAATGCTGAAAAAAGAATTAATCCCCAACTTGCAAAAATCCGGGTTTCTAAATTGGGAAGCAACCCACAATACAGGCAAGTGTTAGGAGGGGTGCAAGACAAGTTTCGAGCAATGACAACTCTTGACGTAATTACGACAGCTAAAATGACGCAAGTTCAGTGGCGTGGCGTCAAAATCCCAGTGGCGTAGTAGATTTCCTGAAATCGAGCAAATTTCATGCACTAAGTAAATTCTACGGTACGATAGAGGAAATTTTGTGTTTTAACAAAGTTTAGAGTGAAAATGACCCCAAAATTAACTGAATGACACTGAATAATGGTTTTAACGGTTCGAGGGATGTGGACCCTGTGATTTCTCGTGAAAACCCAAATTTAGTTTCTTGCTGCTTCTTTCTTCGTCTTCAGTGTACGTGGTACAGACACTGCCGGCGGTCCCAGCCCCCTGTTTGGGGTGTCTGGCGGGATACAGGAAACCTGTACCACTAGCAAGCGACGGTACACCAGGCCAAATCACAGGTGGAAGATGTCAACGGGGCACCCTCCAAGTGAGCAACAATCACGTGTTGGCAAAACTGTAGCGTTTTTAACCGCAACTGTGAATTATTGTCGACAATCCAGCGGGAACAAATTGCAAACAAATTGCAGAGCTGAGAGAGCGCGTCCCCTTATGGATATCCCCAAATTTCCTTTACCTCTTTCTATGCTAATAAAAGGGAAGACTTGGATGCACTTTACCAAACCCTAACTATTCTACTACTGAAATGCGAGCAAGCTAAAGTCTACACTGCAAAAGGGGTTAAGTTAATTAATATTTAGCGGATGTAAAAGGGTTCTAGTCTATAAAAGCTAATTAGAGATCGGGAGACCTCCAATCAAAAGGCACTAACTAAACTACAAGTCTAGTTGCGTAATACCTGATCTATTTCCACCCGGAAGACCTGGCGGTGTCCTACAATTCACCAATAACCACTAAAACACTATCCCCCTACGGCGTGATTACACTAACTTCAATACTACACAATCACGAACTTTAACTACACAAAACCCAAACAACAAATAACTATTTTAAAATATTTGGAAAATATCGCAAATTCGAGAGCTTTGGAAAATACGAGTCTCTTAGTCAGAAGTCTGAGAGCCAGTTCTCTTCCGGCGTCCTCTTGGGTCCGGCCAACCTAAAACCACCCCCTCTACAATATCCGGTCGGCATCCCTTCCTTAGTTCATCTCCACATTTTATAACAATTTATAATTAATTAAGAAGCTACGCGATTCGACCAGCCTTACGATACAATCCTGATCTTAAAAGCTAATCACAGATTCACATATCCTATCAATGAAACAATTTAGTTATTTTATGCAAATCTCATGAATTACCTAACAAAAGTCCAAGCAGTCCGGTAGGGGTCTTTGAAGCTTTTCGAGCATGTGCAGGGTAGTGGGGGTTATTTAATGCATACGACAATCATGCAATTTTAAACGCAATCTAATTTGATAGGTAGGTTCTACATATGAACAATAGGGTATTAAACAGGAATCTGGCTTGAGGTTTCGGTCGTGTAGCCTAGGTGGCGACACCAGTTCTATTCTTGCAGTGAACTTTAATTTAAATTACAGCGTTTACGCCGAATAGATCTGATTGGTTACATATGCGTCGGTTATGCCTACACACATGAGGTTCATACGGTGTTTAACGGGTTGTCGCGGCAATTTTAGCAGGAGTAGTGTTTGATTCATGCAAAATTAGTGTATCTTGGCTACTCTACCTTTGGGGTTCATGCATTTACTGAATCAAATTTAGCAACAAATTGTAATGAATAAGACATTTACGTTATTAAATCCATTTCTCGGAAATCTCTACTGTGGGAGCAACTCTCTAAAAAATTGTATGCGGAGGAATGCGGTCATAAAGTTTACAGCGAGGGTGTTCTGGGAAAAGGGCAATTCAAAGCAAAGGTTTCTACAAGGCCCCGGACCGCCAGGATATACAATGCCCGTGACGAAAGATGTGCACGGTTTATGAGTTTTGGCAATAAATAGTTCTAACTTACAGTTAATATTCTCGCGCCTCAATGACAAATTTTATACAAACAATTTAATGTGGATTTACCCAGGATTGGCAATAACTGGCATATGTTACAGTACCTACCCAAGAACCTACGTACATACCTAAAGGATGGTAGGTATCTCTTATAAATAACTTTTATAGGCGAATATTTTTGAAAAAAAACAGAACGGGTTCTTACTTTTCTTTGTTCCGGTTTAAACGGAAACAGTAATAAATTCTTGGTAAGTATTTGTTTTCCAACCATAAATCTCTGTTTTTTGAATTAAAATATATTTTTTTTTAATTTCTTAAATACAATTGACTATTCTCAATTACAATTACGGCTTTCTTAAATGTAGGTACCTAATTGATAATCTGAAATACACCTTCCTTCTACATTCTCAAATGCAAATGACCGTTCCTGAATTACAATTGATGCTTTCTTAAATAAAATTTCTTATTCTGAATTCCAATTATTTCTTTCTTGAATATAATTGATTAATCTGAATTACATCTATTACATTCTCAATTATAAGTGGCAAATATCAAATACAAATTTCACTTTCTCAAATAAATGTGACCGTTTCTCAAATACAATTGGAACAGGTGTTGAACGCAAAAAATTGCACCCTCGAGACTCACTCTTCAACCCCCAGAATTAAAAAAAAAATTTATCAATGCTCGAAAGGTTTTCGGTGCGGAAGCGAGGGCCTCAATTTTAGGTGCGGATTGTCCACTGCATAAACATTTACGGAAATAAACACATCGCATTGATAAACATCTTCCGTTTGGCTTTTGCTTTGTATTGCAAGATCATTTTGCTCCTTCGCCCCGTTCACTTTTTTTCGAACGCGATACTTTTGAACGCTTTAAGATATCGTTTTGAAATTCCTGTGGGATGGTAGATTCCGTGAATATTTCGGACGAGTTCGCAGATGGGCATAATAGGCCCACGGGAAAGGAGTCAAAAGGGCATCTGAATAGTACCGCTGAAAAGAAACGTAAACAGGGTGTGCAATTAAAACTCCACAATGCTATAACTTCGGTTATTTGTGGTCCGATTTTAATGAACCAAAAACCAAATGAAATTGTTAATAAAACACTACAAACGCAAGGTACTTTTGATTTTTATCAACTTCAACTTGAATATCAACTGGATGTCAACTTTTCATTTTCATCAACTTTAAAATTTTAAATGTAAACTTCCCCATTTTAGGACTCTTAGAGGAAAAACTTATGTTATAAATTCTAACTCACTCTTGTTCATAACTCAATTGAAAGAACAATAAATTATATTATTATTATTATTATTATTAGCGCCACCATATGAAAGCTCTTCGAATTTTGCTTCTGAAAATGCATTCACACATGGTGCCCTTTTAGCCAAAATATAGCTATCTACGATCGGTAGCCCACCGTGATCGTTTTTGTGTTTTAAGTTTTGACGAAAATAGCTTCGGTGGCTTATTGTCGGCTATCCGTAACAGATATTTATATGCTGTTGCGGACTTTTTTGGAGGTCTATTCGTTGCCGACATTTCTCCCTTATACGATTTTAATCCATCTTCAAGCGTTTAGGCAGCGTTCGCAGTAGAATGCGAGGTTTTTTCGGGACCGAAAAACTATTAATTGGAATAACTCGAGAACCAGTGGCGATATTTTTCTGAAACTTGATATGCGCTTTTGACGTACAAGTCTGTTGAAGGTGAGGGAATGACAATTTTGGGGGACGAAATTTAGGGGTTGAAAATCACAAAAATACGAAAACTTCTCAAATATTTTGCACATGGAGGTCTGAAACCCTGATAAGTCATGGTTTTTTTTCTGTAGGATGAGACGAAAGGAGTGCAAATCAGGGGTTGTAACTCGAAATTTTACATAAGTGTTGCCATTCGATAACTTTTCACGGGACTTTTCATCAATGGCTCAGAAAAATTTTTGAGTAAATATTTAGCCCTTAGACCCTTAGACCACCTACGACCGGAAGAGAAAAAAATTGAACCTCTAAAACTCAACCCCTTCAACCTTGAAACAAAAATTCACTTAGAGAAAATGTAACCCTTGGACCACCTATTACCGGAGGAAAATAATTGAACGCAAAAAACTGCACCCCCGAAAACCACCCCGTTCAACCCCCAACCACAAAAACTTGACTTGGAGGAAATTTAACCCTTGCACCGCCTACAACCGAAAGAGTTGAATTGAACAAAAAAACTGCGCCCCTAAAACTCACCCCTTTCAACCCCGAAACACAAAAAAATTATTTGGACGTAATTTAACCCTTGGACCACTCATTATCGCAAAAAATTGTACCCTCAAAACCCACACCCTCGAATACAAATAATTGACTTGGAGGAAATTGAGCCCTGCTTGGACTATCTACAACAGAAACAGACTAACTGAAAGCAAAAAGTTGCAACCCCGAGGATAATAATTGAACGGAAAAACTTGCACCCCCTTCAACCCCCAACACAAAAAATTGACTTGGTGAAAATTTGATGCTTGACCTATACCTACTTACAACCGGAAGATACTAATTGAAAGTAAAGAAATTCATCACCTGCTGATACACCCTCACGATTCCATTATCATTAGCAATGCTTCGGCATACTACTAGGTGCAGATTACATCTGCACCCAAAACCACCAAGTCCAACTCAATGTATGAATCATTCACGGTGAATAAACATCTACAGGAACACACATCGCAATGATATACATCTTCCATTGGCTTTCTGACTTGTCCTTTTCCAATGACACTTACAAGACAGTTACTTCAAATTAACGATGTTAAATTTTCGAATACTGTTCTGTCTAAATTTTCTGTTTGTACTTACTTGTGATTTTGGTCGAACTTATTCCAACGAGAAGCAGCCACAGCCATGGAAAAATATTGAAAATATAATTATTCCACTGCCCTATTGTAATGTGAGTCTGGAGACATCCTGCCGACACATACCACATCACGTCCTTCCGCGCCCTCAAAACCCAGTCCCCAAAAAATGTATCAAACTGGCAGGAATGATAAGAAACGAAAAGCGGCATTCCTATTATTCTGAAAATGACCTGATTTTGTTAAACCAAGCCAAAAATTATAAACGCAAGTGTGAGGGAGGCTGCTTATTGTTATTGACTACAGAGGTTGTGGATGAGTACGCGTTTATCCAAAGGCTAACAGGGCTGAGGATGCAGTTTGAGTCTATGTCACCCAAGAAACTCGAAGAAGAAAAACCTGCAGCACAGAGTCACGAAAAGCCCGAAAAAATTAAACTTGAAGAAAAGGAGCACGATGTAGTGCAGAAAGAACATCAGCAGAGAGGTTTTAAAGCAAAACGAATAGCTTCCTCGCCTGATAAGCAGGAGATACCAACGGTGGTTCTTTTAATTGTCAACTCTTTGATTTTAATATCAAAACTTTTCTATAATGTTGATTGATAAATGTTTTATGTTTGTAACGTCGAAATTGTGATTTTGTGGTACCTACTTACTTATATAAAAAATTAAGCTGACGTTTTTGCTTTTCCAAAAATTGTGGTTATTCACCGATTTCTTAAATGTTTTTGATTATGTTATTCATTAAGTATTGAACCAATCCAAAGGAGCATTTAGCATACCAGTAATCCTGATTACAGTGATAAGACTACAACGTCAACTTGACACTACTTACTCAATACTTTAATTTATAAAATAATCTGCAAAATACGATTCGTAGTCTCTTGGTTGCCTTGTTTGAGTCCTCATGAATGCACTACTTGTCAAATGGTAGATTTTTTTCGGCCAAAGAGGACAGCGAGCTCTCGTCCTCTTTTTAGCCTAAAAAAATCTACCATTTTGACTCCTAGTTGACAGCCATTCGGACGTCAAAACCCGCGGCAATCAAGAGACTACTCGTCGTATTACTATTGAAAATCTAGAGAATTCGGTTTTGAATTAGTTGAGAAAAATATACATAAGTAAATAGCAACACGTAAAATAAAAAAATTTTGCAAATTTATGTTTTGGAGGGGATAAAATACTGTGAAGAGGGTGGAAAAGTTATCGGAAAAAAATAAAATCTGGCCAAGGAGATGAAAAGTCAAGAGGGGTGAAAATTAACTGTATTTAAGACAAAAAATTGCTAAATATAACCCGAATACCTATAAGCTAATTATGCAAAACTGACTTTCGTGGGGGTTGGAACAGTTATTTACCTGTTGCGAAGGGTGTTGAAAAATTGTAGAAGGTAAACTGAATCCAAATGAATTCGAACAAAAACGAAATTACGCGAATTTTGCAAAATTAGCACCTAGGGGGTGGAAAAATTGTAAAGGGGCATGAAAAGTCAAAGGGGGTGAGAATTAATTCTATCGGGTGTCCCAAAAAAAACCGGACAAAATAGTCTTTGAAATAAGTCAGCCATTTCTTAACCGATTTGGATAGACTTGGTCTTGAATTAAAGCTAAAGAATCAGGCTTTCGAACTTTGCAAGAAACGTCGACAGGTGGGGCTGCTGTAGTAGCTTTCTTGATACTTGTCTTTAAGGCTTATTTTAGGTGCGTGGGGATTGGTCGGGCAACAACCAATGGTTATGAGGCCCAAATAGCCTTGAAGATCTTTCTTTTTTCTTCAAAAATCTTTTTTCAAAAGTCCGTTTGGCGTAAGCACTAATTTTCTGTGATTTTTCTAAAAAAAGTGTTTTTGCGTATTTTCATGCTTCCATAACCATGACTAAAGTAACATTGATGCACATCACATAGGGCTTAATTTTCAATGATAACTGTTCAGTTGCCCCCCACTGGCATCTACGCCACTGTTTTCACCATATTCGTTCATTTATAACTGAAAATTAAGAATTATTTGCATTACTGTTCTTTGGCCATGGCCATTAATGCGTGAAAATACCCAAAAACACATTTTTTTTTTAAATTACAGAAAATTAATGCTTAAGCCAAATCGACTTCTGCAAAAGTATTTTTGAACAAGAAAGAAAGATCTTCAAGGATATTCGAGTGTCATACCGATTGGTCGTAGACTGACCAATCCCCATGCAGCTAGAATAAACCATTAAAGCAAGTATCAATAGGATTACTACGGCAGCGCCATCTGCCGTAGTTTCTCAACAGTTGAAAGCCTAATTCTTTGGCTTTAATTTAAGACCACGTTCATCCAAATCGGTTAAGAAATGGCAGACTTATTCCCAAAAATATTTTGTCCGGTTTTTTTTGGGACACCCGATAGTTAAGAAATATTGCGAAAGGGGTCGAAAAATTGAAAAAGGCAAACATAATCCAAACGGGTACAATTTATTAGGTACCTACCGAAAAAAGACAAAGTGCAAATTTTACAAAATTAACCCTCGAAGGGTTAAAAAATTGTGAAGAGAGATGAAAGGTCAGGGGTGAAAATCAACTGAAGTTAAGTAGAACTAGCGAAAATTACACCAAAAAGGAGCGGTTTGCGTAAAAGCTTTTTGAGGATTTTGAGTGTGAGAGGGGAGAAGCGGTCTGCGTAAATTTTGCTTTTCAAGGGTTCCCATTTCACATGAACGGGGTTGAAAAATTGTGGATGGGTTAAAAATTAATGAAAATGACTTTGAATTACCGAAAAATCACCAAAAAGCCCCAAAGAATAAATAAAATAATGAAAGTTGCTATCAGGTAGATGGACTATTTTATTTGCAATTATAACTTTGCCAACGTTTCGGAACTAAATTCGTTCCTTTATCAAGGCTATAATAAAACTCATTATTGTTGTAAACTTGGTGCTGACGCCGTTATGCTAGTAATTTTAGTTTTATTACTGTGATTTGAAGTTGTTACATGTCACTTGTCAGGTGGCGTTTTTTATTTTCTGTCAGTGTGCGTGGCCTTAACCTATATTTTTACCACGTTCCGTCAATTTGGAATTTTTAAGATTTTTGGATTTTCAAACTATTAGAATGTATTTAAGCCAAATTTTAAGAGAGCCCGCTTTATGATGAAGTGGATCAGTTTAGGTTGAGTGATGACGAGGTTTGTTAATGTGTTTGTGTTCTTGTAGCAATAATGAGTTTTATTATAGCCTTGATAAAGGAACGAATTTAGTTCCGAAACGTTGGCAAAGTTATAATTGCAAATAAAATAGTCCATCTACCTGATAGCAACTTTCATTATCAATTGCAATGGATGTTAATAATAATAATAATAATAATACATAATATACATTTATTGAGCTTTCAAAACAAAAAACAAAAATTCAATCCTGGTAAACATAACGATATTTTCTAAGGTACATAAATATACTTAGAGTAATAGCAAACACAAATGAGAGCTCAAAAGGGAAGGAACAGCAAGCGCTGATTTTAATCCTCCCCCAGAAGAAAGCAGAACAAGAAAAAAAAAAACTAACAACAAAGGCAAGTGCAAGTGCGATTAGAACCTGAAAAACAGGTATTAACAAGTGATCAAAACAAATTAAGAGAAATATTGGCCAAGGTCCCATCCAATAGAGAGATTTTAAGGAGACTACTACAGCATGACTCGAGCCAGCTAGATTGCAATTTCTGTGATTTCTGAGTAGGAAATTCAAAATATGAGCTGCCAGATATGAAAAAGAAGCCTTGAAAGAGGAAAGTGAATGTTGGGGCACGCTAACCGTGAGGTCACAAAGTCGAAGTGAACGATCATGCACATCAGATCTCAGTTGAATTTTATTTTTTAGGTATTCCGGACGGCCAGTTCTCATGACATTTAAGACTAACGAGACAAAGTGAAGGAAGCGTCTTTCCTCCATTTTAAGCCAGCATAGTTCCCTTAAAAAGGGAGTCACATGGGCAGCAAAAGGGACGTGAATAATGAATCTAACGCAACAATTTTGTATCATCTGAAGTCGATTCTTTAACTGATATGTTAAACATGGAGCATAGGCTGCATCAGCATAATTTAGATGTGACAACACTAACATATCTGTTAGAAGCTTTCTTGAGCCTCGGTCAAGGAAAGATCGAAATGGAGATATTAGCTTCATAGACAAGAAAGATTTTTTGCAGATAGCATTTACTTGATCACTAAATTTTAGGTGATGGTCATAGTGAATACCTAAGTTTTTGACTGAAGAGCATCTCTCAATAGCAACATCTCCAATTCTAACCTCCAAATCACCACCCCCAACAGTGAGTCTTTGAGGAGTTCCAAAAGTTATTGTTTGACTCTTTGCGGGATTCAGGATTAAGGCATTCCTGGCAGTCCAGCCCTGAATATCGCAGAGGTCGGAATTAATCAGCTGCACAGCAAGACCCGCAGATTCAGGTTTGAAAGACAGAAGAATTTGAATGTCATCTGCATAGGTGTAAAGAGAACAGTGATTAACCACTCCAGACAGGTCCGCTGCATAGAGTAAAAAAAGGATGGGCCCAAGAGCTGAACCCTGAGGGACTCCCGAGACCACATTTAAAGGCTGTGAAGTCGTGCCGTGGATGCTCGTGACTTGCATCCTACCCACCAGGTAACTGTACAACCATTGCAATGCCAAGCCCTGGACTCCATAGTACTTCAATTTGGCAACTAAGAGATTTAAAGAGTCAAAAGCCTTGGACATATCAAGCAATGTCAACGATGTCAGCTTGCCAACATTGAAACCCCTCAAGATATCATCACTGAGAGAACAGAGTGAGGTAGTCGTACTAAAATTTTTCCTGTAGGCCGACTGTCTGGAGGGTAATATGCGACTAGATTCTAAATACTCAGTGAACTGTAACACAAAGGCTTTTTCTGCGACCTTCAAGCAATTACTAAGGAGACTTATAGGTCTGAGATCATTAAGCAATTCCGGATTATTTTTTTTCGGGACTGGTTTAACAAGTGCACATTTCCATTGTCGGGGAACAGACCCAATCTCAAATGAGTAATTAACGATATGCGTCAATGGATCAGTGCACCAAGGAGAAAGAAGCTGAAGCATTCTCCCGGATATCATGTCAGTCCCCATAGTGTATGGCTTAAGTTGATTAATCAGTCTTAAAATTGTATCACAGGTAACCGGAAAATACTCGAAGTCTAAATCCGCTTTAAAAGTGTTATTGCTAAAAAAATCCTTGTATTCAGAGTCAGCCGAAAGTGTTGGTACCGAAGCAATAAAATGATCATTAATATTTTCAGCGTTAAATCCCGCATCTGAAAGAAACAATGGTACCTCAACCTTCCCGCTCTTCACAGCGCCCCAAGATCTCAATTTCTGCCAATACGAGGATGAGTTGCTCTTGGATTTACTCAAGCCAAATTTAAAATAAGCTGCCTGTTCCCGTAGTAAGGCTTCATTATAGTAGTTCCTCAATTGGCAGAAATATTGTCGATGAGTCAGAAGCCCAGTACGCCTAAAACGAGCCCAAGCCCTTTCCTTAATCAACTTTAGTGTCCTCAGGGTGTCAGTGAACCATGGCTTCTTGTGCCTATTGAAATAGACTCTCCTATATGGAGCATGCTTGTCAAATAACGACAAGATACAGTGATTGAAATAGTCAACCTTCTCATTCAAGGCACCCAAAGCATAGAGACAGCCCCAGTCAAGATTAGATGCATCAGTACTAAAATCATGCAAGTTAAAATATTTAAAAGATCTCACTAATTTCGACTGAGGAGCAAGCCGCTCATATTCCAAATTAAGGTCACATTTAACCACATTGTGGTCAGACAAACACAAGTCAAGAACCTCCGCGTTACACACTGATAGCTCCTTACTCACAAATATCAAATCAATTAGTGATTCAGAGTCAACAGTGACTCTCGTAGGTTGTTTAACAATCTGAGTTAGATCATAAGTACCTATTCATGATTTGAGACAAGTAATGTGTGGATGGAAACGTTGGCCTTAAGAAATCAGAATTAAAATCACCCATAAAGACACAGAACAGAATAAATAAAATGTTAAGTATTTACTTCACTCGCTAGGGCTTAGGGGTTGTTAGAAGCCTAGGGGTTGGTTTTGGTTTGACCAAGACCTTTTTGTAACAGTTGTCCGAAATATATCGAACTCCATAATTTTACACCACTTGAAGATATTTTCAATTTCAACCCTTAAATTTCATCCCCCTTGTTAGATCATAATGAACATTTGCCCATCCGCGTACAGAGTCGCTGTAAATTGACACGCCAAATTCTGCCTTGATACACTGAGTAGTTTTTGAGTATTTGTATTTTTGTTTCTCTGCATGTTAGGGGTTGTAGCGCCTTTAAGGATGGTTTTTCGCAAAATATAAATAACACCTGTTTTGAATCATTAATGGAAAGTTAACGAATGACGTCAATTTCGACCGATTCTCATTAAGGTTTAAGTATAGAGCATATTTAATGTGATTCTGACTCAGGAGATGGCTCCACACTCACAGAATTAGTTGTATTGTGGGTTGCGGGGCCGATTGCGTAGTTGCATTGAAAACCCGTCCTACGTATCGAGGATACCAAATCCCCGAAGTGTCGCTATTCGCCGCTAGGTGCTTTGCGCAGGGTAAGGTTACCGGCAGAGCACCTGCGTAAGGTTGAACTTGCCCTGTTGCCACTATGTTACTTTGACAATATACAACATAGGTACATTCAAGAATCAGACCATGGAATCAGATTTGTGTATCCATGACGTTAATAGTATTTACTGCATTACATTTAAGACTGTGATATGACTGATAACTGATAGGAGTTTGGTAAAGATTTTACATAACCAGTCAGGAATTAATCTATAATAGACAATTAGACAAGGCTATTTTTGAGACTCCACCAAAATAATTAAGATTCTCTTTAATTAAAAATTGCAAATTAAGATTTGTAATTTTATGCTGTAGTGTATTTATGCAGAAGTTAGTTTTTTGTTTTACATTATATTATTTTATTGTAAAAATAGTTACCGAATATTTGCGTAAATAACAAATTAATTATATTTTTGCCTACCGATCATGTATACATCTGCGCCAAAAAAATTGGGATACGTTCACACTATAAATTATAATAAAAAAGTGGCAGTCTCGAAGACGGTAGAAACTTTTACTTTTTCACAGAATTTGTAAATGAAGCATTTAACCAAGGTCCGCGTGCGGGCGGTTGTCGGTGGCTGTTGCGCCCGGCGCTCATTTATTAAAATCTAAAATACAAATGTTTTTCACCCCTAAAATGACATTCTTCGAAAAAATGGCCCTAAGGTTTTCGATCCGACAATGCAACAGCTATCGAATTCGATAAAGATATTATGCCCTTTTGCTAAGAAAAATTCAAAAAGGGGTGTTTTTGTCCCTAACCGGAAATTTTCTAAAAAATTGCAGGTGATCACAGACAGACACACAGACGTTTTTCACAGTTATTAACTTCTACGCTTCGCGAAGCAGTTACTGGAATCGATCGGAAAAATCGAATTTCCAAAAATATCAAATATTTACGTTTTAGGGTCATGGGAACCCAAAAAAGCGGTTTTTGAAAAAATGTCTGTGTGTCTGTGATCACGCTACAGCTCAAACTATTGAACGTATCGAGATGAAATTTGGCATACATATTCAGTGGGAGATTTGTAGGTGCTGATTAGAATTTGGGCCACATCGGTCCACGGAAAGTGCCTTCTTGGCACATCAACTTTAAAAATTTAAATGCAAACCCCCATTTTTCGCGTTACCATATGAATGCCCTTCGAATTGTGCTTATAAAAATGTATTCACATTTGTGCCCTTTTGACCAAAAAATGGTGCCGTGAAAAAAAACCTATGCATAACTGTATATTTTTATGACCGGATTTGATAGCTGATTTTTTTTAAGCCAAAAACCTTAGTGCCATTTTTTAGAAAATGTCATTTTAGTGGCAAATGGGCCCTTGTTTCAATTTATTTTACAAAAAAAAATATTGTTACTATCGGATTCGACAGCTGTTATATTACCGGATCAAAAACATTGATGCAATTTTTTAGAAAATTTCCATTTTAGGGACAAAAAAGCCCCTTTTTGAGTTTTTCTTAGCAAAAGGGAATACTATCATTATCGAATTCGAAAGCTGTTGCAATGCCATTTTTTCGAAAAATGTCCATTTTAGGAGTGAAAAACATTTGTATTTTAGATTTTAGTAAATGTGCATCAGCCATCCATAACCGCTCCGCACGCCCGACCTTGGTTAAATAAAGTTATACTCTGCCATTGTCATCAGATTTATTCCGTTTTAGAACCGAAGGATTAATCGTAAAAGTGCTAACTTTGGCTGTGGATTATTCCAAATAAAAAATTCTTGGGTCATTTGCTGCTAAAATCCTCGGACCGCTTTAGCGGTCCATCAGGCATGTAACAGGTAGCGAAGGGTGGGTTTATAGGGCAGGTAACTTAGCCATTTACCTGAGTCGAGGTCATTAGCTGGGGTTTTTCCAACCGTCTGTTAACCAGGAAATAGGTACAGTGCGTTCGCGAGACTTAGCCCCATCGTACCCTGTTATAATACACCTACGTTTTGAAAGCCATCTCTCTCCAGCGTTGTTGCACGTAGACCGAGAAAGTTTGAGCGTAACGCTCTGATCGTGTCGTGCGCTATGTCTCACTCCGACTCGTTTATCTGAGGAAGAAAGTAAACTGAACGTTCGACGTTCGTTGAAGCGTCACTGAGGACCGGTTGATCTCTCCACCACACAATGTACGACGACGGTTGATTTTTGTACGCGCTCTTACTGGCTTCGCTAACATTGGTGGAAATACCAAGCATCGCTTATTACAGACGTCGGTCACATCGTTGATAACTGCAGCCTCTAGCTCATGGGGCTAAGTCTCGCGAACGCACTGTATCTTTAAAGTTTTCTAAAAATGTTGGCATGAAAATACAAATGTTTTTCACCCCTAAAATGACATTCTTCGAAAAAATGGCCCTAAGGTTTTCGATCCGACAATGCAACAGCTATCGAATTCGATAAAGATATTATGCCCTTTTGCTAAGAAAAATTCAAAAAGGGGTGTTTTTGTCCCTAACCGGAAATTTTCTAAAAAATTGCAGGTGATCACAGACAGACACACAGACGTTTTTCACAGTTATTAACTTCTACGCTTCGCGAAGCAGTTACTGGAATCGATCGGAAAAATCGAATTTCCAAAAATATCAAATATTTACGTTTTAGGGTCATGGGAACCCAAAAAAGCGGTTTTTGAAAAAATGTCTGTGTGTCTGTGATCACGCTACAGCTCAAACTATTGAACGTATCGAGATGAAATTTGGCATACATATTCAGTGGGAGATTTGTAGGTGCTGATTAGAATTTGGGCCACATCGGTCCACGGAAAGTGCCTTCTTGGCACATCAACTTTAAAAATTTAAATGCAAACCCCCATTTTTCGCGTTACCATATGAATGCCCTTCGAATTGTGCTTATAAAAATGTATTCACATTTGTGCCCTTTTGACCAAAAAATGGTGCCGTGAAAAAAAACCTATGCATAACTGTATATTTTTATGACCGGATTTGATAGCTGATTTTTTTTAAGCCATATCGATTTTTATTCCCTTGTGCATACCTACGGCGTGTACCCGCGGATACGCTGGACTACAGCACTGTAATTGTCTCACAAAGTTGTCTTAAATTTTATGCTCTTTCGGCGGCTTTCGAAAAACGCAAAAAAACAATAAAGACCTACATCACTTTTTTTAACTTCTTTATTTAGGTACTTATTTTTGCGTCTTTATCGGACCATCACCACAGGCAACTAACATAGAAGATTTAATTTTTTTTCCTGTTCCTGAGAATTTATTTACTTCAAAAGTTTTAGGGAGTGTGGAGGGTAATATGGACAAGCCTGTACCTTTTGTTGTATTTTGTTTATTTTGCAATTTCTATAGTTACAACTGCCACGAATATCTTGATATTATTGAATAAATTTTAGAGCGTGTCATGAGAGAGAAAATTGTAATAAACAGTACAGCAGTAATCTATATGTGGGTATATTAATGTTTTAATTAATTTGAGTTTAGTACTCGTGTAGATTGTACCCGAAAAATCTCCAGTCTCCATTTAAAAATCAATTTTCCAAGAATATTTGTTAGGTAAGTACCTAAGAGGAGCTGATCAACAAAAAACTGAGCATTGAAATCACGGTAAAATTACGCGTAAAACAATAATTCCAACTTTATTAAATAATGATAAATAAGCATTGCATTAGGAACTAATGGAATGTGCACTTGATCGTTGACAAGCAAACATGGCAACGCTGCAACCGGCTTCTTCCAGTGTAGTGTAGTGAGCCTGAGGTGGCCAAATTTTAGCTATTGGGCGATAGAGAGTGCATCCCTCGGTGCATCCCTAGTTCGCTAAAAGTAGGCAGAAGCAGCACTGTGCAGACAATGAATTGCACGCATTGAAATTGAAATTCTAGTTCGGTAAATTGTTAATATTTCAGCGACATTATAAGCAAACGCCGGTTTTTCTTCACAGAAAGCAACACAGGCCCTATTAGAATAATTATAATAGTTAGATCTAACTATTTTATAAATTTATCGTACATAATTTGGCATTTTAATTTTTCATTATTTTTTACTAAAAAAACTGGAAATTCAAATAAATTTAAAAAAATGTGGAGATAGCCTTGCAGTTCCAGCAATTTCAGAAAAAATTTTTAACGAAATCTGGTATATAGTTTTCGAGAAAAAAAAATAAATCCCGTTAAATGCACCCTTTTTTCAACTTTTTATTTTTTTTTTCAAAAACTGTATACCAGAATTGTTTCATATTTCGACACAATGAATTTGATACTGAAACGAACGCCTGGTATTTTTTTTATGAAGTTTGAATTCAGAATTTTTTTTTTCTACTGTATACTTGAACCTTAAGCGGAATTTCGAGTTGCAACCCCTAAATTTCAGCCCCTTCGATAAGTCTCTTTTAAAAATCACTCCTCATTTCTCGAAGACACAGGCAATGTGTAAGACTTCGCAGTTTCGCGACATATATCGCGTATCTGTGTCAAATTACAGGGCTTCATGAACGTTTCAACCCCTAATAATAATAATTTATTTAGCGTAATAATAAAACAGTATATTCATCGCCACGTCATATAAGTAACTCGGTTTGTACCAAAACACCTATCTTCTCGAGTCCAACCCCTTATTTCACCACCCCCACATGCTCTAAAGAAAGTTGGGTTTCCTAACCCTAACCCAATTCGTTGAAAAATTGCGGTGATTCACAGGGGTGCGTTTATTTCTACAGTATATCATAACTTCCTGCGGACTTATTTGATTCGGGTTGTTCATAAATAAATTAAATAGGATTTCAGAAAAAATAAATAAAATTTGTTGTTAACACATTTGCATAAAAAAAATTCTAATACGCATCAAAATTTTCAATTTACATTTTTTTTCTGATAACAGAAGAAGCCAAGAATGCAAATATACACTCATTTTGTTGCAATTTTATTCTCTTTCAGTTTAGTCACGTGAAAAATTCACGTAGGATCAACGGTTTTCGAGATATAAAGGGAAAACGTCGGTGGGACCCACGTGGCAACAAATTATTGACAACAATTGCTTCTATGGTAACTTACCTAAAATAAAAAGACCATCAAAATGAAGTGCTAGCGTTCTGCGACACCCTGTAAACGCAGCTTCCCGCAATTCCTGTGGGTAGGTAACCCACGGGTTGCATAAACGCCGATTTTACTCCAAACACTATTTTTACATTAGTTCAGTTTGAATCAGGTCGTACGAAATGTATCCATATTTCATAATTGTTTTAACAATCCTATTTAACACAGCCTTTATCGGTGTACTAGCAGGCTTCACTTATGCAGGTAAACAATTTTCTCGCTAGTTCGCATATTATTATTATTTACCTCAACATTTCTTTTCCAGACACTTGGGTGCAAAACTCTGTTTTCTGTATCTGCATCATTGGATTACTATTCGAAATAATTTTATTAATAGCATTCTGTTTAGTAAGTATCAATATTGGTCTGCTCCACTAAAACCAAGTTTTTAGAATTACTACTCAATTTTTATAATAGTTTGGCACATTTACTCCCTCAGCGAGATTATTGCCGCCAGTATTGTACTAGGATTGGTACCTGAAACTTCCAAACTGCTCTATTTGGAGTTTTTCGCCCCTTACGTCGGTTGGTATTTGTGTCTAAATTAACTAATTTTAACAATAACTGTTTTCATTTTAGTGTTGAAGGTCTTTCGTATTTTTACATCGTTCTACGATTGGTTGACGTAACTTTATGAATGGGAAGATAAAACTGTTTTGTTGTAAATTCGTGGGAAGAGTTACGCAAAAGATTGGCGGGACCAACGCTGGACGTGTTTTGGATTCGTGCCAGAAGAAAAATTGCAATTTATTTATTGAACCTCGGTCGAATTTTGAAAATCTTAACTTGTTACTGAAATAAATTTATTGAAAGTTTGGTCCATTTTCAAAGTCAGCGTTTCAAGCTAAGGAGGACGCCTTCAATGAGGAAGATAACGGGTGGGCCAAAAAAAACGGTCTCTTTTATTTGCCCTGCATCTTCGTTAATTTTAGAGCGATATTTTTGAGTTTTATATAGGACGTAAATCAATATTTATTGCGTTAAATAACTTAATTCGGGACAAAGTTTTTGTGTCTTTAACTTTTAATTGAAGAAAGAACGGTTATTTGGGATCGATATCAAACCAATTATTATCAAATCACCGACACAAAAATGGAGGAACTGATAGAATTGTGCAATGAGATCATGATAGAAATAAAGGAGATTAGAAAGAACAGCCAAGAAAACAAAGAGATTATAAAAAACATCAAAGAGCAAAATGGAGCGTTAAGTGAGGAAATGGAAAAAATGAAGGCAAGAATGGAGGAACTGGAAATAAAAATAGAAGGAAAGGAGAAGGAAGAAAAACGCAACAACATAATTATTAAAGGAATCGAAATAAAACAGGAAAATGCTAAAGAGATTGTGAACGAAGGTTGACAAGGTAGAAATAATAGAATTAAGAAACAACAAGAAGTTAGTTATTGCAAAGATTGTGGACATTAAGGATAAACAAAATATAATACAAAAAAAGCCACTTACTAAGTACCAAAATCTTTATTGATGAAGATAGAACGGAAGAAGAGAGAAAAATACAAAGATCAATCAACAACAGAGCCAACAAGGAAAGAAACAAAGGTAACAACGTTCGTATTCGTATTTCGTTCTGCGGTGCGTTTCCCTGACGGGTCCGCTGCATTCAGACCTTATGGTCCATTATGCCCGCACTGTGACAGTTATCCATTTCCTACAGGAACCCCGGTTCTGCAAAGACCCAGTACTTCTGCTGTAGAAACTGAATAGTGTTAATCGGGTGCTAGAAAAGCCACCCCGCTTTGCTATACCACGGCGGGTACTTCTGCTCTTTAGGGAGTTTGTTGAAGCTTCGTCCCGCGAACCCACTATAACCGGCAGGTCTTTTTCAGCCCTGCCGGATACAACTGGTTTCTTGGTGTCGAAGGCAGCTTAAAGTGTACCCTTAAATGGTTCAGTTGAGGTATCAATTTATGTCCCTCTATGTTACAAACTGCAGACATCTTCCCCCAGTGTGGCCGACGGTTCCTGGTGCACAGCCCCATCAGCCACAACTGGTTGTTGGTGCCACAGTCCCTGAGGGTCTGCCAGTGTCACGGTACCTGTGCAGCTGTGGTATCTTTTTCAGTCCCATCAGTCACAACTAGTCCCTAGCGTCCTGCGCAGCACTATTATAACTACCCTTCCGTACAGACTGCAGACATCTTCCCCCCGTGTGGCCGATGGTTCCTGGTGGACAGCCCCATCAGCCACAACTGGTTGTTGGTGCCACAGTCCCTGAGCGTCTGCCAGTGTCACGGTACCTGTGCAACTGCGGTGTCTTTTTCAGTCCCATCAGTCACAATTAGTCCCTAGCCACAAAAGTCTGATAGGTCCAGTTGTCAACCTGTCCCTATCGCAACCGCGAGGTATTTTTTATTTTTTTTCCCTCCGTACAGACAACAGAAGTATCAGTCTTCCAGTCCCTCTGTTCAGACTGCTAGGTCCCGAAGTCTCAGAGCAGCTATGGGTGACCTTCGACCCCATTTGCCGCATTGAGGCCTCCAGTATCCTCTTAAATCTGGTCTGAAATTCCCAGTTAACCCCGGGAATTCGGTCCGCCCTCATTCCCTGAGGGTCTGCCAGTGTCACGGTACCTGTGCAACTGCGGTGTCTTTTTCAGTCCCATCAGTCACAATTAGTCCCTAGTCACAAAAATCTGATAGGTCCAGTTATCAGCCTATCCCTATCGCAACCGTGAGGTAATTTTTTATTTTTTTTTTGTCCCTCCGTACAGACAACAGAAGTATCAGTCTTCCAGTCCCTCTGTTCAGGCTGCTAGGTCCCTAAGTCTCAGAGCAGCTATGGGTGTCTTCCGACCCCATTTGCTGCATTGAGGCCTCCGGTACCCTCCTAAATCTGGTCTGAAATTCCCAGTTAACCCCGGGAGTTCGGTCCGCCCTCATGGAGCCCGGCGCATGAGGGTAAGGCTATTACTCTGAGAGGGCGCCCGGTGTCTCAGAGGGGTTGGTTCGCGGTAGCGGCTTTGGTACAGACACGTGAGGGTTTTAAGCCCCAGGTCTGCACGTATGGCCGTAACTAACCAGCGGACTGGCCATTCCCCTATCCACCACCCGGGGACACGCCCGATGGGCACCCAACCGCACGGGAAGGTAACAACGTTAGAATTGGATTTAAAAAATATGGCTGAATGGAAAAGAATGGAGATGGAATGAAAGAAACGGAGACATAGAAGAAAGCGCAGACAGAGAGTGACGCAGGTTCAAAAAACGAATGATGCAGGATGGAAGGAAGGAACCGAAAAATCAGAAAGATAATGCAATGAAAATGGAAACGAGAACGAAATCGAACAAAAACACAACTAGGAGGGAAAAGAAAAGGCAGCAGATAAGGTGGAAGGACCAAGTAGAAGAGGACATAAAAGTGCTGGAGGTAGAAGGATGGGGATCCTTCTACCTCCAGAACTTTTATTGGTTGGTTCCCCCAACCAGGTTGCAGATAGGAAAAAATGGAAGAAAATAGTGCATAACCAAATGCTATGAAGGAAAAGATACGAGGAAAATTATGGACCAATCCACCATGTAAAATGGATTTATAAAGTTCTTGGAAGAATAGCTAGAATTTCCCTGGAAATGTATTAGCTTATTATATTATATAGGACGTAGCTGTGGGTTGAGACTCTCGATACTACACAATACATTTTTAGAGAGTACGATTCTTATCCTTCCTAAGTTAGGCCAATGGGGTTTCGTTGACCATTGACATATGACAGTGGCGTTTTGACAGGATTGAAGGTCGACCTTTTCTCTTCCCAAAAATGATCATCAATATAAAAATTACTCCATCCCTCAATTTTTTGTGAGTTTACTTGAACACAATAAATCGTATAATTTACAACTAAAGCAGAGAAAATTGTAAGTTATGCAATCTAAGGTGGTAAACTGCTCAATTTACAACATAAATCAGACTTCAGGCTTGCATAATTTACAACTTAAGCCAAAATTCAGACAGAGTTTCTCTGCTTTTATTTGTGCGATTTATTGTGTTACAAAAAAACCACAGAAAATGAGGGATAGATAATTTCATTTTGAAGGTCATTTTTGAAAGAGATAAGGGTGGCCTTCAATCCTGCCTGAACACCATTGTCATATGTCAAAGGGTAACAAAACCTCATCATTCGCCTCAATAAAGGTGTTAAATAAAAGTTCTCAGGAAGGACAAGGATCATGCGATCTGAAACTCTAACGGGTGGCATCGAGAGTTCCAACCCTCACCTTCGCCCTGTATAAAACTGAAAAATATCCCATAAAAACTAACAAAGATGCAGGGAAAATAAAAGTGACCGGTTTTTTTGGCCCATCCGTTAAAATAATAACAATATTTTTGGTGACATTTGATTCCCATCTGCGACGCCACAAAATTAATTTGAAAACCGAATTGAGAGCGGTTGAGACTTTTACAATATGCTAAAAAAATTCAGAAGAAGACTGTGTAACATCAATACTTGTGGCGGTCGCCTTTTGTACGTGACAAAATATAAATTCCAACGGCATGACTCATTCTTGGTAGACGTAAACATCCGCTGCTTACAGGGTAAAACCAACCCTGTAAGCAACTACCTGCCAAGGGTGAGTCATGTCACAAACAATAGAGACGTGTGCGCATCTCGCCGCTCTGACTAATTTTAAGGGTAGATTTAAGCAGTTCCACTTCGATAGTTCCACTGTAGACTCTTGTACAGAAACACCTACGATTATTAAATATATTTTTACCTTGTTTTACGTTACTTCGAGTTTGAATGCACGCTACCACCAAAAAGCCCTAAAACTGGTGACCCCGACAATCGTTAAAAAACGCGAACGCGCCGCGAATTAAGTGTACATAAGTGGTTTATGTTAAGTGCTTCCTCGAATACCGTCGTTCCCATCTACAATGGCCACTTCCAATCCTCCGCCTTTTCTGGTTATTTTCATCTTGGAACATCTACTGGTCTATTTGGAGAAGCTGGATTCTTCGTTACCCACCAGCAATCCAGGGGCTCGAGAAAATTCAGCCAGCCACGGGCGAAGTCGGCATCATCCGTGTCCACGCGGCAGCATTCATCTATGATCAGCATCACCGCACCGCCTCTACGCCAGCAGCAGACTCCCATATGCAATAAATTGTGTATGGTAGATATTGTAAATATTCAGTGATAGTTGTGCATTCTTCCTCGCTGGCTACAACGCCAAACCGGCTGAAAAGGGGTAAATTCGTGAGTACCCTGATTTCATCAGGCTTCCATCCCCTTCGAAGCTTCACGGCTCAGTCAGAAGTCATTACCGCAGCTCCATCAGTTCACGATGCAGACGTCCTCGTTCACCTACTTCTCTGATATGGGAGCACCCTAGGTTTTCTTCACCTCTACTGCCCCCGACCTGCAGAGATACACCTTTTCTCGCCCTATGCGTGACCTAGCTCTTCAAGGTGTTAAAAGCTCAACCCACAAACAATCAGACCATATTCTGACCGGGTATTCGCTGTTACACCTCCACCTGGGTCCTGTCATGCATCTAGCGCCTAGAGGTATAATTTCGATAAACGCCTTGGGAGATCTCACCTCGGACAACCCTCCGAGCCGTCGCTACATTTTCTCAGGGCCACTCATATTTTTCGAACCAAGGGACTTCGGTGTACTGACCGGTGGCCAAGCAACGATTCCTCTATGCACGAGCTCCTAGGAATTCGAAGGCTTGTACGACGCTTCTACTTCCAGCTGAATCCAACTTTTGCCAAAATGTAATTTTTTTTCCATTTTATTTTGTTGAATAATTACGGTGCGTAATAATTACTGTTTGCTGTTTTCTTTTGTAAAGATTCACTTTTACACGACTTAATATTCTTTTGTTTGTTAATATTGTGATTTAGATTATTGCCATATATTTGTTTTTTTTGTATTTAATTAACACTTTTTGTTTTGTTTATCTCTATCCTGTGTTTGTCTAGCCTGTTTTGTAACAGTTCTTTTATTGTTTGGTTTGTGCACTCACTTACATATTTTTTCATGTCTGTTATTGTTACGTTCGTTTTGTGTCTACATTTTATCTTGTTTTTTTTTGTTCTCAATTTTTGGTTCGTTCGGCCGTCCTCACTCGGGGGAGGCTCCTGTGGCGGTCGCCTTTTGTACGTGACAAAATATAAAATCCAACGGCATGACTCATTCTTGGTAGACGTAAACATCCGCTGCTTACAGGGTAAAACCAACCCTGTAAGCAACTACCTGCCAAGGGTGAGCAATTCCATGCATGAACATTTTTGGAATGAATTTTTACGCAATTTTGATAAATCAGTTATATTTTTTTCCATACAGCAAAAAATTAATGATATATTACAATCCACCGTTTATCTCTTCACAGTTACTCATAGATTTACCAATTCCAAATTTCCCACCTGTGCAATATATACATGGGGCAAGTACACGGAAAAACTTTAAAACTTAAACAAAACATTAAAGAAAACAAAAATACAAAAACCTCACCTGCATAGGATACAAAAAACTCCAAATAAACCAGTTTAGAAGACATAGGAGTGTAGAGGAGGATTACTATAGCTGCCACAACCTCACCAATAGAATAACAGTACCAAATTGTAATGGCCACTCCTTTGAAACTCTAAAGTTTGGATTAAAGGCAAGATATAGAATTTAAAAAAACTTACAGCACAAAATGCGATTAACAAAAGCATTTCAAAGAGGATTCCTACGGAGCAGATGCAGAGAACCGCAGTGTGCACCCACGAATCTACCAAAAAAGTAAAAAGATATTTTGAGTCGTTTTTTGTTTACCAGTGAAGCCAAAATTCATCAAAATTGTTATGAAAGCGGCGTTGAACAGGATCGTCACTAAAATAGGAAACATGATTAGAAAATTTAACAAAATTGCCGAGAAAAATCAAAATTGACAGTCAAACATAGATAACCCTATAATATATATAAATCTGTTTCGAATAAAAACAGTTAACGCCAAGACCCAAAGCACAAAAGCCCAAAAACAATAAAGCTGTTCGTGGGCAAAAATCGCTTCACTTTAACTTCCCGCGACTTCTATTGTTTAATATACATGCAGCATATGCAACCAACATTTGGCATAGAACATGTGGCGCCATCTCTTGGATATGCGGCCGCCGTCCCACCTGCGTCGTTCAAGCTTGGTTCAAGCTATCCTTCCATTGGTGTATATATTAGGTTTGTTTTTGCAGTGGTTACAAACCGATTGTAAACTGACTGCGCCTGCGCAATTGTGTTTTAGTAATACAAAATACACAATTGCGCAGGCGTAGTCAGTTTACAATCGGTTTGTAACCACTGCAAAAACAAGCCTATTATAGGGTTATCATGGGGTTATCTATGCAGTCAAAGTGTTAACTACCAACGTTCGAAAAATTAAGGAACCAGTTGAAGTGTCATGAAAGTTTATTAGCAAAAAAGGTTAGACAGTGCCGATTTCCGCCCGAACTTCCTCGGAGAGAAGTCCCGCTTCGTCGTCATTGCTTCTGTACCACCTCGCGTAGCAACACAAGGCAGCCCCGCTTTTCAGGGTAATGAAACACCAGATCATTGGCAACACTGCGCTGTCCGGAACTGGCAAAATTGCTGTAAATTCAAATTAAACATTAAAAAACCTGCACCCCTAAACAGCACACAGGGTGCTCCTTAAGTACACCGCCAAAATTCAGGGGGTGATTCTTCACATTATTCTAAGGGTGTAATTCCAAGTCAGTTTAGTTTAATTACTTAGTTGCACAACTCAGCAGGGGTCGTTGCTTGCAAATTTTTGCAGATTTCTGCAATATTACATCTCACTGGCAACTATTTGAGTATCATCGTCATCTATCCACAGAACAGGCAATCAAATAAATCGAGATGACCGGACGAGGAAAAGGTGGAAAAGGACTGGGAAAAGGAGGAGCCAAGCGTCACCGAAAAGTACTTCGCGACAACATCCAAGGTATCACCAAGCCGGCCATCAGACTTCTAGCCCGTCGCGGTGGAGTGAAACGTATCTCTGGTTTGATATATGAAGAAACCAGAGGTGTACTTAAGGTTTTCTTGGAGAACGTGATCCGGGACGCCGTCACCTACACGGAACACGCCAAGCGCAAAACCGTCACAGCCATGGACGTCGTTTACGCCCTCAAGCGTCAAGGACGCACCCTCTATAGTCCAGGGCAATTAAGATTTGACCCCGGCATAAAAAAAAAAGGTAAAACCTTTTCTAACATGATCGGGACACTCTATTTAACATGTCATAAAAAGTCCCAAAGAATCCCGCGTCGGGTTTGGCCGTAATGGCCGAGGAACCGGTTCAACAGTAAAAATTCTCAAATTTTAGGCTATTTATCCCACCAATTGTGTTTTAATCTTGATATGCCTTTGCAGTTAGCTTGTCAGGAACATTGTGAAACATACTTTATTTAGCTGTGGCAAGAAAAAATGACGGGGCACGCGCCCGAGCGTTCGCGCGGTCCAATAGACGCTTCACGCGAACTGTCCAGGGAGTCGACCGATTTTGATGAAACTTTCAGCGTCGAGGCAGATCGATGTGAGGTTGAAGCCTATTGTTTTTCGCTGCGATCGAACGACCGGACTACCGGAAAAATGCAGATACGGTAAAAACATTGAATTGCAAATATCTCAGTTTTTGTCGGTCTTATGCCAAAATATGTCTTATTCAATGTTGTGGGAAATTTAATTCTCTACAAAAAAGCACATAATCATTTTTTTCATACGACCAATGGTTTAGGCGCTACGGTCGGAGGAAGTTGGCTGCTAAGAGCATGAGCATGACAAAAAAAATCGTACTGGAGTTGAGTGCTGAACTTCCTCCGACCGTAGCGCGTAAACCATTGGTCGTATGAGAAAAATGATTATGTGCTTTTTTGTAGAGAATTAAATTTCCCACAACATTGAATAAGACATATTTTGGCATAAGACCGACAAAAACTGAGATATTTGCAATTCAATGTTTTTACCGTATCTGCATTTTTCCGGTAGTCCGGCTGTTCGATCGCAGCGAAAAACAATAGGCTTCAACCTCACATCGATCTGCCTCGACGCTGAAAGTTTCATCAAAATCGGTCGACTCCCTGGACAGTTCGCGTGAAGCGTCTATTGGACCGCGCGAACGCTCGGGCGCGTGCCCCGTCATTTTTTTTTGCCACAGCTACATGAAGTATGTTTCACAATGTTCCTGACAAGCTAACTGCAAAGGCACATCAAGATTAAAACAGAATTGGTGGGATAAATAGCCTAAAATTTGAGAATTTTTACTGTTGAACCGGTTCCTCGGCCATTACGGCCAAACCCGACGCGGGATTCTTTGGGACTTTTTATGACATGTTAAATAGAGTGTCCCGATCATGTAGAAAAGGTTTTACCTTTTTTTTTTGCCCGGGTTTCGGCACTTTTTCGTCTAAATGCATTGCACTACTACGGTTTCGGAGGTTAAGGCCCACTTCCAACATTTGTTTTAACAATTTGACATACACCTACAACAACAACAAAAAAGCTGCGTGTATATATGGTTACAGGATGAAAATAGGTGCCAGTGAGATGTAATATTGCAGAAATCTGTAAAAATTTGCAAGCGACGACCCCTGCAGAGTTGTGCTCCTAACTAGACTTATGTCATCACGTGACTAACATAAACTGACTTGGAATTACACCCTAAAACAGTTTCTAAGTTGCGGGCGTCTAAATTGCAAAAAAAAATCGTTTTTTGCTAATATTTCAAAAACTTCAAGATATTTTGTTGAAACTTGGTATACGTTTATACCACTTAAGGGACAATCTGCACAGCATTGATGATTTCAATAATTCCAGTGCATGAAGGGAGCCAGTCTACAAATAAATAGTTTGTCACAAAAGGTGCTTTCCTTTTACACATTTATCTGAGGAGCCTCAGTTAATGTCAGCAATTTGATTGGTTCATTTGATTGTGGTTTGCTTCGAAGATCGTGGGAACCGTTGAGAATTTTGGTTGAAAAAGGGGGAAGTTATGGTCCGTTAGGTATCCCAAATTAATAAGGAGCTAATTTCCTGCTATATATATATATTTCGACTAAATTTTATAATTCGTCATCTTCAGGCAGATGACGAATTATAAAATTTAGTCGAAATATATATATATAGCAGGAAATTAGCTCCTTATTAATTTGGGATACCTAACGGACCATAACTTCCCCCTTTTTCAACCAAAAAAATGGTTCATTTGAATATTAACCAATCAAATAGCTGAGTTAAGTGAGTCTTCTCAGATAAATGATAAAAAAGAAAGCAGCTCTAATGTCATGATTAATCACCAAAATTGGCAACCCTTATAGACTGACGTCCGTTATTTTCGTTTAATCACGTTGTCGAGTAAGTATTCATAGACGTCCTTCTTTTATTAAAATCATCAATACTGAAAATTTTGTACCAAGTCCAGGGGCGTAGATGCAGGTAACAAGGTGCATTTTTTTTCCCGCCAAGTAAGGTACGGCACTGTTTTTTTTTGCAAATATGAGACGCATTTACTATCGACTGGTTAAAACTGCACAAAAGCGTCCTCTTTCATTTTTTCTTTAAAATGAGCCGTTTTTGAGAAAACAGGAAAAAACTGATCATCAGAAGCAGGTAAATTCGAAAGAATAAAGTTTAAATACAATGCTTTAATTAATCAACATTTTAAATATCTGTATGACCATTACGCTGAAAAGCTTAATTAGTGTAAGGACTTTCATGAGAAAATAAAAAAGAAGAAAATGAAAATGTGGAAACACTTAAAAATTTGCACATCCTGTATCTTGGAAACTAAGCACTTTAGAATATACAGGGTGGTCCAAATGTATTAATACAGGGCTCTCACGACCAAACGGTAAGATAAATCAGTAAATTAAAAAATCCAGGGTAAATTAGAATTAAATACCTTTATTTTGCCGCAATTTGGAACTTCCCATCTTATTGTATAATTTAGCAATAAATAATGAGTACATTTTTTTAAATGGCACCATGCATGTTTCTATTTTTTTTTGGATTTCCTTTGATGCTCTCTTTATTGGGGTGATTTTATTTTTTTGATAAATTGAGCAGTAAAGGTAGAAATTTTTGTTGATTCAAATTTCGCGCGGTGATCCGGCAACAATGCGCTTCACCATTACTTCGATGGAACCACCCTCGTCTCACCGCATGTCTCCCACTCCCACTAGTTGTACTGTGTACACAATGAAGTAAACAGGCTATTTATTATTAGGCCCGGTCAGATTCTTCCAGAGGGCGTGTACACAGTATGTACAATTACCCTGTAGTGGGAGACATTCGGTGAGATGAGGGTGGTTTCATTGAAGCGCATTGTTGCCGGATCACCGCGCGAAATTTGAATCAACAAAAATTTCTACGTTCACTGCTCAATTTGTCAAAAAAATAAAATCACTCCCATAAAGAGGGCATCAAAGGGAATCCAAAAAAAAATTGAAACATGCACGGTTCCATTTAAAAAAATGTATTCATTGTTTATTGCTAAATTACACAATAAGATGGGGAGTTCCAAACTGCGACAAAATAAAGGTATTTAATTCTAATTTACCTTACCGTCTCGCCCTGAGAGCCCTGTATTAATACATTTGGACCACCCTGTATGTCCATGAAGTTTTCGTCTTAGAATAATGTGGAGTATCACCCCCTGAAGTTTGGCGACGTACTTAGGGAACACCTGTACAGGGTGTCCCAACGGTGAGACAAAGTCCATTTATGCCCACGTCATTAATAATAGCGAAAATCTGTGACACCAACCGTTAATGACTGAAAATGTGCATAATCTAAAATTACTATGAGCTCACATGGGCGACTCGTGTAGGGGGGGGGGGGCGCACAAAATTACATTTTGTTAAATGGAACACCCCATATATCAATACATTGGTGGTTTCTACGTGTCATTCTGTGCAACTTTGGTCAAGTGTGCCCCATACTTATATTCAACCGTTTTTGAGTTATTTAATACCTTTAATGGTCAAATAAATTTCTATTATTATTATTATTATTATTATTAAATGTGTAGAATTGGCAAAAACGAGACTTCAATTAAAAATTAATACTATCGAAGCCTTGAACTCTATCTCTTCCGAACTGATGTCACATCCTAAAGAAAAGTCACGACTATCCGATGACACACTTGGGTGTCAAATTTCTTGCACAGAGTGTCCCCGGTAAAATTTCAAATGAACAGAACTTGAAAAGAGAACATCTCAAAAATTTCAAGTGGAATGACCTTGAAATTTCTTCGCCGTCTAATAGAGAATTAAATTCTAGGTCAACTTTCTTAACAAATCCCTATACCTAAATCGCATCCTTTTCCAGTTCTTACAATTTTTGGGTTTATAGCTTAATCCGTCTGGAGTTAATAACCACATTTAATTCAAATATCGATCTTATTGTCACTATCGCGGTTAGAAATGATTTTGTTAATTGACTCTGGTATTAAAATCATTTTTGTTGACTTTAGAAAATATTGCCGAATTAATCACTGTTTTTCCCTATTGCAAACTGCTTCACCCGGTTTTTGTTAAAAATATTTTGCAAACATCCGTTAACCGATTTTTTTGAATTATACGTTGTTATACACCGTAGAGTTTATCGTTTTAAAGATATTCACTTGTTCTGTTACTCTTATCAGTAACTCGGAAACTAATAAAACCACAACACAGACCTAAAACTGGTGATAATTTGAAAAACATGCTATTTAGGTATAGGGATTTGTTAAGAAAGTTGACCTAGAATCTAATTCTCTATTAGACGACGAAAAAATTTCAAGGTTTGAAATTTTTGAGATATTGTCTTTTCAATTTCTGTTAATTTAAAATTTTACCGGGTATACTCTGTGCAAGAAATTTGACACCCAATTGTGTCATCAGATAGTCCTGAATTTTCTTTAGGATGTGCCATAAATTTGGAAAAGAAAAACTTCAAGGCCTTGAAAATATTAATTTTTAACTGAAGTCTTGTTTTTGCCAAATTCTACACATTTAATTAAATAACTCAAAAACGATTGAATTTAAGTATGGGGCACAGAATGACACGTAGAAACCAAAAATGCATTGATATATGGGGTGTGCCATTTAACAAAATGAAAGTTTGTGCTGCCCCCCTACACGAGCCGTCCATTAGAGTTCCTAGTAATTTTAGATTATGCACATTTTCAGTCACTGACAGTTGGCGTAAACAGATTTTCGATATTATTAAGGACGCGGACATAAATTGGAACACCCTGTACTATATTAGTACATTCGGGGACTTTGAAAATGCCCACCCCGCCGATTTCAGCGATTTGGCGGTGGGGTGGGGATTTTCAAAGTCCCCGACTGTACGCGCATCAACGGCCAGTTGAGAATTAAAAGACTATTATCTAGTATCCCTTACGTTTTCTGTCCCCTATTTCGATGACTGTGAAATATACGAATGTGCTGATCCCTAGGGCGAAAGCTATAAAGCCCAAGAGACTTATTTGACTCAGCTGCTCAAACGAATACCAATCTCGCAATTTCCGTTTGAGGTTCAAGAGGTGGAGGTGACTGAGCAACAAGTTAATCACACCTGGAAAAAAGAAAATTATTGTCAATTTTCCTGTGCAGTTTTTTTAGTGCTAATTCTTGTTAGGCTAAATAAGCGCTAGAACACGCTAGTCTTTTTAACCTACTTAGAACTGAGAGGGACCTATTCATTATTATTGATACATCGTATTTTAAGAAATCAACGATACTGCTTGCTTGACGTTCAAATGATGTACTTTAGTTGCAACTAAAATAAAATTAGAGCCCTTTTACGATTTTCATTATCTAGGGTAGGTATACCTATGCTCTATTTTGGGTAGGTCTCCTCTACATGAGGACACATTTCAAAAAATGTTAATCCCTTAACTAAGGGGCTAATTTCAAGTTTGTTTATTCCATGACATAATGACACAAGTCTGATTAGTGCATAACTCAGAAAAGGTCCGTTTCAGCAAGGCGCCATAAAGTAGAACTCTGCAACACCGTACTACTAGCGCCCTCTTCTGAGCTATGCACTAATCAGTCTTATGACATTACGTCATGACATAAACCAACTTGAAATTAGCCTCAACTTGAAACTTGATAATTAATTTTAACGACCACCCTACATTTTTGAAAACATCGAAAAAATCGGTAAAAAATTGAGATTTTTGAAAAACACAAAAACACGACAACACTACTTTTTCGATAATAATAATAATCTTTATTAACAGCTTATCATCGCCTTTACAACAGAAATAAAAAAACAATAATACAATAAAAAGAAACACAGAAGTATACAGGGTGTCTCTTTTAAAGTGTCAGTTAGCGATATTTGGAGAACCTTTTTGTACAGCTAAAAAAAAAATTCATTGCCCATCGAATGAAAATATTTTCGTCTTTGACGTACTTCCGGTTATACCGGAAGTGGCCGCCAACTTTGTTATTTTAAATGGAAAGCCTATATTTTGACACTAGATTCGGATTGGCCTCTTAATTGTGGGTTTATTGCACCCCCACTTTACCTACCTAACTGTCATAGTATTTGACATATGTCAAAATTTGTGTAAAAAAATTGATTTTTGTCCGGCATTTGAAAAATTTGTATCTTCCAGACGGTTGAAGATTAAGGAACCAAACTTGGAGGGTTGAAAGTACAAGGTTTGAGATTTCGGCTGGTCGCTCCCGCGTTCTTGATGACGTAACAATATGGCGGAAATTAATTTTTTAAAATGGCGTAACGAAATTGTCCACAACTCGATTTTTTTAAATGCGATTACCATAATTTTATTCATCCAAAAGATGCAAAATTTGATTCTCTTTTGGCTAGTATTAGCATTCCCTATACCTATTTTCAATATTTTTAAAAATATTTGTAATAAATGCATTTGTGCGAATTAAAAAAATTTATCACAGCAAGCAGTGTTTGATAAACATAGTTAGCTATGGCTTTTGCGCTACTGTCAAATTTGTTGCTAAAAAAATGGCGGGTTTGGGTTATACTAACGAAGATTTTTTTAATTTATTGTTGATACATGGTGAATGCGGACAAATCGCCGCAAGAACTTGCAGAACGTTCGTCGAAAGATATCCGAACAAGCCTCGACCTAACGAACGTACAATCCGAAGATTACTAAGTAATTGTTCCTTACATGGTGCTTTTCTCCGAAAGCCAGTCCGAACAAAAACAGCCGTAGACGACGAGGATAATGAAGTTACAGTTCTAGGGTATTTCACAGCTTACCCTACTGCTTCCTTGAGAGAAGCTGAAGAAGATTTAGGCTTGAAGAGAAACAGTATTAATCGGATTTTATCAAAGCACAAATGGCATCCGTTTTGTTTCTACAGTGTTCATTCGCTGCACCCAGGTGACGACCAAAGAAGGTTACGGTTTGTAGAATGGTTACTGATAAACTCTCAAGAAGATCAAAATTTTCTCAGAAATATTATATGGACTGATGAGGCTAAATTTAAGAAAAACAAAATGTTCAACCGTCATAATTAGAGGGCGGATTTCTGGCATTTTGCTTTTTTTTAATATTGTAAGCAGAACGAAATGCTGTTGGTTCTTTCCGTCTCATAAAATTTCGAATCATTTGACACTAATTTTATTTTGCTTATTTTGCTAATTTTTGCCTAAAATTCGCGTAAGTGCTTATTTACGATTTTGTGAGCTTTTTTAAGTCTTTTGTAGCTTATTTAGTGCTTATTCTTGCTAGCTTACCACGTTTTTGGTCGATTTTTACTTATTTCGCAACCCTAATTGACTAAGATAAGGTACTGGCACTAAAATGAAAAAAACCTTAACTTAAGGTTCCTTTGTCTATGGTGAGATGCGTAGATAGAGAACAAAGCCGACCGAGGAGTGACAGAGATGGGTGACCGCGCATACAATCGGAGAAACGTTTAACCAAAATTTAAATTTGTGATGTTTTTTAAAATCATGGTCGAAATTAACGTTTGGGGGGCTTATTCGACGCAGAATTTAGTGCGCTTTAATTTCGAAAATAGCGAACTTTCCGCTAGGAAGCACTGTTTAGAAATTATAAGCGAAAAACTGAAAAAAGTCAGAAAATTTCGGGGTTTTTTGGACACCCTATCATACGCACACATCCTGGGAAGTTGCAAAACTAGGATACTTCTATTAGATGCCTACTAAAGGGTTTAAGATCATCTCCCGCTTTCCAACATTTATTGTAACCTCCGGTCCCTATTTGACTGGTCTATTAGGTATTTCCTGCAATTAGCGAAAATGTAAATTTTCAATTTGCAATTTTGAAATAGTTGAACTTTTAGGTGCTTATTTTCACTTTTTTGTAGCTTAATTTTCGATTTTTGAAGCTTTTTATAGGCGCTTATTTCTGGAAAATAAATGCTTTTTAATCCGCCCTTTAGTCATAATATTCACTACTGGGCTCCCGAAAACCCACATGCCACTCGCGAGGTACATTTTCAAGAAAATTGGGAGTTCAATGTGTTCTGTGCACTTAAATTTAATCAAGTGTTATGCTTTTACATTTACAATGAAAATCTGAACAGCAATGGCTATTTGAATATTTTGCAAAACATTGTTGTACCCGCACTGGACGATTTGCCTCTTGCAGAGTATGTAGCAGCCTACTATCAACAAGACGGTGCTCCGGCTCACAGGGCCAGGATAATATCTACTTTTTTAGAAGATACGTTTCGATGGCAGGTGGATTGCTAATAACGGTCCTTTCCTTTGGCCAGCGCGTTCACCTGATTTAACGCCTTTAGATTATTTCTTTTGGGGGGCGATTAAAGATAAAGTGTACGCTTTCCCCCCGACAACAAAAGAAGACATGATAGACAGAGTTCAAAACGCATTGCAGACGTTGGATGAAGATGAAATTAGAAGAGCGACAGGTCCAAATTTAATGAAAAGAGTGGAGTTATGCCTGGAGTTTGAAGGGAGAAAGTTCGAGCACGTGTTAAAATACAGACATAACTTTAATTTGTAATGTATTCATTAATCGAAGGTATTAAATATTAATGTGTTTTTAAAGTTTAAGCAATGTAACTAGGAGATCCTGGAGCGATGAAATGTTTAAAATGTCCTTCACACCTTTGAAAAATTCGTTATTCTTCACAATTCTTTCGCAGTTGCTGAACCTCGTACAGATAGAAAATCAAAAGAGCTTTTGTTGTCGACCTGCGATAAGTTATTGAACGAATACATTTTTTCACAATTCGATTTAAGACAAATTAGCCTGCTGTGATAAATTTTTTTAATTCGCACAAATGCATTTATTGCAAATATTTTTAAAAATATTGAAAATAGGTATAGGGAATGCTAATACTAGCCAAAAGAGAATCAAATTTTGCATCTTTTGGATGAATAAAATTATGGTAATCGCATTTAAAAAAATCGAGTTGTGGACAATTTCGTTACGCCATTTTAAAAAATTAATTTCCGCCATATTGTTACGTCATCAAGAACGCGGGAGCGACCAGCCGAAATCTCAAACCTTGTACTTTCAACCCTCCAAGTTTGGTTCCTTAATCTTCAACCGTCTGGAAGATACAAATTTTTCAAATGCCGGACAAAAATCAATTTTTTTACACAAATTTTGACATATGTCAAATACTATGACAGTTAGGTAGGTAAAGTGGGGGTGCAATAAACCCACAATTAAAAGGCCAATCCGAATCTAGTGTCAAAATATAGGCTTTCCATTTAAAATAACAAAGATGGCGGCCACTTCCGGTATAACCGGAAGTACGTCAAAGACGAAAATATTTTCATTCGATGGGCAATGAATTGAAACCCCCGTGTGCAAATTTTCGTTTAGCTGTACAAAAAGGTTCTCCAAATATCGCTAACTGACACTTTAAAAGAGACACCCTATAGGTATGCACTACAGAGAGATCAAGGATGTGCTTCAATAATAGGTACAAGCCCTTTCAAAGAACATGTTTCAAAGTCGAGGAACTGTCATGAAAAAAATCTATAAATTCACAACAAGAATTACAAGTCCTATACAATTTTATGTATGCAGGGGCGAAGATAGTGCATAATTTGTCGCACAAGTTTCAATATGGAACAATTATGGAGTAGCCCTGAAAGCATAGCTCGGAACTTTGAAACTGAGAATATCCACAATCTGGGGAGAATCGTACATGCCGTTAATAATTTTGTGCATAAAACCAATCTAAAAGAACGTCCTATGTGTCTCAAGGTGGAACAGTCCAAGATAAGATTTACAGAGCGGAATGGAATTCACTGAAGGGGGCAATTTATATCTTATATGCTTAACAAATTTTATTTGAACCGTTTCTATCCTGTCTATATGTGTTTTATAATATGGCGACCAGATAACACACCCATATTTAAATTCAACTGAGCAATCACTTTTTTAAAAATCGTTTTATTTATTTTAAATTTCTCAATGTTCAGACCTAACAAAGTTATAAAAAAATATTACTTAAGTAAATGTAACTGGGAATGTCAATTGGCATCAAAAAACCAAGTCAACGTATATTTTCGTTTTTCAAAAATCTCAAATTTTCATCGATTTTCTTGATATTTTTGAAAATCTAGGGTGACCGTGACTCCACTTCCCGTTAGATATGTGGATATCGCACGTGCTTCCAACTAACTCAAAAAAAATCGTAGAATCCGAATAAATGAGAAAAAATTATGATTCCAGCTGGAAAATAAAAAATGAGGGTCATTTGCTGTTAAACCGGAAGTGCGAAAAATTTTCTGACTACACCACTGGATGCACATCAAAAAAATAAGGTAGACCTGTCCGAGGATATTTCCTAAATTTTCCCCTCGAAAAAGTTCTTGAATTTATTCTTTATTTTTGAAAAGCACTGTACGTACATAGGTACGCACACAAAGACATTTTTTAAAAACCACTTTTTTGTGATCCTAAAGATCTAAGTAGTATTATCTCAATTTCTAATTTTGGAGATGTAAGTGGTGGAATTAAATTATATGTTTGCCTTTTTTGACCCCCTCGCAAAATTTCAACCCCCAAAAGGCAAATTAGCATAATTATTTTTCGTGTTATTTTCTGTAATTCAACTTAATTCCGATTAATTCACATCCACTTTGACTTCTCATCACCCTTTACAATTTTTCTACCCCCTAAGTGTTAATTTTGCAAAATTCGCGTAATTTCGTTTTTCTTCGCTAATAAGTTGAACTCAGTTGCATTCAGTTTACTTTTTACAATTTTTCAGCCCCCTTTGGAACGGATATACATCGAGGTATACATACAAGAATTCAACCCCCACAAAAACCTGATTTGTATAAGGAGCTAATTTTCGTGTTATACCTATTTTGTAATTCTTCTTAACCACAGCTCATCTTTCACCCCTTTTGACTTTTCCTCCCTTTAGCAATTTTTCAACCCACTGAACGCCATTTTACACAATACGCCGCGTTGCTAATTTGTCTACGCGGCGTTACTCCCCGTTCAAATTTAAAACTTTTCTGGCTCTCAATTTTTTTTCAATTTTCCTCGTCAATGTAACCATTGAAAATTGAAAAAACCGAAGACATGACCATCGCAATAAAGCATTGAATTGCAATAAAAATCACAGATGCGCTGACATTGACATATTTCAACTGTTTTTTTGTAAAGCAGCTGTTGTTTGACAACTGTCGCCAGAATAATTCATGTTCACAATTGAAGAAAAGACACCGGTGGTAATTAAAATTACACATTTTAGGGGGCAAATTTAACATTGGTTTTATGGTCATTACTTGAAAAATGTCTTCCGTTTTTTCAATTTTCTTCATGAATGGTTAGTTTTTTCTTCAAAAAAATTTAAGTACCGAAAAAGGTTGAGAATTGAACGGGGAATAGGGCCGCATTGGCAAATTAGCAATACTTTCAAACATAGAAAAGTTCAAGGACAAATAACTTGAGTCGCGCCCTGTATAACAAGATTGACATTTTTTGATAATGTCCAAAGCACCATCAGCATTTGCCTCTTGGTCGGCAACAATGCCTTGCAAAAATTCAAAATCGGTACACCATTCGGAAGATATTAAATAAAAATGTTTTAAAACGAAAATCTTTGGCGTCTTATAACATCAAGAGGAATCACAATTGACCAATAATTTTTGCACCAAACCTAATCATTTGAAGAGTAGATTGTGTGGTATAAATGGGGATGCGGTGTCTTTCAGACTCGCCCTGTATTATAGTATTGTGAAATAGTAGGTGTATTATGGAAATTAACAGTAACACAAAACAAATAGTACACGTAAAGTTATAAAACAAGAAAAAAATAACTCGAAAAGCAAAAAGTAGGTATACTTAATCTTAGTGAGATACTTAAAGTAGATTAGGTATTAATTATTTTGAAAATAGTAGGAATTTTAAATTTCGCCTGTCAGCACCAAAAGCATCAATTACTTTGGAAATAAAATTTAGCTTTTGTGGTTCAATTAATTTTCGATGCACGCTGATCATGCAAAGCGTGCAAAGCCCAGTGGGGCCCAATCGAGGGGTAATCCGCAGACTAAAAAATGTACACTGATTCCAAGAATACACAAGTATTCTCAGTATTCCGAAGCTATTCCGAAACTCTAGCTGAAACTATTCCGGGGTTACAATGTAGGTAATCCGCAACTTTTCCCATCAGTATTCCTGAGTATTCCCTAATATTCCGGTGTATTCTTAGTATTCCCGGTTATTCCGAAATATTCCCATGTATTCCGAGATTCACTATCCTCAGCTTATGCTCAACAGGCGCAGGCGCATCCGGTGCTTCCAAAGCTGTTCGGCATTATTCTAATGTATTCCACGTATTCATACCTGTTCCTATATAAATATTCCACAATAACTATTTTCAATTTATTTTAAAGTACACGCATCCAATCGATAAATTTAAATGTATTCCAGGGAAATTTCCAATTATTCCCAAGTATTCCGGAGTATTCCGATGTATTCCCATTTATTCCGACGTATTCCCATCTATTCCGAGGTATTCCCGGAAAATGTACACTGATTCCGGTCTGCGGATCACCCCTCACTACTAACTACTTCATCAAAAAGAAGTTATAACTACTAAGTAATTAACTACTCGTTGGAAAAAGTAATTAGAATAATGAGTACTCAAGAATACAAATGAGTATTTTTAACCTCCCCACTCCACTTCGAGATAAAATCAGATCTTCACGTTTTGAGGTCTCAGGAACTCAAAAAAGTGGTTTTTAAAATGTGTCTGTGTGTATGTACGTACGTACGTACGTTCGTACGTTCGTTTGTAATCACGCCACAGCCAAGACTACTAGACCGATTTGGCTGAAATTTGGAACATAAGCATCTCGTAACCTAACTTAGATCTGAAAAGCTTTTGGAGCTAATCGTGCAACCGGAAATGCCATTTTGGCACATCAACTTTTAAATTTTAAATTCAAACCCCCATTTTTCACGTCACCATAAGGAAGACTTTCAAATTCTGCTTCCAAAAATGTGTTCATTCTTAGTGCCCTTTTGACCAAAAATTTAAAAAAAATTGATTTTTATCGGACTTTAAAATCGCTGTACAGCCCAAACCCCTGAACCGATTTGGCTGAAATTTTGCACATGGGGATTGTATTACACGTCAAAGAGCTGAACAAATTTTGAATTCAATCGACTCACGGAAAGTGCCGTTTTGGCACACCAATTTCCAAATTTAAAATTATTTCCTCATTTAACCATTAAAAACAAGTTTTTGAAAGATTCATTGTCACCATCAAAAAGGTATTCAAATTCTGGTTTTAAATAAGACAAAATTCGTTCGCATTTAGTGCTCTTTGGGTCAAAAAATCGAAATTTCATAATAACACTAAAAATACATTATAGCCCAAATTAGAGAATCGATTTGGCTGAAATTTGCTACATGGAGATTGGGTGACCCGTTGAAGACCTGAAAGGCTTTTGGAAGCAATTGGTCCACGGGAAGTGCCATTTAAGCGTATCAACTTTAAATTTTAAATACAAGGCCTCCTTTTTTATGTCGCCATTAGAAAGACGATCAAATTCTGGTTCTAAAAATGTATTCACAGTTTCTGCCATTTCAGTGGAAAATAGAGAAAAAATTCTTTTTTATTAAAAGGGAGCAGGCTGACAGTGGATGACATAAAGTATCAGTCATTGTCAAAAGGGTGGCAAACTGTTAACCTTAAAAGGAACATATTGTCAAATGTGATGGGTGATATCCGAGGTGATGTCGGTATTTGTCAGAAAATTGCGAAATTAGTCACAGATGATAAGCTAAGCACAAAAAAATTCTGTTGAATTGACTACCATCTACACAGAATACAAAGATCCACGCGATGGGGAGGTTCCAGCCGCTTCTCTGCTGCATTTTTTTTTAACTACTTCTTAAAAATGCAAGTGAAACTCGAAGACTTTAAGCCAAGGAAAAAAGAGCTTTAATCGAATGAATCGGAGAGAAAGAAAAATAGAAAGGGTGCGTTTTTCAAAAATATTTATTTTTCGCCGATTTCTTCCGTGTTTTTGAAAATCTATAACACAGACCATAGAGTGATCGTGACTGCACTTCAGCTCAAGTATGATAATTGTTTCTAACTCAGAAAAATTCGTAATTCCGAATCCGTTGAACAAAAAATGTTTTTATTTAAAAAAGTCAAAATAATGGCCATCTCCGATTAGCACGCGTGCGATATTAAGTAAATTCTTCGAATTACTTTTTGTTCGTGATTTCTCCGAGTTTTATAAAAGGGTAATTAAAGAAGTAGTTAACTAAAGTATAGTTAACTAAAGTAGTTAACTACTTTAAGTAATTAACTACTGCCAAAATATACTGAACTACTAACTACTTTTAGGAAAAAGTAGTTAAAATTGTGTTCTAACTACTTGGTAGTTACATAACTACTCCCCAGCTCGAGGGGTATTTCGCAGGGGAATTTTGGTGTACAAGCTTTGGGAATTAGAGGAATTAGTGGGGAATTAGTAGGAATTAGTGAGGAATTACAAGGAATTAGTGGAGAATTAATAGAAATTGGTAGGCAATTAGCGAGGAATTACAAGAAGAATTATTGTGTACAAACAGCGTGCACAATTCCGGTATAATAACTAAATCACAATAAATAAATCACCAAACTGGCAACACTGCCTCGGGGTGAACCCTCAAACTGCGCACGACGACTATCGACGACGCGTGCAATCCCTGCGATCTGCATACTTGTAAGCAAAAAGTTCTACTTTTTCACAGAATTTGTAAATGTAGCAATAACTTTAACAAAGCCAGAATCGGGGAGTCGAGCGCGTCGGATGGGTGAACAGTCGATCGCTGATGCTGTGTTCATTTACTAAACTTTAAAATACAAATGTTTTTCACCCCTAAAATGACATTTTTCGAAAAAATCGCACCAAGGTATGCGATCCATCAATGCAACAGCTATCGAATCCAATAGTAAGAAAATGCTTTTTGATAAGAAAAGAGGGAGCATTTGCGGCTAAAATTACATTTTTCGTAAAAATGTTACTGAGGTTTTCGGCTTGAAAAAAGACAGCTATTAAATCCAGTGATAAATGCAGAGAAGCGGCTGGAACCTCCCCAACGCGTGGGTCTTTGATTTCAGGGACTTCTGTTTAAGATTCTAAAGTTGATATGCCTAAATGGCACTTCCCGTTGGCCAATTGCTCCCAAAAGCCTTTCAGCTCTTCAACGGGTCACCTCACCTCCACTTACCAAATTTCGGGCAAATCGATCCACTAGTTTGGGCTATAAAGTGGTTTCAGTGTTATTACAAAATTTCGATTTTTCTACCCAAAGGGTTCTAAATGCGAATAAATTTTGTCTCATTTGAAACCAGAAATTGAAGACCTTTCTGATGGTGACCTCGATAGTGACAATAAACCTTTCAAAAACTTGTTTTGGATGGGTAAATTAGAGAATAATTTTAAATTTCGAAATTGGTGTGCCAAAACGGCACTTTCCGTGGGCCGATTGAATCCAAAATTTGTTCACCTCTTCGACGTGTAATACAATCCCCTTGTGCAAAATTTCAGCCAAATCGGTTCAGGGGCTTGGGCTGTACCGCGATTTTAAAGTCCGATAAAAATCAATTTTTTTTTTATTTTTGGTCAAAAGGGCACTAAGAATGAATGCATTTTTAGAAACAGAATTTGAAGGCCTTTCCTATCGTGCCGTGAAAAATGGGGGTTCGTAGTGATGTGAGGGGGGTAAATACCCAGCGGGTAGGTAAATAAAAATTGGGTATTTACCCGACCTATATTTACCCTACCCAGGTATTTTTCCTTAACCTCACTTTTCAATTTATTAAATACACGTGTCTAGAAATTGGTGAAGTAAATCACAATATGGGGAAGAAGAAAGGGGTGGGTTGTGTTATATTGAAGTAATTAGAAAATTATTCCCTATCGATCTGTGCCAAAATATACCAGGTGTTCCATTTAAAAATGGAGACCTATTTTCGCCAGAGACGATAAGTTTGACCTTGAAAAATGTGTATCTATACAATACCAAAAAAAACTTGAAAGTTTACTCTATAATCTACTTTTTGATTCAACCTTCTAACTTGTAAGACAATAACAGAGATATTCCTATTTAAAAGTGGGACAAAACGATTGGATCACCCTGTACGTACGGTTCAGCTCTTTCCTTCTTTTAATATTCAGTGTTCTTATTAATTTTGATAGTCATTATAGTTACCAAGTGTTCCTTATAGTATATTACGATATTAGGTTGGTAAGTACAGTATAACAGAATCGAGGAAATGTTTGCAAAAACGAGTTGAAGACAAGTTTTTGTAATTTCCGAGATTATGTTAGATGTACTTAACAACCGTGTACCGTATATGATTTTTCGCACAATTGAAATTAAATTATTGAACATTTTTCATCAGCCATTAAACAAATCGTGTTTGACAGATCGCCGAATTTTCCAAATGCTCTTGGACACCCTTGCCAGTTTAATTGTTTTACTTACCATCCATGTTCTGGCTAAATGCGTGCTATGTAAATGAGTGTATTGTTATTTTTCGTTGCCTTGGAAACCAAACCACGCTTGGTAAATCGAACCTTATTTTAACTACGTCGGTAGGTAAGAGAGTTATTTACACACAATTGGGCGAAAATAAATATTACGATTTTCTGATTTATTTCTTGTGTTTGATCGTCGTATATCTATGCTTACACATAAGTATGATTATAGAGCAATTGCAGTGAATTTACCCTTTTTTTGGGTAAATACCGGGGTATTTACCCGGATATTTACCCCAAAATATAAATACCCGGGTATTTTACATCCCTAGGGGTTTGCATTTAAAATTTAAAAGTTGATGTGCCAAAATGGCATTTCTGGTTGCACGATGGGCTCCAAAAGCTTTTCAGATCTAAGTTGGGTAATCACATGCACACGTACCAAATTACAGCCAAATCGGTCGAGTAGTTGGGGCTGTGGCGTGTTTACGAACGAACGTACGAACGTACGTACGTACGTACATACATACAGACACATTTTGAAAACCACTTTTTTGGGTTCCTGAGACCTCAAAACGTACAGATCCGGTCTTATCTCGAATTCGAAAATTTTAGTGATTGCAGTAACCTCCCTTTTTTTAAATTATGAAGTGGAGTGGGGAGGTTAAAATATACAGTTATACATAGGTTTTTTCACGGCACCGATATTTGGCCAAGTGTGAATACATTTTTAGAAGCAGTACTAGAAGAGCTTTCGTATGGGGGGGGGGAGTGAAAAATAGGGGTTTGCCTTTAAATTTTTAAAGTTCATGTCCCAAAATGGCACTTACTGCGAGCCGATTTAGCCCAAAACCTTTTCAGCTCTTCCGAAATCCATAAAATGACCACCGAAATGATAACGTTCCAAATTTCAGCCAGATCGGTCCAGTAGTTTGGGCTGTATCGTGTTTACAGACACACAGACATTTGCTCAAAAACCACTTTTTTGGGTTCGCAGTAAAGATTTGATGTTAAGAAGAAGTTAAGAATGGTGAATGGAATAAGTGATAAGTGGTATTTAGCCCTACATTATCCCCCACAAGATACAGATATAATCGAGGGGTTGACCACTACGGAAATGTGGTGTACATGGCTGCTGAAATGTCGCAGAAATGTTGGAAATATGAAATGTGATGTACAAATTTTCGATGACTGGTCGGCCCCTCGGGCGAAACTGAAGATTTTTACTGTCTCACTGCCACTTTGACTAATCGCTTTTGGCTCCGCCAAAGCTCGCAAAACTTCGGCTGCGCGCCTCAGTTTTTACAGGGCCACTTGACTGCCCACTTTTGGCTGCACCAAAACTATGCCTTCGCAATAAAAAACTGAGGCGAAGCCGAAGTGTTGCGAGCTTGGCGGAGCCAGAAGCGAGCAGTCATTTGAAGCTGTAAGAACCTGAGGCGAAGCCGAAGCTTTGCGAGCTTTGGCGGAGCCAAAAGCGAGTAGTCAATTGAAACTCTAGTAAACGGAGGCGAAGCCGAAGTTTTACGAGTTTTAGCGAAGCCAAGGGCGAATAGTCAATTAAACCTGTGAAAAACTTCGGTTTTGCCCGAGGGGTTAACCACTACGGAAATGTGGTGTACATGGCTGCTGAAATGTCGGAAATATGAAATGTGATGTACAAATTTTCGACGACTGGATATAATACATAAGGATTTTATTTTTTACGGTCCGTTAATCTCATCGGAAGTGGGCCATTTGACAGAAATAACTGACATTCTCCACATTAGGACAAAAATGTCAATTTTAAAGAGGATTTTGGCCAATCAGAAGCAGATCTTTTGAAATGTTGCTATAGGCAAATATTTAATGGACACTTTAATTTTTTTGATTGTGAAGTCGGCCCTAAGTACAATAACCATTTTAACAAATCTAATGTCTTACTGTTTTTTAAGAGTTGCTAAAGTGTTGTTGTACTTAACGTATATTCTAGGAGATGTTATGTCTCGAGTGGGGGGCATTTCACACCCCAAAAATTTGTACACCACTGCCGAATTTTCAGGGCACTGCCGTAAATTTGTACACCACTGCCGACTGTGAAGTCCCTCGACTGTCGAATTTGCTCAATTTTTGCAACCACTGCCTAATTTTTGCAACCACTGCCTAACATTTCCCACTAACACTGCCGAAAATTTGTACACCACTGCCGACTGTGAAATCCCCCCCAGTCTCGAGTTATGCTAAGAGTTGCATTTGTATAATTTCTATGCGATTATTTTCTTATTTTTTGCGGTTTCTTGATAAAATGTTTGCGTTTTTTATTGATTTTTAACTTCAAAGTTCAAATATACACATTTTTATTCTTAGATGTCTATATTATTATTCGTTACTATATTTTTGTCCGAATTATCATCAGGCTTTCAGCTCAGCAGTCAGCTGTTAAAAAATTTAGGAATTTCGGGGAAACTGAGAATATCAGGGACATGCTCGATCTCGGACATACTTATTATGGAATTAGCGAGAGAATTATGGAATTAGAAAGGGAATTAGAGGAATTAGTAGGGGAATTAGAGGAATTACCAGGGGAATTGGAGGAATTATTAGTAGGGGAATTAGAGGAATCGGCAACAATTTGGCAATTAGTGTACAAAAATATTTTCTACGAAATACCCCTCGCCCCAGGTCTGATCCGATTGGTGATCTTTTCGGTTGCTATGGTTGCCATGATTTTCAATTGAATTGGACATTAATTTTCAATTTTCCATGGCAACATCACGTGCAAAAATTGGTAACTAGCCAATCGGATGTCTTAGAAGTTTTCAATATGGATTTATGGTTATCTATCTATGATTTATGGCATATTTAGGTATGCAAACGTTTCCGTCATCCAAAAAGACTGATTGTCCATCGAAGCCGCATTTTAATGAGATTTAGGTTTGGAGGTGTTGGTGAGCCCAGTTAAATTTTGTTACCAATCCGCAAACGTCAAGGGCCTTAGCGCCGTTTTGGCATAAAATTAAACAATTCGAAATTGGACGAACGAGAAAAGGATGCAAATACTCTAATTCAAAGGTGCAATTAAAATAATGGGTGAGCATCCACTCCAGCAAGGCCCGGCTAGCTCAGTCGGTAGAGCATGAGACTCTTAATCTCAGGGTCGTGGGTTCGAGCCCCACGTTGGGCGCACTTTTTTTTCTTCTTTCCTCAACCAAAATCCAAAAAAGCTTTTCTCCTTACCTGTAACTATCCCTCCAACAGCTGATGGATAATTTTTGAAGTAAAGAAAAACGCCGAACGCCACAAATCCTAAAACCATCACAGCCGATGACAGAATTAACCGAACTATTGCCATTCTGGGCCACATTCTCTCAATTAGTTCGTTACCAGAGAGCACCTCACACCAACTGATAAAAACGGGGAATTACAGTGAAAAACCGAATAGATAAAAAACCGTTCTATTTAACAATAATCAAAACATTGTTGATGAAGGTCATGGGCGGCTGTTTGTGCTGCTGCTGAGTTTACAAGTTTCAAGTTTTATCGTGTCGGCGTTGATTGACGCTGTTATTTTTCGCCAAAATGTCCTTAATTATTTACAAAACAAAAAAACAACCATTACGACGTGTTAAACTTCCTGTCATGTATGTTTTCCACCTTTTCCTATTTTAACTTCCTTAAAAACGCGCCGGTCGGCCGGTCCACACACCACAGTGATCTAGTGATTTTTACTTTACGAAGATAAGCAGACCTGCTTGTCACCTGTCATATCGTCCATACCTCCATAAATGTCACTGTCATCAACTGTCAGGGGATCAATTCTCGAATCGTTCGAACTGCTTCATATGCTACGTTGGTAGGCAGCGCCAATCAGATTGAGCCATTAGGTGCTTTCCTTTTACACATTTATCTGAGGAGCCTCAGTTAATTCCAGCAATTTGATTGGTCAATATTCAAATGAACCAATCAAATTGCTGAAATTAACTGAGGCGCCTCAGATAAATGTGTAAAAGGAAAGCGCCTATTGATCTAATATCAGATCTATGGATTGCGCGTACCCTACAAAACTCACCTCCCCTGCGCACTCACAACACTCCCCTTCACTCCTGACTAGAGGCGGGCACTCCGATTCCGGGATCGGTAGTTTTAGTGTTGTAAAAATTTCATGAAACTTATTTTTTTGGAATATTTCATGAAATGTTTCACGAAATATTTCATTAAATATGAAAGATATTCTATCTTTGCTCCAGTTTAAAAATTTATAACAATTGATATTTTTTAGTTACAAATTTAAGTAGGTAGTACAATAACCCACAAGTTTCAACACTTTTTAATTAGGTATATAAGAAATTCGTCAAAATTTAGAACAATGTTAGGCATTTTAACAAAATAAATAAAAAAAAACTTTGCAGATCTCCAAAATGTTTAGGTACGTGCTGATGATCTGCGAAGCACAGTAAGTATTTCAGAATTATTAATTTTCTGGAAATTCGCGAAAATCAGCTGCTAATAGATGGCATTGCTAAACCACAAAATGGCGATCTCACCCCACTGGGAAGTCGGAGGTGAGAATTCTAGCGTGACGTGCCTGACAGTGTCAGTTGGTGACATCAGTGACATCGATACGAGGATTTTTTAAGAGCCAAGTTTTCCTGGATTTACAATGTTTCCACTTAAGTACACAAAACGTAAAATTCCACAGAATTATTCCCAAAATTTCGATCATTTAGAGGATGTCTCCGAACAAAACTACTACCTAACCTCGCAACTGACAACTGACTGACGTAAGCCGAAATTATGATGACGGACGTTTAAAAGTATTTCCGTATCCTGTCTCTCAGTGTAATTAAAGTATTGCCACCAGATGTCAGACACTTTGCTGATTTTCGCGAATACGAACCTCGGTGGTGGGTGAAATGTCATTCAGATGTCATGTCGACTCATTTCGCGCGCGTTTTTTAAAATAAGTTTCATGAAACATTTCAAGGGGTATATGAAATATTTCAGCTATACAACACTAGGTAGTTTACATCTCATTCATTTATTATTGATAATTTCAATAATTCCAGTGTATGAACGGAGCCAGTCTACACAGTAGGTAAAACAGTCCGGCCGAATTATCGGCTCTGCCAGTTTTAAGGTTGCTGTGATACAAGAATGACAAATAATGACTAACAAATAAATAATTTGTCACAAAATGTCATGAGATGAAAGCCCCTAAATGCAGCATATCTAGTGCATTAAGCACCAAAATTGGCACCCCTTAGACGGACGACCGTTATTTGTTTAACCACGTTGTTTCGAGTAAGTATTCATGGATGTCCTTCTTTTATTAAAATCATCAATCAGCCGCGGGAGCATTTCGTCACTTTGGGCCATGCAATGCACCATATCTAGTGCATTAAGCACAAAAATTGGCACCCCTTAGACGGACGACCGTTATTTTTGTTTAACCACGTTGTTTCGAGTAAGTATTCATAGATGTCTCTCTTTTATTAAAATCATCAATAGGCCGCGAGAGCATTTCGTCACTTTGGGCATCCGTTATGGCATTGGCAACACAGTAGCAAAAAAATATGACTACAGCGACAAGTTGTCTGTCATTGAAATCGTCAATACTTTCGTCTGCCATGCAATCCATCATGTTTTCAGGGCAAATTAAGGAAGCAAAGCAAAGGTCTAAAAACGACTTGTCAAAGAAGCTTAATTCTGTACGTTCATCAGTGTTCATTACGAAAATATTTGAATTCTCCTTAATAATTTGAAATCAATTATTCACAAGAATCTTAATTATAGGGTTTCCAATTAAAAGAGATAGACAATATGGAGGCAAAATTTGACAAAGCCCGGTATGCAAAGGTCTGTCATTGTCAAATTTTGCCTACATATTACATATCGAAATAGAGAGAGACTGAGAGACCTACAAGTTTGGAAACCTCCAGCGAATGACTTTAGACACAAACATTTTCTAACATTTTAGATGGAAAAACGTGTCTAAGTATGTCACTGTACTCGTTTTTTCTGATCGCGATGGTACAGAATCTTTTTTTATTATTGCCCCACTTTTAAATTGGAATGTCATTTATTACCTACTTAAGATATTCGTCTGAACCAGGGTTGGCAAAAACCCGGGTTTTTGTGTCAGCCTCGTGGGTTTTTGTGTTTTTGTGTGGATTTTTGGGTTTTTGTTGTAATTTTGACAGTTTTGACACTTTTTTAATCGGTAATGACATGTTTGACACACACACAGCACATCTAACACCTAACCTAACCCTATTTACTGGCTGTTTAGAATTAATTAAGAATAAAGTAAGTATTTAAGGGGCTCTATTATAATTAACCTCCCCACAACCATATAAAAATGGGAGGTTACTGCAATCACTCCAAAATTCGAAATTGAGATAACACCAGATTTTTACGTTTCAAGGTCCCAGGATTACAAAAAAGTGGTTTTTAAAAAAATTCCTCGAAAACTACCGAACAGATTTTAATGAAATTTGGAACAGGGGTTAATGTTGGCCTTCTGGCGAGCCCAGTTAATTTTGTTGCCAATCTACAAACGCCAAGTGCCTCTTTGGTGTATCAACTAAGAAATTTGACTAATGAACACCAATTTTTCTTAACAGCATATCAAAGGTCTTCAAATTCTGTGTCTAAAAATGTACTCACACTTGGCGCCTTTTTGGCATAAAATCAAAACATTCGAAATTTCGAAGCAACATTAGATAATACACTACAGCCCAAACTGTTTAATCAATTTAGCTGAAATTTGGTAGGTAGGGATACCAGTACCCGCCTAAAAGCTGATTTAATTTCGGTGGCCATCGGCCAACGGCAAGTGCCATTTTGGCATATACTTAAACTTTGAAATTTTACTAATGAACTCCCATTTTCTCTATCAGAACATGAAATGTCTTCAAATGTCGTTTCCAAAAATGACCTCAAACCTAGTGCCCTTTTATCAAAAAATCATAAAATTTTGAAAAATCCCAGTAGTAAAATTTAGGTATAGCAAGTAGGAAAATTTATACTTAATTTAGGTGGCAAGCGACCAATAACAAGTGCCTTTTTGGCATGGCGCCTGTGAAATTTGAAACATTACCATCATTTGTTTTATCAGCATATGAAGAGTCTTCGTATTTTGTTGTCAAAAATTCAATTAAATTCGTGCCCTTTTGCCAATAAGTAATAAAAATTTCGAAAAACTGCCAAAAGACTTTAGGTAGAGACTGGATTGAAATTTATGGGTGGTAGGATCGGATTATTCAACAAGTGGGGAGGTTCTAGCCGCTTCCGTAGCTGCCCATTTTTATTTTTGTAATCATTATATTCATTCAGTAAAGGTCTTTACTAGAAGAAGACTAGGAGAAATTAATTGTTTCGACGATAAATGATAGTAACTTGTCAAGAAAAACTTTTCCGATCTGTAATCCCTTGCCGCATCTTTTTGCCTTGTTAATATAACGTATTTGCCTTGCCGTGAGAGACGTAGGACGTAGAATGCTGAAATTATTATTCAAAGCGAAACCTGAAAGTGACGTTATCATATAATTTCCGCAGTCTACGCCCTACGTCTCACGACTCTCACGGGTACAAGATCGGAAAAGTTTTTGATCACACTTTACTATTGTGCATTGTACAAAATGTTTCTCTCTCTTGATTTTACTGATGCTTTAGGCTGATTGTGATTTTCATTTAAAAAGTTGGGTTTTTGTCTGTGGGTTTTTATGTGGGTGGGGTTCTTGTATTTTGAGGTCTGGGTTTTTGTGTCAAAAACCCACCCAAAAACCCAAGTGGGGTTTAACTTCTGCCAACCCTGGCCTGAACTAAAAACAGGGATAGTTGACCGTTCTCCTAAGTTTTGTTCTGGACCTTATTCGCGAAAATCAGCTGCTAATAGATGGCATTGCTAAACCACAAAATGGCGATCTCACCCCATTGGGGAGCCGGAAGTGAGAATTCTAGCGTGACGTGCCTGACAGTGTCAGTTGGTGACATCAGTGACATCGACACTTGGATTTTTTAAAAGCCAAGTTTTTCCTGGATTTACAATGTTCCACTTAAGTACACAAAACGTAAAATTCCACAGAATTATTCACAAAATTTCGAGTCAGCGAGAGGATGTCTCCTAACAAAACTACTACCTAACCTCGCAACTGACAACTGACTGACGTAAGCCGAAATTATGATGACGGACGTTTGAAAGTATTTCCGTATCCTGTCTCTCAGTGTACTTAAAGTATTGCCACCAGATGTCAGACACTTTGCTGATTTTCGCGAATACTCTCAACGATCAACGTCGGTATAGAACCTATTCGCGACTACTTATTACAATATACAGGATGTTCCAATGAAAAGGAGCCACACCAAATATTTCGTAAACCAAATACAATATGAAAATTCGCTCGGATAGGTCGATTTTTATTTTGAGGGGGACACTTCAATCCATGCTTGGCGAAATTTCAAAACTCACCCCCTAACCCCCACCTACCCGCACTTCAAAATTTTAAATGGCGACTCGCCACTTGTGATACATCATTTGAAAGGATTTAAAATTCTCTGTAAGTAAACTGATGCAAGAATTTTTGAAATCCACCCAAAACGTAGCAACATCGCATGGGGGACTGTTCGCCCGATTCGAGAATTGGTGCCCGGAACGGCACATCTCTACTCCTCACTCCCTCACCTCACCCAACCTCACCTGTCACCTGTCAACTGTCAAATTCAAGGCAATTGGCGTTTGCTGTTGTGTTTTGTTTAGTCACTTGAGCAAAAAGTCGAAAATGTTTAATAGTTCGGTAAATCCACCTCCGTTTTGGCACAACGGCCCTGCCCCAGGCGCCTTTTACAATTTTCCGGGCCCCAAACCAGCCCCGATTTCGGATTTTAGGCAGCACTCACAGTAAGTGACATAACCTCATAGTGACTGGCAGAAAAATAATTTTTGTTTCAGGGCTCCCGTAACCACTGTCACGTCAATAGTTGCTTTCACTTACAACAAGGGGGTTATAATAGCAGGAGATTTGGTGGGCTCATATGGTTCATTGGCCCGCTACAGAAATTGTCCAAGAGTCCTGAAAGTTAACGATAATATTATTTTAGGGGCTGCAGGGGATTACGCCGATTTTCAATACGTCAAGGATATAATCGAACAGAAAATGTATTTGATTCTAGTAGCCCAGTCAAATTAGACAAATCGAGTGAAAAAAATCCCGGAATTTTGAAATTTGGCATGGTTGTTCGCTAGTATCTACAGAACATCATACTAAAAGTACCCGAGGGTGGAGGGTGAGCGCGAGGGGGGGGAGCTGATTGAGTGTGCGTTTTCTGCGTTTTTCGTATATATCTCCGTAACTACCAATCCTAGCAAAAATTATTCTATACATAATATTAAAGCAGACTAAATTTCCTACCAAAACGGTCCTATTCGTTTTTGTCGTAGGATTCATACCTTAAATGTTATAAGCTTGATAAGTTCTCATATTTACTTGGGATGGCTCCAGCCAAGGAGTTTAATGTTTTGACTCGCACAAAAATAAAGTAGTGCTGAAAATTGGCACTTACGCTCTACTGGCAGTCCTGAATGACGTGTCAAAAGTTCCGGAGCCTGCGGTGCCGGCGTCCTATTTTTTTGGTACCGGAAGGCCTTAAGTGATAGTCAAACATTATTTTTCGCATAACATGATTATTTATGAACCGATTTGATCGAGATTGGTCTCAAAATGACCACAACGACCTAATCAATACTGATACTACGGAGAGACTCCTGAACTGTTGAGATGAAACATCCTTTTTTTTTTCTTGGAGAAATCGTCCTCCAGAATCGGCTTCGTGTTGCTTTTTTGAGATTATTTCTCCAACGGCTTATCGGACGACAAAAATGTATAGAATCTTTTCGTTGCAAATTTTATCCTGAACATTTCAGTTCCTACACATTTTTGTCGTTAGATAAACCATTGAGGAGATAATCGGAAAAAATCAGCGCGAAGTCCTTTTTCGGAGACATCGTACTTCAGTACCGACTTCGCGCTGTTTTTTTCCGATTATCTCCTCATTGGTTTATCTAACGACAAAAATGTGTAGAAGCTGAAATGTTCAGGATAAAATTTGCAACGAAAAGATCCTATACATTTTTGTCGTCCGATAAGCCGTTGGAGAAATAGTCTCAAAAAAGCAACATGAAGCTGATTCTGGAGCACGATTTCCCCAAGAAAAAAAAAAGATGTTTGATCTCAAAATTTCAGGAGTATATCAGTAGTATCAGTAGTATTAGGTCGTTGTGGTCATTTTGAGACCAATCCCGATCAAATCGGTTCATAAATAATCATGTTATGCGAAAAATAATGTATAACATCACTTAAGGCCTTCCGGTACCAAAAAAATAGGACGCCGGCACCGCAGGCTCCGGAACTTTTGATACGTCATTCAGGACTGCCAGTAGAGCATAAGTGCCAATTTTCAGCACTACTTTATTTTTGTGCGGGTCAAAACTTTAACTCCATGGCTGGAGCCATCCCAAGTAAATATGAGAACTTGTCAAGCTTATAACATTTAAAGTATGAATCCTACGACAAAAACGAACAGGACCGTTTTGATAGGAAATTTAGTCTGCTTTAATTTTGTATATAGAATAATTTTCGCTAGGATTGGTAGTTACGGAGATACATACGAAAAACGCAGAAAACGCACATTCAATCAGCTCCCCCCCCTCGCGCTCACCCCCCACCCACGAGTACTTTTAGTATGATGTTCTGTAGATACTAGCGAACGACCATGCCAAATTTCAAAACTCCGGGATTTTTTTCACTCGATCGCCACTTTTTTGTCTAATTTCACTGGGCTATAGTTGAAACAAACTTCATTGCTGTTTTTTAGAATCGACGAGGATTGCTTAGATGACGGGAACAAGCTTAAACCCAAATCGCTCTATTGCTGGCTTACGAGAGTCATGTACAATAGACGCAGCAAAATGGATCCGTTTTGGAATAATTTTGTCGTGGGAGGTTTGCAGGACGGAGAACCTTTCCTGGGAACAGTTGACAAGTTAGGGACGGCTTACACTGATAAGATTATTTGCTCGGGACTAGGTGCGTACATGGCCATGCCACTTTTAAGGGATGCTCTGGAGAAAAACCCAACCCCTAGTAAAACTGAGGCTAGGGCTTTGGTTGACAAATCCCTTGAAATTTTGTTCTACCGTGATGCAAGGAGTTTCCCTAAATATCAGGTTGCAACTATCGATGAAGTTGATGGGGTGAATATTGAGGGCCCCATTTCCATTCCGCAAAACTGGGAGTTGGCCCATTTGATTGCTTAATTTTTTTGTATTTTCTAATTTAATAAATTGAGATTTGTAATAAGTGATGGTCACTGGGAGTACTTCATTAATGATTAAGGGCCAAGTTTCTAGCAAATTAATTCGATTCTAACTCCGAGAGATGGCGCCTTCATACAGGTTTTGTTGTATTGTGGGTTGCAGGGTTGATGCCGACTTTGCATGATGAAAAGATACCTTATGTATCAACCATTCTAGGCTCAGTTAGTGTCGCTACTCGCCGCTAGGACTTTGCCTCAACGGTCGACCGCTTCGATGTGCGCTGTTGCCGTTATTTAACTACATCAGACCATTCCCCTAACAAGACAAACAGATGTCTAGTACGATTCAATATTGAACTGGCGGGACATGCAATATTACTGCCGCATATCGTCGGTTGAAATGCAAAACAAACTAATTGATAAAAAATTAAGCTTTAAAACGTACCATTATTGACTTACCTTTGAACTGAGAATTCGGGTTTTTTTGCTAGTAAGTGAAAAAAGTACTATATTCACCACGGTAGACGAGTATTTTAGCCCTCGCGTCTTGTAACAATCTTGCCGCTTGGGGTAAAATAGTTTTTATCTTTTTTTTACCTTGGTCTATGACCTTGGTCAATAATATACTACATATATTGTGTTTATTTGAGAAACAAAACCTAACTTGGAAAAACCCTTGAGAAAACCATAGGAAAAAAAAATAAAAAGAATGCACGTTTTCAATTTTGCGGATCCTGAATCTCGGTCTCCTAAATCCTAAACTGTCTGAGTGTTAAGTCTCTTCATGCAGCTCTTGTTTCATTTGTACTATTTCTTTAATTTCCTGATTGGTTTCCATAACCATGTTAAACATTTTTTCAAGCTTTTCCGGTTCCATCATGTTAAACTGCCTCTGTTGAGTGTCGCTGATGGAATCCTTTTGGTGAGTTGAGTCCTGTGGGGGCGGGGTTCTAGGAATAGTCCTACTTCTCTGGAAAATCTTTTCCCCTTCAGTAGGCGATTGTTCCGTGGGGCGCTTCCTTTTTACTTGTGGTGATTGATGTTTTTTGTTGTATGGCATTGTTTTTGGTTTTTTTTTCTGTTAATTTTTACCCGACCACTTGCTTAAAATACACTGTGTTCAGAAAGCAATAAATATTATTATTATTATTATTATTAAACTGTCTGAGCGAATTTTCATATTTTATTTGGTTTACGAAATATTTGGGGTGGATACTTTTCATTGGAACACCCTGTACTGGCTATAAAAAGTATAAAAAGCCCCTATTTACAAATGAACCGAAAGACTGGCAAGAATACTATCATAGAAATTTTATTGCGAATTAGAATTACTATTATGATGAAGTAGATAATAGCAAAAATGAGCCAAAGACTGGAAAACATTACAAAATTTAATGTCGGTGCTGATCAGTGGAAGTAGAATTTAACCAGGTAAAAATATAGTGATCCTCTACCTCTATAGTTCTAGTAGGTAATAGCAGAAAATTTTAAACTTTGTTAGTAGTATAATGGAAATCTTGCATAATTTTAGCACAAATAGTTACTTAATAATTCACAAGGGAACTTAATACCAAAAGGAATTAATACCAACAAATTAGAGAACTCTTGCAATGCCGATTACTACTTACATAAAAGTGCCGTGACTATTTAAAATGTCAAGTTATAACACAAGTCAAAAATTTTAAATGGCACCAGGGGTCATGTTACCCTTCATTAATTTCAAAACTATGTAATTTGATTCTCCATACTATGTGAAAGTTTGAAAATTGGAGTCAAAAAAAAAATGGCAGTTTCGGAGACGGTAGAAACTTTTTTTTCACAGAATTTGTAAATGTAGCATTGAACTTTAACCAATATTTACTAAATGATAACAGTCAGAAGTCGTGTGTGTAAGAGGTTGTCGATTGCCGATGCTGTCGTGCGCATTTCGCTAAAACCTAAAATACAAATGTTTTTCACCCTATAAAATTACATTTTTTGAAAAAATGGCACTAAGGTACCTATTCGATCCGCGGTAATGTAACAGCTATCGAATTCGATAATAATAATTGCTCTTTTGTTAAGAAAAATTCAATAAGGGGCGTTTTCGCCTCCAAAATGAAAATTTTTCGAAAAAATTGTACTAATAGGTTTGCGATCGGCAATGCAACAGCTATCGAATTTGACAGCAAGAACATGCTTTTTTTGTAAATAAATTCAGAAAAGGGCCTTTTTGCTTCTAAAATGACATTTTTCGACTTTAAAAAAATATAATGGCTATCAAATCTGGTAATATAATAATATACTGTTACATATACATATTTTTTTTTTCCTGTACCGTTTTTTGGCCAAAAGGGGACCATGTGGGGAAACATTTTCAGAAGCGGAATTCGAAGAAATTTCATATAGTCACCCAAAAATTTTAAAATTGATGCCCCAAAAATGCACTTTCAGTAAACCCATGTGGCCAAAAATCCAATCAGCACCTAAAAAATTTCCATTGAATATAGTGTGCCAAATTGCATCTCGTTACGTTTACTAGTTTGAGCTGCAACGAGCAGACAAACAGACATTTTTCAAAAACTATTTTTTCGGATTCCCAGGACTCGATCTAAAACGTAAAGATTTTATGTTTTTGGCAGTGTTGTTAAGTAACTAGATACAAGTATCTAGATACATTTGATGTATCTGGATACGTATCTAGATACATTTATCGTAACAGTATCTTATCTGTATCTAGATACATTTTTTATAGTATCTTGTATGTATCTAAGACATTTCATAGATACTTAGATACACAATATACCCTAACTCGCATTTTAATAATTGACAACTACCTCGAGACAACGGCAACTTTAAAATGTGAGATGTTTTTTTTTCTCGGTTATAAGCGTCAAAAATGCAGATGTTTGGTTTCTTCTACACTCGCAAATAATCAATATCTTTGTGTTAAGGAGTCCTTTCCGGTGGGATCCTAAACAGGTATAGAAACACAAAGGGATACTCTATTCGAAGAAGCTGGGTTTTCCCCAAAATACCGATACCGAACTAGTGAGTTTATAATTGTACCTAGAAATATTTATTTGCTTTACTCTTTCTTGATACCCGTATCGTATGTACCCGAGCTTTAGCAGACCCCCTTTTACAATTTTTTAAATAATGTGCATTTGTTTCCAAAAAACTTCGCGTTGCTTGCGTCATTCTGTTATTCTGATGGGTATCGATGGTCAGGCGGATTAGCGTTTCTCGAGTAATTGCCTGCATTCTTCACCCTAATGCCTAACAGGTATTGTTGAGCTCAAGTTATAGTAAGGGCCTGGGGCAACGGCAATTAGCATCCCGCTGGCACTATCCTACCTTTTCTGGCAGATTAAGCAACCCCATTGTAAATTTTCTTTCAACACCTGGTAAACAAGTGCCGGTGACTGCACAGGGTCGGACGTGCTGAACTGCTGATGAATTTTAATTTATTACTGGCACCAATTATTAGATTATATGGCAGTGGCGATAACTTAAAATAGTTTTTACTTCCATTATTTACTAATTTACAAGGAAGCGCTAAAGCCGGAGTCCCAATGTTTTACCGACGTTCGGAACCCAATTCTTGATCAGGAGGTGACCCTAAACGAACTCGAACTTGTCCTGAAATCACTAAAGACTCAGAAAAGTCCCGGACCCGACTTGCTACCTAACGAGTTCTTCAAAGAGCTCAATTGTCAGTTTAAAGAAGCCTTGCTCTGCACATTTAATACGGTTCTATCAGAAGGCTGTATTCCGAAAAACTGGGCAGATTGTAGCTTGGTTATGTTGCATAAAAAGGGTGACCCCAAAAACCCTGATAACTACAGGAGAATTGCCCTTGAAAATTCAGTGTTCAAAATTTTCAACTCTATCCTTAACAGGCGGCTAACCGCTTTCTGCGACTTGCAAAGGACAATTCCTGAAATTCAAGGGGGCTTCCGGGCAGGCAGGGGTTGTTGTGATAACATATTCATCTTAAATTCAGTCGTACAAATTCATCTCAGACTGGCTAAGAGGAAGCTTTACTCATGCTTTGTTGATTTCAAGGCGGCGTTCGACAGCATTAGTCATAACAAACAAAAAAAAACAAAAGATGTACGAATTAGGTATAAGTGGCATTTTTATCAATCTTCTGCAAAATATTTATAGGAAAGCTACTGTAAGTGTTAAACTCGAGGGGCAAAACTCAGAGGGAATTAACGTCTCAACGGGGGTCTTACAAGGCGACCCGCTAAGCCCACTCTTGTTTTCCATTTTCATTAGTGACATAGAAAATTATTTTAGAAGTAACGGCTGTAGGGGTATTAACATTGATGGGACGCACGATGCCATCGTTCTGTGTTACGCAGACGACCTAATTGTACTCGCGGACTCTCCTAGGGACCTGCAGGCTAAATTAAACATATTACAAAAGTATTGTAAAGAAAATGAATTACGGGTAAACACGTCGAAAACTAAAGTTTTAATTTTTAAAAAGGGTGGACATAACGAGAAGCTAACATTTACCTATGATAACAGTGATGTCGAGATTGTCAAAAAGTATATTTATTTAGGGGTTCCTTTCACTTCAACTGGTGTGTTCCGTGAAGCCTCCAAACATTTTACTAGTAAAGCTAATATAGCTGCGGCAAACGTGGGTGCGATTCTCCGAAAAACCAGATCAGACTCCTGGGAAACAAAAATTAAGTTATTCCATTCGTGTGTTACAACAACACTACTGTATATGTGTCAAATATGGTCTCTGAGGTACTTGCCTGATATTGAAAAAATTCAAACACAATTCATAAAGCGAATCTTGAATCTGTTCAGATCCACGCCAGACGAGTATGTAAGGTACGAGGTCCAAATACCAAGACTTGAATTTTAACCTCCCCACTCCACTTCACCATTTAAAAAAAAAGGGAGGTTACTGCAATCACTAAAATTTTCGAATTTGAGATAAGACCGGATCTATACGTTTTGAGGTCTGAGGAGCCCAAAAAAGTGGTTTTTAAAATGTGTCTGTATGTATGTACGTACGTTTGTACGTACGTTCGTACGTACGTTTGTACGTACGTTCGTAAACACGCCACAGCCCAAACTACTCGACAGATTTAGCTGAAATTTGGTACGTGTGCATGTGATAACCCAACTTAGATCTGAAAAGCTTTTGGAGCCAATCGTGCAACCAGAAATGCCATTTTGGCACATCAACTTTTAAATTTTAAATGCAAACCCCCATTTTTCACGTCACGATAGGAAAGGCCTTCAAATTCTGCTTCTAAAAATGCATTCATTCTTAGTGCCCTTTTGACCAAAAATAAAAAAAAGTTGATTTTTATCGGACTTTAAAATCGCGGTACAGCCCAAGCCCCTGAACCGATTTGGCTGAAATTTTGCACAAGGGGATTGTATTACACGTCGAAGAGGTGAACAAATTTTGGATTCAATCGGCCCACGGAAAGTGCCGTTTTGGCACACCAATTTCGAAATTTAAAATTATTCTCTAATTTACCCATCCAAAACAAGTTTTTGAAAGATTTATTGTCACTATCGAGGTCACCATCAGAAAGGTCTTCAATTTCTGGTTTTAAATGAGACAAAATTTATTCGCATTTAGAACCCTTTGGGTAGAAAAATCGAAATTTTGTAATAACACTGAAACCACTTTATAGCCCAAACTAGTGGATCGATTTGCCCGAAATTTGGTAAATGGAGGTGAGGTGACCCGTTGAAGAGCTGAAAGGCTTTTGGGAGCAATTAGTCAACGGGAAGTACCATTTAGGCATATCAACTTTAGAATCTTAAACAGAAGTCCCTGAAATCAAAGACCCACGCGTTGGGGAGGTTCCAGCCGCTTCTCTGCTGCCTTTTTTTTTTGTCCTAAAAGCAGCCATAAACTGGTGGATGAATGTTCTTAAAATGCCCAAAGACCGTTTGGTCAAGATATGTTACAATCGCTTATTACGACTCGACGCTGATGGCGAGGATAGCGAGCAACAAATGAGTACAACTGGGTAACTCAGTTTCGCAGACTACTTGCAAGGAACCGCTTGCACTTCATTTGGGAGCAACAAATACACCAGTATCACAGTGAAAAATTTTGCTAGTGTAACCTAGTGTAAGCAAATTTGGGTTCACTAGTAGTGTAAAGTGATACACTATTTTTACACTAGCAATTTTTTAGTGTTTAATAACTCTAGTTGTGTAAACTAAGCCGTATAGTGTTAATTATTAACTCTACAAGCTAACTTCACTCTACTTAGAGTTCATTGCTTCTGCTGGTTAACTCTAGTGTAAGTTACTTTCATACGCACATGCGCGTTAGAGCATTTGAAACTGTTTGCATTTCACTACGCGTGGGCTGAACAGGTGTTTTTTGTGTGTGCTGTTTTTGTTGGTTTTGTTTTGCAATTATTATTGAACTGCGCCGTTGAAGGTAAGCTTATTTTAACTATCTATTGTAGGAATCATTGTTTTACATATTGGAATAGACAGTAAAGGTGTAAAAGTACCGGAACATCGCGTTGTAGTTTTTCAAGGCTACTATACTAACTCCTCTCAACATTCTCATTCAGAACTCATTTTAAAATAGCCAACTCTATTTTTTTCAGTTTTGCCATGTGATTCATCAAAGGAGGATTCAACTCAAGAAATCGATGTTGAGGGTATGGCTGATTCTAATGAGAAATGAGTCCAACGGTGTTATTAGAATTTAAAAATTCTTTACCGTTTTGAAGATATTCAGAAAAAGCAGCTGGAAAGATGACGTCACATCTTTCCACGATTTCTTGTCCATCTTGATGATATTTCCAGACGTCGGCTGGAGTATTGGTTTGTCCGAACTCCTACGTGTTTCCTATGGACTTAGCGCAGTCGACAGCAAGTGTGGTTTCATTTGAAGGCTCAAACAACCAAGATCAACTGTTGCTTCGCTCGAGGAAAAATTTCAAGAAGGACGAGGGACTCCGGGTATAATTCTTTGATACGTATTCCAAACTGTAGATATAATTTTTGAATTCTTTTTAAATAAACATCGTTAAGGAAATTCTGTTTTCATCCTGTTATTATGGGTAGGGGGGTTCATTATTATTGTGGTTACACTATTAGTGTACAATTACACTATGTAATGAAAAGTACTACTCTAAATAGAGTTGAGTAGAGTTTCCTAGTGTAACTGTGATTTACACTAGCGCAGTGTAAAAGTTACACTAGAAGTAACACTACTGCTAGAGTTAAATTTTTACACTATCTAGTGTGGACCTATATACACTTTAGAGAGAGGGAGGATGAAACCCTGCTCCATTTACTCACTGGCTGCCCGATCTATGCCGGGTTCAGGAACAAATACCTACAGGATTTGGTGCCTTCAGATATTTTGGTTCTTTTCGAGTCGCAGAGCCCTTCCGTGGTGTGTGGTCTCTTCAACTTTTTAGACAATGCCCTGAAATTACGCCAGCTGGTTCTAACCGAAGACTTTTAAGTGACATGGTAGCTTTATTGTTAAATCTCGTGATAAACAACACTGACGCCGAGTCCAAACGATTTTCGTAGCCAGTAATATTTAGGAATTTGTTTCGATTGTGATTATGTAATTAGATAAGTAAATTGACACATCGCTCTCTTTTGTATAATTCATGTGAATTGTAACAAAATAAATTTATTATTATTATTATTATTATTATTATTATTATTATTATTTACTAACGAAACGGGGTAAAATCATTGATCCTCTTTAATAAGAAAAGACGATAGATACCAGTAAGTACTTATTATTTGACACCACCAACTGTGCAGGAATAACTCGAGGAATAATGAACTCGGTCATCGGATTAATTTAACCTATTAACCCTTAGACATAATATTCCAGGTATTAAAACATAATAGCTACCTACCCAACATAATTAGTAATTACTGTATTGCAAATAACATCATATTTCTAAGAAAGGCATAATGAGAGGAGGGGTTGGAATATTTAAGTTGATGTTGTTTCTTGACAAATTCAGTGTGAGAGCTAAATTCAAAAATTTCGTGTTGATTTTGCTTAAGCGTTATTTGAATTTCTCAGTGTTATAAATACAAAATGTGGAGACCGTGGACAGCCCATAATTATTTATAAATTTATAAACTCGACGAAATCGCCAAAGAAAGGGGACATACAGTATTACGTTTGCCTCCCTACCACTGTTGTTTCAATCCTATAGAATTGATTTGGGCACAACTTAAGGCACATATCAGAAGAAATAACAAATTTCCAAAATTTAGCGATAAAATGATAGAATTAATTATTAAGGAAGTTGGAAACATCACCGCAGATAATTGGAAGAAGTGCGTGGAACATGCCATTAAAATTGAAAATGATTATAGGAGCAATTAACCAGGTGCAAGAACTCATAATACACCTCGGAGACGACGACGACGACGAGAATGTCTGAATTAAATTTAATTGATTATTATAAATTGGAAATAAATAAAATTCTGTTTATTAATACCCTCGTTCATAGGTATTATTATTATTATTACTTATTACAAGCGCCTTCGTCTGCCCTTAGTGCGGCCCTGTGCACCTGCAGATTTCACCCCTCTGTTCTAGAGGTTGTAAATGATATTCTTAGGGGACTGCCATAAAATTAGACGGAGCCCGCTGTGAAGTTAACGATCCGATCTCAGGTCAACTTACTATATCTTGAGCTCGACAATACCTGTTCTAAATGAATTTTTCTTTGTTTAGGAATAAATTCAGCTATATAGGTGCATATATAACTGTAAAATATAGAAAACCGGAACCGGTAGGGAATAGATATAATATCAACTAAGTATTTCAGAATTAGTATATTACATAACGAGCTACGAAAGTGGTTTATATCATACGATAGTGGGGAATTTCTCACACGAGGCGTTAGCCGAGTGTGAAAACCCCACGAGTGCATTGTAGAGACACTTTCGTGCGAGTTGTGTACAGTATTTTTCCTACGAACCACAACAAAAAATCATTTCTTCATAAATTTCTCTTTTTTTATCATCGTTGTCAACAAAAACAGCAAGTTGCTATGATAAATGTGATGTGATGTGATGTGATTGATGCGCGTTGCCACGCGATGTGTTCGGAACTGTGCGATATTATATCGCACAGCACGCGTGCGTTAGTGTCAACTTTCGGGGCTACTTAATTGTGCGATATTTACAACTTTCGTAAGTGGTCGTAGGAAATAGTATATTGTACAACAAGAGTGGATATGATGCCCATATCGCACGAAGGCGATGTTTGGGCACGACGCGCAGCGGAGTGCGCCAAAACTGCCTGAGTGCGATATGGGCAATCCATTCGAGTTGTACATCGTACGTTTTCTACGACTTTCACCATAATTAAGATTGAAATAATTCAAAATCGATATTTATACGTTTCATAATTTTTCGGGGGTAAATACTTACTTAAGAAGTTGACGTTTTATCGGTTAAACTGTAGTTTTTTACGAAAATTTGATTGCTTTTATATTTTACATTTTTGCAATTTCTTTGCGTAAACGTGGCGTAAACAAACAATGCCAGCCATGTATGTTTTGTCAAATAAGCACTCTTCATCTTATGTGAACCACGACGCGGCCCCGCCACCGCTGCTATCCTCATCACATTCGTTTTTATTCGCGTCTTTTTGGCTTAAGGGGAGGCACGAAACGGTTTTAGGCAACTTTACATACACTTTTTACGGAAACTTGACTACAGGCTTTATTGTTTTACGATACGATCTGAAATTTTTGTGGCATATCCAGAATTACATTCTGCGCAACATGAGGTCAATTGCTTTATAAAGAAACACCAACTTACCATGACAAAAATTAATTTAATGTTCTGACATTGGAATCCATTTGTAAATTATGCTGCCTACACTCAGAAATTTGGCATTTAAATTTTGTCCGTTAGTTCAGCCTCTGCAATGCAGATGACAGTGCCCAAATTGTAGTTTATTTGATTTATCTTGAAATATAAATGTCAACTCAACATTTAATTAGATTTCCGCTTAATAAATATCTTGGAAGAAATAATTTGAGGTGCACGTCTTCGAAATTTTGTTGTTGCTGTTTCTTGAGATCAACATCTGTATACAATGAAAGATATAAACCGTAGCTGAGCGGCAAATTTGTTTTTCTCCCATTCTTCGACTTTCGTACATGGGTTCAAATCTTGAAAATTGACCTATAATTTTTTTGTTTTTTTAACCTCCCCAACCCCATCACAATTTTAAAAAAATGGGAGGTTACTGCAATCACTAAAATTTTCGAATTTGAGATAGCACCAGATCTCCACGTTTTGAGGTCTCAGGAACCCAGAAAAGTGGTTTTTAAAATGTGTCTGTGTGTATGTTCGTACGTACGTTCGTACGTACGTTCGTACGTACGTACGTACGTTTGTAAACACGCCACAGCCAAAACTACTGGGCCGATTTGGCTGTAATTTGGTACGTAGGCATCTCATAACCCAACTTAGATCTGAAAAGCTTTTGGAGCCAATCGTGCAACCGGAAATGCCATTTTGGCACATCAACTTTTAAATTTTAAATGCAAACCCCCATTTTTCACGTCACCATAAGAAAGACCTTCAAATTCTGCTTCTAAAAATGTATTCATTCTTAGTGCCCTTTTGACCAAAAATTAAAAAAAAATTGATTTTTATCGGACTTTAAAATCGCGGTACAGCCCAAGCCCCTGAACCGATTTGGCCGAAATTTTGCATATGGAGATTGTATTACACGTCGAAGAGCTGAACAAATTTTGAATTCAATCGACTCACGGAAAGTGCTGTTTTGGCATACCAATTTCCAAATTTAAAATTATTCTCTCATTTGACCATTAAAAACAGGTTTTTGAAAGATTTATTGTCACCATCAGAAAGGTCTTCAAATTCTGGTTTCAAATAGGACAAAATTAATTCGCATTTAGCGCTGTTTGGTTCAAAAAATCGAAATTTTATAATAACAGTAAAAATACATTATAGCCCAAATTACTGAATCGATTTGGCTGAAATTTGGTACATGGAGATTAGGTGACCCGTTGAAGACCTGAAAGGCTTTTGGGAGCAATTGGCCCACGCGAACTGCCATTTAAGCATATCAACTTAAAATTTTAAATACAAGGCCTCTTTTTTATGTCGCCATTAGAAAGACGATCAAATTCTGGTTCTAAAAATGTACTCACAGTTTCTGCCATTTCAGTGGAAAATAGAGAAAAAATTCTTTCTCATTAAAAGGGAGCAGGCTGACAGTGGATGACATAAAGTGGCAGTTATTGTCAAAAAGGTGGCAAAAGATTAACCTTAAAAGGAACATATTGTCAAATGTGATGGGTGATGTACGAGGTGATGTCGGTATTTGTCAGAAAATTGCGAAATTAGTCACTGACGTCAGACGATAAGGATAAAAAAAATGGGCAGCTACGGAAGCGGCTGGAACCTCCCCACTTGGTGAATTTTCCAATCCTATCACCAATATCAAGTAAATGTTACTATTTACTATATCTAAGTTTCACTCCACCAAACCTAAGGTGCTTTCTGTGATTTTTCTAAATTTGACGATCTTTTGCCAAAAGGGCACTAAGTTTGAATACAATTTTGAAAACAAAATTTGAAGACTTTTCATGTATTGATAGAGAAAATGGGAGTTCATTATTCAAGTTTCAAAGTTGGTATGCCAAAATGGCACTTACCGTTCGCCAATTACCGTCAAAATTACATCAGCTCTTCGGCTGGTAATGGTATCTCTACCTACCAAATTTCAGCCAAATCGATCTAGTAGTTTGGACTGTAGCGTGTTATTTAATGTTTCTTCGAAATTTCGATTTTTTTGATTTTGTGCCAAAAAGGCGCTAAGTATGAATACATTTCTAGATACAGAATTTGAAGACCTTTCATGTGCTGATAAAAAAAAATTGTGTTCATAAGTCAAATTTCATAGTTTGTGTGCCAAAAAGGCAGTTGGCGTTTGCGGATCGACAAGAAAATTAACTGGGCTCTCCAGAGGGCCAACACTAAACCACATTCCAAATTTCCTTCAAATCCGTTCGACAGTTTCCGAGAAATCGTGCTCACATACGTACGTACATACGTACGTACATACGTACGTACATACGTACGTACGTACATACACACAGACATTTTTTAAAAACCACTTTTTCGTGATCCTGAGACCTTGAAACGTAAAGATCTGGTGTTATCTCAATTTCGAATTTTGGACTGATTGCAGTAACCTCCCATTTTTATATCGGTTGTGGGGAGGTTAAAAAATCTGTTGAATTGACTACTATCTACACAGAATACAAAGATCCACGCGATGGGGAGGTTCCAGCCGCTTCTCTGCTGCATTTTTTATTCTCCAAATCATTATTGATTATTGACGAGAATTATAGCACTTAAAATCTTAAATTAAAGATAAAGGCATATTATTAAACAATGGCGATAAATAACTGCAATATATTTTATTTTCTCAGGGGGTGCGGCGATGCAGTGGCGGCTTTCCTCAGGCGGCACGTAAGAATAAGATCAAACAGTAAGACTATTATGCCACATCATAATGTGATACCGGGTGTATCACAGACCCCGCCGTATAGGGAATTAACATGGGAAAATGAATTTTATTTTTTTCCTGCTCCGGAGGATTTTCTCGAAAAGCTTTATTGTGTTTGGAGGATAGTCCATACTAGTCTGATACCTCTTGAGATTTTTTTCGTTCGTCAGCTCCTGTTAGGTACTTAACAATGATTTTTTGAAAATTGAAATTTCGACAAAAACGAAAAAAATTTTCGTGCCCTATCGACCCGCTTCGAATGTTTACTTAGTTTGCTGCCTTTGTGGATTGCAACACAACACAAAATAAATGGATGCTTCGAAACGGGTCGATTGTGCACGAAAAAATGTTCCGTAGAAGCAAGACGCAACATTTTTTCGTGCACAATCGACCCGTTTCGAAGTGAAATAGGACCACTTGCGGTCGGATCAATTGCGACTCGACTGAAAATTGACCCACATGCGACCGGGGCAATTTTATCTGACGCCGTTCGACCCACATGCGGCTCAAATCGATATCACTTATTTTCAAACACCTACAGAAAGTAGCTATTTCAGCTTGTCAGATTTTTCAAACTTTGAAATATGCAGCATAGGTAACATGAAAACTCGAAAATATAGTTAGGGGTTTTTTTACTTGGCCAACCTAGCCCCTCTAGCGGTGGTTCTTTAATAAGTGAACAGATTTTAGATAATAATATGTACATAATTACATTGCAGCAAGGCTAACACGTCCTCACATACCTATTTTGAGTTGCAGCAAGCCAAAACTTCCAAAATCAGTTCTTTTGTGGCCAGAAATCTTTAACCCCCTCCCCGGTTCCATAATAAAAACTTTAAAGTTAAAGTCGACTTTAAAGGGGGTTTTAACCAACGAAGTAATTGATTTATTTTCATTTTTATTAGCCGCATGTGGGTCGAACGACGTCAGGTAAAAATTGCTCCGGTCGCAAGTGGGTCGATTTTCAGTGGAGTCGCAAGTGGTCCGACCGCAAGTGATCCGACACCTTCGAAGTATCCATTTATTTTGCGTTGTGTTGCAATCCACAAAGGCAGCAAACTAAGTAAACATTCGAAGCGGGTCGATTGGGCACGAAAAATTTTTTCGTTTTCGTCGAAAATTCAATTTTCAAAAAATCATTGTTAAGTACCTAAGAGGAGCTGACGAACGAAAAAAAAATCTCAAGAGGTACAGACTAGTATGGACTATCCTCCAAACACGATAAAACTTTTCGAGAAAATCCTCCGGAGCAGGAAAAAAATAAAATTCATTTTCCCATGTTAATTCCCTATACGGCGGGGTCTGTGATACACCCGGTATATGCCATAAATAATTTTTCGTCTAATGATGGCCGGGAGGGAGGCAGAAGGGGTGGTTCAAAATGTGATTTTAGGCGAACTTGAGCAACCAAAAAAATTTAGAAATTTTTTTTTAAGAATCGGGGGTGCACTATCTCTATCACTAGTGATAGTGCATTTTTCCACCGAAGTTGTCCAGTGTTTTTATAGTGAATCGGGGGTGGTTTAAATTTTCGCCACTTTGCAGTACCCGACTCTGACGCCCTGTATATCAAATAAGGGGGACCTGCTTAAAACGCCAATGAAATGGGCTTTCCGTGGAAAAAAGGCTCCTTCAAATCGATCAACTCTTTGAGGAGTTACGGCATTTTAAATTCGACTCAAATTTCCGGGTGGACCAATTAAATTGTTGGGCAGTTTATTTGTATTCAATCTTGTAAGAACACTTTATTAAATACATACCTCCACGCTAAAAATCAAAGTTTAGTGTCGCCTAGATCCTGATTTTCAATTTATTTCCTGGGCCACTATCGTATAGGATCCTTTATTAGTGTTTGAATCTAAATGATTTCAAATTATTATAACGAAGAAAAACAAAATTACGCAAATTGTGCCAAATTAATACTTAGGGGGTTAAAAGATCGTAAAGGGGGACGAAAAATCCAAGGGAATGAAAATTTATCGTAATTAAGCAGAATTACAGTAAATGACACGAAATAAGCCAATTATGCAAATTTGGCTTTTGGGGGTGTTAAATTACCTACAGGGCTTCATGAAAGTTTCAACCCCTAAACTCCAACCCCCTATTTCGCCACCCCCACATGCTTTAAAGAGACTTGTGTTTTCAATTTGACCACCCAGATCCATTTCGTTAAAAAATTGCGGCGATTTATTTATTATGGTTTACAGGGATGAGTTTATTTCTCCGGTGTTATATAAATAAGTCCTTGCTGATTTACTGACTTCGGTTGTTCATAGATAAATCAATAGGATCTCAGAAAAAATAAAAATAAAATGTATGTATTTATCCGCTAGCTAACGGTTAGGGGTTATTAGTGGCCTAGGTTTTGGTTTTAAATTGAAGACTCATAAGACTTTTTTTAATGGTTTACCAAAACCTATCGAACCCCCGTAGTTTTATGCCACCATTTAGGTACTTGAAGAAATTTCCAATTTCAACCTTTAAATTTCATCCCCTTTGTGAAATCTCAGCGAAATTTTGTCCATCCGTCTACAATGTCACTGGAAATTACCACACCAAATTCTGCCTTGATATGTTGAGTAGTTTTTGAGTTCTTGTATTTTTGTGCTTCTACATGTTAAGGGTTGTAGCGCCTTTAAGGGTGGCTTTTCGCAAAATATGAATGACCCCTTTATAATGAAAAGCTAGCGAACGACGCCAATATCGACTAGTACTTATTAAGAGGAATTTCGAGTTGCAACCCCTAATTTTCATCCCATAATTCCCATATGTCCGAGTTTGGAGAAAATGCATACCCCATACAAGACTTCATCGAAATATGTGTGAGTTGGGTTTCAAATAGCTGCGTGCAACCCTTGCGGAGTTATTATATTTTTTGTTGATTTCATCCCCCGAAATTGACACCGCTTCATCTTCAACAGACTTGAAAGTCGAACGTGCATACCAAGTTTCAGAAGGATGCCTCCACTTGTTCTCGAGTTATTGCAATTAATAGTTTTTCGGTTTTTCCCCCCAACTCCCACCCCCTGGGTCCGATATGGCCCAAGAGCAATCCCCGCCTTTCTTTTCGGGAGCCAAAAGCTGCATTCCAAATTTTAGCTCGATATCTCAATGCGTTCTCAAATTATGCGACGGACAGACTCGACGAGCGAGTGAATAATCAAAGACAAATCAGGTTGCGTATTAATAAAGAGCGACTCCATACTCTAATTTTTGTGGATTTATGTTACGCCACCCTTATTAACTATTTATTATCCGACTCGCCTTTACGGAACGAAATTTCGTCAGAAAATCTCGGACCTCCCTCTTTCCGATCAATTCTATTTTTAGAAAGCCCGGCGCGGCATCATTGCTAATCGCAACCCCATCCTGTGCCCCATCTATAACTAAGGTGCAAAATTAAGATCAGTTTTGTTCGCAACCTGCTGCAAGCGAATCTTATGTTTCAAAACCGACTTTTATGCCTCGCCTTCTTGGTTTAGTATAGACGGTTTGTCATTCCCGTGGACCAGCTCTCGTCATGCTGTGCCAAAACGATCCCTGGCCAAAACCATAAACATATTCAGGACTGCTGACACGCACGCGTCAATGGGTCATATTAATAAAATATAGCATATGCTAATACTACCAATTTTATAAGCATATGCTAGTAGATATCGTTGAACCGGCCAATAAGATCTCAGGATTTGGTAGCATTTGCTTACAAACTTGTAGCATCAGCACATGCTAGCGTTTTATTAATACCACCCATTGTCAGCCAAACAACAAATTCAAATCAAAATTCAAATACAAGCGGGAATTCAAGTCCAAGAACTAAATAAACTGGTAATTTGGTGTCTATCTCGTGAATCTTGAGTAGAAAATTTCGTTTATGGATTGGGTTTGGTAATTTTTATTAAAACTATTTCGTGAAATATATGAAATAGTAACATGAGGTGTTCTGTAGTAGGTTGCAAAAGTTCCAACGCTAAAAGCAAGGCTTTAGGAGTGAAATTCTTCAGTTTTCCAAAATCTGGCGAAATGTTATTCAAGTGGATTAAAGCATGTGGACTCTGTGCTTGAAGTGAAGTAAGCCTGTTGTGTGTACCTACCTCTAGGTGGATCGATAATAAATTCTCCTTTAGCAGTGTATTTATTACGTGCGTATGCTTGTATTGTAAATAAATAATTATAATAGGTAGTTGTTTTAATTATATTATCCGATTCAGCACAGGGTGTGCCACCGTGGCCTAAGAATGCATTTTGTAATCTTATCATTATGAAAACGGCCTTGTGGTTCATCAGGGTGATTCAAAGCGGTATTGTTAATAGCTAATTAATTACTACTTACGTTAATAATTATGTAATATATCGAGCAAACGCCTCTTGCACAATTGATTCTCTAATTATACCTATACAAAGAAAAATTTTTACCGTGAATTTTCCGAGCACAGCGATTTAAATTTCGCGCCAAATATTGGGCACAGCGTGACGTCACATGACATATCGAGTGGCTACCAAAATGTGCGGAGTGACTAACCATGTCTATACTAAACCAAGCCTTCACCCACACTTTGCTCAAATCCAAATAAAACAGTAATTAATTTTTCTCAACCGGCATTGCCTAAAGTCTTCAAATCACAATAATTGATCACAATCGTTATTCGTTTGACCAAATTGAAAGCACTTGTCAGATAGACAGCGGAAAAAATTAAAAATCTCTGATTGGTCGAATTCATATCCATCCTAGGGTGGATATGAAATCATATCCGTTTCGTTGAAGGAAATTGACAACTTTTTAATTTAGTGAGCTGTTTCAGAATAGTAGGATATTGCTATATTAGGAGTAGAAAAACTATTATTTCTATAAAAAGAAACAACATAAAGGTTGTTTTTTTAATTTTTTTTTATTCAGATGTATCTGAAATGTATCTATATGTACCTATCTAGATACTTATTGCAAGTATCTGTATCTGTATCTAGATACTGATGAAAAAAATGTATCTACCTAGTATCTAGATACTCCGCTCGAATAGTATCTGTATCTGTATCTAGATACTTCAAAAAATGTATCTTTAACAACACTGGTTTTTGGCGATTCGATTTTTCGAACGATTTTATTAATTTATTTCTGCGCTAAAGAGTCTTAAGAGAAATAGATTTAAAATAACGGAATTTGCCATTTAACGGCTTTACCCTCGGGCTTACCTAAACTTGCAAAAAATCAAACATATCATCACAGACGCACAGACAATACACTCTGTACAAAATATATTCAAATGTTAACAATTTATCGTTAAAAAGCATTTCTTGCTATGAAAATTAGAGCAAATACGTATAGCGCATTTTCCTGAATTTTTGTCATTCTACGTCGGCGATTAATTTTTGAACTTAATGATGGTTGTATAGAGGATGAAATTAGTTTTCAAATAAGGGGTGAGGATGAAATTAGTTTTCAAATGAGGGATCACATATGATGGTGCCATTTAAAATTTTCTACTTTTCGTCAAAACTTTAATTTTGACATTTCAAGGTCGTGGCAGTTATGCAGTTATGGCAGTATGAAAGTGGTAATCGGCATCATCATCATCTCTCAACTAATAGCCCCATTCCGAATTTCATTATAGCTCTAGCTAAAGCGGTTCCAAAGATACGCGGGTGGCGGATTTTTGGTCCTCACTGTATATAATAGTGCAATTTTCGTAAATTTATTTCTTATGGTAAAATAAAAAAAATACGCTTTAAAAAAATATGGGTTTCCATTCTCCTTTTATTGCCGTCGTTTCCGAGATTAGGTAAAGATACCCAACTCCCACCCCCGTGGTCCGATACAAATTTATTGGGCTGAAATATATTATGGATCGGTTGATGTGTAGGTACTTTTGCGCTTCCCGTCTCGTTCTTATTTGTCTCAAAATTTAAATCGCGCGGTCAGGTTTCAGTAACAAACCTCTGGATAGATGGCGCCACCGCTAGATGCATCGGTAAAATAGCCTCCTGTACGGCCACGGGTCGGTTGCAGGGTTGACTACGAGATGGATGCAGTGACGCTGATGGTTGTTTTGTTACTGGTGTTGTCAAATGTCAAGTACACAAAGCCTGTCTCTGTCATTCCTGTCAATGTCGTTGTCGTAGAGTAATATGGCGGATTGCTGAACTCAAAATTTATTGAATTAGTGAGTTAGTGCTTGAAAAACAGTTTCTGTAGTATTTTTAGTGCATTTTCCATGGTATTTTACGTAACCTGATAGGTGAGTGTTGAGAAAACGCCACTAATCCGCGCACCCCATTTCGACTTTTCCTCTGCGGTTTCCTTCGGTTTTTCATCCCAAATAATCGCCGGTTCAGTTTAGTGGGAGGTTTTACCTCTGCAAGTAAAAGTGATCTTCCCATAAGTCGTATTTTCGAAACCAAATTTTCGAAAGTTATACCACACAAAACAACCAAGATATCCGTTATTCTGGGCTAATGCGATTTTTTGCAAAAACTGTTATCGTTCCTGCAAACATTGTATTTTTTTGGTGATGTTCGGGATTGTTTTCTGCCCTCTTCCGAACGGTTTTTTAAAAAAATCGCTATTTAGGCAATATCTGCCATCTTTTGCCTACATGTGTGCAAAAATTTGTGTCAAAAAACTAATAAATAAGCCCGTGGTTTGAAAAATACGAGAGCGTTTTTTCGACGTTTTTCGCAGAGGTAAAATCCCCCCTTGTTTTTGTTTTTGCACGGCACTCGCGATCATATGTTGATTAACCGATTTCCCAGCCGCGAAGGACACCATCCTTATATGAAGAGTTGATTTTGACATAAATAATTGTATTTGCATATTCAGGTACTTTTACCGTCGTTATAAGTTATTATCGAATTTTTTAACGGTAAATGCGGGCTTGCAATTGACAACAACTATTATTATAGGTGACATCACTTGCTGTAATTATCAAATAAAGAGCAGGCCTTGATTTTCGCAGGAGGCCATCATGGCATATAGGACTCCCAGGGATCTAGATGGCTTCATTCCGCAATTGTCCAAAGGGGACACGAAGGTCAGGCTCCAGGTGGGGGCAGATCTGCTGAATTTTCTCGGAGACCCCAGCAATGATCTTGTGTGCGAGGACATCGGGTTGATGATCGATGGCATCATCCCTTGGATGCATAGCAGCAATTACAAGGTTTGCAATCGGGGATGGCTGGGAAATACAGGGTGAGTCTGAACGACATCACAATCTACTGTTCAAATTATGAGGTTTGGTGCAAACATTTTTAGGTCAATTGTGATTCCTTTTGAGGTTATAAACCGCCAAAGTTCTTCATTTTTTATCGTTTTTATTTAATATCTTCCGAATGGTGTCATCGCAGGATTCTGAAATTTTGTAATGGTACTTTAGACATTATCCAAAAATCGGATCCCTGTTATACAGGATGGTCCTAATGTAATTTGTCCTGAGTTTTTTTATGTTTTTAAATGTTGGTAATTTGTCTCTGCGGTATTATTCTTCAATCAATTCTAAAGCTTTTTTGGCTCTTAAATTTTTTTGAAAACACTCACAATTTACCAGCAAAATTGAAAAAACCGATAACATGCTTCAAGTAATCACCATAAAACCAACGGTAAAATTTCACTTAAAGGGATACTGTCGAGAAACGACCAAGTTCCAGCAAGTTCCACCCTGGTTCCGAACCGGATATGGCTGTTACGGATTTTTTTTCGTTGCTCGATTTTTACGTGGCTAAGGTTCCCAAAGCTTCATCGAATTAACAGTACATTTTAATAATTTTTAATCAGTTTTCTTTAAAAATGTAGAAAATTAAATACTAGTAGGACTTTTATATCAGTATTATAATGAAATGAAGATTTTTCTGCCGAACTAATCATGACACTGATTTTGAATTTCTTAACCTCAAAATCATAGCTGTTAATGAAAGGGGGCCGGAAATGAGGTAAAATTCTACTGATCTATTTCATTTGTGAGATAATTCTTGAACAGGGTCTGGTAAATAATAGTTCCTTACTGATGCCTCATTTTATAACAAGGATGGAAACAGTAAATTCATGATCGACAAATATGAGGCGCCAAAGACAAAAGCAAAGAATTGTGATTATAAAATGTAAGTTGTGGACTCCAGTGTGGTTGGATACGATAAGTTAACTAGAGATTAAAAAGTAAATTGTAACCGAGGGGTTTAAAATTTGTATTCTTATTCTTACAGAAAAATAGCTCGATTTGGTTCCACGTTCATGCAAATGTGTTAGAAAGCTCAGTTAAAAGTTAATAAAATACGTAACATATTCAATTAAAATACTGTACTTAAGCAATAAAAATAATCATAGGCCTCCTCTAACATTTGAAATCAGTATATTGTCCATCTTCTTCGAGATAGTGCTTTCGACAACACAAGTTGGAGTAACTCTTCTCTGATATCGTCCCAGCTTCGCCCAGCTATTAATCTAAAAGTTAAAAGTTATTGAACATAATCGATTTTAAATAATCAAAACACTTACTGCCTGTAAGCAAGATATCTCCACAATGGTTGGTAGTTGATTTCCTACAAAAAACAGAGTAATTATTCGTGGGCATTAACATACTTGAGCCCTAACTACACCCAGTTTATAATTTAAATTACTTAAACAAGTACCTACTACTTACTTATCTGTTGGGGCTGGAATTGGAGCCAGCCCCTTTCCTTTGAAGCGTTTCTTCTTGCTATATGTTGTATTCGTGTTCAAATTGATAAGGACCCATTTCTTTGAGATTATTTGCTTGAAAATCTTTGTAAATGATCACGAAACTTCCACAAATTAAAGCGAAAGCAGTTCTGGCAGTTCTCTTCTCTTCTTTCTACGACAGTTGACAGATCGAAATGACGTGAGTTGTCACTCGGAGGCCCGCCGTAACTCAAATCGCGGCTAAGTTGTAGGGTTGTGTAGGGTTTTCGTTTCGCCGATAAAACAGAACCGTAAAAACAAAATGGCATTTCCGGTAAAAATGCTGTCAAAGGGCCACAATTTTATTTTATTTCTTAAAAAAGGTAAGCGAAGCCACAAATATGTTCCCCGCTTACGGTTAAGCAAATTATGAGCTTTTCAATGATACTACTTTCGAGCCTATTGTTCACAATAATTTTTGACGTTTTTTCTCTTCAGTATGCCTTTAAAAAGTGAAATTACCACCCAAGACTTTCTTCAGTTGTGAACATGAATTCAGGACACCGTTTGCATAAAAACAATCGAAATATGACCCGTATCAACGCATCTTTGATTTTTATTGCAATTTAAGGCGTTATCGCGATTGTCATTTCTCCGGTTTTTTCAATTTTGCTGGCGAATGGTGACTTTTTTCAAACAAAATTAAGAACCAAAAAAGCTTTAAAATTGAGCGAGGAATAACACCGCATAGACAAATTACCAACATTTGAAAACAAAAAAGTTCAAGAACAAATCATATTATTACCGTCCTGTATAACAGGGATCCGATTTTTGGATAATGTCTAAAGAACCATCAGGAGTTGCCTCTTGGTCTGTAACAATACTGTACAAAATTTCAGAATCCTGCGATACACCATTCGCAAGATGTTAAATAAAAACGATTAAAAATGAAGAACTTTGGCGGAGGAATCACAATTATTGACTTAGAAATTTTTGCACAAAACCTCATCATTTGAACAGTAGATTATGTGGTATGAAGGATGTGGTGTCGTTCAGACGCACCCTGTATAGGACACTGTTGCCTGGCGACCAATTTCACAGTTAGAGCTATTACAGCTATTACTAATAATTTGTAACATCTTGTCTTAGGAAGTTTTAAAAGTAGGTAATGCGCTGGAGGCGAAATCTAATGTAAATCTTTTAGAAATCTTGGAAAATTATGTAAATCCGAGGAAATCGTTGAAAACTGTAGAAATTCTAGGAAATCTGGTTACAAGATTTTCTTTTGCGGCGCACCCTCGTATAAAAACAAAAGAATTGACGTTTAACGCGTTTATTGATGATTTCAATAATTCCAGTGTATGATGGAAGTCAGTCCAGTCTACCGGCTGGAAACTAAAGGTGTCCCAAAAAAAACCGAACGGTTTATTTTTGTTTATAACTTTATTATTATTAGACAGATTACCCAAATTTATTCAAGAAAATGTTTACATAGCAGTTTAAGAGCACAAATAAATTGAAGAGAATGGGTCATAGTCATGATTGATAGCAAAATACGTACTATATACAGACATATGTCAAGCAGGGTAAAAAACAAAATTTGATACAGACATAAGAGAATGTTTGTTTACATAGCAGTACAACAGCACAAATAAATTGAAGAAAATGAGTCATAGTCATGATTGCTAGCAAAGTATGTACCACAGACATGTCAAACAGGATATAAACACATTTGATACAGACATATAAAATTAAATATATATACATAAACACAATAAAAGTGATCACATGATTGTTGAAGAGTAAAAATGATAAATGACACATACGAGCAGACACGTCATACCCATGATACGTCATACCCACTGTCTCCTACCTGTCACATGCTCCATATAAATGTCCCTGCTCCATTTTATGGTCTCTGAACACACTTTGATCTTAGCCATAAGGCCGAGAAGCTATTTCCATTTTGATCGCTTCACAGATGGTTCAACTCCATCCAATCAAAAAGTGGCCTTGTAAAAAACTGCCATAAAAAAATTATTAGTGGCGCCATCTGGAAAATGGTTGTCGATTCTAAAATCCTCATCGGTCCAATAATAATAAAGTTATATCTAAAAATAAATCGTTCGGTTTTTTTGGGACAGCCTTTATTTCAATGCTCACTATTGGGATCTCGGAAACTATAAGCGACAGAAGTTAAATTACAAAAAAGTTGGTCTTTTTGAAGGTGATTCAGAATCTGTAAAGAATTCTTCGATATCTTGATCCGTTCCTGAGTTATTCCGAAAAAACTGAAAACTGATTTTAAAGAATTAATCATATCTTCCTAACAGTTGATGCTATTTAAATGAAACTTTAAACTTTTATACTTTTGACAGCTGTCAAGTCAATGGCATTTTCAGAAATTTCCTAGGCCTTCTAGATTTTGAGTGACGACAGTCAACTTTTCTCGCATAGGATATACAAAAAAATTTGCTTTTCAAAAATGTAAACCACTTGACTTTTTTGACAGAACGTCAAAATTCCAAATTGGTATGAATAATTTGTATAATCAGCCTAAAGTTAGGCGGAAAACAATTGCAGAAAGTACACCGACTTTTTAAATTTCTTATGACAGGTGAAAACAATTGGATTCAACGGTAATAAAATAAAACACGTCTTGGCATTGTGTGACTCAAGCTTTGAAAAAAACCCCGGTTAGTTACATGTTTGCAAAGCTAATTTTCTTGTGTATCCTATGGTGTTAAAATCCAATATGGCGGCCATAAGAAAAAGAAAAGTTGACTGTCGTCACTCAAAATGGAGAAGGCCTAGGAAGTTTCTGCCGATGTCATTGATTTGACAGCTGTCAAAAATCTAAAAGTTCCAAGTTTCATTTAAATAGCATCAACTGAACTGTTACACAGTGGTATGAAATAAGAAAATTTTTGGCCAAAATTCATTATCTGCGTAAAAGCATTTATCTTATTGCCTTGGGAAAAATAAGGAAAAAAAATTAAATTGGAAGGGGATGAGAATAGGGGTTGAAAAATCAAATTTAATTTAAACATTATAAAATTTTGGCGAGAGGTATACCAAGTGGGCTAGATAGTGGGAAAAATAAGAAAAAAAATCAAATTGAAAGGAGATGAGTTGTAGGGGTTGAAAAATCTAATTTAATTTAAATATTATAAAATTTTAGCGAGAGGTATACCGAGTGTGCTAGATAGTGGGAAAAATAAGGAAAAAAAATAAATTAAGAATGACGAAGTCATCAACAAACACTAAATAATTGCCGTTTAAGTGCAGTTTAGTGAAGGTAATGTATGATATGTTCAAAAAAGTCCCCTCGACCATCTGACACCTCAACTCAGCTTTCCCAAATGACCCCATTTCAAAAGAACCCTAATTATTCCTACCAATTTACTTCAATTCGGGAGCTGGCAAATTGATTCAAGTTTCAGTCCGAAATACAACAATGGATATGCTTTATTTTGTGTTCGCTGATTAATATGAACAATAATACACACGCTTAGGTCCATCGGCCATATTATAAGCACCTAATTATTTGAAAGAAACATGTTTCAAATCGACCTCTAAAAAAAAGCAAAATTGGACTGTCAAGTCAAGTATTATCAGTGTTTCACATAAATCACACAATTGTTTTCATAGCCTGCTTTGCCGTTTCGTGTATTAGAAAGCAGGCTCAAGCATTTAACAGGGGATTCATCTTATTTTAAAGCGTTTTGTTTATTGCTATAAAATTATATTTTGGCCAAAAATCGGCATTTTCGTACCACTGTGTGTTAGGAAGATATGATTTTTTTTAGAATACCATTTTTCCGTTTTTTCGGAATAACTCAGGAACGAATCAAGATATCGAAGAATTCTTTGCACATTCTTAACCACCTTCAAAAAGAGCAACGTTTTTGTAATTTAACCGAACTTCTATCGCTTATAGTTTCCGAGATCTCAATAGTGAGCATTGAAATAGTTCCCACCCGGTATACAGTAGTAGGCAAAATAGTCTGACTGTATTATTGGCTGTCAGTGTTGACATTCCTGTGAACGCTGCGGAGTGCGGACACGAGTGACAAATAATAAAATGTTAAAACTAACCAAAATGTCAAATGAAAGCGCCCAAAAGCCAAAGAGTTAGTGCATTAAATTGGCAACCCTTAAATCATTAGCTGTGACTAATACTTAAATGCCAAAATGTGCCTTCAAATGAAATCCGTCTATGTAATCTACAATTGTAATACATTGTAACGACCCCGTATTACTTGTACACTTTCTTTGTACTTTCGATTTTAGTGTTTATTCAAATTTTAAACAAATGGGACTTTCATTGGCAAATGCAGATGTTTATATGTTGGGAAAGGTCAGGCAGAGGCTAGCGTTTCTTGGGCTGGGTATTGTGATTGAAATATGTATTTGTGGGTCAATGATACCCGCCAAAATCGCAGGATATGTCGGGCAAAATGTAGCAGCCATTGAAAACAATCGCTGTTCAGATACGTAGCGCTGGTTAGTCGTACAGTAAATTAGAAAATGACAGCTAAACACCCCCTCTAAAGGTAAAAGGAAGACAAGAAATGCTGCAACAGTCGTCAGCTGACATTTCTGAACGCGCTCCAGATCTATGGTGCGGCGCGAGCTTGAGCTTTTTTTAGCCGTAAATTACGGAGTGTTCGAAACAAGTTCAAGGTCTTGAGGGGCATTGTATATTTTGATAATAAAAGCCAACGGAAGATGTACATCAAAGCGATGTGTATCCCTGCAGATGTTCATTTACCGTGAATGACTCATATTGAGGTGGACTCGTGATTTTGGGTGCAGATTATTTGAATCTGCACCTAGTAGTAATGCCGAAGCATGTGTTTCATAATAAAGCAAGTGTGAGCCGGTGTGTCAATTTTAGGTGATGAAATTTTCTGCGTTCAATTGGTTCAGGGTTAAATTTACTCCAAGTCAATTATTTGTATCTGGGGGTTAAACGGGGTGAGTTAGTAGGGTGCAATTTTTGCGTTCAATTAGTCTCTTTCGATTGTAGACAGTTCAAGGGTTAAATTCCCTCCAAGTTAATTTTACGGGTTTGGGGTTGAAGGGGAGGGGTTGCGAAGGTGCAATTTTTTGCGTCCAATAGGCATCTTGCATCAATTTTGTTTTTGATGTTAAATTGAAGCTCGGGATATATGTGATCCTTCCAGATACCTTAAATTCCAATATCTTGTCGGTGGAGCTCAAAAAAAAATGAGAAAGTAGCATTTCCAAACTTCCCGCCAAAAGACCAGCCCAGCCATTCGAACATAATTTTCTTACATGTGACAACGTCGCTGTCTAACCTGACCCGACGTCTTTCATTCATAAATCTTAAATATTTTATAGTAGTCACCAGTACTCTTTGCCAGTGGGTACAAAGGTACAAGATGCCAACCCAAACAACTAATAACATTGTACTTACCTCCTTTTACAACGTTAGAGGTCACTTTTGATCCCTCTTATTGTCAACTGCCAAGGCTGACTTTTCAAATTAATTATTAAACGTCACCCTCAAATAAACTGTTGTCAGATTGCATCCGCTGTACGATTTATGACGTCACAAGTCGTACAACGGCGTTTCTGAATTATTTATTTATTTACAAATAAACGAACGTTTTTAAAATAAAATTGATGTTCGCTGACGATTCCTTGTATCTTTATTGATGCATTTACATTAAAATATCCCGAAATTACGAAATGTGCAAGTAGCCTATTAGTCTACCCCGGTAATAGTTTGTCCAATGGTTAAATTTCCCTAAAGTAAATTTTTTGTTTCGGGGTTGAAGGAGGTGAATTCTATTGGTGTAATTTTTAACCTCCCCAACCAAACAATTTAAAAAAAACGGGAGGTTACTGCAATTGGTTTCGATAGGGGACCAGATCTTCACGGTATGTTACGATATGCTGCGCTCTATGCTACGTAAAAATGTTTGTAAACACTACAGATCAAACTACTTATCCGATTTGGCTGAAATTTGGTAAAAAGGCATTTTATACAAATACAACCCCAACCCCCCTTTTTGACATCACCGCAAGAAAGGCCTTAAAATTGTGCTTCCAATGAATGTATTCAGTATTAGTGCCCTTTTGGCGAAAAGTTCAAAAATTCTAAATTTTTAGCGCACTTTAGAAACACGCTACAACCCAAACCTTTTGGCCGATTTGACTGAAATTTGGTACGTGGAGTTCGTTTTACCCATAGAAGAGTCGGAACAGTTTTTGGAAGTTATCTGCCCACGACAAGTGCCATTTTGGCACATAAAAATTTTGAAAATCTTAAAATATAACGTCACCATTGAAAGATTTTCAAATTTTGGTTCTAAATAAACAGAAAAAAATAATTCACACTTGGTGCCCTTTAGGCGAAAGGAATCAAGGTTTTAGAGGAACATTAAAAATGGAAGTTTCGGCTGTAGTGTGTCATTTCCGTGTCAAATCGATTGCCACTTGAAAATCAAAGATTCACGCGATGGGGAGGCTCCAGCCGCTTCTCTTCTGCATTTTTCCCTTCAATTCAATTACTCCGGTTGTAGGTGGTCCAAGTGTTAAATTTTTTCCAGGACAATTTCTTGTGTTTCGGGATTGAAGGGGGTGAGCTGGAGGGCTGAAATTCTTTAAGTTAATTCATTCTCTGCAAATTGTAACCTTTTTAAGGGTGAAATTTCCGCCATACCAATTTATTGTGTTTTGGGGGTTGAAAGGGGGTGAGAAATGTATGTTTGCAACCCATGATTAACAACCCCTTTATGATTTACAGGTGTGATTTTACATCTGTGGTGTTCCATAATTTCTTGCACATCTAGGGTTCTCTGGTGTTCATAAGTAAATTAACACGATTTAAGAACCCTCTCTACCATAATTAACTGGAAAGAGATTTCCAGTTTCAACCACTAAATTTCATCCCCTATATTAGACCATAATGATCATTTGTCCACCCCTCTACACGTGAGTGTAAATTGCCACACCAAAATCTGTCCTCATGTGTTGAATAGTTTTTAAATAAGAGTGTTGTGTCGAAAACCGCGACCTCTGTGAGAGGTGGGGACTACTAGCTTCCATGATGTCAAAGACATCTAAAGAAAACTAGCGGCTGACAAAGTCAGCTCCGCCCCGGGCTTCGACACTACTCCTGTTTAGCAACAGGTGGCGTGAATGCAATGATTTGATTTTGACAATGAAAAATTAAAAATTCTTCACTGCCAAAATCAAAACGAAAGTAGTGTCGAAGCCCGGGCGGAGCTGACTTTGTCAGCCGCTAGTTTTCTTTAGATGTCTTTGACATCATGGAAGCTAGTAGTCCCCACCTCTCACAGAGGTCGCGGTTTTCGACACAACACTCTTAGTTCGTCGCATTTTCTGTTTAAAGGTTGGCTGGTTTGAGTTTGTGGTTTCATTCGGGGTGCACGACACTGATGAGATCTAAGAGATCGAAACAGCTGTCTGTCGTTCCCTGTTTGAGACCATGAGCTCAAACCAGCCGCTTTCGTTTTGATTTTGGCAGTGAAGAATTTTTAATTTTTCATTGTCAAAATCAAATCATTGTAGTTTTTAAATGTTCGTAATTTCGTGTTTCTGCATTTTGAGGGTTGTAGTGCCCTTAAGGGTGGTTTTTCGCAAATGATGTTTAGTACCTTTCCTGAATCATTGATGGCAAGCTATCGAATTACGCAAATTTCGACCAATACTTATTACGTGATATTTCGAGTTGCAACCCTAATACACCCCAACTGCTCGATTTTGTCAAAAAAAACATCCCTCTGGGGGGGATTTCACAGTCGGCAGTGGTGTACAAATTTTCGGCAGTGTTAGTGGGAAATGTTAGACAGTGGTTGCAAAAATTGGGCAGTGGTTGCAAAAATTGAGCAAATTCGACAGTCGGGGGACTTCACATTCGTCAGTGGTATACAAATTTACGGCAGTGCCCTGAAAATTCGGCAGTGGTGTACAAATTTTTGGGGTGTGAAATGCCCCCCACATCCCTCATAAATTATCGTTTAAATATGTGCGTGTATCGAGTTGCAAACTTCTACGTGCAAGATAATGCGAAGTAGCGAAGTTATATTTTTGTAGTTTTCAACCCCTAAATTTCATCCCCCGAAATTGACACACCCTCACCTTCAACAGACTTGAAGGTTGAATGTGTATGCCAAGTTTCAGTCAGATACTTCTGCTGGTTCTCCAGGTATTGCAATTACTAGTATTTCGGTTTCTCACTCCTAACTCCCACCCCCGTGCTCCGATATGGCCCAAAAGCAATTCCCGCCGAGATTTTCAGGGTATCCAACGTGTACAAAATTTCAGCTCGATATCTGCTTTCGTTCTCGAGTTATGCGACGGACAGAGTAGAGGGACGGCCGAGCGAGCGAGCTCACTAACACTAAAAAGTAAAGTAAAAAGTAACACTAAAAAGTAATCGATATAAATCTGAAAATTTTGAGATGGTAACTTAAAATTTTATGATATTTTTAACATCCGAACTTAAAATTTTATTATCGCATCGTAAAACTTAGAGATGTCAGCTTAAAATTTCATGAAGCCTATATTATGTATACAGGGTGTCACAGGCTCTTTGCATACCCCCATTTCTTCCCTTATTTTTTGGAGTAAATTTTTTAAAACTTGGATGATCGAATATACTAAATAATTACCTACATATCAAAGGCCATTTTCTGACATAGAAGGTAACAGCCATAGGTTTTATGATCAGGTTGAGTTTAACAAAACGATCTTTTAATCAGTACTCTATTTTTTTTATGTACCATAATGATGGTACCGAAGTTACCACTTGAAAGTACAATTGTAGACCATTATCAAGGTATAAATAAGTACAATTTTTCCCAATCAGACCCATTACGGCATAATTTAACACTTTCAAAATAATTACATATTATTAAAAATAAAAAATGTGACAGGTAATTGTTTGTTTTAAAACTGACAACCAGGTGGCATTTTTGTAAATTTTCTTTAAATATTCACTCATCAGTACAGTTTTACCATAAAAATCATTTCATCATTTATTTTGACTACCTAGGGGACAATAACGCACTTTGCTTCCTCAAATGAGGTGAGCAACGCCCACTTTTAACCGGCTGGAAAAAAAAATCAATTTATCTCTAATTAACTAATTTAATAGCACTAGGTAAGGTAGCTATGAAAAAAAATGACAATAAGGTTTTCGATCCGGCAATGCACTGTTATCGAAATCGATAATAATAATATGCCCTTTTCCTAAGAAAAATTCAAAAACGGTTTTGCCCCTAAAATGTAAATTTTCGAAAAAATGGCACATTACTTTTTTCGAAAAAATGGCGCTAAGGTTTTCGGTTTGAAAAAAAAACTATCAAATCCGGTGATGAAAATATACAGATATACATAGGTTTTTTCACGGCACCGATTTTTGGCCAAAAGGGCCCCAAGTGTGACTACATTTTTAGAAGCAGAATAATTAGGAAAACTTTCATATGGGGTGGGGACGTGAAAAATAGGGGTTTGAATTTAATTTTTTAAAAGTGGATGTGGCAAAATGGCACTTCCTGTGGGCCGATTTAGCCCAAAACCGTTTCAGTTTTTCCGAAATCCATTAGATGTCCACGTTCCAAATTTCAGCCAGATCGGTCCAGTTGTAGATGTTTTTGGCGATTCGATTTTTCTGAATTTTTCGTTCGATTCCAGTAACTACTCCGCGGAGTGTGTAGAAGCCTTTATTACCTAATTGCACTTTCAAATCGTGCGTCGGTACCATTATGGAACATACATACCATATCAAGAAAAATTTTAATTTTTGCAGCGTTAGTTTATGGTATGGTCTATTGATATAAGCAGGGAGGGGTTACAATTTTCCAAATTCATCAAATGTTGCTAAGCAAAATATTTAAAGGAAACCTAATTGATGACGTATGTGTTAGCAGATCTCACCTTTCTGTACAATTTCTTGGTGTAAGAACACGGATGACAACTAGATGAGAGATGTGTCACTTGTTTCTATTAGAAAATTAGATTTGACATTGACGAAATTAAACAGGAATGAAATGGACAGGTGCTCGTACTTTTCCTGAGAACGTAGCTCATACGTCATCAAAATTAATATTTCATTTTATGGCCTTAGGACTAGTTATATTAAAAAATGCAAAAACACGTCAGAGCTCATTTTAAAACGTCTTTCAATCAGAACAATAATTGAAAGGCACCGTAATTCCCCATTGGGCATAATACATATGTTTTCATTTTCCTGATTAACGTCTTTGGAGTTTTTATTGACTGTAGCTGAATCCCAAGCAATACTATATTATGTAAAAGCAATACAAAGCCACACAAAGGCACTTTTACTCCGTATAACATATGCTATTTTTTCTTCAAACGCAGAAAATTCATTAAAAGGGATGTTTTTGATTAAATTGTTACTCAAATCTTTAAGAATAAGCTTGGTTTGGTATGGGACGCGATTACCGAAGATTCACAAAGTGGTGTGAAAGGAAGAATGCCACTACCTACTCCGGCGGCCGAAAAATTTTTTTTACACCGCCGGAGTAAAAATTATGTACCTTATTGCTATGACGTAGAAATGTTACTTGCCATGACGTAGAAATGTCACTTTAACATTGTTTTTTTGACGTTTGAAGAAAAAATTATTTTTAGACACATTAGCTATCCCCATTTTCAGTTATCGAAGAAAAAGCCTATTTGCAATTTGTGTGCCTAAAATTAATTAATAATTCAAGAAGTCTTTTTGATTGAAATTAGGTAGCAACAGAATCCTTCTTTGGGAAAAGGCAAGACCAAGGTAGTTTTCTATGTAAATAACCTCACGTAACCTTCACGGAAACCCCATATTGATATGTATTGTTTTATTCGAACAAACCCCATTTGAAATCCCATCAGGCCTATTTTTTTGGCACACTTCAGTTCATGGCCGTTATCTTGGGTTGTCCTTGGGTTATTTTTACATTTCGTCAAAGCCTGTCCACCTTTGACGCGATCTAATCTCGAAGGAATGTTAACAACTGTTTCCTCTTTTATCTCGATCCGAAAATATGTCCCGGAAAAAATTATTTACGATCTAGCCGACTGGAATAAAATTAGGTGATACATATTTTTTATCTCCGAGTAGTTGTAGTTTTCTAGATCGACCTCGCCAACACCATAAACCGCGTAAACATTGCTTTATCCTCCCACTAACTCACTTTTAATCGAAAAATAAACATATCTCTTCTTAATCCAAACATTCCTCTCATATAGCGGCCCAACAATGACAGAATTGACAGATCGCATGCCACTCGTCTGGAACTCTATAAAAAGTACGTCGCCAGAAAGTCCCAGCAGTTAATTAATGAAACAGGGAGCGGAATTCTTGTTAATAGCCGACGCGATTTTCTGGAGTCAAAATGAAGAAGTGGACGTGTATTTTTGGTCTGTGGAGTTCCGTGTGCATCATGCAGATTGTCTTGTTGCTTTTGTCGGGATAAATGCACTCGGTTTTTAAATCCCAGAGTGTCTCCTGTTCGTAAATAGACGGCGGTATTTTTAGAATGATTTGGGTGTCGCTTGGCCGTCAGGGATATTCGTTACGCAGGGGCGAGTGGGTCACGATATTGAAAGAATCACGGACTTTTGATAGAAGCGGGCGTAGGAAGGACCCCGGTTGTGAGCCTTAGATGAAAGTCGAAAGTTTCAGATTCTTTTTGTCAAAAATTTTCTATAGACGTTATTGTTGTGAAGGTGACCTCCGCAGATCTTGATCTTGTCAACTATTGCAGCAGTTTTTAGAAAGGGTTGAGAAGACCTTTTGCCTCCGGTGTAACCTTAGGTAAATTTAAAGGTCAATGTTTTCTCTGTTAGAACGTCTTACATGTTCTAAAAGGTATCTGGTATTAGAGTGGTCAGCATAATAGGATATAGGTATGTTACGAAGGCAAATTGTCACTTGTAATAATAATACCTAATAATACAAGAAAAATGAGTTTAAAACTGGTTTTCATTTTAATCCCCGAAAAACAAGACAAATTAAAGTAATTTGGAACTAATAATCACGAGAAAAATTCACGACGCTTAAGCATAGAATCTCAAATGAAAACGAAGACTCAACACTGGATCAGTTTTCTAAAAGATATAAATATTTGTTAATTAATTTAGGAGCTACGTAAGAAAAACAGTGTTCATATTTTTATTTTATCCTATATTGTTACTATAGTAATAACTGCATAGCAACGAGTTGCGTTAAGATGCTCTTAACACCACTAGTGGTGTTAAGAAATTATAACACAACGAATGTTTAAATACTATTTAATATTACAAACTGAGTTACAAATCAATAAGATAAATTCAAATTAAGAATTTTCTTCATTGGGCGACCTCTTTATTGGCATTTCGGTGCCGTTGAAACGAAGATTAAATGTGCAATTTTGCAAATTACTGAAGCTTACCCCGCCAAAACAATGCGACGCAGGCTTAATGGTATTCGAAGAAGACGAAGAGGATGTTGATTGAAAATTCAGAGAAACATCTGAGTTATTAGTTCCTTGGATCATATGGGCAATTTTTTTTTTCATTTCTAAGGAATCCTCAACGTATCTCTCGGCAACACTTGAGCTCTTCCAACCACCATGACGTTTCAAAACACTTATATCTGCGCCCGAATCAGCTAACAAACTTGCTGATGATCGTCGAAATGCATGACCGGTGTATAATGACGGCTCTGGCAATTTTAAAAAAGCTGCAACTTTTTTGCCCATATCACCGAAAGAATTGATACCAATTCTTTGAACTGTACATTTGCCGTTTCTACAGCTAACAAAGAAATGGTTGTGAGAGATATGTTGAGGCCTCATATTTTTGTATTTTCGAATAATGTCCAAATATTTCACCCCACCTCCATCAACAACAGTGAACATTCGGCTGCGTCCCGTTTTTGTCTTCGGAAGAGTGACAACTAGAGATGTTCCTGCATCAACAACGGCATCGACAGTTAGGCTATACAGCTCCTCTCGTCTGCAACCTCCATAAATTCCAAAAATTGTTGCAACCTGTAAATTTCAAGTATTAATTTTGTGAACGAATCGTCACGTCACGTATACTTTATAAGGCAAGAAATCGTCATCAGAAGCATCTAATAAGAATGCTTTAATCTGCTTCATTGTAAAGGTTTTTGCTTGCTTCGGTACATGGCCTGCACTGTTGCGTTTCATAAAAGATTTGACCACTGCATAGGAGGAGATGTCAATATTTTCGTTAGTCAGCAACATTGTTTTTAGCATCGACAGTTTTGTCCACACAGACGAAGGTTCATATTTCTTGGACTGAAAAGAAGTTAACCTTAGTGATCCGAATAGTAACCGCTATAACACTTACCAGTTCTGAAACATATGCTAAGATTACGTCTTCATCCACATTCTCAACTTTATTAACCCTTTGCCAGTTTTGAAAAAGATCGATTTCTTTACGATACCTGTCACTTGATTTGGATGGGATTAACATTTTTCTTGCGGCGTCCGCTTTTTCTTTTATGGCTTCGCTCATTGTGCGAAATAGAAATTGCGAGCAAAATTTTTTGACAAGCAGCAATGTGATAAACAATTCCCGAGATACCGGTTGTCTAGGATTTTAGCGTAGGTAACCACAATTTCATAATAATAATGCGTGTGGAGAAAATCGGTAAATAAATGGTTTTGAAAAGAAATCCAAAAATATTTTAGGATGAAATAAAACGTGTTACGATGCACGTAACGTTATGTTCTTTTAACATTACTCGAGAATTTAAAGCACTCGCTACGCTCGTGCTTCAAACTATTCTCTCGTAATGTTAAAAGTATCATAACGTTACTAGTATCGTAAATATCTATTATGAGTGCGATGACTAGGTATGTAATATAAATCAGCATTTCTGAGGTTACTGCAATGAATATCTTAACGTTTTCGTAAAAGTTCATATAAGAAATATACAGGTTGTCGAAATTTCAGCAAAATAAAACAAATACTGCAACAGGAAAACGAAAGATATTTTCAAAAGATTCCTATTGTTATAATACGGCTTTATTGAATCAGTGTAAGGTACAGCAAAACAACTGTTTTAGTTTCCCGCATGTTCTGATGTAACTGGCTGAATTTGATGTAAACTTTTGCCGCACAAATCATAGTTATAATTTGTTTTTATATTTTAAAATAATGTATTAATTTTGCATAACATTGGAAAGACCCATTGTCGGTTACAAGTGACAAATGTCGGTTACAAGTGACAGTTGTCAGAGTTATCAGTGGAAATTTTCAGTTTACAACTGACGATTACAATTTGCTATTGGAACAAAGTCTTTTTTCATGAAAATTTTAAAAACTTAGCTTTGACCCCTCTGTGCCTTGGTTCCTGAGACCTCAAAACGTATAGATCCGGTCTTATCTCGAATTCGAAAAGGGCCCTAGTTATTAGTGACTGCTTGGGAGAATTTTCTTTTTTTTTGTAGTTTTGGAAAGAGGAATGCTCAATTCAAATCCTTGAAAGATAAAAGAAGAGTAATTTTTAGTTAAGAAAATATAAATTTTCAAAAATCAGTAATTTTAAGTAATTATCCTATGCAATTTGGTTCAAAACCAAGCTGATTTCTTGCCGTGTAGTACGAACAGATAACCATAATGTGAATTTGCAGATAATTCACATCATGCTATTTCATATATGACACATAACAACCTGATTTAAGCAACAATATAGGCCCATCCTATTCATATTACATAATTTTGACATCGCCATCTTGAAATGCAGGTTCAATTTAAAGTGTGACTGCTTGGGCCAATTTTTTTGCATTTAGTCTTAATCGATTCAGGAGATTATAATTCATGCCCATAAAAAAAATTAATAAAGAGTAATTTTTCGTTTTCAAGATATACAGGTTTTTTTTTTAAATCTTTGCTTCTTGAATATCTTCGGACGTAAAAAATATATTGAAATGAAATAAACGCTGATCAGCTCCGCATGTACAGGGGGATACCTTCGCGCTTGTATTTTTGTAAAAACGATAGCTTCAAAATGAGGGGTCATGAATACGTTGCACATCGGTGTTGGGGCACCCTGTATTGTTACTCTCGACTTATAATATTACTTTTGCAAACATCTGATCCCACTTACACTAAAAAAAATAATTTGGTCATTTTCGACTGGGCCGAGAATTCGCCCTTAACGTATAGGGCCCTTTTGTGATTTCAGTAACCTCCTTTTTTTTAAATGGTGAAGTGGAGTGGAGAGGTTAAAAGGAGGCCTTGTATTTCAAATTTTAAGTTGATGTGCTAAAATTGTGCTTCCCGTGGACTAATTGCTTCCAAAAACCTTTCAACCTTTCAACGGGTCACCCAATCCCCATGTACTAAATTTCAGTAAAATCGATCCAATAGTGTGGGATATTAAGTGCTTTTTTTTAGTGTTATTAAAAAAATTAATTTTTTTCCCAAAGGGCACTAAATGTTGCTAATTTTTGTCTTATAGAAAACCAGAATTTGAAGACCTTTCTGATGGTGAGAATACTTTTTCAAAAACTTGTTTTGGATGGTGAAATGAGAGTATATTTAATTTTGAAAATTGAATGTGCAAAGTTTCAGCCGAATCGGTCCAGAAGTTTGGGGTGTATCGTTTTTAAAGTACGGTAAAAATCTTGTACATTTCAGTTTCTGTCAAAAAGGCGTTAAGAGTGAATACATTTTTAGAAGCAGAATTTAAAGGTCCTTTTTATGGTGACGTGAAAAATGGGGGTTTGCATTTAAAATTTAAAAGTTGATGTGCCAAAATGGCATTTCCGATTGCACGATTGGCTCCAAAAGCTTTTCAGGTCTAAATTAGGTTACGAGATGCCTATGTTCCAAATTTTAGCCAAATCGGTCTAGTAGTTTTGACTGTGGCGTGTTTACAAACTTTTTTGGATTCCTGAAACCTCAAAACGTGGAGATCTGGTGTTATCTCAATTTCGAAAATTTTGGTGATTGCAGTAACCTCCCTTTCTTTCAATTACTGACTGCCCTTTATGCAAAAAGAAATTCGGAACATTAAAATCACTCTTTAGCCCCAACTAGGTAATAGATCAATCTGGTACATCAACTTTAAGATTTTACATAGCACCATTCGCAAGATAATTAAACAACTCAGGAGTGTCGTTCTCCACTCGCTTGTCCATATTAGTGCCGTAGCAGAATGCGGAGGTACTCTTGTCTTAGCTTATTCGCTCGCTCGCTCGCTCCTCAGTCTGTCCGTCAGATAACTTGAGAACGGATTGAGATATCGAGCTGAAACTTGGTATACGGCTTTGCCTCCCAAAAAGTAAGGCGGGGATTGCTTTTGGGCCATATCGGACCAAGGGGGTGGGAGTTAGGGGTGAAAAACCGAAAAACTATTAATTGCAATAACTCGAGAACTACTGGAGCTATCTTACTGAAACTTGGTATGCATGTTCTTCCTTCAAGTCCGTTGAAAGTGAGAGGGGTGCCAATTTCGGGGGATGAAATTTAGGGGATGAAAATCTCAAAAAATGTGATAATTCCGCGAGGGTTGCACGCATCTATCTAAAACTCAACATACGCATATATTTCGATGAAACCTCACGGGGGATGTTTTTTCCGCAAACTCGGATTGAGGGTGTGGAAATTTGGGGTTGTAACTCAAAATTTTGCTTAATAAGTATTGGTCGAAATTGGCGTTATTCGATAGCTTTTCGTTAATGGTTCAAAAAAGGTGTTACTCATATTTTACGAAAAACCACCCTTAAAGGCGCTACAACCCCTAACATGCAAAAATACAAAAATACGAGAACTCAACAACCACTCAGCGTATCAACGCAGAATTTGATGCGGTAATTTTCAGTGACTCTGGAGGGGGATGGACGAATTTTTACTAACATCCAATAAAGGGGATGAAATTTAGGGGTTGAAACTTGAAATTTCTTCAAGTAAATGGTAGTATAAAATTACGGGGTTCGATAGATTTCTATCAACCATTGAAAAAAGTCTTATGAGTTTTCAACCTAAAATCAACCCCTAGGCTACTAACAACCCCTAACGCTTTGTCAGTGGTTAAATAGGTTTTATTTATTTTTACTGAAATTCTATTGACTTATTTATGAACAACCGAAGTAAGCAAATACACAAAGAGTTATGTAACAGCGGAAAAATAAATTCACCCCTGTAAATCATAAAGGGGTGAAATCTTAGGGGATTGAAACTGAAAATCTATTAATTGCTATAACTCGAGAACTGCTGAAGGTATCTTACTGAAACTTGGTACGCATGTTCGACCTTCAAGTCTATTGAACGTGAGGGGGTCCCTAGTTGGGGGATGAAATTTAGGGGATGAAAATCTCAAAAAAAGTAATAACTCCGCAAGTGTTGCACGCATCCATCTGAAACTCAACATACACATATATTTCGATGAAACCTTACAGGGGATGTTTTTTTCGGAAAATCGGAAGGAGGGGGTGGAAATTGGGGGTTGTAACTTAAAATGCTGCTTAATAAGTATCGGTCGAAATTGGCGTCATTCGATAGCTTTCCGTTAATGATTCAAAAAAGGTGTTAATCATATTTTACCAAAAACCACCCTTAAAGGCGCTACAACCCCTAACATGCAGAAATACAAAACGTCGGATAACTTGAGAACATTGAATGAGGTGTCGAGATCAAATTTACTATACGGCTTTGTGCCCTAAAAGTAAGGCGGGGATTGCTTTTGGGCCATATCGGACCAAGGGGGTGGAAATTAGGGGTTGTAACCCACAATTCCGATCTATAAGTATTGGTCGAAATTAGCGTCATTCGATAGCTTACCGTTAATGATTTAAAAAAGGTGTTATTCATACTTTGCAAAAAAGCACCCTCAAAGGCGCTACAACCCCTAATATGCGGAAACACAAAAATACCAGAACTTCAAAACTGTTCGACGTATCAATGCAGGATTTGGTGTTCTAATCTACAGTGACATTGTAGGTGGATGAGCAAATTTTCATTACGATCTAACAAAGGGGGTTAAATTTAAGGGTTGAAACTGGAAATTTCTTCAGATAAGTGTTGTATTAAATCACAGGGTTCAAAAGACTTCGTTAATCATTGAAAAAAGGTCTTATGAGTCTTCAACCTAAAACCAATCCTTAGGGTACTAACACCCCTAACCTCGATATGTGAACCCACAAAAAGCAAAATTTCCGCAGACCGCTTCTTTTTAGTGTAATTTTCGAAAGTTCTACTTTACTACAGTCACTTTTCACCCCCTTAACTTTTCATCCCCCTTCACAATTTTGCAACCCCTCGAACGTTAAATTGGCCAAATTCGTGCAATTTTGTCTTTCTTCGGTAATAAATTTTACTCTTTTGGATAATATTTACATTTTTCACTTTTTAACACCACTGTGCGTCTGCGGAGGCACTACTACTAGGTGCAGATTTATAAAATCTGCACCCGACTCCACCAGTAAATTCAGCTCGCCCCTACATACACATTAACAAGGTAAACATCTACAGGGACACACATCGCATTGATATACATCTTTCGTTGGCTTTTAGCTTAGAGATTGAAATTGTACTTTACTCTCTACTTACATAAATAGCTATTAAAATCGCTAGGGTTGTTCATTTGACCGGTTAAATTCTTTTTGGTTAATTGACCAAGTTGTAAAAAAAATATAATATAGTTATTCTGGAAATTATTTATTATAGAAAAAAATTTTATTTACGCAATCATCCAATCAAAAAGTATTGCATTAACAATAACATACACAACGATAAAAAAAGCATTAGTCAAAGTTTTGTCCTTCTCATTTAATAAACGGTTAACAATTTTCAAATAAATTTGGCATATTTGAGCATAAATGAGCATTGTCTAACCGGTGTCAAGGAGTCTTTAACAGAAAAGTTATTTCTAAATTGGACAGCGCGGCTATTATGTAATTAGCAATAGTGATCCAAGCGCCAAAATTTTCGTAGTCTTAAAAACGAATATTATGCACTTACTTATTTTATAATTTTAGGCTTTTCAAAGCATTTTTGAGTGAGATTGCATTTTTGCCGCTTGGATCCTTATTGGTAATCGCCGTCCAATTATCACTATACAGGGTGTCTCAGAACGATCGCACTAAATTCTAACGGAGTATTCAGGATTAAATTCTGAGTCGATCCGTGTTTTTGAAAATTTCCAGGGTACAGTAGTTCCCGAGTTATAAGAGATTTAAGAGAACCAATCAGATTTCAGCTCTTAATTACTTTACAACTTAATTTATTGTTATATGCACTATTTCCTAGGTAACAAGATACACCAATATAAATTTTCATTGATAGTATCTTGTTACCTAGGAAATAGTGCATCTAACGTTAAAGTACCTTATGGAGCAACTCAAAGCTGAAATCTGATTGGTCCTCTTAAATCTCTTATGACTCGAGAACTATTGGTCCCTGAAAATTTTCAAAAACACGGATCGACTCATAATTTACTCCTGAATACTCCATTAGAATTTGGTGCGAGCGTTCTGAGACACCCTGTAGTATAATGACTGCCCCTTAAGACTTGACATGCCGGTACCAATCTCAATACACAAGCAAAATGGGCAGCTACGGAAGCGGCTGGAACCTCCCCACTTGGTGAATGATCCAATCCTGTCACTAATATCACGTAAATTTTACTATTTACTATACCTAAGTTTTACTCCACCAAACCTGATCGTTTTCTGTGATTTTTCTAAATTTTACGATCTTTTGCCAAAGGGGCACTAAGGTTGAGTACAATTTTGAAAACTAAATTTGAAGAATTTCCATGTGCTGATAGAGAAAATGAGAGTTCTTTATTCAAATTTCAAAGTTGATATGCCAAAATGGCACTTACCGTTCGCCGATTGCCACCAAAATGAAATTAGCTCTTCGGCGGGTAACGGTATCTCTACCTACCAAATTTTAGCCAAATCGATCCTGCAGTTTGGGCTGTAGCGTGTTATTTGATGTTTCTTCGAAACTTCGAATTTTTCGATTTTATGCTAAAAAGGCACTAAGTGTGAGTACACTTTCAGATACAGAATTTCAAGACCTTTCATGTGCGGATAAGAAAAATTAGTGTTCATTAGTTAAATTTCATAGTTTACATGCCAAAACGGCACTTGGCATCTGCGGATTCGCAACAAAATTAACTGGGCTCACCAGAAGGCCAACACTAACCTGCATACCAAATTTCACTAAAATCCGTTCGGTAGTTTCCGAGAAATCGTGCTCACATACGTACGTACATACGCACGTACGTACGTACATACGTACATACACACAGACATTTTTTAAAAAACCCTTTTTTGTGATCCTGGGACCTTGAAACGTAAAGATCTGGTGTTATCTCAATTTCGAATTTTGGAGTGATTGCAGTAACCTCCCATTTTTATATGGTTGTGGGGAGGTTAACAAGATGGACATGCTGTTGCCGTCACGTTTTAAAAGATTTTGACCGATTTTGACCCGTAGGGTTGCCACCGTACGCGTTTGAAGCGTACTGTTACGTTTTTAACCTCCCCACAACCATATAAAAATGGGAGGTTATTGCAATCACTCCAAAATTCGAAATTGAGATAACACCAGATCTTTACGTTTCAAGGTCCCAGGATCACAAAAAAGTGGTTTTTAAAAAATGTCTGCTAATGACGCTAAGTGCCTTTTTGGCATGTAAATTATGAAATTTGACTAATGAACACTAGTTTTTCTTATCAGCACATGAAAGGTCTTGAAATTCTGTATCTGAAACTGTATTCCCACTTAGCGCCTTTTTGGCATAAAATCGAAAAATTCGAAATTTCGAGGAAACATTGAATAACACGCTACAGCCCAAACTGCTGGATCGATTTGACTGAAATTTGGTAGGTAGAGATGCCGTTACCCGCCGAAGAGCTGATTTAATTTTGGTGGCAATCTGGCATATCAACTTTGAATAATGAACTCCCGTTTTCTCTATCGGCACATGAAGTCTTCAAATTTTGTTTTCAAAGTTGTATTCAAACTTAGTGCCCTTTTGGCAAAAGATCATTCACCAAGTGGGGAGCTTCCAGCCGCTTCCGTAGCTGCCCATTTCTTTTTTTTTTTCAGAAATGATGTGTACGCTGTACGTTTGCTTTTCCCGAAATGCTCAAAATATACGCTTTTTGTTTAACTCTTTGGCCTTAAACTTTTGGACTAACTATACAGGGTGTCCCAGAACTCGCGGAAAATCTGTTGATGACAGACTCCTGAACCGAATCTGAGACGAATTTTCCTTTGCGAAAATTGCGAGGGTTCAATAGTTTTCAAATGGGAAGCAATTCAAATCGTCCAATCAGAATGTATCCCTTAATTAAAGGGTAAGGTACAATAAGGATGTTGCTGGGGTTACAAAAATAATTGTTGCACTCCCTTATTGTTTGCGCTTTATGATTTTATGTGTATCCCAGCAACATTTTACATCCTTTTACTTTACCTTTACCGTCTAATTCAGAGATTCATTCTGATTGGCGGACTACAATTGCTTCCCATTTAAAAACTATTGAGCCCTAGCAATTTCCGCAAAGGAAAATTCGTCTCAGATTAGTTTCAGGAGTCTGCCAGTAACAGATTTTCCGCGAGTTCTGGGACACCCTGTATAATCGCTAAAATCACAGCCTCATCGTACTTTCCTAATAATTGTTGATAAAACTCTGTGACTGTGGCCTTCTTTGTTCAGGAATCACTATTTATATAAATAATCGCAAAATCGGTAAAAATTTTGCCTTATTGAAGTTAACTTTTTGATTCTTCCTCTGAAATCTGAAGTGCTGGGAAAATACGCAACCTTGAAATCTTAAAAAATTTTCGCGTGTGCCTGCTCCATTATTGCCTTTTCACTTGGAAAATTCGATATCCTTTTGAGTTCACAAATATGCACACCCCCCTCCCCCCAAGTCATACCCTAAAGCTAAGGCCCTGTGAGGGGGAGGGGGCGCAAAAAATTGAAGACCCCCCCCCTGGCTGAGTTTCTAATGAGTACGCGCGCGGACAAATGAAAAAGTGGCAACCCTATGACCCGGTCAAAATGTACTTGGTCAAAATCGGTCCAATTCTCGGTCAATTGGCCAGGTACAACTCTAAAAATCGCAAATTTTTGGATCTTTCGGGAGAACTCGGGGACCGGTCAAGATCTCGGGGAATTCCCCTCAGATTCATAATCGCCAAGAAATAATGTCGCAAGTAAGTCACGCTTCCCGACGCCGCCACTGCCACTCCCGCCTATTACACAAATCACCTGAGTAAGCCGACAATCGCTCATTGTTTGAAACAGAGGCGCGTTCCTAAAATAGAGGATAATTATTAATACGCCCGTCCTTGTAGGTCTCCATCAACGGCATAGAAGTGATGACATATCTGATAGACAGGCTTAGAGCCGGCTTCAGACCGTACCTCCAAACAGTATTACCTAACGTGATAGACAGATTGGGCGATTCCAAAGACACGGTGCGCGAAAAGGCCCAACTCCTCATCTCGAAACTGTTGGAGAGGAACGCGATCTCGCCCCAACACCTCTTCGAGAAGCTGAAGCCCTGCTTCGCGCACAAGAACGCGAAGATACGCGAGGAGGTCCTCACGTGTCTAGTTAACACCCTCAACGAGTGAGTGGCACGATCCACCCTCGATCGGTTTCCAAATAATTTTTTTCTGTGCAGGCACGGTGCCCATTCGTTGACGCTCAACCGTTACATCGAGGACATCGTCAAGTTGCTGTCCGATTCGTCGGAGAAGGTGCGCGAGACCGCCCTCAGCACCCTCGTGGATCTGTACAAACATGTCGGGGAGAAGCTGAGGGTCGACCTCGAGAGGCAGAGGAGGAATCTCGAGTACTCCAGACATCTGACGCAGGCCAAGTGGGAGGTGCTTTCCGCGAAGTTCGACAGAGTCAAGGACAGTGGGGAGCTTATGCTGACGGCTTCCAGGTCCATCGAATGTAAGTACATACATGTGTGGAAACAATATTTGGGAGACACTAAAAGCCGCCTCATTACGAGGGTTGTAACTGTGACAATGACGCCCCGCTGAGTGAACAAACCCAGACGTTTGGCTAGTGGATATTTTAAAATTCCCAAGGTGGGCCAGATTTGCGAATTTTCACTATCTAACAAGCACAAATCGGTTGATTATAGATAATGAAATACTACTAAAATCATTGCACAGGCACCCAAGCAACTCATACAAGAATAAAGTTTTGATCATTCTATCTCTATGCTAATGACAATGATAATGAGATTTTGCCAGTAGTGGATCGTCTGCAATTATCGAAATAGCCCCTATTTGAGGGAGAGTTGATGCATTGACACTTCAGTCTTAGCATACACTGTTTAGTGAATTATTCTTGGTTTTAAAACTAAAATTGTCGAGTACGGCCCGTGGGAATAAATTTAAAATACCCACTATAGTTAGTAAGCACACCAGACCTGTGTTTGTCCATGCAGCGGGGCATCATTGTCACAGTTATAACCCTCGTAATGAGGCGGCTTTTAGGTTCTCCCAAATATTGTTTCCACCAGCTATACAGGGTGTCCGGAAATAACGATGAAATATTTCGGGGGGTGATTCTACAACTCAAAATATGCAAAAAAGTTCCTATAAAGATGTGTCCGGAAATCGTTCCTAAGGGGGCTACGGCCTTCTGAAGGGGGCGCCTCAAATTCGGTTTTTATTGAATAAATCAGGAACCGCTTAAGATACAGTGACGACTTTTTGTCCATTATCTAACATCAGTAAGCGCCATCAGATTATGGTATCTACCAAAAGCAGATTCAACCAGGGGCGTGGAAAATAGGGGGGGCTTCAGCTTTTCCCAACCAAATTTTTTTACGTGTTATTTTTTAGACAATTAATATGGTTTCCTGACTAAAATTACATAAAAAAGCTTCTCTTGTTATAACACCGTAGGATCAACCGTTTTCGAAAAAATTAGATTTAAAAATCCATTTGCATTTCCTAGGCTTATCCAGCTTATCAAACGATTTTTATTAAATTACAAAACTGAGCTGATTTTAAAAATTAGTATCTAAAGTAATCTAATGTTGCTTATCGATGTCAGATAGTATGCAAAAACTTAATAATTGACAAAATCAATACCAAATTTTGAGCGCCCACTTCAGGGGGCCGTACCCCCTTAGGAGCGATTTCCGGACCCATGTTTACAGGAACTTTTTTTTATATTTTGAGCTGCAGAATCACCCCCCGAAATATTTCATTGTTATTTCCGGACACCCTGTATACCGGGTGATTCAATTTGGTATTCGCCCCCCTGTAACTTCTTTATTTCGAGAGAACCTACAGGCTGTCCCGTAACTAGGCTGCAATATTTTACCAGTGCGTTCTACGATCAAAATTAGGACTAAAAGTTCAGTAAACATTTTTCGAAAAATCCAAAGGGAGCCTCAAAGGGAGTCAAAAAATAGTTATTTCTTCAATTTCTGAGGAACGGCTTACGATAAAGTCAGGAAATTTTAAACTTTGTCGTAGATTTTTGTGCTGAACAAGACTGATGTGATGGTTTTTGGCAATAGTTTCAGGGACGTGCGTGAGTGGAGGGGTCGCGGACATTTTTGAATCGAACTTCTTTGTACGACACCCTGGGTCAATTGTGAGCACAAATTTGAATTCCCCATACATTTTTACGTAAAAAAGGTGCTCTAGTTGAAACTCGATAGCTCAAGCCGTTTTCGGGGAAAATCGATTTGAAAGTTCAATTTCGTGGTATAAAAGTGGGTAACTGTGGCAGTCAAAATACCTACAATTATCACATGCTGCGTGATCAGCAAAAAACAAACAAGTTTAACCTACTTGCATCTCACATGCCTGAAATTCCAAAGAAAATCACAAGAAAACGAATTTTCCATACTCTATCCCATCAATTTTGTACATTTTCGGCGTGGAAAAAGAACGTCAAATCGATTTTCCTCAAAAAACGGCCTGGGTTATCGAGTTTCAACTAGAGCACCTTTTTTACATAAAGATGTACAAGGAATTCAAATTTGTGTTCATAGTTGACCCAAGATGTCGTACAAAAAAATTCAATAAAAAAATATCCGCGGCCCTCCACTCACGCACGTGTCTGAAATATACGACAAAGTTCAAAATTTCGTGACCCTATCGTAAGCTGTTCCTCAGAAATTGAAGAAATGACTATTTTTTTACTCCCTTTGAGGGGTCCTAGCTCCCTTAGGATGGATTTTTCGAAAAATGTTTAGTGAACTTTTAGTCCTAATTTTGATCGTAGAACGCACTGGTAAAATATTGCAGCCTAATTACGGAACACCTTGTAGATACAAATAAACCCATATATATTTGTGAATCGCATTGCAAAATCTACTAGGTGACGTCATTAAATCGTCATATGTCAAAATTACGATAGTCAACTTTTTTTTGTCAAACGACACCTGTTGATTTCTTAACGGATTATTATAGACATTTACTTTCTAAGTTCAAGTATGTACCTAAAGAAAGTTTATACTTTCATAATAACAATTCCGAGAAAAAAAAAGGCAGCAGAGAAGCGGCTGGAACCTCCCCAACGCGGCGGTCTTTGATTTCCGTGACTTGTGTTTAAGATTTTATAGTTGATATGCCTAAATGGCACTTCCTGTGAACCAATTGCTCCCAAAAGCCTTTCAGCTCTTCAACGGGTCACCTCACCTCCATGTACCAAATTTCGGACAAATCGATCCAGCAGTTTGGGCTATAACGTGGTTTCAGTGTTATTACAAAATTTCGATTTTTCTACCCAAAGGGTACTAAATGCGAATGAATTTTGTCTAATTTAAAACCAGAATTTGAAGACCTTTCTAATGATAACAATAAATCTTTCAAAAAGTTGTTTTTGATGGGTGAAAGAGAGAATAATTTTCGAAATTGGTGTGCCAAAACGGCACTTTCCGTGGGCCGATTGAATCTAAAATTTGTTCAACTATTCGACGTGTAATACAATCCCCATGTGCAAAACTTCAGACAAATCGGTTGAGGGGCTTGGGCTGTACCGCGATTTTAAAGTCCGATAAAAATCAATTTTTTTTAAATTTTTGGTCAAAAGGGCACCAAGAATGAATAAATTTTTAGACACAGAGTTTGAAGGTCTTTCTTATGGTGACGGGAAAAATGGGGGTTTACATTTAAAATTTAAAAGTTTATGTGCCGAAATGGCACAAAAGCTTTTCAGATCTAAGTTGGGTTATCACATGCACACGTACCAAATTTCAGCCAAATCGGTCGAGTAGTTTGTGCTATGGCGTGTTTACGAACGTACGTACGTACATACATACAGACACAATTAAGAAACACTTTTTTGGGTTCCTGAGACCTCAAATGGTATAGATCCAGTCTTATCTCAAATTCGAATTCGAATTTTTTAAATGGTGGAGTGGGGTTAAAAATAAATTTGGCAATTTTGTTGTCAATAAATGTAGTTAGCCATGGAAAAAAATTAATTATGGTATCGACTAACGTCACTCTCATTGTTAAGACCATAGTTTCTCAAAAAATAATGACTTATTTACACTTTATACGTTAATAACATTAACACCCCTTTTGCCTATTAACTCCTTCATAAGAATAACGTTATTACTATGAACGATAGAAAAGTTAAATGAACTGTACTTTAAGAAAACATTTTCCTAGAAGGGGTGCGACATTAGTCAACCCAATAATTACATTCTTTCCCCGGCTAATTACGTTTATTGATAAAAAAATTATTGAATTGTTTTGTCGTATGTAATACAACAAAATAGTCTCAATGTTGGCGGCAATTTTTGTCACTTTGATGCAACGAGTAGGCGGTGGGACAAAAATTATTTCGAGCGCTTGCGCGAGTGGTAATTTTCCAAAAACAACGCCTACGAGTGTTAATCAAAGTGACAAAAATTATTCGGCAAGACAATGGACCTATTTCTTGAGTGACGTCACGCGATGGACATTTGGAGGCTCAAAATATATTTCTCCCTCTCACGCCATTAAAGAAAGGAATATCGGTCTCTGTCGATCTTCTCCAATTGCGCGCGAATCATATTGTCGTCCTTTTTAACGCATTCAGATTTGAGCATAATGTGTACTCTCTGGATACCTGGATTCAACGACTTGACGTTTGTCGTTTTTGACAACTGCCTGGCAATCACCACATGTACAAATTGCCATATTAATCACGCTGTGATTGGCTGAAGCGATTAACTCGTCACTTTTGATTGGTTTATAAAGTAAAAGTTGAATTGTCAAATTATTTTTTTTCCTGATAATTTTTAAAATACAATATGAACTTTTCTTTACGCAACTTTTCAATATGTTGCAATACAACATACAGATAATACAGGAATAAGGTCCATAGACTCTGAAAAAATTGAGGTGGCCATTGGCGTACCGCAGGGGTCTGTTTTGGGGCCAACTCTTTTCCTCTTATTTATAAATGACATTTGTAAGAACGTTACACCCCCTGCTGTTACAACCTTATATGCCGATGACACTTCCATGCTAATATCCCATAAAGACCCTCAACATCTTCAGGTGATATGCAATTACAATCTTCAACAACTCTCCAATTGGTTTGCTTCAAATTATTTATTCTTAAATGAAAATAAAACAACACATCCGATTCTGTCAGAGTAATTCCGTAATTGATCAGGAATTTGCTCTGACACTAAGTAATAGAAATATCGCCAGGTCCGATCAAGTCAGGTTCTTGGGTCTTTGTGTGGATGAAAAACTAACTTGGAAACCTCATTGCGAAAAATTATTAAGTGAACTTTCCAGTCTCTGCTACCTGTTCAGGAACCTTAAGGGGGTCCTCAATATAAATCAACTTAGAACCGTTTACTTGGCTCAGGTCGAAACAAGAATTTCTTATGGAATATGCTTTTAGGGTTCCAGTGTAATGACTCAGGATGTTTTCGTGACCCAAAAGAGAGTTCTTAGGCTAATTATGGGGCTCACCAGCCGAGAGTCATGTAGAAGCTTATTTAAAACGCTCAATATTTTGACGGTGCCATGCCTTTTTATTCATAGTTGTTGTGTTTACGTTCATCTTCATAAGGCTGCTCTGCCAAGAAGTAGCGACGTCCATGCTATAGACACAAGGGCTAAGAACGACTTACGACCACCATTTTGTAGGTTAAACTCTCTATATTCGCCAGGTATTAGTTTATACAATAAATTACCAGAACAGATTAGATCCTGTGAAAGAGTTGTGGTATTTAAACGTCATTTGAAAGCATTTTTAACTGCTGAATGTTTTTATTCCGTCAAGGAATATTTTAAAATGTGACATGTATTTCGTCTGTGTTCCATTGTTATGTCTCTTTGTTGATTATGTCTTTGACTTTCTCCATGCAATGTATTTTGTCAATCGGAAATAAATGTATTATTATTATTATTATTACTTGAACGTATAATTCATTCATGATGTTTAAAAACGGCAGTAGGCCATGATATGTTTTCTTTAAGTTGGTCAACATTAAATAACCAAATTTGTATTTGACGGAACTTCGTAGCCGTGATGTCACATTTGCATTTTCATTGTTATTTGACAGATATTTATTTGTTGAGTTGAGCACAGAACATTTACAAAAAAATACTGAAAAGCTACCTACTCCTAGTGCAGAAGCGCCAAATTGGGCTTACCTAAACATTCATTAGGCTATAACCTGGTAAGCTTATAATTATTTATAGGTGAAATTTTACGATTTATGTTAGTTTAGATTGGAAGAAAGTCGAATAGATTGGCAATAGAATCAAGAAAACCTCAAGTGAATAACGCAATCAAATGAGGGAGGAAGCCCCTCTGGAAGTTCCAACGAGCATTCAGAAGCAATTTTTGGATACTTATATTCATCTTTTTTAAGAGAGTTACAATTAAGCAAAGACCTTTAGATATAGTAGATGAAGCCAATAATTTATTATTACACCTATTTATCTGTCTTTATTTTGTCTATAAAAATTACATTTACAAATGCAACTTCTTCGTTGATGTAGGTAGCAGGTAACTACAGAAAATTTGAACCGCTTATTTGTGATTTTGATGCATTCCAGTTAGTGTCTTCTTGCATTTCTTTATTGCCAATCATAGAAATTAATGATATGGAAGAAGAGGACTATTCCAATTTTCCTCCGAAATGTCATCGTCGATCTAAAATGCAGTTACACTACAAAGTGGTACATTTCTTCTAATCAGAATTTACATTTACTTTACCTCTTGTAAACCGTTAAACTAGTTCTCTCATTAAGTAGGCATTACGGTAGGTTTTAGTCTGGTTTTAGTAACCTGATCAAAATATTTTCTATCGTCTTCTGTTAATTAATAGACGCAGTAGTTTCCAAACAATCATTATCATTTTTGCAAGGAGTCGAAAGCAATCCATTGATGAAGATTTAGAAATAGCGACTACATCTCATTTAACACTTGCATGAGGGTATAGATTTAAGATTCAACCATTTCAATGGCCGTCACAATCACAATCTTGCACCTAGAAACAGCTCTTCAAATCTCAGAATAGAGCTTCCAAAATGCTTATACCTACGTCGTATACCATGCTTGATTGCTATGTAGAAATCACTGTGTATTCAGTAAAAGGAGACTCCCTTAGTTCTTTAGATACTTTTTCGACATTTTTGTGGTCTACGATTTGGCAACAAAGGATAGTTTTGAGCACCGATTTCAATGTGACAAACAATTTGACAAATGTCAAAAGTACAATACCCAGTGAATTCTGTCACCCTAACAGAGCCTACTGCCGTTTTAAAACATCGTAAACGGAGTTATAGAAAAAAAATGCCCACAAGAATCCGCTAAAAAAAATGGGCAGCTACGGAAGCTTCTGGAACCTCCCCACTTCGGTGAATGATCCAATCTTATCACCAATATCAAGTAAATTTTACTGCTTACTATACCTAAGTTTTACTCCACCAAACCTAAGGTGTTCTCTGTGATCTTTCTAAATTTTACGATCTTTTGCCTTTTGCTGGTAGAGAAAATGGGAGTTCATTATTCAAGTTTCAAAGTTTATATGTCAAAATGGCACTTGCCGTTTGCCGGTTGTCACCAAAATTAAATCAGCTCTACGGCGGGTAGCGGTATCTCTACCTACCAAATTTCAGCGAAATCGATCCAGCAGTTTAGGCTGTAGCGTGTTATTTAATGTTTCCTCTAAATTTCGATTTTTTAGATTTTGTGCCAAAAAGGCACTAAGTGGGAATACAGTTTCAGATACATAATTTCAAGGCCTTTCATGCGCTGATAAGAAAGATTAGTGTTCATCTGTCAAATTTCATAGTTTACATGCCAAAAAGGCACTTAGCGTCTGTGGATTCGCAAGAAAATTAACTGGGCTCACCGGAAGGCTAACCCTAACATACATACCAAATTTCATTAAAATCCGTTCGGTAGTTTCCGAGAAATCGTGCTCACATACGTACATACGTACGTACATACGTACATACACACAGACATTTTTTAAAAACCACTTTTTCGTGATCCTGGGACCTTGAAACGTAAAGATCTGGTGTTATCTCAATTTCGAATTTTGGAGTGATTGCAATAACCTCCCATTTTTATATGGTTGTGGGGAGGTTAAAATTATAGAATGTAGATGATTTTACGACGTCATTTAATACTAGAGTTTGTCATGCGATTTACAAATATTATACAGGGTGTTATTTCCAAATGGTTAAGGACAGGGCCTGGAATACACCCATTGCATCAAAGAGCAAATTGTAAGACCGCATGCGCGGCGGGAATTTTGCCCCGCCCATTTCTATTTGAATCTCGTAGAAATGGGCGGGGCAAAATTCCCGCCGCGCATGCGGTCTTACAATTTGCTCTTTGATGCAATGGGTGTATTATAGAGACGGCCATGGTTCATCTGAGGAAGGGTGCAAATGGAAAGCACCTAATGTTATCACAATTAATAATGTCTGCCAGAGAAGCAGATCATTTAAAAAAAAAATTCACTAGCCCGCTGACTATTAGGCGAAGTGTTATGGTTGTCCTCAGTATGTTTGTCCAGTTTTTCTTTTCTGCGGGTTTTGTGAAAGACGTACTTTTTTCATTGTGTCATTTTCCCTTTTCTTTTTTTTACTATTTTTATTTGTTTTTGCAGCTCTGGATGAAGCAGACAGGGCAGTAATGCAAAAGCCTGCAGTACCAGTGAAGAAGGCCAACCTGGGCAGCGCCGCCAAGGGCCGAACCCCGTCCGCCACCGGCGCCGGTAAGAAAAAAACCAAAATCGAGATTTCAACGATTTTTTTTATTTGTCAATTCGCTGATTCATCATCATTTTTGTTCTAATTTTAGTTTTTCATCGTTTCATTTTTATTAATTTCTCTTGCATGAAGCACACGCTGTTTTAAGTCGAGTGGGTTCCGTGAGGAAACTCGCCATGAATTGTAAGTATGAGCTTTTCGTTTCATTTCTTTTTGTCAGATAATTGTGGTCTTTTAACTAATTTCAAACGCATTTCTAATTTTTTTCGTTTTCGTCTAAAGTTAGAGGGGGACTTAAGCAAAAAAACAACTTTGCTTAAATAAAAAGTGTAGAAAATTGTAAGAACAATGGTTATGACAATTTTTTTTTATCGCAAATGGTTTTTGAGCTACAGCCGCTTGAACTGTAGATTGTAAACTTGATGACGTCATCTGGTCAATGTAACACGCGCCTCCCATATAAACAATGCAGTTTTGCCGTTCACTCCGCTTGGTTTATTTATCCCTCCGTGGCCCTTTCCTTCGTTTTAAAAGTAAATTCGGCCTCAAAAAATCTACCTGTGCTTAGTTCGATGAATCACTTTTGTTTGTGTTAATTTCGAGTTGCTTTAATCGAGCGTTTTTCACGGGTATGGTGTCCTGTTGTACGGCTGCCATAATACTCACCAAAACCGGAGGGAATTTCCTTCACATTTCATATTTTTCCGAATCGAGAATACAACAGCTTACAATAAACAATCATGTTCGCAGTCATTTTCACCCCTTAGGGCGGGTTGTATAAAATAACGTGTGAGCAAAAACTTTCGATCTAGTAGCCTTTGCGTGATAAACGTAAAGCGTAGACTGCTGAAATTATCATTCAAAGCGAAATCTGACTGTGACGTTTCCATGTAATTACCACAGTCTACGCCCTACGTCTCTCAAGTCAAGGGCTACTAGATCGGAAAAGTTTTTGACCACTCGTTATTTATTCCTAGACTTAACGCTAAGCCCGCTACGATACCATAGAAACAATATTGTTGTCAGTAATTAGTTGTTATAGAATTTTTGAAGAATTAACTTTAAGACAGGATTAAATGTTTTAATAAAACCCACCCTCAGAGTGCTTTCTTGGCAACAAAAACATTTTGAATCATTCGCTGTTTTACAACAATTGTTATAAAGACACCTCAGTATGTATTGTTGCCTCTATTCACAAATTTATCAGCATCTAGGAGCTGTTTCCTCTTCTCAGCTTCCAACTTTTCCATTTTCTTAGTGAAAAAAGGGGCTCAAACCCGTAAGCCATGTTGTTGGAATTTAAACCACATTTAAACTGCACGTAAAGAAAACGCGCGCGGCCGGGCGTCCGTGCTTTTCTATGCCCCTATGACGTCACACCGTTGTAGGAATAAACATAAAATTTGCTGTATCTCGGTTATTATTGGTAGTAGCACATAATTTTTAGAAAAAAATTCTCTACAACTTTTATTTTCACTTTAAAAATGCCCCGTGACGTTTTTGAAATCAGATTGTAGAGGTGAGATTTTGCAGCCACGCCCTCCGCCGGCAGCGTCGACGAGGACGATTTCGTCCGTTCCTTCGAGGACGTGGAGCAAGTTAGGATATTCTCGGCCAGGGATGTGACAGAGCATCTGAAAACCGTACAAGAGATAATAGCAAATCCCTCGAAAGACTGGAGGGACAGGGTAAAGGCGGTAAGGGAATATTTCTCGTCGATTTTTTTCCGACTGTAAAAAGTCGCGTTTGTAGCTGAAAAAAATCCGATCGCTGATAATCGCCGATGCTATGGGCTACGACGAGTTTTTTGAGGGGATCAAGCAGATGGACATCGCATTGCAGGGCACTTTGATGGATTTGAGGTCGCAGGTGGTGAGGGAGAGCTGCATCACCATTGCCTTTTTGGCGATGAAGATAGGCAACAAATTCGATAGGAGGGCGGAATCTTTGTTGCCGAATTTGATCAATCTCATTCAAAAGTCTACGAACGTAAGTGCCTGCTAAATATTGTAAACGGAATAAAGTTGAATGTTCCGATCAAGTAGCTCTTGCCTTGGGAGACTTAAGACGATTTCCCTTTAGCCAACAGATGCTTAAAATAGTAACATTATGACGTCACTTTAACTTATTTGAAAAACGACATTGTATGTCAACGTCACTCTAGGATTTTGTCTTGAGTGGTCTTGAATGATAGTTTCAGCTACTTGATCGGAGGATTCTTTTTAGTATAGTATTATTGTCGTCTGTAATTAACAAGTATACTCCGTTCGCGACCAAAACGGAAGGCAATAGGCTTTGTTAGGGTGACAGAATTCACTAGGTGTAGTAGTTCTGACATTTGTCAAATTGCATGTCACCTTCAAAATTGCTCCATGTTTTCCCAAGTCGCGGAGGGCCTAATAGTATCGAACTTGGTTTAGTATAGACATGGTTAGACATTTCCAGGGACCAACCCTGTGCAAAAACATTTTGAAGACTTCTAAAATGTCAAAAAAGGATATCTCGCCCCATCTAATTTAGCACAGCGTGACGTCATTTTGGCGTATACAGTGACTACCAAAATGTGCGGAGCGTCTAACCATGTCTATACTGAACCAAGGTATCGAAGAAGTGCTTAAAGATCTGAGAATTCTGCTTTTACTGAAGACAGACAATGGTTTCTGCCTTCGTGACACCCCTACGTGAGCATCTTTTTGGAAAACGAACTTGAAATTTGAAAAGGCAGTTGTTCATCTGATGCAAGATCGTTTATAAAAAAAGTTGCATTATCTTTTCACCGAGAAATGGATAAACCTTCCTTAAATAAAGCAAGTAGGGTTACCTGCCCAGTAGTTGACCAGTTAAGGACAATGTCAATGTTAACATTTTATAATTTCTAAAATTAGAACTTAATCATCTTTTTGTACATCTAGCTGAAGTCTATAAGGTTCTATTGTTGCCGTGTATATCTTAGATTCGAAATAAATCCGTTCTTGCACTGCCAAAAAAAATAATGAGTATTCAAAATCAGAATTTGCCAGTAATTGACCAAAGCTAACCCAGTTGTTGACCATCAGTTTGCCAGTGGTTGACCATAATTGAAACTCTCAGTCTTTTTATGGTTTATTTATAGAGATGGGTCGGCGGAAATTTTCCATTTTGGAAAGTTTCCAAAATGGGAATATTTCCGGGAAGAAATAAACGAGGTTCAGGCAATCTTTCCCAGGAAATATTCCCGGAAGTTTTCCTGGAAACTTTCCGGGAACTTTCCTATAAATATTCTCCGGGTTTTGAATTTGGCGCCAAATTTAGCGTTCTTTTGACCTTTTTTTAACCTAAGAAGCCCTGCCCTAAATAACAAAAGTCGAAAAAATCTTGTTAATGCTTGTTGTGACCAGCACGGGTGCAGTAGCACGTTCTTATCAAAATATTCTATCCAACTTGTTCAGGTTTTTATTGTATTCAATTTACTTTATTTACACATATTTGTCGAAAGAAATATGACGAATTTGGTATTTTCAAGAAGGTAACTCCGCCTATGATTCATTTAAAGCAAACTCGAAAAATCCCGGAAAGTTTCCGGAAAGTTTATGGCTTTAACATTTGATAGTGGTGCCATTTAAAAATTTCGAAATATTAGCCTCTACATTTTTGAAGGTTCATAATGTTACTTGAGAAGCTAAGACCGTTTTCAAGAGCTTTAAGTATAGCCCAAACCTTCCTTAATGACATGCTAAATTTCTAAAACCAAAGGTTGAAAATTGGTTGTGGGGTGATTTTTCAAAATAAGTACTGCAAATGTAATTTTTCCCGCAAAATTGCCAATATCTTTTAAACCTTTCGCTTCAGATAAAAACATGATTAATAAATTTTACTTGGAATTTATCATAGAATCCAATAACAAATTAAAATACAGGGTGTTCCATTTCAAAAAATCTGTTTGTGTTTTTACTCCTTAGTGGGACAGCCTGTATACAGGATTGTATTTTTAAAATGTGCCTTTTTTGACCCTCTGCAACTTTGTATTTAACAATTTTTCGCTATCTCTAACAGCAATGGAGTTATCGACCGAATACAGACAATTGGGACACCCTGTATAATGAAAAAACTGAAAAATGTCATATTTTAATCTAGAAGGCTTAGAAAAGTTTTCGTCACCTCATTTTATTTTTCGTGCAAGGTAATGTAATTGAAGCAAATTTCATTATGATCTGCCGATTAGTAACCAAGTTGTAACACGTTGTCAATTTTCAGTCTTTTCAGTATGTTTCAGTAACCAATCTAGATATCGTAGATTTATTTTCAGATTCTTAATCTACACTGAAAAATACAACTTTTTTCTAATTTAATAAAATGTCGCATCTTTTACGGTATCCGAGTCGTCAATTTTTGAGAAATTAAAATGGCTGCCATTAGCCCATGTCCCGGAAGATTTACGGCAGACTTCTGTTTTAGTCATCTACAGCATGAAAATAATTATAAAAGTGCTAAACGAAACTGGCTGAAATGACATACCAAAAATGTTCACTGCCTCCACTGGATACAATACAATAATAATAATAATAATAATAATAATCGATTTATTTCCAATTAATGACTATTTACATAGTATTTGGAATTGTCGGTATTGCATGTATCGAATTGGTATGTACATATAACAACATATAAAGTTAAAAACTATGAACAATTACATCGTGGCACAATTTAAATATTCCTGGACAGTATAGAAGGCATGTTTTAGCAACAACGACTTTACCATTTTTTTGAATACGTTTAATTTCATTCGGCAGTTTATTGAAAAGTTTTATTGACATTATCCCAGGGCCATTCGCCACCATGGACAGACGATGCTGCGGTAATTTAAGCTGATCATGGATTCTGAGGTTGTACGAAAGCCCGTCTCCACAGTATTCAAATTCATCGATGTGACACTTTACATAACAAACACAATTTAAAATATATAACGAGCTGACTGTCAAAAGACCCAAAGAAGTGAATATCGGACGGCAGGAGTCCCGAGGGCCACGGAATGTCATGATTCTTAGTATTCGCTTATTTCACAAACAGGATCTACCAAATGACCATCCAAATTGCACTGCATTCGATTTCAATAATTAAACATTAAGATGAGCAATTTATTTAAAAAGCCAGTGGTTGACCATTTGGTCAACTACTGGAAAACCATGGAAAACATGTAGCCAATAATTGACCATGAGCTTTTTTGTTATAAAATAATAGTTTTTCAATCATCTTCATTGCAAAATCATTCTTTAAAGTTTTTTAAGCAATACAGTGCAATCACATTTTGCTTCAGCACCTCATTCTACCAAAAATAAATTACTAGCAAAACAATGCTTAGCAAAACAATGCTTATTAGTCCGGGGGTTAAAGCAATAAATTGAGGTGAACCTTGCATTTTATTGTAGAGTTTTGCCACTTGGCACATATACTCCCCAGACATGTAGAAGTAGATTTAGAAGCGGAGCCCAACAAAATTTCCATGCTAGGGGGTGAAGCCACCCCTCAGAAGTTACCACTTTTAAAAATTCAGTTTTCTTACAATATTTTTGGTATTTTGGCCGCGACTGCGCTACAAATGAGCTTTTGTTGTGCCTCGGCATAGGTACAGGTGTTAGGGAAGAGGCTGCAGGCCTCACATTCCTTTTATACCAGAGGGTTAACGCAAAAATTATATTAACCTAACATTTTATTTTAGAAATTCGCCTCTTGGCACAAACAGTGTCCAGAGGTGTACAAATGAATTTACAAAGGCAAACCATCCCTATTTGCCTCACATGGAGTGTTAAGCCATCACGAGAGGGTTAACTTCTAGCGTTTAACATATCTAATTGTTCCATCATCAATGTTAATGTTGACTATTTAACCACTGTCCCTAGCGACATAAACACTTTATGTTGTAAATGCTCTTTAAACAATTTTGTATTTTTTGTTTATATAATTTATATTAGTCCTAAAGTCAGCAATGTTATTTTTGATTCTTTTTTTGATGCTTTGGAACATCACCTATTAGGGAAGGAAAACGTTGTCATAATGGGAGATTTTAATGTCACGCATTTCAGTAACTCGAATAATCTCAATCTTGATTCCCAATCGCTCCGAGTCCTCCATTTTATCACCTTCACTGGTCTTCAGCAATGCAATGAAATTCTTAATTCCAATGGTCGTAGCCTCGACTTAATTTTTTCCTCGGCACCTTTTGTTGTCAGTCGTGATGATTCTCCACTTGTACCAGAAGATTCCCATCATCCCAGTTTGAACTTCGAGGCTCCCATGTGCAGTGCCCCTCAAGGTACAAAGTTTGACATCAATCCTCAACATAAACGTTATAACTTTAGAAAGGCCGATTTTCCTGGTATGTATCACGCTTTGATGAATGTTGACTGGTCCATTTTGAATAATTTTGATGATGTCAATTTATGTTGCACCAAACTTTATAATATTATTTATAGTATCTTTGAACAATTTGTACCTATTACTATAGTCAAGAAACAGTGTAACAGTTATCCCGTCTGGTTCTCCCGTGAAGTTATTAAAAACCGTAAGTTGAAGTATAACAGTTGGAACAGATACAAAAAAAACCGAAAACCTTCTGATCTGTTAGAATACAAATATTACAGAAAGCTTACCAAACGTCAAATTAACAATTCATACAGGGCTTATTTAAATAATGTTCAGAACTCTCTTAAGGATGATCCGAAACTGTTTTGGAAATATATTCATGATAAAAAAAATTGTAGCAGAATTCCGAGCACTATGCTCGATTCTGCAGGAACTCTCTTAGACTCCCCGAATATTATCTTGGAAGCTTTTCGGAACTATTTCAGCAGTGTATTTCTTCCTTCAAGTCAAAATTTTAATGAAATTATTAATAGTAACTCTACATGCTGTCCGTCGATAAATATATCATCCTTTTCTGAGAGCGAAATTTTAGTAGCTATTAAGAAGTTATCCAATAAAAGTACCTGTGGTAGCGATCAGATTCCGTCTTACGTGGTTCGGGATTGTTCACATGTGTTTCTAACTCCACTTAAAATCCTGTTCAATTTGATACTGAAGTCATCCAGCTTTCCTTTGTTCTGGAAAGAGAGTTTGGTTTGTCCTGTTTTTAAATCCGGGGACTCATCGCTAATAAATAATTATAGGCCCATCTCTCTTTTACAGAATTTCTCCAAAGTTTTCGAGGTTTGTCTTTTCAATCGCATTTATGCTGCGGTTCAGAGTCAAATTTCTTTTCATCAACACGGATTTTTTAAAAATAGGTCTACAGTCTCCAACCTTGCGTATTTCACTCAATATTTGTCGGATGCTTTGGATAAGGGTGGACAAGTAGATGTAATTTTCACGGATTTTTCCAAGGCGTTTGACAGACTTGATCACGGCGTATTGTTAAATAAGCTTCACTATTTTGGCCTTTCGGATAACATTGTCTTGCTGTTTCATTCTTATCTGTCAAATCGTCAGCTTTTTGTCACGTATAATGGTTTTAATTTTTCGCGTTTCTGTGCGACATCAGGGGTCCCTCAGGGGTCAAACTTAGGTCCTCTACTTTTCTTATTATTTATAAATGATCTCTCGGGGTCCCTTGATTGTTCGCACTTAGTTTTTGCTGACGATTTGAAAGTATTTTTGGAAGTTAGTTCGATTGGGGACTGCTCAAGACTTCAGGGCGACTTGGAAGCCTTACTGAGTTGGTGTAGGACGAACCGACTCGACTTGAATGTTTCAAAGTGCAAGTGTATGACGTTCGGCCGCAAATTGATGAATATCACTTTCCATTACAATTTTGAAGGCACTGTGTTGCAGCGCTGTAATGAGCATAAAGACCTCGGCATAATATTCGATTCTAGTCTGTCCTTTTCAAATCATATTGGAAACTTAATCAGCTCTTGTTATAAGACTCTAGGTTTTCTCATCCGCAGTTGTAACGAATTTTCTAATATGACAGCATTTAAAACGTTGTATTTCTCGTTTGTCAGATCCAGATTGGAGTACTGTTGCATTGTTTGGTCTCCTATTTACGCTGTTCACATTAATAGTATTGAAACCATACAAAGAAAATTTTTAAAATTTCTATCATTTAAGTGCAAAGGGTATTACCCTCCGAGAAATTGTGACCACTCATTATTGCTCAAGGAGTTTAATGTCGAGTCCCTTGAGTTGAGAAGGGAAGTATTTGCGTTGATTTTTGTCGTCAAACTGGTGAGAGGGCAAATAGATTCTCCTCCGTTACTTGAATTACTGCCTTTCTATGTGCCTTCTTATCCGTCACGTCATCAACCTTTATTTTATGTTCCAACTCCTCGCACTAATCTGCTAATTAAATCACCTCTCAATTTTATGTGTAGTTGTTTCAATTCAGTAGCGCTGAAATGTGACATTAACTTCTCCAGTCTTCACTCTATTAGAAAATGTTATATCGAAGCCTCGGTTAACTAATCAGTCATTGAGTACTTGTATTCACTTTTTCTATTTCTGTTCAATTATGTATTATTTTCTCATCTTTTGTCTTTTAGTTTGTCCTATAATTGGAATGTATAATTCTGTTGGGCAAATAAACTTATTATTATTATTATTATTATTAAAATTCCATTATTTGGTGATCTATTTCGGGCATTTTGTCTTGATTGTGCCTGGGGTGTCAATAAGATTCATTGCGACTGCTAGGTACAGCTACAGGAGTTGAGGGAGTTGCAACCCCCACCCCTTCCAGTCAAGCACCCTCTTAACCCCCCCTCCCAAGATTTTCTCTTACAGACCCTTGGGGATTAAAAAGCAAACAGTCTGCATGTTGATTAAAATTTTGTATAGAGTATGTACGTTCTGAATCTGTAATATATTGTGTCCCTATTCAAGAAGACTCCATATTAATCTACCTTGGTAAGAAGCTCGATGAGTATGTAACGTCAGTGCATCTTCAGTTGGAGGAAAAACTTCCCTTTTGCATCTTTTCTTCGTAAATAGAGCGAGTCTAGCTTCATTAACAGTTGTGTTGCTGCTTGATTTGTCGTATAAAAGGATAACGAATTTCTGTAGGCTAGCCATTGCCCCCTTCACATCTCCAGCAGCTAGCACAAAGAAAGCATTTATTGCTTCTCTGGAAACGCTTTCTGATGATCATAATTATCAAACGCGCAATGTGGACAGCATTACTTTACCATTGTTCCACGCTTTTACTGGATGTGACGTAGTATCTGCTTTTTATGGAAAAGGAAAGAGGCTAGCCTACAGAGATTCTTTATCCTTTTATACGACAAATCAAGCAGTAACACAACTGTTAACGAGGCTAGACTCACTCTATTGACGAAAAAATCACGCAAAATGGAAGATATACCTAAAACTGGAGATGCACTGACGTTACATACTCATCGAGCTTCTTACCAAGGTAGATGTATTTACACACAAATAAGGGTTTGTCTTCTTGAATAGTTAATGCAAAATATATTACAGATTCAGAAAGCCCACTACGGGAGGAAAGAAATGGAAAGGGGAGGGAGCCCCTAAGGGTCTGTAAGTGAAAATCATGGTTGCTGGGGTGTGAATTCCATTGTAGTACTGAAGAGGGTGATTGACTGAAGGGGGTGGGGGTTGCAACTCCCTCAACTACTGTAGCTGTGCCTACCAGTCGCAATAAATTTTATTGACACCCCAGGCACAATCAAGACAAAATGATCGAAATATATCACCAAATAATAGCATTTTAAGAGAAGTTAACACTCTGGGGATGGCTTAGCACTCCCTGTGAGGCAAATAGGGATGGTTTGCGATTCTAAATTCATTTGTAAACCTCTGGATAGTGTTTGTGCCAAATGGCGAATTTCTAAAATAAAATGTTAGGTTAATATCATTTTTGCCTTAACCCTCTGGTATAAAAGGAATGTGAGCCCTGCAGCCTCTTCCCTAACACCTGCACCTATGCCGAGGCACAACAACAACTCATTTGTAGCGCAGTTGCGGCCAAAATACCAAAAATATTATAAGAAAACAGGATTTTTAAAAGTGGTAACTTCTGCAGGGTGGCTTTACCCCCTAGCACGAAAATTTTGCTGGGCTCCGCTTCTAAATCTACTTCTACACGTCTGAGGAGTATATCTGCCAAGTGGCAAAACTCTACAATAAAATGCAAGGTCCATCGGCTTAACCCCCGGACTATATAGCGTTTTCACCGGTTTGAACGGTTCACCAGCACTGATGGCACTTATTCCTCGATTACAAACGGACCGCTACAAACTTTGGTGAATGCACTTGCACCAGTTGTACTGAACCTTTATAAGCGTAAATACTACCTATTAGATTGACACTACGGGTTCGTGTATTCTTAGCAGACGACGATTACTAATTTGTTGTCAATTATTGGGTGGTGGTCAACTACTGGGCAGGTAACCCTACTTATAGTGTTTTGTGAAGTGGAGTTGTTATTGTTAAATCTTCAGCAATTGCACGTGTTACTAATACGTGTAATTTGTTGGATTTTGTTCAATAGAATGCAATAATCGTCGGAGCTGATGTTTTATAATTTAGAACAAGTAAAATTAACAGTACGTTTTAAGTATTTTATAATGCAAAGTCATTTTAGATTGATGATGAAGATCAGCATTAAGGTGAAAATGTGTCATCATCTTTTATGAATAAGGATACCCTCCCCAATTTAGTTCATTACTCAATAACAGTTATCGTACGGGAGCTAGTGAAAGTTTTTTCCCGGACCAGCCTTCCACTAGGTCAACGGAGCATCCTGTAGTGTTGAATTTGTGATCATTTTAACTTTGTAGGTACTTGTGAATTCAAGTGTTTCAGTTAATTTTTGTACCTGATTGAAGATATGAAAAAGAAACAAGAAATTATTATTTATTTGAAGGAAATAGCTTACAAACCCAAGTAACAATACCGGGTGGCCCATTTAAGACGATCCAGTCGAAATAACTTCTGAACGGAATAAGATATCTACTTTTTGTTTTCGACAGATTCCTTGGCATTGAGGGGGACATGTTTCGCCATAGCTTTGACCTTGTACACTTTGCGCATTTCACCCCCACCCCAATCAACGTCAAAATTTTAAATGACAACATACCTCGAGTCATACATCAAATGAAAGCTCTTGAAAAATGCTATTAACTGTTCTAAGTAGTTTGAGAATTTAGCGAACCGTTTTTATGTTAGAGACAAAAATGTACAGTGTTCAAAACTGAAATTAGAATTCCGTGGAAAGTTTTGAAAAACTCGATGAAAAATCTGTTGATATGTGGACTAAAAATGTGAGTGATTAGATGTCTAGCGAGTTTAATCGTTATTAGCTTTATTTGGATAGGTCACTATTGGTTCTCTCGTTGATCCGTGTGGGGCTAAAATTAATGCTCCAAAAAAGCTAATAACAAATAAAACTCACTAGACATGTAATCAGTCACATTTTTAGTCCACATGTCAACAAATTTTTCATCGAGTTTTTCAAAAGTTTTCACGGATTTCTAATTTATATTAAATTGCATTTTTGTTTCTAACATGAAAACGGTTCGCTAAATTCTCAAACTACTTAGAACAGTGAATAGCATTTTCCAAGGGCTTTCATTTGATATACGACACGTGGTATGTTGACAAGATTTTGACGTTGGTTGGGGTGGGGGTGAAATGCGCAAACTGAACAAGGTCAAAGCTATGGCGAAACATATCCCCCACAATGCCAAGGAATCTGTCGAAGACCGCAAGTCGATATCTTATTCCGTTCAAAAGTTATTACGATCCGATCTCAAATGTACGTCACGATTTGCGAAGTCTATTGTGGGTTTGGTGAGGTTAATACAAAGCGATCCAGTGTGCTGTGCTTGGATCTGAAACGCATGTCTGTGATTGTCTATTTTCCTTTGACATGTGTCAACAATTTTACGAAACAGTGATTTTCTGACGGAGCGGCAGTGAACTAACTACAGAGTGACCAATAAACATTGTTCCTGTTTCTTTTCAGATCATGTCGACGTCCGGTACTGTGGCGGTGAAATTCATAATCCAGAACGTCCACAGTCCACGCCTCATCCCCATAATTACGTCAAGCACGATCAGCTCTAAAAGTAAAGACATTCGACGGAGCTGCTGTGAATTCCTCGAATATATGCTGAAGAATTGGCCGCCGCATTCCCTCGAGAGGCACTTGGCCGCCCTTCAGGAGGCGATTAAGAAGGGCGTCGCCGACGCTGATCCCGAAGCCAGATCGTTCTCCAGGGAGTAAGTCCGCCCATTTTTTTATAAGTTATTTTTATCGCAATGTCATATTAGCTCTGGTCACGGATAAAATCCACCGATTTCTTTTGTGGAAGAAGTTGCATTTAGTGAATCAAAGATAAGGGGTGGGCCAAAAAAAAACGGTCGCTTTTGTTTCCCCTGTATCTTCGTTAATGTTGAGCATATCGATGATGTTGGTGTTCCCTTCAGTAGGGACAGCTCGTGTTGGCACCTTTGATGTCGTGGAAATGCTTTAAAACTGTCATGGCTGCCATGGGTGTTCGTGCAGCTGCTCTCCGATAGCTGGCGCTGACTGATTTGAAAATTAGCGCTCAATTTCTCTTTCTTTTTAACCGCAATAATAGTTAAGTTATAATTGAAAAATCGTCACAAAATAGCATTTTATAAACGGTACTTGTTAACTTTATAACAATTCCAGGCTTTTAACGCACGTTTTATTAACAAAATACTTCTTTGAGATAATGAAACATTTTCAACGCGAAAGTGATGCCGCTAACAATAAGGGTTTCTAGTATAAAAAGACGGAAGAGGTGCGCTTCTGCGCATAGTGCGCCTATAGCGGTGGCGCGTAAACGTATCTCCATCTAAATTGTTTAGTCGCGTTCAGTTTGTTAGTTGTGTGACAATTGGTGGGGTAAATCGTTGGAGGACTTGCGGAACTTTACGATGGATGATGCAAAAGCGTTTTTCAAGGCTAAAGGAATAGTGGACAGCAATTTCAGAGCCGAGGATATCGGTATTTCTGGGACTGCTATTTAACCGACTTATGGACTACAGACGCGCATCGCTCGGAGCAAAAGAGTGACAGCTAGCACGCAATGGGAAATGTACCGCCTGAGCTCAAGCACCAATTACGAAATGCGCAGAAATAGGCTGCGCATGACGTCACAATTAGAAAAGAACAATCTTATACTGAAAACCCTTCTTACAAATAAACCATACAATGTGTAAAGCATGCATTATTCTTTATTAGGATTATAAAATATTAATGTTCCCATATAATTTTTTTTCGGTTAATTTTTTCTCCTTTTGATGAGGTAATCTTAAAATTGCGATTAATAAATTTCAAGGTATAGAACAATTTCATCCTACCATAGAGTTGAACTAAATATTTAAACGGAAAATTTTCATATGGATGTCTCAATTCTGCAGCTAAAAACATCGTCGAAAATTTACTTAATACATTTTGTTCCAAGACAACAGTTTGAAAATTTATCGTAAAAATAGACTCTAATTGACGTACATAAAAGTAAAAATTATTATGAGGCATATACAAGTTCCCAAAAGAATCTAAATTTTAACTTCCACGCTCAAGGCGGAGCAGTATATAAAATCGATCAAAAATTCGAAATTGAACTGACATCAAATCTTTACGTTTCGGGGTCCCAGGAACCCAAAAAACCTATTTTTGAAAAATGTGTGTCTGTGTGTCTGTGTGTGTGTGTGTCTGTCCGTGTGTCTGTCCGTGTGTCTGTCCGTATGTCTGTGGACACGCTACAGCCGAAACTACTGAACTGATTTTGATGAAATTTGGCACACATATTCAGTGGGAGATTTGTAGGTGCTGATTAGAATCTGGGCTACACCGGCTCACGGAAAGTGCCTTTTTGGCACATCAACTTTAAAAATTTAAATGCAAACCCCCATTTTTCGCATTACCATATGAATGCTCTTCAAATTCTGCTTCTAAAAATGTATTCACACTTGGGCCCTTTTGACCAAAAAATGGTGCCGTGAAAAAAAAACTATGCATAAATGTATATTTTTATTACCGGATTTGATAACTGATTTTTTTTCAAGCCGAAAACCTTAGTGCCATTTTTTCGAAAAATGTCATTTTAGTGGCAATTTATTTTATTGTCTGTGCGGGAGAGGAGCTGATTAGATTTTGAAGCCGATCAGTCAACCCGAAGTGCCCTTTTGGCATAGCAACTTTCTTATTTTAAATATTTAAAAATTTAATAAATGCTGCTGTTATTAATCCAATGCAGTGCGGCGTAGAAGTTCCTGCCGTCTCCGAGACCGCCTTTTTTTTATTTATTTTATATTATACAGGGTGTTATTTTTAAAACTTTCCACCTTGAATATCTTTGGATGTAATAAAGATATTAAATTGAAATAAAAGCTGGCCAATCCCGCACGGAGGGGTATATTGAGGAAATTTTTTCCACTTCCGGTTTAACCGGAAATGACCTTATCTTTGTTTTTTCAAATCGAATGTCACCTTTTTCTCAACGGATTTGAAATCTACGATTTTCTCTGAGTTAGAAACATGTATCATACCGGAAGTGCAGTCACGGCCACCCCTAGATTTTAAAAAACATCGAAGAAATCGGTGAAATATTGAGATTTTCGAAAAACGCAAAAACACGTCAAGTTAGTTTTTTTGATGCAAATTTACCTGAGCAATTTAATTTTTTGATTTCACTTGTTTCTAGCAAATTTTCTCTTCCCTCACAATCTGTCTAAAGCTCTAAAAGTAAATAAAAAGAAAATGTGAATGGGCAGATGAATTTGCATCAAAAAATTAAAGTAGACGTGTTTTTGCGTTTTTCGAAAATCTCAATTTTTCACCGATTTCTTCGATGTTTTTGAAAATCTAGGGTGGCCGTGAATGCACTTCCGGCGAAGTATGACACATGTTTCTAACTCGAAAAAATCGTAGATTCCGAATCCGTTGAGAAAAAGGCGTCATTCCATTTGAAAAAACAAAGTTAAGGTCATTTCCGGTTAAACCGAAAGTGTAAAAAATTCCATCTATATACGAGCACGTGTCCCCCTTCGTGCGGGATTGGTCAGCGTTTATTTCAGTTCAATATCTTTATTACATCCAAAGATATTCAAGGTGGGAAGTTTTAAAAATAACAGCCTGTATGCTATTTATTACAGAATACAATACAAGTATGGTTTATTAACTGTTGAAGATGGAATATAAAAAAAGGCAGCAGAGAAGCGGCTGGAACCTCCCCAACGCATGGGTCTTTGATTTCCGTGACTTGTGTTTAAGATTTCAAAGTTGATATGCCTAAATGGCACTTCCCGTGGACCAATTGCTCCCAAAAGCCTTTCAGCTCTTCAATGGGTTACCTAACCTCCATGTACCAAATTTCGGACAAATCGATCCAGTAGTTTGGGCTATAACGTGGTTTCAGTGTTATTACAAAATTTCGATTTTTCTACCCAAAGGGTACTAAATGCGAATAAATTTTATCTCATTTAAAACCAGAATTTGAAGACCGTTCTGATGATAACAATAAATCTTTCAAAAAGTTGTTTTTGATGGGTGAATGAGAGAATAATTTTAAGTTTCGAAATTGGTGTGCCAAAACGGCACTTTCCGTGGGCCGATTGAATCCAAAATTTGTTCAACTCTTCGACGTGTAATACAATCCCCATGTGCAAAATTTCAGACCAATCGGTTGAGGGGCTTGGGCTGTACCGCGATTTTAAAGTCCGAAAAAAATCAATTTTTTTTTAATTTTTGGTCAAAAGGGCACTAAGAATGAATACATTTTTAGACGCAGAATTTGAAGGTCTTTCTTATGGTGACGTAAAAAATGGGGGTTTACATTTAAAATTTAAAAGTTGATGTGCCAAAATGGCACTTCTGGTTGCACGATTGGCTCCAAAAGCTTTTCAGATCTAAGTTGGGTTATCACATGCACACGTACCAAATTTCAGCCAAATCGGTCGAGTAGTTTGGGCTGTGGCGTGTTTACGAACGTACGAACGTACGTACGTACGAACGTACGTACATACATACAGACACATTTTAAAAACCACTTTTTTGGGTTCCTGAGACCTCAAAACGTATAGATCCGGTCTTATCTCGAATTCGAAAATTTTAGTGATTGCAGTAACCTCCCTTTTTTTAAATGGTGAAGTGGAGTGGGGAGGTTAAAAAAGAAAAATAAACATAAAATAGCTATCAAGACAATGTGTTTTATAGGCATTTTAAAAATCGAGGCCGTACTTATATTTGAGCGACGTTAGGAGCGAAAATTTCATAGGCTGAGATTTTTGAACTATAAAACACGTATTGTCTTCATTTTCTTGTCTATTCAAATGATAAATGTCAAAATTTTTAATTTATTATCCTTAAAACACGTCAAGGGCGACGTGCTTTTATAGAATCGCGTGTTTTATATGTAGCAAAACCTGCGTGTATGTGCGTACGTACGTTCGTACGTTTGTAAACACGCCACAGCTCATGCTACTGGACCGATTTGGCTGAAATTTGGTACATAGGCATTTTATAACCCAACTTTACCTGTGAAAAACTTTTTGGAGCCAATCGTGCAACTGTAGATGTCATTTTGACACATCAATTCACTCTTGGTTCCCTTTTGACAAAAAGCTCAAAATTCGAGATTTTAACCTCCCCACTCCACTTCACCATTTAAAAAAAAGGGAGGTTTTTAAAATGTGTCTGTATGTATGAACGTACGTTCGTGCGTACGTACGTACGTGTACGTACGTACGTTCGTAAACACGCCACAGCCCAAACTACTCGACCGATTTGGCTGAAATTTGGTACGTGTGCATGTGAAAACCCAACTTAGATCTGAAAAGCTTTTGGAGCCAATCGTGCAACCAGAAGTGCCATTTTGGCACATCAGCTTTTTAATTTTAAATGTAAACCCCCATTTTTCACGTCACCATAAGAAAGACGTTCAAATTCTGCATCTAAAAATGTATTCATTCTTAGTGCCCTTTTGACCAACAATTTAAAAAAAATTGATTTTTATCGGACTTTAAAATCGCGGTACAGCCCAAGCCCCTCAACCGATTTGGCTGAAATTTTGCACATGGGGATTGTATTACACGTCGAAGAGCTGAACAAATTTTGGATTCAATCGACCCACGGAAAGTGCCGTTTTGGCACACCAATTTCGAAACTTAAAATTATTCTCTCATTCACCCATCAAAAACAACTTTTTGAAAGATTTATTGTTATCATCAGAAAGATCTTCAAATTCTGGTTTTAAATGAGATAAAATTTATTCGCATTTAGTACCCTTTGGGTAGAAAAATCCAAATTTTGTAATAACACTGAAACCACGTTATAGCCCAAACTACTGGATCAATTTGTCCGAAATTTGGTACATGGAGGTTAGGTAACCCATTGAAGAGCTGAAAGGCTTTTGGGAGCAATTGGTCCACGGGAAGTGCCATTTAGGCATATCAACTTTAAAATCTTAAACACAATAAGTCACGGAAATCAAAGACCCATGCGTTGGGGAGGTTCCAGCCGCTTCTCTGCAGCCTTTTTTTTTTAAGGTACATTTAAAACACAATACAACCCAAATGGTCCTGGACCGATTTGGCTGAAATTTTGCACGTAGAAATTGTATTACCCTTGGAAGAGCTGAAAAGATTTTGAAAGCAATCGACCCCTGTTTGGCAAAGCTATTTTAAAAATTTAAATGACACTCTCATTTGACCATTAACAACTAAATTGTTAACGTGGTTGCTCTTCCGCAGGGCTTACTTTGCGTTCAAAGACCATTTCCCGGACCAGGCTGAATCTCTAAAGCAGTCCCTGGAGCCCCCCTACAGGAGGGCGCTGGAGGGAGATGGAATGTCGGCCAGTTCTTCGAATAATAATCTCGCTAGCGGATCTAACACGCCAAGGTGTTACGGCCGGACTGTAGCAGCGATGCCTCAAAGTTCCACGGGTGAGTGAATGAACAATGGTATATTTTATAGTATATTATTAAACGAGTACATTATGAAGGCCATTATTCACGCGGTTGAGTTTAAAATCCGAGCCTAGGGAAGCTAAAAAAACTAAACAACCAAGTGAATAATGGCCCATAATGTGCGAGTTGAATACGACGTTTTATCCACGATTATTGAAATATATGGATCCAAGATTATTGAAATTCTTCAGAAATTTTTATCACTTTATATTTATTGTAAACACAAACCAACAAAAACAAAAAGTTGACACATGATAGGAACAGCTTGATGCTTGATCTACTTTGGCACACTTTCGCTTGATTTTGAAACGTCACGATATTCATTGGATAGACAGCCAACATTACAGGTGCTGTGAAATAATGTGACAGAAGCGTGACTTATAACCATAAGTCACGCTGTATTTTATGAACAGGTTTATGTATCCATAGCTACGTACGTATAACAATGGCATTATGTAATAATCGTGGATAAAATAAGTTATTATTGTGTGGTTTGGATTTTCTGCTGCTCGGATATTCAGGCAGTACCGAAACTTTGAGTGGTATTGGAGGTGGGCTGCAGAGGGCGCCTTCGTTGCCCAGATCTTACAGGCAACGCAGCAGTATACCCGTTCTGGCACAAGATAGTATGTAGATTGGTGTTCGCTTGTTATGTTTTTTCCGTTTCATTTCGTGATTCTGTGCAGTTCTAATAGTCCAGTCATATTAGATCTAAAAAAGACGAATCTAGAAGAAATAATTTATATATTTTTGAAATTTTTGCTATGAACTCCTGTTGGCACCAGAAATGAAGGGCCGAGAAGTTCCCACTCCCCAAGTGTGCGCTTCATCCCTTATTTGACGAAAACCACCCCCAAACGTGACATGGCGCTAGTTTTTAGCATTTTTCGGCGAAACTATCCATCTGACAAAAAATGTATTCTAATCAAAAGTATTTCTTATGAAATTCTGCATCTCACAAACGACGTCCGAAGTTGTAGAACAGTCAAATTAAATTTTTTAGTAGAACATACAGGGTGGGTAATTTTTCGATGCTCACCATTGGGATATGGGGATATGGGGTCGGTTAAATTATAGAAAAGTTGCGCTATTTGTTGATGATTAAGAATCTGAAGAGAATTCCCCGATATTTTGATTCGTTCCTGAGTTATCACGAAAAATCTGAAAATTGACAGTTTAAAGAACAATTAATATCTTCCTAACGATTGATGTTGTTTAAATGAAACTTGGAACTTTTATATTTTTGACAGCTGTCAATTGAATATGTAGTATCGACAGAAATTTTCTAGACCCTCTAGATTTTGAATAACGACAGTCAACTTTTGATTCTTTTATGGCCGCCATATTGAATTTTGACACCATCAAATGCACAAAAAAATTGGCTTTTCAAAAATTTATTCAGCATGAACTTTTTTGACAGATGCCAGAATTTGAAAATTGTTGGGAATAATTTGCAAAATCAGCCTAAACTTAGATGAAAAACAATTGCAAAAAAGTACGCCGACTTCAGTCTCTTATAACATGTGGAAACAATTGAATTCAACAGTAATAAAATAATACGTCTCGCGGTCGTGTGACTTGGGCTTTCACATATTTTTTGAGAAACGTCCATGTTTGGTCACATTTTTGAGAAGCTAATTTTTCTGTGTATCCGGCGGTGCAAAAATTCAATATGGCGCCCATAAGAAAAAGAAAACTTGACTGTCTTTATTCAAAATCTAGAAGGCCTAGAAAATTTCTGTCAATGCCATTCAATTGACAGCTGTCAAAAATATAAAAGTTCCAAGTTTCATTTAAATAACATCAATCGTTAGGAAGATATTAATTTTTTCTTACATTGGCAATTTTCAGATTTTTTGTGATAACTCAGGAACGAATCACAATATCGGGGAATTCTCTTCAGATTCTTAATCGCCAAGAAATAGCGCAACTTTTCTGTAATTTAACCGACCCCGTATCTTTTACCGTTTATGAGATCCAATGGTGAGCATCGAAAAATTACCCACCCTGTATTTATGAAATTTTTGCTTCGGATTGCTTATGGGCCCTGAAATGAAGGGCCGCAATCTTAACACTCGCAAGTGTAAGCTTCTTCCCTCTTTTTGCAAAAACCTACTCCCAGACGTGGACATGGCGCTAGTTTTTAACCTTTTTTGGTTAAACTATCAAACGGACAAAAAATTACTCTAATCAGGAGTATCCCTCCTGAAATTCTGCATTAAAAAGTCCTTTTCATCATTTTGCTTATCTCCACTTAATTGTTGCAAACGACGTCCAAAATTGAGGGTAGGTACTGCTAGATTGATTTTCGGTGCGAGCCAAAAACAAAACTCAACTTCGGACGTCGTTTACAAATCCGTAGTCTCGTTTGCGGTCTGCAAAGATCTACGTTTAAACCTTGATATACCAATAACTGTTGGTAGGAATGTAAATTGTAATATTACGCCAAATGTAATATTACATCCGGATTTTGGTAATATTAGACAAATATTAAATATGCAGGAAATCGATTGTACGTTAATACTTAATATTAGGGTACATATTTTCTTTCGAGACAATGATTGATGGCGCAGATGATAGAATTGCGGCGATTTTCCTGCTGAAAAATGAAAATTATAAAACTGGACTAATATGAATAGGTACATTGCAAATTGCAATAATAAACTTTATTATAAACTATAAAATAATGCACAGATATGGAGGTCGAAATTGTCTTTTGTAAAGAACTTACTTTTTATTCACTGATTCTGTGCAAATGTCACCCGATCGCCTACATCCTACACATGATCGTTTAATCACACAACTCACATCCCACGTGTGCGTGTAACATGGTATAGCTGGTGGAAACAATATTTGGAAGACTCTAAAAGCCGCCTCATTGCGAGGGTTGTAACTGTGACAAAGATGCCCCGCTGCCTGGACAAACCCAGACGTTTGGCTTACCTGAGGCTCGTGAATATTTTAAAATTTCCAAGGCGGGCCGGATTTGCGAATTTTCATTATTTAACAAGCACAAATCGATTGATTATAGATAATGAAATACTACTAAAATCATTGCACAGGCACCCAAGCAACTCATACAAGAATTGTTGTTATTTCATTTCTTTTCGATTATTGTTGGCTAAATAGTTTTGTCTCTATGCTAATGACAATGATAATGAGATTTTGCCAGTAGTGGGTCGTCTGCAATTATCGAAATAGCCCCTATTTAAGGGAGAGTTGATGGATTCACACTTCAGTCTTATCTTACACTGTTTCGTGAATTAGTTAGTTAATTTAAAATCATATGGAGACTTTGGCTGAATCCTGAATCAGATATAGTGGCAGTCCAGAATGTGGAGATCCAAATTGTTTAACTTTCTAGTATGTTCTCGAATTTTTTAATAATGTGTTGGTGGGCTTTGAAACTAAAATTGAGGAGTACGGCCCGTGTGAATAAATTTAAAATACCCACTAGTTAGTAGGTACACCAGACACCTGTGTTTGTCCACGCAGCGGGGCATCATTGTCACAGTTATAACCCTCGTAATGACGCGGCTTTTAGGGTCTCCCAAATATTGTTTCCACCAGCTATAATATTACAGTAACATTACACTGTAATATTACAAAATTTTAAATTACATGTATTTTTACATCCCCAATTGTTGGTGCCTGCACACCTAAAATTAAACTTCCTTTCCACAGACTCTGGACGCAAAGGTTTCAGGAGCAACTCGGCCATAGACCTGCAGGCAGCCCAAAGGGCCAAGGCCAGAGCCCAGTACGCGACCATGGCACGGAACAAAGTCCAATCGGGCACGGCCAGCTTGCGTAAGTGTTTAGAATCGATGGAAGTATATTTCAATGTCACTAAAGCACCAATAAAACTTTATAAATAACCAAATTGCAGTAGTCCCAACATTTTTGTTGTTTTGTTGTTAATCGCATTTCGTTTGTTTGTTTAGCTTTAGTCGTTCGCATCGATGCTATCTAACACTTAATTTTTGCTTTCTTTTTCATGGCTTTAGAAGGGGAGGTTGCTCAGCAAGGTATTTAACATTTTTATTAACTCTTACCCAAAAAAATATACGAGGATTTTCGATCTATTCACCGATTTTTGCAGCACGTCCGAAAAAGTTGGCGGATGTGGCTTCCACGCACTCGCCGGAAAGGACGGGTCGAGCTAGGAATCGAAACTCACAATCTCAACGTAAGGGTACATTATAGTCTATCAACCAATTTCCCATCGACCGATCCGAAGTTCCGCTTGTAGCCCAGTCAGTGAAGGGATGATTTTATAGAAACCTCAAAATAATTTGCGGAATGCCCCTCTTTCGACCCTGAAAACCTCCCATGAATCCCACCTTGCTTTACTCACAGTCCTCGAAATAGATTTTTGCAACAAAATAAATTGTAAATTTATATTTTCGTTGGAGTAAACTACAGGAGCTGGCATGGGAGGTCAAAATACGACAAACAGTAAGCGTGAAGGTGGAGTTATAGATTGACGGACTGGAAACGGAAGCGCACTGTAAAAGGATAGAATATTAAATTCTTGACCCTTCGCAAATTAGCGAACACTCGCAGTTGCTATGGTACGAGTTCTGTGATTGGCTATGTCCTAGCAACGCTAATAAGCGAAGGGTCAAGACTTCCCCCCCAGAACTCTTATGAAAGCATTTTTATAGCTCAAGGAATTTTTCCAATACATTTTCGGTTTATAGTGCCTGGGTGTATACGCGTCTGTAAAACCTGTAAAATCTGGAATTGTCACTGAATTCCTATGGACTGGAAAAGTCATGGAAAAGTTAGTGAATTTCGTGATTTTCAGTGTTTTTCTGGAATTTTTTGAGATATCCTAGGACAAGTCAACATTATTTTTTTATGTGAATCCAGTGGTATAGTCAGATATACCATAATTTTTATTTTTCAAATGGAATCATACTTTTTCTCAACGAATTCCTAATCTACGATTTTATGCAAGTTTACTGTCCATTATTATTTTGGTTCCTGAAGCGTTTTTTTCCAGCGTAAATAATTGATTCGTGCTTACAATGGAATTACTTTTCTTAAAGTCAACTTAATTACCGATTTATTGTTCCTGGATACCAAAAACCTGATGCCAGTATTCTATATTATAACAATTTCTTTAAAATAAGGTGCTCAAAGGTTCAAGATAATGTGAAGAAATACAACTTACCGGTCCCAAGGCATTTTCGGACAAAAAGACCAGCGATATAACCTAACTTTTGCACAGAAGATTTTTATTGATTTTACCTCGGATTTTACTTTGCGGTTGGACTGCATTTATCCTGGAAGAGGAGTAGTCGATAGGTTTTTAAAATGTATAAATGAATAAAGGGAGAATAATGAATTTAACAATAAAATTGAGTGAGAAGTAACATTTGACAAATGACAATTGAAAATGTGCGATTTTCTCTCTTTACGCACAGTTTTAGATTTGCATGCGTAAGGAACGGCTTACTTAGTTTGCACATTGTACAAAATTGGCTATTTACAGTAGTGGTCGTAGAAAATGGTATATTACGTAACGAGAGTTGTAAGAAGGATATTACTGAGGAGCCAACCGCAGGCTAAATTTTGTACACTAATGCCAGTAATACCACAAATACACCCGTAATTCATCTGTAATGCATTAGTAATACCAGTAATACAGTAGTAATACCATCAGTAATACACTAGCGATGCTAGTAATGCCCTAGTAATACCAGTAGTATATTAGTAATACCTCTAATACACTGGTTATGTCAGTAATACAAATTAATCGAATAAGAAACTTGCTGCTAAGTGCTTTACAAAAAATTAATTACGACACAAAATTCTCGATGAAAAATATATCTTTCTTACACGAAAAATTACTTTCAACCACCCTCGAGCACGAAACAAAACAAAACGAAAGTGAAATATGGTTGGTTGATGTAGAAATCGTGCTTCATTTTGTTGGGGTTAATTTTGTTTACGATTGAATTGGCATTAATTGTTCTGATTGAAAGTTCTTTTAAAATGAGCTCTGACGTGTTTTTTGCAATATAACCAGTACTAAGGCCATAAAACGATGATGACGCATGAGCTACGTCCTCAAGAAAAGTACGAGCCAACCTGTCCATTTCATTCTTGTTTTAATTTTGTCAATGCCAAATCTAATTTTGTAATGGAAACAAGTGACAGAACTGTCATCTATTTGTCATCTGTGTTCTTACACCAAGAAATTGTAGAGAAAGGTGAGATCGCTAGCACATGCGTCATCAATTTTTTAAAATTGCTTTTTGAAGTGGAATACTTAGTAAGATTTAAAACAAAAACGATGGATTTCAATCAAATTTGAATATTTTTCGAATTATAATACTGATAGTGATAAATTTGTGACATTCCGTAATGGCCTATTGTACTGTACTGAACTTGCGAAGTTTTATCCAAAATTATATCGTTAAATAAACTAAAAATTCTCACTTTCAGTAGAAAATTAAGAATTAACGTAGCAGGTTGTAGGTACTGAAAATCTGGAAAAGTCGGGGAATTTTGTCCGTATACCTACAACCTGAGTGCGCTTCCGCTTCCAGTCCGTCAATATATAAATCCACCTTAACGTTTTGCGTTGTTTAAATAACTACCCAATCTCAAAGGGGTATTTCAAAACTTATACTTAGAGTTGAAAAATTACCGGTAATTTAAAAATCGGTAATTTTACCGGTAAAATTGTCCTTTCTTATAGCATTGTTCTACAACCCTCAAGATGCAGTGTCGTAATTAAGTAAGAGAGTTCCAAAAACGCTCAAAGTAAATAATAATTAATAAATAAACAATACAAAAGGTTTTCGTTCGGTAATTTTCTCGAAATTTTAGGTTATGTTGTAAGCCTGCATGCATTTTGGCGTTTTATGCTTGTTGCATGCATCGTTGCTAAATGAGAGGTAGTTAATTTTATTCAATTATGACATAATTATTAATTAAATTAATTAAAATTATGTTAATAGCTATTAACATACCTAGGAATGTTATGACTATCATAACAGACGCAGATGTCAATTGAAATCCGAGCTCGGAGAGCGAGGATTTTAAGACATCTAAGTCTGTTATGATTCATAACATCCGAGGTTTGTTCAATAGTTTATCGGTTTAAAGCGATTAAAGCCAAAATTAAAAAAATGTTGCGTGAATTCGCGTCATTTTGACAATCGAGATGACAGCATTTGAATGGGGTCATTGTTGTCATGAATGGTTAATGGGCTTGTTGTCTAGAAACCATTAGATAACGTTATGATCTGCTTACCAGCCTATTTTTATGCATGTTAAGAACGCTTTAATCGCCTGAAACCGGTAAACATAATAATACAGTCGGATATATCGGGTGTCCCAAAAAAAACCAAACAAAATATTTTTGGGAATAAGCCAGCCATTTCTTAACAGATTTGGATGAACGTGGTCTTAAATGAAAGTTAAATGAGGCTTTCGAACTCTAAGAAACTACGACAGATGGCGCTGTCGTAGTATTCCTATTAACAGTTGTTTTTAAGGCTTATTTTAAGTGCGTGGGGATTGGTGAAAAAACAACCACTCGTTATGAGACTCAGAAATCCTTGAAGATCGATCTTTTGTCTTCAAAAACCTTTTTTCAGAAGTTGATTTGGCTTAAGCATTAATTTTAAGTGATTTTTTGAAAAAATGTGTTTTCCCTTATTTTCACGCGTTTATGATAATGACTAAAGTAACAGTGAAGCAAAAACAGCTTAATTTTCAGTATAATAGCTCTCCAATTTGCCCCTCATTGGCAGTCACCTCTGTTTTCATCAAATTCGATAATTTATAACTAAAAATTATGCTGTTTGTGCGTCACTAACTTTACTCTCAGTTATTAGGGCGGAAAAAGACATAATATTTTTAAATCGCAGAAAATGAATGCGTAAACCAAATCGACTTTTGAAAAAAGATTTTTGCAGAAAGAAGAACAATCTTCAAGTCCATTTGAGTCATATGGTTCTTGTCTGACCAATCCCCAAGCACCTAAAAAAGCCTTAAAAATAAGTATCAATAGGGTCACTACGGCAGCGCCATCTGTAATAGTTTCTTGCGCGATTCGAAAGCTTGGTTCATCCAAATCGGTTGAGAAATGGCTGACTTATTCCTAAATATATTTTGTCCGGTTTTTTTAGTGCGAACTTTAAAAGTGGTCATTTAAAGTAAAATTACCAAAAAAGGTCAGGTTATTTTACCGTAAATTACCTTACCAATTAATTACCGGTAATTTACGGTCATTTTCAACTCTACTTATACTCATACTCATATGACAAAAAAGGTGTTCTTGGTAAAAGTTGCTTAGTACGGTCTTCGAATGCGCAAATATTTAGTCACGTAAGGTTTTGTTTTATCTACTAGGACCGGTTTATCGACGCTCAGTTACCACAAACTAAGAGCTAATTGGCTGAAATCTGTCAGTTTGAAGTTAACTGGTCATCGATAAGCCTGCCCCAGGACCTTTCTTTTTACCTCCAGATAAAAGTAACTGCCAGTTGACTGTCAATGAAACTTACAGATAAGTTTACTGGCGGTGAAAAGAACGGCCCTGTAAATAAATTCAGTATATGATTTCTTTTATCATTTTTCATATTTGGTTGTGAGGATGCACGTTGTTGATATTAGAATGCAATAAAATTAGTGTACGTGCAATTGAATTTTTTTATTATTTCTTACGTTTCGGTTAACGCCATCACCAGAGTAAAAGCTACAAGGAAACGATTTTGGCTAAAATTTGGAAAATTGTTACCTAGGTCTTAAATACAAAATAAAACTTCGTAAAAAAAAGGCTAGTTAAACGAAATCCACAGTAATTCACATCCAGGTATCAGAGTGCGTTCGACAATAAATACCTGGACGGTCACATTTTTTCTTTTTGTTATTGGATGCTTAATGTAACTCCAAAATATCCTTCTCTTTTCTGGACTTCCCAGGGTTCTGCAGTATTTTTGCATTTTTCTTTCAAATACGTGGTTTATGAGATTTATCATCTCTTTGTGTTTCGAAATTTCCTATTATTTTCTATTATGTTTCCTAAGGGAGCTAAACTCCATTCATTTTCTATCGAAGATCTAAAATTTTTCTGGAACTGTACAACCCTAATTTTGTAAGGGCCTGTACTTTTGACAATTTGATAGAAATTTAGCGGGAAAGCAAAAACATTGCATAACCCAAATCTTCTAGGGTTTATTTTTATTGTTAGAAGCAGTGTCACAGATAAACGTACCTGAGGCTTTTTCGTAAATATTTTTCTTTGACTTTACTCAAAACTGCACGCACACAAAGGTCATTTTGGCCCAATTCAGAGCAATTGCAAAATTTTGACATTTGTCATGTTTTCTGACGTATCACATTGAAATCGCTTCTATCAACTCACCTGTTAGTAAAATTCCTTGCAAAGTTTCCTCGTACCAACATAAAATTCAAATTTTGACGTTCTGTCACTTCAATAGAAAATGAATGGAGAGTATGGTCCTTTCGAGCTGCAGCTGCACTGTGCGATGCAGTAAAATTAACGCGCTTATTGGTCATTCGCAGGGCATTTTATGGAAGTATCCGAAAGCGGCATAAGATTCGTTCATAGGATTCGCGATTCGAAGGACTGTAGCTTCCTTATAGGAAGCACTTTGTTGCACGTCCCATGTCCATACGAACTTTTCTTCAAAAAATGATGTAAGGAATCTTCCTCTGTATTTATAGACTAGCATTAGGTAGATAGATAATATTCTTACGTCATTTTTGTGCCCAGAATCAATTAGGCATTTTATTTGAAAACATCTTTATAGCGATTTTTACCATGAGCACCTTTTTGGGGTTTATGAGCCGCTAATTACGATTTTGGTATTATTTTAATGGGCTCATACAAAATGGGTCCCGCTTGAATTTTTAAGAAGGATACAGGTACTTTGGGCCAAGGTCACTGCCTCCCCGAGAGCTGTAAGTAATTAAGAAAAGCAGAAAAACGTGCATGATATAAGATGATCTTTTATTAACAAATGTATTTACAATGACTATTTCCTATACCTATTTGAGGCTCTTCCCAAAAAGAGTCTTAACAATTCGCTCATCATCTTTTGAGAATCCTTAACCTTTTTAAATCCCTATAACCAATTTATGAATGGGAGGTTTTGCAATCACTCCAAAGTTCGAAATTGAGGTAACACCAGATCTTTACGTTTCGAGATCCCAGGATCACGAAAAAGTTGTTTTCTTCCTACACTAACTGAAATAGTTATTAACGATACTAAGTTGGTAAGTGCATGTTAACAGAATCGAGGAATAGTTTTCCGAGATCCTGTTAAAACTAGAGATGCAACGGATATCCGGTTACTATCCGGTATCCGGCCTAGCCGGCCCCTTTTCTACTATCCGGTCGGATACCGGATAGTGACCTGATATCCGGCCGAAGCCGGATACTTACTTCAAAAATAAAGAAGGCTACAAAATCAAATTTTTATTTATAATTTTACAAGTTTAATATTTGAAATTTAATAGTGGCAAATTATGATGGATAAAATTTTTATGATTCAGCGATGCCATTGCACACTTGCATACTTTTCTGGAGTTTTTAGATAAGATTGTATTGTACACCACCACGCACGACAATTACTTTCTTTATCACCTGTTCTGCCGTGTTAATTTGAAAGGGCGGCGTATTTGAAAAATTGTAGATTTGTGAATTTATGAATTTATATAGATTTCCCACGAAGGCTTCAAATAATCACCAAAGTGTTAAGTAATATTTTACAAATTTAAAGCTGAAAAATACTGCCAAAAAAACACAGCAGATACGCTCTTTCAAATTAATACGGCAATGTTAGCATTTCCGTTTCAGGGACAACTGGGCTGGGATTACCCGCTTAACCCGCTCACCACACACGATTCATCCGATCGAGTTGCATCGTATTATCTCGTGCTGCGCCGGCTGTACTCTACCTACTCATGCCTCGAGTTCACATATTTTTGCGCGCTTAATTCAACCCGTATAGTTGGCCGGATATCCGGCTATCCGGCCAGAGCCTCGGCCGGATATCCGGTATCCGGCCAAAATCACTATCCGTTGAATCTCTAGTTAAAACGCACTTAACAACCGTGTATCGTAGATAATTTTTCGCATAATCGAATTTTACCATTAGGTAATGACAAACTTGGACAAACTTTTTGAAGCCGACCTCACGAGAAATTTGAAGCAAAATGGCAGTCGGCAATCACGGGAAACCTAAGCTTCATTAAATGAAAACGTTTTTGATACCTATTTGACATCTCACGCGCTATTTACGATTTTCAAGTGTTTAACTTACCGCGCAAGTTAGTGAAGTCTCTAATCCAGGTATTTCTTGAGACAAAAGAGTACACATTATGCTCCAATCTGAATGCGTTAAAAAAGGATGCCAATACGATTCGCGCGCACTTGGAGGCGACCGACATAGACCGATATTCCTTTCTTTAATGGGTGGGAGAGGAAGAATAATTATTTATGATGTAAGTGTTAAAAGTGGTATTTTATTTTGTGAGAAGGGTTTGTGACACGACACGCATATCATACACAATTTTTTCTACAAACATGATTAAAATCAGAAGTCAAAAGTAAATGACTTTTAATACTGGTGTCAGAAAACGCCATTTTTAACAATTGTCAATAAACGTTAAAACAAGTGTTTTTAATAGCGGTCGTAGAAAAATATATTTTGAACCTCCAAATGGTCGTCGCGTGACGTCACTCAAGAAATAGGTCCATTCCTTGAGAGGCACGGTTTTTAATTTATTTGTCCAAATTCCTTGTGATTCCTGTGATTGGGCGTTTCACAACACTTGTCACTCTATGATTTAAAAAAAGCTTTCCGAAGCCCTGTCCACATTCAAAAAATGCTGACGTTTGTTTAGTGCATGCACGATTCATTCCATTTCATTTCTGAATCATAATAAAAAGCTCAATTCGCGAAAATCAGCTGCTAATAGATGGCATTGCTAAACCACAAAATGGCCGTCTCAACAACGCCGGGGTGCTGGAGGGGGAAATTCTAGCGTGACGTGCCTGACAGTCAGTTGGTGACATCAGTGACATCGCTACGTGAATTTTTTAAAAGCCAAGTTTTCCTGGATTTACAATGTTCCACTTAAGTACACAAAACAAATTCCATAGAATTATTCGCGATTCAAATTAACTTTGTGACGTCACACAGGAATATTTTGTTGAAAGCGTCCAATCAAATATCACCAAAAATGACTGTCATTATATTTCAACGCTCTTCATTGGTTGGGTTCCCACAATTCCCCATATGTGACGTCAGACACCAGAGGGCGTTCTCCTTAGCTAGAATCGCGAATTCCCAAAATTCCGAGTCAGCAAGAGGATCTCCGAACAAAACAACTCTATGCAACTACCTAACCTCACAACTGACAACTGACTGACGTAAGCCGAAATTATGATGACGGACGTTTAAAAGTATTTCCGTATCCGGTCTCTCAGTGTAGTTAAACTATTGCCACCAGATGTCAGACACTTTGCTGATTTTCGCGAATAACTTCGTTGAAATTTCAATAACTGTCATTCAAATAATGACGGCCGAAGGTGTTCTGTGATCTATGGTCCGGATTACTCAAATTTCAGAACCCAGCAGCATTTTCACCATTTCGACGACAGAAAAAAAAGTGATAGGTGTGCCATTTCTAGGTTGCTAAAATGGATTTACAATTTATCCCATACTAGTTGAGGGAAAAATCATAGCAGAAACAGCAGAGACAAGTGTAAAAACTCACCAGGAGTCCCAAGTAAAATTCCGACAAAATAGTAGGTACTCCATTTCGTTTCCGAAACGATTCTAATGGTGTGCAGAGGTTCTTCAGAACCTGGACTTTTAAACCAAAGCGATTTAAGGACAAAAAAATTTGAAATCATGAAATGAAGGGTGTGAGAAAAAAAATTCGCTTGCATCACGGGATTCACGGGGTCCCTAAATACCACTTTTTGAAACGGCAAACCAGATGATGTTTGATGAATTTGTTTACACGAGTCTGTAAGCGTCAGAAAGATTCCCGTGACTTGACAATCCGTTGAGGGGTAAGAAAATTGTTGCGAGTCCCCGGTCAAAGAGGAGTCAAGGAAGAAAAATGTCAAAAAGATCCCGAAATATTGACCCTATGCATCTGATCCAACCGTTAAAAAAATTTCTCTGGATTTGGGGATGGTCTGAACTTTACCAATTTTGAGGAGTGGTGATTCAACCCCCTCTGGACACGCCACTGACCACTCCTGTTTGATCTTCGCCTATAGAGTTTACGCCCGATGAATTGGGCTCACAATTACAAAAAACCGCGTCAAAATCTAGTCATTTTTTTCGAAGTTATTAAGCTTTCAATTTCATCAGAAAATCGCCGCGATCCACTTCGACTTTTGAGCAGTTTATATGGAGGTACCAAATAACCTAAAATTCATTGTATGTATTAAATAATTAAAACGATTCTCGCCCATTTCGTCGTCGGCAGGCGACATAAATAAACACTAGAAACGTAGAAGTTTAAAGAGCCTGGTCCTATAATATCAATAACAAATTAAATTCTGTTATTATAATAATGACATCTCAGGAATGACAGAACACAGCACGCGCGATTTTACCAATTTTGGAAGGGGTTTCGCCTTCTGGTCAGCCCAGTTAATTTTGTTGTCAATCCCCAAACGCAAAGTGCCTTTTTGGCGAATCAACTATGAAATTTGACTGATGACCACCAATTTTTCTTATCAGCATATGAAAGGTTTTCAAATTCTGTGTCCATAAATGTATTAACCTCCCCACTCCACTTCACCATTTAAAAAAAAAGGGAGGTTACTGCAATCACTAAAATTTTCGAATTCGAAATAAGACCGGATCTGTACGTTTTGAGGTCTCAGGAACCCAAAAAAGTGGTTTTTAAAATGTGTCTGTATGTATGTACGTACGTACGTTCGTTCGTACGTACGTTCGTTCGTTCGTAAACACGCCACAGCCCAAACTACTCGACCGATTTGGCTGAAATTTGGTACGTGTGCATGTGATAACCCAACTTAGATCTGAAAAGCTTTTGGAGCCAATCGTGCAACCAGAAATGCCGTTTTGGCACATCAACTTTTAAATTTTAAGTGTAAACCCCCATTTTTCACGTCACAGTAAGAAAGGCCTTCAGATTCTGCTTCCAAAGATGTATTCACTGTGAGTGCCCTTTTGACCAAAAACTAAAAATATCGAGATTTTTATCGGACTTTAAAATCGCGGTACAGCCCAAGCCCCTGAACCGATTTGGCTAAAATTTTGCACATGGGGATTGTATTACACGTCGAAGAGCTGAACAAATGTTGGATTCAATCGACCTACGGAAAGTGCCGTTTTGGCACACCAATTTCCAAATTTAAAGTATTCTCTCATTTACCCATCCAAAACAAATTTTTGAAAGATTTATTGCCACCATCAGAAGGGTCTTCGAATTCTGGTTTTAAATGAGATAAAATTTATTCGCATTTATTACCCTTTGGGTAGAAAAATCGAAATTTTGAAATAACACTGAAACCACGTTATAGCCCAAACTACTGGAAGGATTTGTCTGAAATTTGGTACATGGAGGTCAGGTGACCCGTTGAAGAGCTGAAAGGCTTTTGGGAGCAATTGGTTAACGGGAAGTGCCATTTAGGCATATTAACTTTAAAATCTTAAACACAAGTCACGGAAATCAAAGACCCACGCGTTGGGGAGGTTCCAGCCGCTTCTCTGCTGCCTTTTTTTTTACTTAGCACCTTTTTGGCAAAATCCAAAAATTCTAAATTTCGAAGCAATAACCCACCTAAAGACTGGATTATAAAGCCGCTACAACTGTCGCTGCAGTAGCAGTTGAAATTACGGAGGTATTTATTTGAGTTGCAACGTTTGCACAATTTTAATTTATAATTACAAGTTTCTGAGATTTTAAATATTTGTATTTACTTTTTAGTGCACAAGAAATGCTCCCTCGATCTCTCGATCACATCATTTGCTTCTTTGCGAGCTGCTCTTCGTATTCATCATTTAATAATAAACTGCTCAAAACTCGAAGTGGATCACGCCGATTTTCTGATCAAATTCAAAGCTCAATAACTTCGAAAAAAATGACTCGATTTTGACGCGGTTTTTTGTAATCGTAAGCTCAATTCATCGGGCTTAAACCCTGTAGGCGAAGATCAAACACGAGTGGTCAGTGGCGTGTCCAGAGGGGGTTAAATCACCACTCCTCAAAATTGATAAAGTTTAGACCATCCCCAAATCCAGAGAAATTTTTTTTAAATTTTTTCAACGGTTGGATCAGAGGCATAAGGTCAGTATCTCGGGACTTTTTTGACATTTTTCTTCCATGACTCCTCTTCGACCGGGTACCCCAAGAAAACTGTTTTTTTCTATGACCCGCGATAATTTTCTTACGCCTCAACGGATTATCAAGTTAGGGGGCTCTTTCTATCGCTCACAGACGCGTGTAAACGAATTCATCAACATCATCTGGTTTGCCGTTTCAAAAAGTGGTATTTAGGGCCCCCGTAACGTAAGCGAATTTTCTCACACCCATCATTTCATGATTTCGGATTTTTTTTTCCTTAAATCGCTTTAGTTTAAAAGTCCAGATTTTGAAGCACCTCTGCACACCATTGGAATCGTTTTGGAAATGAAATGGAGTAGGTACTCTTTTGTCGGAATTTTACTTGGGACTCCTGGTGAGTTTTTACATTTGTCTCTGCTGTTTGTGCTATGATTGTAAATCCATTTTAGCAACCTATAAATGGCACACCCAAGGTATATGGAGATTTACTAGGTATGCTAAGACTGTACTTCACGACAAAAGCAGGATGTGACGTCACTGGTGGAACTTGAGGGGGCAAATTTGAAATTCTTGCCCATGTTGACAGCATACATTAACGTAAAATAAAGCAATAAATATTCACTTCACTATCACTAGAAACACTCCACAACACCGAAAGAAGTTCATCAAACAGCTACAAAGAGTTTCGAACACAACGCGCTCGTTATCAAAGCCAAAATTTTGTTTTGAACTGAAATTGTCAATTCCTTTTCGAGTTTCACGAGCTTGACACTACTAGTTTTGACTCGCCTCGTTTGTGAGTGTGCCGCGAGGTGTGCCGTGATCTTCCACCAATGACGTCAAAAACGATCACGTGACCGCGCTGACAGCTCCATAAGCTTTAGCATACCTAGTAAACTCCACATACCTTGGGCACACCTATCACTCTTTTTCTATCGTCGAAATGGTGAAGATGCTGCTGGGTTCTGAAATTTGAGTAATCGGGACCATATCATCGCTTCCGGTTGTCAACTCGACAGTGACGGCTGTCCATAGAACACTTACTTCGGCCGTCAATGTGAATGACAATTATTGAAATTCAACTGAGATAGGTGGATTATTCTTTCCAGCTCATGGGGTGTCAATCTCATCTTCGAAACACAACTTGTCAAATGGATTTCAGGTAAACGTAAATATCGTTTGTAAGAATATTCGCGAAAATCAGCTGCTAATAGATGGCATTGCTAAACCACAAAATGGCGGTCTCACCCGATTGGGGAGCTGGAAGTGAGAATTCTAGCGTGACGTGCCTGACAGTGTCAGTTGGTGATTTTTTAAAAGCCAAGTTTTCCTGGATTTACAATGTTGCACCTTAAGTACACAAAACGTAAAATTCCACAGAATTATTCACAAAATTTCGAGACAGCGAGAGATGTCTGCTAACAAAACTACTACCTAACCTCGCAACTGACAACTGACTGACGTAAGCCGAAATTATGATCACGGACGTTTAAAAGTATTTCCGTATCCGGTCTCTCCGTGTAGTTAAAGTATTGCCACCAGATGTCAGACACTTTGCTGATTTTCGCGAATAAAATTGGGGAATTTGACAAGTTGAAATTTCAATAATTGTCATTCACATAATGACGGCTGAAGGTGTTCTGTGGACAGCCGTCACTGTCGAGTTGACAACCGGAAGCGATGATGATGTCCGGATTACTCAAACTTCAGAACCCAGCAGCATTTTCACCACTTCGACGATAGAAAAAAAAGTGATAGGTGTGCCATTTTTAGGTTGCTAAAATGGATTTACAATTTATCCCATACCAGCTGAGGGAAAAATCATAGCAGAAACAGCAGAGACAAATGTAAAAACTCACCAGGAGTCCCAAGTAAAATTCCGACAAAAGAGTACTGCATTTCACTTCCAAAACGATTCCAATCGTCTGCAGAGGTTCTTCAGAATATGGACTTTTAAACTAAAGCGAATTAAGGAAAAAAAATTCTGAAATCATGAAATGATGGGTGGGAGAAAATTCGCTTGCGTTACGGGGGCCCTAAATACCACTTTTTGAAACGGAAAACCAGATGATATTGATGAATTCGTTTACACGCGTCTGTGAGCGATAGAAAGAGCCCCCTAACTTGATAATCGGTTGAGGCGTAAGAAAATTATCGCGGGTCATAGAAAAAAACAGTTTTTTTGGGGTACCCGGTCAAAGAGGAGTCATGGAAGAGAAATGTCAAAAAGGCCCCGAGATACTGATCCTATGCCTCTGATCCAACCGTTAAAAAAATTTAATTTAATTTGGGGATGGTCTAAACTTTATTAATTTTGAGGAGTGGTGATTCAACCCCCTCTGGATACGCCACTGACCACTCGGGTTTGATCTTCGCCTACAGGGTTTAAGCCCGATGAATTGAGCTTACGATTACAAAAAACCGCGTTAAAATCGAGTCATTTTTTTCGAAGTTATTGAGCTTTGAATTTCATCAGAAAATCGGCGTGATCCACTTCGAGTTTTGAGCAGTTTAATAATACTTTTATTGCCCAACAGTAATTAATACCAATAACAGGACAATTAAAAAAAATACACAAGTGAAAAAGAAAAACAAGTTTATAAAATATATGCAACTAATGTAATCGAACCAAAAGTGTGAAGGGAAAAAAAAACCAAAACGAAAGAAAGAAATAGCAAACAACAAAATTATGATTATGCCTCAAGACCAATCCTGGGCTAAGATTACAGATAAAATGGAGGGCCGGACGAAGCAGTCACATCGCACAAGTGACAAACGGTATTAAAATTATTACACATGATAAAAATCGGTGACTTTTGTAATAAGTTTATATTAATTTGATTGAAATAGAATTTACGCTCATTACGTGAATTAAATCGAGGCACAAAAAAATTCAACTGTTGCAAAATTTCTGGACAGTCTATGATACCGTTCAATAGATTAAATAAAAACTTAATAGATGCAACAACTCTTCGTTCGTGTTATGACGGTAAGTTAAATCTAGAAAGCAGAATTGACTTAGGGGTGCCTCTAGGAGGATAGCAACTATCACATCTAAGACACAGATACTTGAGGAAACGCCGTTGCACCGATTCCAGTGAAGAAATATGAACCTGGTAAATAGGGTTCCAAATTAAAGAGGCGTATTCTAGTCTGGAACGAACGTAAGTGAAAAACAGAATTTGAAGTACTTTAATATTTGATAAATCTCTTGCGTTACGTATAACGAAACCCAACATCCTGTAGGAGGACTGGACTAACTTTTCAACATGATAATTTGCTGTAAGAATAATTAATAGAACTGTGCATTAAGGTAATAAAATAATTATCCACCCATAATATGCTCCGAACACATTCTGGTAGTATTTGTGTTCCTATGTTAAATTTTTGTTCTTGACAACCCCAGTGAATCCACTTCTGGAAAACAGATTTCTCTTTTGGAAAAGAGATATACCGTCACTGCATATTATAGCCTCTGCTATTCCTATTGTTGTTAAAACAACCAACTATTGCACAAAACACCATTAAAAAATATACTTCAATCATCGAGCAACCTCAAATACAATGCGTTCAAATTTGCCACGTAGTGACGTCAACGGCGAGAAAAGGACAGCGCTATACCATGCGCTTGAGCATATCTCTTACGGTCTTAGTATCATGCACCCACCTACGTCTCACATAGCAAGAACTACTAGACTGTGTTTTGAAGTATGCCCCCATAGGAGTAATTTAAAAGCAAAGCGTTACTCTTACCTTTTGTCTTATTTCAACCTTCCAAATAAAACCCACCCCCTCTCTTTGTTTCTTTTCCTGCTATTTTAACGACCTTCCTACAAGAAGGAGGGATCTGATTTGGGGGGGTTCAGTGGTGATTGGTAGAAGCTTAACTGAACACCACTACGAATTTTCTGATTTCCGCCAATTATTTTGAAGTTAAAACCTTCACTGACTGGGAAGCAAAAATTTCTAAGAAATAAAACTTCTAGAGCCACTTTAAGGGTAGATTTCTACTTTTATAATAAAAATTTCTGCTCAGCGACCAGCAGATCCGGCTCGCCCAGCTCCCGATTGGCGTACCTCTACAACAGGAGCACCGAGCACGACTCGCCGAGACCCCGCAGACTGTCTTCGGGTATTCCAAGGTCGACCACTGGCTCCCGAGACACGTCCAGAGAAACGAGCCCCAACCGAGGGGGCACCCTGGGACGGATCAGGAGAGGGGCGGAGCGCCCACCGCTCAGTCCCGCCTCCCGACCCGTCCTGGCCCACAAAATGCTACAACAAAGCCGCGAAGCGGAATCCGCATTGGCCGACGCTCTGGTAAGTTCATCCCCCATTGAGTTCCTTTGATTTCATTCGCCGTTTTAAGAACGACTCAGGCGATCACTATAGAATCCCAAGGAGGAACATGAAGCCCGCTGATAATCACTCCGACGAATCCGAAACGTCGAGTGTCTGCTCTGAGAGGTCGTTCGATTCTTTCAGGCGTGCGAGTGATGTAAGTATACGTTTGTGGTTTAGAAATGTCCGTGTTCGTGTTTGTCTGCTGGTGCTAATGTCATCCCATTTTGTTCGTTAGTCGTACTCATGGAGCGGTTCACAACAAAGACTCGTTAGCAGGGAATTGTTCGAACCCTGTCGTGTAAGTATCCTGCATGATTTGTGTTGCTCACACTGGATGTAGCTGGTAGAAACTATTTGGGAGACGCTAAAACCCGCCTCATTACGAGGGTTGCAACTGTGACAATGACGCCCCGCTGCATGGACAAACCCAGGCGTTTGGCTTACCTGAAGCTCGTGGATATTTTAAAATTCCCAAGGTGGGCCAGATTTGCGAATTTTCATTATCTAACAAGCACAAATCGATTGATTATAGATAATGAAATACTACTAAAATCATTGCTCAGACACCCAAGCAACTCATACATGAATAAAGTTTTGACAAGTCAAGTAATTTGGAATTAGAATGAGTTTAAAATTGACGAGAGACGTAAAACTTAGCGTGCATTTAAAAAAGTACGCTGTTGGTAGATAATGTAGGAGTACCTACCTACCTGCCTTCTAGGAAATAAGTTTGTTTCAGAATTCTTGCTGTTTCATTTCTTTTCGATTATTGTTGGCTAAATCGTTCTGTCTCTATGCTAATGATAATGATAATGAAATTTTGCCAGTAGTGGGTCGTCTGCAATTATCAAAATAGCCCCTATTTAAGGGAGAGTTGATGGATTTACACTTCAGTCTTATCTTAAAATTGTCGAGTACGACCCGTGGGAATAATTTACCTGTGTTTGTCCAAGCAGCGGGGCATCATTGTCACAGTTATAACCCTCATAATGAAGCGGCTTTTAGGTTCTCCCAAATATTGTTTCCACCAGCTATACTAACTCATTTTTGGTGTGAAATTACTAAACAATCCATCTAGTGGCTTTAAGCGGCGCTGTTGCATGCAAGTATCAAGCGATTCTAAATAAACGCATCCTCATTGTTCTTTAGAAGTGAACGTTTACTTATACGGAGTGATCAAGTAAAACAGATTAAGACCTTTTTCGTACGGTCAGTAGGAAGCTACCGAATGGTATTGGTTGAATTCCAGCCCCCTATTTCACCACCCCCACATTCTCTAAAGAAAGTTGTGTTTTCAATTTTACCACCCTAATCCAGTTCGTTGAAAAATTGCGGTTATTTAGAAATTCATGTTTTCAACCTCTCGTGATTTCATCCCAGGGGTGGGTTTATTTCTATGGTGTTACATAACTTCTTGCGTATTTACTGACTTAGGTTGTTCGTAAATAAATCAATAGGATTTCAGAAAAAATAAATAACACATTTAACTGCTTGCAAAGAGTTAGGTGTTGCTAATAGCCTAGGGGTAGGTTTTGGGTTGAAAACTCATAAGGCCTTTATTTCTATGGCGTTACATAACTTCTTGCGTATTTACTTACTTCGGCTGTTCATAAATAGGGATTGTTAGTAGCCTAGTTGTTGGTTTTAGGTTGAGAACACATAAGACGTTTTCTTCAATGTTCGACCGAAATCTATCGAACCCCGTAGTTCTATAACATCATTTATTTGAAGAAATTCCCAGCTTCAACCCTTGAATTTCATCCCCTTGTGGAATGGATTGAGATTTTTTTTGGCCAAAACTATGAAATTCACTAGACTAGCTCAAAATTATTTGCTGAACACCGGAAAAATATTTACAAAATTCCTTTGAAGGGAGGGGGTACTTCCAGGGGGTGGAAATTCCAATAACTGAGAAAAATTTTGAAATTTAGTAATTGTCTTCCCTTAGATGTCCGAATTCATGAAAAAATGGTAAAAAAAAATTGTTGTTCGTCAAATAGGGTTGTTTTTAAAGTAAAGTTCCAAAGAATCAATGAGAATTCTAAAACTTTGCGAATTTTTGCACGTACATAGGCAACATTTTCATCAGAAACATCTTCAATCCGTGTCTTTTTAACAAAAAAATTAATCATTGAATCAATATTTCCAGTAGACTTTCATTCGTAAAACAAGTCACTTCGTTTGACTTTTAACGCTTCTGTAAAGTACAGAAGAGATGGCCTTTAGGCAGCTACAGGCATTCAACATACGTAAATTTAGTTAACTAAAAAGTCAACGAGCACAGCAAAACGACAAATTTCTCTGCCGAATAAAACTATTTGCTTTAAACTTGGCATACATTACAACTACATGAAAAAAAAAACTGTGTGTGCGTTGGGTTTCAAAAGGCTGCTTGCAACTTTTTGTGGTTTTCATCCCCCGAAATTGACACCCCTTCACTTTCAGCCGACTTGAAGGTCGAACGTGCATGCTAGGTTGTAGCACTAGTTCTCGAGTTATTGTAATTAATATTTTTTCGGTTTTTTACCCTTAACTCCCACCCCCTTGGTCCGATGTGGCCCAAAAGCAATCCCCGCCGAGTATTTAGGGATACACGCCAAGTTTAAATTCGACATCTCAATCCGTTCGCAAGTTATCCGCCGCACAGACTAGACGAGCGAGCGCGAGAATTATGCTACGGCACTAAAAAACGATCAATGCAAACAAAGAAAAGTATTTTGGGATTATTAAAGACAATTTTTTGATCTCCCATAGCCACTCTCGATCGCTTCTTTATTTGACCACTCCGTATAATGTGGATGCTTTTTTTTGACACGACGTGTCAATAATGTTGTAAAACAATGATATTTTGATAGAATTAATGACCTGACTACTTTCAATTCCAAAGCCCAATAAGGTTTAGTTAATTTTAGATCTTTTGATACTGTTTGGGTTGGTATACCTGCTTTACTTGACTCTTGCGGGTCTGTAACCTGTCGAACAATGGAAAAGAGTTAGATGGAAGATAGGAAAGTATTATAAAGGACGGAGGTCAGCCGCTAGAGTCAAGTAGAACAGGTATTAACAATGTAAACTATCAGAAATGGTCAGCAGGATGCGCAGTAGCAATTTGAGACGCCTTGAGCATGCTCCTGACAGCTTCTGATATTTTTGCGCTCCCGTGGGAGCAAACCTAACATTTTGTTGAAGTTGCTCACACGTACTGGCTATAAGCTGGCTATTACGTATCGATTCAATTTATGTTGGTAGCAGTGAAAATTGTTGACATTTGCAAATTTGAAGGAACTGACATTTGAATGTGACAAGTGAACAAGTGAACACTTCCACTCGAGTGTACATCTCGTGCATTAGACTCCAGTCACTTTTCTTGGACTGGAAAAGGATTGAATCTGCCGTTTATTCTACATTTTCTCACCCAGGCACTTGCAGAATTTGTTTGTTCAGTGGTATTTTTTTAAATTAGTACGTAAGGGATAAAAATTATATGTTTCATTTGTAAAAAAGGATAAACCAGTCTTTTTTCGGTGCCAACATTCCCGAAAAAAGTAAACAATAGTTATTTATTATAAAAGGGGGAGATGTTACACATTTAGTCTTCTCCCCCGTGTATAAAACGATATTAACCTCCCCAAACCCACAATTAAAAAAAAATGGGAGGTTACTGCAATTACTAAAATTTTCGAATTCGAGATAAGACCGGATCTATACGTTTTGAGGCCTAGGTCGGAAAAATATTCCTGTACTTCTCTTAAAAAATAGTTCCAAATTTCATTATTTCTGTCTAGTTTCGCGATCGACGAAAAAATAGTATGTGCAACACGAAGGAACATATACAGGGTGTTCCAATGAAAAGTAGCCTCCTCGTAAACCAAATAAAATATGAAAATTCGCTTGGACAGGTCGATTTTTATTTAGAGGGGGACACTTAAATCCACGCTTGACGAAATTTCAAAACTCACCCCCTAACCCCCACCTACCCCCACTTCAAAATGTGACACATCATTTGAAAGCTAATTTCATTGTTAATCTAACGCTGTAACAATTTTTGATATTTTTGTTAAACTCCAGCGCCCTCTTTGGTCAAATTTTAAATTACATTAGGGCCCTTTGTGATACATCATTTAAAAGTGTTTGAAATTATCTGTAAATTAATGCAAGAATTTTTTTAATCTATCCATTAGTTCAAAAGTTACAGCCTAATCTTGAAGGATTTCTTGGCCCAGAACCCGCTCATGTCTTTCAATGTAACTTTTGAACGAGAGTGAGTGAATTTCAAAAATTCTTGCATCAGTTTACAGAGAATTTCAAACTTTTTCAAATGATGTATCACAAAGGCTCTAATGTAATTTAAAATTTGACCATAGAGGGCGCTAGAGTTAAACAAATACCAAAAATTGTTATAGCGTTATAGCTTTCAAATGATGTATCACAAGTGGGGGTAGGTGGGGGTTACGAGGTGAGTTTTGAAATTTCGCCAAATAAAAATCGATCTGTCCAAGCGAATTTTCATATTTTATTTGGTTTACGAAATATTTGGGGTGGCTGCTTTTCATTGGAACACCCTGTATATTCTGGGACTCTGATGGTTGCTGGACTCGGCTGCGCCTCGTCCATCAATCTTCCATCATTGTCCCGGAATGTAATAATTTTCCTACTAGTTACACAATATACTATTGTTTTATAAGGGTAACCAAAGTATTCCGGTAACTGAATTTGTTAACTAATAACTTGTGCAGACTGGATATATAGCAAGTTATATACTGCCGCCGGATGGAAAAAGACGGCAAATGCAATTTTTATGGAAATTGAGATATTGGTGCTAACAGCCATTCTCTATAATTTTTCTTTATCAATAAAGCGTCGTAAATGGGTCTAAACTATTTTAAACACTGAAATTATGTTTGCGGCATCTACATTATTGTTGTACTCAAAATATCGTTACAGAAGAATTAGACAGATCAGTTTTTATGTTGCCAGAATAAAAATAGAATCAATTCCTTCTAATTGCCATCAGAACCCCTTATCCGACATCGAAGATCGAGACACAACAATTATTCTAGTCTTTTTGCAAGAATCTACGTATGTGCATCAAGTTGCTGGGTTCAAACAATGCATATCCCCATGGAAACGGAACAAACAAGACAATTTATTAATTGCCTTGCCATTAGAGATGCTAGTTTTCATGAAAAGTACATTTGTTGAAACTTTTCATGAAATTTTGAAGTTTCAATAAAAAATGAAAAGTTGTCCTACGGTAGTATAAAGTATTCTGGAGAATTAAATAAATCTACAACAGCTGAATAGGGAACATAATAATATTAAATGACAAAAATAGTAAGTGTATAGGTAAACAAGTTAATAAGTCAAAATAAAAGCATTAAACATTAAAATTCATCGTTGTTTTCATCTTTAAAGTAGTATTTCACTTCATTTCACTGTTTCCAGTGCGCAATGGGTACTGATACTACTTAGAACGACTCAGTCCGTTCGCGGAACTTAGCCCCATGAGCTAACGACTGCAGCTATCAACGCTATGACCGCCGTCTGTGACAAATGATGCTTGGTGTTTCCTCCAAGGCTTGTGGAACCAAGCGGAACAGCGGCGTTTAAAGTCGAATTCCTTACAGTGTGTGGTGGAAAGAACAACCGTGCTTCAATGACGCTTCAACGATCGTTCAACGTTCACTTTACTTTCTTCCTCGGATAAACGAGTCGGAGTGAGATAGAGCGCGCGACAAGGTTAGGGCGCTACGCTCAAACTTTGTCAGTCCACGTATAACAATGCGGAGAGAGATGACTTTTAAGACGTACGTGTCTTATAACCTGGTACGATGGGGCTAAGTCTCGCGAACGGGCTGTAGAATTGGCGGCGCTGTCGGTGGAACTTTATTATTACCACATTGATACTGTTAACAACTTTTCAAGAAAAAGTGAAAAGTTTCAACATAGGCTCATCTCTACTTGTCATTTGTTATTGTTTATTCTTTATACCATGACAAACTCGTTCACGTTTGAAAGAAAAAAGCCGCATCTATTTCAAATTCTGATTTATTGATGATTAAATGTATTTTGAGATAATATGCCAAAGTTACATTACAGAAGATTTTGTATTTCTGATGGCAGAGGCGATAAAAGTTTTTGGTCATTTGCTCGTTATCGTAATTTTTGTAGATACCGCCTTTTCCCAGCTGACGGCAGTACAAGGGTTACAGTTATATCTCCATGACCATTTATGATAAATATTTCTGTTTTATAGAGTTACCAGTTTTTTGTCATCTGGCCTCTTATAATGTCTTTACATTTAAGCTCTTTAAGAGGTATATTGTGGTGGCAGAAATGTCTTGAGTACCATTTGCAATGAACTTTAGTTTTTATTAGTGGGAGATTGCAAAGTTGTGAACACCTCTATAAACCAAAAAATGTTCATTGGGTAACGATTTGTCAAAATTGCCTACTGTACTAGTTTTGACAAGTCGTTAACATTCACTTGCACTGAGTATACATTCACGCACGTCTTTATGACACTGCAGCAAAGATGTTGTATATAAGTTAAATGGCTGGAAGTCTATAAAGCACTACATGAGAACTGGTCCCCATACCTGAGAAGTGTGACTGAGAGAGATTCATTGTGTGTGTCCTGTGTGAGAAAAGGAAAGGATTACGCTTGTTCTCTGTCACACTTTTCCATCATATGAGATTATCAACGCACAGAAAAGGCAAGAAAATCTCCCATGACGGAACACGTTTGAGGTTAGCTATAGCCATCTAGTTTTATTACAGCATCTTTGCGCTACAGGTTGAACCGTGCGTCAGATTTGCAGCTCTGGAAAAGTAACTAAAGTCCCGTCGCCTATTAACGAACGCGGGGGTTGTGTCTCAGGCTTTTTTTCTGTTGGTTTGTAAACGGGATTTCAGTTCTGTCAAAATTCTTGTCATGGACAATAATTAACAACAAAGATCTCTTTCAAACTCCATTGGTACGGTTTATTGACACTGACAGTGAGTTGACGAATGTGAAATCCCGTTTACAAACCAACAGAAAAAAGCCTGACACACAACCCCCGCGTTCGTTAATGTGCGACGGGACTGTACAGTAGGGTTTCTTATATTAATTATTATTAATTGGTGGTTTCACCGACAAACTAACGCAAGGGTCAGCGTTGTTCGTCAGCTTAGTAAACCCATCACTGCTACCAACCTTGCAGCTAATGTCACTAACGTTGTCGCCAACTTAACCGAACCTCTCCCCAGGACATAAACGAGATCCTAGCAATGTGCGCCAACACCGTGTGGCAGGACCGCAAAGACGGCCTCCTCTCCCTGCGGCACTACGTCATCAACGAGATGCCTCTCACCCCCGGCGAACTCAAATACCTGACGGAGATCTTCACCAAAATGTTCATGGACTCCCACACCAAGGCGCTCAGCGTTTACCTCGACACCCTCCACGAAGTGATCAAAGTGCACAACAACGACCTCCACAGTTGGGTCTACGTCCTCCTGCAGAGGGTGTTCCTCAAAATCGGCACCGAAACCCTAACTTCAGCCCACACGAAACTCCTGACGACCCTTCAGATCACCCAACAGTACTTCCCCTCCCCGATGTTGATCGCCAACGTCTACAGATTCCTCCTGGACACCACCCAGACTCCCAGTCCGAAGACGAAAATGGCCGTTTTGACTTTTCTCACGTCGCTGTTTAAATCCGAGGGTAGTCAGGCGGCGGAGTGCTCCCCTCAAGCTTTGCAAAAAATCATCTCGTTCACGCAAGACCACAAATCGACCGACCTCAGGAACACGGCCAGAGTCTGCCTGATCGCCATGTGGAACTGGAACACACCCCAAATCACGATGATTCTCTCCGGGCTGCCGAAGGAACAGCAAGACATCGCCAAGAACATAGTTAACAATCACATGAGGAAGAACTCGACCGGAAGTGAGCCGGGAAGTCCAAGTCCCAAGCCGCTGTCGCCCGGCACGCCCCCTACCCGCGACGGTCTGGACCACGAGGAGATCTACAGGAGCCTGCGAAAAACAACCGCCGAAATCCAGAATTACAGCTACGAAACGTTGGGCTCCCACTTGGACAGGGACAGGGACACCACGTCCCAGGACTCAGGCATCTCCCAGATGTCGTGCAACGACGTCAGGAACGACGTCGCCGCCGTGGAGGAAAAAATGGAGGAGCTGAGCATCAGGGGTAACTTCGGTTCGAGATCGGGCGCGAGGTCGCTGCCCATTTCGACCACCGTCAACGGTGTAACCGAACCGGACTCGAACGGTTACCAGAGTTTGGGGGAGTGGAACGATTTTGACGTTTTGAAGAACGTGCTCGAGAAATGCGTGTTGGGACATCCCACCTCCGTCCAGGATCGGAGGATGTTCTTGGCGCAAGTGGTGGTTTTGATCAAGAAAGGGCAGGTGGAGGCTGTTAGGCAGAATTTCAAGTAAGTGAGGTTTTAACTATGAAACACTCCACTAAGGCAGCCGAACGCATGCCGCAAATTGGAAAATTTTTGTCCCTATTTTTGAGTGATTCTCCAACAATCATGTGGCGCAATCGGCGACAGCGCGGTTGTCATTCTGACATGAACGTTCGGTCAAAAGCGAATTATTGCAAGTTTTATTAGATTTCATGGGCTTTTGGACTGTTTATTAAAGAAAAACTTAGAATAGCGACAAGCCGACGATATGCTATGCCTCTGGAAAGAAATTCCGTGACGGAAATGTCAGAAATGTCACGTCATAAGGCATCAAAGGTAAAAAGCAATAATTTTCTTAAGAGGCGACCAATTCACAGTAACTGTTGTTATTAGGAAGATCCTGATCAATTAACAAATGGCCGCTGGCTAAATCAGGAGCAGATAGGTCTGTTTATGTCTAATAATGAGGTCTGTGGTGCGGGCTATACCTACATTTTATGGAGGAAGATATTATTGAAAATTGCTTGATGCAAGAAGAAATCAAGTCCTTAGAGGCAGAATAATGTTATGGCAAGCAGCTGTCCCATGTATTTTTCCAAATTTGTCACAAAATTGTAATTTTTCTTTGGCATGTTGTACGATGATTTGCTAGACAAAGATAAAAGTAATGTGAAAGTAATCAAATGCATCAATCTGGTGCGTATTTTTCCCCACTTACGCTCATATTAAAGTTTTTTTTCTTGAAATAAGGAATTTTATATTTTCATTCCTTAATCGCATACGAATGCCGCGACATCTGGTGGAAACTGCGGAACCCGAATTAAAATTAAAAAGTGGGTACATTTTTTTTGACGGAGTGCGCCTTCCTTAGTGGAGTGTTTCATAGTTTTAACAAAGAAGTCGAAGTCGATCTTTCTCAAAGTGGCCTTCGTAATATAAACAAAGAAGTAAGGAGAACCAATGTTTTGCCACGTATACAGGATGTCCCAATTGTCTGTATTCGGTCGATATCTCCATTAACTATCAGAGATATAGTAAATGGAAAAGAAACTTTCGTCCTACGTCATAACTGTAGTAATTACTATAGCCAACATAACTGTTACAAAAGAACCAAGGAAGCCATTTAACATTTTGGTAATTTAGAAGCCTTCACATTCGGTAGCATGTAAAACTAGGCAGCGCTGTTGCCGCGGTCTCGCGCGACATTTGATTTAATTTTGACGTTTTCGATATTTCATTTCGTCGCCCATTTCGGTTTCAATTATCTTCCACTTACGTTTTGTTGCGTTAAAAATCTGTTCTTTTTAGAACAAAAGTAGTTCAAATATCAGTTTTAGTGAGTATTTCGAGTTTACTACTGTTCGAGGTTAATTGGTCAATCAGTATGCCCAAGCCCTTAAATAGCCGCTGTAAAGAGCTAGTCGCCAATTTAACCAGCTATTTTAAAGAAGAGTGCGCTAATGGTGGTCCCCGGTTGCCAGTAACTGCTGTCAGAGAGGTAAATAAGATTAAATTTTTTTAGTTTTTCGTGTTTGAAAATTTCGAAGTTTTGAAATCTATTTTTTTGTCCTTGAAGATACAAAATTCTCGTTTTAGCGAGTGGCTGCAGCATTGAAGTTGAGTATGGCGACAATAAGCTCAGTTTCTAAAAGTGTGAAGATTAATGAACCACTACGTTCACCACCAAAAAAGCGCCCACATCCTAAACCTGTGACCAATGACTATTTACGAAATGTATGAGAACATTTTACAGGAAATGGGTATATTTCTGAGCTTTCTTTACTAACAAAGTAATAAGGAATGGTTAGGACCTGACTTGACCTATAATTTCATTTCATGAGTATTTTTGGGAAAGCGTCTCTTGAATAGGCAACACCTTTCGTTGTGTAATATTGGTTGCTGACTTCGATATTTATAGAATTTTGAATCCACCATTCGGCAACGTTGCACTTTTTGAATCAATGACGTAGGACTAAAGTTTCATTTCCATTCACTATAGCGAAAAATTATTAAGTTCAAAGTTGCAAAGGATCAAATACTGCACATTTTAAAAATACAATAGTATGTACAGGGTGTTTCACTAAGGAGTGACAACACAAACAAAGGTTTTTTCAAATGGCACACCCGGTATGTCAATTTTTTTTAGATTCTTCGATGAATTCCAAGTAACAAACACTAATCATTTTTTCACCAGAGCCCGTATTCTCGAATCGGGCGAACAGTTCCCCATGTGATGTTGCTACGCAACCGCCAATCAGACTGCGCGTACCTTAGTGATTTCCTATAAGAAACTGTTCCCCGGATTCGAGAATTGGGGCCCTGAAGTTAATCGTTTAGAAGATATTGACAATTTTGTGGAAAAAATTACTTTTACAGTACTTGTTTTAAAAAATCATCCGCCAAACAGTTTTAAACCTTTAGTTTTGGAAGATTGGCGTGTCAATAAGGAAGGTTTGGTCTATTCTTAAAGCTCTTGAAAACGGTCCTAACTTGTTAAGTTCGTCTCCAGCAACATTATGAACTTTGGAATATTTAGACGTTAAAATTTCAATATTTTTAAATGGCATCAGTCTAGGGCGCGGATTCGTATGCACAAAAAACTGACAAAATATGCGCATATATTATACAGGGTGTTTTGCAACCGCGTGTAAGTTTTTTAACATTAGATTGTCCATCAAAAATGGTGACGATTGGCACAAAATTGTTTAGGTCGAAGTCGTCTCCTAAGGAAGTTAGGGCTTTACCATAGGGAGAAGTTTTTCTTATTTGAATATCTCTAAAACCACTCATTAAATAAAAAAATACCAAGAATAGTAAAAGTTGCAGTTTAAGCTGCTCTGTACAACAGGCGCCACCATTTTTAAAATGCGTGACCTTGAAAAATTTTCCAGTTACCTCGGGTACGGATATCTCTAAAATCACGCATTAAATCAAAAAATACTAAGTATAGTAAAAGTTGCAGTTTGAATAGCCCTTTCTAACGGACACCACCATTTTTAAAACGCGTGACCTTCAAATATTTTCCGGAAGAAAAATGTCGAAGGTGTCTCCGTTTTCTGGGGATCCCGTGGTCATAATCCAACGAAATTCCCCATGTAGATGTATATTCACTGGCTACTAGTGTCCACCAAATTTCATTCAAATCCGTTAATCCGTTCCTGAGATAACTAAGAAAAACTGCTCCCGATGGCTGACTTTAAAGCCCTATAACTTCCTTAGGAGACGACTTCGACCTAAACAATTTTGTGCCAATCGTTACCATTTTCGATGGGCAATCTGACGTTAAAAAACTTACACGCGGTTGCAAAACACCCTGTATATGCATCAAAAACTAACAAAATAGGCACAAAATATGCACTTAAACCTCATTCACAACCACTTTACGTACGTGACATAACAAAGTTTAACAATCGTCAACAATTACTATAAAAGTCAGAAGCTGTCATGAGTAATTGTTGACCATTGTTAAAGTTTGTTATGTTAAGTACGTAAAGTGGTTGTGAATAAGCTCTTATTATGTCTAAAATGCACGTAATATGCACAAAATATAAAATGTGCCGATAATTGAGAAAGATACATTGAACCAGTTGAACCATTTAGGTATATTTTTAGTGTTAATTTTTTTACAAAATTTGAATTGCAGTATTACAATATGTTGTGGCTTATAAATCTAAAGAAATCTTCACAATACCATACACAAATGGGAAACACTGAAGATGTAACCAATGCGAGGACCCGTATGAATAAACAGCTATATAAACGGAATCAAAATTGTGGCCAAAAAGTTAATCCACCCCTTGAATTCGACCCTGGCATGTAGGTGTTTGCAAATCAAGGTATTTTTTTAGAGAAAAGAGTACACATTATACTTAAATCTGAACGCGTTAAAAAACAGACAGAGGGACAGAGACCGATATGAGCGGGAGAGGGAGAAATAATAATGTTTTGAACCTATGAATGGCCGTCGCGTGACGTCACTCAAAAAATAAGCGAATTGTCGCAATCAATCACCTACAAGTAGGGGAAATTAAAGACTGATAAGGGGTTGAAAATTCAAGGAATTGGGTACGAAACACGGTCATGCACTCACAGGTATCGATTTTGGAATGCTTCTTTCATTTGGCGAAGCAATAAGCTATTCGAAAAAAGAAATTGGAAATATAGGATTTCAATAAAATATGCAAAAACATTCGCTTTTTTAAGAAATATGCTCCGTGCACTAAAATATGCTTCAGATTTCAAAATATGCAAATTTAAATTTACGTCAAATGACTCCTTTTAGTGAGATTCGTACACATCTCGAAGATTTCCCTTGAATCTTTATCCGTTTCCAATATACATTTTGCATAAAATCCGCGCCCTAGGCATCACTATCAAATGTTACAACCGTCGGCTGTAGAATTAGATTTGTTAACCTCCCCACAACCAATATAAAAATGGGAGGTTACTGCAATCAGTCCAAAATTCGAAATTGAGATAACACCAGATCTTTACGTTTCAAGGTCTCAGGATCACGAAAAAGTGGTTTTTAAAAAATGTCTGTGTGTACGTATGTACGTATGTGAGCACGATTTCTCGGAAACTACCGAACGGATTTTAGTGAAATTTGGTATGCAGGTTAGTGTTGGCCTTCTGGTGAGCCCAGTTAATTTTGTTGCGAATCCGAAGAAGCCAAGTGCCTTTTAGGCATGTAAACTATGAAATTTGACTGATGAACACTAATTTTTATTAACAGCGCATGAAAGGTCTTGAAATTCTGTATCTGAAAGTGTACTCACACTTAGCGCCCTTTTGGCATAAAATCGAAAAATTCGAAGTATTGAGGAAACATTAAATAACACGCTACAGCCCAAACTGCTGGATCGATTTGGCTGAAATTTGGTAGGTATAGAGATACCGTCACCCGCCGAAGAACTGATTTAATTCTGGTGGCAATCCGAGGGCGGCAAGTGCCATTTTGGCATATCAACTTTGAAATTTCAATAATGAACTCCTATTTTCTCTATCAGCACATGAAAAGTCTTCAAATTTAGTTTTCAAAATTGTACTCAACCTTAATGCCCTTTTGGCAAAAGATCGTAAAATTCAGAAAACTCACAGAAAACACATTTGGTTTGGTGGAGTAAAACTTAGGCATAGTAAATAGTAAAATTTAAGTGATATTAGTGATAGGATTGGATCATTCACCAAGTGGGGAGGTTTCAGCCGCTTCCGTAGCTGCCCATTTTTTTTTCATCTGATATAACATATCCCTATATCCAAGTTTAGTATTATTTTCCGTTTTATTAGAGGTTTTATACACTTAACACATAATTTTCAATAACATCTTCGTGATGTTTTAGAGGGTGGCTCGGGCTACATGTCATTGTATACGTCAAAAATTGTATCAACAATTGCAATTTCCATAGACCTAATATTTTGAGGCTATTTGCCTTAATTTGCCCTTATTCGAATCTTGTTCACTCTTTGTCTTTGTTCTACAAACATAGAATTCATGAATTTGCCAGTGGGATTATCACTTATCTTAACAACGAATTAACAGTATTGCTGTTTTAAATGAAATGCATCAAAATTTGAAATTTAGAAAAAAGTGCGATTATTATTACAAGGTCTCAATATGCTGCTCTTTTTTTGACTGCATTCTTGCATAAGTTTTATAAATGATTCGATTTTCAGCGCATCTCTTTTTTTGGGTAGGTACATTTTTATGACATTCCACCAAAACGAAAACCATGTCGTCATTTTTTCGCTTGATGGGTTGGGGTATTATCAATTACTCCAATTACATGCAGAAGATCGATAACTGTATCACAATCATTATTAACGCAGGATTATAACGGATTATGACTGACAGAATTTTTGACACCTACTGTGACATATAGTCCGAGCCGTCTTCAAAAAACATCATTAAGCTAATATGAAAATTTCTGAAAATCATTTGAAACGAAAAATACGAAACTTGGATATAGAGGGATGTTATATCAGATGAAAGCAAATTTAATTCTACACCCAATGGCTATAACATTTGATAGCGGTGCCATTTAAAAATATTGAGATTATAACCTCTAAATATTGCAAAGTTCATAAAATTACTGGAGACGAACTTAACAAGCTAGGACCGTTTTCAAGAGCTTGAAGGATAGACCAAACCTTCCTTAACGACGTGCCAATTTTCCAAAACTCAAGGTTCAAAATTGGTTGACGGGTGATTTTTAAAAACAAGTGCCGCAAAAATAATTTTTCACACAAAATTGCCAATATCTTGTAAACCAATAACTTTAGATGAAGAAATTATTAATTAATGTTACTTGGATTTTATCAAGGAATATAAGAAAAAATTGATATAATAGGGTGTGCCATTTGAAAAAACCTATGTTTGTGTCGTTATTTCTTAGTGCAACACCCTGTATACATGATTGTATTTTAAAAATATGCAGTCTTTGATCCTCTGCAACTTTGAATTTAACAGTTTTTCGCTATATCTGATAGTAACGGAGATATCGACCGAATACAGACAATTGAGACAGCCTGTATATTCGATGTAAGTTTCAACAAAAAGTGCTACATGTTTCGAGTGCAGTGCACCCATCTCAGGCACTAAAAAATCTTACCAGTTAAGAGGAAACAAATGAATTATTACCAAAATTGACGATCAGTTACATTTTGAAGGTTACATTATTAAGGTTTTGGGTAAATTTTTTATTTTTTTTATCGCTGCAACAATGAATAACGAGTCAATTGGGCAGATCATCGTACTCACCAAGACAAAAAAAAAAGATTTTACAAGGAATTTAAAGCATTACAATAAGAATGGATTTAAGTTCACATCCCAAACGTGGATAAGGGCCGGTTTATCGATGCGCAGTCAAAACTAGCTGTTATCTATCTGACAGTTTACTGTAACTAACAGATAAATCAGTTTCACGTTTATCGACATCGACTTTATCTGTCAGTTACGTGCCTGACAGTTTGAGTGGTGTTGGCAACATTTGGGATACCGGAAGTTGAATTCTATTGGACAGATTAGAATTTCGCGCTAAACTGTAGTCAACTGTTTCCAAAGCAACGCCTTACGGTTTTTACTCCTTGTCACGGATGTAGATTGACTGTCATTTGTTATTTTTTACGTATACGGATGTCCCACTCGGCCGGTTGCTATGGTCCATTTTTGCTCACACTTGCGGGGGTAAGACGTAAGGGGGGTACCGGACAAATCACATACGCCCTCACTAAAAACGGCCTATTAAGGAACTACGTGCGTGGTGTCAACCACAACGAAACGAAGTCCGAAGTCCAGAACTGGAAAACAATTATCTCTGACAGTATGGTACACTTGACTTGACGCACACACTGTGGAAAGAGTAAGGAGTGTAACCAATAATTCAATTTTGACAGTGAACGGTGTCTGTCGATACTCCGCAGCGAAAGTAAATTACGTTACAGGAATCTTCTATATCAAGGTTGAGGTAGGGCCTTTGTCCGGTAACTAAGAAAAATTTCTGGAGCCAAACGAATCGCCTACAAACTGCCGTAGTTTCCAGTCCGTATACAAAAAAGTAAACAAATGACAATCGACGTTCGTGAGGCGTACCAAAAATGACGGGCGTTTGACAGATTAATGGGGCGGTTGTGAGTTGTCAAATGGCGGACAGGCATCGTCCGTTTTACGTTTTTTTGTTTATTTGCCTCTGTTTTCTGGCTAAAAATCGAGGTGGACGACGGTGAGCTAATTTAACAAGTCAGAGGCTTTAGCTTACTTTATGACAAAAAGCATGAACTTTTTAAAGAGGTTAAATGTTAAATCTTAAATGGCCTTGTATAAATTCATGCGTTCGTTCTTAAATCTTACATCTTAAATCTTAAATATTACACTAAATACTAAATGTTAAATTTGGCTGTATAAATTCACCATTACATCGAATATAAAATACGTGGCAGTAGACATTGGTTCTTCTTACTTCTTTATTTAAGTGAAGTTTTTCGGAAGGTCTCGGAAGTGAGGTTGTCTTTTTTTTTCTAGAGCTTTGCTGAGATTATTGATCGACAATTTGAACGAGAAGGACAGTCAGATTCGGTACACCGTGTTGGAGATTTTAACTGCTGCATTCCAAAACAATGAGCTGAAGGAGGGTTGGTCCGGTTTTGTGGAGTTGCTCACATTGCGGGTGTTGACTGCCCACTGTGATGACAAAAGAGAGGTAGGTGCACTGCGGTTTTTTTTTTAATGTAGCTCCTTTGTTTTGTTCAATTTGTTTCCGCAATAGCACTCGTGTGTATTTATTGGTGAACCAGAAAATACATTTAGTTCCTCATTTCACAATAGAGTATTGCAGCTCAAAAATTAAAACATTGGAATAGATACTACATCCTACTATAAAATTCACATGGTCACGTGAGCGTAAACTCACGTGACCGTAAACTTTTATAGTACACCCTCGATCATTAGAAATGACATTTAGTTAGATAATGACAATTGTATGATATTTATTGCTGGCTGGCAATTCGCACTACGAAAAGGAGAGCAGTTAATTCTAAAGTCGCATGGGTTTATTTTAATTTTATAGCGAGCCAAAGAAAACTTCACAGTGACTCATGCAACACGGATAATGTAATGATGGTTGCATAAGAATGGCTTTATGCGAATTTCTTAACCCTGTTTCTCGGATGGAGAGTGAACTATTTTAAGCCAGATTAGGAAGATGATCTGGTTTTCCGATCATAATAAATTAAAATTAACCATTTGAAATTTTTAACTTCTACGCTTCGCGAAGGTTAATAAAATCGATCGAAAAATCGAATCGCCAAAAACATCAAATACGTTTCAGGGTCCTGGGAATCAGAAAAAGTGGTTTTTGAAAAATGTCTGTCTGTGTGTCTGTCTGTCTGTGATCACGCTGGAGCTCAAACTACTGAACTTATCGAGATGAAATTTGGCACACATATTCAGTGGGAGATTTTTAGGTGCACGGAAAGTGCTTTTTTGGCACATCAACTTTAAAAATTTTAATGCAAACCCCCATTTTTCGCGTTACCATATGAATGCTCTTTGAATTGTACTTCTAAAAGTACTCAAGACCGCTTCTTTTTTATGTTATTTTTGATAGTTCCACTGACTACAGTCACTTTTCACCCCCCTTAATTAGTCATCCCCCTTCACAATCTTGCAACCCCCCAATCGTTAATTCGGCGAAATTCGAACAGTTTCGTGTTTCTTCAAATGCTCTTTTGGATAATGATTACCTTTTTCAATTCTTCAACCCCACTCCCAATATTTCAACCCTCCGAAGGTTAAAGTTGCACAAGTTGCCTTATCATTGTGTTATTTTCTGTAAATCCACTTAACTTCGGTTAATTTTCACCATTTTTGACTTTTCATTCCCCTTTACAATTTCTCAACCCCCTAAATTCGCCAAATTTCTTTTTTTCTTCGACAATAAGTTTAACTCATATGGCTTACGTTTACCGCTAATTCTACATACTTCGCAGGTTTTTATGTTCATTCTTTACTGTTTAATTCTGTATGGTCAATTTTCAACATTTTACCTTTTTGACACCACTGTGCGTCTGCGGAGGTACTATCGCGGCCACCGAAAAGTGCACGATTTGGTTTTTCCTTATGTTTTGAAAATCGATAGCACAAAGGGCATTTGCTGGGGGTCGAAGGTTATTGATGTAATAACTAACTACATATGAACATTAGCGTTCCGAATGACCCTGGTAAATCACTGAAACAAAGCCGTCTTCATTGTGATAAAAATCTTTAAAAAATGCATTGTAAAGCAATCGTGCACTTTTCGGTGGCCGCGATGGTACTACTTCTAGATGCAGAGATTGATAGAATCTGTACACGATTCCACCAGTAAATTCAGACCGCCCTTACACTCACCTTAAAAAGATAAACATGTACAGGAATACACATCGCATTGATGCACATTTTCCGGTGACTTTAGGTACATATGATCTGAAATGTCGATGGTTTCGAACTCATGTCAAGAATCATGCCCATTTATCTTAAGATGGGATTTGATTACGAATACGTCATTAAGTTGCAAAAGTCAGTTACAATGGCGTATGACGACATTTCACCATACACTTTCTGTGGTATGCATTTATGTACACAAATCATCAAGAAAAAAGTGTAGGTATAGGTACTTATATTATGCAATATTTTTTATACCTACTTTGAAACCTTTCGACAAATAGGTACTTTGGAAGTTTTAATAAAATTATACACCGTGTCCCGAAAATACCGCGCAATATTTTGCTGGTGGATTCTATGATTAAAAATATTAATAAAAGTTCCTATCAACATAGGTCGAGAAACGCTTCCTAAGGGGGCTGCGCCCCTCTAAAGGTAAACCTCATGAGATGAATTTTTGCTAATTGTTTGAAAACGGCTCAAGATGAAGCAATGAAATTTTTCATGTCTACTAGTTTTTTAACGCCCTACAAGACGGTGTAAGAATAATTTGAGGATTTTTATCGAAAATGCCCCATATGGGGGGGCTGTGTTGTATGAATCACCATAACTTTTTTATTTTCGACGTTTTACAGTTTTTCATTACACATTGTGGAACCCTAAAGTTTTCTGAGAAGAAAAGTTACTCTTGTTGAAAGTCGATAAAAGGCACCGTTAGCGAGCAAAATCGATTCTCCCATTTTGTTGCAATAAGGGTGCTCCATAATTATTTGCGATAAAATTGGACGGACAATCAAGATGCCTAAGGATCTGTCTGTCAGGTGTATGTCAGAAATTTGTTTACGTCCAATTTTTTGTCGCGAAAATGGTTCGATTTTCAAATCAAGAAATGGCCGATATGCATTTCCTCTATGGTTTCTGCAATGGCAGTGCTCTGGCGGCCGAAAGAGAATATCGAAGAAGATTTCCCAATCGCATAGCACCTGGCCGGCGTACTTTTGTGACTCTACACAGAAATTTGACTGCCCATGGTAATTTTCGTAGAGGTCGAGGAGGGGGAAGACCCCAGGGAAACTATCGCCTCGATTTAGCCCAAAATTATTTCGAAGATAATCCTGGCATCAGCTTACGAACTCTTTCCCATCTAATGAACATACCTCGATCAATTGTAAGACAAAAATTGTGGTGTGGGTTAAGAAGCAAAAATTTATTATTTCAGTTAGGAAGGATGACAAGGATACAGGGATTACATGCTTACCACTTCAGAAGAGTTCAGGAATTGACGGAAGCAGATTTCCCGAGAAGAATTCAATTGAGTCAGTGGATATTGGCTCATCAAAATGTACTAACATACATTTTATGGACCGACGAATCCATGTTCACTAGGAATGGCGTGTTTAATATGCGCAATACGCACTACTGGTCCTACGAGAACCCTAGAGTTATTCGTCGGACAAATTTTCAGCACAGGTTTTCTGTGAATCTTTGGGCAGGCATCATAGGTGATCAAGTAATTGGACCTGTAGAACTCCCAAATCGCCTTAACGGCCGAGCCTACCTTCATTTTTTACGCAACACTCTTGGACCTCTTTTAGAAAATATTCCTCTTAACATAAGGCAAAACATGTATTACCAACACGATGGTGCCCCTGCTCATTTTGAACAGCACGTTCGAGATTGGCTGAACCAACATTTTCCAGGCAGATGGATTGGAAGAGGTGGCCCGATACCTTGGCCACCGCGCTCGCCCGATCTGACACCACTCGACTTTTATTTTTGGAGTAATATGCATCGTTTGGTATTCCCCCTTGAAGTGGATACGCTTGAACAGCTTCAAGAGAGAATACACCAGGCCAGAGATGAATTAAGAAACGATAGGTTTCATACGCTGAGGGCTTCCCGCGCTGTAATCAAGCGGGCCCGAGTATGTATTCGTGAAGGCGGGGGTAACTTTGAACAGTTTTTGCATTAGTATTATTACTATTATTATTTTCCGGTGGTGATTTAAAATTCCCAACGGTTCGTTTTCATCGTTCGAGATGCTGCTGGTGCCTCTTTGGGGGGTTAAATCAACGTATCGGCAGTTTGTTCATTTTTAAATTGTTCCACTTTTGCGACAAAAAATTGCACGTAAAGAAATTTCTGACATACACCTGACAGACAGATCCTTCCTTAGGTATCTTGATTGTCCGTCCAATTTTATCGCAAATAATTATGGAGCACCCTCATTGCAACAAAATGGGGGAATCGATTTTCCTCGTTAACGGTGCCTTTTATCGACTTTCAACAAGAGTAACTTTTCTTCTCAGAAAAGTTTAGGGTTCCACAATATGTAATCAAAACCTGTAAAACGTCGAAAATAAAAAAGTTATGGTGATTCATTCAACACAGCACCCCCATATGGGGCATTTTCGATAAAATTCCTCAAATTATTCTTACACCATCTTGTAGGGCGTTAAAAAACTAGCAGACATGAAAAATTTCACTGCTTCATCTTGAGCCGTTTTCAAACAATTAGCAAAAATTCATCTCATGAGGTTTACCTTTAGAGGGGCGCAGCCCCCTTAGGAAGCGTTTCTCAACCTATGTTGATAGGAACTTTTATTAATATTTTTAATCACAGAATCCACCAGCAAAATATTGCGCGGTATTTTCGGGACACGGTGTATAAAATAATATAATAATAATATATTAGTACATTATTGTAAACATCAGATAAGGCGTTTTTTCTCGATTTTATGTTTTCGATTCCGAATTAATACAAATCGGCGCTTCACTATTTTTTAAAATTTGTATTGAAACAATGTCGCTTATGCCGTCGGTTTCAAATGTTTCTCGTAAGGACGATTCAAATCTGACATTATTAACCTCCCCACAACTATATAAAAATGGGAGGTTACTGAAATCACCCCAAAATTCGAAATTGAGATAACACCGGATCTTTACGTTTCAAGGTCCCAGGATCACAAAAAAGTGGTTTTTAAAAAATGTCTGTGTGTATGTACGTACGTACGTACGTATGTGAGCACGATTTCTCGGAAACTACCCAACCGATTTTAATGAAATTTGGTATGGAGGTTAGCGTTGACCTTCCGGTGAGCCCAGTTAATTTTGCTGCGGATCCGCAGACGCCAAGTGCCTTTTTGGCACACCAACTATGAAATTTGACTGATGAACACTAATTTTTCTAATAACACATGAAAGGTCTTGAAATTCTGTATCTGAAAATGTATTCACGCTTAGCGCTTTTTTGGCATAATATCGAGCAATTCGAAGTTTCGAGGAAACATTAAATAACACGCTACAGCCCAAATTGCTGGATCGATTTGGCTGAAATTTGGTAGGTAGAGATGCCGTTACCCGCCGAAGAGCTGATTTAATTTTGGTGGCAATCGGCGGACGGCAAGTGCCATTTTGGCATATTAACTTTGAAATTTGAATAATGAACTCCTATTTTCTTTTTCAGCACTTGAAATGTCTTCAAATTTTGTTTTCAAAATTGTATTCAATCTTAGTGCCCTTTTGGCAAAAGATCGTAAAATTTAGAAAAATCACAGAAAACACCTTAGGTTTGGTGGAGTAAAACTTAGGTACAGTAAATAGTAAAATTTACTTGATATTGGTGATAAGACTGGATCATTCACCAAGTGGGGAGGTTCCAGCCGCTTCCGTAGCTGCCCATTTTTTTTTAAGGTATTTCAATGCGAAACAAGATTGTTTCCTATGCTTTCAAATGAAAGCTTGTGTTTCAATTCATAAAACCGAGAAAAAACGCCTAAAGTCCCGTCGCATATTAACGAAAGTGGGGGTTGGCTGTCTCAGGCTTTTTTTCTGTTGGTTTGTAAGCGGGATTTCACATCCGTCAAAACTTCCGTCACTCACTGTCAGTGTCAATAAACAGTAACAATGGAGGTTGAAAGGGGTTTTTGTTGCTAATTATTGTCCATGACAGGAATTTTGACAAAACTGAAATCCCGTTTACAAACCAACAGAAAAAAAAGCCTGAGACACACAACCCCCGCTTTCGTTAATATGCGACGGGACTTTAGGTACTATCACAATGTAAAAAAGTGGAGTGGGGAGGTTAAAACTCATGTTTTGAAAGTACAGTAATTAATAGAAGGTATACGTAAAGGCCCGTTCACAGTTTATGTCAGTGTAATGACAAGGTATATCCAGTTATTTTTGCTCGCAATAGTACCTGATAATGATCGACAAACCTAATACAAATAAGAAAGCTTGTGTTCCGATGATTCTGATTTTCTAAAATTTCACTTTCTAGAATTTGAAGAGGTAGGTAAATACTTTATAGGTACCTACTTTATGTAAAAACTGCGATTTATAAAAAAACATACTGAAAACCGCTTAATAATATACAGGGTGTCTCAGAACTCCCGTATAAGCCGGTAATGGTAGATTCGTCAATTTAAGACGAATTTTCCTTTGCAAAAATTGCGAGGGTCCAATAGTTTTCAAATGGGAAGCAATTGAAGTCCGCCAATCAGAATGAACATCTGAATTAGATAGTAAGGTAAAACAAGGATGTGCAAGTCGTTGCTGAGACACACATAAAAGTAATAAAGGCACAAAGAATAAGACATCATGAAGTAACAACTTTTTCTGTACCTATCCCAGCAACAGCTTGCACAACTTTGCTTCCCATTTGAAAACTATTATATCCCCGTAATTTTTCCAAAGGAAAATTCGTCTTAGGGCCGTGTGACCCGATACAATATTTGATTCTAAATTGCATACAATACCTATATGAAATTGTATTGCGTTGCATGCAATTTAGGACCAAATATTGTATTGTGGCATACGGGTCTTAGATTGAGGCAAGGATCTACCATACCCTCGACCATACCATTACCGGCTTATATACGGGAGTTCTGAGACACCCTGTATATCGTGGCCGGTTCATGCTGCAAACTTCGTCCTCGGGAGTAATAACTGGCATTACCCGCTCATTACGTAGGTAGGTACTATACTTTACACATGAATGTATGTATAGACCAAATACCACTGAGACCTATTACGCAATGAACTATCATTACTTAACACCTATGCGTAAGAGATTTTACAATATAAAGGACGTTTTACATTAGAACAATTTTACATTATAAAGGATTTTACAATTTCAGCGCGCGTATGCGCGCTTCATGACCTAGTACTTTTAAACTGAGAAAGGTCGTATTTTTTTGTTTCGCTAAATTCCGAACCGTTTTCGTGAAAAAGTTGGTTTTAGATGACGTCATACACCGAGGGAAAAAATTCATGATTGGCTGCCAAACAACCAATAATAGGTCGTTGCCAGACGAACCAATAATGAACCAGATGTGAACAAATCATTTTTGACATAAATCTAACCTTCTGTAGGGGCTTGTCCCCAGATGCGATGGTGGTAAAACGATTGGAAAACGATAGAATTGATTGAAATTTGTTGCATAGCAACACAAATTAGAGTTCTTGATTGTTATAAGAACTGCACATGCCGCCTGGCTTTGAGAAGACGCAGTCTTTCAAATAGAAATTAACACACTGAATATAACAAGAACAGCACAGGAAGCAATCTTCAGTCAAGGTTCGATGGGCAACAGGCATAGTTTTTGAACTGCACGTTTGGTTGTGCCTGTAGACGTCCTTACACTGGCTACTCGAACAAGACCATCGGTTCCTGGATGTAATTCGGTGACTCTTCCGAGCTTCCAACAAAGAGGAGGCAGATTTTCGTCGACTAAGATTACCATTGAACCAATTTTGAGTTGGTTCGGACCATCAGTTTTCCACTTATTTCGTTGTTGAAGGCTGAACAAATATTCCTGGGACCACCGTTTCCAAAATAGCTGCATGCATTGCTGCAAACCTTCATACTGCGATAACCGATTCGCTGGTACTTCTACGACGTTGATTTGTGGAACAGAATTTAGGGCTGATCCGATTAAGAAGTGACCAGGTGTCAAGGCAGTGAAGTCACTGGGGTCTTCGGTTAGGGGAGTTAGAGGCCGTGAATTCAAAATCGCTTCTACTTGAGTAAAAATTGTTGATAGTTCCTCAAAAGTTAAATTGGAACTCCTAACACCGATAACGCGATGTAGATGAAATTTTGCTCGTTTCACCGCAGCCTCCCAAAGTCCACCGTGATGAGGAGAGTGGGGTGGTATAAACTTCCACTCAATATTGTTTTGCAAGAAAAATGTTGCGAAACTACTGTCATTGACAACATTTCTAAATGATTCAAAAATACGTTTAAGTTCGTTATTGGCACCTATAAAATTAGTTCCATTATCAGAATAAAGAGTCTTACATAAACCGCGGCGAGAAACAAATCTTTTGAATGCGTTAAGGAATGCTGCGCTGCTAAGGTCACTAACAGCCTCTAAATGAATGGCTTTGGTAGTGAAACAAATGAAAAGGCACAGATAAGCTTTAACGATAGCCCTATTTCGCAATTTTCCATCTTTAATCGGAAACGGTCCTGCGAAATCTACACCGGTTATGTAAAATGGACGGTTTTGAGTAGTGCGGTCAGAAGGTAAATCGCCCATTTTACGTAACATACTCGCAGGATTTACCTTGAAACAAGTGATACATTTTCGTAGTATGTTGCGAACAGTTGATCTACCATTCAAAGGCCAATAACGTTCTCTTAAAGATGCAACAATTGTTTGGGGATTGGCGTGTAGTTGCCGATAATGTTCACTTAAAACAATGAGACGTGTAAGAGGATGATTTGACGGTAATATGATTTGATGCTTACTGTCATAAGGCAAGGTTGATTTCGATAGCCTGCCACCGACTCTTAAAACACCCTGTGCATCTACGAATGGATTTAATCCGACAATTTTAGATTTCTTATGAACTTGCTTTGAAGTTTGCAAAGAATTTATTTCAGATGAAAACGATTCGATTTGAGCACGTTTCAATAACAAAATTAGAATATCGTTCATTTCATCATTTGTTATCTTTTCCTCAAAGTTGAAGAAGTGGTTGGGTTCATTTTTGGACGTACTTAATTTTTTGTAAAATCTCATACAAAGTACCATTATGCGTTGGAGTTTATACAAAGTTGAATATCTGTTAAAGATATCAGCCTGAGGCAAAACATTAAGAAAGGCTACTTTTGGTTTACGCTTTTCCGGAATAAGTTCTGATAAATGTGGATTTTGTGGCCAATGTTCCTCTGTAAGAGATAGCCACGAAGGTCCATTCCACCATAATTTCGATTTTTGCAATTCACTTGGATGCATCCCACGTGACAAAATATCTGATGGGTTGTCTGCTGATGGAACGTGGCGCCAATGAGCACCTTCGGTATTGCTTTGGATTTCCGACACCCTGTTAGCCACAAAAATTTTCCACTCAGATGGTGAGGACGCTAGCCACGATAACACGATTGTACTGTCGGTCCAAAAGTGTACTTGACTGAATTCGATTCCAATAGATGTTTTCACCCTCAAATACAATTGTGCCAATAGTACCGCCCCGCATAGCTCGAGACGAGCTAACGTTATCGTTTTAAGAGGTGCAACACGACATTTAGAGCATAAGAGCTTTACTGTACTTTCGTTTTGAGCATTAGTTGATTTTAAGTAAATACATGCACCATAAGCGCTCTGGGATGCGTCATAAAATCCGTGTAATTCCACCGTTACGGAATCTTGAGTGAGAGCATGTCTTGGTACCCTTATGTCGTTGATGTCGAGTAGCTGATTGCTATATTGGGACCATAATTGGGTCGTATCAGAAGGTAAATGTTCGTCCCAATCCACGCGAGTTTGCCACAGATTCTGTAAGAGTAATTTGGCACGAATTGTGACTGGGGAAACTAAACCTAAAGGATCGAAAATTTTTGAAATTGATGAGAGTATCGATCGTTTGGTAATAGTACTACAGACAAGATCCGATTCACTGATTACATACTTTAGATCGTCCGAATTTGCAAGCCACTTTACACCAAGTGTATTACGAATATCACCTTCTGTGATTTGATAATCGCTGATACTGTTTGTACAGGTTTCTTGTAATATTCGTTGGTCATTGGATAACCATTTGCGTAAGTTGAATCCGAATTCGCCTAACATTTCAGATAGTTCACGTTTTAAATCAACAGCTTGGTTGATTGTTTCACAACCGGTAAGTAAATCGTCAACGTAAAAGTCCGACAATACTACCTTAGATGCTTCAGGAAACTGTTCACGTTTTTCTACCGCTGCTTGTTGTAAACTTCTGATTGCTAAGTACGGAGCTGAAGATGTTCCGTAAGTTACAGTATTCAAACGATAATGCTGTATTTCTTCGCTTGTTTCCTTCCGCCACACTATACGTTGAAGATCGCGGTGGTGATCTGCCACATAGATTTGGCGGTACATTTTTTCAATGTCGGCTGTCAAAACGAAGTTGTGTTTCCGAAATCTAATTAGAATAGAGATTAAGTCATCTTGAATAGTGGGACCAACTTTCAAGATTTCGTTTAAAGCTACTCCACTACTCGTTTTGCATGAACCGTCAAAAACGACTCGTAATTTTGTGGTAGTACTTGATTTATTTATTACCCCATGATGTGGTAAGTAATATAACATGAGACTTGAGTCATGTTTGCACAATTCAGGATTTTCAATTCGTGTCATATGATTTAAGGATTCATACTCGTTCATGAACTCCACGTACTTTGTTTTGAACTCTGGATTTTTGCGAAACTTTCTCTCCATTGCATATAAACGTTTTTCTGCACTAGATAATGACTCACCAAGTAAACCAGCATCTTCCAGAATTGGAAGTGAGACAACAATGTGTCCATCATCGGACCGCTTGAATGTTCTTGAAAAATGCTGTTCACATTGTTGCTCTTCAATAGAATGAATTTTATGCGGAGAGCATTCTTCAATCTTCCAAAATCGTTCTAATTGTTGATCGATTTGATTGAGATCAGATGTTAAAGCGACGTTGAAGTTACATGATAAGCGGTTTTTATTCTTTGCCGATTTAACTGAATTGCCGATAGGGCCAGATACCATCCAACCAAACAAAGTTGCTTGTAAAGATGCTAGATTTTCACCCAATTTAATCATACCGTCTTTAAGTAAATCGTGAAAGATTTCTGCCCCTAATAGAACGTCTATTACCTGCGACTTATTGAAATCAGGATCTGCTAATGTGATATTATTTGGAATATTTAACGATTCCTTATTAAACGTCATCACAGGTAAGTTTTCCGTTATTCTCTCTAGTACAAAGAATGTCAATTGAGCTTGAAAGTCACTATTAAGTGATCTGATTGCTGTGGAAATTTTATTATTAATATGGGTTAGCGATTTACCAACTCCCGATACAATTCTGTTCTCGAAACTGATACTCGAAAGGTTCAGCTTGTCCAAAAGGTTTTTTGATATGAAATTGGGCATTGATCCACTGTCGATAAGCGCTCTACATTGAACCCATGCGTTGCCTCCACTTTTGATTTGAATTAATGCAGTCCATAATATAATTTGAGGTTCTAGATCAGTACAATGATTTGAAATAGTAGTGGCATCAACTTGGCTAGGGTTAGTAGTCTGTTCTCCAAAAGCTTTAAGAGAAACATTGCTTGATGCCACTGGTGCGACTGCATTTGATTCTTCATCTATGTGTAACAAAGTGTTGTGTTTTTTGGTGCATTTTTTACAGCCCTTTGCTACACACTCGGTGGTGGTGTGATTGTTGCGGAAGCAATTGTTACATATCTTGAGCAAGTTGATTTCGCGAATTCTGGACAATACAGGTAGTGATTTAAATTTCTCACAAGCATAAATTGGATGAGGCTCCTTGCAATAATAACAAGAATACTTGTTACGACTACTGGGAGTGGCTACATGAGAGCATGTTTTATCGTTAGATTGTTTTTTGTTAACACATTTTGTTTGATTCTTATCAACTGAAGGAGAGCCCCTTTTCTCGATTGCTTCCAAAAGTTGACAACGATCCGTTAAAAATTGAATCAAATCAGGCTATGTTGGCGCGATTAACTTTTTGGAAAGAATAGACTCTTCCCATTCTTTTTCATGTTCGGAGTCAAGCTTTCTTGCGATTAAAAATATAAGCATTGAGTCCCATGATTGTACTGATTCACCTAATATCTTTAAAGACCGAACATGCTTTTGAACATCATCAGTCAACGATCTTAAACTGTAACTTTTTGAAACCGAAGGTAAGTCAACTAGCATTCGTAAGTGATTTTTGACTATAATCTGCTTATTTTCGTATCGTATCTTCAGCAAATCCCAAGCGGTTTCATAGTTATCATTTGTAACTTCGATTGCATCTAAAACCTTAGCAGCGTCTCCCTTAATGCAGCTTAATAAGTAATAAAACTTTTTGATATTATCTAAGGTTTTGTCATTGTGAACCAGAGATACAAACATGTCTCTGAATTGCCCCCATTTGTCATATTGGCCGAAAAATTTAGGCAATTCTAGAGTGGGAAATCTGACTTTTGTTGGTTGACATGGCTGCGAATGATTTGGAGCTGCCGTGCCACCAACTGTCCCTGACGTTGAAGGTTTAGGTTGAATTTCATTCAAAATTATAACTGCTCTTTCGATAATTTCATAATACCGATTTTCGAAATCCTCTTGTTCTGATGATGCAACTTCAGAGTCCTCGTAAAATTCAATTTCACTCTGAATAGAACTGAACTGCTGCAGAATAGGTGTTATTGTTTCTAAACGCGTCTGTAACTGGATGACTTTTTCTTCAGAAAAATTGCCGACGAAAGTAGCAAATCTAGTTAAGGAAGACTATAATGTAGTACGTTCCTTTCGTTTTTTATTCAAAATTTCTGTGACATTTCTGTCATCACGTTCATGAATAGGACTCATCATCACGATATATAAGAGAGACTACGGTAAATAATGACTCGATAAACTTGATAAAGGTTCAAAATGCTAAACGATTCGATAAAAAACAAGTAGAAGCAAGGAACGGACTCACAGTACTCGCTCTCTGGATGTTCCGAAACCCGCTTACTTCTCGACTTCAAACGACTTCTCGATTATTCACGTTGCAGCGATTTCACAGGTCACGAAGGATCCGTGGCTCGAAGGACCATATGTAGGGGCTTGTCCCCAGATGCGATGGTGGTAAAACGATTGGAAAACGATAGAATTGATTGAAATAATTTTTAATTGACGTTATTATTTCTCATCTTATGTTACACTGTTTTTGTTGCATAGCAACACAAATTAGAGTTCTTGATTGTTATAAGAACTGCACACCTTCTATTTTGCTTGATTCATTAAAAGTGTTCTTCTAAGCAATTTTCCAATTTTCGCACAAAAAACGAATATCGAGGAAGCTAAAAATTCCTGTAGTCACAGCCTGTAGAAACTCCAGTGCAATTTATGTGAAGAGAGCTTAACGGTTCTCGACGAAATTGTACAACACTAAACTACACACTTTTAAAGTCAAATAGGGTCTCATTCGGTAGCTACATTTCAAGGAGAATAACAAAACACCCCTTTAGAAAAGAAGGGATATGAAACTTTTTTACCATAATTAGTCACAATGAATACTTCTAATAATTGGTCGATGGTTTCTAATAACATTAGACTGTCTACTGTTTATCCTATTTTCCGAAAATTATAGTTTCAAAAATTTTTTTCTTCGGCTGCAATACTCTTATGCATTCATGCATTCATGTACCTAGCGAAAGTTGACACTAACACACGCGTATGTTAGTGCTGTGCGATATAATATCGAACAGTTTCGCCCACATCGCATGGCCACGCGCATTAATCACATTAACATAACAGGCTGGATTTCAAAATTTAATAAAATTTGACACTTGCTGTTTTGTTGACAACGATGTTAAAAAAAGAGAAATTTATGAAGAAATGATTTTTTGTTGTGGTTCGTAAGAAAAATAGTGTACACAACTCGCAGGAAAGTGTCTACAATGCACTCGTGGGGTTTTCACACTCGGCTAGCGCCTCGTGTGAGAAATTCCCACTCGTGTGATATAAGCTACTTTCGTCGCTCATTATGTAATATACTATTATTATAATGTTTAAGGAAATTATTGTTTAAGGAAATGCTTTACAGGAAACAACAAGGGGCTGTTTCTAATAATCCAGTCAGAAAAATGTACAATTTTCACGGGAAATTGTATAAAAAATCCACTTGTGTAATGTCAGACATTTTGGGTGCTACCTAAGGTTCATGAACATAAACACCCCCCTTCGTAATAAGCCATCTTGATGAGCCGAAGTGTTAAACCATTGTGGTTCGTTTTTTTTTCAGGTTGTAAAGATGGCGGAACAGACTGCCGCCACCATGAGTGTTGTGTGTCCATTCTGCACGATCGTGAACACGTTGTCGCCCGTAATCCAGACGAGTCCTTACCCCACGCTCCTCGGTGCCATTAAAATGCTGACGAAATTGATAGAAGGTAATCCGACTGAGATCACGGACGAACATTTGGGCGTCATCATGCCGGGCTTGATCAGGGTGAGTGTGACGTCACATATATCGGGATTTGAAGATCCTGTCAATACACGGTGTGGAATCCTCCTTTTCATAATCCCGTGCGAAAAATGTTATTTTTACCACTATTTTCAGTTAGGAAATGCATCATATTTCCGCACTAGTGAGAGTCACTCTTGACGTTGCTAACAATCACGAAGATTCGAGAACATTCCACAAGAATTAATAATTAATAAATTTAAATCACCATGTTCAATCAACTAGATTTTCATGTTTAAGTTTAAATTTAGTGTCCCGAGGAAGGCTGCAATAAAGGCCGAAACGTCGACCCTAAATTAAATTAATTTTTTGACTCCGATTTACCTGTTACCGACACCAATCAAAAATTCATATCTTTGGTACGATTGATGCTATTTGAATAAAATTTGAAACTTTTATATTTTTGACAGCTGTCAATCGGCAGAGATTTTAGATTTTCAACAACTAGAGTCAACCTTTCTTCATTTTATATACAGGGTGATTCACGTAGGCCGTTCGTTAGAAGATTTTCCACTTCCCGGTGGAATAGAAATTTGAAATTTGGTATTCGGCCATTATCGACAATTCTGAATTCACCTAAAATATTGACAAGATTCCATCACTTCCGGTTTCGCCAGGATACCAACTTTGTTATTTTAAATGGAACCCTATAATTTTGATTACATATTTCAGGTCGTCTTTTCACACTGAGTATTTCTTATCTGGGTTATCTTCATCCTCCTGTCATAGTTTTTGACTTATGTCAATTTTTTCACTTATTTTCACTAATTAGGTAGATAAAATAAATCTTACAACAAAAATTTTCGCGCTCTAAAGCAATCAAGTCCAGAAAACAAGGACAACAACAGAAAACCAAATCACAAACACGAATAATCCTTGAAAATTAAGGTTTTATCTCTGAAGATGCACACCGGAATGACAAATTGTAATTAAATATACGTCAAATGTGCGTCAAGTTGGTCAAAAATGCATAATTTCCGGTTCAGCAACATTCTAAACTTCACATTTTCAAACTAGCAGTTATGAAAGCAACGAACGTCACCGGTGCAAGGGACCTAGTATTTAACTGACAGATATCTTTGACTGCCAATTACATAAACTTCACATTTAATTGGAACCGGTGCAAATGGGCATAAGTATTGAACCAATCCAAAGGAGCATTTAGCATACCAGTAATCCTGATTACAGTGATAAGACTACAACGTCAACTTGACACTACTTACTCAATACTTTAATTCATAAAATATTCTGCAAAATACGATTCGTAGTCTCTTGGTTGCCTTGTTGAGTCCTCGTGGATGCACTACTTGTCAAATGGTAAATTTTTTTCGGCCAAAGAGGACTCCAACGAGCTCTCGTCCTCTTTTTAGCCTCAAAAAATCTACCATTTTGACTCGTAGTTGACAGCCATTCGGACGTCAAAACCCGCGGCAATCAAGAGACTACTCGTCGTATTACTATTGATAAGAAATACTCAGTTTGAAAAGACGATCTTAAATATGTAATGAAAATTATAGGATTACACAAGGTAGTTTCACAGTCTCGTTCCACAAAATTTTACTTACTGTTTAGGACGCGTTTCGGAGTGTTACTCCATCTTCAGCTATAAAAGAAATTAACACAAAATACAAAGCAGTTGCCTGGAAAATGAAAAAACGTTTGGGTCAAAGAAAAATAACAGCTTTTGGGTCGCACTGTAAATCGATCGAAAGACGCTCAAACATTGAAGAAAGGCGCGAAAGTTTGGGGAAATTTGGTGGGTGGTGGGAAAAGGTTAAAGTCGCACTAAAGTCAAAAGCAGCTTCTGCGCGCCGACCAGATGGAGACGGTCAGGTTCAGCGCAACTGTACCCGTCTCTGTCTATGCCATAGCAAAGAAAGGAGCGCGACACAGGTCTCAATCCGACCGTCGATCTCGGCAAGCGCTAAAAAACAGCCAAGGAAGCTTTAGACGTGACATGTCACCTGTCAAAGAAGAACATAACCTGTAAGAAAGAATTCGATAAATCGATAAATAAAGAGCGTGAAGAAGGGAATTGGTGAACCTAAAACAGAGCTGAGATGACCGGGGTAATAAAGCCAATTTGATCGTTAAGGAGAGAAGATTGTGGCACATTTTTAATTTCCAGAATTTCTAGATTATTAAGAAGACGGCCTTTTGGACAAACATGTAGCAGATCTACGTTGGAATTTGGGTCAAAGGAGTGTCCAGCTTTTAGGATGTGGTCAGCGAAAGCAGATTGGGTGTTAACCTCTGAACGATCAATGTTGGAGGTGATTTGTTTGTTGTGTTCCTTCACTCTCTGTTGAAGACATCGGCCCGTTTGGCCAATGTAAACTTTGGGGCAGTTTTGACAAGAAAGTTTGTAAACACCAGATTTAAGAGTAGGAGCTACAGAATCTTTGAGACGGACAATGTGTTGTGAAACTTTGTTGGTGGATTTGAAGGCAATGTTGATATTGTGTTTTTTGAAGATGTTTGAAATGGTTGTTGTGGGTGCACCAATGAAGGAAAGAGTGAAGAACTTTTCTGATTCCTTAGGGGGTTTTAGGAAATGGAAACATAATCTAAATCTGTAGAAAAATTTGGAATAAAGTTTACTAATAAGATCACGAGGAAAACCATTTAATTGGGCTATCTGGAAAATAATGTCCTTCTCTTGGTTGAAACCTTCCTTGGAGAGTGGAACTGTGAAAAGTCTATGGAATAAGGAATTGAAGGAGGCTAGTTTGTGACTGAGGGGGTGGCAGGAGTTGAAAGGAATGATAGTGTGTGTGGTTGTAGGTTTGCGATAAATTTCAAAGGAAATGTTGGGACTTCTGGTAATTAGGAGGTCTAGGAATAGTAGTTTGCCATTTTTCTCTAGTTCACATGTGAAATTAATGTTTGTGTGTAGGGAATTGAGGAAATCAAGGAAGATCTCTAACTCAGAAGACGAACCTTGGAATAAAGCTATCACATCATCAACATACCTATGCCAAAAGAGGATCTTGTGAGAAGATTGGTGTGTAAAGATTTTGTTTTCAAGATTGTTCATGAAAATTTCAGCTAAAAGAGGGGAAAGACTTGAGCCCATTGCTAAGCCTGTATTTTGGGAAAAGAAGTTGTTGTTGAATTGGAAGAAGTTTTGGTCTACGACTAATTCAGCTAGAGAAAGTAGGTTTAAAGTATGTGAAGTGGGGATCGGAGAATTGTGGAGGAGATTCTCAAGTAATTTCAGGCATTCTTTGGGGGGAATGCTAGGAAAAAGGTTGGATACATCGAAGGAAACCAAGAACGAGTTTTAGGAATTTCTTTGACGTTGATGAGTTTTTTACACAAATCTGAAGAATTTTTGATGGCATACCTGTTTTCAAAAATAAGTTGGGATCTGAGGGTCTTGTTTAGCCACTTCGCAATGAGTGAGACAGGGGAATTGATGAACGAAACCACGGGTCTAATTGGGCAATCCTGTTTGTGGATTTTAGGAAGACCATAAAGGAGGGGGGGGGGTAGAAGGGTTCATTGGGAGAAGAAAGAATTTTGAAGTGTTGAAATGTTTTAGGGTTTCAGACATGTCGTTGAGTTCGTGTTTAACTCGGATTAGGAACTTATTTATGGGGTTGGTTTTAAGTTTGGAAAAGTCGCCAGAATTAATGAAATTATTGACTTTGTCGATGTAGACGTTTCTTTCTAAAATGACTGCACAATTGCCTTTATCTGCTTTAGAAACGACTAGATTGTTTTCCTTGATTCTGGTTTTGACTTGTCTGATGAGAGCATTGTTAAAGGATCCTTTGGACAATTTTGAGCGAGAGATTTTTTGAATGGTTGAAGAAAGTTTGGGAATGATAACAGATTGGATCGGGGGAGGAAGGACTTGGGTGATGGTTTCGGTTTCAGCTGCTAGTAATTGAATGTTGTGAGTTGAGGTGGGGGGAGTAGGATTGAATTTGAGGCCTTTTGAAAGTAGATCCATCTCTCTTTTTGGAAAAGTCACTGAAGAAAGATTGGTGACAACGTCATGGAATGAAAAAGGTGGCAAGTTGGGTCGATGGGTGAATGGAGGAGGAGCTGACTGATTCTTTCTAAGCCTAGAAAGTTTGTTAACTAGGGTTTCGAATTGTTCTTGGCCTTTGTCGTAAACAAAATCCCGAAGATTGGAGTCCAGAATTGAAAATTCAAGATGATGAAGCTGATTGTTGAGTTTGAAGAAGAGGAATTTTAGAAACTTATTAGCCTGTTCGATGGTTCGATAATGGTGTTTGATTTCTTCGGTGAGCCATAACCTCTGGGCTTTTTTGAGAACATGTTAGGAAGTTTTGGATTTGCTGCTGGTGCGAATACTAACGAACTTGGGAATGACATTGTGACGAAGACATTGTTGAATAAACCAAATTTTGTTGAGGCAACGTTTTCTAATGAGTAAATTCTTTCTGGACACTCCTTTGACCCAAATTCCAACGTAGATCTGCTACATGTTTGTCCAAAAGGCCGTCTTCTTAATAATCTAGAAATTCTGGAAATTAAAAATGTGCCACAATCTTCTCTCCTTAACGATCAAATTGGCTTTATTACCCCGGTCATCTCAGCTCTGTTTTAGGTTCACCAATTCCCTTCTTCACGCTCTTTATTTATCGATTTATCGAATTCTTTCTTACAGGTTATGTTCTTCTTTGACAGGTGACATGTCACGTCTAAAGCTTCCTTGGCGGTTTTTTAGCGCTTGCCGAGATCGACGGTCGGATTGAGACCTGTGTCGCGCTCCTTTCTTTGCTATGGCATAGACAGAGACGGGTACAGTTGCGCTGAACCTGACCGTCTTCATCTGGTCGGCGCGCAGAAGCTGCTTTTGACTTTAGTGTGACTTTAACCTTTTTCCTCCACCCACCAAATTTCCCCAAACTTTCGCGCCTTTCTTCAATGTTTGAGCGTCTTTCGATCGATTTACAGTGCGACCCAAAAGCTGTTATTTTTCTTTGACCCAAACGTTTTTTCATTTTCCAGGCAACTGTTTTGTATTTTGTGTTAATTTCTTTTATAGCTGAAGATGGAGTAACACTCCGAAACGCGTCCTAAACAGTAAGTAAAATTTTGTGGAACGAGACTGTGAAACTACCTTGTGTAATTACCTATTTCCATTAGTTTTGGAGTTACTATACTTATCATTAATTTACGTTTTCCGATCATTCTTTCCATTTTATTAGTGAATATGGCTTTTCATTCATGACAGCCTCAATTTACACCGCCTGAGATTGTCAACATACCATAGTTAATCAAACATACTTTTATTTCAATTTATGAATATTGGCACATTTACCGTTTACTATAATAACATGTTTTGAGTAAAAAATTTAACACTTCATCCAGATAAAAGTTAAACTTAAAAAAATCTTTGACTAATTTATGATCTAGGTTTGTCATGTTGACAGACTCACCAGAGTAAAACGAAATTAACAGAATTAAGAGCCAGATCCAGTAATAAAGTGGAAAAATAATCGAAAAATGTAAATTAATGTTAATTATTCCAAAACTAATGGAGATAAGTATAGGAATACTGGACATAGGCTGATAGGGAATTAAATTTGCTGTCCACTAGGATAATAAAAACCTAGTCATCCCGTTTGAAAAAATCGAGTTTCAATTGTTTTTTCTAAGCTGACGAACGTCACTGGTCGTAAACCCTCCCTAGAGAGGTTATATGGTTTTGAAGGCACAGTTCGATGTCTCAGTGGCATATTTTAGCTCTGTCAAAATTTCAATACTCCATCCCTTTCTTTGGCAAAGATATTCATCTTTTAGTATTACTAGATTTTCTCCGAAAATCAAAACTATTTTTTTCTCGGAAACTATCGCACCTGGCTATAGGGTAATTTTATATCAAAATTTTCGCAATTCAATGTAGAATCTGAATATGATATGAAAATCAGGGTGTCCCATTTAAAATTACGAAGTTGTTGTCGACGTCCGGTATAACCAGCAGTGTGGCTATCTTGAAAATATTTTCCTTCAATGCACAATCCCTTGAAACCTCAGGATCAAAATTTGTGCGACTGAAACAAACAGCTCGCGAGATACTCTTCGTGAATGACCCTGTATATTATGTTCATATCTTTTCTGTTTGACCTTGAAAAATTATTTCGTTTTTTGGTTCAAGTCTCTATCTTAAAGGACCTCGGAGATATTCAAATTGAAAAGGGTTACAAAATCGATAGACCACCCTGTACAAAGCCTTCTTGAATGTGATTCTATTTTGAACTTCCATTGTCATGTCATTTTCAGGGCACAGATCACGGCGAGAGTCCCGTGAGGAAAAGCTCCATTTTCTGCATGGTGGCGCTGCACAGGGCCGTTGGCGAAGAGCGCCTCAGCCCCTACATAGCAAACTTAACCGGCAGCAAAGTGAAGCTGTTGAACCTCTATATCAGCCGATCGCAGCAACCCACACCCTCAAGTCCAAAGAACTCGGCGAACAAAAGCTAACCAAATCTTCCGTAAACAGCGCATTTTTTTTTTTTTTTTAGATTTAGGTAACGGCGTTGATTAATTAATATGAGAGTCGCTTTACATGCGGTCTGTATGTACATAGGTTTAATTTTTACAAAACTAAAAGCTTGTCTAATTTTCTACCGCACTGATTTTAGTGCCATTTAGTAGTGTACCTTTTCCGAGCAAACACAACTGTTTTTAATATATTGTACTGTTGGATGTGTAGTGAAAGTCACACAATTGGTGTTGTTTTTAAGCTGACTTTCACTACACACCTTTTCGCTTTTCATACGATTCAATCGAAAACGAAAATCTGTAACACACAAAAGTTGAATTTTTTTATAATCAATAAAAAAACTCAACTTTTGTGTGTTTTACAGATTTTCGGTTCACATTCATTCGCACTAATGCCACCAAGCTGTATATTCAGATAAAAACGAGTGTAAATTTAATTCGATAAATATTAAAAAACCCGACTTGTTGAGTTTGTTTAATATTCATTGAAAAGTATGAAAAGCGAAAAGTTGCAAGTTGAGTTGTATAGTTTACGTCCCTAGTCATATATTTGTTGTCGATTAAGTTTACACTTGTTTTTATCAGAATGAATGTGAACAGAAAATCTGTATGTTACGTAAATTTTTCATGTGAAATTTTTTATAGGGTGCGAAATATAGCTTAAAAGACGTTTCTATTTTCTATGCCAAATGTTGTAGCTGTTTGTGCTAAATTTTTTTAACTCAGTCTGTAAATATGTAGGAAGCGCTGCGCTGTATCACAGTTAAATGCTTGGTCGATCTGATAATAGTGATAAATTACCTTATTTTACAAACTGATATAACACAAATTAAAAAATATTTAAAAATTCTGTGGGTTTTCATTTTCAAACATTGAAAGATCAAACCTCCAAAATGAGTGTCATATTGGAACAAGCAATCTCTATCAATAGAAACATTATCAAAGCCGAAGCTATACAACCCTACCTGCCAGCAAACTGAAATATTTATAGGCCCACTCGCGTAGCTCCACCCCTCGGCTGTGAAAATTAGACTAATCAGAGGTGGAGAAATGGTCACGAGTGGGTGAACACGTATAAATATAACGAGTCCTCCCTAAAGTAGCCTAAGTAGAGGTGAATATGCGATCGGGCCTGTATCGGCGTTCAAAGGCTTGTGTCTAGCTAACAAAATGACGATACTTTCCATCGCATCTAGCATCTGCACCTTGTTAACGCTACAAACTAACTTAATATTATCACTTATTCTATGGTTATTGTGTAAAGCATGTAGGGCAACACTGGATTTCTCAGTTCTGCCATATTTAAGGGGGGCTAAGTGCTCCTTCTGGTGTTAAGAGAAATTAGGTAACAATTCTGACAATTGATTTCGTATATGCCAGATTTTTCGCTATTCTCTACTTTATCTTTCAGGTTACCTAAGGTTTTTCAGTTTGCCATAAAGTATAGTTGGGGCATTCCATTTGAAAAAATTGAGTTTTTGACCAATGAAGTTGATGATGTTTTAAAATTTGCAGAGAACACCTGTAGGTATGTATTTGGCCCAATTTGAGTCCAGGGGCGGATATTTATCATGGGGGCGGATAAACCCTATAAGGGACACCTAACGTATAATAAAATAAGGCAATAGCCGATTTTTGGCGAAGGCAAAAGTTAAAACATGACGTTTACTGAAGTTCAAACAATCAAACTTGACAGGATGTTTGACGTTTCCCAAGTATAAACTTGACATTTGATTGCGTTTCTTGCGAAAACGTCTACTTAAGGGAAAGAAAGAGTTGGAAAGTTCCATATAACCATAAGCTCAATCAATTGGGATCAATTGCTCAGGATCTTGAAACTGCAATGAAAATTTGTAATCCTGTGGTTTTACTGGGGGGGATTTCACAGTCGGCAGTGGTGTACAAATTTTCGGCAGTGTTAGTGGGAAATGTTAGGCAGTGGTTGCAAAAATTGAGCAAATTCGACAGTCGAGGGTCTTCACAGTCGGCAGTGGTGTACAAATTTTTTGGGGTGTGAAATGCCCCCCAGGTTTTACTTATCATTCAAAATAATGGAGATTATATTGGGGGAGGTAAATAGTGTATTCTTCTTCATTGTGAAATACATTTAATTTTATTGACTCATGATTGTTTATAGGGTTGCACTGAATAGTGATTTTTGGATATTCGGCGAATCGAATACAGCCGAATACTGAATATTCGGCCTGATCGAATAATAAATAATCGGCCTTTTCCGCAGAATAGTTGTGCAGTGCGCGATGCGCATCTACCGGCGTAACCTTGAAACTTTGTGCTTTTATAGTTTCATACAAAACAGTCTAAACCAGAATGTAAATTATGTATTTTGTTAACCAAATTATTTTGCAGTTTTAACAAATACTTCAATAAAGTGAATTCGTGCAAGTATGAGAGCGATGACAGCCAAATTAAACAACTGTCAAGTTTCAACGTAGCTCACGACCTGTGCCCACATAGCACACGAAATCCTAGGGGTGTCCCATCTATGAATGTATGTCATCGGCCATTCACCGTACAACCATATGATAAATTAGCTATAGGATATCTATGTGACTTAGGGCCGGTTTATCGATGCTCAGTCAAAACTGGCTGTTATCTATCTGACGGTTTACTATAACTGACAGATAAATCAGATTCACGTTTATCGACATCGACTTTGTCTGTCAGTTACGTGCCTGACAGTTTGAGTTATGTTGGCAACATTTGGGGTAGCGGAAGTTGAATTCTATTGGACATATTTAAATTTCGCGCTAATATAGTCAACTGTTCCCATAGCAATGCCTTACGGTCTTTGTTTACTGTTGCAGGTGCTGATGCAGTTGAAATTTGTATTGGTGACAGAAAAGAAACGAGGAGTAAACTTTTCTACCTACGATCCAGACGTGCTTTGAAAAGTAGCTAGCAGGAGATGATTGAGGATAAGAAAATGGATGGTAGAAGCAATAGGTCTGAAAGAAAGTTGAGGAAATCTTAAGTAGTGGCAAATTCCTCAAAATAGTTTCAGGTCCTTTCCTAAACTTTATATTGGCTAGATTCATGTTGAAGAAAACCAAAGATTCATCTTCTTCATCATTTACATGACTCTGGGCGATGCTAACCGTCGGTTTTCTGCCCTAGCTAACACTTTGAACTGTCAGTCAGTTTGCCCGGCACTTTAGCAAAGACTTTGCAGTCAACTTGCTGTCGATAAACAGTTTAACTATCGGATAACGCAAACTGCCAGATATTTTCATTTAACTGAGCATCGATTAACCGGCCCTTAGCCTCTAAGTCATCCCCATGAAGTCGTTTTTATGTATGCATGTTTAGAGTCTTTCACCGCGTGTCATCTGGATGACCGGACTGCTAAATTCTTATGTTGTCCTTTGAGAGCATCCTGAGGATGTCACTTAACCGATATCAAGAGGACATAGCCCATCTGCCTACATCATGACTAGTAGCGTGGTCTGTCTACCAATAGGAAACAAGCAAGTTCTGCTGCAATCGTCATGAATGTGATGTGTTGTACTGTGGTCTGTGGCTGTACTTGAAGTCATGGTGGACAGGTGTTTGTGTTGTCTGCGTAATTATGGTGAATTATTTGATCGTTTTTCTGCTGGAAATAGTTAAGTGGTAGATATACTTTACTATTTTCTTAGTCATAGTAGGTACCTACCTAAGCAAAAGGCGAGGCCCCGCAACAATAAGATTTTTATTAATATAGGTTAGGTTATGTGGTAAGGCTTTTTTCCACTTAAGTTTTTCCGAGGGTTTTCTTCCCGGTTTTCTTTTATTGAATTTCTGCGGCCTCTATTATTTTTCAGATGACCCTTTATCTACAACCTACTAGAATGCGCCAAAGAGGATCTCCAAAAAGTAGAAGATGCGTTCAGTTATAAATTAATATTGTAGGTACTAAACAATTATGTATAAAACCACCAATCTTCCTGTTCCTTTTGATAATATAATAGTTGTTTGCTAATTTGCTTTACACTTATTCCACATCTAAACAGGATCTGAATTAAAGCGAGAGAGAAAGATTGTTCGCTCTAATTCAGTCTTAAAGTAACAAAATGTGTGAACACCCCTTAATGAATAGGCACCGAACCTCCTTTATAAGATAGTCATAGGATGTCCAGAGATGTTATCAGAAGGACATCTTCAAACATATGTCCGAAGTATATTTCTCACTGACGAACGGTGGACGTCAATATTTGTGGCATTTGTACGTCCCCGGGACGCCCTACGTACAACTTCCATCTTTAAAAAAGACATACCTAGGACATATGCATCGCTGATACGAAACATACATGGGACATCACGAGAATCACTTTGTGCTGTGTGGGTGTTATACATATACAGGGTGAGTCAACAAGGCGACGGCGGTCCATAACTTCTGAACCCTTCCAGATAGGAAATCAATTCAAACTCCATTATGTACAACACCGCCAATTCTACAACCTAAAAATACTTTCAACTATACAGGGTGTTCCAAAACACTTGCAACGGATGGCAACTTGATTTTTTTAAATGGAACACCACCATTTTGATGCCATATTCTGGATCACCTATAACATAGCTTTACATCGACATAAGACACTTGATGTTTTAAGGCTCTGTTCTAAAGTAATTAATTCTTTTTGAAAAATTTCGATCATTGCGGATGCTAATTAAAAAATTCCTGAGAACTCAATTTTGTATCTAGAGAGCTGAAATTCGGTACGAATATGAAGGAAGGTCTATTCTATCTATCTAACATGATAACTGTCATTATCACTATACAGGGTGTTAAAAATTCTGTGTCAAGTTTGGAAAATTTCAAATATGCAAAACTCCGTTTTCTCAAATGGCACCCCCTGTTATTATTGTGCCATGGGGTTTGGCTGTTGAATTACCTTATTTTTTATTAAGTATGTCCTATACCTAAAGTCAATACTTCAAAAGATATTCTTTGTTTTATTTATTTTATTGAAGATCATTACGATCTCAATTAAAGAATGCCATGGACTGTATGACATTTATGATTAACATTGTTTATTTACATGGTTACCAGACAGTTTGTCACATTTATTGACATACACAATGAATTTCAACCATAAGCAGTAAAGCATGTCAATGAATTCTTTCTCGTTGTGTATATCAATAAATGTGACAAACTGTCTGGTAACCATGTAAATAAACAATGCTAATCATAACTGTCATACAGTTCATGGCATTCTTTAATTGAGATCGTAATAATATTCAATAAAATGACTAAGACAAAGAATATCTTTTGAAGTATTGACTTTAGGTTTAGGACATACTTAATAAAAAATAAAGTAATTCAACAGCCGAACCCCATGGTACAGTAATAACAGGGGGTGCCATTTGAAAAAATGGAGTTTTGCATATTTGAAATTTTCCAAACTTGACACAGAATTTTTAACACCCTGTTTAGTAATAATGATAGTTATCATGTCAGGTAGATAGAATAGACCTTCCTTCATATTCATACCGAATCTCAGCTCTCTAGATACAAAATTGAGTTCTCAGGAACTTTTTTAAGTAGCACTCGCAATGATCGAAATTTTTCAAAAAGAATTAATTACTTTAGAACAGAGCCTTAAAACATCGAATGTCTTATGTCGATGTAAAGCTATGTTATAGGTGATCCCGAATATGCCATCAAAGTGGTGGTGTTCCATTTTAAAAAATCAAGTTGCAAGGCGTTGCAAGTGTTTTGGGACACCCTGTATAGTTGAAGGTATTTTTAGGATGTAGAATTGGCGGTGTTGTACATAATGGTGTTTGAATTGATTTCCTATCTGGAAGGGTTCAGAAGTTATGGACCGCCGTCGCCTTGTTGACTCACCCTGTATAACTTGACAGCTACAGTTATAACTTTAAATATGGCCGAGCTTCCGGTAAAGTTAATACTATACATCGCGAAAATGCCAACAACTGTCAAAGTTTTAATTAACCAAGTTAAAACTTTGCCATCGCCAAAAATCGGCTAATGATTTACATGATTTACACATTAAACAGATCTTAAAAACCGGGCCCACACACATTGGTCGTGTTCAGCCGACACAACCGTTGTGCAACAGTTGACATAATTCTGGGGGGCTGTCCACTCGGAATTTTTTCGTACATCACGTTGGAATTGATGGAATTTTGTGGAATTTTTGGAACTTTTGGAATTTTTTTGGAATTTACTGGAACTTTTGGAATTTATTGGAACTTTTGGAATTATTTCGCAACAGGCGCATGCGCAAATAGCTGTGTCACCTTTCAATTATTTTCGTTTACGGATTCGGAACCATTCGGGACCGCCCCGGGTGGTTCAGACAGCTGACAGATGACAAGTGACAGTACGATGAAAACCAACTTAAACACCGAATTTAAGGAAATCGAGTCTTTGACCTAATCGACCTAATCCAAATAAGTAGTCAAAGCAGTGAGCAAATCGTAACGTTTATTTGGCGTTGGGGGTAAAATTGAAAAAATTTAGTACACCCAGACCAAAAGGACAAATTGCAGTTGTACAAATGATATGTGTACCTACCTAAACATCACAGAGCTAAAAATGGTCAGTAAAATGAGTTTCCATTTTATTTTCATGGGTATTACCACTACCTCGGCTATAACAAATATTGCTAGATCCCCAGCTAGATCTTAAGTAGGTGCATTTAATTTTTACAAAAAAAAAAACAATTTCTTCTAATTATTTACCTACATTAATGTCTCTTTGGACCCCTACATGAATTTTGAAACCTGTAAATTTGTTTCTATAGGGAGTTTTCTAGATAAAAATAAAACCAATTGTGTTGCGCATGCGCGGAAGACGTCAACTGTCAATGTTTATAACACGCTTTTAATGCGCATGCGCAGATGTGTTGAATTATCAGTTTATTGGCTTGACATTATTGGAATTATTGGAATTTTTTGGAATTATTGGAATTTTTTTGGGATTAGTGGAATTATTGGAATTTTTGGAACTTTTCCGGAATTTTTGGAATTAACGAGCTGTTTTCTGGAATTTTTTGGAATTGGAATTTTTTCGTACGCTAAACTCCTAGTGGATAGCCCCCCACATAATTCGGCTGAAATAGACAGACCTTATTCTAAGGTCACTAGATACGCACCGCTTCGCTTCTAAGGGCCGGTTGTATAAAAAATAATCCTGGGGATAATCGCGTTTTATACAACGGTTTCTATGTCTGAGCGTGGTCTGAGCCAATCAGAAGACTCGTTGCCTAGCGACTAACTCCGGTATTAAATTTAATACTGGGATTATTTTTTATACAATCGGCCCTAAGGTAGCGTCATCCCATTCCGAAAAAAATAGTGCCAGAACTCTAAGAGAGGTCTAGACAAAGACCACAAATCTGGGGATTTCTACCGCTTATGGTTGCCGGTGTCTGTCAATTTGACAGTTGACACCTAATCTGTTTGACACTGTCAGGATCACATAACCCTGTCACCTGAAATTTTTTTTGCTTAATTTTTAATTTAATAGAGGCATAAATAACACTGAAATTGTGTGACGGTGCCCCTTTCTTGTGTTTTGGTCACCGGTCACTTAAGTGGAGGACAGCCTCCACCCTGCAAGGTCAATCGGTTGCCTCGATTGATGCTCCAAGTCCAGGTGCGATTTTCCCACCCCCTTTATTTCCTCAAATAATAAGAAGTTATGTTTTGTGCTGCAGCTTATTACTGGGACGCACTGACTGTCCGTCCGCTTGTTAACATTGGCACGAGTTAATTAAATTTTCTTGCCGACTCCTGCTAATGTAATCTCGTACCCGGAGACCCATGAAGCTATGGTTGTGAAAAATATAAGACAGTGACTGACCCCTGGAAATGAGAATATGGCATAGACTATTGAATTGCAACTTGTCGAGTAAGTATAAATAGAAATATTTATTTGCTTATGTTTCGTACATTTAAATACCACAAAACATTCATAATTTTCTCCATATATCTAGAGGTGTGGTAATACCGATACTTCCAGGTGCAGATCCTTGTTGAGGCTGTGTTTGTAACCAACAAAGAAGTCACCCTGGCAAAAATGCAGCTACAGAGAAGATGTTTAAGTGGCATGAACATAATCTCATTTTAACATTGTTTACATCACATAAATAAATTCTTCTTTGATCACCCTCAGTTAATTTCAGAATTTTATTTCACCGCTCCTGCTTGTTATTATTGGAAATACCTAAAACAGGATACATTTGAGCCATATAAAAAGTACGTATGTAACCTTACTCTGAGGGGCTTCGAAAAAATGTACGCCTCTTTTTCTGGCCTTTTCGTCGGTCAGTGCAGGACTTTACAGCACATGCGAAACTCATCGTCAAAGAAAACGGAATATTGATGAATAAATTGTAGGTTAAACAAACCAAACAAGTAACTGCTTGACACTTCGCTTCGCAGACAAAATCGACAACTGTCAATAAATCACTATCCCAAAGGTTTTTCCGTCACGTCACCGTGGGTTACGTCAAACACTACTCATCTCTTTATTTCCATATGTCCATCGCTTACATTGCTGGACCATGGCGCTACCTTAGAACCGAAGCGGTTCGTATTTATAGTGACCTTACCTTATTCTAAGGTCACTAGATACGAACCGCTTCGGTTCTAAGGTAGCGCCATGGTCCAGCAATGTAAGCGATGGACATATGGAAATAAAGAGATGAGTAGTGTTTGACGTAACCCACGGTGACGTGACGGAAAAACCTTTGGGATAGTGATTTATTGACAGTTGTCGATTTTGTCTGCGAAGTGTCAAGCAGTTACTTGTTTGGTTTGTTTAACCTACAATTTATTCATCAATATTCCGTTTTCTTTGACGATGAGTTTCGCATGTGCTGTAAAGTCCTGCACTGACCGACGAAAAGGCCAGAAAAAGAGGCGTAAATTTTTTCGAAGCCCCTCAGAGTAAGGTTACATACGTACTTTTTATATGGCTCAAATGTATCCTGTTTTAGGTATTTCCAATAATAACAAGCAGGAGCGGTGAAATAAAATTCTGAAATTAACTGAGGGTGATCAAAGAAGAATTTATTTATGTGATGTAAACAATGTTAAAATGAGATTATGTTCATGCCACTTAAACATCTCTGTAGCTGCATTTTTGCCAGGGTGACTTCTTGGTTGGTTACAAACACAGCCTCAACAAGGATCTGCACCAGGAAGTATCGGTATTACCACACCTCTAGATATATGGAGAAAATTATGAATGTTTTGTGGTATTTAAATGTACGAAACATAAGCAAATAAATATTTCTATTTATACTTACTCGACAAGTTGCAATTCAATAGTCTATGCCATATTCTCATTTCCAGGGGTCAGTCACTGTCTTATATTTTTCACAACCATAGCTTCATTGGTCTCCGGGTACGAGATTACATTAGCAGGAGTCGGCAAGAAAATTTAATCGACTCGTGCCAATGTTAACAAGCGGACGGACAGTCGGTGCGTCCCAGTAATAAGCTGCAGCACAAAACATAACTTCTTATTATTTGAGGAAATAAAGGGGGTGGGAAAATCGCACCTGGACTTGGAGCATCAATCGAGGCAACCGATTGACCTTGCAGGGTGGAGGCTGTCCTCTACTTAAGTGACCGGTGACCAAAACACAAGAAAGGGGCACCGTCACACAATTTCAGTGTTATTTATGCCTCTATTAAATTAAAAATTAAGCAAAAAAAATTTCAGGTGACAGGGTTATGTGATCCTGACAGTGTCAAACAGATTAGGTGTCAAATTGACAGACACCGGCAACCATAAGCGGTAGAAATCCCCAGATTTGTGGTCTTTGTCTAGACCTCTCTTACAGTTCTGGCACTATTTTTTTCGGAATGGGATGACGCTACCTTAGAAGCGAAGCGGTGCGTATCTAGTGACCTTACCTTATTCTAAATTAAAGAGCCATCTATCGGATGTTGTACGAACCTCAGATGGTGTTTCAAGCTGTAAAAATTTAAATACGCCGCCAAAAATTAACCTATATCTGTCAATAACTAGCGTTGCTTGTTGTAATGAATTTTATGGTAATGAATTCTACCGTGGTAGTGGCATTGACTAATGGCCTAGAAACGAACTTTGGCAGTAACTTTTGGTCCTTTAACGCATCAAATTAATTATTTACGATGATTCCCCAAGTGAGGCTGTCACTTGTCATTCTTGTCAATTTCTGTTCCCACTCGGTTCGGCATGGTTTAGTTCTGAATATGGATCTGAATTAAACTGCTACCATTTTAATATTGTTTTATAATTATTGCAATAATGAAATTAGCACTTTGAGGTACTAGTTGTAATACTAAAGGTTCATTGTCTTCATACTTCTAGTTTACAAGAAGGTAGGTGCTACAGTTTTCAAATGATTTCATATTTTACGAGCACTCTGTAATATAAGCGTTTCTTATGGGCGCCAATTTCGTGAAACACCAGAGCCCTTCGCGCGCTGCTACGCACATGCGCATTATAATTTTGAATATCGTCTATTACACCCTTATGCCGTATGCATATGCGCTTATGCAGGTGTGTGCGTCCGTCAGTGATGTAAAATGACGGTTACGTAACATCGTGACGTCATGACCGGTCATTACCAGGTCATATGACAGTAATAAATGACAATAGTTAATAATAATAAAATTAATAGACCTTATTCTAAATTAAAAAGCCATCTATCGGATGTTGTGCGAACCTCAGATGGTGTTTCAGGCGGTAAAAATTCAAATGCGCCGCCAAAAATTAACCTATATCTGTCAATAACTAGCGTTGCTTGTTGTAATGAATTTTATGGTAATGAATCTTACCGTGGTAGTGGCATTGACTAGTGACCTAGAAACGAACTTTGGCAGTAACTTTTGGTCCTTTAACGCATCAAATTAATTATTTACGATGATTCCCCAAGTGAGGCTGTCACTCCTGTCACTTGTCATTCTTGTCAGTTTCTGTTCCCACTCGGTTCAGCATGGTTTAGTTCTGAATTAAATTGCTACTATTTTAATATTGTTTTATAATTATTGCATTAGGAAAATTAGCACTTTGAGGTACTAGTTGCAATACTAAAGGTTCATTGTCTTCATACTGCTACTCTCAGTGATGTAAAATGACGGTCACGTAACATCGTGACGTCATGACCGGTCATGACCAGGTCATATGACAGTAATAAATGACCATAGTTAATAATAATAAAGTTAATTAATGGGAAGTAGGTACCTATAAAAATTTTCAGTCAGAATTGTTAAATACTTGATATTAAGGTTTAAGTATAGAGCATATTTAATGTGATTCTGACTCAGGAGATGGCTCCACACTCACAGAATTAGTTGTATTGTGGGTTGCGGGGCCGATTGCGTAGTTGCATTAAAAACCCGTCCTACGTATCGAGGATACCAAATCCCCGAAGTGTCGCTATTCGCCGCTAGGTGCTTTGCGCAGGGTAAGGTTACCGGCAGAGCACCTGCGTAAGGTTGAACTTGCCCTGTTGCCACTATGTTACTTTGATAATATACAACATAGGTACATTCAAGAATCAGACCATGGAATCAGATTTGTGTATCCATGACGTTAATAGTATTTACTGCATTACATTTAAGACGTGATATGACTGATAAGTGATAACTGATAGGGGTTTGGTAAAGATTTTACATAACCAGTCAGGAATTAATCTATAATAGACAATTAGACAAGGCTATTTTTGAGACTCCACCAAAATAATTAAGATTCTCTTTAATTAAAAATTGCAAATTAAGATTTGTAATTTTATGCTGTAGTGTATTTATGCAGAAGTTAGTTTTTTGTTTTACATTATATTATTTTATTGTAAAAATAGTTACCGAATATTTGCGTAAATAACAAATTAATTATATTTTTGCCTACCGATCATGTATACATCTGCGCCAAAAAAATTGGGATACGTTCACACTATAAATTATAATAAAAAAGTGGCAGTCTCGAAGACGGTAGAAACTTCTACTTTTTCACAGAATTTGTAAATGAAGCATTTAACCAAGGTCCGCGTGCGGGCGGTTGTCGGTGGCTGTTGCGCCCGGCGCTCATTTATTAAAATCTAAAATACAAATGTTTTTCACCCCTAAAATGACATTCTTCGAAAAAATGGCCCTAAGGTTTTCGATCCGACAATGCAACAGCTATCGAATTCGATAAAGATATTATGCCCTTTTGCTAAGAAAAATTCAAAAAGGGGTGTTTTTGTCCCTAACCGGAAATTTTCTAAAAAATTGCAGGTGATCACAGACAGACACACAGACGTTTTTCACAGTTATTAACTTCTACGCTTCGCGAAGCAGTTACTGGAATCGATCGGAAAAATCGATTTTCGAAAAATATCAAACATTTACGTTTTAGGGTCATGGGAACCCAAAAAAGCGGTTTTTGAAAAAATGTCTGTGTGTCTGTCTGTCTGTGTGTCTGTGATCACGCTACAGCTCAAACTATTGAACGTATCGAGATGAAATTTGGCATACATATTCAGTGGGAGATTTGTAGGTGCTGATTAGAATTTGGGCCACATCGGTCCACGGAAAGTGCCTTCTTGGCACATTAACTTTAAAAATTTAAATGCAAACCCCCATTTTTCGCGTTACCATATGAATGCCCTTCCAATTGTGCTTATAAAAATGTATTCACACTTGTGCCCTTTTGACCAAAAAATGGTGTCGTGAAAAAAAACCTATGTATAACTGTATATTTTTATGACCGGATTTGATAGCTGATTTTTTTTTAAGCCAAAAACCTTAGTGCCATTTTTTAGAAAAATGTCATTTTAGTGGCAAATGGGCCACTGTTTCAATTTATTTTACAAAAAAAAATATTGTTACTATCGGATTCGACAGCTGTTATATTATCATTATCGAATTCGAAAGCTGTTGCAATGCCATTTTTTCGAAAAATGTCCATTTTAGGAGTGAAAAACATTTGTATTTTAGATTTTAGTAAATGTGCATCAGCCATCCAACCGCTCCGCACGCCCGACCTTGGTTAAATAAAGTTATACTCTGCCATTGTCATCAGATTTATTCCGTTTTATAACCGAAGGATTAATCGTAAAAGTGCTAACTTTGGCTGTGGATTATTCCAAATAAAAAATTCTTGGGTCATTTGCTGCTAAAATCCTCGGACCGCTTTAGCGGTCCATCAGGCATGTAACAGGTAGCGAAGGGTGGGTTTATAGGGCAGGTAACTTAGCCATTTACCTGGGTCGAGGTCATTAGCTGGGGTTTTTCCAACCGTCTGTTAACCAGGAAATAGGTATCTTTAAAGTTTTCTAAAAATGTTGGCATGAATATCGATTTTTATTCCCTTGTGCATACCTACGGCGTGTACCCGCGGATACGCTGGACTACAGCACTGTAATTGTCTCACAAAGTTGTCTTAAATTTTATGCCCTTTCGGCGGCTTTCGAAAAACGCAAAAAAACAATAAAGACCTACATCACTTTTTTTAACTTCTTTATTTAGGTACTTATTTTTGCGTCTTTGACAAATTATACCAGTTGTTTCATCGGACCATCACCACAGGCAACTAACATAGAAGATTTAATTTTTTTTCCTGTTCCTGAGAATTTATTTACTTCAAAAGTTTTAGGGAGTGTGGAGGGTAATATGGACAAGCCTGTACCTTTTGTTGTATTTTGTTTATTTTGCAATTTCTATAGTTACAACTGCCACGAATATCTTGATATTATTGAATAAATTTTAGAGCGCGTCATGAGAGAGAAAATTGTAATAAACAGTACAGCAGTACTCTATATGTGGGTATATTAATGTTTTAATTAATTTGAGTTTAGTACTCGTGTAGATTGTACCCGAAAAATCTCCAGTCTCCATTTAAAAATCAATTTTCCAAGAATATTTGTTAGGTAAGTACCTAAGAGGAGCTGATCAACAAAAAACTGAGCATTGAAATCACGGTAAAATTACGCGTAAAACAATAATTCCAACTTTATTAAATAATGATAAATAAGCATTGCATTAGGAACTAATGGAATGTGCACTTGATCGTTGACAAGCAAACATGGCAACGCTGCAACCGGCTTCTTCCAGTGTAGTGTAGTGAGCTTGAGGTGGCGAAATTTTAGCTATTGGGCGATAGAGAGTGCATCCCTCGGTGCATCCCTAGTTCGCTAAAAGTAGGCAGAAGCAGCACTGTGCAGACAATGAATTGCACGCATTGAAATTGAAATTCTAGTTCGGTAAATTGTTAATATTTCAGCGACATTATAAGCAAACGCCGGTTTTTCTTCACAGAAAGCAACACAGGCCCTATTAGAATAATTATAATAGTTAGATCTAACTATTTTATAAATTTATCGTACATAATTTGGCATTTTAATTTTTCATTATTTTTTATTAAAAAAACTGGAAATTCAAATAAATTTAAAAAAATGTGGAGATAGCCTCGCAGTTCCAGCAACTTCAGAAAAAAATTTTAACGAAATCTGGTATATAGTTTTCGAGAAAAAAAAATAAATCCCGTTAAATGCACCCTTTTTTCAACTTTTTATTTTTTTTTTCAAAAACTGTATACCAGAATTGTTTCATATTTCGACACAATGAATTTGATACTGAAACGAACGCCTGGTATTTTTTTTATGAAGTTTGAATTCAGAATTTTTTTTTTCTACTGTATACTTGAACCTTAAAGTCGAATCATTTTCTTACGGGCACAGGGGCGTGTGATCGAGTCTAGTTTTTTATTTTCTTAAACGGGCTTAAATTTATATGAAAATTGCTACTGATTCACACTGCCAGGCGTGCATGTCAGAATAATTTTGTTTTTTTACCAAATAAGGGTTTCTAGTATAAAAAGACGGAAGATGTGCGCGTGGCCTCTGCACATAGTACGCTTGCAGGGGTGGGGCGTATAAAGAGAGATAAATTGTTAGACACGCAAGTTAGCACGCAATAGGAAATGTACCACCTGGAGCTCAAGCACCAATTACGTCGTAGTGTGCTAGACGACGTCACGATTAGAAAAGGACCTCCTTATACATACTAGAAACCCTTATTATCACGAATGTCGAAATTTTTGTTGGTTACTCTGTTTTTCCGTCCATGTAAGTATATAGTTATTAACAGGCTAAAGGGTTGCGTTTAATGCAATTACCTATTTAGTTATAAAGAATATAATTTATTATTAATATTATTATTATTATTGGTCACGGTCATTTTGTATTGTGACGTGACGGTCATGACCGTCATGACACGGTCATATGACCGGCTCACATCACTGGCGTCCGTTTACGTCCGCTTTAGGGTCAACCCGAACCCAACGCCGATTGTCGCGCAATCTGTTGAGCGAGTACGAACTAAATTTCTTTGGGTTGGTAGTTTTGCTAATTAGAGACCTGGCAACAGTGGCAATGCAGTGGCAACGGCAACCCTTCATCCTGCATCTGTGAAAGTGTGGTTAAGTTCAAGTTTATACATTGTGTTGTGTTTACATTAGAATTAAAGGAATAAAAATGTTTGGAAGACCTAAACCCCACGAAACTCAGGAAGATTTATTGCATCTTCAGCGTCAATTTATGAAAGACAGATCAGAAAACAAGATAGAATCATCGGCAACATTTATCAGTGAAACAAAAGGTAATGCAGAATGATATCGATAGCACTTTATTGTGAAAGACTTTTTTAGTTGAGGACGAAGCAGCATTGACCGCAAACGTTGAAGAACAGCTCGCAAACACTTTTGAAGCGATACCTCGAGACGACATAGGAGAAATAATTGAGAAAAGTAATACAAACCAAATGGTAGTTGATTCAAAATTCAACACAGAGAAGGGTTTTCCAAGGGCAAAACGTCGTGACGTGGACTTCAACCCGAAATCCACACGAAGCATTTTTGCCCAACAAATGAAAAAACAAAAGATAGATGTCGAGGTAACTGAAAAAGTTAATGTTAGTTTGCCGTCGCAGAGTTATACAGTAACTGGTGATGAGAAATCTGAAATTCACTGCGAAAATGTTAATAGGCTGAAACATATGAGCCACGAGGAGATTATGGAGGAGCGAGAGAGATTGTTGGCCAATGTGGACCCCGCCATTGTGGCTTTTTTAAAATCAAAACGTAATCAGGCCACAAATCAGAGTCCTACAATCAAACAACAAAATGAAGCGGTGGAAAATATTGATATCGAAGAGGTTGATGCTTCTAATGAGATTTTAAGTCAACCTGATTCGAATAAATGGCTAAATTTCGATAAAGTGGAAGTTAGTAAGTTGGCTTGGATGAAGGACGTGGATCGTCCCAAAATTGACAGGACAAAAGCCTTTGAGGCAAGATTTGACTTTGACGGATGGTTATTGCCATTTTCTGAGCCTGTTTCAGAGAAGTCTCGGATATTGTACCACCACGGGGAGGAGCCTGAGCGACCTGGGTACACCCTGCAAGAATTGTTTCAGTTGTCCAGGTAGATAATGTACCCTCTCCGAGGGGTTGACAACTTGGAAATTTTGGTGTACAAGCATGAGAAATTTGTACAATTTTTTTCAGGAATTTTGGAAATTTTTGAATTTTTTTTGGAAATGATTGCACATTTTTTGGAATTTTTTTAGAAATGATTGAATTTTGGTGTACAGATTTTTACCCAGTTGTCAACCCCTCGACCCTGTCCCTAGTGTTTATCAATGTTCGTTCATCAAGCTAGCCATGAAAAATTACCTGCAGGGTTAGTACTAAGTTCGAGAACGTTCCATTGGCATGGGGTAGCCTAAGTCTTCACTATATTGTCTTCTTTTAATTCAAGTTTAAGCATCTTATCACATTTAGCTGGTGAGTAAAAGTTTTTGTTTATAGTCGTATTCTTTTCTTTTACAATTATTCTTTTACTATTTATTTAAGATTCTTGTACCACCCATTGGGTGGAGTGACTAAAGTGTTGCAAAATGCTTAAGCTTGACTCAGTAATCAAACAAACAATCACAAGAAAATGACAGAAGTAAGGCACTTGGTGTTAGCAAGTTTTAGGTAATCCCCCACATGGTTTCAACAAGAAAATGTCGTTTATTTATTTATTTTTCCGTGAATTGTTCGTTTATGGGTTTCGTTGATTTTAGTATAGGCAATCAACTATACATGTTCTGACATTAAACAAGAATTTAAATGGCATCTGTCAAATTTTAAAAATTGCAAATTTAAATAAAAGTCCCATCAATGGATACTCAGGATTTTAATTTAACACCACCTGAAGTGCTAGAAAGTGCAAATCTTGCAAGCTGAAGTTTGCTTCCAGAAAAAACCGTATGATTTATGAAAAAATTTATACCGATTTTATTTCATGGTGCGAGTAGAAAAATGCACTGCGACATTCAGAATCAGTGCTTTTGGCCTACTTTGGCAAGGCAATTGACATTTAATTTCTCAAGTTTTGTTCATCGAGCTTCGGCACTTTCTAAATTGGATGCATGTTTGGTTGCATAACCGTTTATCAAACGCAATTTTGAAAAACAAATTTCGCCAATTTAATGATAATACAATCCACGGAAAAATATTGTAACTGACTCGAGTGTTAATAGGCGATTAATAATCTCTATCATTAACGCGTTCGCTGCGTTCACGCGTTAAAATCTCTCGATTATTAATCGCTCTCATTAATACTCTTGTTCGTTAAATAACTATTAAGCAATCTCACACTTTTGTTTTTAACTCATTTTACCTACATACAGAGAACTTAATTAATTACCCATAACCAGAACTGGGAAAGTTACTTTGAACTAGTAACTAGATACTTTTCATAAAAGTAACTTAAGTTACTGAAATAACTAGATACTTTACTGAAAAAAGAACTTAGTTACAAGTTACTTATGAAAAGTAACTAGATACAAGGTGTCCCAACGGAGAGACAAAGTCCATTTATGTTCACGTCATTAATAATATCGAAAATCTGTATACGCCAACCGTTAGTGACTGAAAATTAACTGGGCTCACCGTAAAAGCTAACCTCCATGCCAAATTTCATTAAAATCCGTTCGGTAGTTTCCGAGAAATCGTGCTCACATACGTACGTACGTACATACACAGACATTTTTTCAAAACCACTTTTTTGTGATCCTGAGACCTTGAAACGTATAGATCTGGTGTTATCTCAATTTCGAATTTTGGAGTGATTGCAGTAACCTCCCATTTTTATATGGTTGTGGGGAGGTTAATTGCTTCTGAAAAGTGCAATCTGCAAAAATCGTTTTGAAAACAAATCAAAAACGTTGGTACTTACATTACCGGATCTAAGATTGCGTTTTATAAGTCTTTGTCCCGCTTTTATCAAATTCCACCTAATAGGTATAACAACCTCAATTGTGAGAGATTCCAGTTTTCGAACTATCGATTCACTGCATTTTCTTCGCCTGGTTAATGTGATGGGAAAACAGCAACTTCCGACGAAAACCTATAAATATATTTTATTAATTTATTGGGCAAAAAATAAGAAAAACAAACTATTTGGTAGCCGCGATTGACGCTTTCACTTTTTGAACGCCTTTATTGTTGTCGATACAAAAATTCGACCTTCGCGTTATTTACCCTCGATGTTTTGCCAATGTTACCGTCCATGAAGAATCCTTTAACCACTTCCACTTAAAAAATTCGTGAAACTTTATCCGAGTCTTCTTCGTATATTTTTCTTGCATTTGTTGGTATAAAATAGTTTTACCGATACCGTTACTTTCCCACTAACTCTTCAATTTTACTCGATATCACTTCGGGATCTTTAGGTTTAGGCATTTTTACAAAATAATTATTTCGTGATACTTAACTGTTATTGTTCTATATTCGTACTGTGTGGTCGATCGGCCTAGGCCGATATAATGAAACAGCCTTATTTTATCAAAAATTTAATCACAAATTAAAGTTTTGCCACAAACACCTACAGTGAAGAATAATATAAAGATTATTTTGCATGAGAACAACTACAAATATTAAAATAACAATTAGTGTTTCGTGAAATAACAATTTTTTTCATTTCATTGTTGCTTGTATCACTACCGGAAAAAATATCCGACGTTGGTTCATTGTTATCAGCACTGCAGATGTTCTGAGCATTAGGAGATTGGTTAGACACCTTGATTTCCTCTCCACAATTGTTGAAGTTTCGTGAGGGTGGTGGATTATCTGCCCGAATGAAAAGTTGCTTCGATATCTTGACCTTCTTGCTAATTGATTCCTCGACGTACTGTTCAGCAACTGCAGAAGATTTCCAACCGCCAAATTTTTTTAAAGTAAGCAGATCGCCTCCATGTTCTGCCAACATTGTAGCCGAGGATCTCCTAAAGCAATGACCCGTGTAATTTTCTGGATTCTCCAATTTGAAAAACTCAGCTATCTTCTTCGGAACTCCTCCAATTTTGTGAACGCCTACAAGCTGCCTTGTGCATCTACCTTTCCTGTAATCTACAAAAACACGATGACTTGGTACACCGGCTGGCCGAAGTGCTGCATATTTTCTGTATAAATTACAGCTTTTGAAGGGAGTGTCATCTTCGCTGATGATGAATTTTCTGCAAGACTTGTTTTTTGTGTCCTCCAGGGTAACGATTATGAATTTTCCAGTATCTTCAACATTATTTAGTTGCAATTTGCAGATTTCCTCGCGTCGACAGGCACCAAAAATTCCGAACGCCAAAATAACCTTCTCTAGTAAAAAGTAGTCATCGGATGCTTCTAAAAAAAAATCTTGTTATTTCCTCAGTTGTCAGTATTTTCGCCTTTTTTGGTTTGTAATATTCAGATTTCCGCTTCAGAAACGTGAAAACTTTTCCATATCTGTAAAATGCGTAAATTTTAGTCGACGCAGAAATGTAAGTAATAGGTACTAACCCAGAAATGTCAACATTTTCATGTAACTTGAGGGATGTCTTCAGCATGGAGATTTTTGTCCATAAGGTGTTCGGCGCAAAATTTTTGCTCAATCCTGACAAGTAGCAAAGCAAAATATCCTCATTGACCCCATCAACGCCTCTGCTTTTACGCCATGCTGTGAATTCTTGATATTCCTTTTCGTACCTGCTACTAGTCTTCGAAGGCAGTAAGTCCCGACTTGCAGCAGCCGCTTCTTTGAGAATATCTTCGGGAATTTCAAAATCTGTCATCGTTTTCTGGTTTTAATTTCAGTTTTTATGTTTGTAAACAACCATTGGCAACCGTTACTACGCTCCCAAATCAGGCTGGGCACAGGTTACTTCAGCTTCATTTCCAAATTTTTTCATTTTTCTATAGGTACCGTTTTGTGCCTATGTATCACGAAAACTGTAGAACAATATACGGCCGATATTAAGCATGATAACTGACTCGGATAATTTGATAGCCTCGGCTATGCCTCGGCCACAAATTTTATCCTCGTCCGTTACAAGCTTAATATCGGCCTAATACCGTTATATGCTATTTCAGAAATGGCGTTTTTTGAAAAATAACGATTGTTTGTTTATAATTCACCTGGGTAACGAATATTTTTGTCACCACCATCAGAAACAGGTGTTTTTTCTCGGTTTCATGAATTGAAATACAAACTTGCATTTGAAAGCATAGGAAATAATCTTGTTTTGTATTGAAATACCTTCAAAATAATGTCAGATTTGAATCGTCCTTTCGAGAAACATTGGAAACTGATGGCAAAAGTGACAGTAATTTCAATACAAATTCTAAAAAAAATAGTAAGCTGACCAATCACGAGAGTCCATTTGTATTGAAAAACATAAAATCAAGAAAAAACGCCTACGATTTTAATTTTGATGCTTTATAAATTGAGTTGTCAATTTAATCCCAAACCAAGTCATCTCAATTACTAACTTACATTTAGGGAAACATAAATAAATAAAATTAAGAAATAAGAATAAGAATAAGAAAAATAAAACGTAGGGACATAAATGAACTTTGACGCATCGTTAGGACACCCAGTATATTAAAGTGCCTAATGAATGAAGTGTTACAAGATGCTTAAACTTGCATTAATAAAGGAAATAAATACAAGTTCTTCTTACGTAAGATAAGGATAAAACTATAAGCAAAAGCTCAGTTATCGTTTATTCAATAGGCCCAATATGCACACATATTCAGACTAATGCCTATACAGGGTGTTTCACGATGAGCGGCAGTTAGTCATATCGTGGGAAGCTTTACTAGATCGGTCGCGAAAATGTGTGAATTGAAAGCATTTTCTTTTTAAGGTGGCGGAACTTCCAGTTTTACCTTAAGTCGATACCATCTTCGTTTTATAAATAGGACACCCCTATTTCTAATTTACATTCGGCATCTGCATCTAATTCTGTGTAGCTAAATGTTACACAAAGTCACTTTTACTCCGAATAACGTATACTATTTTCTCCTCAAACGCAGAAAATTCATTAAAAGTGGATATTTTTGATTAAATTGTTTCTCAAATCTCTAAGAATAAGCTTGGGATGCGATGGGGGTGGGATTACCGAAGATTCACAAAGTGGTGTGAAAGGAAGAACGTTACGTGACAATGTTCTCACAATGTTTGACTCCAAGTCTCGAGTGGCAGGAGTGTTTTTTGACCTGTCAAAAGCATTCGACACCCTGAATCAAAAACTTTTAATGGAAAAACTTTATAAGTACGGCATTAGAGGTCAAGCACATGACTGGCTTGGATCTTATCTGTCCGACAGAGGTAGCCTTGTCAAGGTTACACAACACAACAACACCTTTTACTCAGATTCTAAGTCCGTCGGGGTAGGAGTGCCCCAAGGAAGTATACTTGGGCCACTCCTCTTCCTACTTTTCATAAATGATTTATCTCTTCAGTCGGGCTGTGTAACGTTGTTGCATCCCCTAATATGGATGACCTGAAGCTTTCAGTGTCAGGCTGCATTAACGAAATGACAGCTTGGAGTCTGGATAATGGGTTGGTCCTCAATAAGAACAAAACAGAAATAATGTTGTTTGCTCCAGTACGAAACAAAGCCAGTGACAGTCTGCAGGTCACTGTTGACAACGAAATTCTGACGAGCAGTCAATCTGTAAAGTTTTTAGGAGTTTGGTTAGACTCAAACCTCTCGTGGAGTGTACACATAGAGAAGCTTTGCAAAAAACTTGCGTCACACTGTTTTGCCATTATACAACTGAAAAACGTAGTAAACATAGAAACATTAAAAATGTACTACTTTTCTTCTGTGTACTCCGGCATAAAATATGCTATTTTGGTCTGGGGTGGAAGTACTTTAATTAAGAAAGTGGTTAATATCACAAAAGCGAGTTTTGCGTAGCCGCTCGGTCTTGGAGGCAGAGAAAGCTGCCGCCAACACTTTGTGAGACATAGTATCTTGACTGTTTGTGCCGTGTATATGTTTGAATGTGCTTGTTTCATTAGACGGAATTTGGATAAGTATCAGCGATTCAAAGACGTCAATAAGTATGAGACACGTAATGCCAATATGATCTATGTACCCTCATATTCACTTGTTCAAATTGGGAAAGGCCCACAGATAACACCCATTAGAATATATAACCACCTACCGAAGTCTGTGCTCGATATACATAACTTTTCTGGTTTTAGACAAGCCGTTAAAAGTTTACTGCTTGATAATTGTTTTTACTCCCTGGAAGAATATTTCTCACATAAGTGGTATGGTAATTCGTAATTCGTTTTGCTCAATGTTCAAATCTTTATGTGTGCAGAAAAACTCACTCTGTTGAAAAAAGGTGTATCTGCAATGCCAAAAGGGATGGAAGTTTGAAATTTTACTTGAGAGATTAACAAATAATAACATCCGCAGAGACGATTTGATGATAAGTAGCGAACCAGGAGAGGGGAATGGGAGAAATGATAAGAAATGCAGAGAGGTATATGAAGAGAAAAATGTTGGAAGTAAATGTGGAGAAAACTAAGATGATGGTATTTAGGAAAGAGAGAGGAAGGGCAAAAGAAAGAAAGTGGAAGTGGAATGAAAGGAGAATAGAGCAAGAAAAGGAATTCAAGAATCTAGGTTATGTATTTAATGAGAGGAACACATGGAGAGCGCATGTAAGAGAATTGATAAAAAAAGCAAATAAGGTTGTAATAATGATTTGGGAAATAAGGGGATAGGGAATAAGGGAGGAAAGATACAGGAAAACCATAAAATATGAGGACAATGAAAGAGGAGATTGTAAAATATTAGAAGAATGCTGGAAAGAGAAAGAAAGAGGGAAGGAGAGACAAAGATATTACTAGAGGAACGGTTACGCAAGGGAAGATATAGGAAGGCGCAGAGGGAACAGGGGAGATGGATGAATGGAGCGATGTGGGAAAGAGACAGAGATATAGATGTACAGGAAAGAACAAGGATCAGAGAATCAAGATATAATGCAAAATATGAGTGCATAATAAGGAAGGGGTTGGAGAGAGCTAATATGAAAGAAATGAGAATGATAGCGAGCTTCAGATGCGGAAATGAGGAGAGAAAAAACAAGTTCTGGTTGGAGGAGGAAGAGAGGAGATACAGGGTGTGTGGGGAAGCGAGAGAGGCAATAGAGCATCTGCTAAGAGAGTGTGAGGGAGTGAGAGGGGAGGAACGACAGAGAAAGAGTATGTTGACTGAAAGAGGAGAGGGGTAAAATGGATGGAGGAAGTAGAAAAGGCGAGAAGTAGCAGAGGGAAGCAAGAGAAGACAGTAACAGAAGATAGAAGGAAGAGAAAGAATTCAGTTATACTGCCGTGCTAAGCTCAAAAAGCGCATCTACAGTTTCGATGGAAACGAGATTTTGACGATTTTATATTTTAAAACACATAAGACCCAATGCATATTGGCTCAATTCATTCGCGAATTTTGACTAAAATAGTGATTAGATGTCAACAAAAAAATTTTTCATGGTAGTTTAAGACATTCTTAACAAGATTCCGGTGTTAACTCATTTTCCGCCAAAACTGTAGATACGCCTTTTGGGCTTAGCACGGCAGTATATTAGTTAATGATGTGTTTATTTATATTTATTGTACATAATTTAGCGATGTAGGGACGGCAGGGCCCATCACAAGCCACAAAGGCAGTAATAAAGTTTTTCTTTTTTCTATCTAATAACATGGGGGGGCAGTAAAATTCCTGGGACTAATAATCGATGGCAAACTCAAATGGTCCGAACACCTTCTTGACGTGGTCTCTCGTATTAATACGTAATCTCACATTATAAGAAATATACGCGATTGCGTGTCACTCCATTCTTTAAAGGCATACTACTATACTTATGTATATCCAGTACTCAGAGCTGGGCTACTCAGTATCGAAATGTACTTGAAGTACAGTACTGATTACTTTTGGTACTTAAAGTACCGGTACTTAAGTACATTGAAAATTCGGTACTGGTACTGGGTATTTCAAGTACTTCTTAAAAGTACTTGATACTGATACTTGAATAATTTTTTCGAGCGAAGTATTTGTACTTGGTATTTTAAACCATGCGGCATCAAGTACTTAAGTATCGAGTACTTAAGTATCAAGGACTTAAGTATCGAGTACTAAAGTGTCGAGGACTTAAGTATCGAGTACTTAAGTATCGAGTTCGGTACTGAATCTTTTACTGAAAAATGGGGGGTTTTTAGAATATTTATTAGGTTGGGGCATATCCAAGAACGACTTCACTTTGTTCATTTCTTAGAAGCCTGAAATTCGAAAAACAATACCATAAATCTTATTGAAATGGAACACTTTTTGCGTGGTGTCGTTATCAGAACTCGAAATTATTACGGGCACGGGGTGCAGACTGCAATCCTGTCACTTTTTCATGTAAATACGATGGCACATGACATGTTTACAATCACCCTCACCGAAAACGCAGCGGTCTGGACGTCAGTCAAATGTTTTTTTGTAACATGTGCCATCTTATTTACATGAAAAATTGACAGGCAGACGGGAGCAAATGATATTCAGGGCCCCAATTTTTTTTACAAATTTTATATACCTACCGAAATTGTCGCTAGCCCGCTGTCTATAAGAGTATACTCAATAACAAGTAGATACTTGAGTACTGCGTCAAGTAATGAAGTCCTGAAAGTACTTAAGTACCTTACTAAATACTCAGTCTCTTATTTTACTTAAGTACTATGTCAAGTACTTAAGTACTTCATTAAATACTCAGTCCCTTATTTTACTCAGTACTTTTAAGTATTGGTACTGGTACTGGGTACTTAACGTGTGCGCACTAGTAAAGTACTGGACTGCAATTTTCAAGTACTTCTATCCAGTACTGGTACTTGATACTTGAAGTACATTCAAAATATCAAGTACTTAGTACTTGATACTTAAGTACTTTTTTTCGGTACTTGGCCCAGCTCTGCCAGTACTAATGTACGGCATAATTTTCTGGTATTCCTCAGCGGAAAGTGCCAAAGTATTTATAGCTCAGAAAAAATGCTTAAGAGCTATGTTGGGCTTAGCGCAAACGACGTCATGCAGAGACGTGTTCAAAACTCTAGGTTTAATGACAGTGCCATCTATCTACATCTTCAACCTTGTAATGTTTGTAAAAAAAAATTCACAATACTATGTAAAAAATACGGATGTCTATAACAACATGACAACTAGAAATAAGAATCAACTGAGAATTCCAAGTCACACTTCCTCAAAATACGAAGATGGCTCGTTTTATAAAGCAATTACTGTCTATAATGCTCTGAGTGTAGAAATAAAAAACATACAGAATGAAAATACTTTCAAAAAGACACTCAAGAGGCATTTAGTGAATGAGGCTTACTACAGTTTCGCTTCTTTTACCGACAAAAAGCTTTAGACTGTATTTCAGTGTTGTACTTAAATGTTACATTCTTTGTTAATTTTATATATCCTGGGACAACGCCACATGTACATTTTTTACTGTACTTTTTGGTTATGAAATATATTATTATTATTATTATTAAAACATATTCCAAAGCTAGCTTGATGCACCATAATTTATAATCACTCTAAATAGCACCACGGTCGTCTCATTACTAAAATTTCCTTCCTTAGGTCGCAAGTAATTCAACAGAGAATCATAGCGTTAAACACCATCGCCAATATTTTATCCGTACAATCGACAGGAGTCTACGACGACGTCATTGACATCCCCACCGAACAAATATTTTTCGTTTTACGATTCTGCTTGGACGACAACACGCCAACAATACTCAATGCGGCTGTGAAAGCCACTAGAAATTTAATTTACAGCCAAGTGGACGAGACGTGCCTCGACTGTCTCCTGGGTTACGGTTTTGGGAAAATTCAACCGACTTTGGCAGTCGATCACGAGGACTTCGACGACAGGACCAACGATCAACAATTGTGCGAAACTAATTTGATCAAATGTCTAACGAGGAGCGGGATTTTGATCAGGATAAGGTACATCTTAAACGTGGTCAGACCTTCAACCGAAACCATTGTTTATTGCATTGAGATCTTGATTCGATTGGTGAGGGATTCGGAATTTATTTTGAGCCAAATTTATGGTTGTGAAGGGCTGGTTGAGAGCGTTATCAATTTTTTTGTACCCCCAATCGTCAACGCCTGTAAGTATTTACAAGTAGATAAACTGTGACAGTTCTCGCTCACTTTCAAGGCCGTTCGAGGAAACGTCAAAATTTGTCGTTGTTAAATGACGCTTTCTGAGCCAGCGATGCGCAAAGTTCTACTGCACCCGTTAGTATTTTGAAGCTGTTGGTTTATCTACTAGTTCAAAAAAGTTTCACCTTGCACACTCGTTACATAAATAGAAAATAGCTGTTCAAAAAATGTCGAATTTTCGCCCGAAAGTGAGGGAGAAACTTCATAGCCCATCTATTCTTACGTAAGGCGGGATGGTTCCTTTTTTTATCCTTTTTAATAAGGAATGAATCTCTTCAGATTCTTAAACACCAAGAAATTGCGTCGCATTCCTCTAATTTAACAGATTCCGTATGTTTTATCGTTTAGAAAATGGTGAGCAGTGAAAAAGGAACCACCCTTCGAAGAACTTCAAATGGTAATAACTTTTGATCTTGAACCGATTTGGTGGATCAAAAGTTATTGCAATACGAAAGCGCGGGAGGGCCACAAGAGTTAATTTTGAAATTAAAGTTTATAGTGGGTATGTGTAAATTTGCAGAATTTACAGATTTTAAAATGTGGATCGCACTTAAGAAAATTAGGTTTGGGTCATATTTTTGGTCGCGATTTCAAAAACGGGTGTATTTAGCATAAAGTTGTATGCTCCCCCCACCCCCATCCAGATTTTGATCATTTGGGCCCCCAAGCCGATTGCAATAATAGTTATTTATACAAATCAAGTGAGTTAAGTTAATATTTATTCATGCTTAACTCACGTGGTTTATACAATATTTTATTTAATTTTGCCAAAATAAGGTTTTACCTGAAACACTTGATTTTTACGAATCGATAAAACCGAGTCAGAAGCGGTGGTTTTTGCCTTGTTGGCCTAGTAGCCACCAACAACATTCATATCTATAATCTTTAAAATGCATTTTTCTACAATCACTATTGTAAATATCCAGTTTTGTACAGCAAATTGTACATGTAAGAAATTAAATCATTTACGTAAAAAAGTATCTGTCCCAAAACCGACCCCTGGGGTACTCCGAAATTCTTAGGCCGTACAGAAGAAACCGCATTGTTTAAAGAAATACATTGAAGCCAGTTTGTTAAATAGGACCTTAGGGTTATTCCAAATCGAGGGGTAATTCGCCTTTGAAATCAGGTGTACACGGGAGCTGAAATCGCTTGAAATTTGTTGAAATCATCTGAATTCACGTGAAATAATTCTGAAGTAACGTGAAAACTTAGGTGAAATCATCGAAATCTCGCCCACAAGCGGCCATTTTCCAACATGGCGCCGTTTTAAGCAGTCTCGTTGGTGTGGACACAAACACCCTGGCGGCAGTAGAAATGCGTAAGAACATGGAATTTTTCAGAACCTACTTGAATTTTTTTCTTTTAAAGGCGTTAATAAAATCTAGGTGGCTGGTGCAGGCGAGTTACTTGTCAGGCGTTTTAGGCTTAATGTTTCATTCTCTATCCGAATCTACAGTGAAAAATGGGGGTTGTCAAGTTCTTGCTTCAGCGATACTAATACACCCCTATACATACAGGGTTGTGAATTTTTCGTTGCCCACCATTGGGAACTCGGAAACCATAAGGGATGGAAAGTAACTTAAATTAGAAAAAGTTGCGTTTTTTCAAGGAGATTAAGAATCTGTAAAGAATTCTCATTTATCTTGATTCGTTCCTGAGTTATCTCAAAAAAACTGAAAATCGCGATTTTAAGGAAAAATTCATCTTTCTGACGATTGACGGTAATTAAATGAAACTTCGGGTTGTTATATTTTTGACAGCATTGACAGAAATTTTCTAGGCCTTCTAGATTTTGAGCAACGACGGTCAACTTTTCTTTATCTTATGACTGCCATATTAGATTTTAACACCATTAAATGCACAAAAAAATCAGCTTTTCAAAAATGTAGCCAACATGAACTTTGACAGATCGTCAAATTTTGCAAATCGCTATGAATAGTTTGTAAAATCAGCCTAACTTAGATGAAAAACAAAAGATTACACCAATTTTTTCAATCTTATTACATTTGAAAACAATTATTGAATCCATAATAACGGTAATAAAATACGCCTTGGTGTGACCCAAACTTTGAGATATTTTTTGAAGTCCATATTGATTACATTTTTCAAAGGTTAATTTTTTTGTGCATACGGCGGTATTAAAATCCAATATGGCGATCATAAGAAAAAGAAAAGTTGACTGTCGTTGCTCAAAATCTGGATGGCCTAGATAATTTCTGTCAATGCCATTGAATTGGCAAGTGTCAAAAATATAAAAATTCCAAGTTTCATTTGAATTCCACCAATCGTTAGAAAGATATAAATTTTTCTTTAAAATCGCAATTTTCAGTTTTTTCGCGATAATTCAGGAACGAATCAAGATATTGAGGAATTCTTTACAGATTCTTAATTACCCTAAAAAATCGCAACTTTTCTCTAATCTAACCTACTCTTGATCTCCTATGGTTTCCGAATTCCTAATGGCGGGCAACGAAAATTCACCACCCTGTATACACTGTCTCACTTCTCATTATAGAAACTTGAGATCGCTTGAAATCACTTGAAAGCCCTGAAATCATTCTGAAATCACTTGAAATATCTGAAATCCTTGGGGGGCAAACCGCTGGAGATGTCAGGTGTACAATTTAAGGGGAAGTCCGTGGATTTCAGAGGATGTCTGGTGTACAAAATACCGTTAGCGGTTTACCCCCCAGATATCCTAAAATCAAGTGTACACACTTTTTAAGAGTGCATTACCCCTCTTCCGTTCCTTACGCACGCAAAATCTAAAACTGTGAGTAAAGATTGGAAATTAGGATATTTAAAAAAAATTGGGCAAGTATTTCAAAGAAATATAGAATTTAGAATACTGGCAGGTTTTTGGTACCCAAGAACAATAAACACGTAGGGGAGAGCGGTGCATATTTGACACCCTTTTGTTTCAGATTTTTTATTTAAATAAATTACTGTTTTTTTACTATAATATTTATGTTGGTATGATATTAAAAATAATTGATTAAATAATTTATAATGAATCATTTTATTTCTGCAATATTTTGTGTAAATAAATATATTATTGAGTTTGGTGAAAAGTGACAAATATGCCCCCTCGGTGGGGTACATTTGGCTGTGAGTGGGGGCACTTTTAACATAGTACCAAAAACCTGTGAATGCTTTCATTTTAAATTATGTAGGCCAGAGATCATAACTTCGATGTTCGAAGTACTTATTGTTGAAAACTGGATTTGATAAGATTGCAATGACATCTATTAGATTTATTTTAGAAATGCTGTTGACTCCTAGATCAGAACAATTTTTGATCAAAGTTTTTCCCATTTTTTTCCTTAAAAGCTGCAATACATTGCAAAACATAACTGTCCATTTTGTTGAAAACTTTACCATTACAAAATTTATAGAATTATATATCCCCATACATAATACATTGTCAAAGGTGCCCCACTTGATCATGTTAAATATGCCCCATCGCTACAAAAATAAAATGTTGACGGATGCTATCAAAATTGAAAATTATTTTTAGATTTTCATTTTAAATAATACATAGGAATAAGGAAGATTCAACAAGAAAATTTCATGCACCAGAGGATACATCAAAAATTATTCAGTTCCGCAAGGTTTAACAAAAATTTCACAAAAACTACAAAACTGTGTCTACCACTGCCAAAATTGATCCAAAAGAAGTTAAGCACTTAAGCTAAGATGTGAATAAATCTTGAATGATAAAGAGTTAATGTTTGGGCGAAAATTTTAAACATGACAAAACTGCCCCACTGCCAAATGTGCCCCACTCTCCCCTATCTATTAACATAAGAAAATTGCGGAGTGCTTCAAACTGATTATCTGCAAAATAGTTACTAGTACCAATTGTCTGTAAATTTTGACATATTATCTGTAAATTTACACCTACGAACTGTAAATTTTTACCTGTTTTACGATACAAAATCAAATCACGCTGACCTTCCAACGCCTTCGCATCGATGATATACCTTACATATAGTTTATATTTTATTATTTTAGCAAATTCGACGACAGTTTACGGTACGCCACTACTGCAGGCTGTAAAATTCCTGCGAATCTTGTCTAGCAGGAGCAAAAAGATTGCAGTCGAACTCGTGAACGAGAATAAGATAATGGATGCAATCCTCACTTACATTACATCCGAAAATTATTTATTAAACACAGAAGGTTTAAGATTACAAACGGAGAGTTTACATCTGTGGTCGGTTTTAATTCATTATTGCATCTGTTTACAGCATTTTGAGTAAGTGTGTGACTGAGACGAACCGAATAAACCTTAATTTTTGACAATGTCTTGAGATCAGAAGCTTGATATTGCAGCCCATCCAAAAATTTATAGACAAAGCAAAATCGAAGCTAAAAACTATTGAGTAAGTAGTGTCAAGTTGACTTTGTAGTATTATCACTGTAATCATTATTTGATTGGTTACTGGTATACTAAATGCTGCTTTGGATTAGTTCAATACTTAATGAATAAAAAAATAATCACATATAGACGTAGACATACATGTATAAAAACTTTGAAATGTGACAAGATTCTTGTTTTTGGCTCTTTAAGACAGACTGTTAACCTTATTAAAAGATCCAGCACCATCTATTGAGGGTTTTCACACAATCTTGTCAAAGAGAACATTAGTTTTTTTGATGGATTATTAAAGATGTTTTGAACGTACGATCGGAGCGAACATTGTGATAATAGCGAAAAGCCAAGGAAGAAGAGTTTACGCATTTATCTAAAGAATAGCACGGAATTTTTCGTAGGTTTTGTTAAATTTGACGGTATCTTCATTTTGAATTATAAAACCTGAGGGTAAATGTACTCGATTTCAATCTTACGCCTTACCTTTTGAGTGAACTGTCATTATTTTATTATTATTAGTGCAAAGCGATTAAAATGGGCAAATATATTAAAATAATAAGTAAACACAGTAATAACGAGATTTATAAACAATATAATCCTATCAAAATTAGATAAAAGCCCGTGTTTCAGAAGTAAGAAATAATACACATAAAAATTAACAAAGCAATGGTACCGTTATTCTAAACTTTTTTTCTATTAAAACAATGATAGGAGTAATCACACATTTTTATACGGTGCTCATTTGACGATAGGGGTATTTAGCCCTCTGAGCAGTCGTTTCACCACGTCTTAATGATGATCGTCTTGCGACCTCTGCAAACAATGTCGGCAAAATAATTTCCAACTAAAATCTTGTATATAATTCTTCATAAGAATAATCTGAAATTTTCATTAACTTGGTACAGGTACCGTTTTTTTTTTCTAAAACCAGCTACGATGTTACTATCTTTTCATTTTTATGTGCTGTGCCAGATCGTGTATAATGTCACGCTGGGACATACACCATACACCAGTGGCATCCTGCCATAATTGTCGATTAAGGTTATTCAGTTTATTTCTCAGTCAAACATTTTTATATGTATACCGGGTGGACCAACACTATTGCCCACCTCAAAAATTGCCCTTTATTTTAAAGCTGGGACTTCGAAATTTTTACAGTGTATATGGCTACCAAGGACCCTTCAAATGAGGGCAAAAGTTTATCTGTCATGCAAAAACTGTGACGTCACGAAATTTTGAAATATCGTTTTTCCAAGAAAAAAAAAATTTTTACCCATAAAATCGTTTTTTGGGCTAATACCTTTATGTTAAGCCCATTTTTTTAAATTTCCGTCATCAGATTAGCCAACTGTAGCAAGCTAAAAATGGTCCATTTTAATTCACAAGTCGGCCACGTAAACAATTGACTACTATGCGAGGGCTTTCTTGGATAACAGCGTACGCTTTTTTCATCTGTCACCAGTTGACAGCGACACGACGTGGCCATTGAACTGCGAAATTGTTTTTAATTTTAATAAACGTGGATTTTTGTAACGAATAATGTTGAAATATGGGTTTAAACTGGGCATCCACCATTTAATTCGCCCACCCAAGGTGCCAGGAGAGGTTACGAACACGGACATTTAATCAGATGGCGGCGCGGCGTGAAGAGGGGCTCCAGTTTGTGTGAAGGGCTCCGGTTTGTGTGAGGGGGTTTTTTCAAATAGCCATTTCCATAATTCGCATTATTCCATACTTATGTAATTCCACAGGTAATTATTTTGTTGTTATGGCCTGTTTTTTAGTTGGCATTTTTAGGTTAAGTGAGTCGACTTAGTTTGCCCCGTTGAGACTAATATCGAGGACTAAGATATTCACAGCCCAGAATTTAACAGCAACTCGTGTCAAATAAGGACCAAGGAATCGTTTTGCATAACAAAATTGATATTTACAGCCTCTAAATTTAACATCTGATCTAAATAAGGGCAAAGGAATTGTTAAACTATCGTTTCAACTAACATAATTAAAATTCAGAGATAAACTGTAGCCGAAGGTAGAAGAATTATAGCCCGATGCCATTTCTTAACTAGTTGGGTTAAATTGTTTGGTAAATTGTAGGGTGATGTAAAACCAAGTGTTTTTAGCTGGCGAAAGTGTGTTGCTGTAAAGTTGAAGTTGCAATCACAATAATTATAATTTTTCAAGGATATAAATTGAAACTTAAATCCTGTATGATCAAACTAACAACAATAAATTGAATTTGATTGACTGATTGTGTTACATAAACTATGGTCTTTTAGCTGTTTTGGATGTCTCAGAATTGTGGATCCTTCAAATATTGTGAAAGAGCTCTACTAATCATCATAGACAAAATTGTGTACAAGGAACTTACGGCTTGTACTTACCTAAAGTGATGCATTACTCACTACCACAACCCATCACTACACAATCATCACCAAATTCACTGCACTGCAACCACTATAGCACAGATCACTTCACAAAAAGTACTTACCTGATTACAGGTACTGCTCAAAGTGGTGGCCTTCTCTTTCGATGCACATCTGAGCACGTCGCTGAAATGAATTTTGGACTGTAGCTGCTGTATTTCGTTCATTGATTGTCTGGAAGGCATCTACGAGTCGTTGCTGCATGTCTTGTCTCGTGGTTGGCTGTGTTCTGTACACAATTTCTTGCACAACTCCCCATGTGAAAAAATCCATAGGTGTGAGATCGGGAGATCTAGCTGGCCAAGCAATTGGACCACCACGACCAATCCATTTATCTGGAAACTTTTCATCTGCCACACCACGAGCTTCTCGACTGAAATGTGGAGGCGCACCATCTTGCTGAAACCACAAATTTTGGATCACATTTAATGGCACATCTTCTAGTAAGTCATCTAATGAATTTCTTAAGAACTCTGCATACATCGCACCAGTCAGATGGCCTTCAAAAAAGAATGGACCAACTAATCGGTTGTCAATAATTCCTCCCCACACGTTCAGTGACCATATGTCTTGTGTTTTTTCTTCTCTCATCCAATGTGGGTTAACCACCGACCAATAGTGCATATTATGCCTGTTTACGTGCCCATCATCGTGCATTCATCGGTGAAAAGCACAAACTTGAAGAAGTCCTGATTTTCCTGCAGTTTCTCTTGGGCCCACGTGCAAAATCTCACCCTGTTCATAAAATCCTCTCCATGTAGTTCCTGATGCAGTTCGATGTGATATGCATGGAATTTGTGCCTTTTTAATATTCTTAGAATCGATGACTTACTTATGCCGCTTGATTGCTTCATTTCTCGACTGCTGACTTGGGGATTATTTTCAGCTATGTTCAAAACAATAGCTTGATTGATTTCATGAGTCACAGCGGGATTTATCACTGTCTTTTTCTTGGGCTTCAAACTGCCTGTCTCTCTAAGTTTCTCTACAATTCTTTTAAATGTTCGTCTATCTGGTTGAAGTCTGTCTGGGTAACGTTGGGCATACAATTCTGCTGCTTGCATTGCATTTTGCTGGCATTCTCCAAAAATCAAGATCATGTCGACCTTGTCTGAAAAGGAAAGATGTTGCATCGGCATGATAAAAATTAAATGCACTCCACTAAAATAGAATAAAACTATTAATTAACACTAGGTATAGGAAATTCACCAAGATTCACTTCTACACGTAATTATAATTAACACTCACAACACAGAAAAACGCGTGAAAGCTTCCCTGGAGGGAAACCAGGATAAGAGCTGTGAAAACAGCTAACAAGAAGGTATGTAAAACTAAGTTGGAAAACACTTCTCTTCAAGAGGTTGAAGATTTCACAAAATAGCAATTTTTCTCAAAATTAGCAACCTAAACACTGCAACACTATTGTAATTCACACACTAATCACACTAGTGGGTGACTAATGATTAGCTAAAAGGGGTTGGAAGAGTTTGAGCGGGAAATTAACGCGCGTAATGAAATAAATGCGCGAAATTCAAGTAAAAATATGAAAGCCTGATTTATTAAATTTACTTAATAGGCAATTATTGTTTAATAAACGAAAGAATAATCTCAGTATTCTTAGTTCATTCTAATGACAAAAATTGAAACTAAGGCACACACACACGTCTTGTTTATGCACTGGATGGCTTGTCGTGTGATCAATGATTAATTAGTCCTTATTTGCCCACCATGATGATGATTATTAAATTCCACATTGCACCTTTTTGCTTCTGCTGTTCAAATAATAACTTGAGCTTCACCAACTTCAAAGCATCAATTATTAACGTCTTGATTTTGTTTAGGAGGTACCTACGAGGTATTTGCCAATCGAAAACTGACACTTGCACCACCTTCGATTACAGTTTATCTTTGAATATGAATTATGTTATGCAAAACGATTCCTTGGTGCTTATTTGACACGAGTTGCTGTTAAATTCTGGGCTGTGAATATCTTAGTCCTCGATATTAGTCTCAACGGGGCAAACTAAGTCGACTCACTTAACCTAAAAATGCCAACTACAAAACAGGCCATAACAACAAAATAATTACCTGTGGAATTACATAAGTATGGAATAATGCGAATTATGGAAATGGCTATTTGAAAAAACCCCCTCACACAAACCGGAGCCCTTCACACAAACTGGAGCCCCTCTTCACGCCGCGCCGCCATCTGATTAAATGTCCGTGTTCGTAACCTCTCCTGGCACCTTGGGTGGGCGAATTAAATGGTGGATGCCCAGTTTAAACCCATATTTCAACATTATTCGTTACAAAAATCCACGTTTATTAAAATTAAAAACAATTTCGCAGTTCAATGGCCACGTCGTGTCGCTGTCAACTGGTGACAGATGAAAAAAGCGTACGCTGTTATCCAAGAAAGCCCTCGCATAGTAGTCAATTGTTTACGTGGCCGACTTGTGAATTAAAATGGACCATTTTTAGCTTGCTACAGTTGGCTAATCTGATGACGGAAATTTAAAAAAATGGGCTTAACATAAAGGTATTAGCCCAAAAAACGATTTTATGGGTAAAAATTTTTTTTTTCTTGGAAAAACGATATTTCAAAATTTCGTGACGTCACAGTTTTTGCATGACAGATAAACTTTTGCCCTCATTTGAAGGGTCCTTGGTAGCCATATACACTGTAAAAATTTCGAAGTCCCAGCTTTAAAATAAAGGGCAATTTTTGAGGTGGGCAATAGTGTTGGTCCACCCGGTATATATTATTATAATTTTTTTTTTGAAGAACTGTGTCCCCAATTTTGCTGGATATGTTGAACTATCACTTAAGAAACACCAACCAGGAGATAGATATGACATTCGTGAGACAAAGTCACATTGCTGCACTCCTTCATTTGATTGGCACCTTAGCTCAACACACTAAGTTAAGCCACACTTATATTAATTTACTGGAACAATGTACCAATAAGTGGTTAAAGCAATTCATGGACTTATCGAATTGTTGTGTAAGTTGAGTACAATTTGATAGTTTAAATTTCACAACAAGTAGTCCACAATAGTTGAGGGATCTTTACTATAATAAAAGAAAATTAAACTTTCGCCGAGAAGCTATTTTTCAAACTTTTTTTAAAGTTATTACTATACCATGATTATATTTTTTTAAATAAATCAGATCTAGGAAGCTTCGTAAAACAACCAACTCATTCCACGTGCCATTTCGTCCCAAGTCTCAATTCATCCCATAAGACAGCTCATCAAAGAGAATTAATCCCAGACCAAGTTATCCCAGCAGAGAACTCATCCCAAATCATCTCAATGGACAACTCATCTTATGCGACAATTCATCCCAACGGACAGCTAATCCCAACAGACAACTCATCCCAGACCAAATCATACCAAAAGACAATTAAGTTATTTTTTAAATTCCTTTTTGTTCAGCTTCCATTCAGGACTGTAAGGTCAAGTCTCTTTTTTTAGTTAAACTATTTCTCAAATTCAGTCCGCTCATCTGAACCCTTAAATAAGTGTAACGTGCACTCCGCTTTTTAAAAGATGTGTGGTATAGCTGACTTAACACTGCGCGGCAAGCTTTCGGCGAAGCTACGAATTAGCGATAACTTTTTTTACAGATCTATTGATCATCTTAACCCTTTCATTCACGGGTTTTTTTAGTTCGGCCGAAAATTCTGAAAGGCAGCATAAAAGTATGATTTTTTGACTGTGTCCAAATTTTTTTGTAATGCCCCAATTTTGAGTTATGTCTTGTATTCACATGAATACATTGTGAATGAACGTAAAAATAGATGACAAAGCTTTTTCATTATACTTCACCGAAAACATCATGTTTCCGTGACTACTTAGACTACCGAAAACTCATCTTTCCCGTGCACCGTAATTCTTGCAACGCTTAGCAACGATTGTTGGCCATTGCTTTTGACTTTTATTTGTCACTCATGAACCAATAATTTTTTGTGTTTAATAAGGTATAATGAAAACCGTCGTTCATTACACGTCCATAAACTGCTTTTCCCGCGCTTGCACGATTCCCGTGTTCGGCTTCGCCTCCCACGGGAACTTCTCGTGCTCGCACGGGAAAAGCTTAGTTTCTGGACTGGTAATGAAATATACTATTTTGTTAGTTTTATTTTATATTACATAGTAATCCAGGAAACAATTTTTGTTTTTACTTACGCATAAGAGGGTCAATGCTTTCCCCTTACACTAAATCCTGGTGTTCATCGTCACTATCCTCCCTAGGTCGCCACCCCCCAACTTCGAAGTCAGAATTTCCATCGGCTCAAAATCTCAAGGTCTGAAAGTCCTGATTTCATCAGCCCAAGCAGCTCTATATCCTTTAATGACTTTCTCTTCTTGAATTTTGATGCCTGAGTTGCAAAAAATGGATATTTTGAAGAATAAAATTACTATGTGAACCTTTTGCTTACACTGTATTCAGTTGAATACAGGAGTTTTCGGGCTTTCTTCACAAAAAGTGACCAAAGGAACTAAAATTGCACTTGATCCAGATCTTCTCTACACAAGACAATTTTTATATTTCACAAAACGCCACGGCTTGATTTGGAAACAATCAAACAAAGTCAGCTGACTAACATACTGTCAAGTGGATAAGGCAGGTTGCTATTGAAATTTTCGTCAATTTTAGAATTTATTTGTTAGGTAGCACCACTTGCACCATTTTGATCCTAAAGGGATCTACAAGACGATATAACCTGAACAAACGGGTAAAAAAAATTGTAAATGTGATGTATTCATCTGAATACAGCATGAGCGAAAGGGTTAATGTAATCTTAGTTGGTTATATCCGTTGTGATGAGATGTCTTTTTGGGATGTAGTGTCTTTTGGGATGAGTTGGCTTGGGGTGAAATGTGCCTTGGGATGAAGTGTCACATGAGATGTGTTGGTTATTGGGATGAGTTGTGACCTGGGCTGAATTGGTAATTGGGATGAGATGATTCTAACCTTCATTGGATATAATTTGCCAATTTTTTGAACGTTTTTGGAAAAAGGTCTTTTATTCACTGATCGTCTCTTCCTTAACAACATGTTAACTATTTCAAAGTCAAACACTTCCTTTACAAAGCTCCCTAGATCTGATTTATTTTGAAACACTGCTGTCTTACGAATATGGAACAGCATTGGTATCTCTGGGATTAAGCTAGGTACACTTATAACATTTGGCTCTTACAGAAATTGACGCATCCGGAATATATTAAAATTATTCACGACTATGGGGCACTTCCGGTTATACCGGAAGTAGGGTCCTACTGTCAAATTTTAAATAGTAACCCCCATTTTCATTGCAGATTCGGATAGAGGAAGAAAAATTAAACCTAGAACATCTAACATGTAACTCGCTTACACCAGCCGCCTCGGTTTTATTAATATTTTTCGAAAAAAATGCGCAAAGCAGTGCTGTGGAAAAACGGCTATAATTTTTAAAACACAGGCAATAAAAAGAAGAATGACCCACCGTAGTAAAGTAGAAAGACTGTTCTACATTATGCTTGCCAAAAAATGCTAAGAAAGTTGGACCAAAGTTGATTTATGGAAATTGCAATACTGGAAATTTGAAACCCGAATATTTTTTTTTTCTTAAATGGCACCCTATAAGTTTTTCTACATGGATGGGCATAGAATTGTCTCCTCTTTTCAATGGTACCCATAAAGCGTCAAAAAGCGAAACGATTGACGTTGGGCATTTTTTTCTCTAAAAATGTTAATAAAACCTAGACGGCTGGTGTAAGCGAGTTACATGTTAGGTGTTTTGGGCTTAGTTTTCCTTCCTCTGTCCAAATCTGCAGTGAAAAATTGGGGTTGCTATTTAATTGTGGTTTGCTTCGAAGATCGTGCTATTTAAAATTTCAAAATTGGACCCTACTTCCTGTATAACCAATTAATTTAATAGATTCTGGGCGTGTTAGTTTCTGTAACTGCCAAATCTTGTAACTGTACAATACTGTTCCATATTCGTAAGACACCCTGTATGTACGTTACATCATTAATGACAATGACAAATTAAAGTAAGCAAAAATTGCTAACCTGAACTAATGAAGGCGCTTTTTTCTCTTCATAGCCTGCCTGATATGTGGAATTTAAACGATCAGATACTATATTATACAGGGTGTCCCGTAATTAGGCTGCAATATTTTATCAGTGCGTTCTACGATCAAAATTAAGACTGAAAGTTTAGTAAACATTTTTCGAAAAATCCATCCTAAGGGAGCTAGCGCCCTTCAAAGGGGGTAAAAAAATTGTTATTTCTTCAATTTCTGAGGAACGGCTTACGATAGGGTCACGAAATTTTGAACTTTCTCGTAGATTTTTGTGTTGAACAAGGCTAATGTAATGGTTTTTGGCAAAAGCTTCAGGGACGTGCGTGAGTGGAGGGGTCGCGGACATTTTTATAACGAACCTTTTTGTACGTCACCTTGAGTCAATTGTAAGCACAGATTTGAATTCCCCGTACATTTCTACGTAAAAAAGGTGCTCTAGTTGAAACTCGATAGCTCAAGCCGTTTTCGGGGAAAATCGATTTGAAAGTTTAATTTCGTGGTATAAAAGTGGGTAACTGTGGCCTCAAAATTCATAAAATTATCAGATGCTGCGTGATCAGCAGCAAAAAACAAACAAGTTTAACCTACTTGCATCTCATATGGTTGAAATTCCAAATAAAATCAGAAGAAAATGGATTTTCCATACTCTATCCCATCAATTTTGCACATTTTCGGCGTGGAAAAAGAACTTCAAATCGATTTTTCTCAAAAACGGCCTGAGCTATCGAGTTTCAACTAGAGCATCTTTTTTACGTAAAAATGTACAAGGAATTCAAATTTGTGTTCATAATTGACCGAAGATGTCGTACAAAAAAGTTCGATGAAAAAATGTCCGCGGCCCCTCCACTCACGCACGTCCCTGAAGCTTTTGTCAAAAACCATTACATCAGTCTTAGTCAGCACAAAAATCTACGACAAAGTTCAAAATTTCGTGACCCTATCGTAAGCTGTTCCTCAGAAATTGAAGAAATAACTTTTTTACTCCCTTTGAGGGGCACTAGCTCCCTTAGGATGGATTTTTCGAAAAATGTTTATTAAACTTTTAGTCCTAATTTTGATCGTAGAACACACTGGTAAAATATTGCAGCCTAATTACGGGACACCCTGTATCTTATCACAATTTATGTTTTATGTGTATTTCAGTGTGGTAAACTTCAGTTGGTTTCATCACTGTTCTATTGCTTGACTGCACTGTACAGAAGTGAACAAATTTCCACCAATGTGAGTTCGCTTATTTTAGACTTAATAAAAAGTAAAGGGTTCGAAAACGTCACAAAAACTGTCGAGTAAGTCAATGTTAATATATTTCAAAATATTTCTAATGCGTTTTTTTAGAAACGGTTCGATGTTGTTGAACGATTTTAAAGTATTGAAGACGTCAGCAAATATAAAAAGCTTGGAATCTGCGGCTTGGGATGCGTCGGAACATGTAATTCCCCTGTTGCAAAGTAACAGCCCTCTACCGTTTATCAGCGCCCTCTCTAATTTTGTTGAAGCTGTCAATGACAATGTGGTAATAGTATATTATTAAACGAGCACATTATGAAGGCCATTATTCACGCGGTTGAGTTTAGAACCAGAGCGTAGCGAGGGTTGTAAACAATCAAGTGAATAATAGCTCATAATGTGCGAGTTAAATACGACGTTTTATCCACGATTATTGAAATTCTTCAAAAAAATTTATCACTTTATATTTATTGTAAACACAAACCAACAGAAACAAAATGTTGACAAATGATAGGAACAGGTTGATACTTGATCTCTTTGGTAAACTTTCGCTTGATTTTGAAACGTCATGATGTTCATTGGATAGGCAGCCCACATTACAGGTGCTGTGAAATAATGTGACAGAAGCGTGACTTATGACCATAAGTCACGCTGTATTTTATGAACAGGATTATGTATCCATAGTTACGTACATAACAATGGCATTATTTAATAATCGTGGATAAATAATTTTACGTTTATAACAATAATCTACCGACTGTATTTATTTTAGATAAAATTGGCGTTTTTGCAAAACATAAACGTAGCTAATTACACCAAAGCTCTTGGAAGACTCTCTAGTTATTTTCTAGTAACCAATTGGTTTACAAGAGTTGAGAATAATTTGATCATGAATATGTTGAAGATCTGTTTGGCAGTGAAATCGGGATTGGACACGTCCGTGTTTTATGAACTGGCAGTTAAATGTTTGAGCGTTTTCAACGTTGATCAAAAACCCGATATTGAATTCTTGTTAATCAACATTATATTCAACCCTCAATTTTATCCCAGCGATATACTACTGAGACACTTGGATATAAATCAAAGAACGGATTCATTGGAAACGTCATTGTGCAATTTGCACGAAATCATCACCGTGTATTCGCAAGTCTTGGGATTAAGAACTGTACGTAAAATTTTATCGTGCATCCTTTATAGGGAAATGCTTTAGGATATTCCGGAATTTGCTCAACATTTAAGCTTGGATGCAAGTGCAGGGAATGTGATTCCTGTAGATTGGATTTATACCCCCATTATAATGCTGTATTCGAATCAACAACAGAAGAAAAATATGGACGAATCGGATCAAATTTTCATCGTGAAAAACTGTCTGAGATGGGTTTTGATTTACGAAACTTATTTTCCTGAACTGGCTGTAACCATCAACGCTACGGATAGGTTTTGTAGACTGGCTTGCGTATTCTTAGGAAGCGACAGTCTATTTTTTGTTGAGGAGATTCATAAGTTGCTTGAAGTTTGCCTGAAAAATGTTTCTGCGAAAGAGGAGGAAATCAATTTCAGCAAGCAAATTCAAGGTAAGTTTATTATGGTTTTTCGGATACCTGCCTACTTGATATACAGGGTGAGTCTGAAAGACTCCACATCCTTTATACCACAGAATTTACTGTTCAAATGATGAAGCTTGGTGCAATAATTATTGGTCAATTGTGATTCCTCTTGATGTTATAAGCCGTCAAATATCTTCATTTTTAAACGTTCTTTTTAAATATCTTTCGAAAGGTGTATCGTGGGATTTTGAATTTTTGCACAGCATTGTTACAGACCAAGATGCAACTACTGATGGTACTTAAGACATTATCCAAAAAGCGGATCCCTGTTATACAGGGTGGCCCCGATGTTATTTGCCCTTGAACTTTTTTATGTTTGAAAATATTGCTTATTTGCCTATGCGGCCGTATTCCCCGTTCAATTCTAAAACTTTTTTGGCTCTTAAAATTTTTCGAAATAACTAACCACTCACGAGGAAAATTGAAAAAACTGAAAACATGATCATCGATCGTGATAAACCTACAATTGCAATAAAAATCAAAGTGTACGTTGACACACATCACATTTCAACTGTTTTTTTGCATTGAATGTGTTGTCCTACATCTGTGCCCAGAACAATTGCTCACAACTGAAGAAAAAACATTGATGGTGATTTCACTTTTTTATGAGGTAGACTCATCATTGGTTTTAAGCTTCATGTTTTCGATTTTTTCAATTTTTCTTTTGAGTGGTTAGTTTTTTCGAAAAATTTGAAGAGCCAAAAAAGTTTTAGAATTGAACGGGGAATACGGCCTGTTAAGAATGAAGATTTTGTCTTCATTGTTGTTCGTTATTGTTGTTCGTAGTTATGTTGATAAAACAGTTGAATATGTACTTGACATTAATAAAATAAGTCGTTAACACTTTTACTACTTTACTGCTGTTCCTGGAGGCCATCAGAGCGAGATATTTCAACAGGTTATGGGCCCAGGACGCCGCTAGCCTTCCAGAATAAAGCAGCAGAAGAATTGGGAAGAAAGTGTTTTTTTGTAAATAGCGTTCGTGCGTGTGTCGTGCGTTACGCGTTCGTTCGTGCGTGTGTCGTGTGTGCCGTGTTTCCTGTTTAGAGGATCGTAGAAGAGGAGAGATCAATTTGTGGAGGATCCTTCTTTCTAATCCACTTTGAACTAAGCAGCAGTATGACAGAAAACGTAGGAAATTTGGTGCAAATTGCCAAGTTTACTGGCCAGAACTTCCAACAATGGAAATTTCAAATCAAATGTGCAGTACGTGCAAAGGGTGTCGATGGTGTGGTTAATGGAACTGATTTGAAGCCCCGGTTATCCGCAACCAATGCAGATGAAGTGGACAAGTGGAACAAAAAAGATGCACTGGCAATGTGTATTTTAACTTCTTCTATGGAGCTTAATCAAATATCGCTGATAGAAAACTGTGAATCCTCCAAAGAAATATTAGATAAATTGAATTCGATTTACGAACTGAAAACTGAAGCCAACAAAATGATCGTCCATGAGAGGTTCTACCAATATAAAATGGAACCAACAGACTCCATTGCTCAACATATTTCGAAGGTGGAAAGTCTAGGTCGTCAAATAAAAGAATCAGGTGACAACATTAGCAATACTGCAATAATTACAAAGGTCCTAAACTCATTACCTTCGAAGTACCGGTCATTTAGACAAGCCTGGCTGTCAATGGACGAAAACAAACAAACAATCGAAACCCTAACTGCCCGACTACTGGATGAAGAGGCCAACCTGGACAACAGTTCAGTGGACAATGCTTTGATGGCGGTACATGGAAATTCAAACAACGATCAAGGATTTAAGAAGAGGTTCCATGGTACCTGTTACAATTGTTTACGAAAAGGCCATCTTTCTCGGGACTGTAGGGCCCCAAAGAGACTCCCATCTAAGAATTATCAAGAAGATTGCATTAAAAGCCGAAATAACAGTGACGGTGCTTTTAATACTGAAGCACTCCTAGGAATGTTTGAAACCACGTGGATAATGGATAGTGGAGCATCCCAACATATGTGTTATGACAAAAGTTTCTTTTGGTCATTTTCTGAAATTGACAACTTGACAGTAAAACTAGGAAACAATGAGGATCTACCCGTTAAAGGTGTTGGTACAATTCTAATTGACAAATTCATCAACGGACAGTGGTATGACGGCGCTATGAATGACGTTTATTATGTGCCAGGACTAAGAAGAAACTTGTTCTCAGAAGGAGCTATAACAAGGAAAGGATTTGTTATAGTAAAGAGTAATGCGAAGGCCGAAATTTTTGAAAATAATGTCGTAGTGGGAAGTGCAGTTCGTGAATCAAATAATTTGTACCGAGTGTTGATTCAAGCAAAGAAGACCCCAATAGAAGCAAACACATCTATAGTTTCAGCATCTCTTAAACAGTGGCATGAGAGATTAGGTCACTTAAATTCAAAATCGTTGAAAGAAATGTTCTTCAAAAACCTTGTTGACGGCGTAAAATTAAGCAGTTCTGAAGACTTTTTCTGTGAGAGTTGCGTGTACGCAAAACAGCACAAGCTAAAATTTTCACAAACTGAGAAACAAGTGACAAAGCCTGGCGAATTGATTTATAGTGATATTTGCGGTCCGATGAGTGTTGATTCAGTAGGCGGAGCAAGATACTTTGTGACCTTCAAAGACGACAGCACCGGTTATCGTGAAGTAAAGTTCCTGAAACATAAAAATGATGTTTATGATCGCTATTGTGATTTCCTCAAAATGTGCAATAACAAATTTGGCTATCAAGTTAAACGAGTACGAATGGATAATGGACGAGAGTACATTAATCAGCAAATGAAAGAATTATTCACAAACAATGGAATAATTTTGGAAACAACGGGTGTTTACACCCCTGAACAAAATGGACGATGTGAAAGGGACAACAGAACCATTGTAGAAAGTGCACGTGCCATGTTATTCTCCAAAGATCTACCAAAATCTCTTTGGGCCGAAGCTGTTAACGCTGCAGTGTACATTTTAAACAGAACTCCAACCTCGCAAGTAAAGAATTCGACACCTTTTGAAAAGTGGACTGGAAAGAAGCCTGTACTTCAACATACAAAAATTTTTGGTTGTTCTGCATATCTTCATATACCTGATAGTCGTCGTCGAAAGCTGGATGAGAAGAGTGAAAGATTAATTCTTGTAGGCTACGATGGGAATTCCACAAATTACAGACTTTATAATCCGGTGAACCACAAGATAACTGTGTCCAGACATGTTATTTTCAATGAAGAGGATCTGGTCAACTTTTCAAGAAAGAAGGCGTCCGTAACATTGGAAAGTGAAATCGATCATCCCATCAGTCAAGTTTCAGCAGTGCCAAGTTCAACAAGTCAAGCATACACTGAAGATGAAAACGAAGACCCAGAACAACAAGTAAGTAATGAAACACCTAGTAATAAGTCAGATGTTGTAGAAAATCCACGATACAATTTACGATCATCAACTGCAACAACTGCATCAACTGTATCAACCGCAACTGCATCTCAAGCTGAGAAGTCATCGGCAAGAGACCCTACGGAGTTGTTCTTGGTGGAACTGAAAACCCCGTCAAGCTATGAAGAAGCCATGAAAAGTCCAGACAAGGAGAAGTGGAAAGAAGCAATCGACGAAGAATTGAATTCTTTGAAGGAAAATAATACGTGGGAGGTCACAACATTGCCAGCAAATAAAACTACAGTCGGTGCAAAATGGGTGTTTAGGATCAAGGAGTCTGCAGATGGCAAAACCTTAAGATTTAAGGCCCGGTTGTGTGCAAAAGGTTATTCACAAATGGAGGGAATCGACTATAATGAAACATTTGCGCCTACCACTAGATATGATTCCATCAGAGTTCTATTTTCTATCGCTGCTATGAACAAATACAAAATGAAACAATTTGATGTGAAGACTGCCTTTCTGTATGGAACCCTAGATGAAGAAATCTACCTTAACGCACCCATTGGAGCTGGCATACCCAGTGGAAAAGTTTGCAAGCTAAAGCGGTCCCTTTATGGGCTTAAGCAAGCCCCGCGTGTGTGGAACCGACTCTTCAATGAATTCATTATTAATTTCGGGTTCATTCAAAACAATTGCGACAATTGCGTGTATTATCGAGACACTACTGGTGCAAAGACAATTTTGGTAATTTACGTTGATGATGGACTTATCATTTCGAATAGTGAGTCAGAAATAAATACGATTCTTGAATACCTGCAAATTAAATTCAAAATCACAATTGTTGAAGATCCTAATTGTTTCGTCGGCATGGAAATTATTCACAATGGGGATGGTTCAATTTTAATCCATCAAAGAAAATATGTTGAAGAACTGATTAAGAAATTTCATCTTGAAGACTCAACATCTGTTTGCGTACCCGCGGATCCTGGAGCAGTTCTCAGCCAAGAACTAGGCGAAGAAATGAAAAAGGACATACCCTATAGAGAGGCCGTGGGAGGTTTAACGTATGCAGCAATAGTGAGTAGACCAGATATCATGTTTGCCGTTAACATTGTAAGCAGATATGTTAACAATTTTACAACTGCGCATTGGAATGCAGTAAAAAGGATCATGAGATATCTGAAAGCTACATCAAAGTTTGGAATTCTGTACACTGGCACTGATGGAAACGCAAAAACCAACCTTCTTCAATTACAAGGGTACTCTGACTCTGACTTTGCTGGTGACCCAGACACCAGACGCTCAACAACAGGCTACGTCTTTACAATAAATGGAGGTACTGTGACGTGGAGCAGTAAAAGACAACGAGCCGTATGTCTTTCGACCGCAGAAGCAGAGTATGTTGCCGCATCAAACGCTACAAAAGAAGCAATATGGCTAAGAAACTTCTTAAAAGAAATCGGTGAGACACTGCCCAATCCTTGCACATTGCTTGTGGACAATCAGAGTGCGATAAAATTAGTCAAGAACCCTGTTTTCCATCCTCGCACAAAACACATCGACATCAAGTTCCATTTTATTCGAGAGAAGTTTGAGAGCGGTGAAATTGACGTGAAATACATACCCAGCAAACTTCAACTTGGGGATATATTTACAAAAGCTCTACCTCAAGCCCCGTTTGAATTTTTGAGACGTCTAATTGGAATGGTTAAATTTTGAATGAAGTAAAAATTTCGTGGGAGTGTTAAGAATGAAGATTTTGTCTTCATTGTTGTTCGTTATTGTTGTTCGTAGTTATGTTGATAAAACAGTTGAATATGTACTTGACATTAATAAAATAAGTCGTTAACACTTTTACTACTTTACTGCTGTTCCTGGAGGCCATCAGAGCGAGATATTTCAACACGGCCCCATAGGCAAATTAGCAATATTTTCAAACATAAAAAAGTTCAAGGGCAAATAACATCGGGGCCACCCTGTATAAAAGAGATCCGCTTTTTGGATATAGTCTTAAGTACCATCAGCAGTTGCTTCTTGGTCTGTAACAATGCTGTGCAAACATTCAAAATCCTACGATACATATTTCAAAAGATATTTAAAAAAAATGTTTAAAAATGAAGATCTTTGACGGCTTATAACATCAAGAGGAATCACAATTGACCAATAATTTTTGCACCAAACTTCATCATTTGAACAGTAGATTCTGTGGTATAAAGGATGTGGAATCTTTCCGACTCACCCTGTAGATTATAGAATGAAGGTGTAGTGAAACCTTCAAACTATTATAATATCAAATTTGAAACGAACCTTCCACGAGTCATGATTCTGGATGGGTCCCGTGAGAATAGAGTATTGCAGCTCAAAAATTAAAACATTGAAATAGTTACTACTTTTAAAATGAGAAAGGTTCTGTTTTTTTCGTTTCGCTGAATTCCGCACGTTTTCGAGAAAAAAATTAATAAAGATGAACTTCCGGCAGAGAGTATTATTCCGGTCAAAAAGTTGGTTTTAGATGACGTCATACCCCTAGGGAAAAATTTGTATGATTGGCCACCAAACAACCAATGATAGGTTGTTGCCAGACGAACCAATAATAGGCCAGATGTGAATAAATAATTTTAACCTCCCCACTCCACTTCATAATTTAAAAAAAAGGGAGGTTACTGCAATCACTAAAATTTTCGAATTCGAGATAAGACCGGATCTGTACGTTTTGAGGTCTCAGGAACCCAAAAAAGTGGTTTTCAAAATGTGTCTGTATGTATGTACGTACGTACGGCCGCACTAAGCGGCATTATCAAGCCCGAAATGCTATATCCGACGGATAATAGGAGGCCCACCGTAGTTTTATGAGGCCCGATTCGGGCTTCTTAAAAATTCACGTGTATATAAGTTAATTATGATACCTACCAACAGGTGGAGCCTCTCTGTCAAAAATGGCTAGGGCTTCGTAATGCCGATACACACCGCAAAACATACACGTGTAGTTCGAGAGAACTGCCGATAGGAGGCGAACGTGTTGATCCGTAGATAACATGAGTACGTTGTAGCGCGCGGTTAATAGGAGCCCCCTAAATGTGGCAACAGTGCAAGACATGGCCTCCACGTTTTGAAGCGGGACTACAGACCATTATTAAGAGGGGAATTCAGAATGTTCCCGCCAAAATAGGGTTATTTGCTTCTAATTTAAATTTGAGGGCAACTATCAGTTTGCAAATGCTTTATTGCCTGCAAGACTACTCTATAGTAACACGTTGGTCAACAAATTATGGTTTTGGCGCGAAACAACTTCTGGATAGTACGGAAACGCAGAAAGGCCACCACTTTTCTTTTTTCTAACTTGTCGACATAATTTTATGTCGACTTAGTATTATGCCGACGTAGTTTTATATCGACTTAATTTTATAGCACGTCCCACAGACGTAAAAAGGTTAGAAAGAGACAATTAAATTCAGGTTCTTTCACCCTTCAGCCCCCAAAAACTAACCCCTGACCCTTCGAATTTTGCTAAATTTTGCTGAACACTCCATTTTAGACAGCCGGTTATTAAAATTAGGGCAACGACCCCCAAGTGCACCTTAAAAGTGCAAATCCAACCTTCGGAAACTACGCCCTGACACTTCGAATTTTGCTGAATTTTGTTGAACAGCACAATTTTAGACAGACGGTTATTAAAATTATGGAAATATCCCCCGAATGCACCTTAAAAGTGCAAATATAGGTTCCACCTCCCTCCAACATTCGGAAACTACCCCTTGGATATCTTGAATTTTGCTGAATAGCCCCATTTTGGATAGCCGGTTATTAAAATTAGGGCAACATCCCCCGAATGGGCCTAACAAGAGCAAATCCAAATTACACCTCCTTCCATCTTTTTGAAACTAACCCCTGACTCTTCGAATGTTGCTGAATTTTGCTGAACAGCCCCATTTTAGACAGGCGGTAATTAAAATTAGGACAACGACATCCCCGAATGGGGCTTAGAAGAGCAAATCCTGGTGGCACCTCCCTTCAACAATCGAAAACTACCCCCTGACACCTCGAATTTTGTTGAACAGACCCATTTTAGACAGTCGGTTATTAACATTAAGGCAATATCCTCCGAATGTACCTTACAAGAGCAAATCCATAAGTTGCACCTCCTTTCAACTCTTTGAAACTAACACCTGACTTCAAATTTTGCAGAATTTCGCTGAATAGCCCTATTTTAGATAGCAGGCTATTAAAATTAGGGCAACATCCCCCGAATGGACCTTAGAAGAGCATATCCAGGTTACACCTCCCTCCAACATTCGGAACCTACCCCCTGACACCTCGAATTTTGCTGAACAGACTCATTTTAGACAGTCGGTTATTAAAATTAGGGCAACATCCCCCGAATGGAGCTTAGAAGAGCAAATCCAGGTTGCACCTTTCTCCAAACTCCCGGAAACTACCCACTGACACCTAGAATTTAGCTGAACAGTCTCATTTTAGACAGCCCGTTATTAAAAGGACAGCCAGTTATTAAAATTAGGGCAACATCCCTCAATTGAACCTTATAAGAGCATTATCCAGGTTACACCTTCCTCCAACTCCCTGAAACTACCCCCTCACACGTAGAATTTTGCTGAACAGCCTCATTTTAGACAACCCGTTATTAGAATTAGTGCAACATCCCACGAATGGAGCTTAAAAGTGCAAATCCAGGAACCACCTCCCTCCAACATTCGGGAAACTACCCCCTGACACCTCGAATTTTGCTGAACAGATCCATTTTTTTAGACAGCTGGTTATTAAAATCAGGGCAACATCCCTCGAATGGACCTTATAAGAGCAAATTCAAGTTACATCTTCCAACTCCTTGAAACTACCCCCTAACGCTTACAATTTTGCTGAATTTTGCTGAACAGCCCCATTTTACGACAGCCGGTTATTAAAATTAAGACAACATTCCCGAATGGAGCTTAGAAGAGCAAATATGCAGATTGCATCTTTCTCCAACTTCCGAAAACTACCTACCCCCTGACACATAGAATTTAGCTGAACAGCCTCATTTTAGAGAACCCGTTATTAAAATTAGTGCACCATCCCCCGAATGGACCTCAAAAGTGCAAATCCAGGTTCCACCCCCTCCAACGTTCAGAAACTACCCCCTGACGTCTCGAATTTTACTGGACAGTCCCATTTTAGACAGCCGGTTATTAAAATTAGGGCAACATCCCCGATTGAACCAAAGAGTATTCTCCAGGTTACCCCTTCCTCCAACTCTTGGAAACTACCCCCTGACACCTCGAATTTTGCTGAACAGCTTCATTTTAAATGGACGGTTGCTAAAATTAGTGCATCATCCCCCGAATGGACGTTAAAAGTGCAAATCCAGGTTCCACCCCCCCAACATTCGGAAACTGCCCCCTGACATGACGAATTTTACTGGAAGATCCCATTTTAGACAGCCGGTTATTAAAATTAGGGCAACATGAATGAACCTTAGAAGAGCATTATCCAGGTTACCCCTTCCTCCAATTCTTGGAAACTACCCCCTGACACCTCGAATTTTGCTGAACAGTCTCATTTTAGACAACCCGTTATTAGAATTAGTGCAAGATCCCACGAATGGAGCTTAAAAGTACAAATCCAGGAACCACCTCCCTCCAACATTAGGGAAACTACCCCCTGACACCTCGAATTTTGGTGAACAGACCCATTTTAAACAGCTGGTTATTAAAATCAGGGCAACATCCCCCGAATGGACCTTAAAAGAGCAAATTCAAGTTACATCTTCCAACTCTTTGAAAGTACCCCCTAACGCTTACAATTTTGCTGAATTTTGCTGAACAGCCCAATTTTAAACAGCCGGTTATTAAAATTAAGACAACATTCCCGAATGGAGCTTAGAAGAGCAAATATCCAGATTGCATCTTTCTCCAACTTCCGAAAACTACCTACCCCCTGACACATAGAATTTTGCTGAACAGCCTCATTTTAGATAACCCGTTATTAAAAGTAGTGCACTATCCCCCGCATGGACCTCAAAAGTGCAAATCCAGGTTCCAACCCCTCCAACATTCAGAAACTACCCCCTGACATCACGAAATTTACTGGAAGATCCCATTTTAAACAGCCGGTTATTAAAATTAGGGCAACATCCACCGAATGGACCTTAGAAGAGTATATCCAGGTTACACCTCCCTCCAACATTCGGAACCTACCCCCTGACACCTCGAATTTTGCTGAACAGACTCATTTTAGACAGTCGGTTATTAAAATTAGGGCAACATCCCCCGAATGGAGCTTAGAAGAGCAAATCCAGGTTGCACCTTTCTCCAAACTCCCGGAAACTACCCACTGACACCTAGAATTTAGCTGAACAGTCTCATTTTAGACAGCCCGTTATTAAAAGTAGTGCATCATCCCCAAAATGGAACTTAAAGGTGCAAATCTAGTTTCCACCCCTCTAACATTCGGAAACTACCCCCTGACACCTCGAATTTTGCTGAACAGTCTCATTTTAGACAACCCGTTATTAGAATTAGTGCAAGATCCCACGAATGGAGCTTAAAAGTACAAATCCAGGAACCACCTCCCTCCAACATTAGGGAAACTACCCCCTGACACCTCGAATTTTGGTGAACAGACCCATTTTAAACAGCTGGTTATTAAAATCAGGGCAACATCCCCCGAATGGACCTTAAAAGAGCAAATTCAAGTTACATCTTCCAACTCTTTGAAAGTACCCCCTAACGCTTACAATTTTGCTGAATTTTGCTGAACAGCCCAATTTTAAACAGCCGGTTATTAAAATTAAGACAACATTCCCGAATGGAGCTTAGAAGAGCAAATATCCAGATTGCATCTTTCTCCAACTTCCGAAAACTACCTACCCCCTGACACATAGAATTTTGCTGAACAGCCTCATTTTAGATAACCCGTTATTAAAAGTAGTGCACTATCCCCCGCATGGACCTCAAAAGTGCAAATCCAGGTTCCAACCCCTCCAACATTCAGAAACTACCCCCTGACATCACGAAATTTACTGGAAGATCCCATTTTAAACAGCCGGTTATTAAAATTAGGGCAACATCCACCGAATGGACCTTAGAAGAGTATATCCAGGTTACACCTCCCTCCAACATTCGGAACCTACCCCCTGACACCTCGAATTTTGCTGAACAGACTCATTTTAGACAGTCGGTTATTAAAATTAGGGCAACATCCCCCGAATGGAGCTTAGAAGAGCAAATCCAGGTTGCACCTTTCTCCAAACTCCCGGAAACTACCCACTGACACCTAGAATTTAGCTGAACAGTCTCATTTTAGACAGCCCGTTATTAAAAGTAGTGCATCATCCCCAAAATGGAACTTAAAGGTGCACATCTAGTTTCCACCCCTCTAACATTCGGAAACTACCCCCTGACATCTCGAATTTTACTGGAAGGTCCCATTTTAGACAGCCAGTTATTAAAATTAGGGCAACATCCCTCAATTGAACCTTATAAGAGCATTATCCAGGTTACACCTTCCTCCAACTCTCGGAAACTACCCCTTGACACATCGAATTTTGCTGAACAGCCTCATTTTAAACAGCCCGTTATTAAAATTAGTGCACCATCCTCCGCATGGACCTTAAAAGTGCAAGTCCAGGTTCCACCCCCTTCAACATTCGGAAACTACCCCCTGACATCTCGAATTTTACTGAAAGGTATCATTTTAGACAGCCGGTTATTAAAATTAGGGCAACATCCCCCGAATTAACCTTAAAAGAGCATTATCCAGGTTACACCTTCCTCCAACTCCCTGAAACTACCCCCTCACACGTAGAATTTTGCTGAACAGCCTCATTTTAGACAACCCGTTATTAGAATTAGTGCAACATCCCACGAATGGAGCTTAAAAGTGCAAATCCAAGAAGCACCTCCCTCCAACATTCGGGAAACTACCCCCTGACACCTCGAATTTTGCTGAACAGATCCATTTTTTTAGACAGCTGGTTATTAAAATCAGGGCAACATCCCTCGAATGGACCTTATAAGAGCAAATTCAAGTTACATCTTCCAACTCCTTGAAACTACCCCCTAACGCTTACAATTTTGCTGAACAGCCCCATTTTACGACAGCCGGTTATTAAAATTAAGACAACATTCCCGAATGGAGCTTAAGGTACGGTTTCGTTCAGGCTGCTGACGGTCGCGTCTGGAAGTCGCCGCCCGACGCGACCGCCGAACGCGGCATTGTTATGGTTTCGTTGACGCGTTTGGCAAGTGCGTCCGACAGCGATCAGCTGATTTTATTGACGGTATCCACAAAGATTGTACCAGAAAAATTAACTCGGAAATTGTCGCAGCTCTTTTAATAGAAGATGAAGAAGAAGAAGACGTTTTTATGGTAAACTATCTGTTGACCGAAAGACAGAAGGTGAACAAATTATTCAATGAAGAAAAATTTTGAGAGTTCTTTAGATTAAATAAAGAGCAGTTTTATTTCGTATTGAACATAATTCAAGGCGATCTAAAGAAAATGAGCACCAATGCTGTGAAGTCTCCAATATTGCCCGAATCTACTGAATTTAGGCGCCATTTTTTTGAAAATGTGACAGCGCGTCCGCGTCTAGACTGCCCACTGTAGCAGTCGAGACGCGGACGCGCGCTTCCGACGGTCGCGTCCGAATTTTCAGCAGCTTCTACGAAACCGCATACACGTTGTTACGTATAAGCAGTGGTGCGCGTCTGGCAGCGACTTCCAGACGCGACCGTCAGCAGCCTGAACGAAACCGCACCTTTAGAAGAGCAAATATGCAGATTGCATCTTTCTCCAACTTCCGAAAACTACCTACCCCCTGACACATAGAATTTTGCTGAACAGCCTCATTTTAGAGAACCCGTTATTAAAATTAGTGCACCATCCCCCGAATGGACCTCAAAAGTGCAAATCCAGGTTCCACCCCCTCCAACGTTCAGAAACTACCCCCTGACGTCTCGAATTTTACTGGACAGTCCCATTTTAGACAGCCGGTTATTAAAATTAGGGCAACATCCCCGATTGAACCGAAGAGTATTCTCCAGGTTACCCCTTCCTCCAACTCTTGGAAACTACCCCCTGACACCTCGAATTTTGCTGAACAGCTTCATTTTAAATGGACGGTTGCTAAAATTAGTGCATCATCCCCCGAATGGACGTTAAAAGTGCAAATCCAGGTTCCACCCCCCCAACATTCGGAAACTGCCCCCTGACATGACGAATTTTACTGGAAGATCCCATTTTAGACAGCCGGTTATTAAAATTAGGGCAACATGAATGAACCTTAGAAGAGCATTATCCAGGTTACCCCTTCCTCCAATTCTTGGAAACTACCCCCTGACACCTCGAATTTTGCTGAACAGTCTCATTTTAGACAACCCGTTATTAGAATTAGTGCAAGATCCCACGAATGGAGCTTAAAAGTACAAATCCAGGAACCACCTCCCTCCAACATTCGGGAAACTACCCCCTGACACCTCGAATTTTGGTCAACAGACCCATTTTAAACAGCTGGTTATTAAAATCAGGGCAACATCCCCCGAATGGACCTTAAAAGAGCAAATTCAAGTTACATCTTCCAACTCTTTGAAAGTACCCCCTAACGCTTACAATTTTGCTGAATTTTGCTGAACAGCCCAATTTTAAACAGCCGGTTATTAAAATTAAGACAACATTCCCGAATGGAGCTTAGAAGAGCAAATATCCAGATTGCATCTTTCTCCAACTTCCGAAAACTACCTACCCCCTGACACATAGAATTTTGCTGAACAGCCTCATTTTAGATAACCCGTTATTAAAAGTAGTGCACTATCCCCCGCATGGACCTCAATAGTGCAAATCCAGGTTCCAACCCCTCCAACATTCAGAAACTACCCCCTGACATCACGAAATTTACTGGAAGATCCCATTTTAAACAGCCGGTTATTAAAATTAGGGCAACATCCACCGAATGGACCTTAGAAGAGTATATCCAGGTTACACCTCCCTCCAACTCCCGGAAACTACTCCCTGAAACATACAATTTTGCTGAAAAGCTTCATTTTAGACAGCTCCTTATTAAAATTAATGGACCATCCCCCGAATGGACCTTAAAAGTGCAAATCCAGGTTCCACCCACTCCAACATTCGAAAACTACCCCATGACACCTCGAATTCTACTGAACAGCCCCATTTTAGACATGGGGGTCATTAAAATTAAGGCAACATCCCCCGAATGAAGCTTAGAAGTTATACCTCCTTCCAACTCGTTGAAACTACCGCCTGACACTTATTAGAATTTTGCTGGTTATTTTATTCATAAAGTATTGAACCAATCCAAAGCAGCATTTAGTATACGAGTAACCAGTCAAATCTTGATTACAGTAATAATACTTCAACGTCAACTTGACACTACTTACCTACTCAATACTTTAATTTATAAAATAATCTGCAAAATGCGATTCGTAGTCTCTTGGTTGCCTTGTTGAGTCCTCATGGATTCACTACTCGTCAAATGGTAGATTTTTTTCGGCCAAAGAGAACTCGAGCAAGCTCTCGTCCTCTTTTTAGCCTAAAAAAAAATTACCATTTTGACTCGTAGTTGACAACCATTCGGATGTCAAAACCAGCGGCAATCAATCGTCGTATTACTAGTGACAATATTGCTGAGCAGCCCCATTTTAGACACCTGGTTATTAAAATTAGGGCAACATCTCCCGAATTGAGCTTAGAAGTGCAAATCCAAGTTCCACCCCCTCCAATATTCGGAAACTACCCCCTGACGCTTCCAATTTTACTAAATAGCCCCATTTTAGACAGCCGGTTATTAAAATTAGTGCAACATCCCCCGAATGGACCTTAAAAGTTCAAATCCAGGTTCCACCTCCCTCCAACATTCGGAAACTACCCCCTGACACCTTGAATTTTGCTGAATTTTTTATTTTATTATCCCGCGAATTCACCAACGTTTCTTATATTTAAGAAGTATTAGGGCCGATTTCATAAATAAACCTAGGTGATGTTTCTTAAAATCTAATGACGGCATTAACCAAAAAATCTATTTCATAAATTATTGAAAACCTTAACTTGAAAAGGGTCAGTGCCAAAAATACTGCGTATAATCTATTAGGTCATCTAGATGTCACGGCAGTTAGAACTTTTTCGCAAAAAAATTTCATACGTGTAGGGCATTAGACCCTTTTGAATTTGAGGTTTTCAATTGCTTTAGTTCTCCCGATAGTTGGCCCGATAAACTGCTCTCCAATTAATGTCAGTGTCAGTTTGCAAATATGGTAACCATTAAAAAACAGAAATGAACATAAATTATTGATACCACTAGTTCTTCTTCATCATATGAGAATGATGTGAGGTTTTTGCGAAGACCAAAATTGGGAAAAATCAAGTTTACGATCAGAGAGCCAATTTTTGGGTCCTCCGATACTACCGCTCGCAAAACGACTACTACCGTAACAAAATCAGCTGCTATACCGTCACTGGTATGAGTAATTTATCCCCTATGGGGTTTGTGCCCCCCCTACTAGGTACAGCCCCCAAGAGGACTACCACCACAAAGAAAAAATAACTAGGTACTACCATCATCAGTATCCTCCCTTAAAATGGGTTATTCTTTACCCAATAGGCTATGCCATAAGCAAAAGTCTCAGCAAGGGTAAAGAGAAAGAAATAATCTTTCCACTACTATCGCCCCTAAAACCACTGCTACCATCACCATCAGCATTATATTGACCTATTTGACTAATTAGTTAAAACGCGGTCAAAATTGCTTTTTGTTTCCTTACCCTCAGGAACGTCTGGGTTTAAAATACGGGATTAAATTCGTTGGTTACAATCCACCTTTAATTAATTGCAGCATTAGAATTTGTTTGCAACAATTAAAATATTAATGCGCCACGCGTCGTCTGTCCGATTTCACCCCAAATGACGGTACATCGTAATTATAATCATCACTAAGGGACGTTATAAATGCACAGCCAGTATACAACATCGGTACTTCCCCGAATATCGAACTGGCAACACCGCAAGGCTTCGCAATACCTTCAACATACATACATTATCTACAATCGAGCTTCGTATACACCGTGCAGTATACCCGGGACTCGTAATACCTGCCCCGTATAGCACAGTATGAATGTTGCAAAAACTTACCCCTCGCATGTCCCCCCCTATTCTTGAAAAATATGAAGCCCAAAAGTGCGAAATATACACTGTTATTATGGTTCTAAGCTCGGGCTTCGTACCGCCTGTTGTATGTACCGGGCCTCGTAGCTTCCGTTAGTCACGTACGTACGTACGTTCGTAAACACGCCACAGCCCAAACTACTCGACAGATTTAGCTGAAATTTGGTACGTGTGCATGTGATAACCCAACTTAGATCTGAAAAGCTTTTGGAGCCAATCGTGCAACCAGAAATGCCATTTTGGCACATCAACTTTTAAATTTTAAATGTAAACCCCCATTTTTCACGTCACCATAAGAAAGGCCTTCAGATTCTGCTTCCAAAGATGTATTCACTATCAGTGCCGTTTTGACCTAAAACTAAAAATATCGAGTTATTTATCGGGCTTTAAAATCTCGGTAAAGCCTAAGCCGCTGAACCGATTTGGCTGAAATTTTGCACATGGGGATTGTATTACACGTTGAAGAGCTGAACAAATTTTGGATTCAATCGGCCCACGGAAAGTGCCGTTTTGCCACACCAATTTCTAAATCTAAAGTTATTCTCTCATTTACCCATCCAAAACAAGTTTTGAAAGATTTATTGTCACCATCAGAAAGGTCTTCAAATTCTGGTTTTAAAAGAGATAAAATTTATTCGCAATTAGTTCCCTTTGGGTAGAAAAATCTAAATTTTGTAATAGTAACACTGAAACCACGTTACAGCCCAAATTAGTAGATCGATTTGTCCGAAATTTGGTACATGGAGGTTAGGTGACATGTTGAAGAGCTGAGAGGCTTTTGGGAGCAATTGGTACACGGAAAGTGCCATTTAGGCACATCAACTTTAAAATTTTAAACACAAGTCACGGAAATCAAAGACCCAGGCGTTGGGGAAGTTCCAGCCGCTTCTCTGCTGCCAATTTTAAAAAAAATGCAGCAGTGAAGCGGCTGGAACCTCCCCATCGCGTGGATCTTTGACTTGTGTTTCTAGCCGAATTAGCACAGAAATTGTATGTATAAGACTGGTTTCAACGACGGTTTTAGAACTTTGGGGGTCCTGCCTAAAAAGGACTTACTTATACCTACTCTTCTCTGGTGAATGTTTCAATTTGTGTTCTAAAAAAGTTCTAAAACCATCATGGAAACCAGTCATACATTTTCTATGCTAATTCGACTAGAAACTCAAGTCAAAGATCCACGCGATGGGGAGATTCCAGCCGCTTCACTGCTGCATTTTTTTTCCAAATCTAACCTTTTATTTAACTGGATTCATTAAAACTCTTCTTGTAAGAGATTTGCCAACTTGCGAACAAAAAAAGCCCCCGGAAGATGTACATCAATGCGATGTGTATCCCTGCAGATGTTTATGACATTAGTGTGAATGTTGGGGCGGCTGGTCTTACTGGTGGAATCGGGTGCAGATTTTATCAATCTGCACCTAGTAGTAGTGCCTCCGCAGACGCACAGATGTGTCAAAAAGGCGAAATGTTAAAAAATTGTTGTTACAAAATTTAAAAATAGCAAATGAACAGGAATTAAATAGTAGAAACAGAATGAAATGCTGTTAAGTAAAATAACCCAAATTTTGCGTTTGGAGAGTTGAAGTATTACGAATGGGGTTGAAAAAAGTGAAAAAAAACGAAATTACGCGAATTTTGCAAAAATAACACTTAGGGTGTTGAAAAATCGTAAATGGGGATGAAAAGTCATATTGCGAAGGGGGTCGAAAAAGTGAAAAAGGCAAAACATAGTCTAACTGAACAAAATTTATTACCGCAGTAGAAGGTTAAACTTGCGCGCGACTCGAGGGGTTGAAAAATTATGAAGGGGAATGAAAAGTTAAGACCTTTTTTGTACCAACAATAGAAATTATCGAATGGTGTTAGTTTCAAGCCTGCATTATTCGGTGAAAATTCGAGTTTCCACCCCTAACTTTCATTCCCCTCGATAAATCTGTCCTAAAATTCACTCCTCCTTTCTCTAGGCAGATATTATTTCTCTGTCCAAAGTTATAAAGCTTCATGAATGTTTGAACCCCTAAACTCCCACCGCCTATTTCATCACCCGCACATGCTCCAAAGAAAGCCGTGTTTTAAATTTTACCACCCTAATCCAATTCATTGAAAAATTTGGGCAATTCAGAAATTCATCTTTTCACCCCCTCATGAATGTACCCCTTTCAGAGGCGTCAAAAGCGCCGAATAGACAAAAAAATGGACCAAAAATTCTGTCAACGGAAGTTGAATCTACTCATTTTTCTAGCCCCAAAAAACAACTCAAAGAAATCATTGTTCTTTTACTACTCGGAGAGGAAAAATCATAGATTTTTGAAACGTCTGTTTTTTAATCAAATAATAATCTATTATAACAGGGTGGGTAATTTTTCGATGCTCACCATTGGCATCTCGGAAACTATAAGAGACAGAGAGTTAAATTAGAGAAAAGTTGCACCATTTCTTGGCGATTAAGAATCTGAAGAAAATTACCCTATATCTTGATTCGTTTCTGAGTTATTCCGAAAATACTGAAAATTGCGATTTCCAAGAAAAATTCATATCTTTCTTACGATTGATGTTACTTTAATGACAATTGGCACTTTTATATTTTTGACAGCTGTCAATTGAATGGCATTGTTAGAAATTTTCTAGACCTTCTAGATTTTTAGTAACGGCAGTCAACTTTTGATTCTCTTATGGCCGCCATATTGGATTTTAACACCATCGGACGCGCAAAAAAATTAGCTTTTCAAAAATGTAATAAAAACGGACTTTTTTGACAGACTGTCAAAATTCAAAATTGATATAAGTAATTTGTAAAATCAGCCAAAACTTGTGAAAAAAAAATACAAAAAGGACAAACTTTTTTCATTTCTTATGACGTTAAAAATATTTGAATTTCGCACGATAATAAAATAGATCTAGAAGGCGTGTCACGCGAACTTTGACATGTTTTTCCAAAAAAGTCCATGCTAGTTACATTTTTGAAAAGCTAATTTTTTACGTATTTAATGGTGCTAAAATCCAATATGGCGGCCATAAGAAATAAAGAAGTTGACTGTCGCAACTCAAAATCTAGAAAGTGAAAAAATTTTTTAATTACGCCATCGGATGCCCCTCTGAATAATACAAACGTGCCAAGTTTCGTCGAAATTAATCCATTAATGGTGACGCAATTAAATTTTATCTTAAATGCAATGTTTCAGTTTTTCGCCAATATCTTCAAAAGCAGTCGAGATATTCAAGATGGTGTCGTATCATCTCATCCCAATAACCAACTCATCCCAGGTGACAACTCATCCCAGACCAACTCATCCCAGACCAACTCATCCCAAACCAACTCATCCCAGACAAATTCATCCCAAACCAAGTCATCCCAAAAGACAACTCATCCCAGAACGCAACTCATCCCAGACCAAGTCATCCCAACGAACAACTCATCCCAACAGACAACTCATCCCAGCAAAATATCGGTTTGCAGTGCGAGAAGCTAGGGCAGTTCAGGTCTATGTCAGGTCAGGTTTTTTTTTTAATAACATTTTCTCTCAAATTCTGCCCGTCCAAAGTTCCACGCGAGCAAAGCGTCAAAATATCGGTTTGCAGTGCGAGAAGCTAGGGCAGTTCAGGTCTATGTCAGGTCAGGTTTTTTTTTAATAACATTTTCTCTCAAATTCTGCCCGCCCAAAGGTTCACGCGAGCAAAGCGAGTAGGTACTCGTCGAAATATCGGTCTTGCAATGGTGCGAGAAGCTAGGGCAGTTCAGGTCTATGTCAGGTCAGGTTTTTTAATAACATTTTTTTTTAATTCTGCCCGTGGAAAGTTCGACGCGAGCTTTCGGCGGAGGCGAAAGCGAGTACTCTTCGAAATATCGGTATTGCAGTGCGAGAAGCTAGGGCAGTTCAGGTCTGGTCAGGTTTTTGACCTGGGTTGTAGTGTCATTTGGGATGAGTTGTCTCCAGGGATGAATTGGAAAATTGTATGAGATGATATTAGCCCGCGGCTACCTTAAAGCGAACAGCCCAAACAATAACAAGCAAGAGTTGGTCTGGGATGAGTTGGTTTGGGATGAGTTGTCTGTTGGGATGAGTTGTCGGTTGGGATGAGTTGTCTGTTGGGATGACTTGGTCTGGGATGAGTTGCGTTCTGGGATGAGTTGTCTTTTGGGATGACTTGGTTTGGGATGAGTGCGTCTGGGATGAGTTAGTTTGGGATGAGTTGATCTGGGATGAGTTGGTCTGGGATGAGTTGTCAGATGGGATGAGTTGGTCATTGGGATGAGATGATTGTACTAACCCATTCAAGATATCTCTTCAGATTATTATTCAAGATAAAATCGTGCAACTTTTCTCTAATTTAACTAACTCTCTATCTCTTATGGTTTTCGAGATCCCAATGGTGAGCATCGAAAAATTACCCACCCTGTATATGCAATGAGTTGTAAAAAATAACTGAAACATCACCCCAAAAGTCCATGCTGTATTGTTTCACGTTGAAGAATTTTGTGAGTGCTGCTATGGGCTGGTACCGGGGGTGGTGCAGTGAAGAGGCACCAAACGCCGTCCACAGCGATTCCAAAAATGTTTGGAGGCGGTTTAAAGTATTAGATTCGAATCCAAATTTTGGTCTTAAATTGTTAAATGCAGTTACTTTTTACAACTCATTGCATAACGCAAATGTGATGTTATAATAGATTATTGTTTGATTAAAAAACAGACTTTTCAAAAATCTATGATTTTTCCTCTCCGAGTAGTAAAAAAACACACAATAATTTCTTTGAGATGTTTTTTGGGACTAGAAAAATGAGTAGATTCAATTTCCGTTGACAGAATTTTTGGTCAATTTTTTTGTCTATTCGGCGTACCGTGCAGGGGTGAGTTTATTTCTATGGTGTTACATAACTTCTTGCGTATTTACTTAGTTCGGTCGTTGTTCATTCATAAGTAAATCAATAGGATTTCAGAAAAAATAAATAAATAGTATAATTCTGTAACTAGGAGGAAAAGTATTATACAGGGTGGTCCAACGAAAAGTTTCCACCCCGAATATCTCGTGAACGGAGCGAAATATAAAAATTTGCTCGAACAGGTGGATTTTTACTTTGAGGGGGACACCCAAATTCGCCTTTGGTGAAATTTTTCCTCACACCCCCTGACCCCTACTAACCCCCTCTTCAAAAATTCAAATGGCAACCCCCCACTTGTGATGCATTATTTCAAAGCTAATTTCATTGTCAATCCAATGCTGTAAGAATTTTTGAGCTTTATTTAACTCCAGCGCCCTCTATGGTCAAATTTTAAATTACATTAGGGCCATTCGTAATACATCAATTGAAAGGGTTTGACATTCTTTCTAAACCGATGCAACAATTTTTGAAATCCATCCACTCGTTCAAAAGTTACAGGCGTAAACTTCAAGTATTTCTAGGCCCAAAACCAGCTCATGTTCTTCAATGTAACTTTTGAACGAGTGAATGGATTTCAAAAATTCTTGCATCGTTTTACAGAGAATTTCAAACACTTTCAAATAATGTATCACGGAGGGCCCTAATGTAATTTAAAATTTGACCGTAGAGGGCGCTGGAGTTGATCAAATCCCAGAAATTTTTACATCGTTGGGTTGGCAATTAAATTTGCTTTAAAATGATGCATCACAAGTGGGGGGTTACCATTTGAGATTTTGAAGTTGGGGTTACTGGGGGTTAGGGGTTGCGTTGTGGAATTTCACCAACAGCGGATTAAAGTGCCCCCCTCGAAACAAAAATCGACCTGTCCGAGCAAATTTTTATATTTCGTTCCGTTCACGAGATATTAGGGGTGGAAACTTTTCGTTGGACCACCCTGTATTCCTTCGTGTTGCACATACTATTTTTTCGTCGATCGCGCAACTAGACAGAAATAATGAAATTTGGAACTATTTTTTAAGAGTACAGGAATATTTTTCCGGCCTAGGCCGCAATGGATTGCGGGTATTGACGTCACACCAATAGAAAAAAGGCAAGGAAAGGCGATATTCTAAACTTGTTTTTCACTTTTTTACTGTAATTATTCACATATCGTTAGACTATCTACTTTTTACCGTACATTCCGAAAATTATGGTTTCAAAAACATTTTTTGACTGCAATAAGTACTTACCAACGTTTCGTTCACCGTTGCCGGCGACATCTTCAGGATTGGCGTTTACAACGGCGGTAAAAACCAACCAATTGACATGGGATCCATCCGGAATCCTAAATTCAACCAATTATAACGAAATTTCAGATCAAGAAAGCCTTGAATGTTTAGTAGCACGTCGAGGTTTTGTTGAAACTCTAAAATACTCTGCGAAAGAATAAACACCCAATATTTGTTTTCCTACAATTTTAGGTTTAACAAGTTTTCAAGATTTCTATACTCAGCTTTTGGAGCAATATCAAGGAGTTAGTTATGGAGACGTCCTTTTCGGAAATTTTATTCTTCTGCCAATCGCCCAACGGCATTCAATAAAATTAAGGAAGACTTTATGGTCTGAATATAGCGGAGTAGTAGAGATTTTCAACGTCACTCCAGAGCAAGTAAGTGCCATTTCTTGGTATTTAGTAATTTAGTAGTACCAACCAAGATTATACAGGGTGTTTTCTAACCGCTTGTAAGTTTTTAACCTCAGATTGCCCATCGAAAATGGTAACGATTGGCACAAAATTCTTTAGGTCGAAGTCGTCTCTTAAGGAAGTTAGGGCTTTACCATAGGGAGCAGTTTTTCTTATTTGGATATCTCTAAAATAACTCATTAAATAAAAAAATACCAAGAATAGTAAAAGTTGCAGTTAAGCTGCTCTTTACAACAGGCACCACCATTTTAAAAATGCGTGACCTTGAAAAATTTTCCAGTTACCTCGGGAACGGATATCTCTAAAACCACTCATTAAATCAAAAAATATCAAGTATAGTATAAGTTGCAGTTTGAATTGCCCTTTCTAACAGACACCACCATTTTTAAAACGCGTGACCTTCAAACATTTTCCGGAAGAGAAGTGTCAAAGGTGTCTCCGTTTTCTGGGGATCCCGTGGTTATAATCCAACGAAATTAACAGTGTAGATGTATATTCATTGGATATTAGCTTTCTCCAAATTTCATTCAAACCCGTTGATCCGTTCCTGAGATAATTAAGAAAACATGCTCCCGATGGCTCACTTTTGAAGTCCTGTAACTTCCTTAGGAGACGACTTCGACCTAAAAATTTTTGTGCCAATCGTCACCATTTTCGATGGGCAATCTGAGGTTAAAAAGCTTACACGCGGTTAGAAAACACCCTGTATACGCAGTAGACAATTATTTATAATAATTCATGTTGCAGAGCATTTGCCCAATTCAATCGTTTTTGACGCCAGTGGAAGAAGATATGTCATTATTGAAGTGTTACAGAAGGATTATAGTCAACAATTCTGTGAGAAAACATTCAATATTATATGAAATCGCCAAGCATCACGTCGAAAGCTATACTGACAGAAAAAAATAGAAAATATTGTTTGCTATTTCTTATTTTTAAAACCCTTCCCAGGCGTGTATCCAGACTACATTATAAGCAAGTGAAGAGTGATCAAAATCTTCCAATCTAGTAGCCCTTGATGTGAAAGACGTAGGACGGACTGAGCAAATTATTCCGGGTGGCCCATTCAAGACGATCAACAAATCATCAAATTTTTCCACGGATTTTTAATTTGTAATAAATTGGAATACCTTGGATTTTCGTCTCTAACGTTAATTTTACATCGCAACGCTATTTGTTATAATATTTCTATAGAATAACAACTAGCCACAAATATGTATTTTATCAGAAATGCCTCCAAGGCTGATAATATTGTCAGAGAAACCGAGGCAAAGGCAATAATTTGTGTTAATACTGTAGTAAAAGTCAGAATTGTAATAATCTATCTGCATTTTCTAGTTGTTTACATTGTTTACGTGCAAAATTTGGAGTAAACAATTCAATTGTTTACTTTACATTGTTTACGCGCCCATCTCTACAATAATTCCAGTGCATGAAGGATGTCAGTCTACGCAGTAGGTAAAACAGTTCGGCTATATTATCTTCTCTGCCAGTTTTAAGGTTTGTGTGACACAAGAATGACAATAATGATTAACACATAAATAATTTGTTACAAAATGTCATGAGATGAAAGTGCCCAAAAGCACGAGATGTAGTGCATTACATTAATCACCAAAATTGGCAATCCTTAGAGTGGACGACCGTTAAACCTCATTCACAACCACTTTACATACGTGACATAACAAACTTTAACAATCGTCAACATTTACTAGAAAAGTTAGAAGCTGTCATGAACAATTATTGTTGACCATTGTTAAAGTTTGTTACGTTACGTGCGTAAAGTGGTTGTGAATAAGCTCTTATTTTCATTTAATCACGTTGTTTCGAGTAAAACCTCATTCACAACCACTTTACGTACGTGACATAACAAAGTTTAACAATCGTCAACAATTACTAGAAGTCAGAAGCTGTCATGAATAATTGTTGACCATTGTTAAAGTTTGTTACGTTACGTACGTAAAGTGGTTGTGAATAAGTTCGATTTTCGTTTAATCACGTTGTTTCGAGTAAAACCTCATTCACAACCACTTTACGTACGTGACATAACAAAGTTTAACAATCGTCAACAATTACTAGAAGTCAGAAGCTGTCATGAACAATTGTTGACCATTGTTAAAGTTTGTTACGTTACGTACGTAAAGTGGTTGTGAATAAGCTCTTATTTTCATTTAATCACGTTGTTTCGAGTAAAACGTCATTCACAACCACTTTACGTACGTGACATAACAAAGTTTAACAATCGTCAACAATTACTAGAAAAGTCAGAAGCTGTCATGAACAATTATTGTTGACCACTATTAAAGTTTGTTACGTTACGTAGTGGTTGTAAATAAGCTCTAAGTATTCATAGATGTCCTTCTTTTATTAAAATCATCAATAACAGACTTTTGCATTGCTTTTGCATACCGGGTTTTGTCAAATTTTGCCTCCATATTGTCTATCTCTTTTAATTGGAAACCCTAATTATTTTCTCAATACCGAATTTCAGCTCCATATCTACGTTCCCTTTCAATTTATGCGATAGGCGGGCAGACTCAAAACACTTTATTCAAATAATTTACACTCAACTCAATTCATCTTCAATAAGTTTTTGATATCTGTAAGTCTGGTTTTGATTTCGGGTTGATGGTCGTTCGCCAGCTCCTCCCAAGTCTCGTCGAACATTTTACGAAGTTTCTCCATTTCCCTCGGATATTCATCCTTCAACTTCTTCCCCAAACAAATCACAACATTCAGCGCCTCCTTCCTGAGTCTCGAGTTCTTAGCAATCCCCAGGGAATACCTAACGGCGATCAAAACGCTTTCGACGATTTTCGCCAAGCACTCATCGTCGATCATCAATTTATCCACGTAAGAATACAGGGCGGCCACAACACTGACTTGAACTGACCTTGTCATTTTCGGCAGACAGTCCACGCAGTGCTCCACGAACATTTGTCTGTATTTCTCTTGCGTCGTTTTGGCATTCTTAGGCCAAGTTTTTCCCAGAGTCTCATAAGCGGCCTCCTTCAGCTTAATGCTGGTCTCTCTATTTTTGGCGACTTCGTCGGATGGGATGTCTTCGTCTTCTTTTAAACTGTCGGAGAGGATTGGTTTGATGATTTCGTAAACTTGGTCGAACCTGTCCATTTCTAAGGAATATAAAATATCGCCCAGACATTGCAAAGCGCTGATTTTATAAACGGCTTCCTCTTTTCGGCTTTCTTTCATTACGGCCTCGATTATTTCATTTGCATCTGCCTCGTTATCCGCTTTTATGGCGTCTCTGAAAATAATATAGGTTAGTCACATTTAACATTTCATTAACTGCAAGTTATGAATTTTTGGGGTGAAAAAGCAATAAATTTCAGCCTGCAACCTCCTCCCATGTAGGCAACATTAGTTATTCAGATAGGTCCCAAAAAGCAGAAAACGTAATTTCCTTGCAGAAAAAAGTACAAAAGAGTTGCCAACTTGGGATAATGTTCATTATATTTATTTTCCATTTTTAGTTAAGGCAGGGTGTATACGGAATTTTCTGGACAAAATTCCTTGGACTTTTCCAGGTTTTCCAGACCGTCTTGCAAAATTTCCCAGTACCTAAAATCTGCTACGTTAATTCTCAATTTTCTACTGAAAATGAGAATTTTCAGTTTATTTAACAATATTAATTTTGGATAAAAAGTTCAATACAGTAAAATAGGCCATTAAGGTATGTCACAAATTTGTTTTTCCTACGACCACTTAAAAAAGTTGTAAATATCGCACAATTAAGTAGGCGCGAAGGTTGACACTAACACACGCGTGTGTTAGTGCTGTGCGATATAATTTCGCACAGTTCCGCCCACGTCGCGTGGCAACGCGCATCAATCACATTAAGATAGCAGGCTGGATTTCAAAATTTAATAAATTTTGACACTTGCTGTTTTGTTGACAACGATGATAAAAAAAGAAAAATTTATGAAGAAATGATTTGTTGTTGTGGTTCGTAGGAAAAATACTGTACACAACTCGCACGAAAGTGTCTATACAATGCACTCGTGTGATATACGCCACTTTCTTAGCTCATCGTTATGTAATATACTATAAAAAATTGATGACGTATGTGCTAGCGATCTCACCTTTCTCTACAATTTCTTGGTGTAAAAACACAGATGACAAATAGATGACAGTTCTGTCACTCGTTTCCATTACAAAAGGCGATTTCCCTTTAGCTTACAGATGCTTAAAACTTTAACACATATTATGACGTCACTTTAACTTATTTGACAAACGACGACTGAAGAACTCGGCGATCTCTTTACACCTTTGTAAGCTATGACGTCATCGTATGTGTAAAAATGTAAAGGGAATTCAATTCCGTAACTAACATACGGAACCTATGGTAAGTTTAAAGGAAAATAGCCTAACATTAGATTTGACATTTACAAAATTAGAACAAGAATGAAGTGGACAGGTTGGCTCGTATTTTTCTTGAGAACGTAGCTCATAGGTCATCAAAATTAATATTTCGTTTTATAGCCTTAGAACTGGTTATATTTGTTCCTAAACCTCGTACAGATATTTCAGGGTGTTATTGCCTTTATGTCCGAAAATGCCTCGTAAGGGAGTGACGCCTCTCGAAGGGTACCCAAAATTTTAGCTTGCTTTAAATTATTCGAGAAGTACGAATTATGGGATTTTGAAATTTAGACCAATAATTAGTGTCATAAAGGCCTTTCTCTTGATTGTTTTTCAGATTGTTTTCACTTTTTTTGCAATTATTTGCAGTTGCGTACATTTTCCACACTAAACAGTAACAAGATCATCATCTTTGGTCTATTCTGCATAATAAAGGTACTCTTGTTGAATGTCGCTAGGAATAAAATGACTTCGAACTCTTCAAGGCGAGAAAACTTGTGGCGTAAATTTAGCTGAATTGGCCTAATTAGTGAAAATTAAGAGAGCGAATGATTTCTTACCACAATTTAGGAGGAAAGGTTCACATTGGCGCTGTCCAGTAATTTGAAAAAAACTGAAATTTTGTGTACCCCTTTAAAGGGGCGTAACTCCCTTACGAAGCATTTCCGGGCATATATCGATAGGAACTTTTTGACTTAAAATCAATAGGGCAATAATACCATGAAATATCTGCACGAAATTTAGGAACAGCCTGTATAATGTTTACTCGACAAAGACACCGAAGTTCTTAGTTTTGACAGGTTTTGACACTTCTGAAGTTCTGACTTCTGTCTTCTGTTAAATGTAGGTATTCGGTCTGACTCAGTCATTTGTTGACTAGTCAACATTGATAGTCCAGTATAGTATAATAATTTATATACGGATTCCTGCTGGCACTTGAAATGAAATGCCGAAAAGTTCCCACCCCCCAAGTGTGCCTTATTTGATGAAAACCACCCCCAAACGTGACATGGCGCTAGTTTTTAGCATTTTTCGGCGTTATTTCCAAGGGCAGAAAGTAAACAATTTTGCTTGAGCGCTCCAATCGATTCAATCAATAATTGATTTAAATATTAACTAACATCAACAAACTACAGAAAAAGATCGATTACCTATACCCAACTAGCTCTTGAAACTTTAAGATGTTACTCGATTACAGATAATAGGCGCTTTCCTTTTACACATTTATCTGAGTTGCCTCAGTTAATCTCAGCAATAGGCATCTTGCATCAATTTTGTTTTTGATGTTAAATTGAAGTTCGGAATATATTTAATCCTTCCAGATACCTTAAGTTCCAATATCTTGTCCGTGGAGCTCAAAAAAATGAGAAAGTAGCATTTTCAAACTTCGCGCCAAAAAACTTTGATAATAGTCACCAGTACTCTTTGCCCGTAGGTGCAAAGATACAAGATGCCAACCAAAGGAACTAATAACATTCTACTTACCGCCTTTTTCAACGTTAGAGGTTACTTTTAACCCCACTTCTTATTGTTAACTGTCAAGGCTGACTTTTCAAATTAATTATTAAACGTCACTCTCAAATAAACTGTTGCCAGATCGCATCGGCTGTACGATCTATGACGTCACAGGTCGCACAACGGCGTTTCCGAATTATTTATTTACAAATAAGCAAACGTTTTCTAAATACAATTGATGTTCGCGGACGATTCCTTGAATCTTTATTGATGTATTTACATTAAAATAATCCGAAATTAGGAAATGTGCAAGATGCCTATTTGATTGGTTCATTTGAATATTGACCGATCAAACTGTTGAGTTAAGTGAGCCTTCTCAAATAAATGTGTAAATGGAAAGCAGCTAATATCGCAATAATGATTTCGATACAATAGTATTATAGGTACCGATATCTCGGTAGGTACTGTAAAAATCTTTTAAAAGGGTCTAGCAATAAAGATTATGGCTCATTATTAGAGTATTGTACCTATTGTGCGGCAAGGCCCCGACAATGGGCCATAAACTTTATTGCTAGACAATTTTAAAAGATTTTTAAAGTAGATCGATATATCGGTATATCGACATCGCTTCACCTTTTTGTTATCTGTATTAAGAGCTGCCCGCAATTGGAGGGGATAGTCTATTTTGATCTATTTAATGAGTAATTTATAGCTAGCGACTAGATGTCGCCCGAAGTGTCATTTCTTAAAATGTGCAAATATGAAGTGAAATGCTAGTATTTCATGCTATTGTATCATAGGTGGCGCTATATCAATTATTTACGTATACAACACACCATGCACAACCACAAAGCTTCAAATGCGCATTTTGTTCGGCGCAGATTTGCCACTAAAGATGCAATTTCCAGGTTTCGGCACGGTTATTTAAAATTCGAGTGTTTTTGGAATACCTGTGTAGTGTTTTTTTGGTTACATTGTTGGGTCATTCCAGGTCAATTCGACGGATCGCATCCGCATCGATCTTTCCGATTGGAATGAGATTTTCTTACTATAATCCACACTAGCTTAGAATACCACAGCCACATTAGCCACAATAAAACATTTCTTGGATATAATATATAAATATACACTGAAAGGCTAAGACCATTCCTGTAAATGTTTATGCGAAATTTGCCAGATGGCAAAGGTTATAAAAATGCGAAATATACCTACTCATAGTCACGTAGGACTAATCACGCAATAAATCCCTTCAAATCCCGGCAGACCCTCGGCCAAAGGCAGAGGTAATGCCATAAAAATACAAAACCCCTAATAAAAGTTGGTTTGCTGGCCGTGCGACCTAGCGCTTTAGAAATAAATTTTTGTGAAATTTATTTTCTCGAAAACTAATAATCCAAGAAATGTTTTATTGTGGCTGTGGTATTCTAAGCTAATGTGGATTATTGTAAGAAAATCTCATTCCAATCGGAAAGATCGATGCGGATGCGATCCGTCGAATTGAGCTGGAATGACCCTCCTGATTGAAATTATTAATGACCAATGTCAAATTCTACTAAATTTTGAACACAAGATACTCCAGTTTTAAATAATTCTAGCAATTAAAACCTCGAATAAAACAGCGGTTTTTATTAAGTATGAGAATCCGACCACGAAAATTAATAAAATTAAGAAGCACTTCCTGATTGACTAAATAAAAATCGAATTTTGGGCGCATCTTTCAGAAGGCGGTAACTCCCTTAGGAGCGATTTCCTAACACGTGTTTATAGGAACTTTTTTTTTATATTTTGAGCTGTACAATACCCCCCAAAATATTTCAATGTTATTTCCCCACCTGTATAATAATTTGAATTTGGTGCTTTGATAAGAAAGTTTACATTCATTTACAAGTCTGGAGATGCATGGTGTGAAATATGGAAAATTCGTTGCCGATGGAGATTCTAGTGTGTATGCGAAGATCAAAGAAAAAGTGTCGTATGGTGAAGACGTTAAGAAACTTGAATGTACGAATCATGCTCTCAAAAAGTACGGCAAAAATCTTCGAAAAATAAAGAGAGATTCTCATATATCCACGGAAGGAAAGCAGATCGTAACTTTAAAAAAAATTGAGCTATTAACCCGAAGAGCAAAGTGTTCTATTTATGAACACGCAAAAAAGACTCGGATGGTTATGGTTTTATGGTGTTAATTTAATTAACCGATTTTTTAATTCTTTTGGTTTCCAAGATCCCAAAGAGGGAAACGAAAAAAGTACCATCCTGTATATTTCGGAAATAAAAAAATTGCTCTTCTTTAATTTTTCTTGTGGACATAAAATGTGATTTCCTAAACGCGCCACTGTGCAAGCTAAAACTTTCGAGTGGTATTCGTCGATTCTTATTTTATGTAATTCTGTATTATAGGACTATGTTTTTATTGTTTTATGTATTGATGTATGAAATTTTATTATTTTATTCAAAATTCAAAAGAAAAGAATAAGTATGATCAATCACTCGTATCATCTGTTTTTTAGAGCTCAAAGTCAGCGCATGTCATGTCTTTTGCGGTTGTGTCATAATTCGAATTTGTATGGTGAAAGCAAAAGTGGCGGTCTACGTCTCCCGATCAGCCGTTGACAGTTTCTTTGGTTTGTTTGTCAGTCAGTGTTGTTAGTTGCTAACACTTGAGAAAATTTTGAATGCAGCACCCTCTGTGGAATAGTAGTCACACTCACAAGGTTGCCTCGGAATTTGTCTTAGCTGGTATGACCGCCATGTTTTTTTAAAACTGCCAAGTGAGACGGGAAAATGTAATTAAAACAATAATTACTGGAAAACTATTCTCCAGCGGTGGGGACATAATAGTGACATCAATTTTCAATACTCTAATACCAATCTTATTCAAATTGCGGACAAACATTTTCACGATTTTACTTGTGTTCACACATAAATTATCGAGGTATCTTTGAATAAATTGGGAAACAAATATTATTAGAACAAAGCCTGATATATTGGCTTTCTAATCATATCATTACAAATGTTATATACTCATTATAGTTAGCGTGCATTACATTCTACTTTGGGCCTGCATTTTGAGCGTTTTTCCCCCACCATTTTCTGGCCGCTCTTAACCAGTTCAAGAGAAATCTGAGAAAAATCCTCGCCCTGTGATATTTAATGAAGCTTTAGGTACCTGTTATATTTATATTTAGGTATTTGTTAATTTGTTAATTTGTTAATTTTACTGTTTCATATCAATGTAAATATGCAAATGCCGTAATAAATTAAAATTCAAATTGTACGTAAACTTACTTGCAGTTTGAGCAAATGCTGGCCAAAGCCTTCAGCAATTTATCTTTTCCATTCCACGTCCTGCCAGCCAATCCATTCAACAGAATCCTAATTAAAGCGTTCCTATGCTGTGGATCCATGCTCGTGCCCAATTTACTTGCCACGGTGGAAATGGCGCTTGCAGCCTGTGCCTTCATGTTCCAAGAGGGCGATTCAAGGGCCGTCTTTAAGATCTCGCAAATATTCTCGATGTTTTGTCTGATCCCCGTTTCAGTTCCCGGACTGTGTTCCGTCCATATTTCAGTCCAGATCTCCAAAGTTTTCTCGGTTTCGGGATTTTTCTCCGAATGCATCGCGAAGAAAACGAGCGGCAGAACGACGCCGGAGTAGTTTTTCAGGATTTCCTGGTTGTGAGTTCCGATGGATTGGATGGCGTGAGCGCAAGCCGACCGGATCGTATCGTCTTCGAAGAACGTTTTATTATTTTCATTGGAGGGGTGTAATTCCAAGTCAGATTATGTCAGTCACGTGATGACATAAGTCTAGTTTGGTGCACAACTCAGCAGGAGTCGTTGCTTGCAAATCTTTACAGATTTCTGCAATATTACATCTCTCCGGCAACTATTTTCATCCTATAACCATGTACATGCTGGACCAACACATTGCCCACCCCAAAAATTGCCCTTTATCTTGAAGCTAGAGTTTTGATTTTTCTGCAGTGTGTATAGGTACTAAAACCCCTTGAGATGAAGTAAAAATTTTTTGGATTGGCCCAAAAATGTGACGTCACCAGATTTTCAATTGAGCTATTTTCATGGAATAAATAATTTTTGCCCACAAGTTGGTTATTTAGGGCCTTAGGATCACGCTACACTGATTATTTACTTTTTTGGACATCAGGTTACCAAACTGCAGAAGCTAAAAATATCGTCAATTTTTCTCACAAGTCGCCTATGAAACAACATCTAATCATTGCGAGGTATGTCCTTTATCGATCGGCGGATATTCAGAAATGTCAGTGTCAGCTTGTCATGTCGACAGGGTCATCAAACCACATTATTCATAATTTTCGTATATAATACAACAAGTGCGAGTCTAAATCAAAGTGACAAAAATTACCAAGATATTGAGACCATGAGTTGTATTCGGCAAGACAATTCAACGACTTGACGTTTCTCGTTTTTGACAACTGCCTGGCAATCACCACATGTACAAATTGCCAAATTTGTCACGCTGTGATTGGCTGGAGCCACAGGAGCAGTTAATTCGTATTGGTTTATAAAGTAAAAGTTGAATTGTCGAATTCATTCAATTAATTAATTAATTTTCCGGAAAAATTGTTCAAACAAAACGCCCCGAAGGTTTCTTTCAAACAAGCGCGTGCGTAGTTCCACATCGAGCGTCAAACAAAATCACACATAACCTCGTTTTGGTGAAATTTTTGCAAATTTAATTTACCTACAACCAGCACCAAGTACGTTTCCCCATTGTACGCCTTCTGATTTGGTAAGTTTTTGGAATTTCGGTCATTTATTTAATTGTAAAATTGAAAATTTTAGATGTAGGCGACGTAGATGATTTGTGCGAACCCAAAACCTAACAGCATCGTTGGACTGGATTGTTGGTAGTATCTACTCTGCAGAAGACCTTGATAAAATTGAGCCTGTTACGTTGTTAGATTTGACTCCTGATAATGAAAGCTATTCAAAGTATGTTGTATCTGATAGTGCTCGGAACTTACTTCATTTCATAACGGTGGGTAAGTAGAAACCTACCTCCTGAAATATCAAAAATTAAGACCTCACGATAGATTATTTAACAATTTTTATTATTTTATTAATCAATTTAATCAGTCAACTTGGAGTTTTGCTGTATTTACAGCAAACAGGCTGTCTGATGAGGCTTGCAGAGTACCTACCAACAGTCCACACACTGCTATTATTAGATTTTGGGTTAACAGAAAGGCTCCCTAGTATAATAAAAATTAAACATTTTTGGTCAATATCTAAAATTTTCAATTTTACAATTAAATAAATCGACGGAAATTCCAAAAATTTACCAAATCAGAAGGCGTACGATGGAGAAACGTACTTGGTGCTGGTTATAAATTAAAGTTGAAAAAACCTCACCAAAACGAGGTTATGTGTGACTTTGTTTGACGCTCGATATGGAACTACGCACGCGCTTGTTTGAAAGAAACCTTCAGGGCGCTTTATTTGAATAATTTTCCGAGAACATAAATTAATTATTTAGATGAATTCGAAAATTAAGAATAATGTGGTTTGATGACCCTGCCGACATGACAAGCTGACACTGACATTTCTGAATATCCACCGATCGATAAAGGACATACCTCGCAATGATTAGATGTTGTTTCATAGGCGACGTGTGAGAAAAATTGACAAAAATTATTTATTCCATAAAAATAGCCCAATTCAAAATCTCGTGACGTCACATTTTTGGGCCAATCAAAAAATAGTGTTGGTCCACCCTGTATATAAGCTCACACGATCTGTCAAGGAACCTGCGTGTGACGTGACTGACATAAACTGACTTGGAATTACACCCTAAGAGGGCTTGACCTGTGACTAAAGTACTAAGAGTGCGATGCAACCACGACATTAATTTTGAGACAGAATGACGAAATTTGCAACAAAAAATGACTTGTACGTTTTTCGTTTAACGAACGTAAACTTCGTTCTTACACGTTCTTGAACGAGGAGAGAGGAATTAAAGATATGATAAGAAATGCAGAGAGATATATGAAGAGAAAAAGGTTGGAAGTAAATGCGGAAAAAACAAAGATGGATGGTTTTTGGGAAAGGGAGAGGAAGGGCAAAAGAAAATGAGTGGAAGTGGAATGAAAGGAAAGTAGAGCAAGAAAGGGGTACGTATTTAATGAGAGGAATACATACAGAGCGCATGTGTAAGAGAGTTGGTTAAAAAAGCAAATAAGATGGTACGGATGATTTGGAGAATTGGAGAGAGAAAGTTTGAGCATGACAGACCCACCATCTAAATGATTTGACTCGACTAAAGCATATCGGACTACTTACCTTCTCGTTCAAAATACCAGTGTCTCAATTTTTCAAACAGCTTCTCCAAACTGGAATCTTTGGCAGTGACGACGAGATGTCCAATAGCGGTGGCGTAGTGTTTACGGATTGCGGCGTTTCGGTCCGTTAAACCGTTAACCAAAGCCGCTAACAGCTTCCCTAAAATCAAGATCAATTTGGTTCGAAATCTTTTTCAAAAAAAAAAAGTGTGTCCGAACCTGTGTACGGTTTTAGGTCTTGACCCAGCTGGACCACGAGAAGGCTACAGAAATGGGTACAGGCGATTCTAGTGCCCAGACCTACGGTGCCTTTTAATAGTTCCGCGATTTTAGGTACCAGCTCTTCCAGGATTGAGGCGTCAGCGTATTGCAAGCTCTGAAATAAAGTAATAAACCGAAGTCAGCGATCATCATGTGTGGTACACATAACTTCAAATGCTTTTCTATAATTTTGTTACTTAAAACAAGAATGTCGTTCATAAAATTGATGTAGATTATTATTTCTTGAAATCTGGGTCTAAAAATTAGTAGTAAATACCTTAAATTTCGCACTTGCCACACAAACTAAAAAAGCAACTTTTTCTCAGCGTTTTCAGTTAGTTTTAGATGCCTTTTCGAAAGCATTCTGAAATAAATCGTTCAGGGGCGAATAAAAATTTTGAAAAGCACGTCAAAATTTTAAATTGTTTTTTCTTGATCAACCAATTGTTAAATGAAAAACTGGTGCTACAACTGTAAAATAGATCAAAGACGTTCATTCCTACCTTAGAAACGGTTTCTGTTGTAAAATGCGATTTGGCGAAAGACGCACGCGCACTATCCACGGCCTCCTGCGCTTGCGACTGAGCACCCAACATGGTGCTTAAATATGACAACTTGGACGACTCCATTTCACCAGTCGCCTGCAAGAGGGCTGGTATTAATTTCGGAAGAAACGGCTTCAGTTGTTTTCCAGCCGATCCCACCAACTCCGATATCGTCTGCAAACTACCCCCCGAATTACAATGGAAAAGCAATGTACACTTACTCGCAAAAAAATCGGGACAACCGAAAAAAAATTCAACCCCAAAACTCACCCCTTTCAGCCCCCAAACTCCAAGAATGGACATAGAGAAAATTGAGTGTCCCGATTTTTTTGCGAGTAAGTGTACAGTTGCGAGCAAAAAAACCGGACATCAAACTTTCTGTCACTTTATGTCAGTGTAATGACAAGTGTTTTTTTTTGCTAGCAACTGTACAACTTCGGTGGAGAAGTCATTAGAAACACCTAAAAACCACACCCAAAAATTCTATTTGACAGACTTAAACCAACCCGCGCAGGTTGGACCAATCACCGCTCAAGGAATGGTTCCAGGCGACTTATCACATATACGGTACTATTCAGAAAATACGTGGTAACGGGAAGCTGTCAAAAAGGTCGCTTGGCTAAAGTTAGTTCGCAGTTTAAACCAACCCGCGCAGGTTGGACCAATCACCGGTCAAGAATGGTTCCAGACGATTTAACACATATACAGTGCTATTCAGAAAATACGTGGTAACGGGAGGCTATCTGTCAAAAAGGTCGCTTGGCTAAAGTTAGCTCGCAGGTTGGTCCAATCACCGGTCAAGGAATGGTTCCAGACGACTTAACACATATATAGTGCTATTCGGAAAATACGTGGTAACGGGAGGCTATCTGTCAAAAAGGACGCTTGTCTAAAGTTAGTTCGCAGTCCCCAGATAAAATGACAGATGTCATGCACCCAAACAAGTCGAATTAACTTTGGACAGATTGCGATTCATTTGTTTCCACAACCGCTGAATAGTACTCAACATAAATAGCAAAAGCTCCTTTGATGTTTACATTACAAATTTCTGGTCCTAAGTTTATTCGCGTCATTTTTTCGCTCATACTGTGTTCAAATGAATACATCACATTTAGATTTTTTTTGCGGCAACATCATACAGCGATCTTTACCCGTTTGCTCAGGTTATATGGTGCAAGTGCTGTTATCTAACCTAAATTTTAATTTTATTCTTCAAAATATCCATTTTTTTGCAACTCAAGCATCAAAATTCAGGAAGAGAAAGTCATTAAAGGATATGGAGCTGCTTGAGCTGACGAAATCAGGACTTTCAGACCTTGAGATTTTGAGCCGATGGAAATTCTGACTTCGAAGTTAAGGGGTGGCGAATGAATCATCCCCAAGACGACGTCGTAATGTGCACTTATGCATAAGTAAAAACAAAAATTGTTTCCTTCATTACTCTGTAATATAAAATAAAACTAACAAAAAAGCTTTGCCATCTATTTTTCCTATCATTCACGATGTATTCATGTGAATACAAGCCATAACTCAAAACTGGGGCACAAAAAAATTTGGACGTTGTCAAAAAATCACCAAAAAATCAAACTTTATGCTGCCAAATTTCAGAATTTTCGACCGAACTAAAAAAAGCCGCGAGCGAAAGGGTTTTAAGGAGCTTCTGATATTTGTGTTGATTCGTGGGGTTCAAAAGACTAGTTGTCAGAATTGAGAAAGCATAAAAGTTACCCCATGTTCCACCCTTTGAATTAAACCCCTCGAGAGTTAACCCCAACCCCCGGATATTCCCGTTCGTTACAGTGGCGCGAGTTGTTTAAGACAATCAGTGGAATTTTTCGACTCTCATGCGAGCAGTGTTTTCGAGTGTATTTTTTCCGGTGATGTGAGGAGTTTCAAGCGACAACAGTAATAATAATCATAAATCGTTACCTGATCAGTCTGATTTCTGCAACACTATTGGTTATTCCATTATTAAGTAGAGGAGGCAGGATGGCCTCCACCATTTTCACACCAGCCTTACCCTGACTTATATCACAGCCTCTGATGCACAACTGAATAAAAAAAACTTACAACAATTTTTTTTCGTTTTAAGTACTTACTTTGCTTAAAACTCGCCCAGTTTTAATCGCCGTCAACCTCGTTGCTTCATGATGATCGTCCATCACTCTAAACAGTTTAGCCCAAAGTTCATCCATGGAACCGATACAATCATGAATCGATCTATTACCAGAACCCTTGAGGAAATCTTGAAGGGCCATGCAGCAAGATTGCCTAACCCTGTACTGATTCGAATTTAAATTCTCCAATAAATCCAGTAAGATCTGATCGTAATATTGATCCAACTGAAAATATATTTTGTAAGTAAACACGAAACGGTAAAAAGGTTCTCAACCATTTTTTGAGGTTCCGTCACTAAAACCCTCCAAATGTTGTGCATGGATTGCTGAATGTTTGGATTCGGATCGAACTGATATCGGTACAGTTTCGGTATGATGACCGGAAGATGTGCTTTTAAATCCTCGCCGCAACGTTCGGCTATGCTCGAGAAGCCGAAGGCTGCACCTTTTTTTGAGTTCCAGATGGCGTTGTGGTTTGCCAAGTGCATGAATTGGTAAATGAGGTCCGGTTTGTTCAAGTCTGACGCCAAGGAACACAGCTCTCTGTAGGTTGTTAGGTTGCCCCTAAAAAAGATTTCCAAGATTAAAGAAAATAGATAACTTCCTTATTTTAAATGGGACACCCCCTATATTATAATATTTTTGGATTCTACGTTGCATTCTAGGTGAACTTTTACTAAGAATTGCTATGCCAAAAATCAACCGTTTTTGAGGAAATCAGGAATTTCGCTTTTTTATGTCAAATTGGGTCAAATACATACAGGGCTGTTCTCTTCGATTTTTTTAACATTATCAACTTCATTAGTCGAAAAGTCAATTTTTTCAAATGGAATGCCCCAACTATTTTATGGCACATAGATGCAGAATTTAATTGTCTATCATTTTAGTCTACATGTTTGCCATATTTAAATAAACAGTTTTTGAGATATTTCTAAGTATTTAGAATTTGACCAAAGATTTTCTCAAAAACGGTTGATTTATGGCATAGCAATTCTTAGTAAAAGTTTACCTAGAATCCAAAAATATCATAATATACAGGGTGTTCCATTTAAAATAAGGAAGTTAGTACCTATTTCCGGTAACCGGAAGTGCGCCATTGATAAAAATATTTTACGTCGATTAAAAATTAATTACAGACACTAGTCATTCCTCGATTGCCACCAAAGTCAAATCAGTTCTTTGGCGGGTTATATCATTTTTACGTACACTCGACTGCAAGTGAATGTTAACGATTTGTCAAAACTAGAAGGCAATGATATACAGGGTGGTGAATTTATCGTTGCCCACCATTGGGAACTCGGAAACCATAAGAGCTCGAGAGTAGGTTCAATTAGAGAAAAGTTGCGCTTTTTTAAGACGATCAAGCATCTGTAAAGAATTTCCCGATATCTTGATTCGTTCCTGAGTTATCGCGAAAAGACTGAAAATTGCGATTTTAAAGAAAAGTTTATATCTCTAACGATTGGTGGTATTCAAATGAAACTTGGAACTTTTATATTTTTGACAGTTGTCAATTCAATGGCATTGACAGAAATTTTTTAGGCCATCCAGATTTTGAGCAACGATAATCGACTTTTCTTTTTCTTATGGCCGCCATATTGGATTTTAACACTACTGGATGCAAGAAAAAATTAGCTTTTCAAAAATGCAATCAAAATGGACTTCTTTGAAAAAATATGTCAAAGTTTGAGTCATACCATGCCTACAAACTATTAATAGCAATTTTCAAAATTTTAACGATCTGTCAAAAAGTTCCATGTTGGTTGCATTTTTGAAAAGCTAATTTTTTTGTGCATTTAATGCTGTTAAAATCCAATATGGCGGCCATAAGAAAACGAAAAGTTGACTGTCGTTGCTCAAAATCTAGAAGGCCTAGAAAATGTCTGTTAATGTTGTTGAGTTGACAGGTGTCCAAAACAAAAAAGTTCTAAATTTCATTTAATTACCACCAATTGTTAGAAAGATATGAATTTTTCTTCAAAATTGCGATTTTCAATTTTTATAACTCAGGAACGAATCAAGATAAAGAAGAATTCTTTACAGATACTTATGGCCGGTCCCACGCACCAAACTTAGCAGTTAAGTAAGACTTAAAAATGAAGAATGACGTTTGTCTTATGGTATAAATGTCATTATTGTCATTTTAAGACTCTCTTAAAGTTAAGTATGGTCGGTGGAATCGTGCATTAATCACCTTGAAAAAACGCAACTTTTTTCTAATTTAAGCTACTCTCCATCTCTTATGGTTTCCGAGTTCCCAAATGGTGGGCAACGGCAAATTCACCACCCTGTTTGGAAATCCTACTAATATAGTATAACTAATATACTACATAACGCTCGAGTTTCAGCCAAATCGACCTATTAGTTTGGGTTGTAGTGTTATTAAGCGTTAATTCGGAATATCGAATTTTAAGATTCTATGCCAAAAGGGTACTAAGTGTGAATGTATTTTTGGAAACAGAATTTGACGACCTTTCATCTGCTGATAGAAAAAATTAGTGTTCATCTTTCAAATTTTAGCTGATATGCTAAAAAGGCACATGTTCGTCGATTGTCACCAAAATCTAATCAGACCACCTGAGGGCCCGCATGCCAAATTTCGGGAAAATCCATTGGTAGTTTCGAAAGAATACATACATTTTTTAAAAACCACGTTTTCGTGGTCATGAGACCTCGAAACGTAAAGACATGGTATTATCACAGTTTCGAATTTTGAACTCATTGCAGCAACCACCCATTTCTATATTGGTTGTGGGTCTGGAATGTTGGGAAAAAAAGTTTAAGAAAAGTTCCAAGTTTCATTTAAATAGGATTAATCGTTACGGAGACATTAATTTTTTATTTAAAATCGCAATTCTCAGATTTTTCGGGATAATTCAGAAACGCATGAAGATATCGGGGTATTCCCTTCAGATACTTAATCACACCATTATTCTGATATTCTTATAAAAAAACTTTAAGAGCAAAACGTTTGACAGACACACTATTTATTTGACAGTCAATTTAGAAGTTTTAAATTTTATATTACGCGGTGGAAATACACCCATTGCATCAAAGAGCAAATTGTAAGACCGCATGCGCGGCGGGAATTTTGCCCCGCCCATTTCTATTTGAATCTCGTAGAAATGGGCGGGGCAAAATTCCCGCCGCGCATGCGGTCTTACAATTTGCTCTTTGGTGCAATGGGTACGGAAGAATCTGAGGGGAACTGCTGATATCTAGCTGGTAGGGCTTCCGAAATACCCCTCATTTTTGTAAATCCGTCAATGATATGCGTTAGAGAAAGATAGCCTCATAAGTCATGTGTCAATCTTCACGCGTAAAATTAAACTATTGGCGGTAATTTTAAAAACACGCATTCAAATTGAAAATAAAATTTGTGATAGTCTTAAGCTGGATCCACACTATGTAACAAACCACGTTATACCTATAACAATGTTATATGAAATTTATTTTCTAGAGAAATAGCAGAAAAATCGTTATTTCTTCGACGGTTTTTCTTCGATTACCGAAAAAATATTACAGAAAGAAAGGAAGAATCGTTATTTATATATATACCTATATATAGGTTCTTCTTATTAACACCTCTAGAGAGCTGATTGGTGTATTGTGTATTGTAGTCAGGGTAATTCTTAGATTGCTATGGTGATTCCTAATAAGATGGCCGTTGAAATTGAAAGCTGTAACAAGTACTGTCGGGTACTTGTTCTGACATTCGATCAAATTGAAAATTATTTTCAATTCACCAAATTCAGCCAAATATGTCAACTATCCAATCAGATTTCTCAACATGTTTAAATATTGAAAAGGATTAAATGGCTTACAGAATAACACTGATTGTTATATAACTTGTTTTGTTACATAGTGTGGATCCAGCTTTAGGCAGTTACCTCGAATCATCATTTAGTCATTTGAAGAAAAAACATTGCAGATTTTTTTAAATTGCAATTTCAGAGCATGAGACGCTTTCCTTAATTTTTGATAATTTATTGAAAACACCGAATTTACATGGGAAAAGATAGGGATGTCACGGTGCATACATAAAGCCCTCTGCGCATGCGCAGAATATGTCGTGATTCGTGAATATTCCCTATAAGTCTTTAAAGCGTGACGTCATGCGCAATCATTTTTTCACCGCCAACAGAATTTACCGGAATATCTACTGTCAGTTATGTGTCATTTGTCATCATTGTAGGTTAAAATAGCAGGTGGTAAACGTGAAAAGTCCCAGATTTTGTTGACAGTAATGACAAATGACGTATTAATTCACTAGAAATGACACAAAATCAACGCATGCGTGTCATACGGGGCCAAGCGCAATAAACTGCCACCAATGCCTTCAAGGACCTATAGGTCGTTTAAGGCACTGGTGGGGGTTTATTGCGCTTGGCCCCGTATGATACGCATGCGTTGATCTTGTGTCATTTCTAGTGCATTTATACGTCATCTGTCAGTACTGTCAACAGAATCTGGGACCTTTCACGTTTACCACGTGCTATTTTAACCTACAATGATGATAAATGACACATAACTGACAGTAGACATTCAAGTAAATTCTGTCGGCGGTCAAAAAATGACTGCGCATACGGCCATACATGGCGTCATTACGTCACGCTTACAGGACCTATTAGGAGCTTGTCAGATTTGAGAGGTTTTATAGAACGGGTTCCGACTGTATATCTCTTACCGTTTACCCTGTATAACACTAAAAATTTAGGTATTAAGAATCTTGGAAATGGGACAAAGAGCTATCCTATTGGAGCAAATGGAAGAATGCAAAACGATTCATTTCCTTAAAATTTTTAAATGAAGACTGAAAACGGGAGAGAAATATATATTTTCATAGACAAGGAAATGGAGAAAAAATTTATGGAAAAGTGATTCACAAATACAGAAAAGCTTTCCCAATTAAATTGGATTACAACAAGGTTGCATTTTGAGACCACGGTTATTCATCGAATTGTGTTATAACGGTGTCCTGATAAAATGTTAAAAGGCATAAAGTTGGATATTGGAATAGCAAAATAGTAGGTCTAACGGAATTACGTTGGAGGGTGACATGATGATGTTGAGAAAAACGGAAAAAATTCACAAAAACAAATTTCTACACCGAAGAATTTAAGAAAAAGAGAATGAACAAAGACCAAGGAAAGAAAAAACTTACCCCGTCGGCGACTTCCCTAACTGACCCTCCTCGAACAATTTCGTATCATCTGTGACTTGAGTTATCTGTCTGGTACCGGACGTCAGTTGTTTAACGAGGGCCGCAAGCAACTCCTCGGACTTGTACGTGTCATAAACCACACACAAACCCTTCGAGGCCACATCTTGGACTATGTCTGCGATTGGACCAATTAAAATAGAACTACCCCGCCACACCACTTTGCACCCTCTTACCGTTGTTCTCACACAGAAACTCCATGAAAGTGTTTTGCAACTGTTGCAACCTTTTGGTGATCGGCTCCTTCTCCCCGCATCCCTTCAAAACGGCCATCAGCCAAATGCAGGAGGCCTGTCTGGAATTCGGGTGCGTTTGTTTGGACAATTTTAATAGCTCCTCCAACAGCCAATCGAGATTGTCATTGGGTAAGGGTTCGCTAGTGATGGGCGTGTGATTGGCGGGTAGAGTTTTCCAGGGATTGCGTGCTTCGGGTGACCAAATCCCCTGACAGCACATCACGAGGGATTCACCGATCGTAAAATGAACTTCCACATCTTTGGTCTGAAAAAAACGTTGGCAAGTTCCGTTATAAATCATTTAATTTGTGAACGAAGGTATATGTAGTCCAGGCAACGAATGCCCAAAATGGGGTTGTAGAGAATATGGAAGGAGGGAGAATTTTTCTCTTCGGGAATGTGTTGGGGGTAGTTAGGAGGTAAACATACTAAAAGTCCCCGCCCCTACCACGTCCACTTCAGGGGGGGAGGGGGGTGGAAAGGTCCCTTTTTTTGTTTTTTCGCTTATAACTCGAAAATGGTGCTTCGTAGCGAAAAATTCCTTGTATGAAATTGAGAGCCTATAAAATTTTCTACAACTCTGCTATTATACATTATTAAGGAAAAATGCACCGTTTTCGAGATATCCGCTCTCGAAAGACGGCAATACACCCATTGCATCAAAGAGCAAATTGTAAGACCGCATGCGCGGCGGGAATTTTGCCCCGCCCATTTCTATTTGAATCTCGTAGAAATGGGCGGGGCAAAATTCCCGCCGCGCATGCGGTCTTACAATTTGCTCTTTGATGCAATGGGTGTATTGTCAAAACAAACTTTTGCTTCTAATTCCTCAGTCTTTCGTTTTGCAGAAAAGTCATCAGGAAGAAAGATTTAGAGCGTTAAATTTCCTACAAGAATATATATCTACAGGCTGGTTCTTTTTTCACTGCTCACCACTGGCATCTTCTAAACTGTAAGAGGTACGAAGTCTTTTAAATTAGAGAAATATTGCACTATTTAAATTTCACTTGGAGCTTTTATATTATTGACAGCTATCAATTGAATGGCATAGTCCCCGGCATATACCTAATGGAAATGAAACTTTTGTCCTACATCACAACTAAAATAATTGCTACCGCTAATACAATTAATACCAGCTGTTACCTGTAAAGGCTATCCGAAAGGTAATTTTTCAAACTATTTTTGTAGGTATTCACATTGAACTCAAAATTCAAAATACGACAACGGGGGAATTTTTTCATCTGTGCGTAAGACAAAAGTTTCATTTCCATTAGGTATAGTCAGAAATTTTTTAGGACTTCTAGATTTTCAGTAACGGTAGTCAACCTTTTATTCTCTTATCGTAGCCATATTGCATTTTAACACCACCGGACACAAAAAATTGCTTTTCAAAAATGTAATCAAAATGAACTTTTTTGACAGATCGTCGAAATTTGAAAATTGATATGTATGAGTACGTTGTAAAATGAGCCTAAACTTATGAAAAAAATTTCAAGAGAGTACACCAACTTTTTTCAACCGTCCAAAGCAAGTTTTTGAAAGATTTATTGTCACCATCAGAAAGATCTTCAAATTCTGGTTTTAAATAAGACAAAAGTCATTGGCAATTAGAACCCTTTGGGTGGAAAAATCGAAATTGTAATAACACTAAAACCACGTTATAGCCCAAACTAGTGGATGGATTTGGCTGAAACTTGTTACATGTGACCCGTTGAAGAGCAGAAAGGTTTTTGGGAGCAATTGGTTCACGGGAAGTGCCATTTGGGCATATCAACTTTAAAAATTTAAACACAAGACACGGAAATCAAACACCTGCGTTATGGGGAGGTACCAGCCGCCTCTCTGCTGCCATTTTTTCATCTCTTAAGACGTTAAAAACAATTGAATTTTGAACGATAATATAATAAATTGGGGGGGATTTCACAGTCGGCAGTGGTGTACAAATTTTCGGCAGTGTTAGTGGGAAATGTTGGCAGTGGTTGCAAAAATTGAGCAAATTCGACAGCGGCTGTCGGGGGACTTCACAGTCGGCAGTGGTGTACAAATTTTTGGGGTGTGAAATGCCCCCCATAATAAATGTAAAAGTCATGCCACGCGAACTTTGAAATGTTTTTTTCAAAAAAGTTCATGCTAGCTACATCTAGTTAAGATTTTTCGTTTGTTTGTATCATACATTTTAAATTATTATTATGCCTACAGGTATTTAATTTGTGGAAGTTTCGTGATCATTTACAAAGATTTTCAAGGAAATAATCTCAAAGAAATGGGTCCTTACCAATTTGAACACGAATACAACATATAGCAAGAAGAAGCGTTTCAAAGGAAACAAACAGCTGCTGGCACCAATTCCAGCCCCAAGAGATAAGCAAGTAGGTACTCGTTTAAGTAATTTAAATTATAAACTGGGTGTAGTTGAGGCTCAAGTATGTTAATGCCCACTAATAATTACTCTGTTTCTTGTAGGAAATCAACTACAGTTCGTTCGCGAGACTTAGCCCCATCGTGCCCTGTTATAATACACGTACGTTTTGAAAGCCATCTCTCTCCAGCGTTGTTGCACGGAGACCGAGAAAGTTTGAGCGTAACGGCCCTGATCGTGTCGTGCGCTATGTCTCACTTCGACTCGTTTATCTGAGGAAGAAAGTAAACTGAACGTTCGACGTTCGTTGAAGCGTCATTGAGGACCGGTTGATCTCTCCACCACACAATGTACGACGACGGTTGATTTTTGTACGCGCTCTGCCTGGCTTCGCTAACATTGGTGGAAATACCAAGCATCGCTTATTACAGACGTCGGTCACATCGTTGATAACTGCAGCCTCTAGCTCATGGGGCTAAGTCTCGCGAACGCACTGTACCAACCATTGTGGAGATATCTTGCTTACAGGCAGTAAGTGTTTTGATTATTTAAAATCGAGTTTGTTCAATAACTTTTAACTTTTAGATGGGCGAAACTGGGACGATATCAGAGAAGAGTTATTCCAACTTGTGTTGTCGAAAGCACTATCTCGAAGAAGATGGACAATATACTGATTTCAAATGTTAGAGGAGGCCTGTGATTATTTTTATTGCTTAAGTACAGGATTTTAATTGAATATGTTACGTGTTTTATTAACTTTTAACTGAGGGTTCTAACACATTTGCATGAACGTGGAACCAAATCGAGCTATTTTTCTGTAAGAATAAGAATACAGATTTTAAACCCCTCAGTTACAATTTACTTTTTAATCTCTAGTTAACTTGTCGTATCCAACCACACTGGAGTCCACAACTTACTTTTTATAATCACAATTCTTTGCTTTTGTCTTTGGCTCCTCATATTTGTCGATTATGAATTTACTGCTTCCATCCTTTTTGTTATAAAATGAGGCATCAGTAAGGAACTATTATTTACCAGACCCTGTTCAAGAATTATCTCACAAATGAAATAGATCAGTAGAATTTTACCTCATTTCCGGACCTCTTTCATTAACAGCTATGATTTTGAGGTTATGAAATTCAAAATCAGTGTCATGATTAGCTCGGCAGAAAAATCTTCATTTCATTATAATACTGATATAGAAGTCCTACTATTATTTAATTTTCTACATTTTTAAAGAAAACTGATTAAAAATTATTAAAATGTCATGTCAATTCGATGAAGCTTTTGGAAACCTTAGCCACGTAAAAATCGAGCAACGAAAAAAAAATCCCTAACAGCCATATCCGGTTCGGAACCAGGGTGGAACTTGCTGGAACTTGGTCGTTTCTCGACAGTATCCCTTTAAGAGAATAAAAATTTGACTACCGTTACTCAAAATCTAGAAGTCCTAAAAAATTTCTGACGATGCCATTAAATTGACAGCTGTCAATAATATAAAAGCTCCAAGTGAAATTTAAATAGTGGAATATTTCTCTAATTTAACCGACTTCGTACCTCTTACCGTTGAGAAGATGCCAGTGGTGAGCAGTGAAAAAGGAACCACCCTGTATATACAGGGTGTCCCGTCTCAGAGTGCAAAAATTTCAGCCACAGATTCCTTGCATGAAAATAAAAGACCCGTATTTTTTTGTTTCGCTAGGTGGGCCCCCATTTCATCACTAGGGCTCCTCAAAAGTGAGCCCCAAAAATCGAAAATTAATTCCCACGTCTTAACCATTCAACCGATTTTGCTGAAATCTTCCACAAGACCATTACGAACAATGAAGATTTCAATAATGTAGCTGATGATGTCGTGGTGCCCACCACAGGCGCCCCCTGGGCCGCCCTCGGCATTTTCGGCCCATTATCTTTGTTAACGTAATTAAATTTCGTAATTAATTACACACCATCCGATGGTCGATTGAATTTAGAAACTACGCTACCTCTTGCACTTTTTCTGTAAAATGCACCATTTCCGAGTAAAATTAAGGAATGTGGAGCCATACACGCGCTTATTGGCAGACTTTTCAAGATAGCTATAGCGCAATTAATGTCAGGGCTTTGTTGAAGTTTTAAATTATTGTCAGTTTTTCACCACTGTGGCACTGTTTGTTTTTTTTTGTAAATATTATAATTGCAGCCAATTTTGCAAATTCGGAGTATACAGATATGCATTTAATTTATGGTGTATGGCTCCACATTTCTTAATTTTACTTGGAAATGGTGCATTTTACAGAAAAAGTGCAAGAGGTAGCGTAGTTTCTAAATTCAATGGAGCATCGGATGGTGTATAATTAAATAGGAAATTTAATTGCGTTAACAAAGATATTGGGCCGAAAATGTCGAGGGCGGCCCCGGGGGCGCCTATGGTGGGCACCACGAAATCATCAGCTACATTATTGAAATCTTCATCATTTGTAATGGTCTTGTGCAAAATTTCAGCAAAATCGGTTGAATGGTTAAAGGAGCCCTAGTGACGAAATGGGGGCCCATCTAGCGAAACAAAAAAATACGGGTCTTTTATTTTCATGCAAGGAATCTGTGGCTGAAATTTTTGCACTCTGAGACGGGACACCCTGTATAGGTATATTCTGGAAGGAAATTTAACGCTCTAAAACTTTCTTCCTGACGACTTTTCTGCAAAACCAAAGACTGAGGAATTTGAAGCAAAAGTTAATTTTGGCAATTGCCGTCTTTTGAGAGCGGATATCTCGAAAACGGTGCCTTTTTCCTTAATAATGTATAATAGCAGAGTTGTAGAAAAGTTTATAGGCTTTCATCTTCATACAAGGATTTTTTCGCCACGACGCACCATTTTCGAGTTATAAGCGAAAAAACAAAAAATTGACCTTTCCACCCCCCTCCCCCCTGAAGCGGACGGGGTAGGGGCGGGGACTTTTAGTATGATTACCTCGTAACTACCCCCAACACATTCCCAAAGAGAAAAATTCTCCCCCCTTCCATGTTCTCTACAACCCCTTCGTTGCCTGGACTAATACCTACTTACTAACTTTCTTACTTTCTTACCTCTTTAGCTGTATTAAGCAGACCCTGAATGACGTGTTTGACATGGGGGAATTTCTCTCCCACGCACAACAACCCCAAAGCCTTCGCAGCCTTCTCCCTCACTTTGGCGGTCAACTTGCCATCGTTGATGACATCCATGACATTGTTGACGATGTCGATTTTGGTCGTGGTATCATTGGCTGGCCGTTTGGCGTCAGGACTGCCGTCTTTGATCTCGCCATCTTGCAGGGGCAGGGGCACCGTTCTCCCCATCAACCCCAAACTGACGCAAGCACCCCCGATCAAAAGGGGGTTCTGATGTTTGACGAATCCGGCAACGGTGTTGACGCATTTCTTAAACAGTTCGCCGTTCGCGTCCTTCGAGTTCATCAGTTTCAGTTCCATGCAAGTGCCGATGGCCAAGATCGCACCGTGCTGAGATTCCAAATTCTTTGAAACGCCAGTCTGGCCAATTAGATAGTCTACGGCACCGTCGAAGTCTTTGACGTCGTCGACAGAGTTGAGCACGAGGCCGTACAAAACGGACGCGTACTCTCTGACTTCCTCTTTGGTGGAATTTAATTGGTCTCTGATCCATCGTGTGTGTTCGGAGACAACTGAACTCAACTGCGGGAGGCATCCCACGATCTCCACCATGCAACTGAAGGGTTCGATTGCTACAATTTTGGTTGGATTATAAATAGTTCAGCCGTCCAATCATATTAGACAAATGGATCAAGCACAAGATGCTTAAGTCTTGTTCACATCTACATAACGTGCACAACATAACAAACTTTAACAATCATCAACAATTGAGAGAAAAGTCAGAAGCTCTCATAAAGAATTGTTGACTATTGTTAAAGGCATACTGAAGAGAAAAAACGTCAAAAATTATTGTGAACAATAGGCTCGAAAGTAGTATCATTGAAAAGCTCATGATTTGCTTAACCGTAAGGGGGGAACATATTTGTGGCTTCGCTTACCTTTTTTAAGAAATACAATAAAATTGTGGCTCTTTGACAGCATTTTTGCCGGAAATGCCATTTTGTTTTAACGATTCTCTGTTTTATCGGCGAAACAAAAACCCTACAACTTTGCCGTGATTTGAATTACCGCGGGCCTCCGAGTGACAACTGTCACGTCATTTCGATCTGTCAACTGTCGTCGAAAGAAGAGAAGAGAACTGCTAGAACTGCTTTCGCTTTAATTTGTGGAAGTTTACAAAGATTTTCAAGCAAATAATCTCAAAGAAATGGGTCCTTACAAATTTGAACACGAGTACAACATATAGCAAGAAGAAGTGCTTCAAAGGAAACAAACAGAAACTGACACCAATTCCAGCCCCCAATAGATAAGTAAGTACTCGTTAAGTAATTTAAATTATAAACTGGGTGTAGTTGAGGCTCAAGTATGTTAATCCCCACTAATAATTAATCTGTTTCTTGTAGGAAAGCAACTACCAACCATTGTTGAAATCTGAAACCTGGCTCAAAAAAACTTGATAAAGTCATCATCAAATAAAATGTGGAGATATCTTGCTTACAGGGAGTATGTGTTTTGATTATTTCAAATCGATTTTGTTCAATAACTTTTAACTTTTAGATTAATAGTTGGGCGAAGCTGGAACGATATCAGAGAAGAGTTATTCCAACTTGTGTTGTCGAAAGCACTATCTCGAAGAAGATGGACAATATACTGATTTTAAATGTTAGAGGAGGCCTGTGATTATTATTATTGCTTAAGTACAGTGTTTTTTTAACTTTTAAATGAGCTTGTAACACATTTGCATGAACGTGGAACCAAATCGAGCTATTTTTCTGTAAGAATAAACATTTTAAACCCCTCAGTTACAATTTACTTTTTAATCTCTAGGTAACTTGTCGTATCCAACCACACTGGAGTCCACAACTCACTTTTTATAATCACAATTCTTTGCTTTTGTCTTTGGCTTCTCATATTTGTCGATCATGAATTTATTGTTTCCATCCTTTTTGTTATAAAATGTGGCATCAGTTAAGGAACTATTATTTACCAGACCCTGTTCAAGAATTATCTCACAAATGAAATAGGTCAGTAGAATTTTACCTCATTTTCGGACTCCTTTCTTTAACAGCTATTATTTTGAGGTTAAGAAATTCAAAATCAGTGTCATCATTAGTTCGGCAGAAGAATCTTCATTTCATTATAATACTGATATAAAAGTCCAACTATTGTTTAATTTTCTACATTTTTAAAGAAAACTGATTAAAAATTTTGGAAACTTTAGCCACGTAAAAATCGACCAACGAAAAAAAAATCCCTAACAGCCATATCCGGTTCGGAACCAGGGTGGAACTTGCTGGAACTTGGTCGTTTCTCGAGAGTATCCCTTTAAAGTTTGTTATTGTACCGTTCGTTTCATTCCAGGCGCCGTATAGGGAAATAACACGGGAAAAGTGTTTTTATTTTTTGTTTGCTCCTGAAACTGGTTCCGGCCAAATCTGAGTGATACGGTCAATGGGCCTCAATGTCCTCTACGCATGAAAAAAAAATGGCCCTGAAATGCCCCCTTGTTAAAACGGGAGGACCGGTTGAAAATTGGAATTTTAAATTTCGCGGGCGTCAATTCAGCGCTGTTTGACATCTCCGAAAACTAAACTAGAGATGGGAATACACCCATTGCATCAAAGAGCAAATTGTAAGACCGCATGCGCGGCGGGAATTTTGCCCCGCCCATTTCTATTTGAATCTCGTAGAAATGGGCGGGGCAAAATTCCCGCCGCGCATGCGGTCTTACAATTTGCTCTTTGATGCAATGGGTGTATAGCGGTTATTTGTCAGGAGCGCGAAATTCGCGACCGCTCCAAGAAAATACCGCTCCAAAATAACTGTTACTTTGGAACGTTCGTTCCTGGCAGAGGAGGCCGCTCGTGCCGCGCGCGCGCGCGCGCGCTCCTAAATGCCAGTAGTGGCTGGCACTGGCAACTGACAGTGGTATTAGTTACATAAGTAGCTGTGCTTGCCCTCTTCGCGACCGCGATCCGCTGGTCGCTGGATCTGCTACTGCTACTGCTACCATAGATACTGCTACTCTGAGTCTTGCTGTTCAGTTCCAGTTCCGCGAACCGGCTGCTAACCGGTCGTCGCCGCAAAGCTGGAGCTACTCCTACACCACCACACACCGATCAGCGAATCGCTAACGCGCCAAGCGGATCTGGGATCTGTGATCTGTCATAAATAATCCATATTCCATACCGTTCCAGTGGAACACGTTACTCTACACTTTAGTAACGCGACGGAGCGCTCCATAGAAATACCGCGACAAAATAACAGTTCCTGAAATACCGACCCATGCCCTAAACTAAACTTCCAGTGGCGGCTTTCACAATTTTTTGAGTTTTCGCTAACGTCATTTAGTTACTTTTTTGGAATTTCTACAAATTATTGAGTGAATTCTAAGACGAAATAAACCGGCGCATTTTTGCAATAGTCCCAGAGAGTCTTGGTGTCAGAAACTTTACTAAAGAAAAGACACTATGAAGGTAACCTCACAAAAATTTTGTCTTTGTTCGCTACAACCAGGCCGCATTTATTAAAATTTAAATTCTCCAGGTAAGTCTCTGTTTATAGTTAAAACTGTCTTAATCGTTGTTTTGCTTCAGTTATGAATATTTTCACTGGAATATCACAGACTACGAGAAGGGTTGGTTGAATGAGGAAATGGCCAATATTCAGTTACCATGAACCTGGTACCAAATTCTGTTAAAGAATAACAATATGGAGAGCCACTAAAGGCTACGTAGCACAGAAGGTAAGGCGAAGGTCTTGCTTAAAAGTTGGTGTGTCGATAGACCTTACGAGTCACAGCGAAGACAAGGATGGTTCTGATATTTAGGGTGGATACGCCTTACCAAGCACCTGTAAGGCTGATGGAAAAGGCACCTGCAGTCTCCACTCCAAGGCCTGGAAGCTGGTGGTGATGGCCTTGCCTAGACTAGTGGCTTCGGCTGTGCCGAGGAATCTGTTGCAGGAGTTACCATGCCCTGCTTGTCCCCTGGGACAAGATGTGCCTTTGCCCCAACAGTTATTTAACCGCGGAGTGCGTGTTTGGAGTGTGGACGAAGATATGTAACTGGCTTGCCAAATTTTAATTGTTTTATTCTAAAAATGTTAATAATTAATAAAATAGCATACCTAGGTCTTATGGGCCTTATTTTCTAGATATTTTAGTTGATAATTCACAATTTAATGTTGAAATTTTGAATAAATTCTTGAATAATCAAATTAGGGAATTTATGACCGCTATATGCTGTACCGACTGCTCATATAAATGAAACAATATAACTTAGATAATTATTGTCACTACAATATCTCTTGAAGATAAACACATCAAAAATATAAGCAGCAAAAATTTTATTATTTACTTACTATTTATTTTATTTGTTATTAGACTGGACTGTAAGGTGAGAAAGTAATAAAGTTCCTCGCGAGGATTCAATTTACAAAACAAATATAGCAAAACATAATTAAGGGGACGGTGGTAGGTTGCAAAATGTTCATGAATATTGGCCATTTCCTCATTCGACCAACCCTTCTCGTAGTCTGTGCTTCCAGTGAAAATATTCATAACTGAAGCAAAACAACGATTAAGACAGATTTAACTATAAACAGAGACTTGCCTCTGGAACCAAAGACAAAATTTTTGTGAGGTTACCCTCATAGTGTCTTTTCTTTAGTAAAGTTTCTGACACCAAGACTCTCTGGGACTATTGCAAAAATGCGCCGGTTTATTTCGTCTCAGAATTCACTCAATAATTTGTAGAAATTCCAAAAAAGTAAGTAAATGACGTTAGCGAAAACTCAAGAAATTGTGAAAGCCGCCCCTGGAAGTTTACTTTTCGGAGATGTCAAACAGCGCTGAATTGACGCCCGCGAAATTTAAAATTCCAATTTTCAACCGGTCCTCCCGTTTTAACAAGGGGGCATTTCAGGGCCATTTTTTTTTTCATGCGTAGAGGACATTGAGGCCCATTGACCGTATCACTCAGATTTGGCCGGAACCAGTTTCAGGAGCAAACAAAAAATAAAAACACTTTTCCCGTGTTATTTCCCTATACGGCGCCTGGAATGAAACGAACGGTATTATGCATGTTATGTGGATATGAACAAAGCTTTAATCTCGAATCAATGTTGTCATTTTCTACTTATCCTGACAGTTGCTGAAACGTCACATTTTATCCTTTGAGGTAGAAGTAAATTATTATTTCCCTTGGGACAGAAATGCGTATTTCTCTCCCGCAGATTTAACAATCTAGTAGTCACTCTTATTTTATTACCAAGGCAACGCTAAAATCCGTAACTGTTCCCCCTTATACAGAGTGTTTCAATGAAAAGTATCCACCCCAAATATTTCGTAAACCAAATAAAATATGAAACTTCGCTCGGACAGGTCGATTTTTATTCTCCCTAACTCCCACCTACCCTCACTTCAAAATTTTAAATGTGGTACATCATTTGAAAGCTAATTTCATTGCCAATCTAACGTTGCAACAATTTTTGATATTTATTCAACTCTAGCGCCCTCTATGTTCAAATTTTAAATTACATTAGGGCCCTATGTGATACATCATTTGAAAGGGTTTGAAATTCTCTGTAAACTGATGCAAGAATTTTTGAAATCCACCCGCTCGTTCAAAAGTTACATTGAAAGACATGAGCTGGTTCTGGGCCTAGGAATCCTTCAAGATTAGGCTGTAATTTTTGAACGAATGGATAGATTTAAAAAATTCTTGCATTAGTTTATAGATAATTTCAATCCCTTTCAAATGATGTATCACAAAGGGCCCTAATGTAATTTAAATTTTGACCAAAGAGGGCGCTAGAGTTGAACAAATATAAGAAATTGTTACAGCGTTAGATTGGCAATGAAATTAGCTTTCAAATGATCTATCACAAGTGGGGGGTTGCCATTTAAAATTTTGAAATGAGGGTAAGTGGGGTTAAGGGGTGAATTTTGAAATTTCGCCAAGCATGGATTTAAGTGTACCCCTCCAAATAAAAATCAACCGGTTCGAGCGAATTTTCATATTTTATTTGGTTTACGAAATATTTGGAGTGGATACTTTTCATTGGACCACCCTGTATTATGCATGTTATGTGGATATGAACAAGGCTTTAATCTTAAATTAATACAGGATAAAAATGATAGTTTTTTTTCTATAAACTATATGAAATGTTGACATGTTCTATCTCCTGACCGTTGCTGACACGTCACATTTCACACTTTGAAGTTGAAGCAAATTATTTTATCCCTTGGGGTAGAAATGCGTATTTCTCCCCCGCAAGTTTTGACAATCTAGTATAGTCACTCTTATTTTATCACAAAGGCAACGCTAAAATCTGTAACTTTTCCCCCTTATATAATAATAAATTAAAAAATAAGTCTTTTTATATAACCTAAATGAAGTATTGAGATTTTCTACCTCCTGAAATAGAACTGCTAAACCATGGCAGAACCTGCTATATCTACAAATTAATTAAATTTTTAAATCAAATTTTGAAGCCATTTTTCTCAACGTTTTCAAATGGAACACCCTGTATATTTTTAGCTAGCGTAATGTAGAATTCATAAAGGAACGTTTTTTGTCCTACAAACATATTGGTTATTTTCATCCGTTTTCGAGTTATTCGCAAATATTACAAATTTTCTTGCTAGCAGACAATTGTTAAGTACTTACAAAAAAAATTTTCAAAATGTTCTCTATTTTGGTTCATGAACCATTTAATTGGTTCTTGAAAAGACATTTCTATTACCTTTAACATTTAGTATAAAAATAATTTGCCTACTCCTACAAACAAAAATACCAAAATTTCAAATGAAGCTGTTAAGGAAGGGCAGTGGAAATGTTTTCGTGAACAAATTAAATTATTCATAGTACTATTCAGTATTAGCCTGAGTGTTATGTTGCAATTCCGAATAACTCGAAAACGGATGAAAATAACCAACATGTTTGTATAACAAAAAATATTCGCTTATAAATTCTACATTACACTAGCTAAAAATATACAGGGTGTTCCATTTGAAAAAGTTGAGAAAAACAGCTTCAATATTCTCAAATTTTGAACATTAATTTTGAACACCCTGTACATAGGGTGACAATTAAAATTGAATCAGAGCTTTCTTCGAGTCTCTACAACAAGGTCCTCGTCTTATTTTCTTATAAAAACTGTACCTACGTAAATGGGGAATTTTTAAGCAGAATGATGTAAACTCCAATTTTTTTGCAAATATTTTTTTACTCCCAAACCAGCGGTTCAAAAGCCGCAATATTTTAGGGACGAATAAAGGCTCCTAAGGGAGTTGCGAATATGCTAAAATATACCGGGCATTCCATTTAAAAAAAGACTACTTTTCCTCCTCAAAATTTTTCGGACCAAATTCCTAACTCGGATGGTTTAGGCGCTATGGAAGCCCGACGCACTGTTGCAGGACCCTGTATAATAAATAACTTTTTATACCTATAACCTAAATGAAATGTTGAGATTTTCTACCTCATGACAGTTGCTAAAACGTCACATTTTACACTTTGAAGTTGAAGCAAATTATTTTATCACTTGGGCCTTGGGGTAGAAATGCGCATTTCTCCCCCGCAGATTTGACAATCTAGTAGTCACTTTTATTTTGTCACCAAGGCAACGGTTCTGAAATGGATCTGCTAAATCATGGCAGAACCTGCTATATTTCTACAAATTAATTATATTTTTAATGTTGCACAGCGGTTATAGAAAAAGATTGTATTATACAAGGGGGAGAAGTCTTTTTTAGCGTTCACACTTCACACTAAAATCTATAACTTCTCCCCCTTATACAGGGTGTCCGAAAATAACGATGAAATATTTCGGGGAGTGATTTTGCAGCTCAAAATATGAAAAAAAGTTCCTATAAATATGTGTCCGGAAATCCCTCCTAAGGGGAAATTTTATCGAAGGAGATGAAATTTAGGGACTGAAACTCGAATTTTTACTGAATATTATAGGGTTGCAATTAATACAATTCGCGAAAAACCACCCTTAATGGTGCTACAGCCCTCAACTCACAGAAACACGTTATAAAACATAACAAACCATAATTTTAAGAAATTACGGTAGAATTAAGGTAGTTTACAATGACAATCTAGAAGTTTAAACAATTTTTTTCCAAAATGTTTAACAAGGGGTTAAACGTTAAGGGCTATAACTGAAAATTTCGCGGATTCTTGTGGTTTTTCAGTAATTGAAAATCATTTTCATAATTTTTCACCCCTCTAAAATTTTTCAACACCTTTACGGAATATTGGAATCCTCAAAAGACAGGCAGATCGCTTATTTTCCGTGTTATTTTCACCAGTTTACGCAACTACAGTTAATTTATACCCCTCTTGACTTTTCATCCTGCGCAAATTGATTTTCCAGTTTGCGAAATTTTGTCTTTTTCCATACTATCTGACATCTACGAAGGCGTAGAGGGGCCACAACTAAGTTTTTAAAATTTTCAGAAAAATAAACTTTCTTGCAATAGCAAATTGCCACTTATAAGTGACAATTCTCTTTTGCAGGTGACAATTGACACTTGTAGCTACCCCAGCAGCACCAAATATGGGGCCAACGTAGAGCCTACATTGGGCCAATATATTAATCGTGGCCCAATATTTCAGACTTTTAGCCAATATTGTCTGTGCATTGGTGGAAAAATGTTTGCCAATATATACAGGGTGAGTCAACAAGGCGACGGCAGTCCATAACTTCTGAACCCTTCCAGATAGGAAATCAATTCAAACGCCATTATGTACAACACCGCCAATTCTACATACTAAAAATACTTTCAACTATACAGGGTGTCCCAAAACACTTGCAACGCATGGCAACTTGATTTTTTTTAATGGAACACCATCATTTTGATGCCATATTCTGGATCATCTGTAACATAGCTTTACATCGACATAAGACATTTGATGTTTTAAAGCTCTGTTCTAAAGTAATTAATTCTTTTTGAAAAATTTCGATCATTGCGGGTGCTTCTTAAAAAAATTCCTGAGAACTCAATTTTGTATCTAGAGGGCTGAGATTCGGTACGAATATGAAGGAAGGTCTACTCTATCTATCTAACATGATAACTATCATTACCACTATACAGGGTGTTAAAAATTCTGTGTCAAGTTTGGAAAATTTCAAATATGCAAAACTCCATTTTTTCAAATGGCACCCCCTGTTATTATTGTGCCATGGGGTTCGGCTGTTGGATTACTTTATTTTTTATTAAGTATATCCTATACCTAAAGTCAATACTTCAAAAGATATTCTTTGTCTTATTTATTTTATTGAAGATTATTACGATCTCAATTAAAGAATGCCAGGGACTGTATGACAGTTACGACTAACATTGTTTATTTACATGGTTACCAGACAGTTTGTCACATTTATTGACATACACAATGAATTTCAACCATAAGCGGTAAACCATGTCAATGATTTCTTCCTGGTTGTGTATGTCAATAAATCTGACAAACTGTCTGGTAACTATGTAAATAAACAATGTTAATCATAACTGTCATACCGTCCATGGCAATCTTTAATTGAGATCGTAATAATCTTCAATAAAATAAATAAGACAAAGAATATCTTTTGAAGTATTGACTCACCCTGTATAATCCCTGTTTGACCAATGTAGGACCCATAGTATCTTTGCATGTTGAAATCATAAACATGCCCCCAATATGGGTAGAATGTGGTAGAATATTATTTCATAAATAGTAATTAACGCACTAATTTAATTACTCAGAAAATGAATAGGTACCATAATACATGCACATGAAAATTACCGAATGCAATACATATTATATATTTATTAAAATTTTATTTGATAATAAAGATGAATTACGGATATGGGGATCGGGAGGTTAGAAGCAGGATGCAGTTTATTAATAAAATTTGTTCGATACCTATGTACAATAAATATTTGATTTCATTATACCTAAATTATAAAATATTTGTTAGGGCCTGCATTGGCCATTCTTGGACGATGCACGCAGCCTGGTCACAGCTGTGTGCGCAGTCGCAGTCGCAGAAGGTGTACGTGACCTCCTGCCTATTCGGACACCATAGTCCAGTTCAGACAGGAAAAAATTGCGCTAACCTAAAAGCCGGGGGGTGCATTAAGTGCATTTGTCTGGTTTTAGTGCTTGTGGTGTTGAATCTTTTGTGGGGTAAGTAATGGTGGGTTTATGCTCATTTAACACCTAACATTTAACATTTATAATTTACCATTTAAGATTTAATCAAAATCTGCGACGTTTATGTTGAAAATTAAAATGTTAAATGTAACCAATCACAAGACCTTTTGACATCACAAGGTTCAACGTTACTCTTTATGTTTTTTAAAATTGTATAAGGTTGGGGAGGATAATAAAAAATGTCCTACCACTGGGAATTGCCATTATGCAAGAAATGGATTTCCAGGCATTTTGTTTCTATTCTTTGTTTTTGAAGCTAGCCGAATCTTTCTTCCATAATTGTGGGAACTGCCGAACTAACCCAATTAATTAATTGTTCATCATCCCACTCAGTGTCCATTATTATAAAATAATAATAATAATAATAATAATAATAAATAATAAAAACTATCATATTAGTGTAGTGGTTGTTTATATACCACCTGCCCTGGCTATGTGTGACTATTATTCTGTATTTGACTATTTAGAGTCTTCTGTTGATTGGTCTGCATCTGTTATTGTATGTGGTGACTTCAACATCCCTGAGCTGGTTGACTGTTCTTCTGGATGTACCGTATCGAACATAATTAATACTTATTTGAATTTCATTAACTTAAATAACCTGACTCAGTATAACCATGTTCTTAACGGTAACCATCGTATCCTTGATGTAGCCCTCTCCACGAGTGACGTGCATCTGAACGTAAGCAAACATGAACTAGCTTTGGTTATGGAGGATTCACATCATCCTTGTTTGTCAATTTTGGTGCATTGTGAGAACATAGTGGAAACGCCATTTGCATGTGCCGTTGGTGACAGTAAATTCAACTTCTTTAAGGCAGATCTCCAACAGTTATACTCTGCGATGTCGGCCATCGACTGGTCCTCCTTTCGGCATATTCAAGATACTGAGCTGGCTTGTGAAACTTTCTACAGGACCATCCACAATGAGTTTAATAAGTATGTGCCCACTTTTAATTCAACAGGTTGTCGGCGATATTATCCAGCTTGGTTCACCAGACCTATTATCGACAAGATAAAGTTGAAGGGAAAACATTGGAATGCCTATAGAAAAACGAAGTCCACATACCACATGGATATGTTAAAAAAGTTACGAACTCAAATTAGGAATGACATCCGTGCTGAATATAAGTTGTTTATATGTAAAACCGAACAGTCCTTTCTGGTCCTTTCTGAATAAAAAACGGAAATCAACCGATATACCTGGTCGAATGACATGTGACGATCTAACATTTACCAACCAACTGGATATTGTTAATGCATTCGCTGACAACTTTATTAATAACTTTAACTGTGATAAGTGTAACCATATTTGTGATGCTGCTTGCTGTAATGTTAACTCTACGCCTTGCTCCTACTGTGATAATTACTGCTGTGAGTCTCTCAATGTTAACTTGGTCTGTGATACATATGATTGTGACCCTCTATGTTCATTTTCCATAACTGAGGCTGATATTTTGTGTGCGGGTAAATCCATTAAGGCTAACTTGACATCTGGGCCTGATAATATTCCTGCATTTTTAGTTTCTGACTGTTTGAGTGTGTTTCTGGAGCCTTTGTGTCACTTATTTAATTTAATTGTAAAAACCTCGGTGTATCCAAGTTCATGGAAGACATCCCGAGTGATTCCTGTCTTTAAGTCTGGTGATAGGAGTGACATAAAGAATTACAGACCTATTGCAATATCATCTAATTTTCCTAAACTCTTAGAGTGCGTCGTAGCAAAAGTTTTATATTCTCATGTAGTATCAAAGTTGGCACCAGAACAGCATGGTTTTATAAGGGGTAAATCCACTCTAACCAACCTCAGTGAATTCACTCAGTTCGTCTCGGAGGCCTTGGACAATCGGCTCCAGGTAGACGTACTCTACACCGATCTGTCTAAAGCATTTGACAGAGTGCACCAGTGCATACTACTAGACAAGCTCAGTAACTTTGGTCTCAGTGATAAACTGGTTATGTTATTCAAGTCGCTGTTAAGTGGTAGAGAACAGTATGTTGAATTTGCTGGTTTTAGATCTCACGCCTATTGTGTAGCCAGTGGTGTCGTTCAGGGTTCTAATCTTGGTCCATTGTTGTTTAATATGTATTATAATGATGTCTGTAACTATATTAAGGACTGTAAAGTGTTTATTTATGCTGATGATCTTAAAATTGCAAAGATTGTTAACAATATTGGTGATTGTCTCGAACTTCAGAATGGCCTAGACATGTTGGCCTCTTGGTGTGTGGATAACGTGCTTAGCCTAAACGCAACGAAATGTAAAAAAATTGTGTTTACTAGAAAAGTGTCAACTATTGATTTCTCTTATAATTTATATGGGTATCCCCTTGCTAGCTGTGATCAAATTGTGGATTTGGGTATTGTTATGGTCTCTAGGTTAACGTTCATTCCTCATATCTTGAAGTTAGCTTGTGATGCAATGAAAACCTTAGGATTTATTTGGCGTAATACTAAAGAATTTACAAATGTAGACTGTATCAGATTGTTATTCTATGCTCTAATTAGGTCGAAACTGGAATACTGTTGTGTTATTTGGATGCCATATCAGAAACTTTATATTGAAATGTTGGAGAGTGTTATGAGAAAATATTGTAAATATCTGTACGTCAAAATGTTTGGTTGTTTTCCTGAGAGACACTGTGACCAGAAAGCCTTACTTAGTATGGTATGTGAATGTTCCCTTATAGCTAGACGTAATGCAGCATGTTTGATTTTTGTTCAGAAGGTTCTTCATGGTGTTGTTACTTGTCAACCGCTACTGGATGCAATTAGTCTTTCAGTTCCAAGGATAAATAGCAGGAATCCAGTTACATTTTCTTATGCGATACCAAAAACATATCACCATTTTAATAGCCCTTTACTCTATTGTTTTCGTTTGTATAATTCTCTTTGTCAAGCAGAACGTGATATTGATATCTTTTATCACAATTTTTCACAGTCTTCAGTCAAAAAGAAATTAATTCAGTTTTATGAAAATGTTGCTTAATATAAATTTGATCACATTCGTTTGCTATGTATCTTTTTCTTTGTCTTATTTATTCTTCTATTACTGTATTTATTGTATGTTGCTACTCTTACTTTGTCCACCATAGACAATTATGTCTGTTGGAATAAATGTATTTATTATTATTATTATTATTATTATTGTTGTATCGTACACTGTACACTCACCACTCACGAAAAATGAAAAATAAGGAAAAACAAACAATGGGAAAACAAATTCAAATCAAAAACCCTTAGAAGTGCAACCAACCATGAAAATTTCCACCAACTACCAACAGCGTTTCCAAAATCACCAATTTCACGCAAGCGCACATGTCATTACACCTAAAATTTAAGATTTTAGATTTAAGAAAGTTCAAGTTAACGATCTTTCAAGGCCATCCCCTAAATGTTAAATACGGTAAATCTTAAATGTTAAGTCTTAAATCATGCGTAAACTTGCAATGAGTACTTCTATGTAATAACCTCACTTTTAACTACATAAATCTTAAGTGGTAAATGTTGAATGTTAAATGTTAAGTGAGCATAAACCCACCATTACTCTTAAATAACGATGTTTTAAGCCAGACAGCATGTAATTTTGTTGGGTTAGAGTTGTGCCAGTTATCAGCTATTTAAAGGCTATTTTGCCATTCACTGCTTTAAATATTGTGAAGCTGCTTTATTAGGACATCTAATTACTGTATGTACATAAAAGTACATGCCATTTACGTACTTTTTGATTACTCTTTTATATACAGGGTGATTTTGAACGGGTTCGTTGGAAACTGTTGACTTCCTAACAGATGACATGATGAGGATCTTCGAATTTGGTATGCGACCATAATCGATCATGACGAATCGAAGTCAAATATTTTCAAGATGGCGGCAGAAAAGATGAATACATTGGTAACGATGAGATATTGTTTCGCAAAATTCTTCAATAATGTGTTTTCAGGTGAATCATCTTTACCTTTGTGGAGATGACACTGTCCATAAGGCTGTCTTTTACCAAATGAGAAAAACCTTGCAGAAAAGTGTCATCATTGTATTCCGGGCAAGGTAAAAAAAGTGGGAAGTTGCCATTCAAAAATTTGCGATGCCGTGGGGCCATACTACGTAAGTTGATTTTTTGCAAATCTACTTGACAGTTGCTGATTTTTCGTTCTAGGTGCCGTTAGAAAGAGGTGCCCGGAGGCTACAGAGGTCGAGGTGCAACGATCAATTTCCCTGTACTTACCTGGCGGGATCTAAAGACCGTGAAGGAGGAATGGGGGAGCGATAAAAATCAAATATTTGTAATGTTTTTTTATACAAATTAATAATAGTAATTAGTAATATATTTCTAATGATTTCTTATTACATTACATAAAAGAAATATTGGCTAATGATTATTAAACAATGTTTTCCCTATAAAACAAATGCATGTTGGGCCAATATTCCTTTAAATATAGGGCCGTTAAAAAAAAATCTGACGTTTGCATGTTGCCCCAATATTTGAGAAATATGTTGGGCCAATAAAAGTGTGCTGCTGGGGTAGCCATACTTCATTAATTGAAACAGACCAACGGCGTACGCCGAAGGGGGTTAGGGGGGTTACGACTTCTGTGATTCCAGACTTTTTTTTCAGTTTTTTTTAACAAAAGAAGCTTTTTTATGTAATTTTAGTCAGGAAACCATATTCCGGTGAGAAATTGTCAAAGAAATAACACGTAAAAAAATTTGGGTGGGGAAGGCTGATGCCCACCTATTTTTCACGTCGCTGGTTGAATTTGCTTTTGGTATATACCATAATCCGACGGCCCTTACTGATGTCAAATAATGTGAAAAACTCGTCGCTGTATCTTAAGGGGTTCCCCATTTATTCAATAAAAACCGAATTTTGGGCGCCCCCTTCAGAGGCCGTAGCTCCCTTAGGAGCGATTTCCGGACACATGTTTATACGAACTTTTTTTCATATTTTCAGCTGCAGAATCACTCCCCGAAATATTTCATCGTAATTTCCGGACACCCTGTATAATAAATTATAAATAAATACAGGGTCCTGCAACAGTGCGTGTGCGTTCCATAGCGCCTGAACCATTTCAGTTAGAAATTTCGTTCAAGTGCATACTTAAACTATAAATGAAGGCGCATTTCAGGACAATATTTTAAAATGTACAGGGTTGCATAAAAATTTTTGACAGGTCGAAGTTGACTTTTTTAAATGGAATGCCCGGTACATTTTAGCATACTTACACCCCCTTTAGGAGCAATTGTTCATCCCTAAAATATTACGGCTTTTGAGTATTTGGTTTGACAACAAAAAAATATTTTCAAAAAAATTGGAGTTTCCACCACTACTTAGAAATTCCCCATTTACACGGGTGCACGCTTATTTTCTACTTTTTAATTCTGTAACAAGACTTTTTTAACATTTAGCCTTTTTGACACATCTGCGGAGGCACTACTACTAGGTGCAGATTGATAAAATCAAAACACATCGCACTGATATACATCTTCCGGGGGCTTTTGTCTAATAATATGACTGGACCTCTATTATCTACTAAAATGATCTGTTTTTAACTTACAAGGATTTGCGAGCAACAACTGCAGAACCAAAGAACTGTAGCGCTGTAGAGCATTATCCGGCAAGTTCGCAAAATCCACGTAAATATCCCTCAAATATTTCCCGATGATCGGACTGTACTCGCAGGGATGATTCAAAATATCCCTGGTCAGGGGGACGTCAAGAGGTCTTAGCAGGCAAAGCCTCAGGTAAATTAAAATCTGAAACGCAAAATCCTGCAGGAAGAAAGATATATTTTCAGACATACCTCAACGAACGGTTTTAAGCCGAAGGGGAGTATGTGATTGTTGATCGACAATCTTTTGTTGGGATCTTTCAGTAACGACTCCGACTCGTGGTAGATGTAGTTGGCGAGATCTGCGAATTGGGGAGTCGTTATTTTTTCGCCTTTTGACAGATCGATGTCGTTTTTTCTGGATGTCCCGTAAAGGGCTTTAAAAGCCTCGGCTGATACGTCATCTTTGCTGTAAAGAAAAGTTTACAGAATGTGCATCGATGTCCGTTTCATTACTGTTTCTCAGCAATTTGATTGGTCAATATTCAAACGAACCAATCAAACTGCTGAGATTAATTGAGGCTGCTCAGACAAATGTGTAAAAGGAAAGCATTTTGTAACGGAAACAAGTGACAGAACTGTCATCTATTTGTCATCTGTGTTCTTACACCAAGAAATTGTACAGAAAGGTGAGATCGCTAGAACATACGTCATCAATTTTTTTAAATTGCTTTTTGAGTGGAATACTTGATAAAATCTAACAGAAACGATGGATCAGGAGCAATATTTTCAAAATATTTCCAACGTTCGAATTGTGTTCGGTTCCCATCAATTTTTTGAGGGTATACTACCGGCAAGCCAATGTGTGGCGGGCCTTTTCTAGAATCTGAAAACGGGCTTGAAATTTATATTTTTTATATACCTCCTAATTAAATATGTATCGGATCGGGTATTATCGTGCAGAGGGTAGACAAGAAGTGTCCAAGTCGTGCATAGTACTCGGCTTGACGTCAGATTTTACATGAAAAAAAACATTCAGCAAGTTTTACGAAATGCCACAGAGAATATCTAAGTTTTAATTTTATTGAGAGTATACGCTGTATGTCCAGTATATGGCGTATATGGAGTATACCCTATGGGAACACCTCTGACTATACAACGAATAACACATACTGTTGGAAACAGGTAATCTTCACTACCCGTGAGCTCCGTTTCCCAAATATAAGAGATTCTTAGATATTTATTTGTTTATTTTAAAAAGGACTGTCAAAAATATATTCTCTCTCAAAAAACTCTGTCAAATCTAACAACCGTAACACCAGTACATACTCCCACCTAATTTGGTGCAAAGTACATGACCAAATTACTCCTCTGATTTAAAGAATCTCCGATGGCAGTCCATTATTCATTGAAACCTGATGGCTTCTCTTCAAAGCTTGTGGTTCTTCCAACCTAGTGCCTCCAGCTTCCAATTTATACAAACGTTGTACTGGCCTTAGATATCTCCCTCCATCGGAGGTGCGTACCCACGCTATGCGAACTACTCCATCACGGCCAACAACCAATTCTTCAATTATCCCCATCGGCCAATCAATTCGTTTTTTCAAGTCATTTCCGATTAAGACGACTTCTCCAATTTTGCAATCCTCACATTTCATTTCTTTATTCCGTTGAATAAGAACCCCTAAGTATTCGCTTCTAAATCGCGCTCTCAACTCCTTCCTCAATTGAACCATTCCACAATAAGCTTTCTTTAACTGTTCACCATCAATGCAATTCAATTCCGGCAAATGAGTTTCAGTATTCTGTTGTAGAAATTTAGAAGGGGTCAATGGAATAAGGGTTTTCAGCATAAAAGGATGGAAGATGTGCCATGTCAGACCCCCTATGCGCCGCCATAAACAGTATACCATCTGCGCATAGTGCGCTGCCGCTTGATTGGCTTGACGTCACAATTAGAAAAGGACCCTCTTATACTAAAAACCCTTATTAAATCCGTCGTATCTTCCGTCACGTATGTTAAAGGTCGATCGTTCATGATTGCTTCCGCTTCACATAGACAAGTCTCCATCTGAACATAATTGAGTTTTCCATGTCCCAACATTCTTTTCAGGATATCCTTCAGAATTCGCACCAAACGTTCGTAAAAACCGCCCCACCAAGCGGCTAACGGAGGATTAAATTTCCAATTAATCTGTCTCTGTTGAGTTTTCAATTCGACCTCCTTCCAATCAATGCTTGTGAATAAATTTTCGGCACCAACAAAATTTGTTCCATTGTCACTGTAGACAACCCTCGGCCTTCCACGGCGACTAACAAACCTCGAAAACGCTAGCAAGAAATCCTCTGTACTCAAAGTTTTGACTAACTCCAAATGGACCCCACGATATACAGCACAAGTAAACAAAACGATCCAGATTTTTGTATTACCTTTTAAAAACAACGGCCCAGCAAGGTCAACTCCAATAATTTCAAAAGCGTAGGCGTCCATAACTCGATCTTCCGGTAACGAAGTTTCTGGTGTCTCGATATGTTTTGAGCTAAATCTTCTACAAATTACACAGGAATTCACAATTTTCCTGACAGCTCTGCGACCTTGAAGAATCCAATACTTTTCACGCAGTTTACTCAACAAAAATTGTGTCCCTGCATGTCCATACGTCTCATGATAGTATCTTATAAGCTGGTCCACTGATGGGTGCTTATTCGGCAGCAATATTGGAAACTTAAAATCAAGTTCATCTTTCCGATTTGTAAGTTTGGTTTTCACACGAATAAGTCCATCTTCACACATCGTACCAATATCCCTCACCTTCAGAATCTCAGAATTCTGAACAAGTTTCCACATCTTCAATTCAGAACCTTGGACCTCTTCCATCAATAACATTCCTGTTGTTGGACTTCTCCTCTTCAAACATTTTGCAAGAAATCCACGGTAAAGTAACGGAATATCGACCATCGTCTTTTCTCTTCAGAGTCTCTCTAAACATATTTTTCGCAATTTCATTTTCTTCTCCCTTACTCATCATTTCAGATGGATCCTTGATTCCAATGGTTTCTAAATTCCATAAATCTGACAATGATAAGGCATTAAAACACATTAAAGTGGCCTCTTTACTGCAAGATTCTTCACGCTTAGACAGCTCTCCCGTCAAAGTCCAACCCAATTTAGTCTCAATTGCAAATAGTCCGCTTTTTAGTTTAAACATGTTTCCAGATAGCAATTTTGCATAACTATCTGCTCCAATTAATACTTCCACTTCTGGTCGTTCAGTCCCAATGTCAGAAATCCACACTCTTTTCTTACATAGCTCCTTCAACCAAGGCCCTTTTCTTATTCTTGGAATTGGGCTACAAATCTTCTCGTAATCCATTACTTCTAGAGAAATGCCAAAATTTCCATTCATGCTTTCTAATTCAACATCATACGTCTTGTGAGATCTGGAATCTACACCTCCTCCAAACAATTCATGAATGATTTTAACTTCGGAATTTGCTATAAGTCCGAGTTCTTGAGCTGTTGATTTTAATATGTATGATCGATGAGATCCATTGTCCATCAAAGCTCGAACAATCTTGCATTTTTTTCCGTTGATTTTAACCATAATGCTTTGTAATATTACTTCATTAGAGCGATTTAATCCCGTTAAAACCGTCTCTGCTGCAACTGTCTCTGATTCCGGTTTCCTAGAATTTTCATCACGATTCTTGCACATGACAGCATAATGGTTTCCTTTACAGTTCACACATTGGATCCTTGATCGACAGAACCTAGAACTGTGTCCAGGTTTCAGGCAGGTAAAACAACATCTCTTTATTTTCAATTTATCCCACCTCTCTTCGTCACTCAATTCCTTGGCAGTAAAGCAGTCTGGACTTGAATGGCCTTTTCCATCACAGAAGGCACATGCAAGAGGAACTTTTCCAGAATAAAGAGCGGCTGCCGTAATTACTGATGTCTCGTCCGTCTCGTAATGTTTCGCCTTTGGTTTCTTATTAGATTCGCCTTCTCCACCAAATCCAGTTCGAACAAAATCTAAACGCTGGGAAGCTTTTACTTCCATTTCCAAAAATTTCATCAGATTCTTCAACCGATCTGTTATAGGTTCTTCTCTTCCATAACCCGATAAAGAATTCCGCTGCCAAACAACAATAACATCTTCTGGTAGACTAGATTCTACCAGAGGATACAAAAATGGCCCACTATCTTCAATCTTAATACCCAAGGATTCCAACGCTCGTAAATTGGATTCCAATTCATCATAATGGAAACACTGGACAACTTCGGTGGAAAAATGCACTATCACTAGAAACACCCCACTACACCGAAACACTTGATTTACACTGCTGACGCGTTTCGAACACAATGTGCTCATTATCAAAGCCGAAGCTAAAACAACCTGCCTGTCTAGAAACTGAAATATTTATAGGCCCACCCGCGTAGCTCCGCCCCTCGCCTGATCTCGGTAGACCAATCACAGGTCGAGAAATGGTCACGTAAGGGTGAACACGTATAAATACAACAAGTCCTACTTAAAGTAGCGTAAACAAAGATGAATATGCGATCGGGCCTGTATCAGCGTTCATAAGCCTATCTCTAGACTTATGAATTACGATACTCTCCCAAGCGTCGAGCATCTGCATCTTGTTAACGCTACAAACTAACTTAATATTATCACTTATTCTATGGTCATTGTGTAAAGCATGTAGGGCAACACTGGATTTCTCAGTTCTGCCATATTTAAGGTGGGCTAAGTGCTCCTTAAATCTGGTGCTGATAGACCTTCGTGTTTGACCTACATACTTTAGATCACAATTTTGACAATTGATTTCGTATATACCAGATTTTTCGCTATTCCCTACTTTATCTTTCGGGTTGCCTAAAAGGTTTTTCAGTTTGTTTTCTGATCTGAAAACTGTCCTTAAATTTTGATGGGCAAAAAACCTTGTCAAACCTCTTGTCAACTGAGGTTCAAAAGGTAGTGCGACAAATTTTAAGTCCTGTTTTTGTTCTTCGAAGCGAAAAGTCGTGGCGTTTAACACTTGTTGTTTGAATTTTAACTTCCTAATGATGTTGTCTATTATGATAGGTTCGAACCCGTTACATCTCGCTATGTCTTTGATTGTTTTGAGTTCTTTCTGATATCTTTCCTTGTTTAAAGGAAAATTCAGAAGACGGTGTGCCAAAAAATGGAAACTTGCCATCTTGTGTTGTGCACAATGATGGGAGTCTGCCGAGATATAGCGGTATGTGCCAGATTCTTTCCTATAAACGTCAAATTCTAACTTATCATTATTTCTAATCACTAGAGTGTCTAGAAAAGGGAGTTTTTCCTCTTCTTCAACTTCGTGAGTGAATTTAATACTCGCAAAAATTGAGTTTAATTTTGAAATGAAGTCCTCTAAACTGGACTGACTAGGATCGAAAACAGCAAAAATGTCATCCACATATCTAAACCAAACCCTCGGAAAATACTGGCCAGACTCGGCTTGCAACTCCGTCTCGAGGACGCTCATGAATAATTCTGCCAAGAATGGGGAAAGGGGGTTCCCCATGGCAGTACCATCCTTTTGCTCAAAAAAGCAACCATTGATCTGGAAGCAGTTTTGCCTCATGCAGAGTTCTGCAAGTCGAATATACTCGTCAACGACCTCTCGCGAGAGATCGTTAGACTCAAGTAAGTTCCTTAAGTAGTCGAGTGTTTGTGGGACAGGAACACTCGGAAAAAGAGAACTAACATCGAAAGAAACCAGTATTTCATCTGTTTTTAACTCTACATGTTTAATTTTGTTGATAAACTCCAACGAGTTCTTGACCGAGAAACTGGGTTGTTTAACAGATAAATTACTAAATTCTTTGACCAACCATTTTGACAGCAAATACAACAACAATAATAACAACAACAATAAGTTTTACAAAATTAATCAAGCAGAAAAGGAAACTATTAAACAATTACGCTCGAAAGATTGTTTTTATGTAAAGGCAGACAAAGGTAATAAGGTTGTCATTTTGGACAAAAAGGATTATTTCGAAAGAGTCGATGACTTAATTAGCAATGGTCCTTACGTCAAAATGGGAAAGAATCCCCTCAATAAAATGGTGTCTGATGTGAGAAAAACATTAGATAAATGCGGCAACCTTATTACCAAAGACGTTAGGAGAAGGTTACACGTATCCAATCCAACTGTCCCAAAATTGTATTGCCTACCAAAAATCCACAAACCTGGGAAAAGTGTAAGACCAATCGTTTCAGCAATAGGTTCACCAACTTATTTGCTGTCAAAATGGTTGGTCAAAGAATTTAGTAATTTATCTGTTAAACAACCCAGTTTCTCGGTCAAGAACTCGTTGGAGTTTATCAACAAAATTAAACATGTAGAGTTAAAAACAGATGAAATACTGGTTTCTTTCGATGTTAGTTCTCTTTTTCCGAGTGTTCCTGTCCCACAAACACTCGACTACTTAAGGAACTTACTTGAGTCTAACGATCTCTCGCGAGAGGTCGTTGACGAGTATATTCGACTTGCCGAACTCTGCATGAGGCAAAACTGCTTCCAGAATTATTCATGAGCGTCCTCGAGACGGAGTTGCAAGCCGAGTCTGGCCAGTATTTTCCGAGGGTTTGGTTTAGATATGTGGATGACATTTTTGCTGTTTTCGATCCTAGTCAGTCCAGTTTAGAGGACTTCATTTCAAAATTAAACTCAATTTTTCCGAGTATTAAATTCACTCACGAAGTTGAAGAAGAGAAAAAACTCCCTTTTCTAGACACTCTAGTGATTAGAAATAATAATAAGTTAGAATTTGACGTTTATAGGAAAGAATCTGGCACATACCGCTATATCTCGGCAGACTCCCATCATTGTGCACAACACAAGATGGCAAGTTTCCATTTTTTGGCACACCGTCTTCTGAATTTTCCTTTAAACAAGGAAAGATATCAGAAAGAACTCAAAACAATCAAAGACATAGCGAGATGTAACGGGTTCGAACCTATCATAATAGACAACATCATTAGGAAGTTAAAATTCAAACAACAAGTGTTAAACGCCACGACTTTTCGCTTCGAAGAACAAAAACAGGACTTAAAATTTGTCGCACTACCTTTTGAACCTCAGTTGACAAGAGGTTTGACAAGGTTTTTTGCCCATCAAAATTTAAGGACAGTTTTCAGATCAGAAAACAAACTGAAAAACCTTTTAGGCAACCCGAAAGATAAAGTAGGGAATAGCGAAAAATCTGGTATATACGAAATCAATTGTCAAAATTGTGATCTAAAGTATGTAGGTCAAACACGAAGGTCTATCAGCACCAGATTTAAGGAGCACTTAGCCCACCTTAAATATGACAGAACTGAGAAATCCAGTGTTGCCCTACATGCTTTACACAATGACCATAGAATAAGTGATAATATTAAGTTAGTTTGTAGCGTTAACAAGATGCAGATGCTCGACGCTTGGGAGAGTATCGTAATTCATAAGTCTAGAGATAGGCTTATGAACGCTGATACAGGCCCGATCGCATATTCATCTTTGTTTACGCTACTTTAAGTAGGACTTGTTGTATTTATACGTGTTCACCCTTACGTGACCATTTCTCGACCTGTGATTGGTCTACCGAGATCAGGCGAGGGGCGGAGCTACGCGGGTGGGCCTATAAATATTTCAGTTTCTAGACAGGCAGGTTGTTTTAGCTTCGGCTTTGATAATGAGCACATTGTGTTCGAAACGCGTCAGCAGTGTAAATCAAGTGTTTCGGTGTAGTGGGGTGTTTCTAGTGATAGTGAATTCATCATAAATCGTGCAAACCGTTTTCTTACTTTGAGCTTTTGCTGTTGAAATAACCATTTTCAACCGTTTTCTTACTTTGAGCTTTTGCTGTTGAAATAACCATTTTCAACAATTTTCTAACATAAACTTCCACCAAAATCGTTTTATCTCCAAAACGATTCTGTAACGATCGGACGACGTTCTGATAGTTTTCTTCGGTTTGTGGATAACTACTAACAAGTCTTTCAGCCTGCGACCCGGAAACCATACATTGACTTAAGTATTGGAACTTTTCACTTTTTCCCAATTCACCATCTTCATGTATCTTCCTAAATTGGGACCACCATGGTAACCACTCAGTAAATTCTCCACTGAATTTCTTAAGTTCAATTTTAGGTAAATTATACTTCATCTGGTTGTTGTCAAGAACAGATTTAAGACTTTCAGTTTCTGATTGTTGACCTAATTCACGAACTGCTCTAGGTTTTAATAATTTTCGGATTCGCACTTTGACTTCTACTAAAAACATGTGAAAGTCTATAGCCTCCTTCATTTCTCTTGCTACAACTCCGTCGTCTTCGACTGTATTCATTAAATACTCCAAAATTCTCCCATTTTGTTGAGCGAGATCTTCATCCATCTCCTCACACACCACAAGTTTAGCCTCCAAATAATCAGGGTATTCAGGAGTAACCTCCTTCTCCTTCAACTCCTCATCCATTTCCTTCACCATCTCCTTAATTCGATCACGAAACAGCTTCCTTGCTCGTATTATGTTTTCGGACATCTTGAAGGATTTTCTTACAGCAAAATAATAAATATCTCGAACTCAAGTCGCTTTAAGATCACGTCGGGGTCACCAAATGTTGGAAACAGGTAATCTTCACTACCCGTGAGCTCCGTTTCCCAAATATAAGAGATTCTTAGATATTTATTTGTTTATTTTAAAAAGGACTGTCAAAAATATATTCTCTCTCAAAAAACTCTGTCAAATCTAACAACCGTAACACCAGTACACATACATTGACAATTTAATGAAGAGTAGAAAGAACCAAACGATGTATTATTTATTATAAAAATTAAGAACACAAATATTATAAATATTTGGCATCTGTCATCCCAAAGCGAAACACGCAATGTTCCGTGTTACACGCTTAGGGCCGGTTTATCGATGCTCAGCTAAATGAAAATATCTGTCAGTTTGCGTTATCCGCTAGTTAAACTGTTTATCGACAGCAAGTTGACTGCAAGGTCTTTGCTAAAGTGCTGAGCAAACTGACTGACAGTTCGAAGTGTCAGCTAGGGCAGAAAACCGACGGTTAGCATCGCCCACAGTCATTTAAATGACGAAGAAGATGAATCTTTGGTTTTCTTCAACATTAATCTAGCCAATATAAAGTTTAAGAAAGTACCTGAAACTATTTTGAGGAATTTGCCACTACTTAAGATTTCCTCAACTTTCTTTCAGACCTCCTGCTTCTACCATCCATTTTCTTATCCTCAATTACATCTCCTGCTAGTTACTTTTCAAAGCACGTCTGGATCGTAGGCAGAAAAATTTACTCCTCGTTTCTTTTCTGTCACCAATACAAATTTCAACTGCACCAGCACCTGCCACAGTAAACAAAGACCGTATGGCATTGCTATGGAAACAGTTGACTATATTAGCGCGAAATTTAAATCTGTCCAATAGAATTCAACTTCCGCTACCCCAAATGTTGCCAACACAACTCAGACAAATTCGATGTCGATAAACGTGAATCTGATTTATCTGTCAGTTATAGTAAACCGTCAGATAGATAACAGCCAGTTTTGACTGAGCATCGATAAACCGGCCCTTAGTTACAGAAATTTCCTCTATAATTTGTAGTATTCAAGGGAAACGGAATATTTCAATTTGCTAGTAGATATTATGAAAAGTTGTATAGTCAGTGTTATTCTGTATTCCAATTGGATTTCTCAATATTGGAAATTAGGCAATTCTGTCATAATGTGACAGCTGATTCGTATTCTGTATGATCCATTGTCTTTCTTAATTGAATTTGTATTCAATTTAACGAGCAATTGCCAATTGCAAATAATGGTTTTTTCAAAAAAATCCAAGACCGAAAAAGGTTTTAGAATTGGGCGCATAGGTAAATTAGCAATATTTGCGGACATAAAAAAGCTCAAAGACAAATAACAAAAGATATAACAGGGTTGCGATTATTGAATAATATCTAAAGTACCATCAGTACTTGCCTTTTGGTTTGTAACAATTGTGTGAAAAATTTCAGAACGCTGCTATACAGGGTGGTGGGAAATAACGACGAAAAATTTCGGGGGGTGCTTCTGCAGTTCAAAATATGAAAAAAAGTTCCTATAAACATGTGTCGGGAAATCGTTCCTAAGGGGGCGCCTAAAATTCGGTTTTTAGTGAATAAATCAGAAACGGCTTTTTTTTATTTTATGTGTTATTTTTTGACAGTTTCTCACCGGAATATGGTTCCCTGACTAAAATTACACAAAAAAGTCTCTCTTGTTATAGCACCGTAGGATCAACCGTTTTCGAGGAAATTAGATTTAACGTTCTATTTGCATTTCCTTGGATTATCAAAATTCATTTTTATTAATTACAAAACTGAACGGATTTTCAAAATTAGCAACTAAAGCAATCGAATGTTACTTATTGATGTCAGATAGTATGCAAAAACTTCATAATTGACTAAATAAAAATCGAATTTTGAGAGCGCCCTTCGGGGGCCCTAACCACCTTAGGAGCGACTTCATTATTTACGGACACCCTGTATAGGCTAGTCTGCAAGGGATGATAAGTTGGCCTAATAAGGAAGTAAATCGGAGAAAGTTGGAAATAGTAGTATAGTATATTACATAACGAGCTACGAAAGTGGCTTATATCACACGAGCGGGGAATTTCTCACACGAGGCGCTAGCCGAGTGTGAAAACCCCACGAGTGCATTGTAGAGACACTTTCGTGCGAGTTGTGTACAGTATTTTTCCTACGAACCACAACAAAAAATCATTTCTTCATAAATTTCTCTTTTTTTATCATCATTGTCAACAAAACAGCAAGTGTCAAAATTTATTAAATTTTGAAATCCAACCTGCTATGATAATGTGATTGATGCGCGTTGCCACGCGATGTGGGCGGAACTGTGCGATATTATATCGCACAGCACTAACACACGCGTGTGTTAGTGTCAACTTTCGCGCCTACTTAATTGTGCGATATTTACAATTTTCTTAAGTGGTCGTAGGAAAAAGTTTTTCTTTATTTAGTATTTTATTGTCATAGTTATTTTTCAACATTGTAAGTTAGGCACAACAGGTCTTTGACCTCTGCCCTTATTTATTATTTATAATAATAATGATACTTCTCTTCCTAAAAGCCTTTTCTAGGACATATTAATTTTGCACCCCTCTACCCGGGCTCTACCACGTCGGCGTTGGCCGCCATCTTTTAAAAATGGTACCGAATTTGTTTTCTTTCAATTATCTCGTTTAATATCCACTTTAGAGCAAAACGTGCTATTAGAAGAGTTATTCAACAGGAAATTTTCTACAAAAAAGGTCCATGCATTTTTCTTATAGGACTTCACTATCACTAGAAACACCCCACTACACCGAAACACTTGATTTACACTGCTGACGCGTTTCGAACACAATGTGCTCATTATCAAAGCCGAAGCTAAAACAACCTGCCTGTCTAGAAACTGAAATATTTATAGGCCCACCCGCGTAGCTCCGCCCCTCGCCTGATCTCGGTAGACCAATCACAGGTCGAGAAATGGTCACGTAAGGGTGAACACGTATAAATACAACAAGTCCTACTTAAAGTAGCGTAAACAAAGATGAATATGCGATCGGGCCTGTATCAGCCTTCATAAGCCTATCTCTAGACTTATGAATTACGATACTCTCCCAAGCGTCGAGCATCTGCATCTTGTTAACGCTACAAACTAACTTAATATTATCACTTATTCTATGGTCATTGTGTAAAGCATGTAGGGCAACACTGGATTTCTCAGTTCTGCCATATTTAAGGTGGGCTAAGTGCTCCTTAAATCTGGTGCTGATAGACCTTCGTGTTTGACCTACATACTTTAGATCACAATTTTGACAATTGATTTCGTATATACCAGATTTTTCGCTATTCCCTACTTTATCTTTCGGGTTGCCTAAAAGGTTTTTCAGTTTGTTTTCTGATCTGAAAACTGTCCTTAAATTTTGATGGGCAAAAAACCTTGTCAAACCTCTTGTCAACTGAGGTTCAAAAGGTAGTGCGACAAATTTTAAGTCCTGTTTTTGTTCTTCGAAGCGAAAAGTCGTGGCGTTTAACACTTGTTGTTTGAATTTTAACTTCCTAATGATGTTGTCTATTATGATAGGTTCGAACCCGTTACATCTCGCTATGTCTTTGATTGTTTTGAGTTCTTTCTGATATCTTTCCTTGTTTAAAGGAAAATTCAGAAGACGGTGTGCCAAAAAATGAAAACTTGCCATCTTGTGTTGTGCACAATGATGGGAGTCTGCCGAGATATAGCGGTATGTGCCAGATTCTTTCCTATAAACGTCAAATTCTAACTTATTATTATTTCTAATCACTAGAGTGTCTAGAAAAGGGAGTTTTTTCTCTTCTTCAACTTCGTGAGTGAATTTAATACTCGGAAAAATTGAGTTTAATTTTGAAATGAAGTCCTCTAAACTGGACTGACTAGGATCGAAAACAGCAAAAATGTCATCCACATATCTAAACCAAACCCTCGGAAAATACTGGCCAGACTCGGCTTGCAACTCCGTCTCGAGGACGCTCATGAATAATTCTGCCAAGAATGGGGAAAGGGGGTTCCCCATGGCAGTACCATCCTTTTGCTCAAAAAAGCAACCATTGATCTGGAAGCAGTTTTGCCTCATGCAGACATGACCATTTCTCGACCTGTGATTGGTCTACCGAGATCAGGCGAGGGGCGGAGCTACGCGGGTGGGCCTATAAATATTTCAGTTTCTAGACAGGCAGGTTGTTTTAGCTTCGGCTTTGATAATGAGCACATTGTGTTCGAAACGCGTCAGCAGTGTAAACCAAGTGTTTCGGTGTAGTGGGGTGTTTCTAGTGATAGTGCATTTTTCCACCGAAGTTGTCCAGTGTTTCCATAGTGACTTATAGGACTTGTCGTTTAGGCCCCAGAATGTTATTTACCTCTACGCGTCAGCGCAAGATGTTTCTAAAGTTACGCACAAAATTGATTTGCGAAGAATATCAAATCTTTATGCTTTGAAGGTTGAAGGTCTCGAGTTGTAATTTGTGTACCGTCATTGCGTAAGTACTAGTACTAACTACAGTGCGTTCGCGAGACTTAGCCCCATCGTACCCTGTTATAATACACCTACGTTTTGAAAGCCATCTCTCTCCAGCGTTATTGCACGTAGACCGAGAAAGTTTGAGCGTAACGCTCTGATCGTGTCGTGCGCTATGTCTCACTCCGACTCGTTTATCTGAGGAAGAAAGTAAACTGAACGTTCGACGTTCGTTGAAGCGTCACTGAGGACCGGTTGATCTCTCCACCACACAATGTACGACGACGGTTGATTTTTGTACGCGCTCTTACTGGCTTCGCTAACATTGGTGGAAATACCAAGCATCGCTTATTACAGACGTCGGTCACATCGTTGATAACTGCAGCCTCTAGCTCATGGGGCTAAGTCTCGCGAACGCACTGTATACTAATCACCTCGACTTTGGTCGCTATCTTTGAAAAATGGCGTCCCAGACAGGCCTCTTGCACTATCTTCGTTATGTAACATGAGTTTTAGAGCAAAACATCTCATTATAAAAATTGTTGTAGGTACATGAAATTTGCTACAAAAAGGGTTATATACATTTTTCTTCCAGGACTTGACGTTCGGGCGCTAGAACGGTTATGTCTCGGGATATGCAGTTAGACGAATTTTTTTCTCGTTCCACAAAAATAACTAACTGTTTAGGACGCGTTTCGGAGTGTTGCTCCATCTTCAGCTAGAAAAGAAATTTAACACAAAACATAAAACATTCATCGAAAGACGCTCAAAAATTGAATGTTTGAGCGCCTTTCGATGAATGTACAGGGCGAGCCAAAGCTGTTATTTTTCTTTGATCCAAACGTTTTTTCCTTTCACAGGCAAAATGTTTTATATTTTGTTAAATTTCTTTTCTTCTTTTTTTCTTTCTGACACCTAAATACTATATGAATCAAATGTTTGCCGCTAAGGAGCGTTACGCTTTCCTTTAACTGTATTGTTAAAAACCTGATCTCCAAAGCGTAATTTTTCTTGATCAAATGGTATTTAATAAACTGTGGTTATGTAGTTGTTTATTACAAATTGTTACTTTTTCCTATCCTCTTCGCATGACATATTCAGAACAAATGGTTGAGAAGAAGGTACGAACTCATGCGAAATAAAATTATGGAATTACGAACCGTTCTAGCGCTCAAACGTGAAGTCTTAGAAGGAAAATTAATAGAACCTTTTTGTAGCCATATAGAATAATTTTTAAAACAGGATATTTTGCTCTAAAACTCATTAAGAGAGATAATTGTCTTGGACGCCATTTTTCAAAGATGGCAACCGAAATAAAGGTGATTAGTTTTGCTAGTACTAGTACTTACGCAATGACTGTACATGAATTACAACTCGATACCTTCAACCGTTCTCGAGTTATTGCACAAAGGGCCATCGATTTACAGACCGATTTGGTTAGAAAAATAGTGAACCCCTACAACGTACCTCCTAAACACATTTACCAACTTTGATCTCGATATCTTCAATAGTTTGAACCGTAGCGCCTTCAGGACCACGCAAACTCACGGACAGACAAGCAAATGCACAGGCAGGCATTTGTCAAGATTCCTTCCTTTGTGTTCCTAGGAAGATTTGATGTTCTTCGCAAATCAATTTTGGCGTAACTTTAGAAACATCTTGCGCCGACGCGTAGGGGTAAATAACATTCTGGGGCCTAAACGGCAAGTCCTATAAGAGAAATGCATAGGGCCTTTCTTGTAGAAAATCTCCTGTAGAATAATTTATTCTTCTAATAACACGTTTTGCTCTAAAGTACATATTAAACGCGATAATTGCAAGAAAACGAATTTGGCCGCCATTTTTCAAAGATAGTGGAAAACACCGACATAATTATTATGGTAGAGGGGTGCAAAATTAATATGTCCTAGTGAAGGCTTTTAGGAAGAGAATAAAACTATTTCAGCTTTCCCCGATACTTTTCTTTATTGTCTTCCCTTACTGACTCACAATTGACCATTAATTTTTGCACCAAACTCCATCATTTCAATAGATTCTGTGGTATAAAGGATGTACCGTCTTTAAGGCCCACCCTGTATAACTTATTACCCTCTACCGAGAAAATGCATATTGATGCTTAACTAACTATTTATCCTTCTATCATTTTGCGGTTACTGCGAAGGTGACAGCTATATTTGCCATTCCTTTAAAAGGAAAACCAACAATTTCCACATTAGTGACATGTTTTAAGGCCCTAGAGAGACAAAGATCCGAAGACGAAATCTTTTTCCTGTCAATTTCGAGTTTACTTTGGCAATTTGTGCAACTTCAACTCAACTTCACTAAAAGCCAACGGAAGATGTATATCAATGCGATGTATATCTCGGTAGACGTTTAACAAGTTAATGTGCATGTAGGGGCAGCTGGTCTTACTGGTGGAATCGGGTGCAGATTTTATCAATCTGCACCTAGTAGTAGTGCCTCCGCAAACGCACAGAAGTGTCAAAAAGGCGAAGTGTAAAAAAATTGTTTTTACAAAATTTAAAAATAGAAAATGAATAGGACTCTTCCCTTCTCGAAGATGCAGTGTGTAAGATGTCACAGTTTTGCAGAAGATATTGCGTCTCTGTGTCAAATTACAGGGCTTTATGGACGTTTCAACCCCTAAACTCCAACCCCCTATTTCACCACCCCCACATGCCCTAAAAGAAGTTGTGTTTTCAATTTCACCACCTTAACCCAATTCGTTGAAAAATTAAGGTGATTAAGGTGAAACCCATCATGGTTTCACCCCTTTATGATTTACAGGGGTGAGTTTATTTTTCCGGTGTTACATAACTCCTTGCGTATTTGCTGACTTCAGTTGTTCATAAATAAATCAATAGGTTTTCAGAAAAAATTAATAAAATATATTTATCCGCTTGCAAAGAGTTAGGGGTGGTTAATAGCCTAGGGGTTGGTTTTAGGTTGAAAACTCATAAGACCTTTTTTCAATAGTTGACCGAAATCAATCGAACCCCGTAATTTTAGGCTACCATTTACTTGAAGAAATTTCAAGTTTCAACCCTTAAATTTCATCCCCCTTGTTAGATATTATTGAAAATTTGTCCATTCGCCTACAATGTCACTGGAAATTCATACACCAAATTCTGCCTTGATGCGTTGAGTAGTTTTTGAGTTCTCGTATTTTTGTGTTTCTGCATGTTAGGGGTTGTAGCGCCTATAAGGGTGGTTTTTCTCAAAATATGAGTGACACCTTTTTTGAATCATTAATGGAAAGCTATCGAATGACGCCAATTTCGACCAATACTTATTAGACGGAATTTCGAGTTGCAACCCCTAATTTCCACCCCATCTGTTCGATTTTACGAAAAAGGCATCCCCCGCAAGCTTTCACCGATATATGTGTGTACGTTAAGTTTCCGACAGCTGCGTGCAACCCTTATGGGGTTATCATATACACCCGTGCACAAAATTTCAGCTCGATATCTGCTTTCGTTCTCAAGTTATGCGATGGACAGAGTAGACGGACGGCCGGCCGAGCGAGCGAGCGAGCGAGCGAATTCACTAAAACTATAGTGCCTGCGCATTTGCTTCGGCACTAAAACAATGCAAATGGGGTGAAGTTAGAGTGAAATTTTAGTGAAGTTGATAAAGTAGTGAAGAGGAACTGAAATTGCGGAGGAGAATTAAGCTCATCTGGTTTAAGCGAGTGTAATTCTAATTGATGCCGTAAAAATTTACGGTACCCTACAATAGTTAGGTGCGTAACTTTAAGAAGTCGCTGGCGGTCAAAAAAGTAGATTTCTTTAATTATTTCATGTAGAATTAAGCTTATCTGGCTTAAGCCAAGTCGGAGTTAAGATGTAAGGCTTGAATTCTAATTGATGTCGTAAACATTTACGGTACCATAAAATAGTTAAGCGCGTAACTTGAAAATGTCGCTGGCGGTCAAAAAAAGTAATTTCTTTGATTACTTCATGTAAAATTAAAGAAATCTACTTGTTTTTACCGCCAGCGACATCTTAAAGTAACGCGCCTAACTTTTTTGTGGTAACGTAAATTTTTACGGCATCAATTAGAGTTCCAGCCTAAGAGTGTACCTTACGTGAAGTTGCAGGAATTGCCAGAATAAACTCGAAGTTGCCAGACAAAGATTGAAAAGTTTTAATTTATATTTTTTTTTCTTTTTTGCGATTGATGAGTATGCACTGAAAAAACCAACAATCAAAATTGTGATAACTTTTTGCAGAATTCCCTGAGGATGCCTGTAAGGCGAAACATGTAGGAAAATAGACAATAAATTTATGCACTTCACTAACAATAAAAACTAAATTATTTTATTTTACATTTCTCTATGTGAAAAAAGAGGAAAACTTACCTATCTCCAGTTGACAACAGCAAAAGATATTTAGAGGGCACATGCCCGGGTGGAAAAATGGTGGCCAAAGCCCTAACAGCCGCAAATCTAACCATCGGCTCCTCCGAATTCATCCTAAACTTGATCAAGGCGAAGATAATGTTCAAACGGCCATCCTTATCCACCTCTTCCGGATACAAATCGTACTTATAGGCCAGGATTAAACTAAGCAACCCCTCTCGAATCTGCAATTTCCCATCGGCATCGGAAGACTCCAAATGCTTAAAAAACGTTTCCAATAAACTTATATCGAGGTAGACCACCCTGGAAAAACGCAGTCCCAAAGCACCGATCAACACGAAAGCCTGTCCGCGGTGAACTTCTTCACCCTCACTAATTAATTTCGTTAAACCTTGAAGGAGAATAACCGCCATTTTACCGAGAGGACCTTCATCCCCACTAAAAACAGACGAAGTTCAGCATTGCATCAGCTAATCAACACAAACTCACAATCTGATTAGATTTAAAGCGAAATTGAGAGTTAGCGTTTTCAGTCTCGTATTAGTGTTGGTGCCGTACAATGAATCGAAGATCAATTGGATCGATGCTGGAAAAGCGAAACCTTTCGTTGTTATCCTGCACATGTACGACAACAATTTCAATCGAATCCTCGTACAGGCTGGAGATTTTTGCCGCTCTTTCGGTACGTTCTTGGCGTTTTCATTGCCTAAAAAATATGTAACACTGATGATGAGAAATGACATTATTAAACATTTGTGACAAGTTTTAACAGCACTACCTCTAGAAACCCCTCACTACACAGAAACATTAGCCAAAGCTATACAACCCTTCCTTCCAGAAAACTGAAATATTTATAGGCCCACCCGCGAATAAGTATAACGAGTCCTCCCTAAAGTAGCGTAAACAGAAATGAATATGCTATCAGACCTGTATCGGCGTTCATAAGCCTATCTCTAGACTTATAAATGACGATACTTTCCATTACATCTTACATTTGCACCTTGTTAACGCTACAAACTAACTTAATATTGTCAATTATTCTAAGAGTGTCTAGAAAAGGGAGTTTTTTTCTCTTTTTCAACTCCCTCTTCTAGACACTCCAGTGACTAGAAATAATAATAAATTAGAACTGAGAAATCCAGTGTTGCCCTACATGCTTTACACAATGACCATAGAATAAGTGATAATGTTAAGTTAGTTTGTAGCGTTAACAAGGTGCAGGTGCCAGATGCAAAGGAAAGTATCGTCATTTATAAGTGTCCAAGTCTACAGGCCCGATAGCATATTCATATCTCTTTACGCTACTTTAGGGAGGGCTCGTTATACTTATACGTGTTCACATACGCGTGGCCATTTCTCGACCTGTGATTGGTCTAACTTTCACAGCCGAGGGGTGGAGCTTACGCGGGTGGGCCTATAAATATTTCAGTTTTCTGGAAGGTAGGGTTGTATAGCTTTGGCTTTGATAATGAGCACTTTGTGTTCGAAACGCGTCAGCTGTGAAAATCAAGTGTTTCGATGTAGGAGGGTGTTTCTAGTGATAGTGAAGTTTCAACAGGACGTGATCACAAGAAAAGAATCACATATGGGCTCTAATATTTGGGAAAAACTTTGTAACGGTTTGTATCTCCAGTCCGGACATGAAAAAACATTGGCAAACTTAAGAAACAAGAAACAAAGAATTCGCTTTTTTTCACTATTTAGCAAATATCTCAAAAACTAAGCATTGAGCATAAAATTCTCTACAAGAACGATATATAACAGCTATAGCCGTCAAGCCTGTATGAGCCACTAAAGTTAGACGTCCGGTGCTCGGAATCCGTATCATCCGCGGGCCTTGCAAAAATTTTTATTTCTACGCTTTAGCGCAGCAAGTTACTAAAATCGAATCGATAAAAACATCAAATCTTTACGTTTCAGGGCCCTACGAACACAAAAAAGTGGTTTTTGAAAAATATCTGTGTGACTGTAAACACGTTACAGCCAAAACTACTGGACCGATCTGGCAGAAATTTACAATGTGGACATTTTATAGATTTCGGAAGAGCTGAAAAGGCTTTGGGCTAAATCGGGCCGTAGGAAGTGCCATTTTGGCACATCAACTTTAAAAATTTAAATGCAAACGTCCATTTTTCGCGTCGCCATATGACAGCTCTTCGAATTCTGCTTCTTGTGTGTGCCCTTTTAGCTAAAATAGGTGCCGTGAAAAAAATGTGCGGCACAGAAGCGGCTGGAACCTCCCCATCCGGGCCTTCTGTTTAAAATTTTAAAGTTAATATGCCTTAATTGCACTTCCCGTGGACAAATTGCTCTCAAAAGCCGTTCAGCTCTTCAACGGGTCTCCTAATCTCCATGTGCCAAATTTCAGCCACAACACTCCAGTATTTTGGGATATAGGTAACATGGTTTTGTGTTATTACAAAATTTCGATTTTTCTACCCTGAGGGAACTAATGATGGTGACAATAAATCTTTCAAAAACTTGTTTTGGATGAGAGAATAATTTAAAATTTTGAAATTGGTGTGCCAAAACTGCATTTTCCGGGGGTCCATTGAACATCAAAAAATTTCAGCCCTTCTACGTGTAATACAATCCGGATTTGTAAAATTTCAGCCAAAATCTCGGTTTTTTTAGATTTTGATCAAAAGGCCACTGAGAGTGAATACATCTATGGAAGCAAAAATTGAAGACATTTCCTATGGTGACGTGAAAAATGGGGGTTTGTATTTAAAAGTTGATGTGCCAAAATGGCACTTCCGTTGGTAGGACTGGCTCAGCACTAAGTTAGGTTAGGAAATGTTCACACACCAAATTTCAGCAAAATCGGCCCAGTAGTTAGGGCTGTGGCGTGTTTACAATCGTACTAACGTACATACATACAGACGATTTTAAAAACCATTTTTTTAGGTAGAACCTCGAAACGTAAAGTGTCAGAGTCAGTTCTCGCAGGGAGTAGGGTAGGCCCACTGGTCAAGAGGGCCCACAGCTGACAAGTGCATACTCAAAAAAGGAGTTCTGAAAAATAAAACGCAAGCCCGATCCCAGGGCGGTGGATCTTCTCCCGTACGGGAGGTAGGTAGCGAATAGGCAGGCTACTAATTGAAGTTGGTAATTAAGGACGCCACTGGCTTTATTTACCCTGATGCGACGACGTCGAAAGCCAGAAATCACAAGATAAATCTCCTATAAACTGAGGGGAGTGGCTAGCTTTAGCAATAACACACAAACATAAAAACTATGTACATTTATATATATATATCAGTTTGATACAAAATTCGTTTACAAGTTATACTGGTGATAATTTCATAACTTAAAATGATGACAGCAAAATCGTACCGCAATCCGGACGAAACAGAGCCTTAACGGAGCTCCAACTTAATTGACCGGTAAATTTCGAGCGCAAATTGGACGGCCGCAGGTACCTACTAATCCACAAAATGACGCAAATGATCGCGCAAGTTAGTGAAGGGTCGAATTAAGCGGAGGCCTTAACGGCCACACGTAAAGTACCGCCACGAACGGATATTTCTGGTACTAAATGGCTGAAGGCCAAATTAATAACAGTTAAAGATTATGAGTTTACAATTAAATGGCAAAATTTAAGTAATGTAGCAGAAAAGGACAAATTCGTACTGAATAAAACAAATCAAAGGGGGTGAAGCCCAAATACACAATTCAAAATAACTCAAGGGGGTGCAGATTGTGTTCACACCCTCCAGTCCTGAGTCGGAGGGACAGTTCCGAATGTGGCGAAGCCCTTCGGTGAAAATATGGAACGGACTCACCGAATGCAGCCCCGAAGGAAGGCAAGGACTGACGCGAACAGCTGTGCTGAGCCAAGATCGTCGCCCCCTAGCCTGGGGGTGGCCTCGAGCAGATATGGCCGGTTCTGTCTCAATCTCTCGATACCTCCAGCCGGGGAAGGAAAATATCCGCCACAGTGGTTGGACTGAACGAGTGCTTCAACAATCCACAATATTCTAACCGGAACAACACGAAGATGGGGGGAGAATCTCCAACCCTATAAATATAACCAACACAGGGTGGTCTTCAAACCCCACGGAAAACACTGAAGGAAGGGTACTCCAATTCCCAACCGAAAAATGCTAAGGCACTTAAGCCCTACCCAAACAAAATGGGGGCATTCAAGCCCTACCTAAGAACATGCTGAGGGCACCCAAGCCCTACCCGAAAACCCTAAAATAAATATTAGAACAAGAAATCTTTCATTAAAGTTTTACCTCGTGGTAGAGGGCGTACTGTCAAACAACCGACAAAGAAATTCTGCTTTGAGGTCACCAAAACCCGACAAACGGTATGTTGGGGGCACCGATCAAGGGCACTTCACCAACCTGGGGCGGAATCCTGCAATCTCCCGAGGGAATTCACACAAATACCAGGACGCCGTCTACGACCTCTTGCTACGTCAATTGCCTGACCGGAAAGAACGTCAGAAGATGGCCGGCAGCTTGACGGAAGACACAGCGCCCTCTCTGGCCCCTTCCGGAACCAGAATTCCCCCAGACAGATTGACATTGACAGGCAATTCCCCTAGCTCGTAAATAAAACTAACTTAACCTCAAAATCTGACAGTTGTTGATATTCCGCAATTTAATGATAATTCGACCAAATTGGCCGTGAAACCCAGACGTAACCACCGAAATGGAGTTACGGATACCTAATAAACCACCAGGTAAGTAATTCTTTACCATGTGACTTATTTATCGACACTAAACTTTGAGACACAAACGTCATCCGAAGCGCCCCCAAAAGACGCTGCCACCACACGACCCCTGCAGAGGGAGGCCGAGAATTATAACCGATGATCCAAAATAGCAGCGGAGAAGGAGAAACGAGCAATATCCACCCTTGAAAGTGGAGCAGCTCGGGGGCTCGAAAATGAACGTGACAAAAGATTTGTTGTTATCTCGAATTCAAACATTTTAGTGATTGCACAACCAAAACTACTAGACCGATTTGGCTGAAAGTTGGTAGGCGGGAGCATCTGATAACCTAGTTTAGATCTGAAAAGCTTTTGGAGCCAATCATGCCTCTGGAAATGCCAAAGACCTTCAAATTCTGCTTCCAAAGATATATTCACTCTTAGTGCCCTTTTGACAAAAAGCTAAAAAATTCGAGATTTTTAACGTTCTTTAAAATCACGGCACAGTCCAAACCTTTGAAGCGATTTGGCATAAATTTTGTACATGAAGATTGTATTACTCGACGAAGAGCCTTCAAGTTTTTTTAGGCCAACCGACGGCAAGTGCCATTTGGGACCTCAATTTTGAATTTTTTAAATTGTATTCATTTAACCATTTAAATCAAGTTTTTAAAAAATTTATTGTCACCATCAAGAAGGCCTTGCTATTCTGGCTTAAGTAAAGCATTTACACTTAGCGCCCTTTAGGCAAAAAAAAAGGAAATTTTGTAAAAACATTAAAAACACTACAGTCTACTAAATCGATTTGGCTGAAATTTGATAGATGGAGATTGTGGGAACGCTTTTGAAAGCAATCGGTTCACGGGAAGTGCCATTTTGGCATATCAACTTTAAAATCTTAACTGCAAGGCCTCATTTTTTGTCATCATTAAATTCCGGTACAAAGAATCAAACACCCATGCGATGGGGAGGTTCCAGCCGCTTCTTTGCTGCCTTTTATTATTGAATTTGCCAGCTAATATTTTGCGGGGTCGAAAACCTTAGTGGCATTGTTTCGAAAAATGTCATTTTAAGGTGAAAAACATTTTTTTAAGTTAAATAAATGACGGCGCCTCGTGTACCGTATGGATGGCGTACAATCCGCACAAGTGATTTAATGCTCGGATTCGACGCGCAGGACTCGAGTTCAACTCCCTTTTGCAGGTAGAGTACTTTTTCCATCCTAACACTCACGACACGACTCTTATTTTGAACCCATTGGCAACCTTTACAGCTTCTGTGAAAAAGTAGAAGCTTTTAATATTCATAAATATTTTGAACCATTTTTATTTATTCTGCAGCTACGTGAACAATAAAATTAATTTTTTTTTTGTTTCGTCTTCCATTCCTGTTAAGGAACATAGCATATTCATATATGAAGAATTCACTTACCTACAAAGTACTACTTCAAGATTTCTTTAGTTAGGTTTTTTAGAAGAAATAATTTATATATTTTTCAAATTTTGGCTACGGACTCCTGATGGTAACCTGAAATGAAATGCCGAAAAGTTTCCATCCCCCCAAGGGTGCGCTTAATCCCTTATTTGGTGAAAACCACCCCCAAACGTGACATGGCGCTAGTTTTTAGCATTTTTCGGCGAAACTATCCATCTGACAAAAAAATTATTCTAATCAAAAACATAACGTTGGGGTATCATTCTTTACTGTAGGCCTTTTTATAACCGCGCTAGAATTCCGTCGGGTTTTTAAAATACACACGGTACATTCCTCCCTTATTTTTCCCTCGCTTTGCCGATGAAAATTAGCTGAATTTGGCACTTTGATAACGGAAGAAACGTCTTAAATACTTCCACAATTAATCCTCCATAAAAAAGGTGAGTATAGTTTGTTAGCCTATCTTGCTAAGTTCATGAAATGCTTATTTGCAAAAAAAAAGCAAAAAAGCGAGTTCTTAAAATTGCCAATAACTTTTCATCCCCCCAAAGGTACAAACTAGTGCAAAGTTTTTCCCAGATATCCTGTTAGGACTTCGTCACAGGCGTTCGTCCAATATGACTGGACTACGAGGTCGAAACTACTTACCTAAATAAATGTTAAAAAGGGGCGCCATTACTGGAAGTGAGCCCCAATCAACAACCCTAAAACGACAAATTTAGGATCCCTTTTAAAAAGCCATATCACACCCTGCAACTTTCTTCATCTCGTTATCGGCCAAATTCGCAACGCTAAAGCGCGTATCAGCTGCAGCCACGATAAGGTGAGTCAAAATATCCTCGTCTTTGATTATGCCGTGAGACAAGAATTTCACAATTCCCAATTTTATCTAAAATTATTATCAAAATTAAATTTTGTGAAATGGAAAATAAAATATTTGTCGTCACCTCCTCCAACTCCTCGGGTTTCATGGGGTTGTTTTGGGTGATTCGTTTGAAGGAATTCTCACTCATCGAACTGGGAACTGGCAAACTTGAAGTTGACGACTGCCTCTGATCGGTTTCGGTAGATAAGGCCCTAAACTTTCGATTTAGTCTATTTTCCAACCCCGGCGGGACTCATCAAGTTGGCCTCAGAATACAACAAAATTTTGCCGCTTCACTGTGATTGTGAATGTTTATTATCTGGCATACGTTATTCCAGAGGATTTATCTCGGAATTAGACTGTCTATTGTTTTTAACCTCCCCACAACCATAAAAATGAGGTTACTGCAGTCACTCCAAAATTCGAAATTGAGATAACACCAGATCTTTACGTTTTAAGGTCCCAGGATCACAAAAAAGTGTTTTTTTTAAATGTCTACGTGTATGTACAGTCGAGAAAGTAAGTCATGCACTCGGGTCTTGAGCGTTACGTACAAAATTTGGGTCACCACCACCAAAAGTAGTGATTTCTATCTGATATTAGGACCGGCACCAGTTAAAGGTTGTATTGGTAGGTCAAGGAACTTGGGACCGTGTGCAGATAAAGAGTTATCCGGCCAACAGATCAACAAAAAGTGCATTATTTAGTTTCTCGACTGTACGTATGTGAGCAAGATTCCTCGAAAACTACCGAACAGACTTTCATGAAATTTGGTATGGAGGTTAGTGTTGGCCTTCTGGTGAGCCCAGTTTTGCACTAAATAATGGAAGTATACAGGGTGAATAATTAATTTGGCACTAAATTAATGGAAGTATACAGGGTGGTTCTTTTTTTCACTGCTCGCCATTGGGATCTCCTAAACGGTAAAAGATACGGAGTCGGTTAAATTAGAGAAAAGTTGCACTATTACTTGGTGATTAAGAATCTGAAGAAAATTTTCCGGTATCTTGATTCGTTCCTGAATTATCCCGAAAAATCTGTTAAAAATATAAAAGTTCAAAGTTTCAATTAAATAACATCAATCGTAAGAAAGATGTCAACTTTTCTTGAAAGTCGCAGTTTTCAGTTTTTTCCCGTTTTTTCGGGATAGCTCAAAAACGAATCAAGATATAGGGAAATTCTCCTCAGATTCTTAATCGTCAAGAAATAGTGCAACTTTTTTCTAATTTAACCGACCTCCTACCTCTTACGTTTAGGAGATGCCAATGGTGAGCAGTCGAAAAGTAACCAGCCTGTATTGGACAAGAATTAAATTAGCTAATGGAATTAGTAATGAAATTAATATGGAATTGATGGAATTAATCTGGAATTAATGGAATTGATCGGGAATTGATGGAATTAATCTGGAATTGATCTGGAATTGACGGAATTAATGGAACTAAATCGGAATTAATGGAATTATTGGAATTACACAATTTTTTTGAGTGATCAGCCCCCCATTAAAATTGACAATAACTTTTCGTACCCGGAGGCACAAAGTGGTACAAATTTTTCCCAATATTCGATACTATTTGGGCCTATTTATCGCAGTTGCAGCCTGTTGGGATTTAGTCCCGGGTCAGGCCCTTCTTTTGCCTAATATGACTGGTCTAAGCATGGAACTTTAAACGCAGAGAGGAGCGAGAAAAATTAAATCCATAAAGGTCACATAAAGTGCTTATATACTCCTAGTGAAATACAATGTTTTGCGAATAACTTTTTACTAACATTTTTATCATTTTATACTCCGCCGGCGTATAAGCCTTATTTAAGCCGCTCAATATAGCGTCATACAGGGTGTTTCTTTTAAAGTGTCAGTTAGCTATATTCAGAGAATCGTTGTTTTTAGCAGCTAAACGAAAATTCACACAATTCATTGCCCACCGAATGAAAATTATTTCAGGGGCCGCCATCTTTGTTATTTTAAATGGAAAGCCTATGTTTTGAGTCTAGATTCGGATTGGCATCTTAACTGCGAGCTGACTGCACTCTCACTTTGCCCACCTAACTGTCATAGTTTTTGAAATATGTCAAAATTTGTGTAAAAGAATTGATTTCTAACCGGCAATAGAAAAATTTGTATCTTCCAGTCGGTTGATGAATAAGGAAGCAAACTTGGAGGGTTGAAAGTACAAGGTTTTAGCTTTCTTTTGATGTCTCACTTGATCATGTTGTTTTAACACTATGGCGGAAAATAATTGTTTAAAATGGTGCAATGAAATTGTCCACAACTCAAATTTTTCAAATGCGAGTACCATAATTTTATACCGGGTGATTCAATTTGGTATTCGTCCCCCTGTAACTATTTTATTGCAACAGGAAAATATATAAAACCATATATATTTGTAAATCGCATGACAAACTCCATGAAGTGACGTCAATAAATCGTCAATATGATGACATTATGTCAAAATGACGATTGTCAACTTTTTTTCTTCAAATGACATGCTGTATATTTCTTAGCGGATTCTTGTAGACGTTTTTTTTCTACATTTCATTATGTAAAAAAAGTTCACAGTTTCACTAGAAAAATTCCGAAAAAAAATTTATTTTATTAGGCATAATTTGAAAGTTTCTTGTCAATAAACGTAGTGAGCCGTGGAAAAAATTGAATTATGGTGTTGCCTAATGTCGCCCTCACACGAAGGGTCCTGTTTTTCAAAAATTATAATTGATTTACCTGTTAGATCGTTAATAGTAATAATGTTATTGTTATTCACTAGTTATAAGGTAAATGGGGTATTATTGTTATTAAAAGGGTAACCCCAGCAGCACCAAATATGGGGCCAACGTAGAGCCTACATTGGGCCAATATATTAATCGTGGCCCAATATTTCAGACTTTTAGCCAATATTGGCTGTGCATTGGTGGAAAAATGTTTGCCAATATACAGGGTGAGTCAACAAGGCGACGGCGGTCCATAACTTCTGAACCTTTCCAGATAAGAAATCAATTCAAACGCCATTATATACAACACCGCCCATTCTACATCCTAAAAATACTTTCAACTATACAGGCTGTCCCAAAACACTTGCAACGCATGGCAACTTGATTTTTTTAAATGGAACACCACCATTTTGGTGCCATATTCTGGATCACCTATAACATAGCTTTACATCAACATAAGACATTTGATGTTTTAACGCTCTATTCTAAAGTAATTAATTCTTTTTGAAAAATTTCAATCATTGCGGGTGCTTCTTAAAAAAATTCCTGAGAACTCAATTTTGTATCTAGAGAGCTGAGATTCGGTATGAATATGAAGGAAGGCTCATTCTATCTATCCAATATGATAACTATCATTATCACAATACAGGGTGTTAAAAATTCTGTGTCAAGTTTGGAAAATTTCAAATATTCAAAACTCCATTTTTTCAAATGGCACCCCCTGTTATTATTGTGCCATGGGGTTCGTCTGTTGAATTTCTTTATTTGTTATTAAGTATGTCCTATACCTAAAGTCAATACTTCAAAAGATATTCTTTGTCTTATTTATTTTATTGAAGATTATTACGATCTCAATTAAAGATTGCCATGGACGGTATGACAGTTATGATTAACATTGTTTATTTACATAGTTACCAGACAGTTTGTCACATTTATTGACATACACAACCAGAAAGAATTCATTGACATGGTATACCGCTTATGTTTGAAATTCATTGTGTATGTCAATAAATGTGACAAACTGTCTGGTAACCATGTAAATAAACAATGTTAGTCGTAACTGTCATACAGTCCCTGGCATTCTTTAATTGAGATCGTAATAATCTTCAATAAAATAAATAAGACAAAGAATATCTTTTGAAGTATTGACTTTAGGTATAGGACATAATTAATAAAAAATAAAGTAATCCAACAGCCGAACCCCATGGCACAATAATAACAGGGGGTGCCATTTGAAAAAATGGAGTTTTGCATATTTGAAATTTTCCAAACTTGACACAGAATTTTTAACACCCTGTATAGTGATAATGATAGTTATCATGTTAGATAGATAGAATAGACCCTCCTTCATATTCGTACCGAATCTCAGCTCTCTAGATACAAAATTGAGTTCTCAGGAATTTTTTTAAGAAACACCCGTAATGATCAAAATTTTTCCAAAAGAATTAATTACTTTAGAACAGAGCCTTAAAACATCGAATGTCTTATGTCGATGTAAAGCCATGTTATAGGTGATCCAGAATATGGCATCAAAATGGTGGTGTTCCATTTAAAAAAATCAAGTTGCCATGCGTTGCAAGTGTTTTGGGACACCCTGTATAGTTGAAAGTATTTTTAGTATGTAGAATTGGCGGTGTTGTACATAATGGCGTTTGAATTGATTTCCTATCTGGAAGGGTTCAGAGGTTATGGACCGCCGTCGCCTTGTTGACTCACCCTGTATATAATCCATGTTTGACCAATGTAGGACCCATAGTATCTTTGCATGTTGAAATCATAAACATGCCCCCAATATGGGTAGAATGTGGTAGAATATTATTTCATAAATAGTAATTACACTAATTAATGCACTAATTTAATTACTCAGAAAATAAGTAGGTACCATAATACATACACATGAAAATTACCGAATGCAATACATATTTATATATTTATTAAAATTTTATTTGATAATAAAGATGAATTACGGATATGGGGATCGGGAGGTTAGAAGCAGGATGCATAAATATTTTTCAGTATTGCCAGAAACTATCTGGCAGTGGCAGAAACTATCTGGCAGTGCCAGAAACTATGTGGCACTGTCAGAAACTATCTGGCAGTGCCAGAAATTATTTGGCAGTGCCAGAAACTATTTGGCACTGTCTGAAGCTATGTGGCACTGCCAGAAACTATCTGGCACTAAGTGCTGATCTCCACTTATTCACTGGAGATCTCCTCTTATTCACTGGAGATCTCCACTTATTAAGGGATGATTTGCGCTAGCTAATAAAAAACATTACGAAGTTTGTCAAAAAATGTCAACAAAAATGACGTCTGTCTTCATTTCAGGGATGTTTCTTATTGGTTCCTTTCCCCTCTGTGACGGCACGCAACTAGTAACATCAGAGAGTACTATATGTATAAAGAAATGCGAATCGCTTCAATTTTGCAGTTTTTACCCATTGTTTATCTCATTAATTTTCGTGACCTCATATGTTTACTCTAATGTCACTTAAAATGACGTCTGTCGTTCATTTCAGCGATTCCTATAAGTAGGTACCCTATGTGGTGTTATTAGTTGCGTGACGTCACAGAGAGAAAAGCGAGGGGAGAAAGGACCAATAAGAATCACTGAACTCAACGACAGACGTCATTTTAAGTGACATTTTCTAGTAAACATATTAGGCCACCACAAATAGTGCCAAATAAGCAGTTTCTGGCAGTGGCAGATAAGTACTTTTTGGCAGTGCCACATATTTTCTGACAGTGCCAAATAGTTTCTGGCAGTGCCGAATAGTTTCTGGCACTGCCAGATAGTTTCTGGCACTGTCAGATAGTTTCTGGCAGTACTGAAAAATATTTATGCATGTCCCTTCCAAGCTTTCGTAAACAGCACATACCTAAATTATAAAATATTTGTTAGAGCCTGCATTGGCCGTTCTTGGACGATGCACGCAGGCTGGCTACAGCTGTGTGCGCAGTCGCAGAAGGTGTACGACTGTACGTGACCTCCTGGTCGGACACTCCAGTCCAGTCCAGACAGGAAAAAATTGCGCTAACCTAAAAGCCGGGGGTTGCATTAAGTGCATTTGTCTGGTTTTAGTGTTTGTGGTGTTGAATCTTTTGTGGGGTAAGTAACTCTTAAATAACGATGTTTTAAGCCAGGCAGCATGTAATTTTGTTGGGTTAGAGTTGTGCCAGTTATCAGCTATTTAAAGGCTATTTAGCCATTCAGTGCTTTAAATATTGTGAAGCTGCTTTATTAGGATATCTAATTACTGTATGTACATAAAAGTACATGCCATTTCATTTACGTACTTTTTGATCACTCTTTTATATACAGGGTGATTTTGAACGGGTTCGTTGGAAACTGTTTGACTTCCAAACAGAGGACGTGATGAGGATCTTCCAGTTTGGTATGCGACCATAGTCAATCATGACGAATCGAAGTCAAATATTTTCAAGATGGCGGCAGAAAAGATGAATACATTGGTAACGATGAGATGTTGTTTCGCAAAATTTTTCAATGTGTTTTCAGGTGAATCATCTTTACCTTTGTGGAGATGACACTGGCCATAGGGCTGTCTTTAACCAAATGAGAAAAATCTTGCAGAAAAGTGTGTCATCATTGTATTCCGGGCAAGGTAAAAAAAGTGGGAAGTTGCCATTCAAAAATTTGCGATGCCGTGGGGCCATACTACGTAAGTTAATTTTTTGCAAATCTACTTGACAGTTGCTGATTTTTCGTTCTAGGTGCCGTTAGAAAGAGGTGCCCGGAGGCTACAGAGGTCCAGGTGCAACGATCAATTTCCCTGTACTTACCTGGCGGGATCTAAAGACCGTGAAGGAGGAATGGGGGAGCGATAGAAATCAAATATTTGTAATGTTTTTTTATACAAATTAATAATAGTAATTAGTAATATATTTCTATTGATTTCCTATTACATTGCTCCTATGAAAGAAACCAATCTGGGGCGAATATTTAAAAGAAATATTGGCTAATGATTATTAAACAATGTTTTCCCTATAAAACAAATGCATGTTGGGCCAATATTCCTTTAAATATAGGGCCGTTAAAAAAAATCTGACGTTTACATGTTGCCCCAATATTTGAGAAATATGTTGGGCCAATAAAAGTGTGCTGCTGGGGAAGTAATAATAATTCTTTGAGAAACTACGGTCCTTGCGATGTGAGTGACTTAGACTACACTATAATTCAATTTTTTCCATGGCTAACTACTTTTATTGACAAGATACTTTCAAATTATGCCTAATCAAATCAATTTTTTTTTCGGAATTTTTCTAGTAAAAGTGTAGACTTTTTTTACATAATTGAATGTAGAAAACAAATGTCTACAAGAATCCGCTAAGAAATATACAGCATGTCATTTGGAGAAAAAAATTGACTATCGTCATTTTGACATATGTCATCATATTGAAGATTTAATTACGTCATTTAATAGAGTTTGTCATGCGATTAACAAATATATATGGTTTCATAAATTTTTCTGTTGAAATAAAAAAGTTACAGGGGGGCGAATACCAAACTGAATCACCCGGTATAGGTATCCAAAAGATGCAAAATTAAATTCTCTGTAGGCTAGTATTAGTATTCCCTATAGCTATTTTCCAATATTTTTGAAAATATTTGAAATCAATGTATCGGGTGTCCCAAAAAACCCGGACAAAATATTTTTAAGAATAAGTCAAGCCATTCCTCAACCGATTTGGATGGACCTCGTCTTAAATGAAAGCTATTGAACCAAGCTTTCGAATCGTGCGACAGATGGCGCTGCCATAATGACCCTATTGATACTTATTTTTAAGGCTTTTTTAGGTGCTTGGGGATTGGTCAGACAAGAACCAATCGTTATGTGACTCAAGCGGCCTTGAAGATCGTTCTTTTTTCTGCAAAAATGTTTTTTCAAAAGTCGATTTGGCTTACGCATTCGTTTTCCGCGATTTTTTTAAAATATGTCTTTTTACGCCCTAATAACTGATGAGTTCAGTTAGTGACGCACACACAGCACAATTTGTGGTACTAAATTATCGAATTTGATGAAAATATAGGTGACTGTCATTGAGGGACAAATTGGAGAGCTATTACTGAAAATTAAGCTGTTTTTGCATCACTGTTACTTTAGTCATATCATAAAAGCGTGAAAATACGGGAAAACACATTTTTTCAAAAAAATCACTTAAAATTAATGCTTAAACAAATCAACTGAAAAAAGGTTTTTGAAGGCAAAATGACGATCTTCAAGGATTTCTGAGTCTCATAACGATTGGTTGTTTTTTCACCAATCAACACGCAATTAAAATAAGCCTCAAAAACAACTATTAATAGGAATACTACGACAGCGCCATCTGTCGTAGTTTCTTAGAGAGTTCGATTCCTTAACTTTAATTCAAGACCACGTTCATCCAAATCTGTTAAGAAATGGCCGACTTATTCCCAAAAATATTTTGTCCGGTTTTTTTGGGACACCCGATATTTGTGCAAATTTTGAAAATATTTGAAATACCTAAATGTATTTGTGCAAATAAAAAAAAATGATCCTAGCAAGCTTTAAGACAAATTTTTGAAGGCGTAGAATGAACTATTACTAATTTTTGATTCAAAGCTTACTGTCATCTATTTTTTTAATTGGCACAAATACATTCTATTTCAAATATTTTCAAAAATATTGAAAGTAGGTATAGGGAATGCTAATACTAGCCTAAAGAGAATTTAATTTTGCATCTTATAACAAAGATGGCGGCCACTTCCGGTATAACTGGAAGTGCGTCAGAGATGAAAATATTTTCATTCGATGGACAATAAATTGAAACCCCCGTGTGTGAATTTTCGTTTAGCTACTCAAAGCGATTCTCTAAATATCACTAACTGACACTTTAAAAGAGACACCCTGCATAAATGACCGTTGTATACCTTATGCCAACACAGTAATTTACAATATTTATTGCATAAACGGCAATTTGGAAAAAACGATATTGCCTCTGAGGTTTTTAACAATAGTTATTTAACGAACAAGAGTGTTAATGAGAGCGATTAATAATCGAGAGATCGTAACGCGTGAGCGCAGCGAACGCGTTAACGAGAGAGATTATTAATCGCCTATTAACACTCGAGTCAGTTATAATATTTTTCCGTGGATTGTATTATCATTAAATTGGCGAAATTTGTTTTTCAAAATTGCGTTTGATAAACGGTTATGCAACCAAACATCCAATTTAAGACGTGCCGAAGCTCGATGAACACACATGAGAAATTAAATGTCAATTGCCTTGTCAAAGTAGGCCAAAAAGCACTGATTCTGAGTGTCGCAGTGCATCTTTCTTCTCGCACCATGAAATGAAATCCGCATAAGTTTTTTCATAAATCTTACGGCTTTTTTCTGGAAGCAAACTTAAGTTTGCAAGATTTGCACTTTCTAGCACTTCAGGTGGTGTTATCCATTGATGGGACTTTCATTTAAATTTGCAGATTTTGAAAATTTGACAGATGGCACTTAAATTCTTGTTTAATGTCAGGACATGTATAGTTGATTGCCTATACTAAAATCGTTGAATAATAGAAAATCGTGCATAATAAGGTCTATTAATGCACGATTTTGAATACATTAACGAAATACATAAATGAACAATTCACGGAAAAGTTAATTATCCTACACTTATCTCGCGTAAGACAGAACACTGATCATTACTTCTGAAAAGCGGCAAATTGCAGTCACTCTTTTACCAATCTCCCATGGCCAACTTGATGAACGAACATTAACAAACACCCAGTATTTATACTCACGCACCCATAGGGTAACACCAAGATGTCGAGCAGCATTTCCAGTAAATGCTTAAGGATCCTCGGCCGCTCGTTCAAACCGTAAAATGTCGACAACTTTTCAGGATCTGTGGGAACTTTAACTTTCCCTAAAACTGGAATTACCAATAACAAAACACCGTCTAAATGTGTCACAGGCTTATTGTCTAAAGCGTCTAAAAATAACGGAACTAGTTCCGCTTGTCTCTCCAATGGTAGGCGGGGGAAACCCAATTTTAAATAAATTATGGTAAAATTCTGAAAAGTCACGTTGATTAGAAGGAATTATTGCGAGAGTGTTTAGAAATTCAGGTGCATCATGTTGGCTTTGGAATGTGATATTCTGCCCCTGCCTCTCTGGCAGATGGGGCATTTTTTATTCGCCCCCTCATGCAACTTTCTTATTTCAACAAAAAGTGACATTAAATAGAAAAAAGTTGTATTTTTCAGTGTAGTTTAAAAATCTGAAAAGAAATCTACAGTATCTAGATGGGTTACTGAAATATACTGAAAAGACTGAAAAGTGACAACGCGTTATAACTTGGTTACTAATCGGCAGATCATTATGAAATTTGCTTCAATTACATTACCTTGCACGAAGAATGAACAGAGCCGACGAAAACTTTTCTAAGCCTTCTAGATTAAAATATGACATTTTTCAGTTTTTTCAGTATATTTCAGGGACCAAACCAGATATCTTCAATTTCTTTGCAGATTCTCAATCTACACTGAAAACCCCAACTTTTTTCTAATTTAATAAAATTTCGTATATTTTACGGTATCCGAGTTGTCAATTTTTGAGAAATTAAAATGGCTGCCATTATCCCCTGTCCCGGAGGATTGACGGCAGACTTCTGTTTTACTAATCTACAGCATGAAAATAACTAGAAAATTGCTAAATCAAGTTCGCTGAATTGACATACCAAAAATGTTCACTGCCCCCCCCCCACTATACAGGGTGTCCGGAAATAACGTCACAATATTTCGGGGGGTGATTCTACACCTAAAAATAGGAAGAAAAGTTCATATGAACAAATGTCCGAAAGTGCCTCCAGGGGGCGCTACAGATCTTAGGTAGGTGTCTTTCAAAGACAGGTATTTATTAATTATTTTTGAAACTGTTGGAGCTAGAATAGCAAGTTGTAGTCGTTAGTGACTGACTAACGACATTTGTGAAGTAAGCCAACTTGTTTTTTTGCATTTATAAATTTGTTACCATAGGCATGACATGCTTTAATCGCGTTTTTCTTGAAAATAGTTGATCCTATGACTTAGTATCAAGAGTACCTTTTTTATGTATAATTGTTTGGAGAATTGTTATCTGCAGTCAAAAATTCAAGAAAGCTGGAGAAAAAAAAGTTGTGCAGATTTTTTCCTAAGCCCCCCGTTTCGCACGCCTATGGTCGTCAATTACCTGTTTTGTTCCCTTCAGATAATTTGTCACCCCAAAGTTACCCAAGAACCAAAGTTTCGCTATTCTCGCTCCAATCGTTTCAAAAATAATTAATAAATACCTGTTTTTGAGAGACACTTTCCTGTAGCGCCAACAGGAGGCACTTTCGGACATCTGTTCATATGAACTTTTCTTCCTATTTTTAAGTGCAGAATCACCCCCCGAAATATTGTGACGTTATTCCGGACACCCTGTATGCAGACAACCCCAGATTAAAGTTACCATCTGGAAAAACCAGCCCATAGTTTTGTTAATGCCCCAGAAACATAATTAAACGGTCGTCCCACATGGTTTTCTACATTTTCTTGTCAAAGAACATGTCAAATAATACGATTTACATTAGTGAGGTTATGTTTTCAATCTTTTCACAAACACGTCTTTTTGTGACGTCACAGTTTCTGAAGGCTTGTCAGTAAGCAATCAGTAATTTAGGTTTTAACAGGATACGTTTAACCTTTAACAGTTATTCCATGAGCCACTTGATGCAGAAACATTAATAAACACCCTCTATAATTTCTTACCGTCACAAATGAGGTCACTGAATTATCCTGATATTGGGCTAGCAAATCATCGACAGGTAGTTGAACTTCCGGGCGAGACTTGACACGTTTGTTTAAATGCAACAGTAATTCCATCACCTTTTTCCTCACTGTTTCTTCCGGTGAAGACAGTTTCAGTAAAACCGGAGCCAGAAACTTTGTCAAAAGTGTTTGGAGTTGTTCATCAGTTTCAGCTGAACCGAACCTTAAGAACACCCTTTCCAAAAGTACTGAAAAGAGAACATTTTTGAAAATAAAGAGCGGTTTATCATCGCTGAATTTGGTGAATGACTGGCCGTTTTTTCGTCGACCCTTTTCTTGAATTTTTATGCGAGTATGTTCTATAGAAAACTTACTTAAGTCGTTTGAGGCCTGACTTGCCATGTTTTGTGGAGTCTCGTGAGGTTTTCTTGAACGTTGAATGTTTTTCTTCTAGCGGTTCGTGTTCCTAACTTTATGCTTTATGGCAGCTGTCAACCACTGTCAGCTGTCTGTCAAGCCAAATGTCAAATGAAGCAGACGCTTATCTTTGAAACGGGGAGATCATTTCACTGGTGAGATTCAGGCAACACGCCGTACAGTGGTCGATTTACCGAATCTGACAAAATTCGGAAAGTGTCTTATCACATAAGCTGCTTTCCATTTACTCATTTATCTGAGAAGGCTCACTTAACCAATCAAATTGCTGAGATTAACTGAGGCGCCTCAGATAAATATGTAAAAGGAAAGCGCCTATGGAAAGAAGCAAAGTGCCTATAGAAAGAAGCAAAGTGCCTAAAAAAGCCTCAAATCTCTCAATTTTCGAACAATGTTCAATCTATTTTATTTAAACATTTCAACATCTAAAGTCCCGTCGCATATTAACGAACGTGGGGGTTGTGTGTCTGAGACTAGCGTAGAAGGCACTGACAGGGATTTCAATAAAATGGCCCCTTTTTTAAATTTGTAATTATCCTTCAGTCAGGTTAATATTTTGGTTGATGCCACAATATGTTTTGCATGAAAAATATTCTTAAATAGGCCCAAAAATACTAAACATTAGCAGTAATTGCGCGTAGGTATTGAAGTATTTGTCATACAAAACATATTGTGGTATCAGCCAAAATATTAACCTGACAGAAGGATATATTTAAAAAAGGCGCCATTTTATTGAAATCCCTGTCAGGACGCTTATTTTTGAAAGGGGGAGATCATCTCATCGGTGAGATTTAGGCAACAGGCCGCTCTCAGCTGCATATAGAGCTACGGAAAACCTGTGAGATTCAATCTCCCTTGGTCAAATCAAGCGAGATCGTCTCCCAGTTCCCAGGTTAGAATGCGCAAGCGTGTGCAACAAGTTGCAACAAAATGCCCAGTGGTATTCCGATGAAAATGAAGAACATCTATTGCAAATCAATATGTCGGAAGAGGGAATGCAGATTTATTGGCGGGGAGAGCCTTTAGACAAAATATTGTCCTACATTATTTTGCGTAAGATTAGCAAATTTTATTGATATTCATTTTAATCGCAGAAATGTTTGTATTTTTCACACTTGATAGGAAAAATAAGGGGTAAAAAGAAAAAAATGCAGTTTTGTAAGTGTTAATTTATATTGTTGTACCTAAATAGAAAAAGTTCAGTCTTTATATGTATGTAAATTACTAAATAGGTAATTATAAGACTGAATAATAAGTAACATAACTTTTTTAGGATCATTAACATGACAAACCTACAAACTAATGAAATTTTGAATAAGAAATATGAAAGTTAAATTAAAAATACCACAAATTAAATAACTTTTGTAACATTAATAACTTAAACAAAGACGAAACTGATGAAAATTTTAGCAGCAATAAGAAAATTCCCATTTATAAATACCTACGCAAAAAAATTAACAAGAAACATTCCTAGAGTAGGTACAGTCGGGGACTTTGAAAATGCCCACCCCACCGCGACGGTTCACTTGGTCCACTGCATCGCTGAAATTCGTTTGATGTTTGCCTGACAGATTGGCTAAACATTTAGCACGTTGTGATACAATCGACCAAGTGAGTCGTCGCAGTGGGGTGGGCATTTTCAAAGTCCCCGACTGTACCTACGTATTATGTAATATGTAAGTACAGTGTAAAAAAACTAATTGACGTTTTCAGTTTTACCTAAGCGGAGCACGCATGTTGGTTCTCATCTAGCGTGCTGACTCATTGGCTGGATATCTGTCACATCTGATTTTTACCCAATGAGATCTTTTTTACCTGTGCGTTTCGTTGGAAACTTGGAAACCAACCTGCGCGTGCTTCATATTCTTATTCATGTCAACACATTAGACGCTATATTGACACTTTCTTTATTCGACAAACTGAAGACGTGTATTGGGCACTTTAACTTTGAATATGGGATAAACCTATATACAAACTAATAAAAAACAAACAAGAAAGTTAAATTAAAAACAGACAAATTAAATAATTTTTCAAACATTATAAATTTAAGTAAAGAATAAACTAGCATACGAGTGAAACCTCAAAAATTCGGTTTCATTTTATAGTTATTTTTGATTTTCGCCTCAATTGTCAACGTTCAATTCTTGTCATGCGAGAAAATCTCATTTATGTTCAAAAATAGATTCGGGGAGACTCTGTCTCACTGTCTGAGATAAATTGCATCTCCCCGGTGAGACTATCTCCCCGTTTCAAAGATAAGGGCCCTCTACGCTAGTCTCAAGTCATATGGCACAGTGGACCAAACAAGTTTTGCCGATACAATGTTGTATACTTAGTTGCCTATCTCAGCTTGAGGTCATGACATGAGATATTCTGGCAACACGTCTCACACAGCTGCATGATGTACTGCTTACACATTATAATTTCGACTTGAAACTTAGAATTTCGATTTGCAACTCGGAATTTCGCCTGGTTAACTCCTAATTTCGGGATGAGAACTCAGAAATTCGACTTGAAAGTAAGAATTTCGAGTTGCGAACGCAGAATTCCGTTTTGAAAGTCAGAATTTCGAGTTGCGAACTTAGAATTCCGTGTTGAAAGTTACTAAGTTAGAACTTCCGAGTTGTGAACTCATAGAATTTCGACTTCGCCCTCTAAATTTCGTGTAAAAATTTTTAAACTATAGAAATTTTTCTTTTGTGTCCTCTCTGCGCTTTCGTACCAATCGGATATGTTAAAAGTTTTCAATGTCACCCAGAATATAAGACCGTTTTTTGCATCATAAAACTAATGAGGGTACCCCATGGTACACCGCCCCAATTTCAAGCGGAACAACATATTTTTTAACTGCTATTCGCGATTGTGTTAGAATAATAAAATATTGTCTGATATTGTATGATGTCACAAAATTAATACGCTATATTAGCGATGATGTGAAACCGCCATCCTTGTTGTGTATTGCCATAGTCAACGTCTCCCACTGAAGCCATACAAATCGAGATTAAATCTTGAAATCTTCACTGTGCAAATTCAAAGAAATTGCATTTTTCACCAAATTCTTTATTTACAGTTGTGTTGCGTCTTAAGACATTAATTAATATTAATAATTTGAAAAATTGTTATCGATTAAACAATGAGTTTGTGCTGAAATAATTGAATCTAACCAATGAAATTCTCACTTTGTTTAGATTCATTGCAATGGTAACAACCTCAACCTAGCCCAAGAAAGATGGAGGACCTACGTCACGCAAATAGTCCGTATTTGAAGCGCAAATGTTGCTTTTTGAAAGTAAATGTAGGGAGCGAAAGTCAGTCTGGCAACGTCGAGAATTTCCGCTGCAATTAGACAGGTGACACGTCACTTGAGTTGTCAGATGCTCATCCTTCCGTTCCGTCACTTCCGTCATTTCACTTACTTCACTTTTGAGGTTATGAACTCACCGTGTCACAGAAAAATTCAGCTTTATCAAATAAAACTGCAGCAAAATGTCCATTTTTACCAATTCCAGTAATCCAGCAACTTTAAAGATCCTAATCAGCGCCAATTTCGCCCGAAAAGCAGTAGACATTAAAATTGTGGACAGTAAAGGTGAGCATTACATCAGCCAACACTGCCACATGGCCTCATGTTTTTCAGTACGTGCCCTGGACGACCCTCGACACCTCCCCTATTTGAAAACCAACGAGGAAAACAGCATCTTCGTCCCAAATTCAGCTGTCTCCTTTTTTGTTCCATCCCAGGAATCTAAAACAAACGAGTGGCTGGAGTGGGAAGCTACAGTTTTGTCACCCGGGCTAGCCCAAACCCTCGGAGGTAATGTCAAGCATCTGAAAGATAGCGTCACTGCAGCCCTGAAAAAAATCGAAGAGGCTTTAAATCATTCCTTATCTTTAACCTCACAGGAATTGATAACTGCTGCTGACATAGCAGTTTGGTCATCATTATTTCCATTGACAGTGGATGATAATCTTGCCAAAGAGTTTTTGGCAGAAAATCTGAACGTTAGTAGGTGGATAAAGCGGCTAGGAGAAATCAAAGAGTTCCAATCAGCTGTCAATTTGTTTAAAATTGAGTCGGGAGTGGGGGCCTACCAAGCCCTCTTAACTGGAGCCAAATATTTGACTCCAACTGAAAATATGAGTCAATCTCCAGCAACTGAAAATGTTTCAGTGGAAGAACTAGAAACTGCGGAGACGTTTTGGAATAGTACGGAGAAGATTCCGAAATTGGTTTCGAGACCGAAGATAGTGCTCCCAGGGAAAGGGAGGAATATTCTGATCACTTCTGCCCTGCCGTATGTGAATAACGTGCCTCATTTGGGGAATATAATCGGTTGTGTGTTGTCTGCGGATGTCTTTGCAAGGTTTTGCCGAATCTGCAATTATAATACTCTTTATATTGGGGGAACCGATGAATATGGAACTGCTACAGAGACTAAGGCGCTTGAAGAGGGGTTGTCTTGTCGGGCAATCTGCGACAAATATTATGCAATCCACAAAGACATCTACGATTGGTTTAATATTAGCTTCGATCATTTTGGACGGACCTCATCCCCGGAGCAGACAGAAATCACGCAGGTATGAAATGTAGCTTTACTATTTTACTTAATCAATGAACCTGTTTGCATTTTTTTTATATCTTCTTTTTGTCAGTTTTGACTGCCTCTACTCTTTTGCTGGTTTCATATTATAGCATAATTATGTTAATTTATAATTGAGGTAGGCCGTGTCTAGGCCTCTAAGGTGATTCCTCTCCTCCGAAATTAAGTAGGTTATGTCAAACAACCTAAAAAGTTCAGCGCCATCTAGTGACAATTTCTGGATTATAGGACATCATAAGTATGTCACTTTAGGCGCGTTCCTTTTACACCTTTATCTGAGGAACGTCAGTTAATCGCAGCAATTTGATTGGTCAATATTCAAATGAACCAATCAAATTGCTGAGATTAACTGAGGTTCCTCAGATAAATGTGTAAAAGGAACGCGCGCTTTGATGATGTAGAGGCGATTTCCCTTTAGCTTACAGATGCTTAAAATTTTAACACATATTATGACGTCACTCTAACTTATTTGACAAACGACATGAACAGTTGATGGGCTTTTGTTGACATTTGGTTAGCAACTGAATGCGCTACAAGTCAATACTTTATGCTGCTTAATGGTTCTTATTTGCAAAGTAGATGAATCATACTTCTTTTACTCTTAAAAGAGATATAAATTGGTAAACATTGTCTCATGTACTGAAGATTAAATATTGTCAATTTATTTACTAAATTTTTATTCTTTGATCGCTTACGGAAAGGACGATTTTTGTGTTAAATGGTTTGTTTAAGTGTACATTTTAAGGATTATGTTTTGCATAAAAAATTCCTACTGAAAGTTGGTACTTTTTGCTCAGAAAGGTACATTTTTTCACTCATTGGACTATATAGCCTCAATACCACGTACCAACATTCTGTTACGCTGTCCGATTTCACTGATGTGTTCAAGATACAATGTAATTTGCCATAGTGATGTTGATATCTTCAGGCTGAGTTTATATAGTTTTAGGAAATCAATTTTCAGCCTTTTCTCGGCTAAACTGAACTCGGTTTGATTTACCTACTTCTTTGTTCGCTTCTGTTTATCTTTCTCTTTACTTTGTATATTTATATTATGTATATCAATTCTTTGTCCTGTAAATGGTCTCTACTGTTGGGCAAATAAACTATATTATTATTATTATTATTAATATAGACGAAACTGGTCAAAATGAAAGACACTTTTAATTTTCTATAGTCTCTGACAAAGACAATGGCGTCAACCCCAACTCTCCACATCTAATAGTTTCGGAGATGCAGCGGTTCAAATTTGGAGCAAAATTTTCGAAAATCACTTTTTAAATCTTGACTCGTCAAACATTTGCAAGGCACCGTACGTGAAAAATGCATATTGCCTTTTTTAATCTAGACCACAGGGTGGTTAATTTTTTGATGCTCACCATTATAGTGCAATGCATTGAGACGAAAAAGTGCCGAAACCCGGGCATAAAAAAAAGGTAAAACCTTTTCTAACATGATCGGGACACTCTATTTAACATGTCATAAAAAGTCCCAAAGAATCCCGCGTCGGGTTTGGCCGTAATGGCCGAGGAACCGGTTCAACAGTAAAAATTCTCAAATTTTAGGCTATTTATCCCACCAATTGTGTTTTAATCTTGATATGCCTTTGCAGTTAGCTTGTCAGGAACATTGTGAAACATACTTTATTTAGCTGTGGCAAAAAAAAATGACGGGGCACGCGCCCGAGCGTTCGCGCGGTCCAATAGACGCTTCACGCGAACTGTCCAGGGAGTCGACCGATTTTGATGAAACTTTCAGCGTCGAGGCAGATCGATGTGAGGTTGAAGCCTATTGTTTTTCGCTGCGATCGAACGACCGGACTACCGGAAAAATGCAGATACGGTAAAAACATTGAATTGCAAATATCTCAGTTTTTGTCGGTCTTATGCCAAAATATGTCTTATTCAATGTTGTGGGAAATTTAATTCTCTACAAAAAAGCAGATAATCATTTTTTTCATACGACCAATGGTTTAGGCGCTACGGTCGGAGGAAGTTTTTACCGTATCTGCATTTTTCCGGTAGTCCGATCGTTCGATGGCAGCGAAAAACAATAGGCTTCAACCTCACATCGATCTGCCTCGACGCTGAAAGTTTCATCAAAATCGGTCGACTCCCCGGACAGTTCGCGTGAAGCGTTTATTGGACCGCGCGAACGCTCGGGCGCGTGCCCCGTCATTTTTTCTTGCCACAGCTAAATAAAGTATGTTTCACAATGTTCCTGACAAGCTAACTGCAAAGGCATATCAAGATTAAAACACAATTGGTGGGATAAATAGCCTAAAATTTGAGAATTTTTACTGTTGAACCGGTTCCTCGGCCATTACGGCCAAACCCGACGCGGGATTCTTTGGGACTTTTTATGACATGTTAAATAGAGTGTCCCGATCATGTTAGAAAAGGTTTTGCCTTTTTTTTTATGCCGGGGTCAAATCTTAATTGCCCTGGACTATTAGTATTTCGGAAAAACGATTGATGTTATTTAAATGAAACTTTGAACTTTTATATTTTTGACAGCTGTCTAGAATTACGTCAGCTTCGACCAATACTTCTTAAGCGGAATTTCTAGTGACAACCCCTAATTTCCACCCCATCTGTCCGATTCTCCGAAAAAACATTCCCCGCAAGAATTTCATCGAAATATGTATTTACGCCAGGTTTCAGATGGCTGCGTCACGGTGCGTGCAACCCTTGCGGAGTTTTCATATTTTTTATGGTTTTCATCCCCTAAATTTCATCCCTCTTACCTTGCACAGACTTGAAGGTCGAGCGTGCATGCCAAGTTTCAGTAGGATACCTCCACTACTTCTCGAGTTATTACAATTAATAATTTTTCGGTTTTTCACCCCTAACTCCCACACCCTTGGTCCGATATCGCTCAAAAGCAATCCCCGCCGAGTATTTCGGGACGCAGAACTGTATAAGTAAGTTTGATCTCGATATGTCAATCCGTTCTTAAGTTATCCGGCGATAGAGCGAGGGAATAATCAAAGACAAGAGTATAGTTGGTGGAAACCTCGGTGGAAACAGTATTTGGGAGAACCTAAAAGCCGCCTCATTACGAGAGTTATAACTGTGACAATACTGATGCCCCGCTGCTTGGACAAGCATAGGTGTCTGGTGTACCTAGGGATGCTAACGATACCTCGATACTTCTGAAGTAACGATATTTTGAAGCAAAAGTATCGATATCGATACTTAATAATAATAATAATAATAATAATTTTATTTTCCTTTCCGATATACAAATGTGTATACATATAGGCACGTCAATATAAAAATAGCATTACTGTAACAATAACAGACAACACAAGATATAAAATACATTAAGTAAATTTGAATTTATATTACTACTTTCACTTACATACTCATCACATATTTTTACAGCGAGCAATGAAATCGTCAAAGTTATAGAAAGCTTCTGCTTCTCCTTTATATATTTTTTGAACTGTTTGAAGTCTAATTCTTTTCTATTGCTCGGAAGCGCGTTATAAAATTTTATCCCGCAATATTCGTTGCTCATAGATTTGGATAATCTGATTTTTTTGCAACATAGGTCGTTTTTGTTTCTTGTGTCATAAGTCTGGATGTCTCTATGTGCCTCAAAATTGCTTATGTTAGCTTTTATAGAAAGTAGAGCCTGAAGTATATATAGTGTGAAAGTACGGTTAAGATCTTCTGTTGTACATATTCTTGTTGAGAATCAACCCGAAAATTTAGTTGCCCCAATATTCTGATTGCTTTTCGCTGGAGTTTGAAAATCCTTTTCGTGATACTCGAATGTCCCCACAACAGCAGTCCATAGTTTATATGTGTCTGTATTAGTGCAAAACATGCATTTCTCAATGAGGATTTTGGTACTTTGTTGGCTAGATTTTTAAACAAATACAGGTTTTTGCATAGCTTTTTCGCTAGTGCATCTCCGTGTACTTGCCAGGTTAGTGCATAGCCTAAATGTTTTCCCAGAAACTTCACTGACGTAGCACAATCTCTGGGAAGATCAACGTTTTTTAAAGTACATAACATTTTTGTACTTTTGTTTGAATTTAAAGTAAGCCGATTCGCCGCACACCACTGGGAAGTATCGGGTGTCCCAAAAAAAACCGGACAAAATATTTTTGGGAATAAGTCTGCCATTTCTTAACCGATTTGGATGAACGTGGTCTTAAATTAAAGCCAAAGAATCAGGCTTTCGACTGTATGAGAAACTACGGCAGATGGCGCTGCCGTAGTAGTCCTATTGATACTTGCTTTAAAGGTTTATTTTAGCTGCATGGGGATTGGACAGGCAACGACCAATCGGTATGACACTCGAATAGCCTTGAAGATCTTTCTTTCTTCTTCAAAAATCCTTTTTGAGAAGTCGATTTGGCTTAAGCATTAATTTTCTGTAATTTAAAAAAAAATGTGTTTTTGGGTATTTTCACGCATTAATAGATATGACCAAAGAAGAGTAATGCAAATAAATCTTAATTTTTAGTTATAAATGAACGAATATGGTGAAAACAGTGGCGCAGATGCCAGTGGGGAGCAACTGAACAGTTATCATTGAAAATTAAGCCCTATGTGCACCAATGTTACTTTAGTCATGGTGATGGAAGCATGAAAATGCGCAAAAACATTTTTTTAGAAAAATCACAGAAAATTAGTGCTTACGCCAAATGGACTTCTGAAAAAAGATTTTTGAAGAAAAGAGAAAGATCTTCAAGGTTATTTGGGTCTCATAACCATTGGTTGTTGCCCGACCAATCCCCACGCACCTAAAATAAGCCTCAAAGACAAGTATCAATAATGCTACTACAGCAGCGCCATCTGTCGACGTTTCTTGCAAAGTTCGAAAGCCTGATTCTTTAGCTTTAATTTAAGACCAAGTCTATCCACATCGGTTAAGACATGGCTGACTAATTTCAAAGACTATTTTGTCCGGTTTTTTTTGGGACTCCCGTTACTTGAAAGTATCGATACTTTGTTGAGAAGTACCTCAACATAAAAGTATCAAATGATACTGATGGTATCGATACTTTCTTTCGATACTAGCATCCCTAGGTGGGTATTTTAAATTTATTCCTACGGGCCGTATTCGACAATTTTTGTTTTAAAGCCCACCAACACATTATTAAAAAATTTGAGAACGTACTAGAAAGATAAACAATTCTTTATTTTTTGTAAAATGAACAAAACCATCTCGCTTTCGCCCATACTTAGAAATTTTCGCTTTTAGGTAGGTACTCCTACATATCTATATACCAACAGTTTACTTTTTTGAAATACACGCTACGTTTTATGTCTCTCGTCAATTTTAAACTCATTCTAATTCCAAATTACTTGACTTGTCAAAACTTTATTCTTGTACGAGTTGCTTGGGTGCCTGTGCGATGATTTTAGTAGTATTTCATTATCTATAATCAATCGATTTGTGCTTGTTAGATACTGAAAATTCGCAAATCCGGCCCACCTTGGAAATTTTAAAATATCCACGAGCCTCAGGTAAAGCCAGGGTTGGCATGTTTTAAACATTTGTTTTTAATCAAGTGTTTTAAACATGTTTTAAACAAGGCCGTTTGTTTTAAACGAATATGTTTTAAACTATGTTTTAAACGTGTTTTTTCTATTCAATGTTTTATTTTAATTTATACATGTCAAATTTCAAATTTCTATTAAGTTCATACTTCATAGAGCTTCATACGTTCACAATTCATATATGCCACGATTGACGCATAAAAAAAGATGCAAGGGCAATATTTAAGAAAATTGTATTATTAAATAAAATATTATGATTGTTGAGATAAAGGTAGATAGGTACCTCCCAGTGAGATAATCTTTGATTCACTTTTATTCACATATCATGTTAGATATAGATATAAGATTAATAAGATATACAGGGCCGGTGAATTGTTTGAGTTGCGTCTTTTCAGGCTGATTAGGAATCTGTAAAGAATTTTCCTTTATCTTGATTCGGTCCTGAGTTACCCCGGAAAAATTGAAAATCGCGATTTTAAAGAAAAATTCGTATCTTTCGTATATTCGTATTGTTGGTAATTAAATGAAATTTGGAACTTTTATATTTTTGACACCTGTCAACATTGACACACATTTTCTGGGCCTTCTAAATTTTGAGCAACGACGGTCAACTTTTTTTTGTCTTATAGCCGCCATATTAGGTTTTAACACCATAAAATGCAGAAAAAAATAGCTTTTCAAAAATGTGTCCAACATGGACTTTTTTGAGAGATCGTTAAATTAAATCAAACAATGCTGCGCTATGTCCATGAGGGGACAATTTTACAGATGCCTGTAATGTACAAAATTTATTGTTTTAAACACGTTTTAAACAAGTTTAAAACTGTTTTTTTTAATGCAATTTTCATAAAAATTAATACGATAAAAACATGTTTTAAACAAAAAAAAACATGTTTTGTTGAAAATGAAAAAAAACTGTTTTTTTTGCAACCCTGGGTAAAGCCAAACGTCTGGGTTTGTCCACGCAGCGGGGCGTCATTGTCACAGCTACAACCCTCGTAATGAGACGGCTTTTAGGGTCTCCCAAATATTGTTTCCACCAGTTATACCTCCGCAATCCGAATTCTGCTACGGCACTAAAATATCTGTAAAAGCCCTCGACAGCCCATAGTTTAATTTTTCTTAAAATAACCGTCTCGTCCTCCGTTCGCAGGACATGTTCCAGATCCTCAACAAAAACGGATTCATTTTCGTCGAACCGGTGGAACAGCTCCACTGCGAGAAATGCGACCGCTATCTGGCCGACAGATTCGTGGAAGGGGGTTGCCCCCACCCCGGTTGCAAATACGAGGACGCCCGCGGCGACCAATGCGACGGTTGCGGTAAACTAGTCAACGCTGTCGATCTCAAAAATCCCCGATGCAAGATATGCAGAAACACCCCCAAGCTGAAGATCTCGAAGCAGTTCTACATCGACCTCCCCAAGCTGGAGCCCCTTTTGCTGCATTGGATGAAGAAGTCCGCCCCCGGGTGGTCGAGTAACGCTCAGGTGATCGCGAGGGCCTGGCTGAAGGAGGGATTGAAGCCGAGATGTATCACGAGGGATTTGAAGTGGGGGATTCCCGTTCCCGTTGACGGGTTCAGGGAGAAAGTGTTCTACGTGTGGTTCGACGCTCCCTTCGGGTACATGTCGTCGACGGCGGCTTATACGAAGGACTGGGAGCTGTGGTGGAAGCCTCAGAAGGGGGTGGAGGTGTCCTTGTATCAGTTCATGGCCAAGGATAATGTGCCCTTTCATTCGATCATGTTCCCGGCTGCTTTGTTGGGGACCAATCGGGGATACACCACCGTCTCACACATAATGGCCACAGGTATAGTATATAACGATATTAGGCCGATATTAAAGGGGGTGTGAACCAAAGATGAAAAGGATAGTAGAAAAAATTGTAAGAACAAACATGAAAACCCGGCGTTTCTGGTTAAAACGGTTTTAGAATTAGAGCGATTTTTAGAAGAAACTAATTGCACATGTGACGTCATAACAACAACCACGGCCTCGCTGGCTCGCTGCGCAGCATTGCAATTTCAGCAGCGCGGTAACAAACAATGAGATTTTTTCATATTTGCATTCGAATTTAAATCAAAAAGCACAGAAAAGGAAATTACGTCGATCAAGGGAGACAAAGATTGAAAAAAATTGTTATTAGCTAATTGTATTTATCAGACATGCATCATGCTTAGACAAAAGTAGCGGAGCGCGCTGGATTTTGCTACAGATCTGCTGCTCGTACGACTTTATTTACAAAAATAAGTCCCTACATGCTGCGAATCATCTGCAGTTAATAAAATCCCGCATGTCGTCACGTGTAGCGATTTTCTATATTCTATTGTATAACAAAGTTATGCGCGAAAAAAGTGCAATTTCGGAAGTCACAATTTGGTGAGAATTGGTTTCCGTCCTAGATTTCGGGACCGAAACACACTACAATTCCAAACTTATCGACATAATTGAAGAGCACATGAAAAGGGCTACAAGACAGTCAAAGAACGATGTCTGTAGCCCTATTGGTTCCCGAGAAATAATTAGAAATATTTAAGTACAATTTTCCGTCATGAGGGTTTTTTTTGTTTCTTTTTGCAATAACCTTTGTCTGTATCACCAAACAGATGTTTAAAAGCGTCACACGTATAGAAGGATGCAAGACGAACAGTTTGAGGTATCACTCATTTAGTTATATACCCGAATATTGGGTAATGAACGTTTTTTAACTTCTTACGCCGGGCTAATACGTGTGTTGGCTCAGTATACCCGTGTTGGTATGACGTCACAATGTTCGGACTGCTGATTTAAAATGCTCAGATTTCTGAAACTTTTGCGCTTAGAAAAATTAAGTTTTTAGGACAGCTCTTAGATATTTGTTAACTATTTGTAAACGAAAAAAGTTTTTTTGGTTCACACCCCCCTTAAAGAAATTGTAAATCCTTCTCAAATTTAATTAGAAGTAGAGAACCGGCGAAACGCCAACCTTAATATCGGCCGTGTATAGTTTTCGTGATACATACATACAGGGTGCCCGGGAATAACGTTGCCATATTTTGGGGGCTGATTCTACACTTAAAAATAGGAAAAAAGTTTATATGAATCGATGTCCGAAAGTGTCTCCAGGGGGCTCTACAGACTTTATATAGGTGTCTTTCAAAAACATTTATTTATTAATTATTTTTGAAACGGTTGGAGCTAGAATAACAAGTTGTAGTCGTTAGTGACAAACTAACGACATTGTGAAGCAAGTCACCTTGTTTTTTTGCATTTATAAATTTGTTACCATAGGCATGACATGCTTTAATCGCGTTTTTCTTGAAAACGGTTGATCCTGTGACTTACTATCAAGAGTACCTTTTTTATGTAGAATTGTTTGAAGAATTGTTATCTGAAGTTAAAAATTCAAGAAAGCTAGAGAAAAAAAGTGGGAATTTTTTTCCTAAGCCCCCCCTATTTCGCACGCCTATGGCCGTCAATCACCTGTCATGTTCCCACCAGATAATTGGTCACCCCAAAATTACCTCAGAACCCAAATTTCGTCATTCTAGCTCCAACCGTTTCAAAAATAATTAATAAATAGGTATCTGTTTTTGAGAGACACCTTCTAAGCCCTGTAGCGTCCCCAGGAGGCCCATTCGGACATCTGTTCATATGAACTTTTGTTCATATTTTTAGCTCTGTAATCACCTCCCAAAATATGGCTACGTTATTCCCGGAGACCCTGTATAGTCCACTCAAGTTAGATTTTTTAGAAGAAATAATTTATATATTGTTGGAATTTCGGCTACGTACTCCTGAAAGGGCCTGAAATGAAATGCCGAAAAGTTCCCACCCCTAAATTGTAAGCTTCATCCCTTATTTGGCAAAGGTCGCTCCAAAACGTAACATGGCACTATAGTTTCTAGCATTCTTCAGCTAAACTATCAATCTGACAGAAAACATTATTGCATTCAAAAATATTCCCACTGAAATTCTGCGTCAGAAAGTCCTTATGATTATTTCGCTTATTTCTACATAATTCTCAAAAACCACGTCCGAACGAAAATCAACCTAGCGGGACTTTACGCTGCGAATACACCAAACGTGCTACGAGGATAACAATTATTTTATTATTTAAATTATGACTCAAGTATATCAACCGAACTATAATGGATCTCACTAATATAACAATTATAATATGAAACTAAAGATAAAGAGCAGAATTTTCTACAAAATAAATGCAATTATCATTTTTCAAAGAAAGTATTTTTATTGGTTTTCATATTTTTTATATTTTAAGTGTACGCATTCTTACGAAAGCGTCCTGAGGTCACGAAAATATTTTTTAACCTCTCCACTCCACTTCACCACTTAAAAAAAAAGGGAGGTTACTGCAATCACTAAAATTTTCGAATTTGAGATAGCATCAGATCTTTACGTTTTGAGGTCTCAGGAACCCAAAAAAGTGGTTTTTAAAATATGTGTGTATGTACGTGCGTTCGTACGTTTGTAAACACGCCACAGCCAAAACTACTGGGTCGATTTGGATGAAATTTGGAAGCTGGGCATCTCATAACCTAACTTAGATCTGAAAAGCTTTTGGAGCCAATCGTGCAGCCGGAAATGCCATTTTGGCACATCAACTTTTAAATTTTAAATGCAAACCCCCATTTTTCACGTCACCATAAGAAAGCCTCAGGTGCGCTTATCTGTGACACTGCTGCTAACATATATATATATATGTATGCGTATTGATCCCTTTGGGGAGGCAAATTCAGGGGGTTCTTTTATCGACTGAAATCAAAGAATTGACCGCGATTGTTGATTTGCTCCGACTTTTACTGCCCTAGGGCAATCCGTTTCGAAACTGTGCTCATTAATCATATAATGGTCAGTTTGGGGAGGTGACCTGGTTCTGATCTCGGCTAGTGATTCTGCATTCCCAAACTGACCATTATATATTTTTCTCCAATGGATATATAACTGGTTGTCTAAATTGACAAATCCATAGACAACAGTATATGTACAACGATCCCTTTGAGGAAGTATTCCTTAACAATTACTGCAAATAGAGACGTTTTTTCTAGAGGAACATATCAGTAGTTCCCACTTTCTACAGATATGTTTCATGACGTTTGAGGTACTTGGTTTTAGTGGACAATAGGCTTTTGATACTACTTTTTACACTGAAAGAACCCTTAGGGTGATCCGACTTATTACTCGAAGTAAGGATTCGCCCTGGGGAATGTAACGCCCCTATTTGTGGAAAGAGTAACTCCCTACTCAATTAGGAAACTTCATGAGGCAATCGTGCGGTGATTACGGATTTTCTGAGAAAAACCTTAGGAACGGCGCTTTGGCGCTTTTGGTGACAGTCACATTTTTGGACATTTCTGCTTTGAAAGGGTTCTGTTCACCACAAGTAGGGGGACGGGAGGTAGTTCTGTGAGCTTTTCTGCGGACAAATAATTTTATTATGTTTGGGGTAGTGATTTGAGGTGGCTCTTGTGAGGTTTCTGCTAGGAAACCTCAAAGATGTTGTATTTATCGATATTAGGGAAAGCTTCCCCAAAGGGATCAATGTACATACCCTATTGACATATATTGTCTATCTATTGGTCCCTTTGGGAAACTCTAATTTTAGAGAAAATCACATTTTTGGGCGTAAGCTATTTTTTTCTACATTGGGAGGACTCCTGAACAGGCCCGTTCACCACCCGGAAGGGAGAGTCTATTTGGGGAATGTAGCACCCCTATCTGCGGAAAGGGGTTAGCTTTGAGTACGACACTCCCTTAGAAACCATCATGAGGCTTCGGGCAACGGTTTGAGGTGGTTCTTGCAAGGTTTCTGCCTCAAAAATGTTGCATTTCTAGATATTAGAGAAAGCCTCCCCAAAGGGATCAATGTACATACCCTATTGACGTATATTGTCTATCTATTGGTCCCTTTGGGAAACTCTAATTTTAGAGAAAATCACATTTTTGGGCGTAAGCTATTTTTTTCTACATTGGGAGGACTCCTGAACAGGCCCGTCCACCACCCGGAAGGGAGAGTCTATTTGGGGAATGTAGCACCCCTATCTGCGGAAAGGGGTTAGCTTTGAGTACGACACTCCCTTAGAAACCATCATGCGGCTTCGGGCAATGGTTTGAGGTGGTTCTTACGAGGTTTCTGCTAGGAAACCTCAAAAATGTTGCATTTCTCGATATTAGAGAAAGCTTCCCCAAAGGGATCAATGTACATACCCTTTTGACGTATATTGTCTATCTATTGGTCCCTTTGGGGAATTTAATTTTCTAATAAAAAATCTATTTCACCCTTTCTGGTACTTTATTGTGCCCTAGTAGCTTTCAACTGTTTTGTAGTATAAAACTAGGGTTCCTAGTATTGGTCAGTACCAAAAGTAGGTACACGAGTTCCAAAAATCTTCGGGTTGTACCCTATACTAGCATCCTACGGATTATCTACTAGTTTGGGCAAATTTGAAGCTTTAATTCAGATATGAACTTGCAATTGAGTACGTCAATCACTTAAAAGACATCATGAAACTTCAGGCCGTGATTCGAGGTGGTCTTGTGAGGTTTTCTAGCACAAAACCTCAAAAGTGTTGCTTTTCTCGATATTAGGGAAGGCTTCCCCAAAGGGATCAATGTACATACCCTATTGACGTATATTGTCTATCTATTGGTCCCTTTGGGAAACTCTAATTTTAGAGAAAATTACATTTTTGGGCGTAAGCTATTTTTTTCTACATTGCGAGGACTCCTGAACAGGCCCGTTCACCACCCGGAAGGGAGAGTCTATTTGGAGAATGTAGCACCCCTATCTGCGGAAAGGGGTTAGCTTTGAGTACGACACTCCCTTAGAAACCATCATGCGGCTTCGGGCAATGGTTTGAGGTGGTTCTTACGAGGTTTCTGCTAGGAAACCTCAAAAATGTTGCATTTCTCGATATTAGAGAAAGCTTCCCCAAAGGGATCAATGTACATACCCTATTGACGTATATTGTCTATCTATTGGTCCCTTTGGGAAACTCTAATTTTGGAGAAAATCACATTTTTGGGCGTAAACTATTTTTTTCTACATTGCGAGGACTCCTGAACAGGCCCGTTCACCACCCGGAAGGGAGAGTCTATTTGGGGAATGTAGCACCCCTATCTGCGGAAAGGGGTTAGCTTTGAGTACGACACTCCCTTAGAAACCATCATGCGGCTTCGGGCAACGGTTTGAGGTGGTTCTTGCAAGGTTTCTGCCTCAAAAATGTTGCATTTCTCGATATTAGAGAAAGCTTCCCCAAAGGGATCAATGTACATACCCTATTGACGTATATTGTCTATCTATTGGTCCCTTTGGGGAATTTAATTTTCTAATAAAAAATCTATTTCACCCTTTCTGGTGCTTTATTGTGCCCTAGTAGCTTTCAACTGTTTTGTAGTATAAAACTAGGGTTCCTAGTATTGGTCAGTACCAAAAGTAGGTACACGAGTTCCAAAAATCTTCGGGTTGTACCCTATACTAGCATCCTACGGATTATCTACTAGTTTGGGCAAATTTGAAGCTTTAATTCAGATATGACATTGCAATTGAGTACGTCAATCACTTAAAAGACATCATGAAACTTCAGGCCGTGATTCGAGGTGGTCTTGTGAGGTTTTCTAGCACAAAACCTCAAAAGTGTTGCTTTTCTCGATATTAGGGAAGGCTTCCCCAAAGGGATCAATGTACATACCCTATTGACGTATATTGTCTATCTATTGGTCCCTTTGGGAAACTCTAATTTTAGAGAAAATCACATTTTTGGGCGTAAGCTATTTTTTTCTACATTGCGAGGACTCCTGAACAGGCCCGTTCACCACCCGGAAGGGAGAGTCTATTTGGGGAATGTAGCACCCCTATCTGCGGAAAGGGGTTAGCTTTGAGTACGACACTCCCTTAGAAACCATCATGCGGCTTCGGGCAATGGTTTGAGGTGGTTCTGACGAGGTTTCTGCTAGGAAACCTCAAAAATGTTGCATTTCTCGATATTAGAGAAAGCTTCCCCAAAGGGATCAATGTACATACCCTATTGACGTATATTGTCTATCTATTGGTCCCTTTGGGAAACTCTAATTTTAGAGAAAATCACATTTTTGGGCGTAAGCTATTTTTTTCTACATTGGGAGGACTCCTGAACAGGCCCGTTCACCACCCGGAAGGGAGAGTCTATTTGGGGAATGTAGCACCCCTATCTGCGAAAAGGGATTAGTTTTGGGTACGACACTCCCTTAGGAACCATCATGAGGCTTCGGGCAACGGTTTGAGGTGGTTCTTGCAAGGTTTCTGCCTCAAAAATGTTGCATTTCTCGATATTAGAGAAAGCTTCCCCAAAGGGATCAATGTACATACCCTATTGACGTATATTGTCTATCTATTGGTCCCTTTGGGGAATTTAATTTTCTAATAAAAAATCTATTTCACCCTTTCTGGTGCTTTATTGTGCCCTAGTAGCTTTCAACTGTTTTGTAGTATAAAACTAATGTTCCTAGTATTGGTCAGTACCAAAAGTAGGTACACGAGTTCCAAAAATCTTCGGGTTGTACCCTATACTAGCATCCTACGGATTATCTACTAGTTTGGGCAAATTTGAAGCTTTAATTCAGATATGACATTGCAATTGAGTACGTCAATCACTTAAAAGACATCATGAAACTTCAGGCCGTGATTCGAGGTGGTCTTGTGAGGTTTTCTAGCACAAAACCTCAAAAGTGTTGCTTTTCTCGATATTAGGGAAGGCTTCCCCAAAGGGATCAATGTACATACCCTATTGACGTATATTGTCTATCTATTGGTCCTTTTGGGAAACTCTAATTTTAGAGAAAATTACATTTTTGGGCGTAAGCTATTTTTTTCTACATTGCGAGGACTCCTGAACAGGCCCGTTCACCACCCGGAAGGGAGAGTCTATTTGGGGAATGTAGCACCCCTATCTGCGGAAAGGGGTTAGCTTTGAGTACGACACTCCCTTAGAAACCATCATGCGGCTTCGGGCAATGGTTTGAGGTGGTTCTTACGAGGTTTCTGCTAGGAAACCTCAAAAATGTTGCATTTCTCGATATTAGAGAAAGCTTCCCCAAAGGGATCAATGTACATACCCTATTGACGTATATTGTCTATCTATTGGTCCCTTTGGGAAACTCTAATTTTAGAGAAAATCACATTTTTGGGCGTAAGCTATTTTTTTCTACATTGGGAGGACTCCTGAACAGGCCCGTTCACCACCCGGAAGGGAGAGTCTATTTGGGGAATGTAGCACCCCTATCTGCGAAAAGGGATTAGTTTTGGGTACGACACTCCCTTAGGAACCATCATGAGGCTTCGGGCAACGGTTTGAGGTGGTTCTTGCAAGGTTTCTGCCTCAAAAATGTTGCATTTCTAGATATTAGAGAAAGCCTCCCCAAAGGGATCAATGTACATACCCTATTGACGTATATTGTCTATCTATTGGTCCCTTTGGGAAACTCTAATTTTAGAGAAAATCACATTTTTGGGCGTAAGCTATTTTTTTCTACATTGGGAGGACTCCTGAACAGGCCCGTCCACCACCCGTAAGGGAGAGTCTATTTGGGGAATGTAGCACCCCTATCTGCGGAAAGGGGTTAGCTTTGAGTACGACACTCCCTTAGAAACCATCATGCGGCTTCGGGCAATGGTTTGAGGTGGTTCTTACGAGGTTTCTGCTAGGAAACCTCAAAAATGTTGCATTTCTCGATATTAGAGAAAGCTTCCCCAAAGGGATCAATGTACATACCCTATTGACGTATATTGTCTATCTATTGGTCCCTTTGGGAAACTCTAATTTTAGAGAAAATCACATTTTTGGGCGTAAGCTATTTTTTTCTACATTGCGAGGACTCCTGAACAGGCCCGTTCACCACCCGGAAGGGAGAGTCTATTTGGAGAATGTAGCACCCCTATCTGCGGAAAGGGGTTAGCTTTGAGTACGACACTCCCTTAGAAACCATCATGCGGCTTCGGGCAATGGTTTGAGGTGGTTCTTACGAGGTTTCTGCTAGGAAACCTCAAAAATGTTGCATTTCTCGATATTAGAGAAAGCTTCCCCAAAGGGATCAATGTACATACCCTATTGACGTATATTGTCTATCTATTGGTCCCTTTGGGAAACTCTAATTTTGGAGAAAATCACATTTTTGGGCGTAAACTATTTTTTTCTACATTGCGAGGACTCCTGAACAGGCCCGTTCACCACCCGGAAGGGAGAGTCTATTTGGGGAATGTAGCACCCCTATCTGCGGAAAGGGGTTAGCTTTGAGTACGACACTCCCTTAGAAACCATCATGCGGCTTCGGGCAACGGTTTGAGGTGGTTCTTGCAAGGTTTCTGCCTCAAAAATGTTGCATTTCTCGATATTAGAGAAAGCTTCCCCAAAGGGATCAATGTACATACCCTATTGACGTATATTGTCTATCTATTGGTCCCTTTGGGGAATTTAATTTTCTAATAAAAAATCTATTTCACCCTTTCTGGTGCTTTATTGTGCCCTAGTAGCTTTCAACTGTTTTGTAGTATAAAACTAGGGTTCCTAGTATTGGTCAGTACCAAAAGTAGGTACACGAGTTCCAAAAATCTTCGGGTTGTACCCTATACTAGCATCCTACGGATTATCTACTAGTTTGGGCAAATTTGAAGCTTTAATTCAGATATGACATTGCAATTGAGTACGTCAATCACTTAAAAGACATCATGAAACTTCAGGCCGTGATTCGAGGTGGTCTTGTGAGGTTTTCTAGCACAAAACCTCAAAAGTGTTGCTTTTCTCGATATTAGGGAAGGCTTCCCCAAAGGGATCAATGTACATACCCTATTGACGTATATTGTCTATCTATTGGTCCCTTTGGGAAACTCTAATTTTAGAGAAAATCACATTTTTGGGCGTAAGCTATTTTTTTCTACATTGCGAGGACTCCTGAACAGGCCCGTTCACCACCCGGAAGGGAGAGTCTATTTGGGGAATGTAGCACCCCTATCTGCGGAAAGGGGTTAGCTTTGAGTACGACACTCCCTTAGAAACCATCATGCGGCTTCGGGCAATGGTTTGAGGTGGTTCTGACGAGGTTTCTGCTAGGAAACCTCAAAAATGTTGCATTTCTCGATATTAGAGAAAGCTTCCCCAAAGGGATCAATGTACATACCCTATTGACGTATATTGTCTATCTATTGGTCCCTTTGGGAAACTCTAATTTTAGAGAAAATCACATTTTTGGGCGTAAGCTATTTTTTTCTACATTGGGAGGACTCCTGAACAGGCCCGTTCACCACCCGGAAGGGAGAGTCTATTTGGGGAATGTAGCACCCCTATCTGCGAAAAGGGATTAGTTTTGGGTACGACACTCCCTTAGGAACCATCATGAGGCTTCGGGCAACGGTTTGAGGTGGTTCTTGCAAGGTTTCTGCCTCAAAAATGTTGCATTTCTCGATATTAGAGAAAGCTTCCCCAAAGGGATCAATGTACATACCCTATTGACGTATATTGTCTATCTATTGGTCCCTTTGGGGAATTTAATTTTCTAATAAAAAATCTATTTCACCCTTTCTGGTGCTTTATTGTGCCCTAGTAGCTTTCAACTGTTTTGTAGTATAAAACTAATGTTCCTAGTATTGGTCAGTACCAAAAGTAGGTACACGAGTTCCAAAAATCTTCGGGTTGTACCCTATACTAGCATCCTACGGATTATCTACTAGTTTGGGCAAATTTGAAGCTTTAATTCAGATATGACATTGCAATTGAGTACGTCAATCACTTAAAAGACATCATGAAACTTCAGGCCGTGATTCGAGGTGGTCTTGTGAGGTTTTCTAGCACAAAACCTCAAAAGTGTTGCTTTTCTCGATATTAGGGAAGGCTTCCCCAAAGGGATCAATGTACATACCCTATTGACGTATATTGTCTATCTATTGGTCCTTTTGGGAAACTCTAATTTTAGAGAAAATTACATTTTTGGGCGTAAGCTATTTTTTTCTACATTGCGAGGACTCCTGAACAGGCCCGTTCACCACCCGGAAGGGAGAGTCTATTTGGGGAATGTAGCACCCCTATCTGCGGAAAGGGGTTAGCTTTGAGTACGACACTCCCTTAGAAACCATCATGCGGCTTCGGGCAATGGTTTGAGGTGGTTCTTACGAGGTTTCTGCTAGGAAACCTCAAAAATGTTGCATTTCTCGATATTAGAGAAAGCTTCCCCAAAGGGATCAATGTACATACCCTATTGACGTATATTGTCTATCTATTGGTCCCTTTGGGAAACTCTAATTTTAGAGAAAATCACATTTTTGGGCGTAAGCTATTTTTTTCTACATTGGGAGGACTCCTGAACAGGCCCGTTCACCACCCGGAAGGGAGAGTCTATTTGCGGAATGTAGCACCCCTATCTGCAAAAAAGGGATTAGTTTTGGGTACGACACTCCCTTAGGAACCATCATGAGGCTTCGGGCAACGGTTTGAGGTGGTTCTTGCAAGGTTTCTGCCTCAAAAATGTTGCATTTCTAGATATTAGAGAAAGCCTCCCCAAAGGGATCAATGTACATACCCTATTGACGTATATTGTCTATCTATTGGTCCCTTTGGGAAACTCTAATTTTAGAGAAAATCACATTTTTGGGCGTAAGCTATTTTTTTCTACATTGGGAGGACTCCTGAACAGGCCCGTCCACCACCCGTAAGGGAGAGTCTATTTGGGGAATGTAGCACCCCTATCTGCGGAAAGGGGTTAGCTTTGAGTACGACACTCCCTTAGAAACCATCATGCGGCTTCGGGCAATGGTTTGAGGTGGTTCTTACGAGGTTTCTGCTAGGAAACCTCAAAAATGTTGCATTTCTCGATATTAGAGAAAGCTTCCCCAAAGGGATCAATGTACATACCCTATTGACGTATATTGTCTATCTATTGGTCCCTTTGGGAAACTCTAATTTTAGAGAAAATCACATTTTTGGGCGTAAGCTATTTTTTTCTACATTGGGAGGACTCCTGAACAGGCCCGTTCACCACCCGGAAGGGAGAGTCTATTTGGGGAATGTAGCACCCCTATCTGCGGAAAGGGGTTAGCTTTGAGTACGACACTCCCTTAGAAACCATCATGAGGCTTCGGGCAACGGTTTGAAGTGGTTCTTGCAAGGTTTCTGCCTCAAAAATGTTGCATTTCTAGATATTAGAGAAAGCCTCCCCAAAGGGATCAATGTACATACCCTATTGACGTATATTGTCTATCTATTGGTCCCTTTGGGAAACTCTAATTTTAGAGAAAATCACATTTTTGGGCGTAAGCTATTTTTTTCTACATTGGGAGGACTCCTGAACAGGCCCGTCCACCACCCGGAAGGGAGAGTCTATTTGGGGAATGTAGCACCCCTATCTGCGGAAAGGGGTTAGCTTTGAGTACGACACTCCCTTAGAAACCATCATGCGGCTTCGGGCAATGGTTTGAGGTGGTTCTTACGAGGTTTCTGCTAGGAAACCTCAAAAATGTTGCATTTCTCGATATTAGAGAAAGCTTCCCCAAAGGGATCAATGTAAATACCCTTTTGACGTATATTGTCTATCTATTGGTCCCTTTGGGAAACTCTAATTTTAGAGAAAATCACATTTTTGGGCGTAAGCTATTTTTTTCTACATTGGGAGGACTCCTGAACAGGCCCGTTCACCACCCGGAAGGGAGAGTCTATTTGGGGAATGTAGCACCCCTATCTGCGAAAAGGGATTAGTTTTGGGTACGACACTCCCTTAGGAACCATCATGAGGCTTCGGGCAACGGTTTGAGGTGGTTCTTGCAAGGTTTCTGCCTCAAAAATGTTGCATTTCTCGATATTAGAGAAAGCTTCCCCAAAGGGATCAATGTACATACCCTATTGACGTATATTGTCTATCTATTGGTCCCTTTGGGAAACTCTAATTTTAGAGAAAATTACATTTTTGGGCGTAAGCTATTTTTTTCTACATTGCGAGGACTCCTGAACAGGCCCGTTCACCACCCGGAAGGGAGAGTCTATTTGGAGAATGTAGCACACCTATCTGCGGAAAGGGGTTAGCTTTGAGTACGACACTCCCTTAGAAACCATCATGCGGCTTCGGGCAATGGTTTGAGGTGGTTCTTACGAGGTTTCTGCTAGGAAACCTCAAAAATGTTGCATTTCTCGATATTAGAGAAAGCTTCCCCAAAGGGATCAATGTACATACCCTATTGACGTATATTGTCTATCTATTGGTCCCTTTGGGAAACTCTAATTTTGGAGAAAATCACATTTTTGGGCGTAAACTATTTTTTTCTACATTGCGAGGACTCCTGAACAGGCCCGTTCACCACCCGGAAGGGAGAGTCTATTTGGGGAATGTAGCACCCCTATCTGCGGAAAGGGGTTAGCTTTGAGTACGACACTCCCTTAGAAACCATCATGCGGCTTCGGGCAACGGTTTGAGGTGGTTCTTGCAAGGTTTCTGCCTCAAAAATGTTGCATTTCTCGATATTAGAGAAAGCTTCCCCAAAGGGATCAATGTACATACCCTATTGACGTATATTGTCTATCTATTGGTCCCTTTGGGGAATTTAATTTTCTAATAAAAAATCTATTTCACCCTTTCTGGTGCTTTATTGTGCCCTAGTAGCTTTCAACTGTTTTGTAGTATAAAACTAGGGTTCCTAGTATTGGTCAGTACCAAAAGTAGGTACACGAGTTCCAAAAATCTTCGGGTTGTACCCTATACTAGCATCCTACGGATTATCTACTAGTTTGGGCAAATTTGAAGCTTTAATTCAGATATGACATTGCAATTGAGTACGTCAATCACTTAAAAGACATCATGAAACTTCAGGCCGTGATTCGAGGTGGTCTTGTGAGGTTTTCTAGCACAAAACCTCAAAAGTGTTGCTTTTCTCGATATTAGGGAAGGCTTCCCCAAAGGGATCAATGTACATACCCTATTGACGTATATTGTCTATCTATTGGTCCCTTTGGGAAACTCTAATTTTAGAGAAAATCACATTTTTGGGCGTAAGCTATTTTTTTCTACATTGCGAGGACTCCTGAACAGGCCCGTTCACCACCCGGAAGGGAGAGTCTATTTGGGGAATGTAGCACCCCTATCTGCGAAAAGGGATTAGTTTTGGGTACGACACGCCCTTAGGAACCATCATGAGGCTTCGGGCAACGGTTTGAGGTGGTTCTTGCAAGGTTTCTGCCTCAAAAATGTTGCATTTCTCGATATTAGAGAAAGCTTCCCCAAAGGGATCAATGTACATACCCTATTGACGTATATTGTCTATCTATTGGTCCCTTTGGGGAATTTAATTTTCTAAAAAAAAATCTATTTCACCCTTTCTGGTGCTTTATTGTGCCCTAGTAGCTTTCAACTGTTTTGTAGTATAAAACTAGGGTTCCTAGTATTGGTCAGTACCAAAAGTAGGTACACGAGTTCCAAAAATCTTCGGGTTGTACCCTATACTAGCATCCTACGGATTATCTACTAGTTTGGGCAAATTTGAAGCTTTAATTCAGATATGACATTGCAATTGAGTACGTCAATCACTTAAAAGACATCATGAAACTTCAGGCCGTGATTCGAGGTGGTCTTGTGAGGTTTTCTAGCACAAAACCTCAAAAGTATTGCTTTTCTCGATATTAGGGAAGGCTTCCCCAAAGGGATCAATGTACATACCCTATTGACGTATATTGTCTATCTATTGGTCCTTTTGGGAAACTCTAATTTTAGAGAAAATTACATTTTTGGGCGTAAGCTATTTTTTTCTACATTGCGAGGACTCCTGAACAGGCCCGTTCACCACCCGGAAGGGAGAGTCTATTTGGGGAATGTAGCACCCCTATCTGCGGAAAGGGGTTAGCTTTGAGTACGACACTCCCTTAGAAACCATCATGCGGCTTCGGGCAATGGTTTGAGGTGGTTCTTACGAGGTTTCTGCTAGGAAACCTCAAAAATGTTGCATTTCTCGATATTAGAGAAAGCTTCCCCAAAGGGATCAATGTACATACCCTATTGACGTATATTGTCTATCTATTGGTCCCTTTGGGAAACTCTAATTTTAGAGAAAATCACATTTTTGGGCGTAAGCTATTTTTTTCTACATTGGGAGGACTCCTGAACAGGCCCGTTCACCACCCGGAAGAAAGAGTCTATTTGGGGAATGTAGCACCCCTATCTGCGAAAAGGGATTAGTTTTGGGTACGACACTCCCTTAGGAACCATCATGAGGCTTCGGGCAACGGTTTGAGGTGGTTCTTGCAAGGTTTCTGCCTCAAAAATGTTGCATTTCTAGATATTAGAGAAAGCCTCCCCAAAGGGATCAATGTACATACCCTATTGTCTATCTATTGGTCCCTTTGGGAAACTCTAATTTTAGAGAAAATCACATTTTTGGGCGTAAGCTATTTTTTTCTACATTGGGAGGACTCCTGAACAGGCCCGTCCACCACCCGGAAGGGAGAGTCTATTTGGGGAATGTAGCACCCCTATCTGCGGAAAGGGGTTAGCTTTGAGTACGACACTCCCTTAGAAACCATCATGCGGCTTCGGGCAATGGTTTGAGGTGGTTCTTACGAGGTTTCTGCTAGGAAACCATCATGCGGCTTCGGGCAATGGTTTGAGGTGGTTCTTACGAGGTTTCTGCTAGGAAACCTCAAAAATGTTGCATTTCTCGATATTAGAGAAAGCTTCCCCAAAGGGATCAATGTACATACCCTATTGACGTATATTGTCTATCTATTGGTCCCTTTGGGAAACTCTAATTTTAGAGAAAATCACATTTTTGGGCGTAAGCTATTTTTTTCTACATTGGGAGGACTCCTGAACAGGCCCGTCCACCACCCGGAAGGGAGAGTCTATTTGGGGAATGTAGCACCCCTATCTGCGGAAAGGGGTTAGCTTTGAGTACGAGACTCCCTTAGAAACCATCATGAGGCTTCGGGCAACGGTTTGAGGTGGTTCTTGCAAGGTTTCTGCCTCAAAAATGTTGCATTTCTAGATATTAGAGAAAGCCTCCCCAAAGGGATCAATGTACATACCCTATTGACGTATATTGTCTATCTATTGGTCCCTTTGGGAAACTCTAATTTTAGAGAAAATCACATTTTTGGGCGTAAGCTATTTTTTTCTACATTGGGAGGACTCCTGAACAGGCCCGTCCACCACCCGGAAGGGAGAGTCTATTTGGGGAATGTAGCACCCCTATCTGCGGAAAGGGGTTAGCTTTGAGTACGACACTCCCTTAGAAACCATCATGCGGCTTCGGGCAAGGGTTTGAGGTGGTTCTTACGAGGTTTCTGCTAGGAAACCTCAAAAATGTTGCATTTCTCGATATTAGAGAAAGCTTCCCCAAAGGGATCAATGTACATACCCTTTTGACGTATATTGTCTATCTATTGGTCCCTTTGGGAAACTCTAATTTTAGAGAAAATCACATTTTTGGACCACCCGGAAGGGAGAGTCTATTTGGGGAATGTAGCACCCCTATCTGCGAAAAGGGATTAGTTTTGGGTACGACACTCCCTTAGGAACCATCATGAGGCTTCGGGCAACGGTTTGAGGTGGTTCTTGCAAGGTTTCTGCCTCAAAAATGTTGCATTTCTCGATATTAGAGAAAGCTTCCCCAAAGGGATCAATGTACATACCCTATTGACGTATATTGTCTATCTATTGGTCCCTTTGGGAAACTCTAATTTTAGAGAAAATTACATTTTTGGGCGTAAGCTATTTTTTTCTACATTGCGAGGACTCCTGAACAGGCCCGTTCACCACCCGGAAGGGAGAGTCTATTTGGAGAATGTAGCACCCCTATCTGCGGAAAGGGGTTAGCTTTGAGTACGACACTCCCTTAGAAACCATCATGCGGCTTCGGGCAATGGTTTGAGGTGGTTCTTACGAGGTTTCTGCTAGGAAACCTCAAAAATGTTGCATTTCTCGATATTAGAGAAAGCTTTCCCAAAGGGATCAATGTACATACCCTATTGACGTATATTGTCTATCTATTGGTCCCTTTGGGAAACTCTAATTTTGGAGAAAATCACATTTTTGGGCGTAAACTATTTTTTTCTACATTGCGAGGACTCCTGAACAGGCCCGTTCACCACCCGGAAGGGAGAGTCTATTTGGGGAATGTAGCACCCCTATCTGCGGAAAGGGGTTAGCTTTGAGTACGACACTCCCTTAGAAACCATCATGCGGCTTCGGGCAACGGTTTGAGGTGGTTCTTGCAAGGTTTCTGCCTCAAAAATGTTGCATTTCTCGATATTAGAGAAAGCTTCCCCAAAGGGATCAATGTACATACCCTATTGACGTATATTGTCTATCTATTGGTCCCTTTGGGGAATTTAATTTTCTAATAAAAAATCTATTTCACCCTTTCTGGTGCTTTATTGTGCCCTAGTAGCTTTCAACTGTTTTGTAGTATAAAACTAGGGTTCCTAGTATTGGTCAGTACCAAAAGTAGGTACACGAGTTCCAAAAATCTTCGGGTTGTACCCTATACTAGCATCCTACGGATTATCTACTAGTTTGGGCAAATTTGAAGCTTTAATTCAGATATGACATTGCAATTGAGTACGTCAATCACTTAAAAGACATCATGCAACTTCAGGCCGTGATTCGAGGTGGTCTTGTGAGGTTTTCTAGCACAAAACCTCAAAAGTGTTGCTTTTCTCGATATTAGGGAAGGCTTCCCCAAAGGGATCAATGTACATACCCTATTGACGTATATTGTCTATCTATTGGTCCTTTTGGGAAACTCTAATTTTAGAGAAAATTACATTTTTGGGCGTAAGCTATTTTTTTCTACATTGCGAGGACTCCTGAACAGGCCCGTTCACCACCCGGAAGGGAGAGTCTATTTGGGGAATGTAGCACCCCTATCTGCGGAAAGGGGTTAGCTTTGAGTACGACACTCCCTTAGAAACCATCATGCGGCTTCGGGCAATGGTTTGAGGTGGTTCTTACGAGGTTTCTGCTAGGAAACCTCAAAAATGTTGCATTTCTCGATATTAGAGAAAGCTTCCCCAAAGGGATCAATGTACATACCCTATTGACGTATATTGTCTATCTATTGGTCCCTTTGGGAAACTCTAATTTTAGAGAAAATCACATTTTTGGGCGTAAGCTATTTTTTTCTACATTGGGAGGACTCCTGAACAGGCCCGTTCACCACCCGGAAGGGAGAGTCTATTTGGGGAATGTAGCACCCCTATCTGCGAAAAGGAATTAGTTTTGGGTACGACACTCCCTTAGGAACCATCATGAGGCTTCGGGCAACGGTTTGAGGTGGTTCTTGCAAGGTTTCTGCCTCAAAAATGTTGCATTTCTAGATATTAGAGAAAGCCTCCCCAAAGGGATCAATGTACATACCCTATTGACGTATATTGTCTATCTATTGGTCCCTTTGGGAAACTCTAATTTTAGAGAAAATCACATTTTTGGGCGTAAGCTATTTTTTTCTACATTGGGAGGACTCCTGAACAGGCCCGTCCACCACCCGGAAGGGAGAGTCTATTTGGGGAATGTAGCACCCCTATCTGCGGAAAGGGGTTAGCTTTGAGTACGACACTCCCTTAGAAACCATCATGCGGCTTCGGGCAACGGTTTGAGGTGGTTCTTGCAAGGTTTCTGCCTCAAAAATGTTGCATTTCTCGATATTAGAGAAAGCTTCCCCAAAGGGATCAATGTACATACCCTATTGACGTATATTGTCTATCTATTGGTCCCTTTGGGGAATTTAATTTTCTAATAAAAAATCTATTTCACCCTTTCTGGTGCTTTATTGTGCCCTAGTAGCTTTCAACTGTTTTGTAGTATAAAACTAGGGTTCCTAGTATTGGTCAGTACCAAAAGTAGGTACACGAGTTCCAAAAATCTTCGGGTTGTACCCTATACTAGCATCCTACGGATTATCTACTAGTTTGGGCAAATTTGAAGCTTTAATTCAGATATGACATTGCAATTGAGTACGTCAATCACTTAAAAGACATCATGAAACTTCAGGCCGTGATTCGAGGTGGTCTTGTGAGGTTTTCTAGCACAAAACCTCAAAAGTGTTGCTTTTCTCGATATTAGGGAAGGCTTCCCCAAAGGGATCAATGTACATACCCTATTGACGTATATTGTCTATCTATTGGTCCCTTTGGGAAACTCTAATTTTAGAGAAAATCACATTTTTGGGCGTAAGCTATTTTTTTCTACATTGCGAGGACTCCTAAACAGGCCCGTTCACCACCGGGAAGGGAGAGTCTATTTGGGGAATGTAGCACCCCTATCTGCGGAAAGGGGTTAGCTTTGAGTACGACACTCCCTTAGAAACCATCATGCGGCTTCGGGCAATGGTTTGAGGTGGTTCTTACGAGGTTTCTGCTAGGAAACCTCAAAAATGTTGCATTTCTCGATATTAGAGAAAGCTTCCCCAAAGGGATCAATGTACATACCCTATTGACGTATATTGTCTATCTATTGGTCACTTTGGGAAACTCTAATTTTAGAGAAAATCACATTTTTGGGCGTAAGCTATTTTTTTCTACATTGGGAGGACTCCTGAACAGGCCCGTTCACCACCCGGAAGGGAGAGTCTATTTGGGGAATGTAGCACCCCTATCTGCGAAAAGGGATTAGTTTTGGGTACGACACTCCCTTAGGAACCATCATGAGGCTTCGGGCAACGGTTTGAGGTGGTTCTTGCAAGGTTTCTGCCTCAAAAATGTTGCATTTCTCGATATTAGAGAAAGCTTCCCCAAAGGGATCAATGTACATACCCTATTGACGTATATTGTCTATCTATTGGTCCCTTTGGGGAATTTAATTTTCTAATAAAAAATCTATTTCACCCTTTCTGGTGCTTTATTGTGCCCTAGTAGCTTTCAACTGTTTTGTAGTATAAAACTAGGGTTCCTAGTATTGGTCAGTACCAAAAGTAGGTACACGAGTTCCAAAAATCTTCGGGTTGTACCCTATACTAGCATCCTACGGATTATCTACTAGTTTGGGCAAATTTGAAGCTTTAATTCAGATACGACATTGCAATTGAGTACGTCAATCACTTAAAAGACATCATGAAACTTCAGGCCGTGATTCGAGGTGGTCTTGTGAGGTTTTCTAGCACAAAACCTCAAAAGTGTTGCTTTTCTCGATATTAGGGAAGGCTTCCCCAAAGGGATCAATGTACATAACCTATTGACGTATATTGTCTATCTATTGGTCCCTTTGGCAAACTCTAATTTTAGAGAAAATTACATTTTTGGGCGTAAGCTATTTTTTTCTACATTGCGAGGACTCCTAAACAGGCCCGTTCACCACCCGGAAGGGAGAGTCTATTTGGGGAATGTAGCACTCCTATCTGCGGAAAGGGGTTAGCTTTGAGTACGACACTCCCTTAGAAACCATCACGCGGCTTCGGGCAATGGTTTGAGGTGGTTCTTACGAGGTTTCTGCTAGGAAACCTCAAAAATGTTGCATTTCTCGATATTAGAGAAAGCTTCCCCAAAGGGATCAATGTACATACCCTATTGACGTATATTGTCTATCTATTGGTCCCTTTGGGGAATTTAATTTTCTAATAAAAAATCTATTTCACCCTTTCTGGTGCTTTATTGTGCCCTAGTAGCTTTCAACTGTTTTGTAGTATAAAACTAGGGTTCCTAGTATTGGTCAGTACCAAAAGTAGGTACACGAGTTCCAAAAATCTTCGGGTTGTACCCTATACTAGCATCCTACGGATTATCTACTAGTTTGGGCAAATTTGAAGCTTTAATTCAGATATGACATTGCAATTGAGTACGTCAATCACTTAAAAGACATCATGAAACTTCAGGCCGTGATTCGAGGTGGTCTTGTGAGGTTTTCTAGCACAAAACCTCAAAAGTGTTGCTTTTCTCGATATTAGGGAAGGCTTCCCCAAAGGGATCAATGTACATACCCTATTGACGTATATTGTCTATCTATTGGTCCTTTTGGGAAACTCTAATTTTAGAGAAAATTACATTTTTGGGCGTAAGCTATTTTTTTCTACATTGCGAGGACTCCTGAACAGGCCCGTTCACCACCCGGAAGGGAGAGTCTATTTGGGGAATGTAGCACCCCTATCTGCGGAAAGGGGTTAGCTTTGAGTACGACACTCCCTTAGAAACCATCATGCGGCTTCGGGCAATGGTTTGAGGTGGTTCTTACGAGGTTTCTGCTAGGAAACCTCAAAAATGTTGCATTTCTCGATATTAGAGAAAGCTTCCCCAAAGGGATCAATGTACATACCCTATTGACGTATATTGTCTATCTATTGGTCCCTTTGGGAAACTCTAATTTTAGAGAAAATCACATTTTTGGGCGTAAGCTATTTTTTTCTACATTGGGAGGACTCCTGAACAGGCCCGTTCACCACCCGGAAGGGAGAGTCTATTTGGGGAATGTAGCACCCCTATCTGCGAAAAGGGATTAGTTTTGGGTACGACACTCCCTTAGGAACCATCATGAGGCTTCGGGCAACGGTTTGAGGTGGTTCTTGCAAGGTTTCTGCCTCAAAAATGTTGCATTTCTCGATATTAGAGAAAGCTTCCCCAAAGGGATCAATGTACATACCCTATTGACGTATATTGTCTATCTATTGGTCCCTTTGGGGAATTTATTTTTCTAATAAAAAATCTATTTCACCCTTTCTGGTGCTTTATTGTGCCCTAGTAGCTTTCAACTATTTTGTAGTATAAAACTAGGGTTCCTAGTATTGGTCAGTACCAAAAGTAGGTACACGAGTTCCAAAAATCTTCGGGTTGTACCCTATACTAGCATCCTACGGATTATCTACTAGTTTGGGCAAATTTGAAGCTTTAATTCAGATATGACATTGCAATTGAGTACGTCAATCACTTAAAAGACATCATGAAACTTCAGGCCGTGATTCGAGTTGGTCTTGTGAGGTTTTCTAGCACAAAACCTCAAAAGTGTTGCTTTTCTCGATATTAGGGAAGGCTTCCCCAAAGGGATCAATGTACATACCCTATTGACGTATATTGTCTATCTATTGGTCCCTTTGGGAAACTCTAATTTTAGAGAAAATCACATTTTTGGGCGTAAGCTATTTTTTCCTAATTGGGAGGACTCCTGAACAGGCCCGTTCACCACCCGGAAGGGAGAGTCTATTTGGGGAATGTAACACGACTATCTGAGGATAGGGATTAGCTAGGATATTGCAACTGAGTACGTCACTCACTTATAAAACATCATGAGGCTTCAGGCAGTCATTTGAGGTGGTTCCGTGAGGTTTTCTCCGAGGAAACATCAAAAATGTTATTAATCTCGATATTAGGGAAAGCTTCCCCAAAGGGATCAATGCACATGCACTATTGACATTTATTGTCTATGAATTGATCCCTTTGGGGAACTCAAATTCAGGAGAAAATTTAATTTTCCGGCTTATGCTAAATTTTTCTACGTTAGAAGGGCTCCTGGATAGACCCCGTTCACGGCACGGAAGGGGGCCCGATTTGATTAATGTAACACCCCTATTTGTGGAATGTAACGCATCTATTTGTGGAAAAACGTTAAGCCTTGAGATCCCTACTGAGCGGGGAAGCATTTATTCAGTGTCCTGGACGGTAGCATCCCTATTTGTGGAAGATGGGTCGGGCTCTGAATTCCTCATTCGCTTAGGAGCCACCATGAAGCATTTATGCTATGATTTAAGGTGGTTTTATGGTTTTATGGTCTATGAATTTATGGTTTTATGGTACTTTTTTCCACATTGGAAGGGCTTCTGCACAGTCCAGGGTCACCACGTTGAAGAAGAGGTTCATTTTGGGAATGCAACACAACTATTCGTGGAAAGGGGTCAGCATTGAGCCTCCTACTCGAATAAGAACCATTATGAAGCGCTTATGTAATGATTTGTGGTGGTTTCCTGTGATTAATCCTGAAAGATGTTGCTTTTTTCGACATTAGGGAAAGCTTCCCCGAAGGGATCATTGCACATATACTTTTGTCTATGCATTGGTCAATTTGGGGAAGTCAGATTTTTGAAAAATTTATCTTTAATGGCCCGTTGTTCAAAATGAGGGGTTTTCGGTAGTGGACGATGATAAAACCCGTGTTTGCAATAATTCTAATAAGCGGTCGTTTAAAATGCATCTGTTCAGCAAAATTCAGGGGTAGTTTCCGGGGGGGGAAGGTGATAAGATCCGGCTTAGCTAATTGAAAGTGTGATCGAAGATGGAGCATTTATTTTTGTTTAAAATGTCTATTCAAGAAAATTTGGAATAAAATCTAAGTGCCCAGGGACAGCCTCGGAAGGTTAGAAGCACCAATTTTTGAAAATACATCAGTTTAGCGAAATTTAGTAGTATTCAGGAAATTATGAGGTTCCGATACTATCCCGTATATAACAATTACGAAAATACGTTCCGTGACAGAATTTTAATAGAGTGGGAGCGTTTTGGGACAACCTGTATGTTGTTATCGTTAAACAACCACATTTTCATAGCTGAAACCATTATGATTATTAATATTATTATTAGTATGTTTGGTTGCCATTTTATTTGCATCAGGCGTTTGAGGATTACGCTGTCTGTAATACCGACTGTCTTCCGGTAATTACATGCTATGCCGCTGAGGCGGTGCGGATGCACTCCCCAAAGGGATCAATATCTAGCTACGGCAGTTCGAGGAGTTCCCCAAAGGGTCCATTGGCTCCCCAAACGGATCATAGTATAAACATACCCTCCCCAAAAGGATCAATACGCATACATATATATATATATATTATCAAAAGCCCTTTGTACCCTGAGGGTGTAAGGGTGGTAACATACAGCAAGAATTTATCAAACAGGTAATTGATTTTAACATGTATGCACGAAGTTAGCCCACTGCTTCTTGTCTTGTGCCATCGTTTTCGCACTGTCCCAATTTCGTCCTTTTTGTTCGAGTATTTTTGTTAGCGCGTTGTCCCAAGTTTCTCGTGGTCTTCCTCTTGTTCTTTTTTTCCTGTCTTGGTTTGCCATATAGTCTTGACCTGTGCGTTCTCATTCATTCTCCACATGTGTCCCAGCCACTGCAGTTGCTTCTCTTCTACTCTTCTACGTTTATTGCTGTTGCCTTTACGCCCAGTTCCTTCCTTACGTCTTCATTTTTTATCCTGTCTCTCCTAGTAATTCCTTTAACTCTTCTAAGATATTTCATTTCCATGGCCTGCAGTTTACTTTTGAGTTTTCTAGACAGCACCCACGACTCACTCCCAAATGTCAGAGTAGGTTGGAAAATTGTTTTAAAGACAGTCATTTTGGTTCGTGTTGATATTTCTTTTTTGTTTATAAAAGCTGTTCGCATGGAATGGTAAAGTTTCGCTGTGTTTTCTATTCTTTTATTAATTTCCGGTTCCTGCGCCCCGTGTCTTTCTATTATCACGCCCAAATACTTAAATTCTTCAACTTGTTCCGGTTTTTTGTTGCTTATCTCAATATTTGTATGTACTTCTCGTTTAGATATTACCATTACTTTTGTTTTAGCGAGGTTTATTTTCATGTTGAACTTTTCGAGTGTTTCTTTCCAAATTTCAAGGTTTTTCTTTAGGTCTTTTTCGGTTGGAGCAAATACTACTACGTCGTCAGCAAATGCGCATTCTGAGACCGTCACGGGTGTTAGTTTCCTGTATCCAAGGTGCAGTTTTTTCATTCTGGGTCTGCAAATCTTCATAATGTCGTCCATGAATGTGATGAATAGCAGTGGACTTAAGACACCTCCCTGTCTTAACCCCTCTTTGGTGTTAAATTTTCCGATTGTGCAGTTTTCATCCTAACGTAGTTCTTATTGTTATTGTATATGCTCTTTATTGTCCCAATTAGTTTTGATGTTACACCTCTTCGCTTAAGGCTTCGCCAGATTTCTTCCCGGGGAACTCGGTCAAAGGCTTTTTCTAGGTCGATGAATGCCATGTACGCTTCTTTGTTTTGTCTCGTTGTTTTTCCTATGATTTCTTTTAGACTGAAAATATGGTCCTGAATACTGCGTCCTTTTCTAAATCCGCTTTGGGAGTCTAATAACTGCGTTTCTAATTTTCTTCTCAGTCTTTGTTCTAAGATTCCTTCGTAGACCTTGCTTGCTACACTCAGTAGGGATATGCCACGGTAATTCTGGCACTGCAGTCTGTCTCCTTTTTTGTACAAAGGTAATATAATGCTCACTTCCCAGTCTTTGGGTACCTTTTCCTCGCGCCATGCTTTCCTGCAGACTTCAAGCAGCAGGCGTGTCCCTGCTTCTCCTGCATTTTTAATCATTTCAGGGTCAATTGCGTCGTATCCTGCAGATTTTCCGTTTTTCAATCTAATTGCTTCACCAATTTCTTCCTGTGTTGGTTCTTCATCAGTTGTCTCTTGTGTTGTTTCTGTTATTTCAGTTTCCTCCCGTATGCTTTGTTCCTCTATTTTCTCCGTCGTGAGTAGTGTCTGAAAGTATTCTCTCCATCTTTCGATTACTTGGGCTTCTTCGGTTAGCAGTTTTCCCTCTTTGCTTTTAATATGGTTCGCTATTTGTCTCTTCTCCCCTCTTAAGTTCTTGAGCATTCTATAAAATAATTTCTGATTGGCCTTACTATTACTTTCCATTTTGATGCCGAACTCTTCAGTTGATCTCTGTTTAGCTAGTCTTACTATTCGTTTGACCTTTTCTCTTTGTTCTTTGTATTTTTGATACGACTCCTCAGTTTTTTGGCTTAAATAGTCCTTCCATTTCCTTTTTTTGTGCTTGATCTCTGTTTTAATTTCTTCATTCCACCATGCTGTTTGTTTCTTGGTCTTGTCTATTTTTGAGGTTTCGCATATGGCTTTCGCTGATCCAATAATTATGTTCTTGTATTTTTCCCAAGTTTCCTCCACGTTTTTCTTCTCAAAGTCTCTAGGTATCTTGTTTACTTCTTCTGTTACCGCTTCCTCATACCTTTTTGCAATTCCTACGTCTGTTAGTTTGTACGATTTGATTTTTGTGTACGTTGTTTTCTTTTGCGGATGTTTGTCCATGTTTTGGTTTGTTTCTGATTGCATTGTCATTTTCCCTACTAGTAGGTAATGATCGCTGAAAATTTCGGCTCCCCTTTTAACTCTTACGTCTTTCATCATTTTTCTTTTTTCTTTCTCTATTAATATGTAGTCGATGATTGACTTTTCGCCTCTGCTTTTAACCTCTCTTGTATACTTATGTATGTTTTTGTGATCGTAGAAGGTGTTTGCAATAATAAATTGATTCTCTCGACAGTAGTCGATTATCCTATTGCCATTGTCGTTTCTTGCCTTTTTGCCGTGTGGGCCAACTATATCTTTCGTAGCTTGGTCCCTTAGTCCGACTCTGCCATTTAGATCCCCTAATATAATATTTGTTCCCTTGCTTTCTTCTGTTATTAAGGACAATTGATTCCAGAATTGGTCTTTGGTTGCTACATTCTCATCTTCGTTGGGCCCATACGCTGCTATTATTGTGATTGTGTCCTTTAAATATTGGAGTTCCAGGGACAGTGTCCTTTCATCGATAAATGTATACTTGTTTATTCTCCCTTCCCTACTATACATGCAACCCCACCTCTCGCTCTCTCCTCTTCTGGCACCCCGCTGTATATAAGTAAATATTCGTCGCTCAATTTTATGGCGCCTTGTCCCTTTTTCTTTGTTTCTGTTACTACCAAAATGTCTATATTTGCTCTTTTTATTTCATCCATTAATTCATTTTCTTTACCACTGATTCCTCTTACGTTCCATGTGCCTATGTTCCATGTTCCTTGTTTCCTTAATCGTGTTCCTTTTCTTTGCAGTGTTGTTATTGTTAGGTCCTTGTGCTCGTTAGCTGGATTCAGTAGTTTTTTGGGTCGGTCTGTGTTTTAAGTTTCTCATCATCTAGATTATTATTTTTATAGTTCCACTTCCATATCTTTCCGTTGACAGTCAGCTTCTGGTAGCCTACTTTGACTGTACTTCCCTTGGATTTCTCTTCTCTGGCCACATCTCTTATCGCCTTTTGTACCTCGCTTTCTTTTTTCGTATAATCATTGTCCAAGTATAGTTTTGCAAGAGCTAGATTGTTTTTATGACCCTCACAAAGTTAATAAATAATCCTAATGTGTCGTTACCTGAGGCTCGTCCGCGCCACGGGAGCAAAGTATGATCATACGACATCCCCCCGTGGCGCGGACAAGCTTCAGTAAACAGCAGGTAACGACCCATTAGGATTATTTGGGGGTCATAAAAACAATCTAGCTCTTGCAAAACTATACACCCTGATGTCCTGTTTATTGCGTAGTTTACCTTTGCTCTGCATTATCTTCATTTTGTCCTCAAAATTATCCACTTCTCCAATTATTGTTTTTTCGTTAATTGTGTATGCTTTTTTTATACGTGTCTCTACGTTCAATTCGTTCTGTAGGAATGTTTCGATGTTCTTTTTTAGCTGTTCATTATTTGCGCTGTTGTTTGGTAATCCGGTAATTACTAAATTATTCCTCCTTTGTTGTCTTTCCACTTTTTCCAGTTTCCATTCGATTTTTTCAATTTTCTCAACGGTGTCGCGCATTTTCTTTAGCTCGGTTTTTATTTCCTCATTTTCCTTCCTTAATTCTCTTACCTCAACCCTATATTCTTGATTTTCTTTGCGAATAGCTTTAATTTCCGACATCATTTCTTTCATCATTTCCTCCATTTTCTTTGATTCCTTTTTCCCTTTGACGGGAGTTCGGTGGGTCTTCTTACTTTTATTAAATGTTGATTCTTCGTCTTCTTCGTTCTCTCTCTTCCGCTTGTTTTCGTCCGTTGAGGTTGATGATCCGTCGCTTTCGTAGTCTTCGTTATGTAATCCTAATGTTTGCCAATTCTTGAACAGGGACATCAGGTTCCCAGCTGTTGGTATATCTAAGTACTTGTGCACCAGATTAGCTTCTTTGCTGTTTTGTTTTGCTTCGGTGTTTTTGCGCGGAAGTTTTACCTCCCGGAGGCGATAAGCCTTATCTCTGTACCTTGCGCTCGCTGCTTTATAGTTGATTGTTTATTTCTATTTCCGATGAATCCTTGCTTACTTGTAGTTTATTCCTTGTAAGAGCTGAGTAGATGTTTAAATGATCTTCTTCACGAGGTATCACTGTAGTTTTCAAAAACTCGCAGCCGCCCACAAGTGAGTTTAGTTGCGGAGCGTTATAATTATAAACCACGTCTACACCGTACCACTACTCTCAATTCTCTCCTATGAACATCTGCTGCTAACAATAAAAATAAACCCTAGAATATTTGGGTTATGTAATGTTTTTGCTTTCCCGCTGAATTTCGATCAAATTGTCAAAAGTACAGGCCCTTACAAATTAGGGTTGTACAGTTCCAGAAAAATGTTTAGTTCTGCTATAGAAAATGAATGGACTTTAAGTCAAAAATTTTAATGTTTTTCACGTGACTTCAATTTTTTTTGACGATTTCATAATAAAAATTAAAGTGTCTAGCAACATTTCAAAACGGCCGCTTCTGATTGGTCAAAATCACCTTTAAAGTCGACATTAACTTTAATGGACCTTTAAATTCTAGATCGAAAGATAAAAATCTCTTCAAATTGTTTTTTGACACTTGAAATGTCATTTATCCTGTTCCTATTAAAACCACACGTTTTACTTTAACCGTAGGAAGTAATTACTTGCAAGACTTTATAGGTACCTTTTATTGTTCGCGAAAGTAAAATACTTGACAGCTAGAGCCAGGGAAGCGGCTGTAGTCTCCCCATCATGTAAATCTTTGACTGTCGTGTGGTGGACGAATAAACAAGAGGCCACGGGGATTATAAAACCGTTTATCATTGTAACTGAGGGGCCAATTCTAATTTAATTTATGTCATTACGTCATGACATAAGCCTGATTAGGTGCGTAAATGGCGCTAGCAGTAAAACTTCTGGCAAGATCATAATAATTGCATCTCACTATCGAAGAAATTCATGCTGAAACGAGGTCTCCTCATTGGAGCGTACCGAGGACACTGTTTCAACATGAAAGTCCTCGATAATGAAACGCAATGTAGCATGGTGGCTACAGAAACCTGCAAAATCGTACTGTTGGCGCCATCTGCTGAGTTACGCACCTAATTAGGACTTATGTAGGACGTATTGAAATAAATCTACTTAAGAATTGGCCCCTAAGGGGCTGATTTCAAACTGATTTAGGTCACGATGTCACGATTTTGCAGTTTTCTGCAGCCGTTTTCAACATTGCAGGACTTTCATGTTGAAACGGAGTGTCTTCGATGCGCTCTACCGTTTCATCCCCGATAGTAAGATGCAATTATTGTAATGTAATTGAAATCTTACTGCTGATGATTTATGCACTATAATAATCGGGCGCTCATGGGGCACGTATTACACAACAAACTATTAACCGTTGTTAGTACAACAGTTTGTGAACTGTACAAGGCAAAGGCATGGTTCGCAATGGCCGCTACGCCGACAGTGTTGCCACAGTGTAACCGTACCACTTGGTAGCGGCCTTGAGACAACCAATGACATGCGTACTAGGAGCTGTATTACTGGTTGCATAACATCCAAAGCCTGCATTATTGGTTGCAGGCTCCGACTGCTAACATGCACATACTGAGACTATTATGTTGTGACGTCACGAGATAAATCAACTCGAAAACATCCCCTGACAAAGATCTGCGTACATTTTTCACTTTCGAAAACAGGAAAAAGTTTAAAGTTAACTTGAAAAAAGTATACTTTGAGACAAGATATAATGTTTTCAGAGTACTTAAACTACGAGGATGGCAAATTCTCGAAATCGAGGGGAGTGGGCGTGTTCGGAAACGACGCCCGCGACACGGGCATACCCAGCGACGTGTGGCGTTTCTACCTCCTCTACGTCCGCCCCGAATCGCAGGATTCCAGTTTCAGTTGGTCCGATCTCGCCACCAAAAACAACTCCGAATTGCTGAACAACCTCGGGAATTTCGTCAACCGGTAATCACAGTTCCCCTTTTTCCCCGAACTTCCACAAATCAAATATTTCAGCGCTTTGGTTTTCGCCAAAAACAACTTCGACAACTCCGTCCCCGAAATGGAGCCAATCAGAGACGATTTCGTGCTGCTGGCCCTGTGCGCGAGGGAGCTAAAAGGCTACGTTGCTAGCCTCGAAAAGGCAAAACTCAGAGACGGAATCAGGCATATCCTCTCCATTTCCAGACACGGCAATCAATACATGCAAACAAATCAGCCTTGGGTGCTCCTCAAGGGTTCTCCCGAGGACAAGTAATATTTCGTTTTTGGAGATTTCCAGGGAATTTCACGTTTTTTTTCAAGGGTAAGGGCTGGAACTGTTATAGGGATTTGCTGTAACATCGCTTGTTTGTTGGCACTGCTGCTACACCCGTACATGCCCGAAACAAGTGACAATTTGAGGAAACAATTGAACGCGCCTGTCGTATCCCTGGATTCCAGCAACATGGCCGTGTTTAAATTTTTGGCCGCGGGGCATAAAATCGGCGAACCCGCCCCTCTTTTCACTAAGTTAGAACAGACGCACGTCGAAGAACTGAAACAGAAGTTCGCCGGGAGAGACCAAGAGAGGAATCAAGCAAACGCGGAAGTTCCTGCTACCAATGGAATAGATGTTAAATATTTGGAAGAGGAAGTCACAAAACAGGTGGGTACGATGTCCTTGGTTGAATTTTTAAATAATTGTGATTTAGGGGTTGGTTGTGCGGAAATTGAAGGAGAGCGGGGTCGATAAGGCGGTGTGGCAGCCGGAAGTAACGAAACTGCTGGGGTTGAAAACGAGTCTGGCCGCGGCCCTTGGGTCGCCTGTTGAGGCGAAGAAAAACGGCAAGAAGGGGAAGAAGTGATTTCGTGAACAGACAGTATTTTATTTATTTCCACTAAATTATTGGCTATCTTAAATATTATTTATAAAAGTTTTGGTGTTGAATAAAAAAGGTTTATTGCAACGTAACGTTTTTGGCTCACACCTCCGCAATAAGCTATTGTTCGGTTCGATTAGGTGAGGTTAGAGCTCAAGCCTAGTGTAATCGACAATTTGTACGGCTGAAGCTTTCATATTTTATGAAGTGCTTACTTTTTTCTGTAGCGAAAGAATAATTGGTAATGAAGAAATTATTTTAATGTCTTTCGTTTGCTGCACAAAATATGAGAGCAAACGACACCATACACAGAATAGCGAACGGGAGACTTACTAGGTCAAAGATAACAAGCAAAAAAATAATGGATTGCAGATGACACATAGAATCTTATCAATGAGGGGAAATATTTAAAAGAAAGTTGTAAACAGGTCACGGACACTAGAAGCAATGATGGTCTACCAACAAATAAATAAACTACCATCCATTATCAGATAATATCAAAATATATCTCTGTGTGTCGGGTTTCACACCTCCATGTGCAAGATATTTGAGAAGTTTTCGTATTTTTGTGATTTCCAACCCCAAAATTGACACCCCCTCATCTTCAACAGACTTGTACGTCAAAAGCGCATATCAAGTTTCAGTAAAATATCTCCACTGGTTCTCGAGTTATCACAATTAATAGTTTTTCGGTCCCGAAAAAACCTCGCATTCTCGCGCTTCTACTGCGAACGCTGCCTAAACGCTTGAAGATGGATTAAAATCGTAGAAGGGAGATGTCGGCAACGAATGGATCTACAAAAAGGTCCGCGACAGCATCTAAATATCTGTTACGGATAGCCGCCAATAAGTCACTGAAGCTATTTTCGTCAAAAGTTAAAACACAAAAACGATCTCGGTGGACTACCCATCGTAGATAGCTATATGCCGTCGTGGACTTTTTTGTAGATCTTTTCATTGCCGACGATTCCTCCTTACAAACTTTTGATCTAGCTTCAAGCGTTGAGGCTGCGTTCGCGATCAAACGTCGAAAATTGTAATTTCTTTCAGTTTCTCACCCCTAACTCCCACCCCCCTGGTCCGATATGGCCCAATCCCCGCCGAGATTTTCGCGGTATACACCCGTGTACAAAATTTCAGCTCGATATCTGCTTTCGTTCTCAAGTTATGCGATGTAGAGGGACGGCCGGCCGAGCGAGCGAATTCACTAAAACTACAGTGCCCCAATCGTGCGTTTTGTGGGGTGGCATGTAATGTGGTAATGTATATATTTATTTAAAACACTAAAAATACGCAACCGGGGGAGACCCATTGAACTCAAAAAATTGCACACCCAAAACTCACTCCCTTTAACCACTAAACACGAAAAATAGATTTGGAGGAAATTTAACCCTTGAACTGACTATAGCCAGAAGAAACTAATTGAACGCAAAAAATTGCACTCCCGAAACTCACCCCTTTCAAGCCCCAAATACAAAAAAATTACTTATCCTTGCTCGAACTCTCGAAGGGTTTTTTATGCGGAAGCGATAGGGCCTCGATTTTAGGTGCGGATTGTCCGTACCTGATACAACTAACAAATCCAAATCATCACTGCATAAACATTTATGAATTTGGTCAAATCTTGTCTCGTCTCGATCTCGAAAAATTTCGCCAAGTTTGTTCTCGTGTCGATCTCCGTTTCGACGAGAATCTCGGCTCTCGTGACCTTGAGTCATTATAATTATGCATTAAAGTGTGGATTAATAATGAGGCTATGCCCATATACAATAAAGACATTGGTTTGCTTCAGTTTGCTTGCTAATTATTGTGTCTATTTGAGCTTCAGAAGTATTATTTGCGCGAAATTTTCTGAGAAATTAGTAGCCCTATCGTTTTTCTTTTCCTAGAAGCAACTTGAACAATCCGGGTTCAGACCTAACAGAAGCACACAAGACCTAATATTCACGATAAGACAAATGGAGAACAAACTAGACGATAAAGCGCATTTGATAGAATACAGAGACAAATCATATGGAAGACTCTAAGAGACAAGAATGTGCCAGAACACCTTATAAATGGAATAAGAAGCTTCTACTGTAAACAAGCCGACAAGACAACTTAACCTCCAAAGCATTCAAAACATCGAAGGGGGTTAGACAGGGAGGGATCCTCAGCCCGTTTCTATTCATTGCAGTAATGGATGAAATAATAAAAGCGTGTAAAACCAGAAACAGGAAAGTAATAGTGAGCTACAGAAATATGTAACCAGTCAAAATCAGCGCCCTAGCATATGCGGGCGATCTAGGAATATTTGCGCCCACAGAAGAAGCACTGCAAGAAAATATGTCCATCTGGTACGAAGAACTGAAGAAGAATCTTACAATAAATATTGGGAAGACAAAAGTAATGTGTAACGCAAGAAGAAATCTGAGTATATACAAATACAGGGGGGAAAACTTGAACAGGTGAGCTCATACAAATACCTTGGAGCGCATCTGGCAGAAGCGAGAAGTATGGAAGAAGAAATAAGTAACAGAATTAAAAAATACGGAAAGGCTAATTCATGCGCTAGGGAAAGCCTTCATACAAAAAAGAGAAATATCCAGAGCAACGAAAATCAAGATATACAGAACGGTATATGTACCAACGCTGACACACAGCAGTGAATCGTGGCGGGTCTTGACGGAAAGAACCAAATCCCGACTACAAGCGATTGAAATGAAATACTTGAAGAGAATGATTGGAGTCACAAGAAGAGGTAAAATAAGGAACGAAGAAATCAGAAAAAGACTAGAATTTAAACCGCTGCAAGACACAATAGAAGAAAATCAACTCAGATGGTACGGTCATGTCCTCAGAATGGCGGAAGAAAGAACAACTAAGAAAGTATACGTATGTAAGGCAATAGGGAAAAGGAAAAGAGGAAGACCCAGAGAGACATGGAACGGAAACATAAACAAAGCAGTAAGAAAACGAGGAATTAATATAGAAGAAACGAGAGGAATAGTGCGAGACAGATATGAATGGAGAATATTTTACAAAGGAAATAATGGTACAGAATAGAAATCCTTTTTAGTTGTTAATTTATGTAAGTAATTCCAACACTGGCTCTTAGCCGGTAAACAGAATACAGATTATGAGATGAGATGAGAAGTAACTTGACGAGCGCTAGTTTATTGACTGTAGGCTGTAGGTAAGTATTCTTCTTTCAAATGATCCTAAAAAATTAATTTAGACTTAGTTTCTTTGGTGATGTGATCCGCCTATAGAACGATATTATTCATTCTCCAAGGATCATTATCTTATATTGCGAAAGCGTAGAAGTAGTTTATCCGATGATTCTATAAAAATGCAATAAGGTCTAATTTTGACGTTTTCTGCTAAAATTCAACATCATTGGTAAACATTTTTCGTTTTCTTGGTAGCGATGTCGTTAAATCTTGTTTGATGCGGTTAAACGTTGATTAATTAAAGGCACCTCTAGTAGGAGGCGCTAAATATATACTGTTTCAGCGCCTTTGCTTTGACGTTGCCATAACAGTGAAAACAACAAAAATCATCACAGCTCGCGTATTGCGTATTTAACGGCACGTTTAAATTTTTAACGAGTATAAATTACAGAATAGACCCTATTGTGGGTCACTTCCGATCCTTTAACTGAAACCCCATCATGAGTCAAATAAACAAATTACAATGTTTAAATATTTTTATTAATTTTTATAATTTTTTTGATAAATTCCGAAAACATATTATATCAAAATAAAAAGAATCAAAATTCCAGGAGATTCTCGTCTCGTCTTCAATACTCTCGATCTCGATGTAAGTTGCACAGTCACGTCTCGATTCTCGTCTCGAATTCTAGACGAGATCGAGATTAATCTCGACCGAGAGTGAAGTTCTATTCGAAATGCACAAACTTGTTAATAAAGTTTTTCGGTGTTGCGGGGAGTTATCCATTCATTGTGACATTTTTCTATATTCTGGTGCACCTTACCCTAGTTCTTCAATGTCTAATTGATAAAAGAGAGTGAAAATTATTCTTCCAATAGGTTCTGTAGACGAATATTGGACGATCACACCACGGGAGAGGCTCGAGCAGGGAATTATTAGGCCAACATGGGCGTCGTTACAATATATTTACATAAGGTACAAAACTTAAACGTTACATTACAAATTAATATACAACGGGTGAGACTTTTGTTCTTATAAACGGTGCGAAAATTAAAGGACTGATCGCCCACCTCATCCCCCAAATAATCGCAAAAGGGACGTCATCATCCGACTCGTATATGGGCAGAATTTGTACAGTTTCATACACTGAGCCGGATTCGGGACGCTTTCGCCATATTTCAAAGCTTCCTGGAGTTGCTTGCTGGCCCAAGTGTCCTTTTCAGCTGAATACCTGGAAAATGTTAAACGAACCATCAATCAAAATAAGATCAAGGCAAGTTTTCGCAATTTTTTCCGGAATGTGGACAAATGTTAACGTGTTTCAGGATAAGAATTTACCGGCATTTGCTCGAACTGAACTTGATTGCATAAAAGTAATTCGTTCCTAATACAAATCAGCATTCAAGCAGGTAAGTAGGTACGTTACATAGAAATAAATATATTATATCATAAATATTGTAATTAATGCATTATGAAGATCAAAATGCAATCGATTTACTTTCACTAAAGCAATGCACTGGGCTGCTCCTATTAGTTGCAAGCTAATTTTTTTAACACGAGAAAAACAACACGAAAGTGAAAACTACAATAAGAGCTGTACATTTCCTTATTCGTTTCTTGCTTACCTCGTTAGTTTTAAAATATTTCTCTGCGTATCGTCCAAGTGATCTTTTTCCTGTGCGGCCAACTGACAGATAAAGCTCCTGGCGCATCTCGCAGGATCCCTCGACAAGACGAAATCCCAATTGATTTCCGGAGGATCCACTTCCCTGATCGACCGCTTTTCGAAAAATTTTGCACCCCCGCCGGTGCTTTGGATCGTTTGGTAGTCCTGGGCCAAAGTGTGCACCATCCACAAACCGGCCAATCCCAAAGCAGCTAGAACGACCAGTCTCACGAAGTGATGAGCTTTGGAGACCCCCAGCAGGCCCAGAAAGACGAAAGCGCAGGAAATGTAACGCATCGCTGAAAGAGTAGTTATTGGCTCGTGCAGGTGCAAAAATTCAATGGGAAAGTTATTGCTACAATTATTTTTCTCCGACTTATGCAAAACCAGTTGAACCAGTCACTTTCTTTGCATCATGTCATGGATCATTCTTGGATTTTTATCGTGCGAGTTTTTTTTGGTTAGAAATAAATGCCGAAATTGTTTTGAGGACTTACTTGGCAAGGGGTGTGCTGTCACTGACGACGTCTGGACTAGATTTAACGTTGCTCTCGAGAATTTCCCGTTAAATATATAATCTCGGTGCCCAGAAAATCCGAGGGAGAGATGGGAAAGCAGTGAAAGTAATTCATTTCCTTGGCACTGCACTGTTCGAGCCGTTTGTGCGTTTGCGAAAAAATAAATCGTTCACACAAGATTATTATTTACTAGATATCTTTTTTTATTTAGAGACCTAGCCATGCGTAGATGATTTCCGCGGGGGCATAAAATGTGGATCCTGTATAAAAAAGGCAGCAGAAAAGCGGCTGGAACCTCCCCAACTCGTGGGCTTTTGATTTCCGTTGATTTGCGTTTAAGATTTTAAAGTTGATATGCCTAAATGGCAATTCCCGTGGACCAATTCTCCCAAAAGCCTTTCAGCTCTTCAACGGGTCACCTAACCTCCATGCTAAAAAAAATGGGCAGCTACGGAAGCGGCTGGAACCTCCCCACTTGGCGAATGATCCAATCAGAATTTCAAGGCCTTTCATGTGCTGATAAGAAAAATTGGTGTTCATCAGTCTAATTTCATAGTTTATATGCCAAAAAGGCACTTGGCATCTGCGGATTCGCAACAAAATTAACTGGGCTCACCAGAAGGCCAATACACACAGACATTTTTTAAAAACCACTTTTTTGTGATCCTGGGACCTTGAAACGTAAAGATTTGGTGTTATCTCAATTTCGAATTTTGGAGTGATTGCAGTAACCTCCCATTTTTATATGGTTGTGGGTAGGTTAATAAACAATTGTTTGTCTTTAAATTTCTTTTGTTTCTATGTTACTACTTATTATGTATGTACCTCAAAAGCTTGCTTAATTTCATTGCTTACTTTCATTATACAGGGTTAGTACAAAGTCCCGGGACGGTCAGTTATCTCTGAATTTTACTTTGAAACGTCGTACCCAGGTACAATTAGATACTGGGAATTGAAAACTGTTTTTAGAAATTTTCTTGGACTTCCGGTTAAACCGGAAGCGACCCTAAAAATAGTTTTTTTAAATGGAATCATACTTTTTTCTCAACGGATTCGGAATCTACGAATTTTTTAAAGTTAAAAACATGTATCATACTTGACCAAAAGTCAAGTCGCGGCCACCCTGGATTTTCAAAAACATCGAAGAAATCGGCCAGATTTCGAATCCGTTGAGAAAAAAGTATGATTCCATTTTAAAAAAGGAGTTTTAGGGTCACTTCCGGTTTAACCGGAAGTCTAAGAAAAATTCTAAAAACATTTTTGAATTCCACGTATTTAATTGTGCCTGAATACCAAGTTTCAAAGTAAAATCTTTGTACTAGCCCTGTATAATTTCTTATACCGGGTGGCCCATTCAAGATGATCCAGTCGTAATAACTTTTGAACGGAATAAGATATCGACTTGGGGTCTTCGACAGATTCCTTAGCATTGTGGGGGACATGTCTCGCCATAGCTTTGACCTTGTTCAGTTTGCGTATTTCACCCCCACCCCAACCAACCAACGTCAAAATCTTAAATGTCAACACACCCCGTGTCGTATATCAAATGAAAGTCCTTGGAAAATGCTATTCACTGTTCTAAGTAGTTTGAGAATTTAGCGAACCGTTTTCTTGTTAGAGGCAAAAGTGCAATGTTATTGAAGTCAATCAAAAGTCAAAATGCACCCGCTTTGATTATAGTATGCCATGAGCTCCACTGGCGGCGAGTTGTCCCAGCGGCGAGTCGTCCCAGCGGCGAGTTGACCCCGCGGCGAGTTGGTCGCGGCGAGACGTCAAAGCTATGGCGAAACATGTCCCCCTCACTGCCAAGGAATCTGTCGAAAACCGCAAGTCGATATCTTATTCCGTTCAAAAGTTATTACGTCTGTATCGTCGTGAATGGGCCACCCGGTATAACTTCATTATCCTACACAATTATGTTTTTTCCAGTAATAGGGTGTATGTATAGTGTATACGTATGTCTTTTTGAAAATAAACTCATTATTATCATTATTATTATGTACCAAATTTCGGACAAATCAATCCAGTATTTTGGGCTATAACGTGGTTTCAGTGTTATTACAAAATTTCGATTTTTCTACCCAAATTGTACTAAATGCGAATAAATTTTATCTCATTTAAAACCAGAATTTGAAGACCTTTCTGATGGTGGCAATATCTCTTTCAAAAATTTGTTTTGGATGCGTAAATGAGAGAATAACTTTAAATTTGGAAATTGGTGTGCCAAAACGGCACTTTCCGTCGGTCGATTGAATCCAAAATTTGTTCAGCTCTTCGACGTGTAATTGTACAATCCCCATGTGCAAAATTTCAGCTAAATCGGTTCAGGAAGCCGGGCGGTACCGTGAATTTAAAGTCCGACAAAAATCTCGATATTTTTAGTTTTTGTTCAAAAGGGCACTGACAGTGAATACATCTTTGGAATTAACGTTGACAACCAGTTGACATTCAAGTTGATAAAAATCAAAGCTTCTCTGAGTTTGTAGTGTTTTATGAAGCATTTCATTTGGTTTTTCGTTCACTTGAATCGGACTACAAATAAGGAAGTTATAGCATTTTGGAGTTTCAATCTCGCACCCTGTATTTCAACCCCCAAAAAAGTTTAAATTGCATTATTGGCTTATTTTCGTGTTATATTTTCTAATCCTACTTAATCACAGTTAATCTTCACCCCTCATCATCCCCCTTCGCAATTTTTCAACCCCCATTTTGCAAAATTCGCCGAATTTTGTTTTTTTCCGTTTAATCTTCCAAAACAAGTTTTTCAAAGATTTATTGTCATCATCAGAAGGGCCTTCAAATTCATGGTTTTAAATAAGAAAAAAATATTTGCATTTAGTGCCCTTTGGGACAAAAAATCGAATTTTTGTAATAACAACAAAAATACGAAAGCGTAGAACCGCCACGCAAAATTATTTTTTTTTAAAGTACTGCGACTTTAAATACGCAATAAATATTTCATTGCGACTTTAAACTCGCAATAGATTAATTCATTGCGACTTTAAACTCGTAATAGAAGAATTTATTGCGACTTTGAACTCGCAGTAAATATTTCATTGCGACTTTAAACTCGCAATGAATTACTCGCAATGAATATTTCATTGCGACTTTAAACTCGCAATAGATTAATTCATTGCGAGTTTAAACTCACTTGACCTTGCACGTGGCTGTAGGAACTACACACACAGCAACAGCACAGCCACATGATGACGTAACATGTTCAGTTCAAACTGAAAATTGATGGTTTATCAAATTATTGCGAGTTTAAAGTCGCAATAAAATATTTATTGCGAGTTCAAAGTCGCAATGAATTCATCTATTGCGAGTTCAAAGTCGCAATGAAATATTCATTGCGAGTTTAAAGTCGCAATGAAATATTCATTGCGAGTTTAAAGTCGCAATGAATTAATCTATAGCGAGTTTAAAGTCGCAATGAAATATTTATTGCGAGTTCAAAGTCGCAATGAAATATTCATTGCGAGTTCAAAGTCGCAATGAAATATTTATTGCGAGTTTAAAGTCGCAATGAATTAATCTATTGCGAGTTTAAAGTCGCAATGAAATATTTATTGCGAGTTCAAAGTCGCAATGAATTAATTTATTGCGAGTTTAAAGTCGCAATGAAATATTTATTGCGTGTTTCAAGTCGCAGTACTTAAAAAAAAAATTATTTTGCGTGGCGGTTCTACGCTTTCGTACAAAAACACATTGTAGGCACGCTAAATAGGCCAGGAAGAAAAAAGATGAATAGACAGTCAGTTGTTTAAATAATTTTGTAAAAGAAGCCGAATTGTCAATAAGTTATAAGTAATTTCCCGTTTTCAATAAATCGATATTTAGTGGAGTAGCCTTTAAATACTCACAACATTATATCCCAAACTCTTAAATCGATTTGGCTGGGTACATGGAGATTAGTTAGGTGATCTGCTGAAGAGCTGAAAGGTTTTTTGGAAGAAATTGGTCCACGGGAAGTGTCCTTTTGCCATATCAATTTTAAATTGTTAGTACAGCTTAGAAATATGAATATCCGTAGCTGAATATTTACCTGTTTGGATGGACCGGGCGATAACAGAGACAGTGTAGAAATTAAATACCTGCTGCAAAATATTCAGCTCTGGGTGGGCATTTTCATATTTCTAAGCTGTACAGGGTTTCATTTTTTATGTCGCCATTAGAAAGACGATCAAATTCTAGTTCTAAAAATGTATTCACAGTTTCTGCCATATTTCAGCGGAAAATAGAGAAAAAATTCTTTCTCATTAAAAGGGAGCGCACTGTCAGTGGATGATGTAAAGTGACAGTTATTGTCAAAAAAACTGGCAAAATATTAACCTTAAAAGGAACATGTTGTCAAATGTGATAGGTGATGTCGTTATATTTGTCAGACAATTCGCGAAAATCAGCAAAGTGTCTGACATCTGGTGGCAATACTTTAATTACACTGAGAGACAGGATACGGAAATACTTTTAAACGTTCCGTCATCATAATATCGGCTTACGTCAGTCAGTAGTCAGTTGCGAGGTTAGGTAGTAGTTTTGTTCGGAGACATCCTCTCGCTGACTCGAAATTTTGGGAATAATTCTGTGGAATTTTACGTTTTGTGTACTTAAGTGAAACATTGTAAACCAGTGATGGGCGCGTAGACAATTAAAATGTAGACAATTAATTGTCTACACGTAAACAATTCGAATTGTCTACGCAAGATTTGTCTACAATTGTCTACGCGCCGTTCACTGATCAGATCACAACCCAGACTTTATTTTCTATTTTTACCAATGATTGTCATGTCACATACCTAACTTCTTTACCAGTTTTTAAATATTTCGATAAGAATAAATTTTAACTTACCTGTGTATCTTTAAGCGTTCGGCAGATGTATTTGCAAGGGATTTACGGCAAATCTTACAATACGCCATACATACCGCCCTTTTTCATTTTTCTTCAAATCGATACCTAAGGAAAAGCTTTTGTGGCGTGGACAACCCCGAGATGCCATTATTTTGCTTTATCGTGTGATTCGTGTGTAAAGACATTCGAAAGACTGCGACCGGCAATGATTCTAACCTAAACATAACCTCAAAAAGAGTTGTCTACAATTGTTTACATAAAATGTAGACAATAATTATTGTCTACATGCATCACTGTTGTAAACCCAGAAAAACTTGGCTTTTAAAAAATCCACGTATCGATGTCACTGATGTCACCAACTGACACTGTCAGGCACGTCACGCTAGAATTCTCACCTCCCGACTCCCCAGTGGGGTGAGATCGCCATTTTGTGGTTTAGCAATGCCATCTATTAGCAGCTGATTTTCGCGAATTCCGAAATTAGTTACAGACGAGAAGTCTAAAATTTTTCTATCGAATTGAGTAACTATCTACACAGAAATCGAAGATTCACTCGATGGGGAGGTTCCAGCTGCTTCTCTGCTGCATTTTCTGGTCTAATTCACAATATTCACCGGCTGTCGCCCGCCATCTATTGTTAAACAGAGTATGTAATAGTTTAGTTGGTTGAAAGCTTTAATGTGCGCAGATTCCGCTTTCTGAGCAAGAGACACCACATGTTTCACCTTTTATCTCTTACTAATACACGGAGAGGGGTGGAGATAGAGTAACATCGAAGCATCTGTCAGTCTAGTCAGCTGTCAGCTGGGTGTTATGCAGTAATTTGACTTTGTTTAGGAAATAACAAGATTCCAGAAGATTGACAATTATTATCGAACTTGACTAAAACGTGTTTGCCATTTGTTTTCGAAGACCTAACATTTATTATAGTGAAATTCTACAGGTAATAACAATGATAATGAACCACACCAAATGTCAATAGTGTCACTTTCAAATTGTGAGGAAACAAAAATCCCCGCTTCAGTAATTTTGGGGAGTTCATCCAAGAAATTCGACGCGTGCGCAGTAAAGCTCCCGAATATCGTGAATTACACTGTACTTTCAGGGGGGGTTTAGAGGTAACCGGGGTAACATGAATTAAAGCAAAAAGGTTGGCTGTCAGAAATTTCGACGTAGGTATGACATTTCATGAAAATAGTTGCATATGCGCGTTGTAATAAGAAATTGGTCATCTGTTTGAAATTTAACACTAACCGATGATTCTTGGAACGCTTAAATCAAGAACAAAGTAAACTACAGCCAAGCAACCAAAATGAAGCCAACCGGAGGCCCCCCAGGCTTGGGACTGTGCACATCATGCAACCTCAATCCCAAAATCTCCATAGTGTCAGTCCTGTGTCGAATTTGTTACGACAACGAAAAGGACGAGCCCCTGATAGCCCCCTGCCATTGCAAGGTAACATAATTTGTCGGACTAAAGCTCTCTGTTTCTCTACTACAGGGTTATTCCTTACTTGCGCTATTTTCTCTTTCATTTTGTTGAATCATCTAAGTTCTTTTTCTCTTTTATCTCGTCTTGTGGTAGATTTCAAGCGATTTTTTCTGTTCCTGCTTCCTTTTACAATACGGTATGCCTATTCTCCAAGGTGTCCATAGGGATTTACGTGAGGAATTCAATTTTATTGTTTTCCTGCTTCAATAATTAATTTAATGGAAATTTAAAGCTGCAAAAAAATTTAGGAAGGTAAAACGGGTCGCTATTCGAATTTCCCGCGATTTTTTACCTGATCACATGATACTTATTCAACAAATGACGTTGTTGGATTTTTCAAAGTTGAACCAATCACTGTGTTTTATTTATACTGATTAATACACGTCTTCAGTTTGTAAGATAAAGAGGATGCTAACACATCACCTAATGTGTCAACATGAATAAGCATCATAATGCATGCGTCGGTTGGTTTCAGGTTTCAGGTGGTGTTCAGCCGACACAACTGTTGTGCAACAGTTGACAAAATTCGGCTGAAATTGTGGGCTACATACAGCCAATGCGCGACTGTTGCGTCACAACGGTTGGAGCGACAACCGTTTTAGATCCGTCGGCTGAATGCAACCAATGAGTGAGCACGCAAGGGAACCAACATGCGCGCGCCGCTCAGGTAAAACTGAAAACGTTTATTACCTCCTTAACACGTGATACTTATTCAACAAATCGTTGTTGGATTTTTCAAAATTGAACCAATCACTGTGGTTAATTCTGATTAATTGCACTGTCCTATTTAATCACGATTCCGTGATCACGATTAAATTTGAAGCTATAGCTTTTTGAGGGAATATTAATGTGCCTAAGCACGGTAGTGTGTTACCGAAAATGATCCCTTGCTCTCATTTTTAATGGAAGCATTGATCGTAAACATCTTCTCAACCCTAAAATACTCTTAAAACAGTTAATTTTGTGTTCTAGTAATTTTTTGTAAACACAGATTTCAAATTGGGCTGAAAAACGTCAAGAAAAAAATTTAACATGATGGCCCTCATTGCATAAAAATATTACTAAAAGAACCCTAATTAACGCCAAAGACACACGTGTCGGTAAATAATCTTAACATATACCACTCGAGTTTCCGAGTTTTACCTGTTAAATTTCACTAAGGTACGTTTTCTTAAAATTTTGCTTTTAACCAAATGTTCTCGACTTACTAATTAGCGATAAAAGCCGACACCGAAGGTGGAGGGCTTTTATCGCCCATTTTAGAAGCAAAATTTTGCGAAAACCTACCTACGCGAAATTTTACCGGTAAAACTTGGAACTCTCGTGATATATAACGTATGACTGCATAATGCATTTAATCGCAGTTTGCACGAGTCATTTAATCCGCTGACAACTTCATTTTAAACACAATTTTTTCACTGCTGAAAATCACCACGTAAACAAAATTATGGGAAATAAAGGTCCACAAATATGACCACCAGACACAAATCCGTCCATGCACAAACCATATTTTAGCTGTTTTTGGACATAGGTAAAGGACGCTGATTTCGTCTGGATATATCCTAAAAATTCGATAACATTATATTTGCGTGTTTCCTAATCTCAAACGTCATTAACGTCAATGAACTATAAAGCTATATATAAAACTATAAGCAACTCCGGTTTAAAAAATCATAACTATATCAAAATAAAGAGTTTAATTTGTGAAATAATCTTACCGAATACCTACCATACTCGTGCATCGCTATATTATTGCAATGGTTTAAATTTTAGAAATAATTACTCAAGCTTTTGTTGCCGTACAGGTAAAACAATTCGAACTAAATTGCCATTTATTATCAAAGCTCTCGGGCTTTAATCAACTTTTTGAGGGAATATTATGTAGCTACTCTCCATTCATTTTCTATTGAAGTGACAGAACGTCAAAATTTCAGTTTTAGATTGGTATGAGGAAATTTTGCAAGGAATTTTACTAACATCAGGTGAGTTTGTAGAAGTGATTTCAATACGATACGTCAGAAAACATGACAAATGTCAAAATTTTGCAATTCGAGGGTCTAATGCTAAAACTGGCTATGTCCACATTTTTACAAAAATGAGTTATTCTTGCAGATACGTCTAATAAATGTCTCTGCATCGTCCTGTAAAATAATTTGCATAAATATGTGAAAATAGAGACAAAGAAAGCGTATGTAAATTTCAAAACCCATACACCTATTGCCATAGTCGGCATGAAACGTTTCTTCGCCTGCTGAGAACTGGACTTAGCCAGTTTTAGCATGGGACCCTTCAATTGCTTTGAATTGACCCAAAATGATCTTTGTGTGGGTGTAGTTTTGAGTAAAGTGCAAAGAAAAATATTCACGATATTCACGAAAAAGCCTCAGGTACGTTTATCTGTGACACTGCTGCTAACAATAAAAATAAACCCTAGAAGATTTGGTTTATGTCATGTTTTTGCTTTCCCGCCAAATTCCGATCAAATTGTCAAAAGTACACTCCCTTAAATTTGGATTGGACAGTTCCAGAAAAATTTTAGTTCCCCTATAGAAAATGAACAGTACGGTCGTGTGTTAATAATTTTGTAAACATAAATTTCAAAATGGACTGAAAGACGTCAAATAACTGCCAAGTAAAAAAATCGAATATGACGCGTTTCGGTCATTGTATGAAATATTACTAAAAGAACCCTAATCCAGGTATTTCTTGAGAGAAAAGAGTACACATTATGCCGAGGGGTAATTCACATTTGAAATCAGGTGTACACGGAAGCTGAAATCACTTGAAATCTATTGAAATCATCTGAAAGCACTTTGAAACCACTTGAAATCATTTTGAAATAACATGAAATCATATCAAAATCACCGAAAGCTCGCTCAGGAGAGGCCATTTTCCAACATGGCACAGTTTTAAACAATCTTGTTTGTGAGATCACTTGAAATCACTGAAATAATTCTGAAATCACTTGAAATATCTGAAAGCCTGAAATCAGGTGTACACACTTTTTAAGAGTAATTTACCCCTCGCATTATGCTCAAATCTGAATGCGTTAAGAGGGGCGTTTAATCTGTTCCCGCCAGAATAGGGTTTTTCGCTTCTAATTTAAATTTGGGATGGAGTATCAGCTTACAATTACTTGAACTCCTGCACGTTTACTCCTGTAACACGTTGCTTAGCAAGTTATCGTTAAAACCGCGCTGGTTTTTCTGATTTCTAAAATTTTCCGTTTTTGCGCCAAAAACAACATTATTTTAAAAATTTGAAAAACCAGCATGATTTTAACGATAACTTGCTAAGCAACGTGTTACAGGAGTAAACGTGCAGGAGTTCAAGTAATTGTAAGCTGATACTCCATCCCAAATTTAAATTAGAAGCGAAAAACCCTATTCTGGCGGGAACAGATTAAACGCCCCTCTTAAGAAAGGATGACAATATGATTCGCGCGCAATTGGAGGCGATCGGCAGAGACCGATATTCCTTTCTTTAATGGGCGGGAGAGGGAGAAATACTTTGAGCCTCCAAATGGTCGTCGCGTGACGTCACTCAAGAAATAGGTCCATTATCGCCAAAGGCACCCGTATCGGTAAATAATCTTAACATACTACTTGAGTTCCCGAGTTTTACCTGTTGAATTTCACCTCGAATTTCACCAAAGGAAGTTTTCTTAAAATTTTGCTTTTAACCAAATGTTCTCGACTAATAATGCGCGATAAAAGCTCTTCACCTTCACTGTCGTTCTTTTATGTTTGCTATGGAATGGATTACAAAACTACGGCAAAACAGAGCACAGAACACAAATATCCTTGACGACATATCATTTCGAGATTTAACGAAGTGTCGATCGTGTTCGTGCGTCTTCGCGGGAAATTTAAATACCGGACTGTTTTGCTTTCGTTTATGAACTAACCCCGGAGAACTGTTCGCTCAATATTTCCCACAGGTAGAGGCTATCGGTAATTAAAACCTGATAGTCTAAAATTTCAATGAATTAGGGAAGCAGGAAAAAAAAATTATCGAATCCCCCAGGTAAATCCCTATGAACACCTTTTATAGCAGCGGTCAAAATATTGTAAGTTGACCCGACTTCGGATTGTTAACTTCACAGCGCAGACATTAAGAACAGAGACGATTTCTTCTTAGTTATGCGAAGTATTTTTATTAAAAATAATCTCCTACGGCAGATACTATGAGCCACCCACTCGTAAAAAGGCATTTCCTTCACTAAGTTCATCAAAAGCCCACCCCTGTCCATCTATTGACGCCTTGTTTACGATGGGGTTGTTTCATCTGCCGCAAACAAAAGGCTAATGCCAGCGGGATACTAACTGCCGCTGCCTGAGGCCTTTACTATAATTTGGTCGCTGCGTTACTAAAATTTTCTACATTTGATAATTAACAAATGTTATTATTAATCATTTTCAGGGTACAGTGGCGTTCGTGCATCGAAGTTGCCTCGAAAGATGGTTGGCCGAGTCAAACACCACCATGTGCGAACTCTGCCACGTGGTCTTCAAAACAGAAAGGTCCCCACGATTCAACTCGCGTCAGTCCATTTGCAGATGGATCAAAAATCAAAGAGGCGTTGGGGGTGTCGGTCGAGGCATCAAAAGCGACATCATAGCGTGCACAGTCATCACCCCCATCGCCATCATAATCACTTACGTGTGCTTGTTTTCCAGCGACTACTACAACCAGAAAAAGTTCGTCATGGTCCCCGCTGCCCGTTGGACCTCCATTTCGCTTTTAATAATGATCGGAATAATGCTCGTGGGGTATTATTTGTGGGTGTATTCGGTGATACGTCTGCACTCGAGGATGTGGTACAACTGGTGGCAGAGGGAGTGCACCGTCAGGTACATTCCCCCGAGCACTGCTCACATTTGCTGTCAGAACTTAAATAATCTGCCAAACCCAAACAACACCCCAATTGAAGAAAGCACGACACAAACTGATCTACAGCAAGATGAGATTTACGTGAATATCGCTGAAACTGAACTAGTCGTTGACACAACAACCAGTGACGGCGTCATCGATATGCCAGAAGAAGAGGAACCCGAACACGTCCCTCCCGAAGACACCAAGGAAACAACTGTTTAATTTTTTCAACTTTATTATACTTAAGATGCTCTTCGTTTGATTGCGATCTTGCCTCTCGCCAAATGGTTGATGTAGATTCTGACTTTGCTTCCATCTGATTTTTTCACCCAAATCTAGAAAAAATTATTAACTAAAATACACTTTAATGAGGGATCAAAAAAAAACATCTTCAGCGAGTTTTGTAACTGAAATGAGAGTAACCACGTTTCATTTGAAAGCTCACGATGAGATTTTTTTAAATTCATAAATATTATGTTCCTACCCCATCATTGCCAATGGCTGAAATATTGGCTGGAAACTTGGGTAAATCTCGGCCTTCGACAAACACAGATTGTCCTCTGTGAAACCATCGCTTTTCGTACAATAACTTGCCGTCTTCTATCTTGGTTTCAATAAGTGGGACGTCGTTTAGGCCTGCCGGTAGATGAAGGGGGCTGTGCAAGCCGTGATTGATTGAATTGTTTTCACCTAAAATTAATACTTATTTCTCATTCCATGTGATCTACAAAATTTAAGATCAAGAAGGCCGTGAAAGTTTAGAGGCAAGTACAGAACAGTACAGAACAGAACCAAGGAGGCTTTTCTCCACTAAATAACATTTTACGAAAAAGTGGTACTAAGGTTTTCGACTCTGAAAGATTTTTTGCACCACCCTTTATATAGGGTGTCCCAGAACACTCGCACCACCTTTTTAATGGAGTATTCAGCATTCAATTCTGAGTCGATCCGTGTTTTTGAAAATTTCCCCGGTCTAGAAGTTCCCGAGTTATAAAAGATTTAAAAGGACCAATGAATTACTTCATAAGGTAATCTATTTTTAGATGCGCTAGTTTCTAGATGGTTTTTAGATAACAATATACAACAATATAAATTTTCGTTGGTGGTATTTTGGCAATAGGCCACGTGGTGTTTTCAAACGAGAGCTGCCACCCCTTATAACTTCTTCCGTTTCCAACAAATCAGAACCATTTTTAAGGAAGTCGAATGGCTATCTATGGACTACATTTCAACATTAGTGGTCCCAAAATGTTTTTATTTCATAGGCTAACGGCACGTCACTTTGTTAAATGGCACCCTGTATATTTCTTTATTGAATCAAGTATAGCATTTTTGTTTTTTTTACAACGCTGTAATAATATCATTCTCTTACATAATGAAAATTTTGATGTCAATTGAACGTGTTCCCAAAAGTATATGGATCTGGCCCTTTATTTTACAAACTATTCAGTTTATTAAGAAATTGATTGTTCCAATAAAAGCTTAAAGGTCAACTTAGGCGCATCTATTGATTTGATTAACTCGACATAATCTTGTAATAAAAAAAATGTGCATGTCGTAATTACTCAGCGAGATCCAGTGAAAAAGATATCAAGCAAAAATGAGTCACATCAAAAAATGCGCCTAAATTTATCTTTCAACTTTTATTGGAACTATTTTTTGATAAAGTGAATAATTTCTGAAATAAACGGCCAGATCCATATTTTTGGCAACGCATTCTATTAATATTTTCTTCAAATTTCTATTATGCAAGAGGATGATTTTAGTGCCGAAGCATATGCGCAGGCACTGTAGTTTTAGTGAATTCGCTCGCTCGCTCGATCGTCCGCTCGCTCGGCCGGCCGTCCGTCTACTCTGTCCATCGCATAACTTGAGAACGAAAGCAGAAATCGAGCTGAAATTTTGTACACGTGTATACCCCGAAAATCTCGGCGGGGATTGTTTTTGGGCCATATCCGACCAGGGGGGTGGGAGTTAGAGGTGAAAAACTTAAAAAAATTACGATTTTCGACGTTTGATAGCGAACCCTGCCTCAACGCTTGAAGCTAGAGCAAAAGTTTGTAAGGAGGAATTGTCGGCAATGAAAAGATCTACAAAAAAGTCCGCGACGGCATATAGCTATCTACGATGGGTAGGCCACCGAGGTCGTTTTTGTGTTTTAATTTTTGACGAAAATATCTTCTGGCTTATTTTCGGCTATCCGTAACAGGAATTTATATACTGTCGCGGACTTTTTGTAGGTCTATTCGTTGCCGACATTTCTCCCTTATACGATTTTAATCCATCTTCAAGCGTTTAGGCAGCGTTCGCAGTAAAAGCGCGAGGACGCGAGGCTTTTTTCGGGGCCGAAAAACTATTAACTGTAATAACTCGAGAACCAGTGGAGATATTTTACTGAAACTTGATATGCATTTTTGACGTAGAAGTCTGTTGAAGGTGAGGGGGTGTCAATTTTGGGGCATGAAATTTAGGGGTTGAAAATCACAAAAATACGAAAACTTCTCAAATATTTTGCACATGGAGGTCTGAACCCACATATATTTTGACATTATTTGATAAGGGATGGTTTTTTTCTGCAAGATGAAACAGAAAGGGGTGCAAATTAGAGGTTGAAACTCTAAATTTCACATAAGTGTTGCTAGAAATTCAAGCAATTCGATAACTTTTAATCAATGGCCCAGAAAAAGTTTTGAGCTTATATTTAGTCCTTAGACCCTTAGATCACCTACGACAGGAAGAGAAAAAAATTGCACCTCTAAAACTCAACCCCTTCAACCTTGAAACAAAAAATTCACTTAGAGGAAATGTAACCCTTGGATCACCTATTATCGGGAGGAAACTAATTGAACACAAAAAATTGCACGTATTTGAAACTCGCCCCCTTCAACCCCCAACCACAAAAACTTGACTTGGAGGAAATTTAACCCTTGCACCGCCTACAACCGAAAGAGTTGAATTGAACAAAAAAACTACGCCCCTAAAACTCACCCCCTTCAACCCCGAAACAAAAAAATGACTTGGACGGAATTTAATCCTTTTACCACTCATTATCGCAGGAGACTATTTTGAACGCAAAAAGTTGTACCCCCAAAACCCACAGTCTTCAACCCTCGAACACAAATAATTGACTTGGATGAAATTGAGCCCTTCGACTATCTACAGCAGAAACAGACTAACTGAACGCAAAAAATTGCAACCCCGAAAACCACCCCCTTCAACCCCCAAATACAAAAAGTTGACAAACGTAAATAATTGACTCGGTGGAAATTTAACCCTAGACTACTTGTTACTGGAAGATACTAATTGAGGGCAAATTAATTTCAGAATTTATTGAAGGATAGGTACCAAGTAAGCGCCCCCGAAACCCATCCCCTTCAACCTCTGAGGATAATAATTGAACGGAAAAAATTGCACCCTCTTCAACCCCCAACACAAAAAATTGACTTGGTGGAAATTTGAGGCTTGACCTATACCGGAAGATACTAATTGAACGCAAAAAATTCACCAATTGATACACCCTCACGAATTCTTTATCATAAGCATATGCTTCGGCACTACTACTAGGTGCAGATTACATCTGCACCCAAAACCACCAAGCCCAACAGCTTGATATATAAATCATTCACGGTGAATAAACATCTACAAGCATACACATCGCATTGATATACATCTTACGTTGGCTTTTTAAATCATTAAATAATTTCTGAATGGTTCAACCGATTGAACTGAAACTTTGTTGTGTTGGTACTAGACGCGTAGGGAGGATTTCGAAAAAGACGCTCAAAATTTTTTAGGCACACTAGATTTTCTGGAATTAATATCCGAGACCACATTTCAGCCAAATCGATTCTGCAGTTTGGGCTAGAAAGTGTTCTTAGGTTTATCAAAAAAATTCGATTTTTTTTACCTGAAGGGCACTAAATGAGCATGAATTTTACGAAGGGCTAACCACTTCGGTAATAGGTATACAAATTGACGGGAATGGACGGAAATGCAATAGGGAATGCGGAATTTTGGACAATGTTTAGGCAATAAACGAGAATTTTCGGCAATTTCAGGAATACACGGAAATTTTAGGCATTTCACGGTAATGCGGCAATATTGACATCCCTGTGAGAGGGGTACAGTCCGATATTGAAACATGTATGGACAGTACTGCCGGAGATATTGACATGTATTGGCTTTATGTTTGTACAAGTATTGTCATGCATTTTCTGTTGAACTGCAAATGAACAAAGATCTTACTTGGTTTCCGGACTTGAGTAATAATTTTCCCCCGATTAATAATTTTCAGATCATTATCCACTTCCTTGTCATCGAGAACGTAAACAATTTGGGCAGCAGGAGGCTTCCTCCTCTTCTCCGGAACTGGAATGGGGTCATTAGGCCTCCTTCGCAATTTTCTCGTCATAACAGGTTTCACTTCCATTGAATCACCTGTCAATTCCATGGTATACCTCTCAGCATCAATCGTCCGTTTTTTATCCTCCAAATCAGAAATCAGATTGTCCTTCAACTCGATTTTCTTATCCTCGAAATCTTTCACGGACGCCCTTTTTTCGTTAATGTAATCCCTCTCCACACACTCAATTCTGTAATCGCGGTACAAAATGTTCAGCCTCAATCTCTCCTTGTACTGGCTCTCGAGCTTTTTCACCCTTTTGTTGTAGTCGTAATGGGTACCGTCTTTTAATTGTTGCAACTTCTTGTGGAGACTTGAAAGTTTGTCTTGATACATTTGCTCCTTGATCTCGAGAGGTTCCTCGTGGTGCCCAGTGTCGGTCTCGCTGGCATCTTCCGTGTCTAAAAACTGTTTTTAGGAAATATTTTAAGGGATGAGGTTACCTTCGTCACTTTCTTCACGAGGATCTTCGTTTTCTCGGTCGTCTTCATCCTCGAAATTGTCGTCGTCGTCGTAGTCATAGTCTTGGTTGTAGGCATTCGGGTAAGGGGACCCCAAATACGACATTTTCTTCACTTGAGAGTTTATACAAACATTAGGGAAATGTTCACTGAACTTTTCTATTAATACTAATTTTAGCAACAAACGCACAAACTAGGTACTTTTTTACAAATGTAATGTGTGTGTAACGTAAACCATGTAAACCATTTATGTAAACAAACAAAGATTTTCTCTGTCAGTTAGCATTTGTGTCAACTGTCACGTGTATGACTTATGTCACGTCAGTGTCAGATGTCAGTATACGTCACGTACAAACGTCAAAACTGTCAACATTTGAATATTGACCAAATTGCAGATAAATGTGTAAAAGAAAAGCCCCTCTCGACTGGTGCATATCATATACAGTGCTATTCAGAAAATATGTAATAACGGGCGGCTTGCAAAACGAATGAATCGCAATCTGTCGAAAAGATGCTTGTCCAAAGTTAGTTCGCACTTCGCAGAATGGACTTTTCGGTGTAACCTGAGTGGCGCGCGCATGTTGGTTCTCTAGCGTCATTGATCTAGTATTACTATGGATGCCCGTGCGCTTTTTATGGACGTCTTTTGTCCGCTAAACAGAAATGTGTGTGTCATGCACGACTTGTCAGCTGTTCGCTGTTCCGAAGTTGTCATCTCGCTCGACTCCGTCTTCCATCTTTGATAAGATTATTGTTTGTCATTTGTTTGGGTTCAATGATTTTGTGTTTCGTCGTTTTAATTAAAAACAAAATGTCAACGTGTGCTCTGTGTAAAGTAAACTATAAGCCAGGCTCCTTCGTTTCATTCCACAAGTAAGTGCTAGTAATTTAGTATACGCCAATCCTACTCAAAATTATATAGTGATTATTTCTAAATTTTTAATAAATTAAATCACTCGAGCGTTAAGGGGTTGCAGTTGTCTCTTCTAGTTACGCATAAATCATCTAATAAAAGGCTTTGATTCTCAATTTAAGTTTAAATTATTTTCGCGCTTGGAGCTTTTAAATTGTAGCGCATGGCACATCTAAAAGTGTGTTTACACTACATGATTTTTCATATGATTTTCGCTTTGATAAATCATGTGGTAATAATACAAAATGCGAAAAGTCATGCGGTTTGTATAAATGTGTTTACACTGCTATGACTGGCTTATGATTTTGCACTTGACTCTACTGACAAATGTGCGTCGTACATAACCTAAAAGCGACCTAAAATCACGTAAAATGCAGTACAATGTGAATTTGTGGAGTCAAGGTTAGTTATTTATTTGAAATGCACTTTTTTGTAACACGTAGCTCGTTTTTAAATGTGCAAAATTTTTTATGTAGTTAAAAAATAATACGCTATAAGCATAGAACACGCTTCAATAAAAAAATAAGTAAAAAAAGTCACAACAGGGTTGCCTCTGCACACCAGGGGAAACAAATTTTCGAGAAATGGCAGGCGATTCAAGAAAATCATATGAATTATCATTGCGAAATAGACACCGTCCTATTCCCTAATTTTCATAATATTTTGCTATTATTCATGCTTTGACTTACTTATGACTGGAGTAATAGCAAAAATAATGCAGTGTAAACACAAAAATATTACCTTACGACTTTTCATTTGCAAAATCATATGACAAATCATGTAGTGTAAACACACTTTAAAAGAAAAGGATAATGGGATGGCAGCGTCTTTAAGTATGAGAGCGAAAGCAATACCTGCTTGTCTGTGATATCTTAGAGCCAAGCGTAATTTGAACCAGGCCCATCCATAGTAATACTAGATCAAAGTCTAGCGTGCTCACTCATTGGCTGGATGTCCTGTCACACCTGATTTTTACCCAATGAGATCTTTTTTACCTGTGCGTTTCGTGGGAAACTTAGAAACCAACCTGCGCGTGCTTCATATTCTTATTCATGTTAACACATTAGACGCTGTATTGACACTCTCTTTATTCGAGAAACGAAGACGTGTATAAGACATCCCTGTTCTGCTTGGGAGGGCAATGTCATCTTCCTTATTCTGTGGTTAGTTCGTACAGAGAACATGTCATTTTACCGAAGATTTGCTTGGAAGTTGGGGATTCTACGAACTAACTTTAGGCAAGCGTTCTTTCAACAGATTGCGATTCACTTGTTTCCATAGCCTCAGCGTTCACATATTTTCTGAATAGAACTGTATCATACGGAAAAAAGACACGTCTTGCCACTAAAGAAACTTATTTTGGCTTTCACGAGAAATCACAGGGTCCACACCCCCCGAACCGTTAAAACCATTTATTCATTGTCATTCAGTTAATTTTGGGGTCATTTTCACTCTAAACTTTGTTAAAACATAAAATTTTCTCTATCGTACCGCATAATTTACTTAGTGCATGAAATTTGCTCGATTTCAGGAAATCTACTACGCCACTGGGATTTTTGACGCCCCGTCACTGAGATTGTGTCATCTTTAGCTGTCATAGTTACGTCAAGAGTTGTCATTGCTCGAAACTTGCCTTGCACCACGCCTGTATTGTGGGTTGGTTGGGGATTATAACTATTGTATTTTTCTTGACCGTGTAAATTATTTCCCTCGAGCTCGTTGAGCGAGAGGTGTTTATTTTATTGTATTATTTTGCGGCCAGACTGTAAGGTATTCTGTGGCCAGACTTTGTTTCAGTGTGAATAAATTGTTATTTGGAATTGGAAGATCCGTTTTATTTCCTGTATCCACGGCCTCGTAAAAGAACCACAACCACAACGTAATTAAATTTAGGGGTCCTTTTGCAAGATTGGAGGGAGTTTACAACGGTCCCCCTTTCGGTAGAGTCAGAAAGTTACAATTAAATTAAATTATAAAATTTAAAAAGCGGAGTTGCGTTTGCTACATGTTTTAAATTATAAATTTAGTGGCAAGACTCTGTCTTCTTTCCGTTTAATTACCTAAACCACTTTGAGCTGTGGATCTATTCTTTACATAATGAATCATCTTATGTCCTTGTGCCCGAGATTCCGGCAACACGTTACTCACAGCTGTATGTAGAGTTGCGGCAAACCTACGAGATTCGTTAAAACTATAGACCACTGTATACAGGGTGTTTCAGGTATGCAATCATTAATTTTAAGAGACGTGATTCTACATAGAAAAATTTGAAAAGTTTCTATGTATCCGAAAATCGCTCCTAAGGGGGCGACGGTCCCGAGAAGGGGGTGTCGAAACTTCAGTTTTTATCGAGGTTTTTATTGAATAATTCAGGTACCGTTTAGGCTACAGCGATGAGTTTTTGCACACTATCAAGCTCCATCAAATTATGTTATTCGTTTAGAGTGTTTATTCGCGATTCTAGCTAAGGAGAACGCCCTCTGGTGTGTGACATCACACATGGGGAATTGTGGGAACCCAACCAATGAGGATCACTGAAATATAATGACAGTCATTTTTGGTGACATTTGATTGGACGCTTTCAACAAAATATTCCTATGTGTGACGTCACAAAGTTAATTTGAATCGCGAATATATGTTGCTTTATAACTCTATGTAGGTATATAAAAAAAAAAGTCTATTTCAAGCACGTTCCTTACTGAAGCTTGTATACTGTAAGCACCAATCTGTGCTCTAGTCATAATAATAATTAAGACCACTTTGCCCCATATAAAAATCCGTTTTGTCCCACGTATGGGGCAAAGTGAATCTTTTGCGAAAAATTAAAAATAGCTTCACAAAAAACTTGCTTTTCGTTTTTAAGACAAATTCTTATCGGGGTTTTAAAGACTAAGATTACATGAAGAGTTTCTCAAACAACAGATGTAAAAAATAATTTATTAAATAATTTTTTTTGAAAATCGCACGATACTAATCATTAGCCAATAGAAAAATTGATTTCTGTGTGTTTACCATGGCAACTCGAGGATTCCCTGGAAATTTTTGATACCTACCTAGACCAACCTAAACGAAATTAATAAGTGGAAATTTTTATGTCAAATTAAATGTCAAAAATCGTTTTTATTCAATTTTTGTGGCTGTATCGTTGCTATTTTCTTACCGAATCTGCATTCGAGCATTAATTCATTTCCTGGAAATTTTAGTCGTGCATCCCAACAACGTAATCGGGCCCTCGTGTTCCACTCGGGCCGATTAATACGTTGTTGGAATGCACTCCAAAAATTTCCGGAAAGAATTAATAATGCTCTTATGAGATTATAAGTGACAACTTTTGTTACGGGGTCCACTTTGCCCCAACTTCCCCTACGTTTATCTGTGACACTGCTGCTAACAACAAAAACAAACCCTAGAAGATTTGGGTTATGTAATTTTTGTTGCTGTCCCGCTAATTTCGATCAAATTGTCAAAAGCACAGGCCCTTACAAATTAGGGTTGTACAGTGTCTTTTTTACGATTGTCCCACTTTTAAATTGGAATATCTCCTTTATTAGTTATGTAAAGTGTGAAAATGTATGGGTTGATTGTTTAAGTAGGTACGCTACAAGAGGGAAGGTTTCAGTCGTTTCACTAGCTGCTCATTTTTTATCTCATTTTCATTTGTCTTGTTTAAATGTGGTATTTCTGGATGTTGGATGCATTTTTTTTTAATCTCGTCTTTTTATGTCCAATGTCTGTGAATCATGTGCGACTTCAGCAACCTCTTGTGTTTACTTTTGAAGTTGCATTTTTCGCACTTGAACCATGTGATATCATCTGCTTTTAAGTGCATACTAATTACGTGGCGATCGAGGTTAATCTTTTCTTTAAATTTGTGATCACATTTCTCACACGGGAACCATTTTATTTCATCCTCGTTTAGATGTTTATTGATCATGTGCCTATTCAAGCTGTCGTTACGTTTACATTTGTGGTCGCATTTCTGGCACTTAAACCATCTGATCTCGTCTGCGTTCAAGTGTTTACTAATTATATGCTTTGTCAGCATATTGACAGATTTACCTTTATAGTCACACTTTCTGCAGTTAAACGACCAAATCTGTTTTGCATAGGCATGCTCACTTATAATGTGCCTATCTAAGTGGTTCCTTAGTTTAAATTTATGATCATATAGTTCACATTGAAATGCTTTGTCCTCATTTGCCGTAGACCCCAATTGGAATTGCCTGTCACATTGTAATTGGTCTGTTGTCAGAGGCATAGAGGTGGAGTTTTGAGCCAAATCAGCATTGTCATCTATGTTTAGCTCGTGCCACTCAATGTCAATTTCTTCCTTAATTTGTACCTCAGCATTTTGTTGATCTTCATTCACATTGTCCATGTCTGTGTCGCTAAATTCTTGCTTGGGTCCTCGTTTAATAAACTCCTCTTCAACTTCATCGTAGATATCAACCACGAATGCTGCCATTAGGACTGCAGAAAACGAGTAATTTATGACTTCGTCTTCGTCCTACCTAAATGCCATTAATATTAATCGATTAAATTTGAAATTAGGTCGGGCTTACCTATAGTTTTAGTTTTATAAAGAAATACTGAGCTTTCACGTTGTGGATAAGAAGTAACCGCGGAAACGTAACCTCAACCCTCGATTTTACCGACAAGTGACAGCAGACTGCAGAAGTCTGACAGCTGTCAACTCACACACGCTGGTCGCAGTTGACGCAGTCCTCGTGCTAAGCTCGGTAATTTTCGGGTAGGATCGCCGATCGAACACGTACCGTCAAAGAGCCGTTCCGTACGAAAACCTGGAGGGGCCACTGTTTTGCTCCAAAAAATCTCGATACTTCGACTTTATTTTCGAAGTTTCGCCTTTATTCTCGAAGCTTCGAGATTTTAAATGCCGAAGTTTCGCCTTCTCGAAGCTTCGAGATTCTAAAAGTCGAAGTTTCGCCTTTATTCTCGAAGCTTCGAGAATTTTAAGCCCCGCCCATAATTTGATATGGCAAACCTCTGAAACGTCTTTTAGGAGCAAAGTGAGGTTGGCAACCAATAGAGGGCCTCCTTAGGTCGCTATGCATGATCTCCGGTCATTTATTGCCAGGTTTATTGCTAAGCAAACAACGCCCGATGCCCATAGCACACGATTGAAATAGTTAACAAGGGTGGTAGGTGCATTTTACCGGTTGAGGGTAATAAGTTTGGAGATCGACAATATTACCCGAAACCAGTGGTGCTTAGCAAAAAAATAAATTTATGACAGTTTTCATTGACAGTTTCAAGATGGCAACACATACTTACCGCCCGATTTTTGGTCGTCAAGGCTTGTAAATCGCAAAAAAAAACCTAGGGCGGTAAGTATATCACCATATCAACCAGAAAACAAGGTCGGTCAGCAATGAAAATGACCGATCGTGCAAAAAATTTCGTAATTACGCAATTAATGACTGAAGGCCATACATAGTGACCTAAGGAGGCCCTCTGATGATTGCCAGCCTCACTTTGCCCCTAAAAGCCGTTTGAGGGGTCTTTAAAACCAAAGTAGGCATGGCTTAAAAACCTAGTAAAACTTTTTCAGTCGTTGATTGCTTAGCAATAAATGACCGGAAGTCATGCATAGTGCCCTAAGGAGGCTCTCTAAATTGATTGCCGGCCTCACTTTGTAGGGCTTAAAAATATCGAAGATTCGAGAATAAAGGCGAAACTTCGACTTTTAAAATCTCCAAGCTTCGAAAATAAAGTCGAAGTTTCGAGATTTTTTGGAGTAAAAAAAACAGTGGCCCCTATCCAGGCTTTCGTATAAATCGGCTAACAGGAAGCGCCATTTTGGCACATGAACTTTAAAAGTCTAAATGCAAACCTCTATTTTTCACGCATCCATATGAAAACTCTTCCAATTCTGCTTCTAAAGTCGTACCGCATATTTTAACGAACGCGGGGGTTGTGTGTCTCAGGCTTTTTGTCTGTTGGTTTGTAAACGGGATTTGAGCACTGTAAAAATTCCTATCATGGACAATAATTAACAACAAAGAAGATCCCTGTCAACCTTCTTTGTCACTGTATTTTGGTACTGACAGTGAGTGATGGCAGAGATGAATGAAGTTTTGACGGATGTGAAAACCCGTTTACAAAGCAACAGAAAAAAAGCCTGAGACACACAACCCCCGCGTTCGTTAATATCCGACGAGACTTTAAAAATGTATTCACATTTGGTGCCCTCTTTCATTTTCTATAGCAGAACTAAAATTTTTCTGGAACTGAACAACCCAAATTTATAAGGGAGTGTACTTTTGATAATTTGATCGGAATTTGGCGGGAAAGCAAAAACATGACAAACCAAATCTTCTAGGGTTTATTTTTATTGTTAGCAGCAGTGTCACAGATAAACGTACCTGAGGCTTTTTCGTGAATATTTTTCTTTGCACTTTACTCAAAACTGCACGCACACAAAGACCATTTTGGGCCAATTCAGAGCAATTGCAATTTTGACATTTGTCATGTTTTCTGACGTATCGTATTGAAATCACGTCCACCAACTCACCTGTTAGTAAAATTCCTTGCATTTCCTCATACCAACCTAAAATTGAAATTTTGACGTTTTGTCACTTCAATTCGCGAAAATCAGCTGCTAATAGATGGCATTGCTAAACCACAAAATGGCGATCTCACCCCACTGGGGAGTCGGAGGTGAGAATTCTAGCGTGACGGGCCTGACAGTGTCAGTTGGTGACATCAGTGACATCGATACGTGGATTTTTTAAAAGCCAAGTTTTCCTGGATTTACAATGTTTCACTTAAGTACATAAAACGTAAAATTCCACAGAATTATTCCCAAAACTTCGAGTCAGCGAGAGGATGTCTCCTAACAAAACTACTACCTAACCTCGCAACTGACAACTGACTGACGTAGGTACGCCGAAATTATGATGACGGACGTTTAAAAGTATTTCCGTATCCTGTCTCTCAGTGTAATTAAAGTATTGCCACCAGATGTCAGACACTGTGCTGATTTTCGCGAATATGAAAATATGGAGAGTATATAATAACTACAGGGTGTAACAAAAAACATACGGCAATATTTTAACCACGTATTATCCGCAAAAATACAAGACGAAAATTCCCGAGAAAGTTTTTCCTAAGGTCATTAATAACGGAGGTAGGGCTGGCCAAAGTGGAGGGATGGATAACGGTTTTTTTAGAATAACTCTGGAAATGATTTTAATTAATAAATTATTTTTTCGCTATACTTACGTTTATCTTATTATTAGACACAACAAGTAAAAATTTCAACAAAAACGACAAAGAGGAAAGAGGAAAATGGTTTTTCATCTGCAGCTAATGTTATATACCTAAATTCAATTTGAAAATATACAACGTTTGAATTATCACTAAATTTGCTAGTGTTTTGTTGGAAACTTTTCTGTCTCTTAAATTTTTTTCATTTGGGCACTCCTTTCTTTTCAAATCGCTGTCAATGTGGTACGTGCGAGGCCCTAAAGCCGTTAGCAATATCTCCCACTTTGGCCACCCCTACCTCCGTTATTAATGACCTTAGGAAAAACTTTCTCGGGAATTTTCGTTTTGTATTTTTGCGGATAATACCTGGTTAAAATATTGCCGTATGTTTCTGTTACACCCTGTATATTTTTATCACCGGATTTGATATACAGCGTGTCCCGTAATCAGAGCTGGGCTACTCAGTATCGAAATGTACTTGAAGTACAGTACTGATTACTTTTGGTACTTAAAGTACCGGTACTTAAGTACTTTGAAAATTCGGTACTGGTACTGGGTATTTCAAGTACTTCTTAAAAGTACTTGATACTGGTACTTGAATAATTTTTTCGAGCGAAGTATTTGTACTTGGTATTTTAAACCATGCGGCATCAAGTACTTAAGTATCGAGTACTTAAGTATCGAGGACTTAAGTATCGAGTACTTAAGTATCGAGTTCGGTACTGAATCTTTTACTGAAAAATGGGGGGTTTTTAGAATATTTATTAGGTTGGGGCATATCCAAGAACGACTTCACTTTGTTAATTTCTTAGAAGCCTGAAATTCGCAAAACAATACCATAAATCTTATTGAAATGGAGCACTTTTTGCGTGGTGTCGTTATCAGAACTCGAAATTATTACGGGCACGGGGTGCAGACTGCAATCCTGTCACTTTTTCATGCAAATAAGATGGTACATGACATGTTTACAATCACCCTCACCGAAAACGCAGCGGTCTGGACGTCAGTCAAATGTTTTTTTGTAACATGTGCCATCTTATTTACATGAAAAATTGACAGGCAGACGGGAGCAAATGATATTCAGGGCCCCAATTTTTTTTACAAATTTGATATACCTACCGAAATTGTCGCTAGCCCGCTGTCTATAAGAGTATACTCAATAACAAGTAGATACTTGAGTACTATGTCAAGTACTTAAGTCCTGAAAGTACTTAAATACCTTATTAAATACTCAGTCTCTTATTTTACTTAAGTACTATGTCAAGTACTTAAGTATTTTATGAAGTACTTAAGTACTTCATTAAATACTCAGTCCCTTATTTTACTCAGTACTTTTAAGTATTGGTACTGGTACTGGGTACTTAACGTGTGCGCACTAGTAAAGTACTGGACTGCAATTTTCAAGTACTTCTATCCAGTACTGGTACTTGATGTATATTCAAAATATCAAGTACTTAGTACTTGATACTTAAGTACTTTTTTTCGGTACTTGGCCCAGCTCTGCCCGTAATTAGGGGGCCAAACTTTAGCAGTAGATTCTTCTATGAAAAACGAGTAAAAAGTTCCTATGAACATATGTCGAAAATGCCTCCTAAGTGAGCTAGGGCCCCTAAAATGGGCAACTTTGAAAATGTTCTTTTCTAAATATCTTCAAATCGGCTAAAGATGGCAACGTGAAATTGTGAATTTATTACTGAGGAGAAAATTTTAATCATAAGCGTCTCGTAAACATAATTGTAGGTAGTTTTTTCTCAAATCTGAATCCAGAATCTGACATTTTGAAGTTTTTTACGTTAAAAAGGTACCCTTGTTGAACGTCGTCGCTAGAACACACTGTTTTTGAAGAAAATGGTTTTTCATTGATTCAGGGCTCCAAAATGCTTCCTAAGCGAGCTATATGGTCTTTCAAATGGGGTACGTCTTGGAAAGCATGTTGTTTAAAGGACTTTAGCTACCCTAGGAAGCATTTTTCGACCCCTGCCCAAAAGAATGAAGTAAATTAGAATGTAGAATGAAATTCCATGAACTTGTTTGCAGTATTTTCATGTCTTCCATCATAAAATTTGGAGCCCTGAACCAATGATAAGCCATTTTTTTCGAAATGAGCGCATCCTATCGATGTCAAACAAGAGTACCATTTTTACGTAAAAAACCTCAAATTTTCAGAGTCTGTAATCAAATTTGAGAAAAAACCACTTACAAAAATGTTTGAGCAAAATTTTAAAATTTTCTCCACAGTAATAAATTCAGCATCAAAAAGTAAGATTTGGGTTATGCTTTCAAGTACAAGCCCTTACAAATTAGGGTTTACAGTTCCAGAAAAATGTTAATTCTGCTATAGCAAATGAACGGACTTCAGTTTGTAGCGTTAAGAAGATGTAGATGCTAGATGCAATGGAAAGCATCATCATTTATAAGTAGGCTTATGAACACCGATACAAGCCCGATCGCATATTCATCTCTGTTTACGCTACTTTAGGGAGGACTTGTCATATTTATACGTGTTCAGCCACGCGTGACCATTTTCGATCTGATTGGTCTAACTTTCACAATTTTGTATACCACTGGATGGGTCACTAATTGTAGTAAATAAACGTCTAGAGCGTGAACGACAGACTGTGGAACTATTTTCAGACCCACCCCGCCTCGTTTTGAGTACTTCAAAACCCACACAGTATTTTGCAAAATGAAATAGAAATGAACATTTTTTATTTTTTCCAATTATTTAACACATCAGAAGTTGGTTCTCTTTTGTTACCTCCAATAATTTGAATGGTTGAGCCCTTGGGGTTGTCAGATTATTTACCAAATGAGAAGATGAAGCCGCGTCCCTAGTCGCCCGTTTTTTCTTCTACATTAAAGAGGGGGGTACCAATTCACATTCGCCACAGGCCAATCATTTGGTGGTTTTGGTACTTTGCTGGATTTTAAAGTGTGATAGAGAATTAGAATTTCTAGAATATTTTTTCCAAGTATTGCCAGTTGAGGCTTTGAAAATGTATGGGTTGATTGTTTAAGTAGGTACCTACAAGAGGGAAGGTTTCAGCCGTTTCACTAGCTGCTCATTTTTATCTCATCTTCATTTGTCTTGTTTAAATCTGGTATTTCTGGATGTTGGATGCATGCATTTAAGCTATTTAATTTCGTCTTTTTATGTTTGTGAATCACGTGCGACTTCAGCGACCTCTTGTGTTTACCTTTGAAGTTGCATTTTTCGCACTTAAACCATGTGATATCATCTGCTTTTAAGTGCTTACTAATTACGTGGCGATCAAGGCTAATCTTCTCTTTAAATTTGTGATCACATTTCTCACACGGGAACCATTTCATTTCATCTTCATTTAGATGTTTATGTATCATGTGCCTATTCAAGCTGGCGTTGCGTTTACATTTGAGGTCGCATTTCTCGCACTTAAACCATCTGGACTTGTCTGCATTCAAGTGTTTACTAATTATATGCTTTGTCAGCATACTGATAGATTTACCTTTATAGTCACACTTTCTGCAGTTAAACAACCAAATCTGTTTTGCATAGGCATGCTCACTTATAATGTGCCTATCTAAGTGGTTGCTCCTTAGTTTAAATGTATGATCATATAGTTCACATTGAAATGGTTTGTCCTCATTTGCCGTAGACCCCAATTGGAATTGCCTGTCACATTCTAATTGGTCTGTTGTCAGAGGCAAAGAGGTGGAGTTTTGAACCAAATCGGCATTATTGTCATCTATGTTTAGCTCATGCCACTCAATATCAATTTCTTCCTTAATTTGTACCTCGGCATTTTGTTGATCTTCATTCTCATTGTCCATGTCTGTGTCGCTAAATTCTTGCTTGGGTTCTCGTTTAATAAATTCCTCTTCAACTTCATCGTAGAAATCAACCATGAATGCTGCCATTAGGACTGCAGAAAACGAGTAACTTATGACTTCGCCCTACCTAAATGCTATTAATATTAATCGATTCAATTTAAAATTACTTTGGGCTTACATATAGTTTTAGTTTTATAAAGAAATACTAGCTTTCACGTTGTGAGATAAGAAATAACGGCAGAACTTAACCTCAACTCTCGATTCTTCCATGAAAAACGTGTAAAAAGCTCCTATGAACAAATGTCGAAAATGCCTCCTAAGCACGAAGTATAATATAGATAGGAATGTGCACGGAGTCAGATTGGTGGTCCGCATAACGTTGGGCGTGCAAGAGAGAGATCCGAGACGAAGACCACTCGATGTGGCCGGCGACACAGGACTAACACACAGTGTCCGATGCAGTTTCTGCATCCTCAAATAATTATTCCCGAATTATTTCATTAGGTATTTCCAATGATGTCCACGTTTACACTTCCTAAAGAGATGAATAAAAAGAATTCCGCGAAAGACAAAACATTGTCCCATTGCCGTGTGTGCAAATTATTTTCAGAGGCAAAACGATGCCATGACCTGAAGGATCAATCATACAAATTATTTATGTGGATACTCGCGTAGGTTATTTCTTACAAAATGAAGCTTATAAAAGTTAGAAAGTCTATTGTTTAAAAACCGACTGACAAAAGATGCGATTCCTATAAAATTTCCATGATGTTCTTCATACTAACACATAATAAAACATCCTGCCAAGGAAAATAGTCCCATTAGCTCGACACAAATATACGAAAGACGCTCAGAAAGACATAAATATGTAACAATAAAATCGACATCGACGACAATGGAGCAATATCTTAACGTGACGAGGACTATAAAACAATTTTTCCACAAATATTAAGAACAAGCCAGCTGAATCAGTTTTTTAAAAGTCAGGATCAAAATTCAAATCTCTATGCAAAGAAAACAAGAAAATTTAGTAGGTACACTTAGTTATTGCTTTTCGCAATTTATATTTCATTTTCACATGTTAAATTTAAACCATTCTAAAACTAAGAACCCATTATAATGTAACACGATAAAGAACAATGAATTTGTGTTTAATATAATTACTTATTTGAAGCCACAAAAAGCAATATATCTTTAACTTACTAACGCCGTCCTATTTAAATCCACATTGAAACAGGGCAGCGGTAGGCCTAAACGCATGGTCTTTCTCTCGGACCTCTCTCTCGCACAGGTGAAAGTTATACGGAACGCGCTCTCGCGTAGCGAGAGATGTACTGTGCACACTCCTATCTTAATATTATGTTTCATGCTCCTAAGGGAGTTAGGGCCCCGAAAAGGGGCAACTTTGAAAGTGGTTTTTTCTAAATATCTTCAAAACGGTTAAAGATGGCAACGTGAAATTGGGTCTTTGATGCTGAATTTGTTACTGGGGAAAAAAATTTAAAATTTTGATCATAAGCGTTTCGTAAACATATTTTTAGGTAGTTTTTCTTCAAATTTGATTCCAGAGTCTGAAATTTTGAAGTTTTTTACGTCAAAAAGATTTTTTATTGATTTGGGGTCAAAATTTTTTGATTGAAGACTTCAAAATACTGTAAACAAGCTCATATGGGACGGTTCCTTATTTCATTCTACATCCCTTAGGAAGCATTTTTCGACCCATGCCCAAAAGAACCTTTCTTTCTAGAATGAATTAGAGTGTAGAATGAAGTTCCATGAACTTGTTTGCAGTATTTTCATGTCTTCCATCATAAAGTTTTGGAGCCCTGAACCAATGAAAAGCCATTTTTTCGAAAAGGGCGCATCCAAGAGTACCATTTTTAAGTAAAAAACCTCAGATTTTCAGATTCTGCAATCAAATTTGAGAGAAAACCACTTACAAAAATGTTTGAGCAAATTTAGTCTTAAGCCCCTCCTGTACGAGAAAATTTTCTCCACAGGAATAATTCAGCATCAAAACATACCAAACATACCAAATTCCACGTCGCTATCTTTAACCCGTTTTGAAGATATTTTGAGAAAAGCACTTTCAAAGTGGGCCTTTTAAGGACCCTTAGGAGGCATTTTTCGACATATGTTCATAGGAATTTTTTTTCATATTTTTTATAGGAGAATCAACTGGTAAAGTTTGGCCCCCTAATTTCTGGACACCTTGTGCTGGCTGAACATCCCTTACGAGGTTGCACTTGCACCGCTTGTATCACAATAATAATTGTAAGTTACAATGCACTCTCGATCTGTTTGTCGAGGTCGATCAGTCTTCATTTCTTATTTATATTTTTCGGCGTATTGCCCTCCAGAGATTCCTACCCTATTACAAATTTCTGTTAGGAAACAATAATACATTCCATCCAAAATTTTATTGATCTACATATATGTATGTATTAGAGCATATTTATCTTGTTGGAAACGGTTGGATCCTGCCTTTGATTTCAATTGTTTTCTATTGGAAAATTACAATCATGTTGGAGTCTATTGTTTTTGGTTGTTCTGAATTGTGAAGAATATTGATTGTGATGTTCCAGTAGAAATTTTATTGGATTTTAACGTGAATTTTTAGTTGAATGGAGTTCCATTGAATTCTATTGTGATTTTCCCATCAAGTTTTCATATTCCAAGGAAAACTGAATTTTATTGGAAAATCACATCAACCAAATCGTCGGAAACATTTCATTGTCGACATGATGTAACGATTTAATCGAAAACAATTCTTCGAATTATTAATATTTATGTCTTCAAACGCAACACAGTAACTGTAAATAAAGAATTTGGAGAAAAATGCAATTTCCTTGAATTTGCACGTTGAAATCTCGATTTGTTTGGCTTCAGTGGGAGACATTGACAATGGCTATACCGAGGGCTATACACAACAAATATGGCGGTTTTACGTCATCGCTAACATCGCGTAATCTCGAATCAACGTCCGTCTGTCTAAAGGTACGGTTTCGTTCAGGCGTTTGACGGTCGCGTCTGGCAGCCGCCGTCAGACGCCTCAAAATTTATCATCGTACGCGTCCGAATTTTCTGCAGCTCCTACGAAACCGCACATTACGTTGTCAGGTATAAGCAGTGTCACGCGTCTGGCGGCCGGCCGCCAGACGCGACCGTCAAACGCCTGAACGAAACTGCACCTTTAGGGTTGCCAATTTTGGTGATTAATGCACTACATCTAGTGGTCTTGGGCGCTTTCATTTCATGACATTTTGCAACAAATTATTTTTGTTAGTCGTTATTTGTCATTCTTGTGTCACAGCCACGTCACAGCGATCTCAAAAACTGACAGCCGATAATACAGCCGGACTATTTCACCTTCTGCATAGACTGACGCCCTTCATGCACTGGATTTATTGAAATCATCGACACCTAAACGCGATAGTAGACAATGGACCGAATTTTATTTAAAAAAATATTTTAACTCGGCATAATAAGTATATTCAATCTTATGGAAATTTCGTATGCATTTGAGCAGAGGGAGAAATTAGAGCCTTATTCAGATTGATCACTTTTCTTCTGCCGTGTGCATTATGCACTTATGCAATGTGTGTGCGCCCATCTTAAGCCAAATAACAGGGAAGACGGAAACGGGTAGTTTCATATCGGTCAAATTTCAAAATTTCCTCTTCAGCTTTTAGCTCCACATATGTATAACTTTCACCCCCGTGATAAAATTAGTGAAGTTTATCTGAATAATTCGTAAAAAGAAGTTTAATGCTGAATAGTTGCAGACCTTGGAGTAGGTTGCAAATTATATTTGTTGCTTTTACACGCTCTAGTATCCCCAGAGATTCAAAACCTTTGCAATTAACGTAAATTGATTTGCACAACTGATTGGAGATAGACTTTTAATTATTCCACAAAGCAGCTTGCTCAAGCGTTTCGCTAGCTTGGGAGCGCAGTGTAAAAAGTGTCAAATAAGTATATGACAAAATGACGTCGTCAATCAAGTACAACAGTGTGGTAATTCGCAATCGCATATTTGTATAATTCCCCGCAAAGTTCAAAAGCTTAGGTCATGAATGCGAAATGCTGGCTGACGAAGACATCCTCCAGCAGACCTATCAAGGAAATTCCTTGGGTGCCAAGCTCAAAAGATTCTGGATGAAGCTCGTCATCGTCGACGAAAAGATCTGCAAAGTAAGTCTAGCTCACCTGCGCAGCCACGGCGCTATCCTGAAAGAACAACGTAGACAACTGCAGCAGCATCCTTTCAGTATCCATCCTTTCAGCAGAATGAGGCGAGCCTTACGTAGGTACCTACTTTCAAAAATCACAAACCTTTTCCTAGAACCATGTGGGAGATCACGATCGTCTTCATTTGGCTGGCGCTATTGATCCTGGTACCCCTCGATTTGGCCTTCTTCTTCTTCTGGCTTAAAACCGCCCCTTTCATCACATCCACCCCGTTTGTGGCAGTGAGGTTCTTTCTAGATATGTGCTTGGTAATTGACCTCATCGTCAATTCCTTTACTGGATACTACGATGAATCGACGAAGGAGATCATTTTGAGCATCCCCAAGATAGTCAAGTGAAATTTTTTCAACTGCACTTGACAACTACATTCTCCCGTTTTAGGCACAATTTATCAATGAAATTTGTCTTGGATCTTTTGACGGCTATTCCCACCCACATCGATCTTTTCATGGATTTTCAAGCTTCCAGAGAAATGCACACGGCATACCTGTACCTGCAGTTTATTTCAATGTTGAAATATATGAAAATTTTCGCTCTCAATAGATACGCTGTTAAAATATTTAACGTAAGTATAGAGTATAGGTACTGCTCATTAATGCGTTGTATGCCTCAGCTGCTTTCGACCTACATTAATCTGGCTGGAAAAATTTTAATAAAAATATTTCACTCGTATCGAGGATTTAGCTGAACTTAATACTTCTTTCTCAACACTGTTTTGAACACCGGCAAATGAGATTCAGGCAGGGTTGGCAGAAGTTAAAAACCACTTGGGTTTTTGACACAAAAACCCACAACTCAAAACACAAAAACCCACCCACACAAAAACCCACAGACAAAACCTCAACTTTTTTAATTGAAAATCACAATGAGCCTAAAGCAGTAAAATCAAGAGAGAAACACTTTGTACAATGCACAATAGTAAAGAGTTATCAAAAACTTACTGTTCCGGTCTAGTATCCCTTGCCGTAAGAGAAATTATATGATAAAGTCACTGTCAGATTTCGCTTTGAATAATAATTTCCGCAGTCTTGGCCCTACGTCTCTCACGGCAAGGGGATACTAGGTCGGAAAAGTTTTTGTTACTAATGTCTGTCCGGGATTCACACGACCGGGATTCACCCTATTTCCATGGCGAATCATTGTTGTCAACAATGAATCGCCATGGAAATAGGGTGAATCTCGGTCGTGTGGATCCCGGACAGACCATACATCATTTACCGTCAAAACTATTAATTTCTCCTTGCCTCCTTCGAGTAGAGACCTTTACTGAATTAATAATGATTACAAAAATTATAATAGAGCCCGTTAAATATTTACTTTATTCTTAATTAATTCTAAACAGCCAGTAAATAGGGTTAGGTTAGGGGTTAGGTGTGCTGTGTGTGTGTGCCAAACATGTCATTACAGATTAAAAATGTGTCAAAACTGTCAAAATGATAACAGAAACCCAAAAACACACAAAAACTCAAAAACCCATGCACAAAAACCCGAGGGGCGGTTCACTGCTCGAAGAAGGTGTACACTTCAGTTCGAAGTACTCGAAGTACCTTGAAATACCTGCTCGAAGTACGTGTCGAAGTACTCGAAGAGCTCAAAGTACTTACTTAACGCAGCATTCGAAGTACTCGAAGTAGGTGTACACATTTTAGTGAGTGAACTGCCCCTCGCAAAAACCCATGAGGCTGACACAAAAACCCGGGTTTTTGCCAACCCTGGATTCAGGTCCCCACAACACAAATTATGTACAACACATTAATGAACACAACTGTACCTACAAAACATTAATTTAATGTTTTTTTTTTAGTTGCACAATGTAAACTTTTATTTTCGTCATTGTTTCCTAACGGCCGTTATTATCGTGCTCTACTGGCATATGCTGTCCTGCACGCAGGTATTCTCCCATGTAATCTTCGATGGAAGTAGAATCTCGTAAGTACAACTAAATCTTTTCAATATGTAATACAGGGTGTTCCTATATTTATAGTCCTAACTCCGGGACGTTATTACGTACATCATTCTAGGAAAAAAGTTCCTATCGACATATGTCCGGAAATGCTTTAGAAGGGAGCTGCGCCCCTTTAAATGGGTACTCAAAAAATCAGTTTTCTGAAAATTTTTCGAAAAATATGAACAATAGGATTTTAAAATTCAGAGCAATGGTCAGTGCTATAACGAGCTTTCTCTTCAATTTTTTTCAGATTTTTAATAACATCAGAGGTGTGTGTTTTTGGGGTCTTACTGGGGGGCATTTCACACTCCAAAAATTTGTACACCACTGCCGAATTTTCAGGGCACTGCCGTAAATTTGTACACCACTGCCGACTGTGAAGTCCCCCGACTGTCGAATTTGCTCAATTTTTGCAACCACTGCCCAATTTTTGCAACCACTGCCTAACATTTCCCACTAACACTGCCGAAAATTTGTACACCACTGCCGACGGTGAAATCCCCCCCAGGTCTTACATATTTTTTTACATCTTCTTTTGTTGTGGGCTTTTTTTTTGCCAAATAATAACAAAATCATAATCTCTGGTCTATTCCACATAAAAAAGGTGCTCTTTTGAATGTAGCTAGTGCGCACCATTTTCGAATAAAATCATTCCAGTCGGTTTAGGGGACGAAAATTTGTGATTAGCACTTTGTTTTATCTACCTAATCAGTGAAAATGAAGATGGTGAATGATTCCTTACATCATTTTAGGAAGAAAAGTTCATATTAAGATACGGCAGAAAATGTTTCCTAAAAGAGCTATGGCCCTTCGAATGGAGTCTCAGAAAACATATTATTCGAAGGACCATAGCCCCCTTAGGAATTATTTACCGCCACATGTCCATATGAACTTTTGTTTCTAAAATGATGTAAGATATATCATATTCTAAATTTATTAGGTACATAAAATAAATGTTACAACAGAAATCTAAACCAATCAGTCACTTTAATCGAAAAAGGTGCGTTTTAGCGACATTCAACAAGAGCCCATTTTCTGGGTAGAATTGACCACCGATTAAGATTTTATTATTATTTGGTGAGAAAAGTGACTACAACAAAGAAAATGTAAAAAAATGTGTAAGGCCCTCCAAGAACGCACGATTGTTCCAAATTTCAAAATTCTATTCTTAATATTTTTCGAGAAATTAAAAAAAATGACTTTTTGAGTACCCCTTTGAAGGGGCGTAACTCCCCTATAAAGCATTCCCGGACATATGTCCATAGAAACTTTTCTTCCTAGAATGATGTAAGGAATAACGTCCCGGAGTTAGGACTATGAATATAGGAACACCCTGTATAGCTCAATCAGTGCTATTGCTGTAACTTGGTTGACTTTAATCAACAATGAAACTAATTGAGAGAGCTGATCGGAGAATGTAGGGGAAAGTGCTCTAAAAGGATCCTAGGAGGTGAAATGATCCCCCCCTTTAAAATAAACATGAATGAAAAAATTCAAATGTAGAGCTGAACTTAGCGGATATGAAAGTGTCAGGTTAGAACATTTTGCAAAAGTTTCCCTTATATGTTTTGTTAATATAAAGCCTTATGTATTCTTCATGTACTTGGGGTAAAAAGATCCCCAAATGTTTGGGGTAAAATGATCCCAACTTTTTTCGTTCTTTATATTTTAATATTAAAATTACTGTAAATAGGTTTCTTTTTCTAATCAAAGTGTCACATAATTTAATCATTTATGTGAAAAAAACTACCAGACAAGAGTGGTATACTTATAACACCTTAAAAGCCGTTCAAAGCAAAGAAATGTTACCAATTAAAGGAGTTTTTGGTTCCACTGATGGTGCTAAAGCGGTGAGTCAAGGGCACAGGCAAATTTTATAAAGTTTACAATAGGTATAAATACATATTATAGAGCATTGATCATTTTACCCCAACCCCATGTCTAAAATGATCCCTTTGCTTGCTCGTGGTACAAATTTTTTTATCGTCGTCCTTTTCGAAATTTAATTCACAAAAAACCAAAGGTTGTATCTTGTTTCCATAAAAAATCAGATTAAAGAACCAGTTAATTCGGTTTTATAGCGATTCTCCCGTTAGGGGGATCATTTTGCACCACTCTCCCCTAACCGTTGTTTACGTTGTTCCTTTCTCAACATTTTAAGCAAGTGATATGATTGGGGCTTGCTTCCGTCATGTCAATTGGCCTTGGAAAAATATTGACCCAAAATTGATATCTCCAAGGAAACAACGTAAACAATGGTGACAATTTATTTCAACGTTGACTAAAGTCGACACTAAGTTAGAGCATTTGGTCGAGCCGAATAAGTCTGCGACTTAAGTCATAAAATGCAAAAAGCAAACCCCAGTTGAAGACGTGACCAGTTTAGCCGATTTCAAAACAGACTTGGAAGAATTTTTTTGAGTTTCCTTTACACTTAATTACTAAGTATATTTTTGAGAATCAAATTCCATTTTAGCGTTTATAATTGAAACATTTTATTCATTATTGGAAAATTTTACGAATTTGAGCTAGGTAACAATAGAGAACATATGATGGAGCAGACTAAAAAAGTAGAAACATAAGCTAGTGCTTTAGGTTTAAATGTTAATAGAAGAAAAACTAAAGTTATGACCAGAAATGCTGCCAATGCAAATATAACCATCAGCGGAGAAGTAGTTGAGGATGTAGACAGGTTCTGTTATTTAGGTACTGTTACGTTCCAAATTAACACTGGATAAAGCCACTCGTAACAATTATTCTTGGACAGGCGTATTGGAGGATTTACATAAACACAGCTGTAGTTCTGTTAACTAAACCTAATTTATTCACAGTATGTACAGGTTTTGGATTGTCGTTCCCCAGGAACTCCTTAATTCGTCCAACAGGCTCTGTACAAATTAATAATAGTAAATGCTAACAAGAACTACGTGATTGATTTCTGCCATCGGTTTTACAGTGGTGGTTCCTATTTATAATTATTACAAATAATCTTCATTAGACACATAAAATTTATATGAACATAGGGTTAGCAAAACACTTATCTTCGATAAAGAGGTTGATGACCTCTTCGATTGGATTCCTCCTTCGAATTAGGGATTTGGAGTTGCTCGCGCTCTCATACCAAACTAGGGGTGAACTCATTCAAAACTATTCAGAGGTTGATGAACTTTCAGAACTTTCAGAACTTGAAGTGGTTGATCTCAGTTTTTCCTCAATGTCCTCATTTCGGCTTCCAAGGTCAATTTCCGTTTCCAGATTACAAGGAGAAAATTATTCCCGACATCGATCGTATTTATCGATGATGAATAATTAAAGCAATTAGTACTTCTCGTACAGACAGTACAGAAAGGTACAGAAAGTATAGAAAGACAGAGCTGGAAGAAATAATTAGAATTGCAACAACCGGCCATCTTGTACTCACAATTTATTTCACGTCGCAGATCTTGAACATGTGCTCGTTAGCTATTTTCTTGGGCCTAAGCCACGTTCCTCAAACTGGAACTATTTCGTTAATCGGGTTTATTGGGCATACAGCCATATGAACGAAACCGGATAATTTCACCGTTCGTTCAACTATTTCCAATTAACGTTTAGCAAAACGAGACGATGCACACACTACGAGCGATCGCAGCAGAGAGAACCAGCCGGAAACCAGGCCTCGACCGTTGACACATGAATCACGTGGTCAGGCAAACAGTGGCGTACTAATTAAATCGGAAGGTAATACAGAGTAATAACCAGTGGCGGGGTAACAAATCGCAACCGTAACAGTACCCAGTCAACAATTCTGTGATAATTATGTTTCAGCGACATAGCGCTGAAGGAACCAAAAGTATGTAACATATGGTCTGTCCGGGATCCACACGACCGAGATTCACCCTATTTCCATGGCGATTCATTGTTGACAGAGTATAGTTACGTACATGCTTAGTTGCAGTTACATCACAAAATGAAACGTTTCACTGACAACATTAATAGACTATAGTTGTTACGTTAGCTTGTAATATTTCATAGTTATTAACAAATCAACGTAAGTATTTAACATGTGAGTGCGTGACGGTTATGTTTCGTTACAATGTTGCATAAATAGAAAGTTCTGCAGATGTCACACTATTATATTCTGGACACAATGCCTATGTGATATAGCCCTGAGATGTTAGTTCTAAATTTCGAAATTATATAGCATGGGAGGGACTTTTAAAAGTCCCACAGGACATTTCTTAAAGATTCAGTTCCACGATGGTAGATGGCGTGCGTTGGTATCACTAATACCCTGTATGACGCACTGAACGAGATATAAACCCTCGGCACTTTTCACTGTTTATTCAACCTCGTGTTTGATGACACGTTGGAAAACTACAATGGCCGTTGATTGGTGGTTGAGTTAAGATTTGGAAGAAGGGGTACAGACACACTAAGGTACCTACAGTTGCCTCTGGAGATACCCATCTAGAAGGTTTCATTATACATTTCTTTCATTTTTTTTTGAAAAAAGACAACTACCTACCAATTATATACCTACATTATAATAATTTATTTAGGGCAAATTACACATCAGAATTACAGAATGTATTAATGTTTATGCGAGGTCACAAAGACATATCCAGCACATTTCCTAGTTACATCTATGCAATGTAACTAAGTGATGTTTATGCGATGTTATATACCCAGATAACACAAACACATACAGTGAATGAACAATGGATATTCATCCATGAATATGCGAACTTAGTATGTATATCCACACTATACATTGTGAATGACCCAGGAACATTCTGTGTATCACCAAAATGTCGTTTATTTGGTACCTGGTAGCATCAAAACACATCCACCCGAGTTTCATAAGAATCAAATTGATATACCTATGAAGTACATATGGATATTAAATAAATAATTTCCATGCATGAAAATACATAGAATATTCATGGGATATCCATTTTTCACATGAATATACAGGGATAAACACAGTGTAATACCATGGACATTCTTAAAATGTACAGTTAGGTATTCTATATATATTTCCTGAGCATACAGTAGTGATGGGAGTATTCGAGAACCAAGTATCGAAAGTATTCGATTCTTTAAAGTTCTCGTTGTTCTCGAGAACATGTGACAAAGTATTCGAATGCTTTAGTTCTCGGATAATTTTGTTGAGAACACAACAATAATTAGTATGGTATTCGAACTCGCACTCGTAAACGCATTCTACTCTACTCTACTCTCGAGTCCTCGAGTATCGAGTACCCACCTACATTTTCACGCGCGGCGGCGCAGCCGTATGTCGACCTGTGTGCCGAGTGTTATAAATAACCAACCCACAGACATAGTACGTCATAATATCAATAATAAAGGTACGAGATACGATAAAGTAGGTCTAGCCCTCGATCTAGCCGGTCTAGGTATTCGACTTTTCAACATTCGCTTATTCATTTAAATTCGTTAGTAGGTTCTCGGTTCTCGGATGTGTACTCGATTCTTGAAAGCATTCGAGAACCAGGTATTCGATTCTCAAAAGTATTCGATTCTGCCCATCACTAGCATACAGGACTATTCACGACATAATTGGCGTACACCACTTGAAGAAGGAAATGAATAGCGTGGCCTCAGGCCATGTGTGGATACCACGTACCATTTCAAGTCCTCAGCACCAGGCACCAATCTGAATCATAAAATGATGTTATAATAGTGTGGTTAGATCTTGCAGTAAGCTTTATACCATTGCGAGGTTTTATGCGCAGCTAATTGTTCCATGCGCGCCATCTATCGGCGACAAACTTCAACCTGGATATAAGTCGCATATTCTGGATTTCATTTGGATATTCATTGTAAAGAGTGTCATGTTTGTACACCGCGTGTTCAGGTGACTTCGTATGAGGTAACCATACGAAACGTTAATGTGGTGAAAATATGGCGAGGCAACTCCAGGAATATTCAGATGTTCATTTGACATACGGATGCATTTCAGAATATTCCTGGAGATGATATGAACTTATTCTTCCCGCATGAAAATGTTCATGGCAAATACATATAATATTCGGTATATTCTGAATACAAAATGGACATTTTCTGAATATTCAAGGAATGTCTTGTGCTATCTGGGTAAATGTGGTCGTGTAACGGACATTAGACAGCGCCAGTAAGGCACATGTGCCTTACATAGTACATCGCTGTGACAAATTATATTAGCAGAATAGCAGTGTTATGTAACTGTTACATGCTCAAAACGTAACAGTGTCGATTGGGTAGCATTATTGACAAAAACGGCGTCGTAGAAGATCAAATTGCTAATATTTAACACAAATGGGAAAAGCATTCTCCTCTATAGCGCAGAAACTTGGAAAACTAAGAAAATAATAGACAAGATAAGATACAAGTTTTTATTAACAGATGTTTGCGGAAAATTTGACGAATATTTTGGCCAACAATTTTTTTTCAGAAAAGCGTACATGAACACCACATTTTTCGTGGCCTGGTGCAGAACCCTCTACGAGGGAGCAATGATAATTTCCACCTCTTCTTACGGCCTCCACGAACCCATACATCAGTACGAATACTTCGTCATCAATTGCTCTTGGATATTATCAAAGTTTTTCCAAATGTACCTCCTAGGTAACCTTAACCTGGAAGAGCAACTCTTCATTCTTATACTTTCAGCACGAGTGATTCAATATTTCAAAGCTAAAACCTCCCCTAGAATTAAATACCACGAAGTAGTCAAGCAATTGGTGGAGTTCATGCGACACAGACACCTACCGAGACACACCCAAAAAAGGATTTTGGAATACTACGAATTCCATTTTCAAAAAACTTATTTCAGGGAGAGCGAAATTGGGGCTGCAATTTCCGGGCAGTTGCGACAGGAAGTCGTGATGCACACCTGTCGACAGTTGGTGGAAAACGTCGAGTTTTTCAGGGCCCTGCCTTTGAACCTTTTGATCAAGATTGTGACTTGCCTCAAATCGGAGATTTACTTGAGCAACGACGTGATAGTGAAAGCTGGAACTCGTGGAGATTCCATGTATTTCATTGCAAGTGGCAATGTGGCTGTGTATTCTTCGACGGGGAGGGAGGTCTGCCATTTGGAGGATGGGCAGTATTTTGGCGAAGTGGCTTTGGTGGCCGAGAATTCCATGAGGGTGGCCACTGTAGTAGCTGTAGAAACCTCGGAGTTGTACAAGCTGAACAGAGACGATTTCGTGAGGGCTGTTCGGCCCTATCCGGATCTGTTGGAGAAAGTGCAAAAAATTGCGGCGGATAGGGTGGAAAAGACGATTCTGGCTGATTTGAGGGGCGATGCCAGGAGCGATTCTCGACAACGACGATCATCTATCTAAAGATAGTTCTGAGTTTTTCTTGTTCCTAATAAAACCCATTTTTTCCATTTCTAACTTTATTAGTTATTTCTTTTGGTCGAAAATCTAAATACTTTTTGTAGGCGAATGTGGAAATACATAATAAAGACCAATAGTTTTTTGCGTTGAGATGTTGTACTTTAGGTACGTACATAGTGTTCAACATACTAAATAGAAAAAAGTTGTTTTGATGCCTTATTCTTTGTGCCATTATTATTTTTTGTGTATCTCAGCAATATCTTGCACATCCTTATTTTGTCTTGTCTCTTACTAGCTAATTCAGAGATTCATTCTGATGGGCGGACATCAATTGCTTCCCATTTGAAAACTATTGGACCCTCGCAATTTTTGCAAAGGAAAATTCGTCTTAGACTGAGTCCAGGAATCTACCATTACCGGCTTATACGAGAGTTCTGAGACACCCTGTATATAAACTTTTATCAGTTGGTCGATAACTTTGACAGGAAACATAACAAAAACCGAATTAAAACCATCAAAATTGCCAATAATTCACATAAAATTATTATATTTTACAATTTACATGATCTTATATTTACATAACAAAAATATATCGCATAAATATCTAAACTAAGACTATTTAAAAAGCTGATACACAACTTCTACCGAGTGCTACAGTAGGGATGTTCTTGTGGTTTCATCACCGGTGGAATAAAAAACTGAGCAATAAAACACTAACGAGCTAGCTGTATAATTAAAGCGGCACACATCTCGAAAAACTCCATGGTATAATGGCCCTTGGGCTTCATGCTTATTGAACTGTCTGCTGATTGCACTGGAGTAGCTGCGATTGGACCCGGAACCGGTGTCGAATTGGACTCCGCCTCCTCATTCAAGAGGCTTTTGAAATCCAACAGGTAACTCTTGTAATCCACCTACAGATATTCTTTTAGTTGGCAATACTGCAAGGTCGTTTTGGTTTTTAATGCTAAATACAGAGGGCTGTCCGCGGGTAAATAAAATTCAATAATCAAGCACATAAAAAGATAATACCATTATGAGTGGTAACGTACAAAGTTACAACTGACTTTAATTTCAAAATGTCGCGTTTGTGTTCGTTATTTGGTTGGGAAAATTTTCCACAAAAATATAACGGGAGCTACGATTACTCAACAAAATAAAAATTTCTGCTGCCGGTCAGTAATTCATCTCGTGGGGTAATTTGCCCGATACATAAGAAAGGGAACGTAAATGATTGCATTTTAAATAATTGCATTCTAAATAATTAATTAAAAATTAATATCATCTTAACGATTGATGCTTTTTAAACGAAACTTGGTACTTTGATATTTTTGACAGCAGTCAATGAAATGGCATCGAAATAGTTATTTACGTAAAGAGTATGGAAAGTGATCTTTCCTGGACGAAATGGCAGATTTCAGGCTGACGCCGTAGGCGGAAGCCTGAAAGCCTGCGAGTCCAGGAAAGATACTTTACATGTGAGTTACGTAATTACATTTTTTAGGTGCTCGCAACATATTTTCTGTGTGAAATTAAATATTTTAATTAAAATTATCTACACTGAAAAATGTGAGGAGCCTAGTAAAAATTAACACGATAACAAAATCCATAATATTCCGGTGAAATTTCACTTTCTAGAATATTTCGGTGAAATTTCACTTTCCCGGACTTCGACTTTCCCGGACTAGTCCGGGAAAGTTGATTTCCCGGTCCCAAAATTGACCGGGAAAATAATTTTTTCACTTTCCCGGACTAGTCCGGGAAAAGCCACTTTCCGGTCCTAAAATTGACCGGTAAGGTTAACTTTCCGGTCGAGCGCCTAAAAAAATGTTTCTAGGCCTTATACTTTTTGAGCAACGACGAGCAAACTTTTTATATCTGGAGATATTAGATTTCTGGAGATACCATTCGATTGCAAGGGGTATTCAATGCGTGCAATGTTGGGACACATGTATGTGCAATTGTGCAACGGTATCTAATGGTGTGTAATATTACGAGGGGTTGACCACCTTGAAATTGTGGTGTACATGCATGAGAAATTGTAGAAATTACTCGGAAATTGTGGAAACTATTTGAAAAAGATTTGGAAATTAAGGAATTTATTTGGAAACTGGAAAAACAATTTCTTTTGCAACTGGCCTTTTAGGGTAGGTACACTAATTTGCCTTGTGGTTAACCTCTCACTTTTCCCCTTCATAAGTCTTACTCGATTATAATACTAGATTTAATCAGAGATTTAATATAATAATCTCCTTTTACCACATTCCACCAGCCATGAGAGGGAAAATGACACCAAATGCTTTAAACGAAGACAGTCCTTTCGGAAAGTATTTTTATCTTTTTCTCCCTTAGGCCCGCTTTATCGATGCTCAGCTAACTTCAAACTGACACATTTTAGCCAATCAGAACGCTAGTTGCTAGGCAATTGGCTTTCAGTTTGCAATAACTGAGCATCGATAAACCGGCCCTTACACTGCAGTAGCAGTACAGTAACAAAAAAAGAAACTGAAAGATCACAGCAGCATTTAACATCCAGCTAGACATCAAGTAGGTCATGGAAGCTAAACAGTACGTTAAGGTTTTACTCATACAAGAGTTACATCAGACTGCTAATATTTTCTATTAGTAGTGAGATGTAAATCTGTGCGTATCAGTGCAGTCTCGACGTGTCCTTCAACTCTTATGGCCGTCAACTTAATTGCAAACCTAATTAAAAGTGAAAAGTCACTGCTGCCAACTAAAAAAAAAACTATCTTCCAATTCTTAAACTACTTTTCTCTGAAGGGTTAACTACTTAGCGATTTTGGTGTACAGTTTTTTGGGGTATTGGCTATTTTATAGCGGTTCTAGTAATTTTTAGCAATTATCAATAAAAAAATTTCCAATAGCCTTTTAGTGTACGTACACTAATTTGCCTTGTGGTTAGCCCCCGCTTTTCCCCTTCATCAATCTTCGAGAAATGAATATCTTATGTTTAAGCTGCCCTGGAGGAAGATCACGAAAATATTCTTTCATGCCGCCATCTCTTTTTATCACATTCCTTAGCCATGAGAGGAAAAAAGACACGAAATGTTTTAAACCAGGACAAAAAAAAAGGAGACAGAAAGATCTCATCAGCAGTTAACATCAAGAAGGCCATGGAAGCTGAACAGCACGTTGTGTTAAGTAATGTATTTGATTACTAGTGAGATGTAATTCTATGGGTATCGGTGTAAAGTTTCGACGTGCGTTTCAACCTGAAAATTGTGTAAAATTACTTGGAAATTGTAGAAATTATGCAAATTATTTGGAAATTACGAGCGGTTGATCACTTGGATGTTGTGGTGTACATGCATGAGAAATTGCGAAAATGATTAGAAAATTGGTGTACACATTTTTCGTCGGTGGTTAACCCCTCGTAATATTGTGCAGTCAAGTGGGTAATGCTGTGCAGTCTTGTGCCTATTCTGTGTTGAGAGCTAGGTTGAGCGTGCTGAAATATTCTTTCCCCTTCCCTTGCGAAGCTCAGTACAGTCGGGGTCTATGAAAATGCCCACCAAGATTGATGTTTGTTTGACAGGTCAGCAGACATTAAACACGATGCAGTCGACCAAATGAATTGTCGGGGTGGGGTGGGCATTTTCAATTTCCCCGACTGTACCTAATAAACAACTAATTACACTTTGTGTATATACCTAACAATTTTTTGTCAAAGTACCTCTACTGGTAACTCGTATCTATAGGTCTATTCAAAAAAAACTTCATTAAAAATTTTTCAATGGCGATAACATTGTGTTTAGAACACTTTTAGTACGCCAAAATTTTACCGTATACATGCAGATTTTTGAACGTTTTTTTCAACAATTCAGGTTTGAACTGCAAACTACTGCGACGTACGATTGTTGTGCAATGTGTGAAATAATGGTGTATTGTGTGCAATGACTGCACAATGTGCGAATTACGAGCGAAATAGTTGAAAATTGCACAGATTGTGCAATGTGGGACATCAAATCGTCTAATGAATGTCCATTGTTCGATTGACAGCTGTCAAAAATACAAAAGTACCAAGTTTCATTTAAATAGCATCAATCGTTAGGGAGATATTAATTTTTATTTAAAATCGCAATTTTCAGATTTTTTTGAATAACTCAGGAAAGAATTAACATATCGCGTATTTCTCTTCAGCTTCTTAATCACAAAGAAATAACGCAACTTTTCGCTAATTTAACCGACTGCGTATCTCTCACTCTTTAAGAGATGCCAATGGTGAACATTGAAAAACGAACCATGCATATTCGGAGATGCTGCCCTCTGGTGGCAAATTTTGAAGTTTTCGCATATAAGCGACCGGACCAATAGCAGTGAAGCTAAGGTAAACAATGACATTTTGTTGTAATTTTTCGTGCAATCTGGTTAAATAAATTTGAATTTGGAGGTCCACCTGCGATGTACGAAGTGCATCATCGTATATTAGAAAGTATTGGCGCAGGTATTAGTGAGTGAACGATTTCGTTAAAAAGTGTTAAAACTAATTACTGTGTCGAGGGATGTCATAACATAATTCTTAATAATCTTATAAGCAAACACCGATAAAAGCAAAGTTCTGCCAGACCACATAAAATAGACAAGAGAATTTCGTGGATTAAAAGTGTTAGAAGGTAGATAAGTACTCGCATAACCTACAAATTAATTTTTCACCCCAGAAGATCGTAGCAATAAACTGTGGACACCAGAACCACCTTATTCAAGCATTTGCAGTGAACATTTTATAGGAAATCAAAAGTCAAACCATTCAATTAGTGATTCGTATCTTCCAAGCGTTTTTCCTGGTGGTTAGTATCTGAAGCTTTTTTTACTTACCGAGGTAATTGTATATTTATATACCGAACTGGACACCGAATATAAGGAATGCAAACGAAAAAGATTATGCCAGAAAGAAAAATGACCGATTTGACAGATTTTTACCCAATTTTTTACAAGACATTAAGCAGTTACCAGCGTTGAAGCTTTGAACATGAATAATGTAATTTCCTCTATAGAAGTGGCGACAAGCACTGATTTTCCTACATTGCATTACACCACCGCAAAATCTCAAGAAACCTCTACCTAGTGAGATTTAAAAAAATGCCAATGACCTGCCACTGTTTTTGTTTGAGTGTGAATACTAATCAAATAGTGAAGTGTCGACATTATTGTAATACCTTTATATTATATTACCAATACCAGTAAAACATATTTTAAAAACAATCTCTGAATTTGTGGATAAAAAATGTGGGCCCAGATTCTCGGGAAGAAATGTGTTCTGGTTTTCACGGTTCAAGTTCGATACGCCTTAAGGAACAATTGATTAGCTTATCTAATGTAAATTTTGCCATTTTCACCATGATTTTTGTTTGGGGGATCACTTCTGCTTTTATAAAAGAGAAATTAGTGAGCCTGTTCTCCACGACATTATGGACGGTCCAGAACTCACTAATTTCTCACCCTTCATTTTCTTGGCAGTAGAGCGATGATTAAACTTAATTGTTTGAAACCCACACTTGACCTAAATGTTAATTTTTCCCTCCAACCACAGTAATTTATTAAACACACTCAAAATGTGTAAAAACAACCGGAACTTTATTGTCACAGCCATATGCACAATGGTTTGTTGATATGCAAAAACTGCTCGCGATTGCCACCAGGGGCGCTATATTTAAAATTCGCACGGTCCCTATAAGTAATACAAACCTGGTAAAGCTGAAGTGACATCATCACATATCTCTCATGCACTGAATTCCTGTGTCGCACCCTTACATGGTAGGGGTTGATAACCTTCCACTCGTAATCCAAAGCTTTCATCGCCCTGTACACCTCCATCATGATATCGTTGGGCTTGCTCTGAGAACGAATCCCCAAATGCCATTTGGCCCTTTTCACTAAAACAACGCAATGAGACCTCAAAAAAAACAACGGAGCGCCTAACCACGCCCTCGTTCTCCAGCGGTGGCTTGAGTCGAAGCCATGCGATCCCTGAGCGGTGCTATCCTCTCCGGATGGGGCTTCAAGGGCCCCGACCCGAAGTCGCAAGGAATTGGCATCATGCTGACAGGTGGGGGGCTCCCCGCCACGTAAAAATCCTTGATCTCGGCTTTGGCCGCTTCATCGGCTATTCTTTTGTTATCGATGATCAGATGGTAGGCTATGGCGAGTTGATCGTGGGGGTCTCCGCTTAGAAGGGCCGCATGCACCTCCCCGTCCTTCACCCCGAACTTGTCACAAACCTTCGAAAGAGACAAACTGGTAGAGATCGTGAATGGAGTATGGAAGGGAGAGGGGTTCCCCCGGCAATAGAGAGATGGGGTAATTTGCCCGGACGTAGTAGGGAATAAAGTGGGAAAAATCCTAGAGGAATTGGTAGAACAAAAGGGGTGGGAGATATTGAATTGAAACAAAGAAGGAGATGGAGGGGGCGAGTTTACATATGTGGAAGCAAATGGAGAATCGGTAATAGATTACGCTGTAGTAAATGAAGAAGCCTGGGAAGAAATAGAGAGGTTCAGGTTCATAGGGGAAAGGGTAGAATCAGACCACATGACAATAGAGGGGGAAATAAAAAGAGAGGAGCAAGAGAAAGGAAATAAGAGGGACACAACAAAGAAAGTAATAAGAAAAGAAACGTGGGATGAAGAGACAATCAAGGAATACAGGCGAGAATTGGAAAAAGCGAAATTTGACGCAAAAGCGGTGGAAGAAAAAATTAAAGAGCTGCTGGAGAGAATTATATCGAATGGGGTAAGAAGAAAGGAAATAATAATATGGGGAGAGAATCGATGGTTTGACAAAGAAAGCAAAGAAGCAAAACGGGAGGCGAGAAGAGAATTACGAAAATGGAAAAGAGGAAAAACGAAAAGGGAAGAATACATAAACGCCAAAGCAAAATACAAGAAAAAATGCAAGGAGAGGAAGAGACAAATGAAGGAAGAAGAGTAACAAAAGATAAGAAGTATAACGACCGAAAAAGAAGCATGGAAATACATAAATCAAGAGAAGAAAAAAAGGAGAGAAGGTGGAGAGGGGAAGATCGAGATGGCGGAATGGAGAAGGCACTTTGTAGAGTTACTAGAGGGAGAAGAAGAAAGGGCAAGCGAAAGAAGGGACAGTTGGGAGAAGGGGGAAATGGAAAGTACAGAAATAACAAAAGAGGAAGTGAAGAGGCAGATTGAGAAATTGAAAAAAGGGAAAGCACCAGGAAGGGATGGGATAAGAAATGAAGCGGGGATGTATGATACGGAGGAAATGATAGACAGACTGGTAGAGATCGTGAATGGAGTATGGAAGGGAGAGGGGTTCCCCCGGCAATGGAGATATGGGGTAATTTGCCCGATACATAACAAAGGGGACGTAAATGAAGTAAAAAATTACCGGGGGATCACCCTCCTAAATACCGGGTATAAAATGTATGCGATGATACTAGGGGAAAGAATGAGAGAAGAACTAGAGCGAAAGAGGATATTGACAGACATCCAGGCGGGTTTTAGGATGGGCAGGGCTACCATAGACAACGTGTACATCCTAAGTCACTTAGCGGAAAAAGAAATACAAGAGAAAAATGGGAAAATGTACGCGTTGTTTGTGGTTCGATAAAGTTTTGAATGGGGGGTTCAAAATGTCGATGTCAAAATTATATTAAAATATTGCGCTCGTTATGCGCTTCTTTGCGCCCCAACAAATTTTTTTGCGCTGCTCTGGTTCGAAAGCCCATTGAAAAAAATAGCGGGGGGGCTGACTTAACGTTTAATTTTTCGAATGGCTTTTTTGAGGAACCCAAGGCTGATTGTTACTCACTCGGTTATGTGCTCTTTTGCGCCGTGTTTGTTTTTATTTTGCGCCAGACAGCGTCGGAGTACCCCTAAGGATCTCGAGAGGTTTTCCCAGCAGTCCCCCACTCAATTAACACCAAAAATTTTTGTATATCCCTATTGCGCCCATTATGCGCTCAAATGCGCCGTATTCAGTTTAACTCCACTGCGCTCAGGAAGGAAATATTTAAAAAAAACCACCTGGGGGGGCTAACTTAACACCCCCAGCGGGTGATCAGTTTTCCACCAAAAATAGACCAGCCGATCAGAAAAATCATGCGTTCATTTGCGCCGTATCTGTTTTATTTTACGTTAGCCTCCGAGTACCCCTAAGGATTTAGAGAGATTTCCCCAGCAGCCACCACCATTCAATTAACACCAAAAATGTTCCTGTATCCTTATTGCGCCCATTATGCGCTCAAATGCACCGTATTCAGTTTAACATCACTGCGCTTAGGAAGAAGATGTTTTTAAAAAACCACCTGGGAAATTCTGCAAAAATAGAAGTTTTGTATTTATGAAGCTCCCGAAACGTACCTTTCTGTACATATTTCAGCTTACCGATTAATCAATAATTACGGGAACTCAAAATTTTGGAATAAATTATATTTGTGGCGGTCTTTTTAACGATTGTAACACCCTTACTTGTAGAAAGGTATTAAATTTATGTCCCTTACTCAATTAGGGGCCATCATGAGGCATTTCTGTGATGAAACTTGCTTTTCTCGATATTAAAGAAAGATTATCCAAAGGGATCATTGCATATACACTACTGACACTTGTTGTCTATGTATTGGTCCATTTCGGGAACCCGAATTTTGGAGAAAATAAAATTTTGGGAGTTAGGTAATTTTTTTCTACATTGGATGGCTCCCGAATCAGCCTTGTCCACCCCATGGAAGGAAGAATCGATTCCGGTAATCTGAAGCACCTAATTGTGTAATTAATAATTGAAGTCCCTTACTCAATGGGAAGCATTCGTTGCAGTGATTTGAGGTGGACCTGTGAGGTTTTCTGGAAGAAGCTTTGAAGATGTTGTTTTTCTCGATATTAAAGAAAGACTCACCAAAGGGATCATTGCATATACACTGATCGTCTATGTATTTGTCCCTTTGGGGAACACGGATTTTGAACAAAATAATATTTTTGAGCTTAAGCTAATTTCTGCAACATTGGAAGGGCTCCCAAGTCGACCTTGTTCACTACATGGAAGAAAGAAGGGATTTGAGGAATGTGATACCCCTCGTTGTGGAAAGGGATTAAATTTAAGCCTCTTACTCAATTAGGAACCACCATCAGGCATTGTGCAGTAATTTGGTGGCTTTGTGAGGTTTTTCTGCGAAGATACCTCAAAGATTTCGCTTTTCTCGATATTAGGGAAAGCTTCCCAAAGGGATCGTTGCATTTTGAGCAAATTTGAAGCCACTAAATAGGGCATGACAATTGAGACCTGCTAGAGGCTGTAATATCCCATATTTTGGGAAAAACTATGTTGAAAAGCAAAAAAAGGTAATTTTGAAGATTCCTTTCCATATATATTTTAGTACGGATTGATCCGACTAAAAAAAAACAATTTCAGCCTTTTTCTGTCTATTTTGTACCTTAAACATGTTCTAAATAAAACTAGGGCCCCTTACTAGGGTAAGGATCAGAAATAGGTACACGAGTCTAAGAAATGTTCGGACTGTAGCCTGTACTTCTATCTTCTGCCATTTTAGACAGGACATTGCACTTGAGATATACTGATGACACAATTAAAAGGTCAAAACACACGTATTTTTAAAAAAGTTCTGTAAGGAATCGAATTTTTGAGATTATGGGGCTCCCCAAAGGGAGCTTCAGTTTACGAATTGGTCCTTCCTTTTGGGGAACATAATTTTTTTAACAAAATTTTCTTCCCTTTAGTACTTTTCTGAGCCCTAGCAGCTTCCATTTAAACTATGTAGTATTGAGCTAGGGCCATAAGGATCTAATCTGGGCAAATTGGAAGACTTTATATATTACATTGCAATTGAAAGCTACTAAAGTCTGCCTTGCACCATCAAAAGGTCACATCGCCGTCTATTTGGGGAGAAATTTGGATTTTCAATAAATTTAAAACTATTTTTAATATTACGTTGCAATTGAAGGAGTCTTGTGGCTGTCTCACACCAATACAGGGTCAAACCAACCCTATTCTGTGAAAAACCTTAAAAAAAAATGGATAGATGGGAGACTCCCGAAACGAACCTTTCCACATACAGGGTATCCCTCGACGAGCGTCAGTTAGCCGTATCTGGAGAACTGCTTCTAGCATCGTCTTGAAAATTTGTACACAGGGGTTTCAATTAATTTTGAATCGACGTAAAATATTTTCATGAATGGCGCACTTCCGGTTATACCGGAAATAGGTACTAACTTCCTTATTTTAAATGTATATTATGATATTTTTGGATTCTACGTTTCATTCTATGTAAACTTCACTAGGAATTGCTATGCCAAAAATCAACCATTTTTGAGAAAATCAAGAATTTCGCTTTTTTATGCCAAGTGCAGGCCTAACTTCAAAAAGCTGTCACATCCTTACAGTATGAAATGAGAAAACGATATTAATTTGGCATGAAGACTAATGTAGGGTGTATCCGCCCCTGGACCCAAGTTGAGTCAAATACATGCAGGGTTGTTCTCTGCAAATTTTTAAACATCATCGACTTCATTGGTCAAAAAGTCAATTTTTTCAAATGGAATGCCCTAACTATTTTATGGCACATCAATGCAGAATTTAATTGTCTATCATTTTAGTCTACACGTTTGCCACATTTAAATAAACAGTTTTTGTGATATTTCTATGTATTTGGAATTTGACCAAAATTTCATATTTTAAAACAGGATTAAAATAAGATTAAATTTTCATTTGAGCAGAATTAAGGAACTCTAAAAGCTCCTAAAATCATAGCTAACTTTCCAAATACTTAGAAATATCACAAAAACTCTTTATTTAAATGTGGCAAACGTGTAGACTAAAATGATAGACAATTAAATTCTGCATCGATGTGCGAAAAAATTGACAATTTGACCAATGAAATTGATGATGTTTAAAAATTTGCAGAGAACCCCCTGTATGTATTTGACCTAATTTGAGTCCAGGGGCGGATACACCCTACATTAGTCTTCATGCCAAATTAATATCGTTTTCTCATTTCATACTGTAAGGATGTGACAGCTTTTTGAAGTTAGGTCTGCACTTGGCATAAAAAAGCGAAATTCTTGATTTTCTCAAAAACGGTTGATTTTTGGCATAGCAATTCATAGTAAAAGTTTACCTAGAATGAAACGTAGAATCCAAAAATATCATAATATACAGGGTGTTCCATTTAAAATAAGGAACTTAGTGTCTATTTCCGGTATAACCGGAAGTGCGCCATTGATGAAAATATTTTACGTCGATTCAAAATTAATTGAAACCCTTGTGTACAAATTTTCAAGACGATGCTAGAAACAGTTCTCCAGATACGGCTAACTGACGCTCGTCGAGGGATACCCTGTATAGCTGCAATTATTAACTGTTATGCAACCCAATCATCTTCGAAGGTGGTTTTTTAAAAATATTTTCTTCTTGAGCGCAGTGGAGTTAAACTGAATACGGCGCATTTGAGCGCAATAGGGATATACAAAAATTTTTGGTGTTAATTGAGAATTGGGAAAATCTCTCGAGATCCTTAGGGGTCGTCGGAAGCTCTCGCAAAATAAAACAAACACGGCGCAAATGAGCGCATAACTGAGTGAGTAACAATCAGCCTGGGGTTCCTCAAAAAAACCATTCGAAAAATTAAACGTTAAGTCAGCCCCCTCACTATTTTTAACTTCTACGCTCAAGGCGGAGCAGTATATAAAATCGATCAAAAATTCGAAATTGAACTGACATCAAATCTTTACGTTTCGGGGTCCCAGGAACCCAAAAAACCTATTTTTGAAAAATGTGTGTCTGTGTGTCTGTGTGTGTGTCTGTCCGTGTGTCTGTCCGTGTGTCTGTGGACACGCTACAGCCGAAACTACTGAACTGATTTTGATGAAATTTGGCACACATATTCAGTGGGAGATTTGTAGGTGCTGATTAGAATCTGGGCTACACCGGCTCACGGAAAGTGCCTTTTTGGCACATCAACTTTAAAAATTTAAATGCAAACCCCCATTTTTCGCATTACCATATGAATGCTCTTCAAATTCTGCTTCTAAAAATGTATTCACACTTGGGCCCTTTTGACCAAAAAATGGTGCCGTGAAAAAAAAACTATGCATAAATGTATATTTTTATTACCGGATTTGATAACTGATTTTTTTTCAAGCCGAAAACCCTAGTGCCATTTTTTCGAAAAATGTCATTTTCGTGGCAATTTATTTTATTGTCTGTGCGGGAGAGGAGCTGATTAGATTTTGAAGCCGATCAGTCAACCCGAAGTGCCCTTTTGGCATAGCAACTTTCTTATTTTAAATATTTAAAAATTTAATAAATGCTGCTGTTATTAATCCAATGCAGTGCGGCGTAGAAGTTCCTGCCGTCTCCGAGACCGCCTTTTTTTTTATTTTTAAAGGGCTTACGAACCAGAGCAGCGCAAAAAAATGTGTTGGGGCGCAAAGAAGCGCATAACGAGCGCAATATTTTGATATAATTTTGACATCGACATTTTGAACGGGGGGGGCTAACTTTATCGACCCGTTGTTTGTGTACTTGAAAGCAGCGTTCGATAGTGTGGGTAGAGGGAAACTGTGGGAGCACATGAGCAAAATAGGACTGAATGTTGGTAAGAAGGATAAAAGAAATATATAATGAAACAAAGAATGTAGTCAGAGTGAATGGACAAGAGAGCGAGTGTTTTTGGACAAGAAAAGGAGTAAGACAGGGATGCCCACTCAGCCCAACGCTATTTACAATTTATATAAACGATATTGATGAGATGTTTAAAATGGCGCAGGCAGGGGGGGGGGGGGGTTGTGGTGGGCAAAGAGAAAGTGTGGTGTTTGGCATATGCAGTTGATTTGGTGATGGTAGTGAACGAGGAGAGAGGAATGAAAGATATGATAAGAAGTGCAGGGAGGTATGTGAAGTGAAAAAGGTTGGAAGTAAATGTGGAAAAAACGAAGATGATGGTTTTTGCGAAAGGGAGAGGAAGGACAAAAGAAAGTGAGTGGAAGTGGAATGAAAGGAAAATAGAGCAGGAAAGGGAATTCAAATAATTGGGGTACGTATTTAATGAGAGGAATACATACAGAGCGCATGTAAGAGAGTTGGTTAAAAAAGCAAATAAGGTGGTACGGATGATTTGGGGAATTGGCGAGAGAAAGTTTGAGAGAAGAGGAATAATGATGTTTGACAGTTTGGTGTAATGCTGATGAACGGAGCGGAAATCTTGGGGTGGGAAGAACAAGAACAGGTGGAAAGAGTGCAGGATAAGTACATAAAATGGGTGCTGAGAGTAGATACCCGGATACATAATAAGGGAAGAAACGAAAAGGAGTAAGTTAAGAGTGGAAACAGGGAAAGCAGGGCGGTGAAATATGAGGACAGAATGGGACAAAGCGGAGAGTGTAAGATATTACGGGAGTGCTGGAAAGAGAAAGAAAAAGGGAAGGAAAGACAAAGATATTACGAGAGGAACGGATACGCTAGGGAAGATATAGAAAGACGCAGGGAACAGGGGAGTTTAATTTTTGCACAGCATAGTTACAGACCAAGATACAACTACTGATGGTACTTAAGACATTATCCAAAAGCGGATCTCTGTTATACAGGGTGGCGCCGATGTTATTTGCCCTTGAACTTTTTTATATTTGAAAATATTGCTAATATGCCTATGCGGCCGTATTCCCCGTTTCATTCTAAAACTTTTTGGGCTCTTAAAGTTTTTCGAAAAAACTAACCACTCACGAGAAAAATTGAAAAATCCTAAAACATAATGCATTAATGCAGGTAATCACCTTAAAACCAGTGATGAGTCTACCTCATAAAAAAGTGATCGGATGAAAAGGTTGAAATAACATTTCCTCGAAGTCGATCCCACAAAGTATATATTCAAAAAATTATTGGTGTACCCACGTTTCGACCCCTCTAAACTGGGGTCATCATCAGCACAAATCGATGTTGAAAAACAGGTTATAAAAAGCTAAAATTAAAGGGCAACCATTAACAAGGACATGAACAATAAAAAGGGGGGGGGTTGTGAAAAATGAAACCTAACTAGCTTCTTATAACCTGTTTTTCAACATCGATTTGTGCTGATGATGACCCCAGTTTAGAGGGGTCGAACAACACCAATAATTTTTTGAATATAACTTTGTGGGATCGACTTCAAGGAAATATTATTTCAACCTTTCCATCTGATTATTAGAAAAAAGTGAAATTACCATCAATGTTTTTTCTTCAGTTGTGAGCAATGGTTCTGGGCACAGATGTAGGACAACACCTTCCACGCAATAAAACAGTTGAAATGTGATGCGTGTCAACGTACACTTTGATTTTTATTGAAATTGTAGGTTTATCACGATGATCATGTTTTCGGTTTTTTCAATTTTCCTCGGGAGTGGTTAGTTTTTTCGAAAAATTTTAAGAGCCAAAGAAGTTTTAGAATTGAACGGGGAATACGGCCGCATAGGCAAATTAGCAATATTTTCAAACACAAAAAAGTTCAAGGGCAAATAACATCGAGGCCACCCTGTATAATAATGTCTTAAGTACCATCAGTAGTTGCATCTTGGTCTGTAACAATGCTGTGCAAAAATTCAAAATCCTATGATACACCTTTCGGAAGATATTTAAAAAGAACGTTTAAAAAGGGCGGCTTATACATATCATCAAGAGGAATCACAATTGACCAATAATTTATGCACCAAGCTTCATCATTTGAATAGTATATTATGTGGTATAAAAGATGTGGAGTCTTTCAGACTCATCCTGTATGTAAATATGTATTGAATTAGTATGTAAAAGGGCAGGGTTCATTACAAACCAAAAGGTAGTAATAAAGTTATCTATCACAAAAAAAAAAATCTATCACAAACCTCGAAAACTGCATCGGTGTCAATTACGGAGGAGTCCTGATCGACTGGGGATGGGAACAAGTAGGCGGGGCAGTCTTTCTGGAACCACTCGTGTTTCTTGATGTCCTCAATCGTGGCACGTTTCATTGGATCGATGTGCAGCATAGAACACAAAAGATTGACCACGGTTTTGTTCAAGTGTTCGGGAATTGCAAATACCCCCGTTTTAATTTTCCTGAATAAAGTGGGGACATGCTCGTCATCAAATGGTAAAGTTCCACACAATAAAGCGTAGAGAATTACCCCACAGGACCAAATATCCACTTCGGGCCCTGCGTAGAGCTTACCAGAAATGACTTCGGGAGCTGCATAGTTCGGGGAGCCACAACTCGTGCGTAGGAACTCCCCGTCCATCATCATGTTCGACAACCCAAAATCAGCTATTTTAACATGCATGTTATGGTCGAGAAGCAAATTCTCCGGTTTTAAATCTCGGTGGACTATCATATGTCGATGGCAATAATCCACACCTGAAATGATCTGCTGGAAGAATCGTCTCGCTTCGTGCTCCTGCAGCTTCCCGTGTTTTACAATGTAATCGAACAGCTCCCCCCCGGAGACGTATTCCATTATCATGAAGATGTCGGTGGGGGTGCTGATGACTTGGTAGAGTTTGATGATGTGGGGGTGCCGGAACAGTTTGAGGTTCTGGATCTCCCTCCGGATCTTACCGACAACATCCAAGGTTTTGATCTTTTGTCTGTTGAGGATCTTGACGGCGACTTTGTGTCCCGTCAGCTGGTGCTCTCCGATTTTCACCTTGCCGAAGGTGCCCACTCCGAGGGTCTGGCCTAGGATGTAGTGGCCGATTTTCATGTGGCGCTGGGTTTGTTGGTTCGGGTCGGCCATGGCGAGATTATCCACCGGAGAAATTTATTTCGAACAGGTTTGGGCCAGGAATCATCAGGTCGAAGTACTAATTAATTAATAAATTATTTTACTGCGCACCGGATTCACAGCTGACTTATGTCATTGACAGCTGACGTGCGATGATGGTGGTGGTCGTCCGACGCCAAAAATCGGCTCCGATGTCAGCGAATTGACAATTGACAGCAAAACAAATGCTGCCAATAATGCCAACCAACTGCGCCGAATAATTAATTCCCTATTGAAGTTTAATTTATGGAGGACTGTATAAAGGAGACGACTCGCCATACACTAAAAACGTCTCCACTTTTACAAACTTGTTTGTTTTACAATACGGGCTCGGGCTATTAGCATGACGTAGGTGTATGTCTTTGTTGGACTAGGTTAAGATTGTTACCATGGCAATGAAGCTAAACAAGGCAAGGATTTTCTTGTGTAGATCATAGATCAACCACTTTAGATAAGAATCTCATATGGCGGTGACAGGAATTGAGTTTTGCCGATCTGTAAATTTGCTAAAACTTGCGCCCATATCCGTTGGATGGCACCACTAAAGCTAAATGTCAAAATAGTGACGTTATCTGTCTATTACATTTCAAAATTTGAAAAACTACAATAAAGTTGAAAAATCCTTAAAATTGACGTTGATGACGTTAATTTAAGACTCATAGGTATTTTGAAAGAAAATGTATCCCTATAAATTTTCTTTCAAAATATGAGTCGTAAATTAATGTCATCCTGCAGTCTAGTGTTGTAAAAATTTCATGAAACTTATTTTTTGAAATATTTCCATTAAATATGAAAGATATTCTAATTTTGGTCGAGTTTAAAAAATTATAAGAATTAATATTTTTTCGCACAATCGTATGTTATAACTCTCTTACCGACGTAGTTAAATTGAACCGGCAAAGGTCCTATCCTAGACGTACGACGTACGACGGCCATATATTTGTCTTGGTTCAAAAGAGTAGCGCCTCTGGTGATTGGGAGCGGAATTAAAAATTTTCCTTAAAATGTTCCTTGCCAAATAAAATTAAAAACTCCATTGTTTAATTAAATACAAGTTAAAACTGAAACAGTTCTAAAAAATACAATGTCCGAGTCCGACCGAGGGTCATAAAACCATCATGAAATATTGAAAAGAAGGTTCAAGTAGTTCACAAAATCACTCAGTCTGGCCGCTTTCGAGGCTTTGGCATTCGGCAAACGATGTCTATTAAGTTGGACCATCACATTAAGACTACAGCACTTTATAATTCCCATTGCCACTGTTTTTGATGAACGAACACAAAAAATCCCCGTATCTGTGCTCTCTTTGATTTGAGTCTCTACACTGTAAACATAAGAACTGAATATGGTAGAACGAACACATAACTGACTAAACTAGAGACAAATTCAACTGATCACTGCAAGTCTAATTACTTAAAATTAAAAACGATTCACTTTAATAATTTTGTGACAGTCAGAAAGCTTTGTCAAAAAAGACAAGAAGACAAGTAGCCTGCTTTGCGTTAGCTACTGTAAAAATGTCTGAGTTACATCTCACTAATCAAACCCATTTTATATTTGTTTTTATTGGCGCGACATCTCTGGATTGGGAGCAGAAATAATATAAGTCACGTGACTGGACCAAAATGCCGCTATTCAACTGAAATCTCTATAGAGATGAGTGCTTTGTGGTCCTATCGAGAGCATTTGGAAAATTCGGCGATCTGTCAAACAGGATTTGTTTAATGGCTGACGAAAAATGTTCAATAAGTTAATTTCAATTGTGCGAAAAATCATATACGATACACGGTTGTTAAGTACATCTAACATAATCTCGGAAATTGCAAAACTCGTCTTCGACTCGTTTTTGCAAACCTTTCCTCGATTCTGTTATACTGTAGGTACTTCTTCTTCTTCTTCGCTTCTCCCTGCGGATGGCCTTTACCTTTCCGTAAATGCAGCCAGATTCGTGTTCTTTGGACACCTTCCTTTTCTTGCGGGGACGCGTCGTGGTGTGTCTATGACGACACGTCTGAGTCAGAGCCCATGTCCCGACACTTATCGTCTTGCGGTGGCGTTGCTAACTGTACGGAGCTAGGTACAAAAAATTTAAGGGGCACCTCGGGGAGGTAGGGAAATGATTTAATTGTGGACCTTGTTCTGAAAAATATGAAACGGAAAAGTAGTTACTATAGGGCAATAGAGTTGCGTTTTAGCATTTCTAGGATAAGTAGCCATGCTGGGTTAAGCGGTTGCGCTAAAAGACATTCTACACTGATAGGAGACATACTCAAGGCACTGCAAATACGGGGGTAGAAGGCAGGAGGTCTCATGATATTGGGGCATTCCAAGATAATATGATTGATCGAGCCTATTTCGCCGCAGCTGCATTGATCAGAATCTTTGACTCTGATCCGGTGGAGGTGCTGAGGGCTGCTGCAATGGCCTGTTCTCATTCTGATTATAGTGGATATGTGCCGCCGAGATAAATTGTTGCCTTTTGAGAACCATGGCTTTGCGTACGGGGTGTTACCAATCATATTTGCATATCTTTGTCCGGCACGTTGAGCAAGAGCCTGCCAGTCGGATATCCATTTTCTCCAAAGGTCCTGTTGAGCAGCGTGTACGAAGTCAGAGAAGTGCGATCTGTAACTTGCATTGGTTTCGAGCAACAGTGCTTTTAGGGCTAACCTGTCTGCCGTCTCGTTTCCCTGTATTCCTGTGTGACTTGGGACCCACATGAAGTACACACGGCGATGGTTTAAGTTCTGATTGATTAAATGTTTGATGACGAGGGGCAGATGTGAAGCTTTAGGGTGAAATCCCTGGCGTTCAAGGCTGTCTAGCGCAGACTTAGAATCACTAACTATAAGCACGGAGCCGTTGCACTCCTTAGAAAGTAAGATGGCCTTGTGAATTGCTAAGAGTTCAGCAGCGCATATGTGGGTGTGTTCCCTGACTGCTCCGGAGAAAGATATATGCAGTTCTTTACTGAAAACTCCTATACCAGCTTTTCCAGACTGCGGATCCACTGAGGCGTCCGTGAATATCTGATGGGTCTCTCTTCCGGGAATGCTTCATTTATTGTGCGTCTATACTCCTGTTCGTTGTGGAGGCTCTTCTTGTCCAGCTGACTTTGGAGCCTCATTATGGGTTCAAAGGATAAGCTTTTATCATACATGAAGCAAACATCTTTCAGTGTGGATAGAATTTGTGGTTTCCACTCGGAGACAATTTCAAAAGCAGCAAGGAGCGCAGGCATTGTTTTGTTGACCCAGTACTTGTGGATGGAGACAAACGACGCATAGCTGGTCACTATGTTAGTCAACAAGGGGCTGTTACGTTCCCGGGTATTTTTCATTATAAGTTTCATAGATTGCTGGGAGTGGCGATGATACGGCGTGGTTTCCGCTGCTTCCGATAGAAGGGCGGGAATTGGCGTTGATGACATGCACCCTAATAGGACTCTTAGCGCTTTGTTCTGAGTTTTATCGAGTTCCCTGCTCCTCGTTTTGGTGAGGTTCATCATGGCCTGGGCCCCGAAATCAAGGTGTGAGCAGACGAGTGACTTATACACCATGCGCAGGGTGTTGGGGTCCGCCCCCCACCACGTGCGGCAGATGGCTCGCATTACGTTAATGCCTGTTTTGGCCGTTGCACAGGCGACATTGATGTGCCCCCAAAGTTAACTCTCCGTTTGAAAATTAAGTAAGTACTCTATTTTATTCAGAGTTTAAGTGACATTATGTGACTCGTACAATTGTCGAAACAATCCATTAATGTCAGTTTAGCCACTGATTAGCGCTAATCAGGCAGCAGCGGTGCAAGCGGCCCTTAAACTCCTAATAAAATAAATATCTATTATTAAAGTTTTATACTGATCTAAGTGTAGGTATACCTCAGTTACAGGGAATTTACACGGACGTTTTCAATTATTAATAATTTGAAGATTTCTGATTTTGAGAATAACTAGGTATTTTATAAAACCTTCCTGACATTATGAATTATTTAAACGTGTGTGATTCTCAGAGGTTAACCTAACACCTCCAGGTAATTTGTTTATGAATTATGACACACGAGTGATACCATTTTTCCATCCTTTCATGCATGGTAAACAATTTCGACCCATATAACACATTAATGGTTTCAATATAAAGAAAATGGTAGAAATTAAATTAAACAGACGTTAATAATGGAGGTGCTAATTTTAGCGAAAAATTCGTTCCTAGTTTTAACATATTATTCGTAAAAACCTCCCTTTAATTTGTGAAGATTAATAGGGCCGTTCAACGCGGCGATCGATTGCAATCGATACGAACCAATCGCATTCAACGCCTTAACCTCGATTTAAATCGATTGGAAAACTTTCATTGAAGCCTGATTAGATTTAAATCACTAATCGCAATCATGATTTAGACATTAATGACTCGATTACCTAATGATCTTTATGTTGAGATTTATTTCAGTACCTACGTCCCTCGTGTTAAATTGTAACGAAAAGTTAATAACAAATCATTGATGCGGGAAAGTTTAAAAAAAAAATGCGCGTAGGGCAGATTTCTAAAAGCGGCCATCAAGAACGCAAATTTCAATACGCGCCTTGTCTCGGGTTAAATTACTTAAACAGGAAGCTCGTACTTACCTGAAGAGCCGATCGATATTTCCCACTCCGACTTGCAACTGAAGTGGACCAGACATGCAGTGTTTGTCTCCCACTTCCCGGGTGGGCATTTTCACCTACGCATACTGTACATGAGTTGGTCCATGGAATGACGTCTCCATCAACTATGACATCTGCATTGGTTCGGCGAGATCCTCTAGGGGTGAACCGTATAGAGTGTGACTTTTCCGCCGAAATTTCGAGTCCTCTGTTATCTAACCATCTTTTTAGATTGTATAGGGTGAGATTTAGACTGCTTAATGCGATGCTAAAAGACTCCGCAACAGCGATGATGCAGAGGTCATCTGCATATTGCATCAATTTGCAATTGGTGCTTATTGCCTCCGATGGAACGAGAGTGTATAAGTTGAAGAGCAGGGGACTGAGAGGGGACCCTTGCGGTAAACCCCTCATTGCCGTCCTGGGTCCAATTACTACATCAGAGCCTTGGGGTGAGACATGTAGTTGACGATTGGTGAGAAATTGGACAATTAGTTGTGTTAAATTCCCTGGAACATTCAGTTCGAGTAATATGTCCTCCAGCTTCCTGATGTTTACGTGATCATAAGCAGATTTTATGTCCAGGAAACAGGCAAGTACCTCCTTGTTTTGGTCAAAAGCATTGTGGATTGTGGTAGTCAGAAAAGTGTGGCATTCTGCAATATCTTTGCCCCTGCGAAAGCCCCACTGAAGGGGACCAAAAACAGAGTTAGCTTCACAGAACCATTCCAGTCTAGTTTTGACAATTGACTCTAGTAATTTTCCCACACATGGAATAAGGGCAATTGGTCTATACTTAACCACGTCTGGATCAGGGTGTGGTTTTTGGATGGGGATGACCAGGTGTTTTTTCCACTCCTCAGGTATCTCATTCCCATCTAGAAGCACATTGTATGAAGCAAGTAATGCATCTTTCACCTTGCTACTTAGTTGCTTGAGGGTTCCGAAGGACACTCCATCGATACCTGGTGTGGTATTTCGGGACTTGTGCAGGGCATAATTTAGCTCATCAATGGTAAAGTGAGGTTCTTGGCAGCTTCGATTGTTCGGTAGTGCATCGGTGACATCAGAGGGCGGGACCCAGGGGGGCGTCAAAGAGGCGAGGAAATTGTTCACAAACTCCATAGAGGGCTGTGTTGTTCGGTGGGAGGCTCTCTTTCCTGCAAAGCTGTTTACAATGCGCCATGTGCGTGATATTGGAGATTCCCTGTTTAATGTTGAACAAAAGCTCTGAAATTGAGATCGCTTAATTCTTTTCAAATCTCTACGTGTAAATGCTACAGTATTCTTATACTCGAGGAAGTTCTCAAGGGTAGGGTCGTACTTGTAGGTTCTTAGCTTTGCCCTTCTTAATTCGATAAGCCGCTCACACTCATCATTTCACCATGGCGGTTGAGTGTTGGTTCTTCTGTTCTGCCCTTGTGAAGGGGATGCTCTTTCAGCTTCTATGGATAAGGTGTTACAGATTTCAGTTTGGAATAGCTGCGCACTGGGAAGAGTGACTCGAGCAAGAGCTCTCTCAAGGCGCGTGTTGAAGGAGTCCCAGTCGGTGTGGGTAGTTCTGTAACGCACACGGGAGATGTCTGTCTGCGTTGTGGCTGTTCGAGGTACCAAGCAGTCAAAAAAGATGGGGAAATGGTCAGAACTTGTAGGGAACGGTATCACTGAAAACCATGTGGATTGCGCGAGTATGTCAGTGCAGAGAGCCATATCTGGTGCCGATTTGTGTTGCCCTGGTGGGGTAAGCCTGGTCGCGTCTCCGTTGTTTAGAATGTAGAGGTCGGTTCGGTTGATTGCAGCGAGGACTGTTCTGCCGTTGGTATTGGTGGTGCCAGATTCCCATGCGGGGTTCTGAGCATTAAAGTCTCCCACGACTAAAACGGGTGGTCTGGTGTTCCGTAACAGTTCCTCTAGGAGCCGCTCCGGAAATCTGGTGCTAGGGGGGCAATACAGATTAACAACCGTCATGTGTCCTATGTCGACAGCGAGAATTTGCAGGTTGGGTGGTAAGTTGAGAGCAATTCTTGTCCTGCTTACGGACAGGTTGGCGGCCGTGCAGATCGCCAACCCTCCAAAGCCATCCATCCTATCTTCTCTAAGAATATTGTATCCTTTAAGTCTTATTTGGAGTCGATCGTTGAGGAAGGTCTCTTGAAGGCATATTAGATCTGGTTGAAGTTGAGAACAGAGGTGTTTGAGATCACTTAAATTTCCTTGGCATCCCCTAATGTTCCATGTTAAAATCTTCGTCATCACTGTTTTCTGAAATGTTTTGACTGTTGGCTTCTGTTTGAACGGCTGTAGGAGTGTTACTTGAGCGTGGCTTATACTTTTTCATGAATGTTCTCATTGCGTTAATGAAGGACACGTCCCTCTCCGCGTACTGTCTAATCTCTTCCAGAACGGAGCTAATTGCTGTCCGGCCCGTGAAGGTAGTTTTAGAAAGATTTAAATCCGAAGAAGCTTTCGTCCTGGATGCGGCTGGCAGGAGGCATCTTCTATGTGCTTCAGCGTCATATCCTGGGGATTGAGCAGTAGGGGGGCGCTTTCTGGACGTCACCGTGGCTCTATAGGAGTTGGGTGTGGTGTTGGTTAGAGCGACTCTTCTGTCTCGAATGTCAACCGTTTGGTTGTCATCTGTTGCCTGTCTTTTCAGGATTGGAAAGCTGGTGGGGTTGACACTGAAGGTTTCTTGACTTGTGTGGTTTAGCCTGGGGTGCAGTTTTTCAGCATCAAAGTAGGACATGTTTTCTATGGCCATGGTTCTCTTGATTTGCTTCTGTCGGTTGATTTCAGGGCAGTTCTTGGATGTAGCCTCATGATTATCTTTACAGTATAAGCAACATACTTCTTCCGTTGGAGTTGTGCAAGTCCCACGCTCGTGTGCCTCTCCACACTTTGGGCACCTGGCACCGCTTTTACAAAATTTTGTTGAATGTCCATATCTCAAGCAGTGGTAGCACTGCATAACCGGGTCGATGTATAGCTCTGTAGAAAACGAGTTATAGAAAAGTTCCACATGTCTGGGTAGAATGGTCCCACGGAACGTTAGGACTACTGACTGAGTGGGTACATACTTAACCTCATTCTGTTCTGCAACACGTCTGTTAAGTCGCCTGGCTCCTAAGATTCGTATGTTGCACGGGCAAGAGGCCTCTTGAACTAACTCTTGCATGGTTATTTTTTGGGACACATTCCGGATAATTCCTTTACTAGTCACAATTGTGGAAGGGATATTCGTTTCATATCCATAATCAGTGAAAAAATTGGATTGCATGAATTTGTTGGCAGCAGCCGCCGATAAAAATTCAATTCCAACCTGCTTAGCTCCCCTTTTTTTCACATGTTTCACCTCAGATATGCCAGCCGCCTTTAGCATCTTCCCTACAGTTAGTGGGTGTAGCGACGCAGGAGGATTAATCTGTTTGCTTATGTTGTTTGCTTGATTTCCCGAAGAGAGATCTTGCGTAGATAAAGTGGTTTCGCTTTGAGACCTAGGCTGCACTACAATGATAAATGGACCTCGGTCCGATGTTGAAAAGGATTGAATATTAGCATCCTCGCGGATGAATTTGTCATTTGTTGAGGTTATTATGTCTTGAGGGTTAGGCTGTAGCAAATTGGGTGTGTTACCCCCTCCAGGAGGGGGTTCCTTGGCCATTGCGGCCGGGGAAAAAGCGAAGCCTATGCGGGAGAGCGGATATTTAAACTACGTGTAAAGAACAAGCAAGACGTGAAGGTTTTGAGGTTATGTTTATAAGAGCAACGTACCTACAGTTTTAGCCACCGCAAGTTGCTGCCGAGGGTAGAACACCGCTGGCGCTGGGTTGAAGAAGAACCAAGCACAGCACCACCGACTGAAGGGCGGAATGAAGTTTTTTGGTTGTTTTCGCGCACTCGATACGTGTCTCGTGGCACCTCTCGAGCGAATCCACTGTAGGTACTTACCAACCTAATATATCGTAATATACTATTTAGTCAGGTCACATTCATATTACACAAAAAATAGATGGACATCAAGGTAAATGTTAATCCTGCCTATCTTATTTATATTATTGTATAATAAACTAATTTAGTTACAAATTACCATTGAAATTACAGAGCCCACAAGTTTCAACACTACAATACTTTTTAATTATAACAAATTCAACAAAATTTAGAACAATGTTAGGTACATATGTACATTACATTTAATATTGATGAACAAAACAAATACAAAAATTGGCAGTCTCGGAGACGGTAGAAACTTCTACTTTTTCATAGAATTTGTAAATGTAGCATTTATTAACTTTATTTAACCAAGGTCGGGCGTGTGGGCGGTTCTCGATGGCTGATGCGCTCATTTACTAAAATCTAAAATACAAAGATTTTTGGCACTAAGGTTTTCGATCCGGCAATGCAACAGCTATTGAATTCGATAATGATAATATGCCCTTTTGCTAAGAAAATTCAAAAATGGGCCTTTTTGTTCTTAAAATGGAAATTTTCTAAAAAGTTGCACTAAGGTTTTTGATCCCGGCAATACAACTGCTGTCAAATCCGATACTAAGAATATTATTTTTTGTAAAATAAATTGAAACAAGAGCCCTTTTGCCACTAAAATGACATTTTTCGAAAAAATGGCACTAAGGTTTTCGATTTGAAAAAAATCAGCTGTCAACTCTGGTAAGTAATAAAAATATACAGTTATGCACAGGTTTTTATTCACGGTACCATTTTTTGGTCAAAAGGGCACAAGTGTGAATACATTCTTATAAGCACAATTCGAAGGGCATTCATATGGTAATGCGAAAAATGGTCGTTTGCATTTAAGTTTTTAAAGTTGATGTGCCAAAAAGGCACTTTCCGTGGACCGATGTGGCCCAAATTCTAATCAGCACCTACAAATCTCCCACTAAATATGTGTGCCAAATTTCATCTCGCTACGTTCAGTAGTTTGAGCTGCAGCGCGATCACAGACAGACAGACAGACAGACAGACAGACATTTTTTCAAAAACCACTTTTTTGGGTTCCCAGGACCCTAAAACGTAAAGATTTCATGTTTTTGGCGATTCGATTTTTTTTAATTGTCCGATCGATTCCAGTAACTGCTCGCGAAGCGTAGAAGTTAAAAATTGTCAGTCTCGGAGACGGTAGAAACTGCAACTTTTTCACAGAATTTGTAAATGTAGCATTTAACTTTATTTAACTAAGGTCCCCGGGCGTGCGGGCGGTTGTCGATGGCTGATGCGCCCGGCGCTCATTTACTAAAATCTAAAATACAAGTCTTTCACCCCTAAAATGACATTTTTCGAAAAAATAGCACTAAGGTTTTCGACCCGGCAATGCAAAAGCTATCGAATTCGATAATGATAATATGCCCTTTTGCTAAGAAAAATTCAAAAATAGGCCTTTTCGTCCTTAAAATGGAAATTTTCTAAAACATTGCTCTAAGGTTTTTGATCCAGCAATACAACAGCTGTCAAATCAGATAGGTAGTACGAATATGCTTTTTTGTAAAATAAATTGAAACACGGGCCCTTTTGCCACTAAAATGAAATTTTTCGAAAAAATGGCACTAAGGTTTTCAGCTGGAAAAAAAATCAGTTATCAAATCCAGTAATAAAAATATACAGTTATACATAGGTTTTTTTTCACGGCACCATTTTTTGGTCAAAAGGGCCCAAGTGTGAATACATTTTTAGAAGCAGAATTTGAAGAGCATTCATATGGTAATGCGAAAAATGGGGGTTTGCATTTAAATTTTTAAAGTTGATGTGCCAAAAAGGCACTTTCCGTTAACCGATGTGACCCAAATTCTAATCAGCACCTACAAATCTCCCACTGAATATGTGTGCCGAACTTCATCTTGATACGTTCAGTAGTTTGAGCTGCAGCGTGATCACAGACAGACAGACATTTTTTCAAAAGCCACTTTTTCGGGTTTCCAGGACCCTGAAACGTAAAGATTTTTTTGAATTTTCCTATCGATTCCAGTAACTGCTTCGCGAGCGTAGAAGTTAAAAGGGAGGTTATACTGCACTCACTAAAATTTTCGGATTCGAGATAAGACCGGATCTATACGTTTTGAGGTCTCAGGAACCCAAAAAAGTGGTAAAATGTGTCTGTATGTACGTACGTTTTTAGTTTGTACGTACGTTCGTTCGTTCGTAAACACGCCACAGCCCAAACTACTCAACCGATGTGGCTGAAATTTGGTGCGTGTGCATGTGATAACCCAACTTAGATCTGAAAAGCTTTTGGAGCCAATCGTGCAACCAAAAATGCCATTTTGGCATATCAACTTTTAAATTTTAAATGTAAACCTCCATTTTTCACGTCACCATAAGAAAGGCCTTCAGATTCTGCTTCTAAGAATGTATTCACTGTCAGTGCCCTTTTGACCAAAAATTTAAAAAATGGAGATTTTTCTCCGACTTCAAAATCGCGGTACAGTCCAAGCCCTTGAACCGATTTGGCTGAAATTTTGCACATGGGGATTGTATTACACGTCGAAGAGCTGAACAAATTTTGGATTCAATTGTCCCACGGAAAGTGCCGTTTTGGCACACCAATTTCCAAATTTAAAATTATTCTCTCATTTACCCATCCAAAACAAGTTTTTGAAAGATTTATTGTGACCATCAGAAAGGTCTTCAAATTCTGATTTTAAATGAGACAAAATTTATTCGTATTTATTACCCTTTGGGTCGAGGGGCGGTTCACTCACTAAAATGTGTACACCTACTTCGACTTTATTCGAAGTACTTTGATATTTTGATGGGACTTCGAGTACTTCGACCGAGTACTTCGAGTACTTCGAGTACTTCGACAAGTACTTCGAGTACTTCGAATACTTCGACCAAGTACTTCGAGGACTTCGACCAAGTACTTCGAGTACTTCGACCAAGTACTTCGAGTACTTCGACAAGTACTTCGAATACTTCGAGTTATCTAAATGAATTTCCCGATATTTTGATTCATTCCTGAGTTATCGCGAAAAATCTTTTAATGTTATTTAAATGAAATTTAGAACTTCTATATTTTTGACACATGTCAATTGAATGGCATCGACAGAAATTTTCTAGTCCTTCTAGATTTTGAATTCTTTTATTCTTTTATGACCGCCATATTGAAATTTGACACCATCAAATACCTACACAAAAAACTTTTTTGACAGATGTCAGAATTTGAAAATTGGTATAAATAATGTGTAAAATCAGCCTAAATTTAGATGAAAAACAATAGCAAAAAAGTGCGCCGACTTCGTTAATCGGTTATAACATGTGAAAACAATTGAATTCAACATTAATAAATTACGTCTTGTGGTCGGATGACTCAGGCTTTCACATATTTTTTCAAAAACGTCAACAATGTTGGTTACATTTTTGAGAAGCTAATTGTTCTGTGTATCCGGCGGTGTTAAAATTCAATATGGCGCTCATAAGAAAAAGAGAAGTTGACCGTCTTTATTCAAAATCTAGAAGGCCTAGAAAATTTCTGTTAATGCGATTCAATTGACAGCTGTCAAAAATATAAAAGTTCCAAGTTTCATTTAATAACATCAAGCGTTAGGAAGATATTAGTTTTTCTTTAAATTGTCAATTTTCCGATTTTCTGTGATAACTCAGGAACGAATCAAAATATTTGGAATTTCTCTTCAGATTCTTAGTGATCAAGAAATAGCGCAACTATTCTCTAATTTAACCAATCCCGTATCTTTTACTGTTTAGGATATCCCAATGGTGAGCATCGAAAAATTACCTACCCTGTATATTTATTATTTATCAATATTAATGTACAAAACTTAGGGCTAAGGAGTTTTAAATTACCGTCATCCGAGGATTCCATCCAGTTGGCCAAGCATGATAGGTAATGGAGTATGATCAGCTGTTTCAGTAACACAAACGGTTGTACGCAGGCGCACATATTCTAACGCATGCGCAGTTGCAAACTTCTTAGCTCCGCCCTAAAGTACTTCGAGTACTTCGACATGTACTTCGAGTACTTCGACATGTACTTCGAGTACTTCGAGTACTTCCAGTACTTCGAGATGTACTTCGACAGGTATTTCGAGTACTTCGAACTGAAGTGTACACTTACTTCGAGTAGTGAACCGCCCCTCGCTTTGGGTAGAAAAATCGAAATTTTGTAATAACACTGAGACCACGTTATAGCCCAAACTACTGGATCGATTTGTCCGAAATTTGATACATGGAGGTGAGGTGACCCGTTGAAGAGCTGAAAGGCTATTAGGAGCAATTGGTCCACGGGAAGTGTCATTTAGGCATCTAAACTTTAAAATCTTAAACATAGATAATTCATGGAAATCAAAGACCCACGCTTTGGGGAGGTTCCAGCCGCTTCTCTGCTGCCATTTTTTTGAAGTTATGGCTGGTTTCCATTTACAAATTCTCAGCAGTTTGATTTGTCAATATTCAAATGAACCAATCACATTGCTGAGATTAACTGAGGCTCCTCAGGGTCTGCATTTTTGAAACGTGGGAGCTTCTCCCCGGGGAGAATACTACCGTAGGCTCCCAAATGGCGCTCCCCCTCCATTCATTTTTCGTAGTGGTGGCGAAAGGCTACGATTTCACGTGGTGCCGAGCATGTGAGAACCGATCTTCACCGATTTTCGACAACCAATTACCACGATTGTATGGCGTCATTTCCCATGGGAATTGCTTTCACATGGTTCAAAAATTGGGCCCCAGGTAAATGTGTAAAAGGAAATAAGCGCCTTAAATAAGTGTATATTTTTATTACCGGATTTGATAGCTGATTTTTTTTCAAGCCAAAAACCGTTTTTGAGTTTTTCTTAGCAAAGGGCATATTATCATTATCGAATTCGATAGCTGTTGCATTGCCGGATCGAAAACCTTAGTGCGATTTTTTCGAAAAATGTCCATTTTAGAAGTGAAAAACATTTGTATTTAAGATTTTAGTAAATTATGAGCGGCGGGTGCATCAGCCATCCAACCGCTCCGCACGGCCGACCTTGGTTAGATAAAGTTAAATACAACATTTACAAATTCTGTGAAAAAGTAGAAGTTTCTATCGTCTCCGAGACTGCCAATTTTTTTCTACTGACAACACTGCTGCCTACCTCCACATTTATCCTAATTAAACGCCGCCAACACGCTTTCGTTTTTTTGTCGTGTGACAAATGAATAGGTACTTAGAAACGTCAACAATCTGTAAATAACACTTTGTGCACCTGATTAGTGAATCTGAAGATCAGGGTATGTTTAACGCACATTCTCCCTTCCTTCTAGAGATGGGTACTCAGTTGGTGAGTCGACTCAAATGAGCCACTCATCACCGGCAATGAGTGATTCGACTCACTCGCAAGAAAAGAGTCGAGTCATCGATGAGTCGAATTTTCGCACGAGTCAGCACAAGGCACCCAGATCTAGTATTCAAATTCAACCGCAAACGCAGCGATCGAACTAATATTCATAAATGCCGGTGCCGCCTCAAGTCAACTAAATAAAATATGGTATAGTTTACACTTTTGCTTTATTCAGTTTCGCCAGGAGAGTAGTTTCGCTAAATATGAGTCGAATCACTGAATCGACTCACTGAGTCGACTAATCACTTGTGAGTGAGTTGACTGACTCGACTCGCTTAAAAGAGTCGATCTGCCCATCTCTACTTCCTTCAGACTTTTCGCACAGACCTAACCTCAATTCATGTCCGCCACCGATTCCCACGATGAAGTCAAACCAGAAATCAAAGAAGAGATCAAGGAAGAAACGCAATGGTCCAACGACTCGAATGAACAAGATTCGGGCACAAACGATATAGACAAGCGCGAAATATCACTCGACACAAAATGGTTCGATTGTGACCGTAGTGAGCCAGAAGACCTGACACAGATTCCAGATAGCTTCAATACGGATACGGTATATCGACTTCGTTGCTCGAAATGTGAGTACAGATGCGTCAACCAGTATCATTTACGGCGTCACATGATTGACAAACATCGTCTTGAAGGAGGCACGAAATGGTTACACTGCCGAAAATGTGACTTCAAAGGAAAAAACAAACGCTCTTTAACGACACACATGAAAAGTACGCACCACCGATCCACCCCCAACCGAAAACACCCACTTCAATGCCCCCATTGCGGGCAAGAATTCAGATCAATTTCGAGCCAAAAACGGCACGTGCTGGTAACGCACATGGACGAGGTCCAATGGGTGCATTGCGACCAATGCGATTTCAAAAGTTACGCCAAAAACAACGTCAAAATTCACGCGAGGCGGATGCATCGAAACGCAGACGAGATCAAATTGGTTTATTGCGACCAATGCGAGTTCAAGGGCAGAAGCTATTCGATGCTCAGAATGCATTTGTCCAAAATGCATAAGAGTAAAAGCGTAGTCGAATACGAATGCGACAAGTGTACGTATAAATCGCAGTCGAAAGGACACTTAAGCTTGCACAAACGTACTCATGACCCAGAAGTGAAGTTGTTTGAGTGCAATTACTGCGATTTTAAGAGTATCGTGTCGGAGGGGAATTTGGCGAAGCACTTGGTTAAAAAACACGCCAATCGCGGCGTGGAAGAGATTGCGTTGTTTAGTTGCAAGGATTGCGAGGTGAAGTTTAAGACGCAGTTGGAGGTAAAGCTGCACAGGATAAGGGAACATCCGCTGCTTCGGGAGGAGTCTGAGTGGCTGCAGTGCAAGAAGTGTGTGTTCAGATGTCTGGTGGAAGAAGAGTTGACGAGGCATATCAGAAGGAAACACTTGTTTTAGTAAAAAATAGAAGTAAAAAGTGGATAACTGATATTTATTTTCCAATAATGCAATACCTAGATTTTTAAAAACATCCAAGAAATTGGTGAAAATGAAGATTTTTGAAAGAAAACATAAACGTCGCTTTATTATTTCGATCTTAAGCTAACTACGCATACATCTCCAAAAGTGAGATTTTAGACATTTTTCTATATATGAAAGCTCTTCGAACTCTGCTTCTTAATACCTAATGCATTTATACTTGTGCCCTTTTGGCCAAAAATTGGTGCCGTGAAAAAACCTACATGGTATGTATAACTATATTTTAATTATCGAACTTGATAGCTGATATTTTATTACCGCGTCAAAAACCTTAGTGCCATTTTTTCGAAAAATGTTATTCTAGGGGTAAAACACCCTTTTTTGAACTTATTGCAGTCAAAGAGCATATTCTTTACTATCGGATTCGATAGTTATTGCATTGGCTGATCAAAAACCTTAGTGCCGTTTTTTTGAAAATTGCTATTTTAGTTGCAAAAAGGCCCCTTTTCAATTTTTCCTCGAATTTTTCTTAGCAAAAGAGCATATTATCGATATATCGGGTGTCCCAAAAAAAACCGGACAAAATAGTCTTTGAAATAAGTCAGCCATTTCTTAACCGATTTGGATAGATTTGGTCTTAAATTAAAGCTAAAGAATCAGGCTTTCGAACTTTGTAAGAAACGTCGACAGATGGCGCTGCTGCAGTAGCCTTATTGATACTTGTCTTTAAGGCTTATTTTAGGTGCGTGGGGATTGGTCGGGCAATAACCAATGGTTATGAGACCCAAATAGCCTTGAGGATCTTTCTTTTTTCTTGAAAAATCTTTGTTCAGAAGTCCATTTGACGTAAGCATTAATTTTCTATGATTTTTCTAAAAAAGCGTTTTTGCGTATTTTCATGCTTCCATAACCATGACTAAGGTAACATTGATGCACATAGGGCTTAATTTTCGATGATTACTGTTCAGTTGCCCCCCACTGGCATCCGCGCCACTGTTTTCACCATATTCGTTCATTTATAACTGAAAATTAAGATTTCTATGCATTACTGTTCTTTGGTCATGGCCATTAATGCGTGAAAATACTCAAAAACACATTTTTTTAAAAAATTACAGAAAATTAATGCTTAAGCCAAATCGACTTCTGAAAAAGGATTTTTGAACAAGAAAGAAAGATTTTCAAGGCTATTCGAGTGTCATACCGATTGGTCGTTGACTGACCAATCCCCATGCAGCTAAAATAAACCTTTAAAGCAAGTATCAATAATACTGCTACGGCAGCGCCATCTGCCGTAGTTTCTCATATAGTCGAAAGCCTGATTCTTTGGCTTTAATTTAAGACCACGCTCATCCAAATCGGCTAAGAAATGGCAGACTTATTTTCCAAAATATTTTGTCCGGTTTTTTTTGGGACACCCGATAGAATTCGAGAGCTGTTGTATTGACGGATCGAAAGTCTCAGTGGTATTTTTTTCGAAAAATGTCATTTTAGGGGTGAAATTTTTTTTTACTGTGTTTTGTATTTGCCGCGTCCTCAACAATGGCGACAGGGGCTCCAAACGAGCGGAGAGCGGTCAATTTGCATTTGTGCAGTTTGCTGCGGGTCGGTCGATCGACTCGGAGATGTTTTACGCACTGCACGCTGCACGTGTTACCATAATTCTATTATAATTCTCCCATCTGTTCAACCTGCTATAATCTCGGCTATAATTCTTCGAGAAGTGTCATTTTAGTTGCGAAAAGCCCCTTATCTATGTTGATCATTAATTTTTTGTTTATAATTGTTATAATAGCTGTTTTACATGAACTTTTAAGTTTCAAATTTATGTTAATCATTAATTTTTTGTTTAGACTGCCAATTTTTTTATTTTATCTTTTCTACATCAAGTTTTAAAAGTTTTAAGTTAAAAAAAAACTCTGTAAGTCAGTATGTATATTCTTGACAATTCTTACAGACGGTGTGCAAATGAGGCGCGTTAACTACAATTGTTTTTTTGCGCCACCCCCGTTGGTAACTTATAGGCATTTTTTTGTTTTCTGAATCAGCCCCCCCCCCATTCGGTTGCGCCCTCCCCTATTATTTGAAAAACCCCACCAACCCTAACTCTCAGCCTCACCTAGTTGCCAAAATCCGATTTTTCTTTTAGCAATCAATTACGCTCTTAATGCGCTCTTTTGCTCCACAAAAATTTTGGTTTGTGCTTCCCCTAGACCCAGGGTTGGTGTTGCGACTACATATTGTTTTACCTTATTGTTATTATTAATTGTTGAGTTGATGAAGTAATGATATGTCGGGTTGATGTAAATTAAGTTTTTCTGACATAATAAAAGATTTGAGATACACGAGGATTATTGATGATATAAAAGCCAGACGGAACTTTTACATGGTCCTTCGAGCTAAAACGAAACAAGATTAATATGGAACCAACGAATTCACAAGTCTCTGGTCTTCCTGACGACGACGGAAGCAGCCTTCCCTTGGCTAGGGAGGATGAAGGAAGATCAAAGACCGAACGACACAACGAGGATAACCTTCCCCTGACTGGGGAAGACGAAAAAAGAAAATCAGGAAGATCGAAGACTGACGACATTTCCGCCTTCCGTGGTTTTCCATCACCAGCTGCTATTCACAACAGAGAATCGCAAAAGAAAAGCTCATCGCAACGCTCTGAAATGTCGAGGGCGAGACAAACTTTACAATTGCAACTGGAAGCAACCAGGAAAATTGCCCAGTTGGAGGAGGAAAAAATGAAGAGACAGAAGGAACTGATAGATTTGGAATTGCAACTAAATCTGAATAAACTAAATACTGAAGCAAGTAATGTGGACGACTTCGTCGATAATGTTGAAGAGGAAAAGGAAAGAAAAATCAAGATTAATTCCGGCAAGCAATCTGAAAGGTCTGCATTATCGAAAGTAAACTCATGGCTGAATAAGAACCAATTAGACGAGAAACCTGTTGATAACCAGAAACCGTTCAATTCGTGTTTACAACGGGACGATGGCGATAACCAAAAATTGACAATGAACAAGAATTTGGAAACGTTCCTTGTCAGACAAACTCAAAAGGTTGATCTTCCCTTGTTCTCTGGAGAACCAGAAGAATGGGCTATGTTTTCTTCACATTTCCACAATTCGACCAGAAAATGCAACTATACCAACGAAGAAAATATCTCAAGATTACAGAAGTGTTTGAGAGGAAAAGCGCGAGATGCAGTGAAACCCCTACTAACAACTTCGAGCAGCGTTGGAGAAATAATGGACACGCTGGAGATGCTGTTTGGAAGGAAAGAAATTATACTGGCTGCGTTAATCGAAAAAGTGAAGAAGACCGTCTCTTTGAAAGATGGGAGATCGGAATTTTTGATACATTTTTCCAATAATGTGTCAAATTTGACAACAACAATTGAAACGTTAAATGCACGAAATCATTTGATGAATCCTTGTTTAATGGAAGAATTGGTGAGGAAATTGCCGTACTTCTTGAAAATGGAATGGGGTGCACATGTTCTTGAGTCAGAAGAAGTAAACTTGAAAGATTTTGCAAACTGGTTGAGACAAAAGGCAAAAATATCATGTTTAGTTGGAACTTCAGCATGTGTTTCGAAATATGAGGAAGCAAAGAAGCAGCCTCAGAATAACAATTATAAGAAGAAAGAAACAGTTGGAGTGGTAAATAAAGCAAAACCGACCTGCCCACTCTGCAGCGGAAGCCATAAAATCGCTGACTGTGACGAGTTTCTGAAAAAAGAAGTTGACCAAAGATGGGAGGTAGTTACTAAGAATAACTTGTGTTTCTGCTGCCTCACTGGCAATCATAGACAACATATGTGCAGAAAGAAAAAGGAATGCGGCGTGGACAGCTGCAAAAGGAATCACAACTCTCTACTGCACAAGCAGGATGTGAAAAATCAAGAGACTCCAGAAACAGAACCAATGGTCGATCAAATTGGGATTGAGAAAGTATCAGTGGTGAAAAGATACAAGAATAGCGAAGTTCTCCTGCAAATTCTACCCATCAAGATTTATAGAAGCAATGGTCAAGCAATAAAAACTTATGCATTTTTTGATGAAGGCGCCACTGTTAGCTTGATCGATAGCAAGTTAGCAAAATGCCTTAATGTTTCTGGACAGATGGAACCTGTTTGCTACCAATGGGTAAACGGCATAACGCATGAAGATAACGACTCAGAAATAGTTTCGTTGGACGTGTCAGCTATAAATTCTGACCATAAACTGAGACTGAATGGAATCAGGACTATTTCAAAAATAGAATTGCCGACTCAGACAGTTGATGTTGAAGCATTGAAAGAAGAATTTCCCGATATACCAGAGCTGAGGCAGTTACAATCCTTCTGTGAAGAAAGACCACTACTTCTAATCGGACAAGATAACGTGCAGGTGACAATTGCGAAAAAGGTGTTGGAACTGACTCCTAGCGGCCCACTTCTGTCCAAGACAAGACTAGGATGGGTTCTACATGGGAAGAATTCCTCGAGTAAAGGAAGAGAGAACATACGCCATTTTCTTTATCACCTGTGCAACGCAGAAAATTCAGACGCTGGTTCAGATGCCAACCTACATGAACTGGTGAGATCTTCCTTTTCAACTGAAAACTTCGGTGTCAAATTTCAGTCAAACAACGAGATAAGAAATAGAGAAGATCAAAGATGCGTGACGATAATGGAAAACACCTTGAAAAGATGCGGAAGTAGATTTGAAGTTGGCTTGCTATGGCGGAAGGATAACACGGAGTTTCCTGATAGTAAGATGAACGCCTTTCATCGTCTACGGTGCATGGAGAGAAAAATGGATAAAGAAGAAATATTTGCCAAAAAGTACTGTGCCAAGATCGAAGATTATCTACAAAAGGGGTATGCCAGAAAGTTGGGCCCCGAAGAACTGGAAAAGAAAAATGGAAAGGCATGGTATTTGCCTCATTTCGGGGTTATTAATGCTAATAAACCAGATAAATTGAGATTGGTGTTTGACGCTGCTGCAAAAACAGATGGACTTAGCTTGAATACCGAATTGCTGCAGGGCCCGGACTTGCTGACGAGCTTGATAAGCGTGCTCCTAAAATTCCGAAGATACAGGATAGCCTTCGTAGGAGATATCAAGGAAATGTTTCATCAAGTCAGATCAAGGAAGATAGGGCAGCTCAGCGTTTTCTTTGGCGGGGTCTACGAAGATCAGGCGAACCCGATGAATATGAAATGCAAGTCATGACATTTGGTGCCACATGCTCGCCTTGCTTAGCACAATTTGTTAAAAACAGAAACGCGGAAGAGCATCGAGAGAACTTCCCAGAAGCCTATGAAGCCATCTCGAAGAAACATTACGTCGATGACTACCTAGATTCCAAGAAATCTGAAGACGAAGCAATTAAATGCATCGACGATGTAATCAAGGTTCACAGGAATGGAGGTTTTGAAATCTGTAACTTTATTTGTAATTCAGAAGAAGTTTATTCGTCGATACCAGAAGATTTAAGATGTATGAAGGCCAAGAATTTTGCAGAACATAATTCGGAAGTTGTTGAACGAGTCCTTGGTCTGCAGTGGAAACCAAAGGAAGATTGCTTCATTTTTCCCTTGAAATTGAAGAAGGTGAATCCTGCACTTATAGAAGGGACGAAAACGCCTACGAAACGGGAAATGTTGAAATTTGTGATGAGTATCTTTGACCCTTTGGGATTCCTGAGTAACATCTTGACGACCGGAAAAATTATTTTGCAAGAGGTTTGGAGAATTGGACTGGGCTGGGATCAAGAGGTTCCCCTGGATTTATTCGACTGCTGGAAATTTTGGCTAAAATGTTTAAAAGACGTGATTTTCAATTTGAACATCCCTCGTTATGGAAAAGGTCTGACTGATTCCGATGAAGTAGAGCTCCATGGTTTCTGTGACGCCAGCGATAAGGCATTTGCAGCGACGGTGTATATTCGTTTTAGAATTGGAACTACATATGAAACCGCACTGGTGATAGCAAAATCAAGAGTGGCCCCACTTAAAAACCTTAGTATTTGAGACTCGAACTCCAAGCAGCCTTGCTACTCTGCAGATTAATGAACATGGTATTAGAAAACATTGATTTACCAATTGTACGAAAATTCTACTGGACAGACTCTAAGATCGTACTCCACTGGATAAAGGTCGAGAATTGTCGTTTCAAAGTGTTCGTAGCACAAAGAATTGCAGAGATATTGGAACTATCATCTACAACTGAATGGTACTGGGTTCCTACTAAAGAAAACGTAGCAAATGAAGCGACGAAAGTTCTAAAAAACAAGAATTATAATTGCAAGAGATGGTTCTCCGGCCCTGATTTTTTGAAAGGAAATATAGAAGAGTACTGTAGAGACCTACCTGAGATGGATCCAACCGAAATGGAACACAAGGAACTAGAAATCAAGAAGCTTTTATTCATAGCAACACAGAAACCTTCGGTTTTACCTGACGCCAAAGAATTTTCCAGTTACGAAAAATTGGTGAGAACAACGGCTTGGGTACTTAGATTCGTGAAAATACTGACAAAAGGACAAACCGAGCGAAAATCACAGAATTTGTTAACGGTAGAAGAGATAGAACAGGCAGAAGAGATATGGTTCAAGAAAGTCCAAAATGATTATTATTCTGAAGACATTAGAAATTTGAAGCAGTCAATACAACTTAAGAAAGTTAGTAAACTATATCCCTTATCGCCATACTTCGATCAAAATGGAGTCATTCGAATGAAGGGACGAATTAATAACGACATGCAGATGAACAGAGGAGATCCAATCATTTTACCTGCAGCTCACGATTTTACAAAGTTGTTAATTCAAAATTATCACACACAAGCAAGACACCAAGGGTATGAACACATCATCAATGAAGTAAGACAGAAATTTTGGATTCAAGGGTTGAGAAATGCGGCGAAGAAGATTCATATGGAATGTCAACTCTGCAAGAACAGAAGAGCTCAGCCGCTGAATCCTGAAATTGGAATGTTGCCCGAAGCAAGACTCGCAATATTTGAGAAGCCTTTTTCGAAGACGGGAGTCGACTATTTTGGCCCTATGAATGTAACGATAGGGCGCCGACACGAGAAACGCTATGGAGCAATATTTACTTGCTTAACCACTAGAGCCATCCACCTCGAAATTGCCGGATCTTTATCAACTGATAGTTTCATAATGGCACTTAGAAGATTTATTGCGAGACGAGGCAGAGTAACAGATTTATATTCTGATAATGGAACGAATTTCCATGGAGCAAACAATGAATTAAACGAAAACTTGAATAGTTTAGATCAGGACAAGATTTGGGAGGAACTGAGTGTTAAGAGAATTCGGTGGCACTTTAATTGCCCAACAGCTGCTCACATGGGGGGGAGCTGGGAACGATTAATTCGAAGTATAAAGAAGATTATGGGCGTGACTTTAAAAGAAGAATTTCCAAAGGAGGAAGTCCTACAGACAGCTCTAGCGGAAATAGAATCTATTCTGAACTCCCGACCACTAACATACGTTCCAGTTGATCCAGAAGCTCCTGAATGCCTTACACCTAACCATTTTTTAATTGGAATGACAAACAATTACTTGCCTGGAGATGAGCTTCAGTCGGATCTAAAGAAACAATGGAAATGGGCACAACGAATATCAAATGACTTCTGGAAAAGATGGCTAAAAGAATATTTGCCCGAACTGAATAGGCGGAGAAAGTGGCTGACGTCTACCCAAAACCTTAAGGAAGACGACATTGTCTTAGTAGTAGACTCCAATCTCCCCAGAAAATCATGGCCCCTAGGAAGAATTACGAAAACATTTCCCGGAAAAAGCGATGGAATCGTGCGAGTTGTCGAAGTCAAAACTTCGGCAGGTTTATACCGACGACCCGTTAACAAGCTTTGCAAATTAGAAGTAAGGAAAGGAGACGACAAAGGAGATGTGTGAAGAGGTTTCACAGGGGGGAGAATGTTGCGACTACATATTGTTTTACCTTATTGTTATTATTAATTGTTGAGTTGATGAAGTAATGATATGTCGGGTTGATGTAAATTAAGTTTTTCTGACATAATAAAAGATTTGAGATACACGAGGATTATTGATGATATAAAAGCCAGACGGAACTTTTACAGTTGGCAAAAACCCGGGTTTTTGTGTCAGCCTCATGGGTTTTTGGGTATTTGTTATAATTTTGACAGTTTTGACACTTTTTTAATCTGTAATGACATGTTTGACACACCCAACACCTAACTTAACCCTATTTACTGATTATTTAGAATTAATTAAGAATAAAGTAAGTACTTAAGGGGCTTTATTATAATTTTTGTAATCATTATTCATTCTGTAAAAGTCTCTAGTGAAAGAAAACGAAGAGAAACTAATTGTTGAGACGGTAAATGACAGTATTTTTGTGCATTATACGGAGCATTCCTCTCTCTTGATTTTACTACACCAGGCTAATTGTGATTTTCATTAACAAAAATTGGGTTTTTGTGTGGGTGGGCTTTTGTGTTTTGAAGTCTGGGTTTTTGTGTCAAGAACCCACCCAAAAACCCAAGTGGGTTTTAACTTCTGGCAACCCTGCCTAGACCTTCCCCACCCAACTGCCAAATATCATCCTGCTCTGAACTCCAGCAAAAAAATTGGAACCTCCCCATTGCGTGGATCTTTGATTTCGCATCGATCATGATATCTTACTGCATAAATGAAAGAGTTTTGGTTTCTCCAGTAGTTTAATTTCTCTCTTCGAGTCGTACCTTCTCGATAGAAAGGTTTTTGTTAAATATCGTAATTTCACATCTAATACATTCTGTCCTTCGTCTGGTGTGCCACAAGGTTCGAACTTAGGTCCATTTTTGTTCTTGATTTACGTCAATAACGTGGTTGATGTACTTCATTGCGAGAAATTACTATTTGCTGACGATATCAAAATCTTTTACGAAATAAATACTGTTGATGATTGTCACAGTCTCCAAGGCGATATCAATAGGTTAGCTGTGTGGGGCGTTGAAAACTGCCTAGAATTAAACATAAGCAAGAGTGCTATGCCGCTACTTACTCAAAGAAGGACTCATCTCTTACTTTTGGCTGCTTAATAAATGATATTGCTCTGGAAAGAGTAGACAAACACAAGGAGCTTGGCGTAATTTTCGATTCGAGTATCCGTTTTACTCCACACTCCACTGATTGCGTAGCTAGAGCTTTTAAGATCTATGAATCTATATATAAAAATTGCAGGGATTTCTCCAATACACAGGTTTTGTTTGTCTTGTTTGAATCTTTAGTTGGAGCCGTATTAGAGTACGCCTCAATTATCTGGTTTCCGGTCCACGAAACGTATATTCTCCTCACCGAGTCCGTTCAAAGACTTTTTCTAAAATTTGTCTGCTTTGTAATAGAGAGAAGATATCCTCTTCGGGGATTCGATCACTCCGCTTTGTTGGCTACATTCAATTACACCCCGTATAATAATGACTATTTGTTTTCTTTGCAACCACCTAAACAACAATATCGACTGTCCATTTCTGCTAGATCGAATCAAGTTTTTGGTCCCTCGTCTTAATTCTAGGCTCTCTTCAACTTTTTACCCTGCTCAATGTCGCACAAATGTTCTTAGGAGAGCTCCCATTACCCTTAAGTGCGAACACTTTAATAATTTCTCACAACTAAAGGGGCTACAAGGTGGACGTTAGGATAGGTGATTAGAAGGACCTTAGTAGGTGTAAAATACGAAATTTCAGTGCCTCAGGTGTTCTGAAAATGGCCCGTCTGCAAAATTACGTGAATTAAGCCAAGAAGGAAGTGCTCTTTAAAAAGGATCTACAGGGCGGACGTTGGAATAGGTGACTACAGGGACTCTAGTAGGTTTAAGATACGAAGGTTGAACACTTCAGGTCGTCAGGGTCGTCTGCAAACGGCCGGTCTGCAAAATCAGGGTGGTCTGCAACGGTCTGCAAATTAAATGGTCCCTAAGTTGTAGTCTCTTGGAAGCCGACCAATTCTCGAACCGTTCGAACTGTTCCGCATACGATGTTGCTAGGCACCTACCAATCAGATTGAGCGTACCTTAGTGATTTCGCATACGAAGCCGTTCGTTCGATTCGAGAATTAGGCCCCGGGAAGATTTCATCGCTCTAGGACATTTTGCCGTCTCTATTTCGCCGTGGACCATTTCGCCGTAGGCCATGTCGCCGCCTGTCAGGCAACCCATAATTTCTAAACGTTTTGCAAGACATGGAGAAAATTCAACCATTGGACCATCGAATGATATTAATACCTAATTGAACACAAAAAATTTCATGGAGAAAATTGGCCCCTTTCAACCCCCAACTACAAAAACTTGACTTTTACCCTTGCACCGCCTACGACCGAAGGAGTTAAATTGAACAAACAAAAAACTGCTCCCCAACTTACCCCCTTCAACCACGAAACACAAAAAAATGACTTGACGGAATTTAACCTTTGGACCACTCATTATCGCAGGAGACTATTTGAACGCAAAAATTGTACCTCCAAAACCCACAGCCTTCAACCTTCAACCCCTGAACACAAATAATTAACTTGGAGGAAAAGCCCTTGAACTATTTACAACAGAAACAGACTAACTGAACGCAAAAAGTTGTACCCCCGAGAACCACCCCCTTCAAACGCCAAATACGAAAAATTGCCATAGACGAAATTTTGCCTTTGGAGCATCTGTAATCGTAGAACACTAATTGAGCGGAAAGAAATTGCACCCCGAAACTCACACCCTTCAACCCTCAAACACAAATACTTGACTCGGTGGAAATTTAACCCTTAGACTACTTGTTACTGGAAGATACTAATTGAGCGCAAATAAATTTAACATTTGGACCACTGTTAGTGGAGGATAATAATTGAACGGAAAAAATTGCACCCCCAGACACAAAAAATTGACTGTTAGAAGGCTGACGGCGAAACGGCAACGGCGAAATGGCGGCAGCGAAATGTCCCATTCCCAGATTTCGTACAACGTAGAGATAAGGGAGATGGATGAATGGAGCAATGTGGGAGAGAGCCAGAGACATAGATATACAAGAGAGGAGAACAAGAATAAAAGAATCACGGATAATGCAAAGTATAAGGACATCACATGTGAGGGGCTACCGAGCTATTTGGACAAAGTGAGTGCGAATGAGAAAAGAACGATAGCTAGGTTTAGATGTAGAAATGAGGAAAGAGAAAACAAATTTTGGCTGGAGGAGGAAGGGAGAGTGTGTAGATTGTGTGTGGAAGCAAGAAAGACGATAGAACATATGCTGAAAGAGTGCGTGGGAATGAGAGAAGTGGAAAGGGAGAGAAATTGCATATTGAACGAAAGGGGGTCAGGACTAGAATGGATGAAGGAAGTAGAGAGGGCAAAGGAATTAAGAGGAGAGGGAAGAGAAGCCAGAAATGGAGGATAGATGGAAGAATAGAAATATTATAGGTATTAGTTGATTACTACAGTATATATTAGATGTAAAAGACAGGACCCATTACAAGCCAAAAGACGACGCGACGTAATAAAGCATTATTAAAGAGCAGCCCTTTACTGTCATTTTCGTAGATTTTTGTTACCTATGCCATACTTATTATTTTATTATCGTAGTCGCGAGTACGATACGAACTATAGAAAATCTTGAACCTCTCCCTTTCGGATCAGATTATATTTTTAGAAAGGCCGCCATCATTGTTAGGTAGTCAGTTAGATACTGCACAACCCCCATAAGGTGCAAAACAAGATCAGTTAGCAGCAGGTTGTGAACAAGTTGCAAGTGAAGCCGATGTCAGCGTTTCATGCCTCGCTTTAAAGCTATGTGGGGTAAATAACGGAGACCGCCTGCACCCTGACAAAATAAACTTGCGAACGATTGCTAAAATGCGGACGGCCAAAAATTTACACCCCGTCCTTATTCTCCGAATCTTGGACTCGACTTAACCAGTTGATATTACCTATAATAGGGGTAATAGTTGAGAAGGTCGGGGGAAAGTTTATAATAAAAACGAAGGGGGACTTAAATAATGATTTATTTTAAACCGGTTTCAGACTAAGATGGGGTGTGATAAGTCCTAAGTTCTCTAGTGTTGTACTTCCGATGCGGCTTATTTTTCTCCCACTGAATATGCCCAATATGTATATCTATCACTTTTTTGAATGGATCGCCGCAACTTTCATCCATGCAGCTGTCGATGTTAATAATATGTTCGCATCGAACCATTTTGGCCCCGACGAAGCTCGGAATGTACAGATCTTCGGGAATCACCAGTTTACACTTGATCGACCGCTGCGATCTTGGCTGTATTCCCTTCTCTCTAACTGTGTCTAGGTCGTCCCTTAAGCATTGCTTCCCAAACCACATGAGCTCCTGCAGTTTTATCAAGATCATAGGAATTCTCGCTCGCGATTTGTTCCTGATATTTATTTCAAAATCAATGGTGTCACCGACAAGAAAGGCGAGTTTTGGCAAAACCACGTCAATAAAAGCATTCATGGAGCCGAGACACGCACAAGGTCCTATATTTTTTTCGGCGGAAATCGTCGTCGGAGTCAGACAACTGCCCGGCACATCGTTCAAGTCACCAGGGGCGTCTACGTTGATGAGGAAGTTCACCTCGTGTGGGTATTGAAACTCGTTAACGAAGAATTGCCCCTGCACGAAGTAGTTGATGCCCCCTAAAGTTTTGTGTTCGTAGCTTGAGGGAATTGAGTATGAGGGTAGTTTCAATTTGAACGGGTAGTTGTAGTGTTTACGGGGCTCCGTTACCATTTCCTTTCCAGGCGTAGAAGAGTAAAGATCTAAATCAACATAATAAATTTCATTGATGACGTCCCCAAATGTGAATCGGGCTGTCAATTCTTCAATGCAGACTATCCTCGCGACGATTTTACGTACTTTCACACTGACTGGGGTGAAGAAGTCGAGCGTTCCGGATATTACGTCGCCGGGTTTGTATTTTTCTCTGTCATTGGCAATGCTCATTTTACAGACTATGCCTTTGAGTAACATTTCTGTCAAAAACGAAGCTTGACAACTATTCGAGTGACAAAATCCCCAAGAACTTTCTGGGAAAGGAACATCGAGCTCGTTCGGATTTGTGGTGTTTTTGGTAAGTGGCGAGTCATGTGGTGATGTCTGCGGATTGTCAGTCAATCGAACGAACTTGTGAAGTTCGATTATAATTGTATGAGGTTCCTCGTCCAAATAATCACTCTCTCCACACCCCCTCTAGAAACTGTTGCGAATTCTTTTAAAACTAAATAAGGGCGCTGGTGCTCCTCGGCGGATCAGCTGGATGCCGGGGGTGCGTTCCAAAATTGCTTTGAAATATGTGCGTTGATGATTACTACAAACTATGAAAACAAACGTTACTACAAGTTGATTATAGGGGTTTCTAGTGTAAAAAGACGGAAGATGTGCGCGTGGCCTCTGCGCATAGTGCGCCTATAGCGGTGGCGCGTAAACGTATCTCCATGACTTGCGGAACTTTACGATGGATGATGCAAAAGCCTTTTTCGAGGCTAAAGGAATAGCGGACAGCAATTTCAGCCGAGGATATCGGTATCTTAAGTTGACAGATCAGTGCGTTCGTGCGATACTCCGTTCGTACATAGAGGATCGTATAAAGAGAGAAGGATGGTTACAGACGCGCAAATCTAACAAAGGCGCGCAACCGCTCGGAGCAGAAGAGAGTGACAGCTAGCACGCAATGGGAAATGTACCGCGAGCTCAACCAGCAATTACGAAGGGCGCACTCTGCGCAGAAATAGGCTGCGCATGACGTCACAATTAGAAAAGAAGAATCTTATACTGAAAACCCTTATTGCAAATGATTATTTGGACGAGGAACCTCATACAATTATAATCGAACTTTACAAAAAAACTTAACGATCGGAATCAGATTTCAGTATTTAATTTTAAGCACAACTGATGCAATAATAGACCTATGCAGTTTGTGCGACAAACAGAAATGTGTCAAATATGAGAAACCAGAAATGGTCCTTTACAGTAGAAAATGAACAAAACAACACAGAAATTTTGGAAAGCCTGTAGAATTAGCACTACAGGGGGTAGAAAAATATTGGATAGGATAAAAAGAAGGCAAGAGATTTACTGGAAATTGTGCGAAGGACGAAAAGTGAAAAGGCATGAAAAGTAATTAATATTTTACAAAATATAACACGAAAATAAGCCAATTATGCAAATTAGACTTTTGTTTTGTGGGGTTTGAAATACTTTTATACCTATTGCTATAGCTATTGCCAAGGAGGCTGAAAAATTGTAAAAGGTATAAACTGAATCGATCCAAATGAGTTCAATTTATTACCGAAGAAAGAAAATACGCGACTTTTGTGAAATTAACACTTAGGGGGTTGAAAAATTGTAAAGAAATAACACGAAAATAAGCCAATAATGTAAATCTAGCTTTTGGTGGGTTGAAATACTGTGAAGAGGGTCGAAAAAGTGGAAAAGGTAATCATATAAACCAACTCTTTAATTTTTGTAGCTAGGTAATGGGTTGCTGCTGACTTATCTTTTCATCGCAAATTTCAAAACCAAAAATTGATCAGTGTAGATGAAAAGTGATACCAAAGCAACATGTAAGAAATAAACAAAAATCTTCACCTTTCCTCCTGTTATGTTCTCAATTTTAGATAGAAAAGATAAGATTTCGTTAGATAATAGAAAACTGCTGTTGCTGACATGCCTCACTTGTTTAACAAACTTGCAAAATGAAATTACTAGCATTATTTTCATATTGTCTAGTGACGATTTGTGCCCAAAAAGATCCGCAGTTCGAGGACGGGCGCAACACTATCGTTCACCTGTTCGAGTGGAAATGGGAGGACATAGCTGCGGAATGCGAACGTTTCTTAAGTCCAAGAGGATTCGCGGGAGTCCAGGTAATAAAAAATAATATAAGTTACCGGATTTCTATAATTATTAATTAGACCTCTCCACCAATGGAGAACCTGGTGATTGATGGCCGTCCCTGGTGGGAACGATACCAACCAGTTAGTTACAATTTGGTATCAAGATCAGGAAATGAGTCCGCTTTTGCCAACATGGTCAGCCGATGTAATGCTGTTGGAGTTCGGTATTGTACTATAGTCAGATGAATGTAGAACTGGGCCCTGGGATCGTAAATACTCGAATCTGGTCGCAGCGTTCTGCATCGATAGTGGTTCGGAATAGCGGAAGGCTCCACCCCTTACTATTCCAATAAACCACTATCGATGCAGAACCAGGTTCGAGTATTTGTATGTTTTTGTGCCGCTACTGTTATATTGAGGATATTATAGGGTTACGATCCCAGGGGCCAGTTCTGAATTCATCTGACTATACCATCACCCACCAACCAATGAGCAAAGTTTTATTCACAGAAACAAATTTCAGGATTTACATAGACGCTGTCGTGAATCATATGACGGGATTTGATGGAACTGGGACGGCTGGAAATGCGGCAGACCACGTGACTAAAACATACCCGGCAGTACCATTTCAAAATTCTGACTTCCACGAAACTTGTGGTATCAACAACTGGAACGATCCGGTTAACGTGAGAAATTGCGAATTGAACGAGCTTCGAGATTTGGATCAGGTAATTTATTTAAAAACTGTCGAAGAGTCCATTTAAAAGAGGTAAACAGAAAATGTTTATCAATGCGATGTGTTTACCTGTACTTATGTGTTTATATGAATAAGCACTGGAGGGCCACGTGTTTCAAGATTTGAGATAATTTTCTCAAGGGTCAGAGATATTTTCTTAAGCGCTTGAGATATTTTCTGTGACCATGTGGTGGATAATTTTCTTAAGCGCTTGAGGTATTTTCATAGCCCCTTGAGCCAAGAGATTAAAGCGCTAACATTTTTCAAAACGCTGCGTATCATTTTTCATCACTTTGTTCAATTTTATCCTCCTCTAAACTGTTGCTTATGCCTCCAGCTCAATCTCCAACACTATCTCTTGCTCTACCTAGTTCTAACTTTCCCTCCAGCTCTGATGCTTTTAGCTCTACTTCTAACTCTGAATCTGACTTTAACACTAGCTCTGACTTTGACTTTGACTCTAGCTCTAACTGTAACTCTACGTGTAACTCTACCCCTACATCTACCTCTACTTCTGACTATAGCTCTATCTCTAGTTCTTCCTCTATCTCAACTGTAACTTTAACTTTAATTGTATTTCAATCTCTAACTCGACCTCTAGCTCTACCTCTACCACTAGCTCTTACTCTATATCTAGCTCTAACTCTGCATTTATCATTACTTCTACCTCTAGCTCTACTTCTTTCTCTAGCTCTACTATGACTTTGATGGAGCTATAGAGGTAGGCTTAGAGGTAGAGCTAAATGTATGTTATAGGTAGAGTTAAAGCTAGTGTTAGTTATTAGAGTTACAGTTAGAGCTAGAGCTACAGTTAAGAGATCCTCTCATAGTTATAGAATTACAAAGTACAGCTAAAGGTAGATGTAAAAGTAGAGTTATACTGAGAGCCGGAGCTTAGGGCCGGTTTATCGATGCTCAGTTATCCCTAACTGAAAGCCAATTGCCTAGCAACTACAGTTCTGATTGGCTACAATCTGTCAGTTTGAAGTTAGCTGAGCATCGATAAACCGGCCCTTAGAGGTGGAGTTTAGAGGTAAAGGTAGAGTCAAGTTACATATTTAGATAGAGTTTCAGTCAGAGTTGGAGCTATAAGTAGAGCTATAGGGGTAGAAGTTCAGTTAGAGTTAGATGTTGAATTTGAGCTCGAACTCCAGCTCAACTCTAACTCTACCTTTAGCTGTAACTCTAATATTTAACTCTATTTCCAGCTCTAGCTCGACCTCTACCTCTAGCTGTAACTCTACATTTATCACTACTTCTACCGCTAGCTCTGCTTCTATCTCCAGCTCTGCTATGCTATGACTTTGATGGGGCTGGTAGACTAAAGGTAGAGCTAGAGCTAGAATTAGAAGTAGCGCTAGAGGTAGAGCTAAATGTACAAGTAGAGGTAGAGTCAGAGGTAGAGTTATAGCTAGAGGTAGAGTTAAAGCTAGTGTTAGTTATTAGAGATACAGTTAGAGCTAGAGCTACAGTACAGCTAGAAGTAGAGGTAAAAGTAAAGTTTAGAGCTGGAGATAGAGCTACAGTTAAAGCTAGAGATGGTGTTAGAAGTATAGTTAGAGCTAAAGATTTAGATTTACAGCTAAAAGTTAGAGGTTGAGGTATAGTCAAGTTACAGTTACATAGAGTTTCGGTTACGGTCCGCATGAAGCCAGAAGTAGAGCTATAGCGGTAGAAGTACAGATAAGAGTTAGATGTTGACCTTGAGCTACAACTCTAACTCAACTGTAAATCTACCTTTAGGCATTGCTTTAGGTCTACCTCTCTAACTAAAAATGTAGCTAGAGGTGGAGCTAAAGGTAGAGTTAGAGATGGCTAGAGTTAGAGGTAGAACTAGAGCCGGTCACAAGCAAGTTTATACAGCGTTAAAAGTGAGCAAAACGGCGAAACACATCGTTCTGAGAAATATTAGTGCTTGAATCTCAAGGAGTTATAAAAATATCTCAAGCCTTTAAGAAAATAGGTATCTTAAACGCGTAAGAAATTTATCTCAAATCTTGAAACTCGTGTAGCCCGCCAGTACTTCCGTACGTTTTATCACCGTAAATATTTATGCAGTGATGATCCGGATTTGTTAGTTGTATCTGGCCGTCGCTTCCGCACAGAAAACCTTCGAGGATGGATAAGTCAATTTTTTGTCTTTGGGGTTTGAAAGGGGTGAGTTAAGCTTGCAATTTTTTGCGTTCAATGAGTCTCTTCCGGTTGTAGATAGTTTAAATATTAAATTTCCTCCAAGTATTTTTTTGGTGTTTAGGGGTTGAAGTTAGCTTTGTTCGGTTATAGTCAGTTCAAGGGTTAAATTTACTTCAAATCAAATTTTCGCGTTTGGGGGTTGAAGGGATACAATTACTTGCGTTCAATTAGTCTCTTCGGCTGTAGATAGTTCAAGGTTTGCATTTCCTCCAAGTCTTTCTATTTCAAAATTCCAAGAAATTTCTCTCCTTATGCATTCTAAAGTTTTCAATGACGTCGATTTTCTTATACTCCACCGGGTTAGTATCATCTCATCCCAATTACCAATTCATCCCAGGAGACAAATGATCCCAATAACCAACTCGTCCCACGTGACACACCTCACCCCAAAAGACAAGTCATCCCAGAACTCAACTTATCTCAGGCCACCTCACCCCAACGGACAACTTACCACAATGGATACCTTGTAGTGATCCAAGGACCTTTAAAATCAAGCATTATTAACTAATATTGTAAAAATCTAAAATTGCATCATCTTAAAATCAGCCGCAACACGATTTATTAAATCAAATTAAATAAGCTCCGTGAGGAATTCAGCATAAAACAATAATCGATGCAAGACGCACTAAATGAGTCACCCTTCCAGAAAGAAATAAATTAACGTCCCAAATGATGACAGTCACTAAGTGCATTCCGCCATAAATATAGAAAACTAGGGTACGGGGAGGTAAATCGATATCTATCTAAGAAAAAATGCCAAAATCGATGACAATGCAAATCAAACGTAACAAGCCTTCCCCTACAATTTTCCTCCACCACTCAGTCACGTCATAAGGAAAATTTTAACCCCTGGATTAACCAATAAAAGGAGGAGCAAGTCAGCTCTCCAGACAGTCTTCACAGTCTTCACCATCAGCCCCAGTTGTCTCCAGTTAGTGTGTCGCTGCCCAGAGAGAAATCCAGCCCAAGATGATCTTCAAGAATTAAGAAGAATACCAAAGAGCCTTGCCAAAAATGAAGGAAAAATCCTGAATCCAATCAGAGCTTAAAACGGTATGATTGTCTTATTTAATTTGGGAACTTGTATAATAACTTTTTATGATTCGCAAAAGTTAATAATGCTTGCAATGCCTTTTAGTATCAATTACTTACTAACAATTTATTATCGCTAAAATTGTCACCGAATTAATGATTTCTTAATATCTGTACTTTACCAAAAGGAAACCAACCCATTCAGCTAAATTCTGTAAAGTAGCCTCGATCCTTTAATTATCAACTTTGTAACTTTGTTGTTAATTTAAATGTTATTGTTAATAAAAATCCATAAAGCTATCTTTGCTGTGAATGCTGACCGAACATGTAAGAACCTAGCTCTAAACCCTTTCATTTACTTTACCTAGCAAAGCCACCTTAAATGGCTAATTAATTAGATTTAATTAAAGTGGTCCAAAGCAGGGCCACGGAACGCAATAGATAAGTCCGCTCGATCAACACACACCAAAATGCTGGTGGCGCGATATAATAATAAAGCCACCAGTACAACCTCATCCCAACGGACAACTCATCCCAACGGACTACTCATCTCAACGGACAACTCATCGCAAAAGGTAGCACAGGCGACAACTCATCTCAGACCGAGTCATCCCAATAACCTATAACATTATGGTGATCAACAATCTTGTAATCGCAATAACTAACTCATCCCAAGTGACACTTTATCCCAAGTCACATCTCGTCCCAACAGAAACTCATCCCATGCGTCAAATCAACCCAGAACAAGTCACCTCAAAAGGTGTCTCATCCTAGTTGATAACTCATCCCAGACCAAATTAACCCAAACCTTGAAAAAGCGCACGCGTAATGTTAAGTGTGCAGATAAACGGACAGAATTTGGTAAGTAATTTTACGAAAAGAAAACTTTACCTGACAGACCAGAATGGACTTTGAAAAAGCGTACGCGTAATGTTTAAGTGTTGAGGGAGGGGGACAGAATTTGAGGATCAAATACTTGGAAGTTCAGAAGAAGGATCTTGAGAAATAACCGAATTTATGATTGGTTTTGGCTTTTACGATCACATGACGTAGTCTGAGATGGGTTACACCTGGGATGAGTTGTGCGCTGGGATGAGTTGTGCGCCGGGATGAGTTGTCCGTTGGGATGAGTTGCCTGTTGGGTTGACTTGGTCTGGGATGAGTTGCGATCTGGGATAGGTTGTCTATTGGGATGACTTGGTTTGGGATGAACTCTCTTGGGATAAATTAAGGCGTGGGATGAAATGGCATGTGGGATGAGTTGGTTGTTGGGATGACTGATGAGATGTCTACTGGGATGAGTTGTCACGTGGGATGAGTTGGACATTGGGATGAGATGATACGACACCGATTTTCTTATACTCCACCCTCCCCGATTTGCGGATACAGCACATACCTTCCTCGTCTGCGATAGGAGCATCAATTGGACCTCATTCCGTTTTGATCTGTTTAGTCAATTAATTCTTACAGCGGATCTATATCACTGTTTCTCGAGCTGTTTCTGTTCCTTTAGACAATTATTGTCTGGTTGCTTGATAAATCCCATTAATATTTTCAGACACGACCAACTGTTAGACAAGCCCAAATCGACTACTTCAACCATTTAATCAGCCTAGGCGTAGCCGGTTTTCGCGTGGACGCAGCCAAACTCATGTGGCCCGACGATTTAGACTTCATATTTTCCAGCCTAAACAATCTCAACACCAGTCACGGCTTCAGGGAAGGAGCCCGAGCCTTCGTTTACCAAGAAGTAATAGATTTCGGTTTGATCTCAGTAAATCCCAATTACTAGTCTAGTAAAACTTTGTGTATTTTAGGCGACGAAGCGGTCAAAAGAGAGGAATATACGCCCTTCGGGACCATCCTGGAGTTCCAGTACGGAGCGTTTTTAGGAAACATTTTGAAAGGACGCGGCACGCTAAGTTCCCTCGACAATTTCGAGTCGGCGTGGAATCTGGTCGACACTTTGGATGCTGTGATCTTCATCGACAATCACGATAACCAAAGAAACGGCGATGATAGAATTGTGACTTACAAAGATTCGAAGCCCTACAAAATGGCAATTGCGTTCATGCTAGCCCATCCTTATGGCAACACAACCCGGATTATGTCCAGTTATTATTTTGACAATGCTGATATAGGCAAGTCATTCAATCGAAAATTATTGGAAATTGTACTATCACTAGAAACACAGGATTTTCACTGCTGACGCGTTTCGAGCACAATGTGCTCATTATCAAAGCCGAAGCTAAACAACCTACCTGCCGGAGAACTGAAATATTGATAGGCCCAGCCGGGTAGCTCCACCCCTCGGCTGTGAAAGTTAGACCAATCACAGGTCGAGGAATGGTCACGCGTGGGTGAACACGTACAAATATAACAAGTCCTCACTAAAGTAGGGTAAACAGAGATGAATATGCGATCGGGCCTGTATCCGTGTTCATAAGCCTATCTCTAGACTTATAAATTACGATACTTTCCGTTGCATCTAACACCAGATTTAAGGAGCACTTAACCCACCTTAAATATGGCAGAACTGAGAAATCCAGTGTTGCCCTACATACTTTACACAATGACCATAGAATAAGTGATAATATTAAGTTAGTTTGTAGCGTTAACAAGGTGCAGATGCTAGATGCAATGGAAAGTGTCGCAATTTATAAGTCTAGAGATAGGCTTACGACCGCTGATACAGGCCCGATCGCATATTCATCTCTGTTTACGCTACTTTAGGGAGGACTTGTTATGTTTATACGTGTTCACCCATGCGTGACCATTTCTCGACCTGTGATTGGTCTAACTTTCACAGCCGAAGGGTGGAGCTACGCGGGTCGGCCTATAAATATTTCAGTTTTCTGACAAGTAGGGTTGTATAGCTTCGGCTTCGATAATGAGCACATTGTGTTCGAAACGAGTCAGCAGTGAAAATCAAGTGTTTCGGTGTAGTGGGGTGTTTCTAGTGATAGTGCATTTTTACACCAAATTTGTCCAGTGTTTTCATAGGAAATTGTTACTTACTTAATCCTAGCGCCTTTCTACTCTTATAGGGTGTAAGGCGGGGTTGAGTCGGTTAGTTGGGTGTTGTTCTCCATGCATCCCTCCATTTTTTCCTATTTTGCGTTATCTGTTTCACTTCACTCCAGTCTATGTTTCTTTTTACCACTGCACTTCTAACACCCTCTGTCCATGTTTTTCTAGGCCTTCCCCTTTGCTTCTTCTTTCCAGTTCGCGCTTCGTACACTTTCCTCGCCAGATTGTTCTCGTTCATTCGCATTACATGACCTAACCATCGTAGTTGTCCTTCTTCTATTGTTGTACTAATCAGTTTTGTATTCAGATTTTCTCTGAATGTTGTGTTCCTGATTTTATCTAATCTTGTCTTTCCCTTAAGTATCTCATTTCCATGCTTTACATTCTGTTCTTCTGAGTTTCAGTTATCGTCCACGCTTCTGAACCATAGATTAGGATTGGCTTTGCTACTTTTTCAAAAATTTGTACTTTCGTTTGTTTCGGTATTTCTTTGTTCGCCAGAAAGGAGTTTTTTTACACCATTAAATAGCCTCCCTACTGCTCCCGTTCTTTCTATTATTTCTTCCTTTAAACTTCCATCCTGTGCTATCATCGTTCCTAGGTACTTAAACTTTACTTTTTCCAGAATCACATTGTCTACCCTTATTTTGTGTTTTTTTTCTGAGTTGCTTTATCATTGATTTAGTTCTGTTCGTGTTTATCTTCATGTTTTTGTTGCTCAAACTTCGGTTGTTTCTTACTATGTTTTCGTTAAGTGTTTTTTCATCTTTGGCTATTAGCACCATATCGTCGGCGTAGCATATTTCTGATATTCTTACTTCTTTCATTCTCCAGTGTCCTATTTGGTATTGTTTCACATTTTCTTTTGCTTCCTTAATTGCTTCATCTAGGCAAATAGTTGTGGGCTCAGTATACATCCCGGTTTCACCCCTTTCGTTGTTTCAAATAAGCTTCATTTTTCGTGTCTTGATCTTACGAAGTTTTTCGTTCCTTTGTACAGGCTTTTTACACCTCTGATTAAGATTTTGTCTACTCCTCTCTTCTTCAGTGCTCTCCAAATATCTTCTCTATTTACCCTGTCGAAGGCTTTCTCCAGATCTACGAAACTTAGATGTATTTCTCCAGCTTCTCTTATGGTTTTCTCACTTATTTGCCTTAGAATAAAATTAGCGTCTGTAACTCCTCTGTTTGGTCTGAACTCACACTGTGTGTCTTCTAAGATTTCTTCTATTTGCTCTCTTATCTTTTTGTCTAGTATCCTCGCGTATACTTTCGCCACTGAGCTGAGCAGGGTAATTCCCCTATAATTATTACAGTCCTTTATGTCTCCTTTCTTGTGGATAGGTACTATTATTCCTATTAGCCAATCTTCTGGTGGTTTTCCTGTTACTATTACTTTATTCATTATTTTCTTTAACATTTCTAAAGCTTTTTCTGTTCCAGCTTTTAGCATGTCTGAGGTTATTTGATCCGTCCCTGGGGCTTTGTCTGGTTTCATGTTTCTTATAGCTTCCTGTACTTCTTCTTTCGTTACGTACTCCTCTTCTGCAACCTTTTCCTCTTCTGTCTTCTCCTTCGAATTTTCTATTTCCTTTCCATCCAGTAAGGTCTTGAAATATTACCGCCATCTGTCCATAATCTCGTCTTCGTCCCCCAGAACTTCCCCATTATCATCTTTAATATTGTTTATCGTTGCCACTTTATTTTGTCTCGCTTTTCTTACTGTTCCGAAGAAAAGTTTCTGGTTCTCCTTTTCTTCCTTTCTCTTTTGTATTCCTCGTAGTCGTTTTGTTCCCTTGTTTGTAGGTATATCTTCAATTTTCCTTTTTTCCTCTTTACTGCGTCTCTTATTTTATCTGTCCACCAGTGTTCCTCTCCACTTTCTGTTCGTAATCCTCACCGTCTCGCAACTCATCTCCGCTGCTGTCAATATAGCCTCTTTATAATTCTTAAACATTTCTTCTATTGTTCCTTCTGTATTTACTTTCTTTATGGTTTGATCCAGTATCTTTTGGTATGTTTCTTTAGTTTGGGTTTCTCTTAGCCTGTGATATCTGATCTTTTTATTTACTACTTTTCTTTCACTTTTTCCTTCTTCTTTATATGGTTCCATTTTCAATTTCATAATTACCAGATAGTGATCGCTCCCTATTTCTGGCCCTCTTCTCACTCTAACATCTTTCACTTTTCTTCATGTGTTTCTGTCGACCAGAAAGTAATCAATTATTGATTTTTCTTTTCTACTTATTACTTCTCCAGTGAATTTATGTTTAAAATGCGTGTTAGCCACCACTAATTCGTTTTCTATGCAAAAGTATAAAATTCTTTCTCCGTTTGTGTTCTTCATTTCTTCTCCTTGTTTTCCCAGACACCAGTCTATTCCCTGGTTTCTATTTCCTACCCTACCATCATTAAGGTCTCCCATAATTATCACCGTTCTATTTGTGCCGTCTATTTCTTTTTGTAGTTCCTGGAAGAATTTTTCTTTTACGTCTTTTCTTGCAACCACGATTGTGTATCCTCCCTTCCCTTTACGTTTACGTATTTTTCGTTTTCCACGCATCCTATTTTTTCCTTTTTTATCATTAAAGCTACCCCAGCCTTTGCGTTTTCTTCCATTTCCATACCTGACCATATCATCCAATATTCTTCAGTTATTCTCTCAAATCCCTAGGAAATTGTTAAAACTGGTAATTGCAGGTCCTCCGCAGGAAGACAACGGCAATGTAATCTCACCAGGAATCAACGAAGACAACACTTGTACGAACGGGTGGGTCTGTGAGCACAGGTGGAGAGAAATTTTCAATATGGTTTGGTTCAAAAACGTGGTGGCCGGTACTGAAATAGACGGATGGTGGAGTAATGGTGAAAATGAGATCGCATTCAGCCGAGGAAATAAAGGATTTATCGCTCTGACCCATGAAGGAGATATTAGCAGAACCTTCCAGACGAATCTTCCTGGGGGAAGGTATTGCGACGTAATTTCTGGGGATATTGTAGATGGAGACTGTACTGGAAGAAGGGTGGAAGTTGCAGATGATGGAAGTGTTGTGATTAATTTGGGGGAGGGTGACTTTGATGGGGTCGTGGCCATTCATGTAGATGCAAGGTATTAGTCACTAATAAACTATTAAAAAATAATGGTTTTCTGGTTTTTAAGTACTTTTGTACCAAAACAGAATTTGGTGTGTTAATTTCCAGTTACAAATCACTATAATCTAACAAGGGGGATCAACCATTGAAGAAAGGGGATGAATCTCTAAATCGTCGCAATTTTTCTACGAATTGGATTAGGTTGGCGAAATTGAAAACACAGATTCTTTAGAGCATGTGGGGGTGGTAAAATAGGGCGTTGTAGTTTAGGGGGTGAAACGTTCATGAGGCCTGTAATTTGACAGAAGATTATATGCTGTGAAACTGTGAGATCTTCTACATTATATCTTCGAGAACGGAGAGGAGTGAATTTTAGAAGAAATTTATCCAAAGGGTTGGAATCCTAGGGGTGGACAATCGAATCTTTAATAAATAATGTAGAGTTGAAACTAGTACCATTTGATAGCTTTCTACCGATAGTACAACACAGGTCTTAATCATCATTGGCGGAAAACCAGAAACAGAAACACGAAATTACGAAAACTTAAAAACTATTCGAGAGATCAGGGTAGAATTTGGAGTAGTGATTTACTATTACATTGTAGAAAGATGAAAAAACTGTCGCTAAGATCCAACAAGGGGGATGAAATTTAAGGGTTGAAGCTGGAAATTGTTTCTAGAAAATGAAGCTTCAGTTAAACATTGAGGAAAAGTCTATCGCATTTTCAGCATATAACCAACCCCTGTGCTATTAAGATCCCCTAAGGTCTTGTAAACCAATAAATACAGGATGACTCAAACGGGAGCGGCCACCCCTTACAACTTCTTTCGTTTCCAACAAATCTGAACCATTTTTAAGGAAGTCAAATCTATGATGGACGACATTTCGAAAATATCAGCGATCCCAAAATGTTTTTATTTCATTGATGTCATTTTGTTATTTTAAACGGCACCCTGTATATTTCCTTATTGTATCTATTACCATTTTTGATTCTCTCTTCAACGGTGTGAAAAAAACATACTCTTACATGATAGAAATTTCGAGAAAATGTCAACTGAACTCATAGTAACTATGGTAAGTTGAAATATCGAAACGATTGTGTGAAAGTAGAATTAATATATTTTTTTTAAAATGCCACAAATCCATTAGTAAAAACTTTATTAATATAAAAAATGACGTTATATACAATGATATAGAAGTAAATATGGTTAAAATTGCTAAAATACGATATAAAAGCATACGAGCACACAATCCTAATTATTATCCTTTCCATAAGTGTGTATGGCTGCTAATGCAGCACCAAACTTGCGGCACCATTCTACCCTCTCTTCCTTTGTATCGGCAGACAATAAATGCCTTATGACGGTTTTATCCCCCTGCCTCACCATGGTCAAACTATTCCTATCGTCGGGATATTTCAATCGCTCGGTCTCCAGAAGGAAAGTGTGCAACCTTGCACAAATATCACGACTAACAGGTCCAACATTTGTCGTGATGCAATTCTTCAAATCTATCGAGTGTAGCGGCGTCTAAAAAACACAATGGGAATTTTGACCAAATCTCGAAAATAGGGGTAACAAAACGCAAATGAAACACTAAAATTTTGCAATCATACAGTGTCTCACTTTTGACGGCAACACCCTTGTATCTTTGTTGTTTTATGGAATATCGTAACAATTTTTTTTCTTGGATGTAGACCTGAGAAAGTTGTGTTTTTGGAGTGGTTAACATTTTTTCAAAAATATAACCACAGCCTACTAAGACCAAAAACAAATACCAAAAATCGAAAATTTTATTAAGAAAAGTTGCTCAGGATAACCCCAAATGGGCAAATCCGGAGTTTCAGGCCAAAATAAGAATGTTGACTTTCTGTAGGAAAAAAGGAAAAGTATCAAAAACGTCAATATTTTTACAACAAAAGCGTTGCTGCGTAATAGAATACAATTGAAACCAGTTTGTTTGACAGTTGCTATTAGCTATGGCTCGGCAAAATTTAACAATCGCAGAAAACGTGAAATTATTAAGATTTTTGGCGATAGCTTATAATTTCAACTTTTTCTGTGATTGTTAAATTTTGCCCAGTGATAGCCAACAACAAATGTCAAACAAACTTATTTCAACTGTCTTTTGTTACGCAGCAACCCTTTTGTTGCAAAAATATTGAAGTTTTCGAGTTTTTCGGATTTTTGGTATTTGCTTTTGGTGGCCGTGGTTATATTTTGAAAAAATGTTAACTACTCCAAAAACACATCTTTTTGAGGTCTACACCCAAGAAAAAAATTGTTACGATATTCCATAACACAACAAAGATACAGGGGTGTTGCCGTCTAAAGTGAAACACACTGTATATAAAATCCGATTTAGATGAGCGTGGTCTTGAATTAGAGCCAAAGAATCAGGCTTTCTGAGTGTGAAACTAGGACAGATGGCGCTGCTGAAGTAGCCCTATTGATACTTGTTTTGAAGGGTTACTTTAGGCGCATGAAGATTAGTCAGGCAACAACCAATCGTTATGAGACATAAACAGTCTTTAAGATTGTTCCTTTTTCTTTAAAAATCCTTTGTCAATTGGGTCCAAGCATTAATTTTATGCGATTTTTTTAAAAATTAGTTTTTACCCCTTTACCTATGACTTACAAATTATGAGTAAAGCTAGTAATTAATACACAAACAGCTTAATTTTCACTTATATACAGCGTGTCTCACTTTAGACGGCAACACCCCTGTATCTTTGTTGTTTTATGGAATATCGTAACAATTTTTTTTCTTGGACGTAGACCTCAGAAAGCGCCATCTGTTCTAGTTTCACACTCAGAACGAAAGTCTGAATCTTTGGCTTCAATTCAAAACCACGTTCATCCAAATCGGTCAAGAAATTAAGGGTAAAATTATCAAATCCTCTCAGAAATCCCTGAATTTCTGTTATGGTAAAAAGGGTCATTCAAACAAAAAGTTACTGTGACGTTAACTCACCGTCTTTTTTTCATCGTCCGGATATTTCCAGTAACTTAAAATGTGTCCTCTGAGAAGGCACCAGCGTCTATGCCAAGCCCCGAATCCTGACACATCCTCAAACATTGTGAGAAAACCTCTGTGTTCAACCGACAACGCCATTTCACATAAAATATTCATTTCGACCACTCCCTCCAGTGGACTCATCGATGGTGTCTGCAAAATTGATTCCAAATTAAGTTTCCTACATTACAGAAACCATCAAATTCAACTTTCTTCCTAAAATTTGACAACTCCAACGAGGGCATTTTAAATCAGAGAAATACGAAGGCATACTTTTTACTTCATAATTCACAGAAGAACACAAACAGAGAAAGAATTTTATACTTTTGCATAGAAAACGAATTAGTGGTGGCTAACACGCATTATAAACATAAAGAAGTACATAAATTCACTAGAGAAGTAATAAGTAGAAAAGAAAAATCAATAACTGATTACTTTCAGGTCGACAGAAACACATGGAGAAAAGTGAAAGATGTTAGAGTGAGAAGAGGGCCAGAAATAGGGAGCGATCACTATCTGGTAATTATGAAATTGAAAATGGAACCAGATAAAGAAGAAGAAAAAAGTAAAAGAAAAGTAGTAAATAAAAGGATCAGATGTCACAGGCTAAGAGAAACCCAAACTAAAGAAACATACCAAAAGATACTGGCTCAAACCATAAAAAAAGTAAATACAGAAGGAACAATAGAAGAAATGTGGAAGAATTATAAAGAGGCTATATTGACAGCAGCGGAGATGAGCTGCGGGACGGTAAAGATTACGAACAGAAAGTGGAAAGGAACACACTGGTGGACAGATAAAATAAGAGACGCAGTAAAGAGGAAAAAAGGAAAATGGAAGATATACCTACAAACAAGGGAACAAAACGACTACGATGAATACAAAAGAGAAAGGAAAGAAGTCAAAAAGCCAGTAAGAGAGAAAAAACAAAAATCATTGTCAGATTTCGGAAATAAAATGGAGAACGCATGCAAAGATAACCAGAAACTTTTCTTCGGAACAATAAGAAAAGCGAGACAAAATAAAGTGGCAACGATAAACAATATTAAAGATGATAATGGGGAAGTTCTGAGGGACGAAGACGAGATTATGGACATATGGCGGCAATATTTCAAGACCTTACTGGATGGAAAGGATATAGAAAATTCGAAGGAGAAGACAGAAGAGGAAAAGGTTGCAGAAGAGGAGTACGTAACGAAAGAAGAAGTACAGGAAGCTATAAGAAACATGAAACCAGGCAAAGCCCCAGGGACGGATCAAATAACCGCAGACATGATAAAAGCTGGAACAGAAAAAGCTCTAGAAACGTTAAAGAAAATAATAAATAAAGTAATAACAGGAAAAGCACCAGAAGATTGGCTAATAGGAATAATAGTAACTATCCACAAGAAAGGAGACATAAAGGACTGTAATAATTATAGGGGAATTACCCTGCTCAGCTCAGTGGCGAAAGTATACGCGAGGATACTAGACAAAAGGATAAGGGAGCAAATAGAAGAAACCTTAGAAGGCACACAGTATGGGTTCAGACCAAACAGGGGAGTTACAGACGCTAATTTTATTCTAAGGCAAATAAGTGAGAAAACCATAAGAGAAGCTGGAGAAATACATCTATGTTTCGTAGATCTGGAGAAAGCCTTTGACAGGGTAAATAGAGAAGATATTTGGAGAGCACTGAAGAAGAGAGGAGTAGACAAAATCTTAATCAGAGGGGTGAAAAGCCTGTACAAAGGAACGAAAAACTTCGTAAGATTAAGACACAAAAAATCAAGCTATTTGAAACAACGAAAGGAGTGAAACAGGGATGTATACTGAGCCCACAACTATTTGCCTTAGTCCTAGATGAAGCAATTAAGGAAGCAAAAGAAAATGTGAAACAATACCAAATAGGACACTGGAGAATGAAAGAAGTAAGGATATCAGAAATATGATACGCCGACGATAAGGTGCCAATAGCCAAAGATGAAAAAACACTTGACGAAAACATAGTAAGATACAACCGAAGTTTGAGCAACAAAAGCATGAAGATAAACACGAACAAAACTTAATCAATGATAATAAGCAACTCAGAAAAATAACACAAAATAAGGGTAGACAATGTGACTCTGGAACAAGTAAAAAAGTTTAAGTACCTAGGAACGATGATAGCACAGGATGGAAGTTTAAAGGAAGAAATAATAGAAAGAACGGGAGCAGTAGGGAGGCTATTTAATGGTATAAAAAACTCCTTTCTGGCGAACAAAGAAATACCGAAACAAACGAAAGTACAAATTTTTGAAAAAGTAGCAGTCAATCTTAATCTATGGTTCAGAAGCGTGGACGATAACTGAAACTCAGAAGAACAGAATGCAAAGCATGGAAATGAGATACTTAAGGAAGATAGAGGGAAAGACAAGATTAGATAAAATCAGGAACACAACATTCAGAGAAAATCTCAATACATACAATGTAAGTTATCTACAGAGTGAGTCTAGTTAGACCAATCAGTGGTCGTAGCGTCTCAACTACAGAACTTAGAAATTAGATTTTGGGGTAGGTTGTAGCTAAAAATGTCTCTTCCATATAGGTGTCGGAAAGAAATCTCGTTTTATTCTTGTAGAAACTGTTAAGCAAAAACCATCGATGAAAAATTTTTTATTTCAGATCCTTCATTATTCTTGCGTTAAATTGTTGGTAACGTTATTTGTTTCAACAAAAAAGGGACCAAATTGCTGAAAATAATTATTTAGATAATGAGTAATTTAAATTAATCAGAAAGCAAAACAACGTGATCTTTGAAAGAAACTAAGACTGCTAAGACTGGTTCATATCGGGAGTTGATTATGTCCCGTATAGAATTTGAATCGTCCTTCCGAGAAAAATTTGAAACTGACGGCAAAAGTGACAGTACCTATTTCAATCAAAATTTTAAAAAATAATAAGCATGAATAAGCATGAAAGCCCATTTGTATTAATTTGTATTGGAAAACATAAAATCGAGAAAAAACGCCTTTCGTAAGGTTGGAATCGGGTACATTCACCCCCAAAAATTTTATCAACCAAAACGAAAATATCGTCTAATTTAGCGAAACAATCATTCTTTATAGGAAAGATGTCTTAACTGTTCGTTAGATAAGTGCGTAAACTGTTCTTCATTGCCTTCTCGCTATTATCGCAACGTTCAGAGGGCAGACAATAATTTATTTTAAATTCTGGGTGCTTTTTGCTCCGATCGTATGTGCAATATATCCTTAAAGTAAATTTTCTCTGCCTATTCGCGTATTATTGGCATTACGGCATTCTACATAATTCTTGAAGAATTGGATTTGACCATTTGACGTTTAGTTTAATGACGTTTGTTGTACAGGGGCAATAATAAAAGATATCAAAAAAAAATGTTTCGTCGTTGGTTTTTGTTCAACAGTTTCTACAATAATTAAACTGAAGTTTTCTTTCTGACTCCCATATGGAGGAGACATTATCAGCTACAAACCATGCCAAAATCTAATTTGCAAGTTCTGTAGTTTAGACGGTACGACCACTGATTGGTTTAACTAGACTCACCCTGTATAATTCACATTTTTTTCTGCGAATTACAGCTAATTCACCGTTGCAACTGTAAATTATGACCAATTCACAGATTTTATCTGAAGATTAAGGCTAATTCAGTTTCTTCTGCGAATTATAAAATAAAAAGTTCTACGCTTTCGTGAAGAACATTCTTTTTTCTGTTTCTTTGCCCTTATTACACCACTTTATTATACATACTGTAGTATACCCATCCTCCCCGTCACTTGTTTTGTTAATTATTATTAGAGTTGTCAGAATTGAGAAAGAATAAAAGTCATCCCACGTTCCACCCTTTGAATTAAGCCCCTCAAGAGTTAACCCCAACCCCCGGATATTCCTGTTCGTTACAATGGCGCCCAACGTGGGGCTCGAAGGATGTGACGAACACTTTTTGCGTGTCCCGTCCTCGGCTCGAGGATAGGACACGAGGGGGAGTGTTACAATACAATACCTTATAATTGCTGACTGACCTATAAATCGAATATTTTTACGTTTTTACTTACATTGTTAAGAGTCCATTGTTTCTTATTGACCGATTGAACTGAAATCACCACGTAACCCATGAGGGCAAAAGTGGGTGATCGAACTGCATTGGGCCCCGCCGGTGACTCCTTGGCCGGCCTCACCAACCTAGAGTCCTGTTTATTTTTCTTCGGCGTCAATTTGCCGTTCGGCTGCAATTTGAACATACAAATCAAGTTGGCTACGGTAAATAAATTTTAAATACAGACCTTCTTGATGTGATATTTGACTTCGTGCGGGAGCATCTCCTCCTGGGCTTGGAGGCAATAGACCTCAAACGTGATGGTGAAGTCGCTGTACACGTTATTCAGTTTGATCGTTCCGGGGATGTTCAGTTCTGATTCGGGGTTTTTCGTGTTGGACGCCACTGTCGAGACGAGAGGGGTTGGCAACACTTGATCGCCGTATTTTATGAGGCAAACCACGTGGTGGCCCTTTCCCCCAGCTGCAAAAATTTTCGATGAAAATATCGATTCGATGAGGTACCCACTATACTTTACGGGGATTATTTAAAACACTCGTTATAACTCGTTTCAAAATATCATATTTTTTTATTTACCATACAGGGTGTCTCAGAACGCTCGCACCATCTGCTAAAGGAGTATTCAGGATTAAATTCTGACTCGATAAATCTTTTTGAAAATTTCCAGGGTCGAATAGTTCTCGAGTTATTAGAGATTTAAGAGGACCAATTAGATTTCAGCTTTGAATTGCTTCATAAGGTAATTTAATGTTAGATGCACTATTTCCTAGGTAACAAGATTCTATCAATGAAAATTTATATTGTTGTATCTTGTTACCTAGGAAATAGTACATCTAACATTAAATTACCTTATGAAGCAATTCAAAGCTGAAATCTAATTGGTCCTCTTAAATCTCTAATAACTCGAGAACTATTGAACCCTGGAAATTTTCAAAAAAGCAGATCGACTGAGAATTTAATCCTGAATACTCCATTAGAACATGGTGCGAGCGCTGTGAGACACCCTGTATAACCTGGCACGCTTGTGTTTTGTTCAAACTAGCAACAGCATTACATTCTATTCAATCTAAAAACACCATTATGGTCTTATTGGGACAATTTTTAACAGAATAAAGGTTGGCAAGATTGTTAACCATACCACAATTGATATTATTTTGCAGCAGTTTACATTATTTAACTATCCCAATTGTCATCCTAAATAATTGTTAAATTGATAATTTGTAGCTTTTCGGCAACTAAGGGCCAGTTTTTCCATCTCAGGTTAACTTTAACATGAGTTTTTAGTGTGACAACAATTGTTTCTATGGAAATAACTTCATGTTAAATTTAACATGAGATGGAAAAACCGGCCTTAACAGGTGATAATAAACGTTAGGATTTTTCTTACTTTCAGCATAGTGGATTTTCATGGAGATCCAAGTGATAGTCGGCATTTATTATACATCATCTATTGGTGAGATAATGCCAATAAACACGTACATACTATACCAGGTGATCCGTATTGGTATTCGCCCCCTTGTAACTTTTTTATTTGAATAGAAAACTATACAGGGTGTCCGGAAATAACGATGAAATATTTCGGGGGGTGATTTTGCAGCTCAAAATATGAAAAAAAGTTCCTATAAAGATGGGTCCGGAAATCGCTCCTAAGGGGGCGCTCAAAATTCGATTTTGGTTTTGTCAATTATTAAGTTTTTGCATACTATCTGACATCGATAAGCAACATTAGATTACTTTAGATACTAATTTTTAAAATCCGTTCAGTTTTGTAATTTAATAAAAATCGTTTGATAAGCCTAGGAAATGCAAATGGATTTTTAAATCTAATTTTTGCGAAAACGGTCGATCCTACGGTGTTATAACAAGAGAGGCTTTTTTATGTAATTTTAGTCAAGAAACCATATTCCGGTGAGAAATTGTCTAAAAAATAACACGTAAAAAAATTTGGGTGGGGAAAGCTGAAGCCCCCCCTATTTTCCACGCCCCTGGTAGATACCATAATCTGATGGCGCTTACTGATGTTAGATAATGTGCAAAAAATCGTCACTGTATCTTAAGCGGTTCCTGATTTATTCAATAAAAACCGAATTTGAGGCGCCCCCTTCAGAAGGCCGTAGCCCCCTTAGGAACGATTTCCGGATACATCTTTATAGGAACTTTTTTGCATATGATTTGCATTTATTCTTGTAGACATATTTTTTCTACATTCAATTATGTAAAAAAATTGACACTTTCACTAGAAAAACGTCGAGAAAAAAATTAAATTTGATAAATCATTTTGGTAGTTTTGTTGTAAATAAACGCAGTTAGCCATGGAAAAAGTTGGTTTGTGGTGTTGACTAACGTCGCCCTCACTCCAAGGGTCGTGTTTTTTTAAAATTGTAATTCATTTACCTTTAAAAACGTTGACAAGTAATAATGCTATTTTACCCTCATGCGCCGGGCTCCATGAGGGCGGACCGAACTCCCGGGGTTAACTGGGAATTTCAGACCAGATTTAGGAGGATACCGGAGGCCTCAATGCAGCAAATGGGGTCGGAAGACACCCATAGCTGCTCTGAGACTTAGGGACCTAGCAGCCTGAACAGAGGGACTGGAAGACTGATACTTCTGTTGTCTGTACGGAGGGACAAAAAAAAAATTACCTCGCGGTTGCGATAGGAATAGGCTGATAACTGGACCTATCAGATTTTTGTGACTAGGGACTAATTGTGACTGATGGGACTGAAAAAGACACCGCAGTTGCACAGGTACCGTGACACTGGCAGACCCTCAGGGAATGAGGGCGGACCGAATTCCCGGGGTTAACTGGGAATTTCAGACCAGATTTAAGAGGATACTGGAGGCCTCAATGCGGCAAATGGGGTCGAAAGACACCCATAGCTGCTCTGAGACTTCGGGACCTAGCAGTCTGAACAGAGGGACTGGAAGACTGATACTTCTGTTGTCTGTACGGAGGGAAAAAAATAAAATAAAAAAATACCTCGCGGTTGCGATAGGGACAGTTTGACAACTGGACCTATCAGACTTTTGTGGCTAGGGACTAATTGTGACTGATGGGACTGAAAAAGACACCATAGTTGCACAGGTACCGTGACACTGGCAGACCCTCAGGGACTGTGGCACCAACAACCAGTTGTGGCTGATGGGGCTGTCCACCAGGAACCATCGGCCACACGGGGGGAAGATGTCTGCAGTCTGTACGGAAGGGTAGTTATAATAGTGCTGCGCAGGACGCTAGGGACTAGTTGTGACTGATGGGACTGAAAAAGATACCACAGCTGCACAGGTACCGTGACACTGGCAGACCCTCAGGGACTGTGGCACCAACAACCAGTTGTGGCTGATGGGGCTGTCCACCAAGAACCGTCGGCCACACTGGGGGAAGATGTCTGCAGTTTGTAACATAGAGGGACATAAATTGATACCTCAACTGAACCCTTTAAGGGTACACTTTAAGCTGCCTTCGACACCAAGAAACCAGTTGTATCCGGCAGGGCTGAAAAAGACCTGCCGGTTATAGTGGGTTCGCGGGACGAAGCTTCAACAAACTCCCTAAAGAGCAGAAGTACCCGCCGTGGTATAGCAAAGCGGGGTGGCTTTTCTAGCACCCGATTAACACTATTCAGTTTCTACAGCAGAAGTACTGGGTCTTTGCAGAACCGGGGTTCCTGTAGGAAATGGATAACTGTCACAGTGCGGGCATAATGGACCATAAGGTCTGAATGCAGCGGACCCGTCAGGGAAACGTACCGCAGAACGAAATACGAATAATGTTATTGTTATTAAAAAGTATAAGCAAGAAGTGGGGTACTATTGTTATTAATGAATCAAAGGGCAATAATAGTTATTTTTTGTGAAACTACGGTCCTTATGATGTGTGATATTAGACTACACACTTTTTTTTCAGAGCATCTACGTTTATTGACAAGAAATTTTAAAATTGTGTCTAGTCAAATTATTTTTTTCTCGAATTTCTTCTAGTGAAAGTGTAAACTTTTGTTATTGAATGTAGAAAAAATATGTCGACAAGAATCCGCTAAAAAATGTACAGGGTCCTTTTTTATTATTGTCCCACTTTAAAATTATCATATCTCCTTTATTAGATGAGATATTAGCCTGAAATAAAAACAGGATGGTAGACCGTACTCCCAAGTTTTGTCCTGGACCTTACTCCCAGCGATCACCGTCCGATCTTAAGCGCTGTGGATGCAACTTGTTTTTTTTTAAACGGGACACCCGCTATATTCTTATACGGATCGATAGAGAATTCTCTTCTGATTTCATTTATGTAGGGTAGTTGATATCTGGGGTTGATAGATTTCGAGAAAAAAATTCGTGAAATAAATTGTTTTTATAACTTATGGCTATGTAGTGAAGCCCTGAGTATTCTAATAAAAATGTAACCTTCTTTAGTAGGTAACTGATTTATTCACCTTAAAACATTACAAATTAAAAATTTTAAAATTATTGCCATTTTCATTTAGACATTCTCGTAGATTCTAATGGTCCTATTATTTTAAATATAATTTTTTTCTCGAAAACTATCAACCCCAGATATCAACTACCCTATATCAATGAAATCAGAAGAAAATTCTCTATCGATCCGTGCAAGAATATACCGGGTGTCCCATTTAAAAAAAAGCAAGTTGCATCCACAGCGCTTAAGATCCAACGGTGATCGCTGAGAGTCAGATCCAGAACAAAACTTGTGGGTACGGTCTATCAACCTGTTTTTATTTCAGGCAAATAGCTCAAGTTATAAAGGAGATATTCCAATTTAAAAGTGGGACAATAATAAAAAAAGACCCTGTACATACAGCTTGTCATTTAAAAAAAAAACAGTTGATAATCGTCATTTTGACATGTCATCATAGAAACGACTTAATGTCGCCATTTTTTCAAAACCGCAAATACACGTCGACCTTACTTTTTAACCTCCCCACTCCACTTCACCATTTAAAAAAAAAGGGAGGTTACTGCAATCACTAAAATTTTCGAATTTGAGATAAGACCGGATCTATACGTTTTGAGGTCTGAGGAGCCCAAAAAAGTGGTTTTTAAAATGTGTCTGTATGTATGTACGTACGTTCGTAAACACGCCACAGCCCAAACTAATAATAATAATAATAATATTTATTGATTGCAAAACAAAATTAAATCACAATTCGACAGTACAAAAATTTGTTGCAACCAAAAGGACAGAAACAGCCATTGGCTGATTTTAATTCTGCCCCCTGGAAATTAACAGAAGATTAATAAACAACAACCATTAAATATAATACTAATACTAATAATTTTCCACCAATCAGACCATTTATGAAGAAAGACTATCTGACACTAACGTAATTCTAGAATGTTATGTTAAAACAAGGACCAATCAATATTAGTAAATCCCTCTACTAGCAACAGATCCTTAAGCTTATTCCTAAGCGTCAACATTGAACTCCCACCCACCTCCATTCCCTGTAGGACCACATTCCACACATACGCCGCCAAGTAAGAAAATGAAGACTTAAAAGAGCTCAAAGTATGTATAGGAACACTCACTCGACAGTTCCTGAATCTGAGCGGCCTGTCATGAGCCATATTACGAAATTCAATTTTGTTTTTTAGATAGACAGGCTCGCCCAACACAGAAACGCCCATGATAAGCATAGCCAAATGTAAAAGTCGTCGCTCTCTAATCTTTAACCAACCCAACTCCCGTATAAACGGGGTAATATGAGCAGCAAACGGCACTGGAGACACATACCGCACACAGATATTTTGGACCTTCTGAAGACGATTTTTTAAGAACTCTGATAAACATGGACCATAAGCGATACTTGCATAATTAAAGTGAGATAGTATTAGAGCATCAGTCAGCAATCTTTTTGTGGACGGTTGCAGAAAATTCCTGAAAGGAGCAATAATCTTAAAAGCTGAGTAAGTTTTTCTACATAAGTAGTTGACATGTTCCTGAAACTTCAATTGTGAATCAAACATAATTCCCAAGTTCTTGACACTAGAACATTTCTGAATATTTGTACCATGAATGGCAACCTGAAATTTATCATCATTCACCAGTGACAGCCTTGAGGAAGTCCCAAAAAGAATTGTCTGACTTTTACCCGGGTTCAACAAGAGGCTATTACTAGCCGTCCACTCATATATCTTTTCCAAATCATGGTTAATGCTTCTTACTGCAATATCAATGTTTTCCGGGGAAAAGGGCAACCAAATTTGTATGTCATCAGCAAAGATGTAAGCCGAACAATGATCAAAAATTGATGGCAGATCAGCCAGATAAATATTAAACAAGGTGGGCCCCAAAACTGAACCCTGTGGGACCCCCTTTCGAACCCTCAACGGCCCAGATAGCTTGTCATCAATGGACACGATCTGTGTACGATCACTCAAATAGTCTATAATCCACCCTAACGTATTATTCTACTCGACAGATTTAGCTGAAATTTGGTACGTGTGCATGTGATAACCCAACTTAGATCTGAAAAGCTTTTGGAGCCAATCGTGCAACCAGAAATGCCATTTTGGCACATCAACTTTTAAATTTTAAATGCAAACCCCCATTTTTCACGTCACGATAGGAAAGGCCTTCAAATTCTGCTTCTAAAAATGCATTCATTCTTAGTGCCCTTTTGACCAAAAATAAAAAAAAATTGATTTTTATCGGACTTTAAAATCGCGGTACAGCCCAAGCCCCTGAACCGATTTGGCTGAAATTTTGCACAAGGGGATTGTATTACACGTCGAAGAGGTGAACAAATTTTGGATTCAATCGGCCCACGGAAAGTGCCGTTTTGGCACACCAATTTCGAAATTTAAAATTATTCTCTAATTTACCCATCCAAAACAAGTTTTTGAAAGATTTATTGTCACTATCGAGGTCACCATCAGAAAGGTCTTCAATTTCTGGTTTTAAATGAGACAAAATTTATTCGCATTTAGAACCCTTTGGGTAGAAAAATCGAAATTTTGTAATAACACTGAAACCACTTTATAGCCCAAACTAGTGGATCGATTTGCCCGAAATTTGGTAAATGGAGGTGAGGTGACCCGTTGAAGAGCTGAAAGGCTTTTGGGAGCAATTAGTCAACGGGAAGTGCCATTTAGGCATATCAACTTTAGAATCTTAAACAGAAGTCCCTGAAATCAAAGACCCACGCGTTGGGGAGGTTCCAGCCGCTTCTCTGCTGCCTTTTTTAATACAAATTCAACTGCGCAATTACATTTCCTTTTATTTGTTTTTGCTTTTTTGAAATTTAGGTATTAGAATAATGTTCACAATCAGCCAAAATAGGAAAAAGAATTTTTAAAAATGTAATTGGCCAATTGAATTTGCTTTAAAAAAATAAGGTTGACGTGTACTTGCGGTTTTGAAAAATCTTGCTTTTTGACCGATTTCTTCGATGTTTTTGAAAATCCAGGGTGGCCGCGACTTGACTTCTGGTCAAGTATGATACATGTTTTTAGTTTAAAAAAATTCGTAGATTCCGAATCCGTTGAGAAAAAAGTATGATTTCATTTAAAAAAACGATTTTTAGCGTCACTTCCGGTTTAACCGGAAGTCCAAGAAAATTTTTAAAAACAGTTTTGAATTCCCTGTATGTAATTGTGCCTAGGTACCAAGTTACAAAGTAAAACCTTAAGAAATAACGGAGATAACTGACCGTCTCGGGACTTTGTACTCACCCTGTATATTTGTCTCTCCAAATAAAAAAGTTACAAAGGGGCGAATACCAAACTGAATTACCCGGTATATTTCAAATCGGCTGTAGATGAGGATATCTGCGTATGTAATCAAGTAACTTTTTTGCACTTCCGATTTTTTCTGAGTCAGAAACGTGTATCATATTTGACCGTAAGTGCATTCACGGGTACCCTAGATTTTCAAAAACATCAAATAAATCGGTGAAAATTTTAGATTTTTGAAAATCGCAAAAACACGTCAACTGCATTTTTTTTTCGTTACAATTCAAGTGCACAATTACTTTTTTTAAATTCTGCTTAATTGTTTCTAATTTCTTTAATGCTTCAATCTGTCAAAATTTCTTCTGTTTTTGAAAATCTATCGCAGGAAAAAAAGTAGATCCCAATCTGTTGAGAAAAATAATGTACAACACACAGCAGCAGTATACAGGGTGGGAACTTCAATGCTCACTATTATGTTTCCATTACCATTAGTAGCTCAAAAGTCGTATTTCTAGTTTTATTGAATTTTTTAGTGGAATCCATCACCTTTATTCTGCAAATCTGCCTAAAGAAGAGTAGTAATGGCGCCGAGCAGTAGCAACATCTTGTGTTGTGCTCTCTGTAAAAAGGGTGTTAAACGCACTGATTCAATCAAGTGTAATAAATGCAAGTTGCAGTTTCACTTGGTGTGTAGTAATGTGAGTGTTGATGACCTAACCGCCCAAAAACGTGAGTGGGAGTGTGATATCTGCGCTGAAAAAGAGGCAAACAATGAAGTGAGAAATATGGATTTAACCAAGGGAAATGGTTCTTTGGAAGTTGATGAAAATGCATCTCGTGAAACATTAGCGTCTACGATCAATAACCTGTCTGTTGTTATTATGGATATGAAAAAAGTGATAAGGGAGTTGATTGGTGAAAACAAAAAACTTAGACAGGACATTGAAATCTTGAAGCAACAGGGAAATCAACAAAATACCAGCAAATGTGAGAACGGTCAAGACGTTAGCGAGTCTATTATTGATGAGGCGATGGATCGCATTCAACGTTCCAATAATCTCATTATCAGCGGTGTTCCGGAGCCCGAGGGTGATGCTGACGCTAAGATAAATACTGACTTTCGTACAGTCAGTGAAATGATTTCTTCAACTATTCCTGATGAACAGAACTATGAAGTCGTCTCGGTTTTTCGTATTGGTAAACCTGCTCTCTCCAATAAGTCCAGGATGATCAAGGTAGTTTTGAATAACTCGTTTGCTGCTCAGAAAATTCTCCGTCGTTATAAATACAAAAACAATGTTTACGTTAACAAGGACCTGACCCATAAACAGCAAAGGATTGCTTATGATGTTCGTAAAGAGTTTCGTGAGCGCTCCGTAATTGATAAAAACATCCGCATCAAGTATATCAATGGTTTACCTACTATCATCACTATAAAAAACCAATAGTATCCCAGCAGACAAATTCGCAAAATACTCACGTATGTGATCGTTACTCTTTGAATCTTAATATTATATATCAAAACGTTAGAGGCCTCAATACGAAAATTTCTGACTTCTACGTCAACAGTTCAAGTTGTGACAGTGACTTAATTCTGCTTACTGAGACTTGGTTAAGCCCTAATGTTGAATCTAGTGAGTTATTTCCGGACTATTTTAATGTTTTTCGGTGTGATCGATTGGCTCGCAGGGGTGGCGGAGTGCTATGTGCGGTCAAGAATCATTTTTCTGCGCAAAATTTACATTTACAATCTCCGCTAGCTTCAGTTGAAATTCTGGGGGTTAAACTCTCGAACAATAAAAACTATCATATTAGTGTAGTGGTTGTTTATATACCACCTGCCCTGGCTATGTGTGACTATTATTCTGTATTTGACTATTTAGAGTCTTCTGTTGATTGGTCTGCATCTGTTATTGTATGTGGTGACTTCAACATCCCTGAGCTGGTTGACTGTTCTTCTGGATGTACCGTATCGAACATAATTAATACTTATTTGAATTTCATTAACTTAAATAACCTGACTCAGTATAACCATGTTCTTAACGGTAACCATCGTATCCTTGATGTAGCCCTCTCCACGAGTGACGTGCATCTGAACGTAAGCAAACATGAACTAGCTTTGGTTATGGAGGATTCACATCATCCTTGTTTGTCAATTTTGGTGCATTGTGAGAACATAGTGGAAACGCCATTTGCATGTGCCGTTGGTGACAGTAAATTCAACTTCTTTAAGGCAGATCTCCAACAGTTATACTCTGCGATGTCGGCCATCGACTGGTCCTCCTTTCGGCATATTCAAGATACTGAGCTGGCTTGTGAAACTTTCTACAGGACCATCCACAATGAGTTTGATAAGTATGTGCCCACTTTTAATTCAACAGGTTGTCGGCGATATTATCCAGCTTGGTTCACCAGACCTATTATCGACAAGATAAAGTTGAAGGGAAAACATTGGAATGCCTATAGAAAAACGAAGTCCACATACCACATGGATATGTTAAAAAAGTTACGAACTCAAATTAGGAATGACATCCGTGCTGAATATAAGTTGTTTATATGTAAAACCGAACAGTCCTTAATGGAAGATCCAAAAAAATTTTGGTCCTTTCTGAATAAAAAACGGAAATCAACCGATATACCTGGTCGAATGACATGTGACGATCTAACATTTACCAACCAACTGGATATTGTTAATGCATTCGCTGACAACTTTATTAATAACTTTAACTGTGATAAGTGTAACCATATTTGTGATGCTGCTTGCTGTAATGTTAACTCTACGCCTTGCTCCTACTGTGATAATTACTGCTGTGAGTCTCTCAATGTTAACTTGGTCTGTGATACATATGATTGTGACCCTCTATGTTCATTTTCCATAACTGAGGCTGATATTTTGTGTGCGGGTAAATCCATTAAGGCTAACTTGACATCTGGGCCTGATAATATTCCTGCATTTTTAGTTTCTGACTGTTTGAGTGTGTTTCTGGAGCCTTTGTGTCACTTATTTAATTTAATTGTAAAAACCTCGGTGTATCCAAGTTCATGGAAGACATCCCGAGTGATTCCTGTCTTTAAGTCTGGTGATAGGGGTGACATAAAGAATTACAGACTTATTGCAATATCATCTAATTTTCCTAAACTCAGAGTGCGTCGTAGCAAAAGTTTTATATTCTCATGTAGTATCAAAGTTGGCACCAGAACAGCATGGTTTTATAAGGGGTAAATCCACTCTAACCAACCTCAGTGAATTCACTCAGTTCGTCTCGGAGGCCTTGGACAATCGGCTTCAGGTAGACGTACTCTACACCGATCTGTCTAAAGCATTTGACAGAGTGCACCAGTGCATACTACTAGACAAGCTCAGTAACTTTGGCCTCAGTGATAAACTGGTTATGTTATTCAAGTCGCTGTTAAGTGGTAGAGTACAGTATGTTGAATTTGCTGGTTTTAGATCTCACGCCTATTGTGTAGCCAGTGGTGTCGTTCAGGGTTCTAATCTTGGTCCATTGTTGTTTAATATGTATTATAATGATGTCTGTAACTATATTAAGGACTGTAAAGTGTTTATTTATGCTGATGATCTTAAAATTGCAAAGATTGTTAACAATATTGGTGATTGCCTCGAACTTCAGAATGGCCTAGACATGTTGGCCTCTTGGTGTGTGGATAACGTGCTTAGCCTAAACGCAACGAAATGTAAAAAAATTGTGTTTACTAGGAAAGTGTCAACTATTGATTTCTCTTATAATTTATATGGGTATCCCCTTGCTAGCTGTGATCAAATTGTGGATTTGGGTATTGTTATGGACTCAAGGTTAACGTTCATTCCTCATATCTTGAAGTTAGCTTGTGATGCAATGAAAACCTTAGGATTTATTTGGCGTAATACTAAAGAATTTACAAATGTAGACTGTATCAGATTGTTATTCTATGCTCTAATTAGGTCGAAACTGGAATACTGTTGTGTTATTTGGATGCCATATCAGAAACTTTATATTGAAATGTTGGAGAGTGTTTTGAGAAAATATTGTAAATATCTGTACGTCAAAATGTTTGGTTGTTTTCCTGAGAGACAATGTGACCAGAAAGCCTTACTTAGTATGGTATGTGAATGTTCCCTTATAGCTAGACGTAATGCAGCATGTTTGATTTTTGTTCAGAAGGTTCTTCATGGTGTTGTTACTTGTCAACCGCTACTGGATGCAATTAGTCTTTCAGTTCCAAGGATAAATAGCAGGAATCCAGTTACATTTTCTTATGCGATACCAAAAACATATCACCATTTTAATAGCCCTTTACTCTATTGTTTTCGTTTGTATAATTCTCTTTGTCAAGCAGAACGTGATATTGATATCTTTTATCACAATTTTTCACAGTCTTCAGTCAAAAAGAAATTAATTCAGTTTTATGAAAATGTTGCTTAATATAAATTTGATCACATTCGTTTGCTATGTATCTTTTTCTTTGTCTTATTTATTCTTCTATTACTGTATTTATTGTATGTTGCTACTCTTACTTTGTCCACCATAGACAATTATGTCTGTTGGAATAAATTTATTATTATTATTATTATTATTATTATTATTATTATTATTATTATTATTATTAAATGGTTTCAACCGGTATTTCATAACCTCATTTTATTTATAAATATAATATAACTCTCCCACCATGAATATCCTTGTGTGTATTCAGAATATATTTCATTTTCGGTATAACCGAAAATGGCCTTAATTTTGTTTTTTTTTGAATGGAATTACCTCCACCTTTTTTTCAACAGATTCGAAATTTACGTTTTTTCCTGAGCTACAAACATGTAACATAGGTATTTCACTGGAAGTATGCAGTCACGGCCACCCTAAATTTTTAAAAACTTCAAGGAAATCAGTAAAAAATTGAGATTTTAGAAAAACGCAAGAACACATCACCTTAGCTTTTTTGTTGCAACTTCAATTACAATTAGATGATTTCTAAAAATTTCAATTTTTCACCCATTTCTTCGATATTTTTGAAAATCAAAAAGGTGTCACTCCACTTCAAAGAACCGAGGGGCACTTCACCGAGGAAAATTTGTACACCACTTCCCCTTTTATGTCATATTTCCTCTACTTCCTTGCAACTTCCTCCAATTCCCTCTCGCTTCGTACACTTCCCTGGCTTACCTGGAGCCTGTTCAGAAAGTCATCTTGAGCATTTTCTGTCTTCGTTTTACCTTTAGAGGGGGTATCTTCTATCCTTTTCTAATTTACTCAACTGTTACCCCGAGCTACGTATATCAATTGAAATGAGCTTGTTTGACATTTGCTGTTGGCCAGGGCTGGGCAAAATTTAACAATCGCAGAAAAAGTTGACTTATTAAGATATTTGGTGATAGCTTATAACTTCAACTTTCTCTCCGATTGTAAAACTTTGCCCATCCATAGCTAACAGCAAATGTCAATACAAACCCATTTCAATTGTTTTTTATTGCATATCAACCCTTTTGTTGCAAAAATGTTGAAGTTTTCGATATTTTTGTTTTTTTCCTTTTTTTCCTTTTGGCCTGAAACTTCGGATTTACCCATTTGGGGTCATCCTGGGCATCTTTTCTTAATAAAATTTTTCGATAAATATATACGATTTCATTATTTTTGGCCTCTTTAATTAATCGCAGTGGGCTGAGATTTCGGGACAACAAAAAGGTGAAGTCTCAGAGATGCAGATTGGTTTATTGGTTGATTTCCCTTTGACTAAAAGCTAATAAAACTTAATAGCGGTATTCCGTTTTAAAAGCCGGAGAAATTGACAGTGTATCTCACTAGCACTTGCACGCAAAATTTTCGTAACTTGCCGCACGAGATCGGCTTCTGTGGAGTGTTTCGTACTTAAATGATTACCCTGTAAAGAACTGACAGGTTTGGCAGTGTAGCCAACCTAAGAATTTTGTGTATAAGCAATGCAAGCAGAAACAATGATACATGCTTAAATAATATGAAACAGCAACTTACCTGCAGCTAGGGCCCTGATATACTTCTGCTTCAAGGGCAGCACAATTTTCGTCAAAACCAAACTACCCTTCTCGATTGGCAGATTAGTCTGCAACCCCTGCGGCTTAAGGCTCTTCTCCACTTTCAACCTTTGCAGCTCATGCAACGCTCCTTGTCTCCTGTGGGCTATAAAACATTTCTCAAAAAAAAAAAAACAAAACGATTCACGATCTCTTACTGGCAACTAGCAACACCCTCTCGGCCTCCACCTGCTCAGTGGACCCCATAAACTCCGGAGTGGAATTGCAAAGATTCAGCGCTTGACTCGTCTGCGAAATAATCATTTCCTGTTTGAGGATCTCTTTTTTCAGCTCCACCATCCTCGCCTCCACCTCCTCCAAATCCTTGCACGCGTCCTCCAAATCCTCCTCGATCAAAGCGGGCCGCGAGATCTGCCTAACCGGCGTCGTTGATTGGCTCTGCAGTTTTCTGTAGAAGCTGACCGTGTGAGTCAGGGGCAGCACGTCGTTGCCATCGACCACGTAAGTGGGCGACTCCTCGGATCTCCTGGGGGAAACCACAGCCTTCTTCATGGGGGATTTGAATTCGTCGTCTTGGCACTGCTTGTACCTGAACGACGTGGAGGACTCCTGAAAAGTTTCTGTTACAACGCTGCGCGCAAATTTGGGGGATTTACTATTGGGGATTGGCGGCCCTGTTTGGGGGGAGAGGGTCCTCCGCTTACGGCTTCGTTGTAACTCAACGCCTCGTTGATGTAATCGTCGGAGCCGTCGAGTAAGTCGGACATTTCGCTGCCGGTGCTGTCGTCCATTATTTGCTGGATATCATATTTTTGTTAGTTCGAGACAAAAAGCTTTAGGCATCTTGCATCAATTTTGTTTTTGATGTTAAATTGAAGTTCGGGATATATTTAATCCTTGCAGATACCTTAAGCAGCATTTTCAAATTTCGCGCCAAAAAACCACCCCCGGCCATTCGAACTTAATTTTTTTACATGTGACAACGTCGCTGTCTAACCTGACCCGACGTCAATAGGTACAAAGGTACAAGATGCCAACCCAAGCAACTATAGCTGGTGGGAGAACCTAAAAGCTGCTTCATTACGAGGGTTATAACTGTGACAATGATGCCTCGCTGCGTGGACAAACACAGGTGTCTGGTATACCTACTAACTAGAACATGCTAGAAAGATAAACAATTACCTATTTACTTCTTGTAAAATAGACAAAACCATCTCCTTTTCGCCCATACTTGGAAATTTTCGCTTTTAGGTAGGTACTCCTACATATCTACATACCAACAGCGTACTTTTTTAAATGCACGCTACGTTTTATGTCTCTCGTCAATTTTAAACTAATTCGAATTCCAAATTACTTAACTTGTCAAAGCTTTATTCTTGTATGAGTTGTTTTTGTGCGTGCGCAATGATTTTAGTAGTATTTCATTATCCATAATCAATCGATTTGTGCTTGTTAGATAATGAAAATTCGCAAATCCGGCCCACCTTGGGAATTTTAAAATATCCACGAGCCTCAGGTAAGCCAAACGTCTGGGTTTGTCCACGCAGCGGGGCGTCATTGTCACAGTTACAACCCTCTTAATGGGGCGGCTTTTAGGGTCTCCCAAATATTGTTTGCACCAGCTATAATAACATTCTACTTACCGCCTTTTTCAACGTTAGAGGTGAATTTTGACCCCTCTTATTGTCAACTGCCAAGGTTGACTTTTCAAATTAATTATTAAACGTCACCCTCAGGTAAACTGTTGTCAGATTGCATCGGCTGTACGATTTATGACGACACAAGTCGCACAACGGCGTTTCTGAATTATTCATTTATTTACAAATAAGCAAACGTTTTTTTAATAAAATTGATGTTCGCGGACGATTCCTTGTTGTATCTTTATTGATGCATTTACATAAAAATAATGTGCAAGATGCCTATTGTACACACAAAAACGCTGCCCCGCTGTAACCAGAATTTTGATCATTAAATCAAAATCGCTCTAATTTTGTAGGGAAAATGCGCATTTCAAGCTACAGGTTGTGTTATATGAAATTATACAAGACATTTTAAATTCCACAATAACAACGTGTACATCATGAGAATAATTAATTTTGAGCTGTAATGTTATAATGTGGAAAAATAATTTTTTGCTAAATGCGGCTTAAATGAAACTTGAGAATGAAGAGGTTGTAAGGTCTGGCAACATTGCTTCCGCAGACCACTGGAGCACGTGTTGTCTCCCCTTGTTTACAATGCAGAAATTAATTTCCCTTCGATTGTTTGAAGGACTCAGGCGGGCGGTTATTGTCCACATTTGTAGTCAAAATTCTACTTCGTGTCATACAGAGTTCAATTTTATGGCCTACAATTCTGTTAACAATTATGCCTACGAATTATGACCATATCTCTGTTCATAATTATGGATCGTGTCACACACGCTTTACACTAATTTAATTAGGTAGTTAAGTTCATAAAGTAAACGTGGTGTTTTTCGCACATGTTTGCTTTAAGATCTCGGTTCCGGCTGTACCCAGAAAGACTTTACTTTTTTTACTGGTTGCTATGGTTTAAGCTTTTGGTTATTTATTCAAAATTGACATCGGATATCACTTATGCAACCAGTAGCACGATTTTATTTAGGTGTGTTTAGTGTAAAGCCACTCATGGCGAACGTCGATTTTTAGTTGTCACAAATATTATCATCGCATCGCTTTGGAAGGCCGGTTCGGGTATTTCAGCATTTATTTATATTATTTCACTAATATTCTCAAATGTCATGTAGTCTGTCGTAAAAGAAGGAACCTGTACAAGATTAGCCTCCCATAATTATGTGCACTTTCTAATATGATCAAAACAACACTTTTTACCTACTAGTCTTGGTGATTACTTAATAATTTCAACTTTTTCTGTGGTTGTTAAGTTTCGGCGAACCATAGCTCTTCTATTAAAAAATGCCCAACATAATTTCGTGATTTTTGACATATTAATTTAATCGCAGTAGGCTGGGATTTCGGCCTATAAAAACAGTGAAGTACTCTCCATTCATTTTCTCTTGAAGTGACAGAACGTCAAAATTTGAATTTTATGTTGGTATGAGGAAATTTTGCAAGGAATTTTACTAACAGGTGAGTTCATAGAAGCGATTTCAGTACGATACGTCAGAAAACATGGCAAATGTCAAAATTTTGCAATTGCTCTGAATTGGCCCAAAATGGCCTTTGTGTACGTGCAGTTTTGAGTAAAGTGTAAAGAAAAATATTCATGAAAAAGCCTCAGGTACGCCTATCTGTGACACTGCTTCTAACAATAAAAATAAACCCTAGAAGATTTGAGTTATGCTATGTTTTTGCTTTCCCGCCAAATTTCTATCAAATTGTCAAAAGTACAGGCAATTACAAATTAGGATTGTACAGTTCCAGAAAAATTTTAGATCTTCAATAGAAAATGAATGGAGTTTATGTACCGCACAGGTGTTGATTTTGAAGCTGTACACTTTTTCGGATTCCCAAGACCCTAAAACATAAAGATTTCATGTTTTTCGCGATTCGATTTCAAAAACTGCTCCGCGAGAGTTTTAGTTCAAAAATGGTCAACAAAGAAACGGGCGGATCTTTGAATTGTTTCTGGTCGAATAATTATTAACCCAGAAAATGTATGACTGGCTTCAATGGTGGCCTTTAGCATTTTAGGAACCCTGTCGTGACTCTTGCGTTAAAATAAAAATAGGGGTTTTCATTTAATGTTACAAAGTTGATGTGCCAAAATCGCACTTCCAGCGGCACGACTGGTTGGTTCTAAACGCTTTTCAGATCTATTTCCGGTTAGGTCAGCCGGCAGAGAAATCAAAAGCGAGTTAATTGTTATAAGCGCGTTGTTTTTTGTGTTAAAGGGTTGACAGCCCAGGCATTTTAGTCTCAAAATAGGGCAAACCTCGGAAAAAATAATGTAAATTTGAAACTTTTTCCGATCAGCTCTATTTGAAGTGCTTAAAGGGGGACTTAAGCAAAAAAACAACTTTACCTAAATAAAAAGTGTAGAAAATTCTAAGAACAATGGTTATGACAATTTTTTTATCGTAAATGGTTTTTGAGCTACAGCCGCTTGAACTGTAGACTGTAAGCTTGATGACGTCATCGGGTCAATGTAACGCGCGCCTCCCATATAAACAATGCATTTTGCCGTTCATTCCGCTTGGTTTATTTATCCCTCTGTGGCCCTTTCCTTCGTTTTAATAGTAAATTCGGCCTCAAAAAATCTGCCTGTGCTTAGTTCGATGAATCAGTTTTGTTTGTCTGAATTTCGAGTTGCTTTAATCGAGCGTTTTTCACGGGTATGGTGTCCTGTTGTACGGCTGCCATAATACTCACCAAACCGGGAGAGAACTTCCTTCACATTTCATATTTTTCCGAATCGAGAATACAACAGCTTACAATAAACAATCATGTTCGCAGTCATTTTCACCCCTTAGGGCGGGTTGTATAAAATAACGTGTGAGCAAAAACTTTTTTGTGATAGACGTAAAGCGTAGACTGCTGAAATTATCATTCAAAGCGAAATCTGACAGTGACGTTTCCATGTAATTACCACAGTCTACGCCCTACGTTTCTCAAGTCAAGGGCTACTAGATCGGAAAAGCTTTTGACCACTCGTTATTTATTCCTAGACTTAACGCTAAGCCCGCTACGATACCATAGAAACAATTGTTGTCAATAATTTGTTGTTATAGAATTTTTGAAGAATTAACTTTATGACAGGATTAAATGTTTTATAGAACCCACCCTCAGAGTACTTTTTTGGCAACAAAAACATTCCGAATCATTCGCTGTTTTACAACAATTGTTATATATGTACGTATTGTTGCTTCTATTCACAAATTTATCAGCATCTAGGAGCTGTTTCCTCTTCTCAGCTTCCAACTTTTGCATTTTCTTAGTGAAAAAAGGAGGCTCAAACCCGTAAGCCATGTTGTTCGAATTTAAACCACATTTAAACTGCACGTAAAGACCAAGCGCGCGGCCGGGCGTCCGAGCTTTTATGCCCCGATGACGTCACACCGTTGCGGGAATAAACATAAAACTTGCTGCATCTCGGTTATTATTGGTAGTAGCAAACTAATTTTTTCGCCATAATTCTTAGAAAAAATTTCTCTACAACTTTTATTTCCACTTAAGTCCCCCTTTAACAACATACTAAAACTCCAAAAACCTCCGGTGCCGGCTTCATGGAATTCCAGGCGCTGGAACATCTGGAACTCTGGAGAAGTGTAGGTTTGCCCTGGAACTGACGCTACGGCCAAACGGTTAGTCCTATCGGATTCCAATCGATCTTAAACGAATGTATGAGAAACGGGATGTCTTTCTTAAGTGCTCTTCAATGACTTTAAACTGTATTCGGGCCTCCCGAAAGTGGCAAAACCCCGCGAAATAAAGAAAAAAAAATTTTTTTTTAAATTAGACGGTTTTTTGTGAGATATCGCAAAAATGCACGAAATAAACATTGTAGAGGATAAAAAAAGCTTTCAAACGACACCTTCAAAATATTTCTATGACCAATAAGAACGTAGCGGCCGGCTCAAACGGCGCGCGCATTTCGGCTTGCGGCAACCAGCGTGGCAATGTTCAAGGTCGCGAACCTCCATTATAGAAATAATTACAAGGGGGGGGCATAGCGAATACCAAACTGGTATAGTAAGCGCCCTAACTTCCTTATTTTAGGAATTTTAGGATTTCGTTGTCATTTTTACGAGAAGGAGGATCAAAGCATTTTAGGAATTTTGGGAGATGTGGGAATCATGATTTTGACAGCCGAACTTCTAACGCTAGAAAAGCAAGAGAGCTTGGGGTGAAAATACCCCCAGATGCTTAACTCTTTGGCTGGTATGAATAAAGTGTTACAAGATGCTCATACTCACATTAACAAAGGATGCAAATACAAGTTTTTCGTGCACGAGAAAAGGATAGAACTATAAGTAAAAGCTTTGTTACTGTTTATTCATACCGGCCTTTATTTATTTTTGCTTGTGTATGATTGCTTATATTGTCACCATTTGGTATACACCACGGTCAAACTGATCAGTTTGACCGTGGTGTATTTGCGAAAAGGCTAACGTCAATGCTTGATAAAAGTCAAAAGTAGCAGCCTGATTACTTTGTTGCTTTTACACGAGGGAATACGGTATTAATGCGGAATTACGATACCTTTGAATTATTGCTATAATTGAAAAAAAAATTGCATTATCGAATATAACCAGTACCAAGGCCAAAAAATAAAATATTACTTTTGATGACGTATGAGCTACGTTCTCATGAAAAGTGTGAGCCAACCTGTCCATTTGTTTCCTGTTTAATTTCGACAGAACTGTCATCTATTTGTCAGTAGTGTTCTTACACCAAGAAATTGTACAGAAAGGTGAGATCGCTGACACATACGTCGTAATTCTTTGTAATTGCTTTTTGAAGTGGAATCCTTAATACAATCCAAAACAAAAACGATGGATCTCAATCTTTGATTATTTTTCGAATTGTACCAAGGACCCCGCACTTTCCTTATGGAAATTGGGTTTGAGTGAGATTTTATTGAAAAGGAAAGATAGTAGGGTGCTCGCTAGACTTTATCTTTCAACCAAGGGGCACTTACGAGTGAAAATGTATGGAGTATAAATTTTGGTTTCTAATGCCCTCGGTATGCTACTGTTAAATTCGTCCAAGGGTCGTCCTGTGACAAAGGGCACAAATCAAAATTCTCCAACTAACGCCGCCACGTGAAAGTTCATGTGGAGAAGTACCTTTCCTGAAAAATTCATGGTGATGTCTGTGCGGATTGTATTTTTTATTAATTTTGAAAGAAAAATATCTCCATTGATCCATACGGGGCCACGGACCTTTGGAGGCGATTATCTCGGTTCGAGCATCGGCAAAAACGCATCATTTTTAGGGGCATATTTCCTTTCCAACACGATTACTCCAAATCGGGGCGGTTAATCGAAATTAATTATTCTTAATAAAATATGTGCTATTTTATTTTGTTGACGATCGTCTTTACAGAATATTTTTAGCGCAATCAATAAAGGAGATAATTGTTTAAATCTGAGAGGAAGTAAAGAATTCATGCCATTGTAACGCTCGGATCTCCGCGCCCCCACCACGACTTTCGCTGCGTCCCGCCACTCCGCAACCCCTTGAGACGTCCACATCTACAATCTTAGAGAATATCCTGTATTCCTGAAAATAATGGAAATAAGACTTGGAACTCTTGAAAAGCACTTTTTATTTCATGTAGGTAAGAAAAACAATAATTTTTAATTTGAAAATTCTTCGTCGTCCTTCTCGTTGATCGGGGAACCTCCGTGATCGGGGGTCTTCCCTCATTTGAATTTCCTTCATGTTATTTTTACAAGATCGGTTTTCCCATACCGTGGCATGAAAAAATGCAGGAAACCTTATTTTTATTGCAAATGTAACTCTTGCTTATGCAGTCTTTAAAAATAATTTTTGGACAAATTAGGACAATAATATCTGAAATGGTTTTATGGGACGGCGGGTTATGTTTGAAGAGCTGGCCCAAGACTGTCACCCACGTCGTTTTTCCCATCTATAACCTTCAGGTGACGGAAAATTAGGTCGAGAATTTAATTAATTCCACCAAATTTTGGTCTGAAAGAATAGAACTCTCAAGCAATGCTGCTTCAAACTGCCTTCGGTTGGAGGCAGTTTTTCTAGCGACTTAGTTAACGCAAGTAGGGCCCGTTAAATCGTTGATACATATAATTACTTCATCGTTGTTGGTTCAACACAAAAGTTTCCATATTTTTGAACGAGTTTTTGAATTTAATGTTGTCCAACTCTTGGTCTAACTTTTCGTCAAATCCTACATCGCCAAGTAATTCACATAAGTTTTTGTAAATTTTCCATCAATTTAGCGTCCCAAGACCGCTGAACTAGCTTGTAGCATCAAATTCTGTTAGGGCATGAAATATACATTTTTTGGAAGTTTTGCTTCCGGAATGTTTCTTTACTATTTCCAGTTCTCATCCAAATCTCTGTATATAAATTCTCTGTCGACTCGAGATACTGATACAGACTTGCCAGTTATTCTCGTGCATTTTAAAGAATATCTCCAGAATACTCCAGAGGTTTGAATAAGAACTGGAAATAGTAAAGATACATTCCCGTTTAACCCACAGTCCATCAAATTAATTTGAAAGAAAAACTACTAAGCGGTTTTGGAAAGTTAACTTGCTGGGCTGGAAAATTTACCAATAGGTACTTCCGTGAATTACCTACTTAACAGTCGGTGGTGGGATTTGAGGAAACATAAAACCGTTTCAGATACATCTATTATTGTATTAATTTGTTCATAGATTATTTTTAAAGACTGCATAAGCAAGAGTTGAACTTGCATGCAGTTTGAAGCAGTATTGCTTGAGAGTTCTATTCTTTCAGACCAAAATTTGGTTGAATTAATTAAATTCTCGACGTAATTTTCCGTCACCTGAAGGTTATAGATGGGAAAAACGACGTGGGTGACAGTCTTGGGCCAGCTCTTCAAACATAACCCGCTGTCCCATAAAACCATTTCAGATATTATTGTCCTAATTTGTCCAAAAATTATTTTTAAAGACTGCATAAGCAAGAGTTACATTTGCAATAAAAATAAGGTTTCCTGCATTTTTTCATGCCACGGTATGGGAAAACCGATCTTGTAAAAATAACATGAAGGAAATTCAAATGAGGGAAGACCCCCGATCACGGAGGTTCCCCGATCAACGAGAAGGACGACGAAGAATTTTCAAATTAAAAATTATTGTTTTTCTTACCTACATGAAATAAAAAGTGCTTTTCAAGAGTTCCAAGTCTTATTTCCATTATTTTCAGGAATACAGGATATTCTCTAAGATTGTAGATGTGAACGTCTCAAGGGGTTGCGGAGTGGCGGGACGCAGCGAAAGTCGTGGTGGGGGCGCGGAGATCCGAGCGTTACAATGGCATGAATTCTTTACTTCCTCTCAGATTTAAACAATTATCTCCTTTATTGATTGCTCTAAAAATATTCTGTAAAGACGATCGTCAACAAAATAAAATAGCACATCTTTTATTAAGAATAATTAATTTCGATTAACCGCCCCGATTTGGAGTAATCGTGTTGGAAAGGAAATATGCCCCTAAAAATGATGCGTTTTTGCCGATGCTCGAACCGAGATAATCGCCTCCAAAGGTCCGTGGCCCCGTATGGTTCAATGGAGATATTTTTCTTTCAAAATTAATTAAAAATACAATCCGCACAGACATCACCATGAATTTTTCAGGAAAGGTACTTCTCCACATGAACTTTCACGTGGCGGCGTTAGTTGGAAAATTTTGATTTGTGCCCTTTGTCACAGGACGACCCTTGGACGAATTTGACAGTAGCATACCGAGGGCATTAGAAACCAAAATTTATACTCCATACATTTTCACTCGCAAGTGCCCCATAATTCCTAAACTAAGCGACTTTTCTCCTCGCGAGCACCCTACTAAGATGTTATACAGGGTGAGTCTGAAAGACTCCACATCCTTTATACCATAGAATCTACTGTTCAAATGATGAAGCTAGGTGCAAAAATTATTGGTCAATTGTGATTCCTCTTGATGTTATAAGCCGCCAAAGATCTTAATTTTTAAACATTCTTTTTAAATATCTTTCGAAAGGTGTATCGTAGGATTTTGAATTTTTGCACAGCATTGTTACAGACCAAGAAGCAACTGCTGATGGTACTTAAGACATCCAAAAAGCGGATTTCTGTTATACATGGTGGCTCCGATGTTATTAGCCCTTGAACTTTTTTATGCTTGAAAATATTGCAAATTTGCCTATGCGGCCGTATTCCCCGTTCAATTCTAAAACTTTAATGGCTCTTTTTCGAAAAGCGCGAAGAAAAGCGCGGTGTCCTTTGTGACATACCGCAATGGCCTATTATAAAAACTGTTGCTATTGAATTTGTAGTTTTAAATTATGATTACGGTCACAGTTGACAGTTGGGGTCAGTTTTAGCTTATTCATGTACATACCTTAAAAATGTACGTCAAAGCCTTGTTAGTTTAAATGAGTATTAGCTTAAGATTGTCCCATGTCTTTGTAAGTAGTCAAAATTGTAGTGCAATGAAAAAGCAAGTCGTCGATAGCGAATGACAAAAGCCCCCGCCCGAAAGCATGAAAACTTACTCTTTTCTGAGGAGTCTGACCGTGGCAAACGGCGTTAAGGATATCCCTCCCGAAACTGGTGTTCACGTCATCAGACTCTGCAATACTCTCCCCGGAGCTAAATTGAAACAACAAAATTATTAAAGCAAATTTTAATCACAGTTACAGCCTAAAGATCAATCTTCAATTTAAGCATAATAGAAACAAGACCCAATCGGTAAACTTATCGCACCTGCTATTGTTGTGAGATCGCGGTTCCTCGTTCTCGGTCTCCGTCGTCGACTCGATGTCGGTCAGGCTCGGGTAGAGTCGCCCCGCCTTCTGGGGCGACACCTTGATCCTTTTGACGTCACTTAAGACGGCGGCCACCTTCGGACTGTCAGCTTTGCCTGAAAAAAACTTATTTTTTAGAAAAAATTCCCGATATTTTCCCGGAAATTTTCAAACACGTTTCCGAAAGACAATAAATTTCCAACAAAATTTCAACAAACTGACTGATCAACATTTTTTTTGTTCACATTTTCTGGATGGCCTCAACTCAAAGAATAAATTGTATAAAAATACAGATATTTTTATTTGAGCGACGTTAGGAGCGAAAATATAATAGGCCAAGACATGTTGTTTTCATGATTTTTTCTAAAACTAACACAATCTTTTATTTCTTTTGAATTTTCTTGTCAATTCAAGCTATAATTGTCAATTTTTTCTTATTTATTAGCCTTAAAACACGTTGTCATGGGCGACGTGCTAATTCAAATTCACCATAGAAACAGTATAAGATGTTAGTATTAATACTAATAACGTGACATTTTTTAAATTTCTCATTAGAGTTGGCTGTGTTTCAATTAGTGCAGATATCAAAACCTGTCAACTTTTTTGACATAACCCCTAACTAAGTTTCGACATGAGTAACCCCGAGCACCACCGGTGTCGTATCATCTCATCCCAATAACCGACTCATCCCAGGTGACAACTCATCCCAGACCAACTCATCCCAAACCAACTCATCCCAGACAAATTCATCCTAAACCAAGTCATCCCAAAAGACAACTCATCCCAGAACGCAACTCATCCCAGACCAAGTCATCCCAACGGACAACTCATCCCAGCAGACAACTCATCAAATTCTGCCCGTCCAAAGTTCCACGCGAGCAAAGCGTCAAAATATCGGTTTGCAGTGCGAGAAGCTAGGGCAGTTCAGGTCTATGTCAGGTCAGGTTTTTTTTTAATAACATTTTCTCTCAAATTCTGCCCGTCCAAAGTTCCACGCGAGCAAATAGCGTCAAAATATCGGTTTGCAGTGCGAGAAGCTAGGGCAGTTCAGGTCTATGTCAGGTCAGGTTTTTTTTTTATTAACATTTTCTCTCAAATTCTGCCCGTCCAAAGGTTCACGCGAGCAAAGCGAGTAGGTACTCGTCGAAATATCGGTCCTGCAATGGTGCGAGAAGCTAGGGCAGTTCAGGTCTATGTCAGGTCAGGTTTTTTACTAACATTTTTTTTAAATTCTGCCCGTGGAAAGTTCGACGCGAGCTTTCGGCGGAGCCGAAAGCGAGTACTCTTCGAAATATCGGTATTGCAGTGCGAGAAGCTAGGGCAGTTCAGGTCTGGTCAGGTTTTTGACCTGGGTTGTAGTGTCATTTGGGATGAGTTGTCTCCTGGGATGAATTGGAAAATTGTATGAGATGATATTAGCCCGCGGCTACCTTAAAGCGAACAGCCCAAACAATAACAAGCAAGAGTTGGTCTGGGATGAGTTGGTTTGGGATGAGTTGTCTGTTGGGATGAGTTGTCGGTTGGGATGAGTTGTCTGTTGGGATGACTTGGTCTGGGATGAGTTGCGTTCTGGGATGAGTTGTCTTTTGGGATGACTTGGTTTGGGATGAGTTCGTCTGGGATGAGTTGGTCTGGGATGAGTTAGTTTGGGATGAGTTGATCTGGGATTAGTTGGTCTGGGATGAGTTGTCAGATGGGATGAGTTGGTCATTGGGATGAGATGATACTAACCCGTTTCAATTAGTGCAGATATCAAAACCTGTCAACTTTTTTGACATAACCCCTAACTAAGTTTCGACATGAGTAACCCCGAGCACCACCAACTGCAATTAGAAATTTTAAAAATGTCACTTTAGTGTACAGGCTGTTGCCAATTTCATTGTCCACTATTGGGATTTCGGAAACTAGAAGAGTTAGAAAATCGGTAAATCTGTAAAGAATACTTCGATATCTTGATTCGTTGCTGAATTATTCCTAAAAAATTGAAAATTGACATTCTAAAGAAAAATTCATAGCTACCTCAGTTGTGCTATTTAAATGAAACTTGGAACTTTAATATTTTTGACAATCTGTCAATTCAATTGCAGTGACAAAAACTTTCTAGATTATGAGTATCGACAGTCAACTTTTCTTTTTTTTATGGGCTTGGAATTGGGTTTTAACACCATTACACACACAAAAAAATCGGCTTTTCGAAAATGTAACCAATCCGGGCCTCTTGAAAGAAAAAATCCAAAGCTTGAGTCATACGATGCCAAGACGTGTTTTATTATCGTTCAATTCAATTCCTTTCACATGTCATAATAATTTGAAAAAGTCAGTGTACTTTTTTACAGTTGTTTTTTCCCCAAGTTTAGGCTGATTATACAAATTATTCAAACAAAATTTCAAATTTTGACGATCTCTCAAAAAAGTCCGAGTTGGTTACATTAATAAAAGCAAGTTTTTTATGTATCCAGTGCTGTTAAAATCCAATATGGCGACTATAAGAAAAAGAAAAGTTGACTGTCGTTACCCAAAATCTAGGAGGCCTAGAAAATTTCTGTTAATGCCATTGAATTGGCAGCGCTGTCAAAAATATAAAAGTCCCAAGTTTCATTTGCATAGCATTTTTTCAGGATAATTCAGTAACGAATCAAGATACAGAAGAATTCTTTACAGATTCTTAATCACCCTCAAAAAGCGTAACTTTTTTCTAATTTAACCGTTTTTTTAACGCTAATGGTTTCCGAGATCCCAATAGTGGGCAATGAAATTGGCCAATTGTATATAGTATACTTTTGTTTCTATTATATTTAATAAATGCAATGATATTTTCATCTTGTTGCCCGCTACAGCAACACTTCTGAAATGGGCATATAAAAATGCGGTCTCCTTACGGTGTCGGACCACTTGCGGCCGGACCACTTGCGACTCCACTGAAAATCGACCCACTTGCGACCGGGGCTGTTCTTACCTGACATCCACCGACCCACATGCGCCTCAACCCAATATCATCACATACATTTATAAATATTAATGAAAACAAATCAATTACTTCAGGTTAATGTTTTGACAGAACATAGGATAGGTAATCGATAGACCCACAATTTTTCGAATTCTTGACTATTTCCATTATTTTGTTTAGTAGGTAATGACGAGAGATATGATCATACTAATCCATTAATTCTTCTCACAGCAATCACAGCTCATGTCTTCTTTCTTAACAATAATCAGTTTCCACGAAAGAATCAATTAGAATTTGTTTAATTGAAGGTATCGAGATCCATTTTATTTAAGAACTTATAGATTGGCACGGAGTAAAATTTCTTCCTTCAGGTTGTGTTTCTTGGCCTAAAACCTTTTTCGGACATAACCTCAAAAGTTCAATTTTGTTAATTTGTATAATTTGCATCTGTTCAGGCCTTTTTGAGTTGTTCATGGCTTTCTCTTCCTTTTCAGCCTGAAGATGGTCTCACTTGTTATGTAGACCGAAACATGTAGCAAGAATTTTTCACATTTCATTAATATAAGTTTTAAACACTCTTTGATTGGTGTTTGACTACAAGAAACACAACCTGAAGGAAGAAATTTTAGAATTTGTTTGCCTACTTGGCAGGATTTGGGACATCGGAGTAACATAACAATGTCATCCTTTGAAATATTATACAATTTTTGAAACCTATAAACCTTATTGGTGCGTTTTCACTTTTAAAGCAAACATTTTTTGGCTTGCTGCAACTCAAAATAGGTATGTGAAGACGTCCTCGCCCTTCTGCAATACATGCACTTACATAATACGTAGGTATATTAGTTGTTTGATGTTTGTCTCCATTAATATTTGCAAATATGTCATATCGTTATGAGCCGCATGTGGGTCGAACGACATCAGGTAAAAATCGCGTCGGTCGCAAGTGGGTCGATTTTCAGTCGCAAGTGGTCCTATTTCCTTCTTACAGCCCATGATTTCGATTCAGTTTTCTTTAGGCGCGGAAACGGCTAAAAACAAGCGCGCACGTGCATTTAATTAATGTTGACTCGACACCACATTGCCACTGCGCATAAAAATTTAGAAAACAGTGCCGCGTCTGCGCATCTAACGGCGGTATATTATATTAAAATGCGGGAATGTTCCCGGAAATATTGCCCAAAAAGCTTCCGGGAAAGTTTCTTCCTAGGCCGGATTGCACCAAACTTTTAAACCTGGTTTATATTAAATGTAGGTTTAAATGCTAGGCAACTGGCAATCACATTGGTCGCTCCATAGCAACAAATCCTGGTTTAAATAAAATCCAGGTTTAAAGGCTTGGTGCAACCCGCCCTTAGGGATTGATTTCTTCCCGGAAAGTTTCCAATTTTCCCAATATTTCGTTTCAGAAATATTCCCATCGCCCATCTCTAGTTGAAACAATTTGGAGCCGGACTCGCTAAAATTTTTATACAACTACTTATGCAACGCATCTTTCTTAATGGGAGAATGACTCGATAGCACTTCTTTTTCCGTTTAGATATTTATTGTACATATTACGTGAAAACTCACCCTTGTTCGCAAATGTAGACACATGAATCGAACAATAAACCTTATTATTATTATTAGTTGAAAGTAAAAAACAAGAATTACCGCATCTCTTTCCGCCGCTTCGTCTCTTCTCCTGACTCGTCGACGGTCGTGTCACGACCCTTTGATTGTCGGGAATCATCGCCGTCTTCTCGTCCGCTTCGATTTCGGCGCAGTCGGTTGTCTTGTGGAACCTGTTCAGCAACATATCCATCTCCTTTTGTCTCTGTTCTCGAACGCCGCTCTCGATCTGCTCCTGACCGATAGTGGACTTCCCCTCGAACAAAGCGGCGACTTTGTTCGCGATCCCCCCCGCCTGATGCACGATCGGTTTAACCTCGACGTCGGTTTGAACCGGCGGTTTCGGCGCCTTGGGTTTCCTGGGCGAATTCGATTTGATGGGCGTCGCCATGGCGAAAGGCGCCTTGGGTACCAGCGCTGCGCCTCTGTTTTTCTCGAAAAGGGCTTTACGTTCCGACACGGACAGTAGGGCGGGGTCTTTTTGGCCCTTGGTGGGACTGGAGGATTCGAAAATGGCCGCCTTGTCGGCTATCGTCGGCCTGAGGTGGGTTTTCTGGGGCGACTCGACGAGGTTTTCTTTTTCCGAGCTCTTCGGCTCGTTCCGGGGGTTGTATTTGAAGACGAGGAGGGCGTTCGAGTCTGTACGGGTGAAGCCCTGAGATTCCTTGAAAAAATAATGAAAATTACACTCTGAAGCGCGAACATCAAGCTAACTGGACTAATTTATATTCTTTTAAAAAAATCTTTCAGGTGGTTTACCTCTACGCATACTTAACAACATGTTTAGGCACAATAGATAGATATTTAACATTTAAGGGGTGCATGTAGAATCAAGTGACAATGTCCGTAAATTGCAAAAAATGAAAAAGGGAAAAATGTACGCGTTGTTTGTGGACCTGAAAGCAGCGTTCGATAGTGTGGATAGAGGGAAACTGTGGGAGCACATGAGCAAAATAGGACGGAACGGGAAGCTGGTAAGAAGGATAAAAGAAATATATAATGAAACAAAGAAATGTAGTCAGAGTGAATGGACAAGAGAGCGAGTGTTTTTGGACAAGGATAGGGGTAAGACAGGGATGCCCACTCAGCCCAACGCTGTTTACAATTTATATAAACTATATTGATGAGATGTTTAAAATGGCACAGACAGGGGGGGTTGTGGTGGGCAAAGAGAAAGTGTGGTGTTTGGCATATGCAGATTTGATGATGATAGCGAACGAGGAGAGAGGAATGAAAGATATGATAAGAAATGCAGAGAGGTATATGAAGAGAAAAAGGTTGGAAGTAAATGTGGAAAAGACAAAGATGATGGTTTTTGGGAAAAGGAGAAGAAGGGCAGAAGAAAGTGAGTGGAAGTGGAATGAAAGAAAAATAGAGCAAGAAAGGGAATTCAAATACTTGGGGTACGTATTCAATGAGAGTAATACATACAGAGCGCATGTAAGAGAGTTGGTTAAAAGAGCAAATAAGGTGGTATAGTCCAGTCGGTTCGAGAAATGAAACTGCATTTCATTCTACAAAGGTGCCGTTTGGCACAGTTGTACATACATGGGACCAATACAAGTGATTTCACCCGCAGTGCCCAGAAAAAATTCCCTTAGGAACAAAATGGCGGCGGTTTTTTCCAAATTTCCGCGAAAATTGCTAATATCTTAACTATTATTAACTATTTGTGGAAGCAACAAATATTTTTCTTATACATTACAACCAAGAAGAACATTACTTCTCATTTTAGTAATATACCGGGTGGTCGTTTTATCTTGAGACCGCAAGACGCAATCGGAAAGAAAGCATTTTAGAAAAAAATATATTGCATAAAAGTTTTATGACTTCGAGGGGGAAAATAGATGGCATCATCGCCATTTTTATTCGAGGTCATTTTCAAGGTCAAATGAAGGTAAACTTCATTTTTTTAAATGGAAACATATTTTTGATTACAGATTCTTATTCCCCGTAGAAGAACAAACTACTCTCATTTAAACTATTTTTAGATCCGATGGATAGGTTTCCATAAAAAAAATGAAGTAGAAGTTGACCTTCATTTGACATTGAAAATGACCTTGAATCAAAATGGCGATGATGCCATCTATTTTTCCCCTCGAAGTCATAAAACTTTTATGCAAAACATTTTTTTCTAAAATGCTTTCTTTCCGATTGCATCTTGCCAGCCTCAACTTAAAACGACCACCCGGTACATTACTAAAATGAGAAGTAATGTTCTTCTTGGTTGTAATGTGCAAGAAAAATAGTTGTTGCTTCCTCAAATAGTTAATAATAGTTTAGCTATTAGCAATTTTCGCGGAAATTTTGAAAAAAACCGTCGCCATTTTGTTCCTAAGGGCAATTTTTTTGGGCACTGCGGGTGAAATCACTTTATTGGTCCCATGTACAGTATGCGTAGGTGAAAATGCCCACCCGGGAAGGTGGGAGACAAACACTGCATGTCTGGTCCACTTCAGTTGCAAGTCGGAGTGGGAAATATCGATCGGCTCTTCAGGTAAGTACGAGCTTCCTGTTTAAGTAATTTAACCCGAGACAAGGCGCGTATTGAAATTTGCGTTCTTGATGGCCGCTTTTAGAAATCTGCCCTACGCGCATTTTTTTTTTAAACTTTCCCGCATCAATGATTTGTTATTAACTTTTCGTTACAATTTAACACGAGGGACGTAGGTACTGAAATAAATCTCAACATAAAGATCATTAGGTAATCGAGTCATTAATGTCTAAATCATGATTGCGATTAGTGATTTAAATCTAATCAGGCTTCAATAAAAGTTTTCCAATCGATTTAAATCGAGGTTAAGGCGTTGAATGCGATTGGTCCGTATCGATTGCAATCGATCGCCGCGTTGAACGGCCCTATTAATCTTCACAAATTAAAGGGAGGTTTTTACGAATAATATGTTAAAACTAGGAACGAATTTTTCGCTAAAATTAGCACCTCCATTATTAACGTCTGTTTAATTTAATTTCTACCATTTTCTTTATATTGAAACCATTAATGTGTTATATGGGTCGAAATTGTTTACCATGCATGAAAGGATGGAAAAATGGTATCACTCGTGTGTCATAATTCATAAACAAATTACCTGGAGGTGTTAGGTTAACCTCTGAGAATCACACACGTTTAAATAATTCATAATGTCAGGAAGGTTTTATAAAATACCTAGTTATTCTCAAAATCAGAAATCTTCAAATTATTAATAATTGAAAACGTCCGTGTAAATTCCCTGTAACTGAGGTATACCTACACTTAGATCAGTATAAAACTTTAATAATAGATATTTATTTTATTAGGAGTTTAAGGGCCGCTTGCACCGCTGCTGCCTGATTAGCGCTAATCAGTGGCTAAACTGACATTAATGGATTGTTTCGACAATTGTAACCAGGATTTTAAACATGATTAGCATTAATCATCGGCGGTGCTATCGGGCATTAGTAAGACATACGAGTCACATAATGTCACTTAAACTCTGAATAAAATAGAATACTTAATTTTCAAACGCAGAGTTAACTTTGGGGGCCCTGGGCAAAGTTGCTTGAAGGCCTACCCATCACAGAACCGTATCTCTTTATATGACTTGGGGGGGGAGGGGTAAATAAAAATTTGGCAATTTAAAACAATCGAATTTTCCAAACACTTCACAATAATACTTACAAATGAAGTAATGAAGAAAATGAAAAATTTAACTTTGGTAAGGCAGATTTTTTTTGCCAATTAGGTAAGTTTTATGCCTGCCAGGCCGGCTATAGATTAGGTATTATATAAAACTCTGCGATTTAATTTCGAAAAAGCATATTGCCCGGTTTTAGTTTGCCGAATGTAACTGGACGACACCCGAAATTTGCCAACTGGCAAAACTGGGGGGGTGTAACTGCTATACACTACACCTACCTAATTTATTTTTTCTTTTTTTTCACATTGAATTTTTTTTTACCGCGAAGGGGGCTCCTTGAGGGCAGCAACAATGCAGTCATTGTTGCTACAAATAACCTGTAAATTATCTTTCGGGTGTCGTCCAGTTACATTCGGCAAACTAAAACCGGGTAGCATGCTTTTTCGAAATTAAATTGCAGAGTTTTATAAAATACTTACTCGATAGCCGGCCTGGCAGGCATAAAACTTACCTAATTGGCAACAAAAATCTGCCTTACCAAAGTTAAATTTTTCATTTTCTTCATTACATCATTTGTAAGTATTATTGTGAAGTGTTTGGAATGTTTAAAAAATTGCGCCTGCGGCGCCCATTCAGTTTTCAGTTGGACAATTCGATTGTTTTAAATTGCCAAATTTTTATTTACCCCTCCCCCCCCCCAAGTCATATAAAGAGATACGGTCCTGTGGGTAGGCCTCCAAGCAATTTTGCCCAGGGCCCCCAAAGTTAACTCTGCGTTTGAAAATTAATGCCCATTTGCACGAACGAACGATTAAATTTAATTAATGATTAAAGCCCGATTAATGATTGTTGAAGTTGTCAAAACAATCATTAATCGGACTTTAATCACTGATTAAAGTTAATTAATGTCCGTGCAAATCAGGGTACGTATTCTATTTTATTCAGAGTTTAAGTGACATTATGTGACTCGTATGTCTTACTATTATGCCCGATAGCACCGCCGATGATTAATGCTAATCATGATTAAAATCCTGGTTACAATTGTCGAAACAATCCATTAATGTCAGTTTAGCCACTGATTAGCGCTAATCAGGCAGCAGCGGTGCAAGCGGCCCTTAAACTCCTAATAAAATAAATATCTATTATTAAAGTTTTATATTGATCGTTAAAAATGACATTACAACAAAACAAGCCGCGGCAACAAATTATCACTAAGTGTAGGTATACCTGGGTATACCTTAGTTGCAGGGAATTTACACGGACGTTTTCAATTAATAATAATGTGAAGATTTCTGATTTTGAGAATAACTAGGTATTTTATAAAACCTTCCTGACATTATGAATTATTTAAACGTGTGTGATTCTCAGAGGTTAACCTAACACCTCCAGGTAATTTGTTTATGAATTATGACACACGAGTGATACCATTTTTCCATCCTTTCATGCATGGTAAACAATTTCGACCCATATAACACATTAATGGTTTCAATATAAAGAAAATGGTAGAAATTAAATTAAACAGACGTTAATAATGGAGGTGCTAATTTTAGCGAAAAATTCGTTCCTAGTTTTAACATATTATTCGTAAAAACCTCCCTTTAATTTGTGAAGATTAATAGGGCCGTTCAACGCGGCGATCGATTGCAATCGATACGAACCAATCGCATTCAACGCCTTAACCTCGATTTAAATCGATTGGAAAACTTTCATTGAAGCCTGATTAGATTTAAATCACTAATCGCAATCATGATTTAGACATTAATGACTCGATTACCTAATGATCTTTATGTTGAGATTTATTTCAGTACCTACGTCCCTCGTGTTAAATTGTAACGAAAAGTTAATAACAAATCATTGATGCGGGAAAGTTTAAAAAAAAAATGCGCGTAGGGCATCAAGAACGCAAATTTCAATACACGCCTTGTCTCGGGTTAAATTACTTAAACAGGAAGCTCGTACTTACCTGAAGAGCCGATCGATATTTCCCACTCCGACTTGCAACTGAAGTGGACCAGACATGCAGTGTTTGTCTCCCACCTTCCCGGGTGGGCATTTTCACCTACGCATACTGTACAACTATGCCAAACGGCACCTTTGTAGAATGAAATGCAGTATTCAACCACAAATATTGTCGCGAACCGACTGGACTATAGTCTGTCCGGGATCTAGGCGACTTTTGCTCCCCGGGAAATTTGAAATCCACGTCGCCGATTGGTTAAAATTCAGCCATAATTAATCGCAACAAAAATGTGGCTTGCAGGAATTAAGAATGTAGGTTTAAAAATAAAATTTACCTCGCAGGTCGATGTAAGTTACATTTTAAACCGTTTGCGCTGCATTACTTTTATAATATTGCAAAATTATTGATTTGCCGAGTAAAAATTTTGCTCTCATGACAGATATCCTGCTGTCTGTCACATCATTCCTGCGACACGTAATAGCCAATGGGTGCGGTAAAAGCGGCTATTCTATTGGCTTATTTAAAGTTACCGCTATGAAAGCCGCCATCTTTCCGAATTCCTTCATAATAAACACATGTGTGTCTGTACAAATTTCCCTAAGTTGAACAAGGTGCATGCAGCTTCTGGATAAAACCGCTGAGTTTACAGGTAAGGTCAAACACATTTCTCTTTCATGATAACGGTACCACACGTTATCTTTCAGGCCGATGTTCAACAACAATTAAAGCTTTATTAAAGGAAGAGCGTAGTACAAATACTCTATCACAGCCCAAAGTAGGTCGAAGGGATCAGCAGATTGTATTGGATGAACATGAAAAATATCTGTTGCGAAAGATAGTGCATCATAAGGAAATATCGGAAATGCCCTCGGAAATGTCAGAAAGAAGTGAGGGAAAATGTCCGAATGTCCTGGAAATGTTAGAAACCCCTCGGAGATAAAAATTCATCAAAAATGGCACTTTCTGGTCCAAAACTTGATGAGGGCCCATTAAAAATGTAACGTCATGTAAGCATTTTAACCTCCCCAACCCCATCACAATTTTAAAAAAATGGGAGGTTACTGCAATCACTAAAATTTTCGAATTTGAGATAGCACCAGATCTCCACGTTTTGAGGTCTCAGGAACCCAGAAAAGTGGTTTTTAAAATGTGTCTGTGTGTATGTTCGTACGTACGTTCGTACGTACGTACGTTTGTAAACACGCCACAGCCAAAACTACTGGGCCGATTTGGCTGTAATTTGGTACGTAGGCATCTCATAACCCAACTTAGATCTGAAAAGCTTTTGGAGCCAATCGTGCAACCGGAAATGCCATTTTGGCACATCAACTTTTAAATTTTAAATGCAAACCCCCATTTTTCACGTCACCATAAGAAAGACCTTCAAATTCTGCTTCTAAAAATGTATTCATTCTTAGTGCCCTTTTGACCAAAAATTAAAAAAAAATTGATTTTTATCGGACTTTAAAATCGCGGTACAGCCCAAGCCCCTGAACCGATTTGGCCGAAATTTTGCATATGGAGATTGTATTACACGTCGAAGAGCTGAACAAATTTTGAATTCAATCGACTCACGGAAAGTGCTGTTTTGGCATACCAATTTCCAAATTTAAAATTATTCTCTCATTTGACCATTAAAAACAGGTTTTTGAAAGATTTATTGTCACCATCAGAAAGGTCTTCAAATTCTGGTTTCAAATAGGACAAAATTAATTCGCATTTAGCGCTGTTTGGTTCAAAAAATCGAAATTTTATAATAACAGTAAAAATACATTATAGCCCAAATTACTGAATCGATTTGGCTGAAATTTGGTACATGGAGATTAGGTGACCCGTTGAAGACCTGAAAGGCTTTTGGGAGCAATTGGCCCACGCGAACTGCCATTTAAGCATATCAACTTAAAATTTTAAATACAAGGCCTCTTTTTTATGTCGCCATTAGAAAGACGATCAAATTCTGGTTCTAAAAATGTACTCACAGTTTCTGCCATTTCAGTGGAAAATAGAGAAAAAATTCTTTCTCATTAAAAGGGAGCAGGCTGACAGTGGATGACATAAAGTGGCAGTTATTGTCAAAAAGGTGGCAAAAGATTAACCTTAAAAGGAACATATTGTCAAATGTGATGGGTGATGTACGAGGTGATGTCGGTATTTGTCAGAAAATTGCGAAATTAGTCACTGACGTCAGACGATAAGGATAAAAAAAAATCTGTTGAATTGACTACTATCTACACAGAATACAAAGATCCACGCGATGGGGAGGTTCCAGCCGCTTCTCTGCTGCATTTTTTATATTGCGGTGTTTAATCGGCTCCATCCCGTATTAGCGAATACTGTAAACGCGAATCCCGTAACGCCGAAAGTCATAATATCAAAGCTTCATAAAGTGGAAACTCGTAAAACGGAACCCCGCAACGCCGAAAACGGACATGCGTATAAGCCTCATCCAGTGGTTCTCAACGCGCCGCCTAGTCCATTGCTAATCCGAGGCAACTATGCAACGCCTGATGCAACCTTGAATAATAGATGTGTGCCTACCACACAGGGACAGAAGGAGATGGGCTGAGTGGAAGCGGAAGATAGGGAGGGTCCAGTAGAGTAATTTTGTAGGATGCTGATAGGATGTTTTGTAGGTAACTAAACTACCTAATGGAAGTAGGTAGTCGTATTTCTTAAACCATCAATTTTCAAGGGCTCAACTTATTGGTGAGTCCCAGCCCAGCCCCATTTTGCAGGGCTCTGTAGACAGCAGGGTTAGGTAGGTACTCTAGAGCGACTTAAACTCTATAAAGTTAAAATTGTTCCAAAAATGCCCAGAATTCTCGAGTTGGGCCTCACCATCGTGTTTATATTCTGGGGAGTAGGTATATATTCTCTCGTCATATTTCGGTCGCTTTTTGGGCTTAAGAAAAATATCTACACGATCATAAAACTCGAAAAAGACCACTTGGGTGCTACATATGAGGTGCCTAATAGGGCCAAAGTGTGCCGTCATTATTTCGACATTTTAGCACCTAACCTAAAATTATCAAAGTCCCTGCTGGGGTGGTGAGTCCCATTTCCCATTTTGCTTAATTTAGGTAGGTACTCACGGCTCTTCAGACAATACCTAGGTAGATACACTCTAGAACGGCCTAAACTTCATAAATCTCTCGAGCTACATGGGTCTAAACCCCTAAAAAAGAACAAAATAAGCCCTCTGTCAAATTATAGAATCAGCCCCGCTCTTAGGCTAAGAAAAAATACCTACCTCATAAAACTCGAAAAATCCCACTGGGGTATGTGTATGAAAGGTATGTACTATAGGTACAGGTTGTCCCATAACGCTCACACTTCCTTTATGGAGTACCTGATGCTACCTATACCTATACCTACCTATTTAGCATTAAATTCCTATTCGATCCGTGTTCTTGAAAATTTCCAGGGTCCTAATGTTCCGCAAGTTAAGAGCGAGAAAGGACCATGGCCATAATCATCAGAATTCAGTTCCGAAGTGCTGACAAGATAATTTAATGTGAGATGCACTATTACTTAAAATTTTTAAGGGCCTTCTCTCTATGGGTTCTTCCAGACAATGCTCTAGAACAACGTAAAGTTCATAAACTTTAAATTGGCCAGATAAACCTCTCAGCAGCAATAAAGTCTATTTTGATTTTGGCGTAGGTCCATTTGGAGTGAGAATTTAGAGCCAAAATAACCTAAGGGAAAACAAAATGGGTCTTTTTCAACCTAATTAAGGTAAAAATGAATGCATCATAAAACTGAAAAAAATCTACGTAATACCTAGGTATCTATACTTTGGATGCTAGGCATTTCAGTCATGGTGCCAAAATACAGAATGTCCCAAAATTAGAGGATAATAATACCTTAAGGGCGTATATTGTACTAAAATAAGTGACATTGGCCTACTTTTATTTATTTCTTTACTTCTTTATTTATTTATTGGACCTGCGTGAAGTATACCTAGAGGTAGCCAGAAAAAATTCAATTTTCTAAAAAACGGCTTGAGTTTCAACAAAATCATCTTTTTACAACAAAGTTCTAAATGCGATCGTTCCTCACTCACCAGAAATTTCAAAAAAAAACATTTTTCTGTTACCCCCCTCTAAGAGGCATTTTTCGACCCATACACTTATTAAAACTTTTCTTCATATTTTTGATCGTAGAATTCGCCCTTAATAATTTTGGGACATACCTACTGTGTATAATACAATATAAGTGAATTTTTCGTACCTAATTTCGAAGACTGTCTACCAAGTTTCAGCTCGATATCTCAATCCATTCTTAAGTTATGCGACGGACAGACTGAGGAGAGAGCGAGCGAGCGAATAAGCTAAAACAGGAGTGCCACGCATACTGCTACGGCACTAAAATTAATACATCTATATCTTTCTAACGTTTTAGTGCCGTACCCAGCAGCTTTAGTGCCGTAGCAGTTTGCGAGGCACTCTCGTTTTAGCTTATTCGCTCGCTCCCTCGATCGCTCCTCAGTCTGTCCGTCGCATAACTTGAGAATGGATTGATATATCGAGCTGAAACTTGGTAGGCAGCCAGTCTCCCGAATAGTAAGGCGGGGTTTGCTTTTGGGCCATATCGCCAAGGGGGTGGGAGTTAGGGGCGAAAAACCGAGAACTATTAATTGCAATAACCCGACAACTGGTGGAGGTATCTTGCTGAAACTTAATTGATATGCACGTTCGACCTTCAAGTCTGTTGAAGGTGAAGGGGTGCTAATTTCGGGAAATGAAAACCACAAAAAAAAAAGATAACTCCGCAAGGGATGCACGAAGCTGTCGGTGAAATCTTGCGGGGGATGCGTTTTTCGTAAAATCGTGCAGATGGGAGTGGAAATTAGCAGTTGCAACTCAAAATTCCGCTTAATAAGTATTGGTCGAAATTAGTGTCATTCGATAGCCTGCTTTCATTAATGATTCAAAAAAGCTATTATCCATATTTTGAGAAAAACCACCCTAAGTCGCTACAACCCCCAACATGCAGAAACACAAAAATACGAGAACTCAAAAACTACTCTAATTACATAGGGTTCGATAGATTTTGGTCACTAGGTATTGAAAAAAGGTCTTATGAGTTTTCAACCTAAAACCAACCTATAGGCTATTTTAACAACTCTCTGTTCCCTACTGATCTATTTATGAACTGAAGTCAGTACATACGCAAGGAGTTATGTAACCTGTAAATCATAAAGGGGTGAAATCATGAGGGGTTGAAAACTTAAATCTATAAATCACCGTCATTTTTCAACGAATTGGATTATGGTGATAAAATTGAAAACACAACTTTCTTTAGAGCATATGCTCTAAATATGTGGGGTTGGTGAAATAAGGGTTTGGAGTTTAGGGGTTGAATCGTCCATGAAGCCCTGTAATTTGACACAGAGAAGCAATATCTTCTGCGAAACTGTGAGATCTTACACAGTGCATCTTCGAGAAAGGAGGAGTGAATTTTAGGGGTATCCGGTCAATTGTTCGAAAACAGTTGTTCGAAAATCAATTGTTCGAATCTTCAATTGTTCGAACGGTCGATTGTTCGAATGTTCTATTGTTCGAACGTTCAGTTGTTCGAAACTTAGTTTGTCGAAGCTTCTATTTTTCGAACACTCAGTTGTTCGAAAATTCCGTTTTTCGAAGCGTTGGTTGACTAGGTGCTGTAGAATTGAGTAATTGACTACAAAAAAAAACATGTTGATTTAAGTTTTCGTCAAATAGTCAAACATCATTAATCCCTTACAGGATAATTAAAGATCTGATCTTTTTCAAGCTATAAGTTTTATGAATTTTATTTATTATGTTACAATAATTATTCCTTCGAAGAATTGTGGTTCGAAGAATAGTTCATTCAAAATATTAGCCTTACAAATACGAATGATTCTTTTTCCTCCAACATGTACGCGGCTGCTAGGTGTGGCTTTCAAATGTCAATAAACTACAAATATTTCAATTCAAGTACCTAAACGAGTTACAAATCTTATGAGTTCGTGGAAGTCAGCAATATGCAAGGACCACAAAGTGAGTTCCGCACCAAAAAAAATTAAAGAACTACCTATATACTACCTGCTAAAATGATCTTGTCCTTGCGTTAATTTACACCGTTGAAATAATCTAAAGTCTTGACATCAAGACAAGAGTTCATCACCTTTTGGAAGTAGCTATATGTAATTAACTCACCATTATGGCAAACTCAAAAGAAACATGTTTTTTGTTGTAGTCAATTCCAGAACACCAACGCTTCGAAAAAAGGAATTTTCGAACAAGTGAGCGTTCGAACAATAGAAGCTTCGACAAACTGAGTTTCGAACATCTGAACGTTCGAACAATAGAACATTCGAACAATTGACCGTTCGAACAATTAAGTATTCGGACAATAGTGTTCGAACAATGACAATAGTGTTCGAACAATTGAAGATTCGAACAATTGAATACGAACAATTGATTTTCGAACAACTATTTTCGAACAATTGACTATAACTCTGTCAACCATAGAAAAAAAGCCTTATGAGTCTTCAACCTAAAACCAACGCCTACGCTACTAACAACCCCTAGCCCTAGTAAGCGGAGTAAATACATTTTATTTATTTTTTCGATAACTCGACGTCATTTTCATTAATTTTTAACCCGCTTTAACCCATCCACAATTTTTCAACCCCTTTCATGATATATGTGAACCCTCAAAAAGCTAAATTTACCCAGACCGCTATTTTTTCGTGTGATTTACGCTAGTTCTACTTAACTACAGTTCATTTCCACCCCTCTTGACTTTTCATCCCCCTTCACAATTTTTCAACCCCCCGAGCGTTAATTTTGTAAAATTCGCGCAGTTTTGCCTTCTTTCGGTAATAAATTTTACTCATACGGATTGTACTTGCCTTTGTCACTTTTTCGACCCTCTTCGCAATATTTCAACCTGCAAAAGCCAAATTTGCATAATTGGCTTACTTTCGTGTTATTTTCTGTAATTCTATTTAATTTTGGTTAATTTTCATCCCCCTTTACAATTTTTCTAACATATTTTGCTAAATATGCCTAATTTTATTTTTGTTCGGCAATAATTTGAACTCAGGTACAGATTGTTTACCTTTTTCACTTTTTCCACTTAATTCGCAATATTTTAATCCCCCCAAAAGCTAAATTTGCATAATTGGCTTACTTTCGTGTTATTTTCTGTAATTCTGCTTAATTAGGTACGATTAATTTTCATCCACTTTGACGTTTCATCCCCTTTATAATTTTTCAACCCCATAGGCGTTAATTTTGCCAAATTCGGGTAATTTCGTTTCTGCTCAGTAATAAATTGAACTCATTTGGATGATGTTTACATTTTTCAGTTTTTTCATCCCCATTCACAATATTTCAACTCTTCAAACGCAAAATTTGCATAATTGGGTTATTTTGGTGTTATTTTCCGTAATTTTACTTAACCACGGTTAATCTTCAAACCCTTGGACTTTTCCATCCACCTTTACGATTTTTCAACCCACTAAATGCTAATTTTGCAAAATTCGCATAATTTCGTTTTTCGTCGGTAATAAAATTGAACTCATTTGGAATCCAGTTCATATACCTTTTACAATTTTCCAGTTTGGTTCGCAATAGGTAGGTATAAGTATGTATTTCAACATCAAGAAAAATTTTAATTGTATATAATTTGGTTATTTTCGCGTTAAATTTTCTAATTCGACTTTTCGCAATTTTTCAGCCCCGAGTGTTAATTTTTCAAAATTCGACAAATTTTGTTTTAATTCCGGCAATTCTTTTCATTTACACTTTTCTGTTCATTTTCTACTTTTTAATTCTGTAACAACATTTTTTTAACATTTCCCATTTTTGACACATCTTTGCGTTTGCGGAGGCACTAATACTACTAAAAATCTGCACCCGATTCCACCAGTAAGACCAGTCGTCCCTACATATTAACGTGATAAACATCTACAGGGATACACATCGCATTGATGTACATCTTCCGGGGGCTTTTTAGTGCCGTGCTTCATTTGTTCAAAACCCGCCTGCTCCAAATGACTTTTTTAATAAAAGCCCGTTAGATTCCAATAATGTTGTGATATACCTACCTACATAGGATGTTTCATTTGAAAAAAAATTTGAAAATAAAAAAAATGGCAGCAGAGAAGAGGCTGGAACCTCCCCAACGCGTGGGTCTTTGATTTCCGTGACTTGTGTTTAAGATTTTAAAGTTGATATGCCTAAATGGCACTTTCCGTGGACCAATTGCTGCCAAAAGCCTTTCAGCTCTTCAACGGGTCACCTAATCTTCATGTACCAAATTTCGGACAAATCGATCCAGTAGTTTGGGCTATAACGTGGTTTCAGTGTTATTGCAAAATTTCGATTTTTCTACCCAAAGGGTAATAAATGAGAATGAATTTTATCTCATTTAAAACCAGAATTTGAAGAACTTTCTGATGGTGACAATAAATGTTTCAAAAATTTGTTTTGGATGGGTAAATGACCTAATGGAAATGAAACTTTTGTCTTACGAACAGATGAAAAAATTCCCCCGTTGTCTTATTTTGAATTTTGAGTTCAATGTGAATACCTACAAAAATAGTTTGAAAAATTACCTTTCGGATAGCCTTTACTGGTAACAGCTGGTATTAATTGTATTAGCGGTAGCAATTATTTTAGTTGTGACGTAGGACAAAAGTTTCATTTCCATTAGGTATGGAAATTGGTGAGCCAAAACTGCACTTTCTGTGGGTCGATTAAATCCAAAATTTATTCAGCTCTTCGACGTGGAATACAATCCCCATGTGCAAAATTTCAGTCAAATCGGTTGGGGGGGGGGGCTTGGGCTGTACCGCGATTTTAAAGTCCGATAAAAATCTCGATATTTTTAGTTTTTGTCAAAAGGGCACTGACAGTGAATACATCTTTGGAAGCAGAATCTGAAGGCCTCTCTTATTGTGACGTGAAAAATGGGGGTTTACATTTAAAATTTAAAAGTTGATGTGCCAAAATGGCATTTCTGGTTGAACGATTGGTTCTAAAAGCTTTTCAGATCTAAGTTGGGCTATTAAATCATGCACATGCACACGTACCAAATTTCAGCCAAATCGGTCGAGTAGTTTGGGCTGTGGCGTGTTTACGAACGTGCGAACATACATACAGACACATTCCTGAGACCTCAAAACGTATAGATCCGGTCTTATCTCGAATTCGAAAATTTTAGTGATTGCAGTAATAACCTCTTTTTTTTTAAATGGTGAAGTGGAGTGGGGAGGTTAAAATTGATGCCCTTTCTGGTAAAACCGGTAATTGAAAAAAATTTGGTTAATAATACACCTCCGTTAAGACCCGCGCTTCGAGGCTCGGGGGGACTTTGCCTCTCTGTCCCCCGGGCCAGTCCGACCCTGACTGATGAACTTTATAGTTGTAATTTTAATTCTGATAAGGTAGGTACAGTATGCGTAGGTGAAAATGCCCACCCGGGAAGGTGGGAGACAAACACTGCATGTCTGGTCCACTTCAGTTGCAAGTCGGAGTGGGAAATATCGATCGGCTCTTCAGGTAAGTACGAGCTTCCTGTTTAAGTAATTTAACCCGAGACAAGGCGCGTATTGAAATTTGCGTTCTTGATGGCCGCTTTTAGAAATCTGCCCTACGCGCATTTTTTTTTTAAACTTTCCCGCATCAATGATTTGTTATTAACTTTTCGTTACAATTTAACACGAGGGACGTAGGTACTGAAATAAATCTCAACATAAAGATCATTAGGTAATCGAGTCATTAATGTCTAAATCATGATTGCGATTAGTGATTTAAATCTAATCAGGCTTCAATGAAAGTTTTCCAATCGATTTAAATCGAGGTTAAGGCGTTGAATGCGATTGGTTCGTATCGATTGCAATCGATCGCCGCGTTGAACGGCCCTATTAATCTTCACAAATTAAAGGGAGGTTTTTACGAATAATATGTTAAAACTAGGAACGAATTTTTCGCTAAAATTAGCACCTCCATTATTAACGTCTGTTTAATTTAATTTCTACCATTTTCTTTATATTGAAACCATTAATGTGTTATATGGGTCGAAATTGTTTACCATGCATGAAAGGATGGAAAAATGGTATCACTCGTGTGTCATAATTCATAAACAAATTACCTGGAGGTGTTAGGTTAACCTCTGAGAATCACACACGTTTAAATAATTCATAATGTCAGGAAGGTTTTATAAAATACCTAGTTATTCTCAAAATCAGAAATCTTCAAATTATTAATAATTGAAAATGTCCGTGTAAATTCCCTGTAACTGAGGTATACCTACACTTAGATCAGTATAAAACTTTAATAATAGATATTTATTTTATTAGGAGTTTAAGGGCCGCTTGCACCGCTGCTGCCTGATTAGCGCTAATCAGTGGCTAAACTGACATTAATGGATTGTTTCGACAATTGTACGAGTCACATAATGTCACTTAAACTCTGAATAAAATAGAATACTTAATTTTCAAACGCAGAGTTAACTTTGGGGGCCCTGGGCAAAGTTGCTTGAAGGCCTACCCATCACAGAACCGTATCTCTTTATATGACTTGGGGGGGGAGGGGTAAATAAAAATTTGGCAATTTAAAACAATCGAATTTTCCAAACACTTCACAATAATACTTACAAATGAAGTAATGAAGAAAATGAAAAATTTAACTTTGGTAAGGCAGATTTTTTTTGCCAATTAGGTAAGTTTTATGCCTGCCAGGCCGGCTATCGAGTAGGTATTTTATAAAACTCTGCGATTTAATTTCGAAAAAGCATGGTGCCCGGTTTTAGTTTGCCGAATGTAACTGGACGACACCCGAAATTTGCCAACTGGCAAAACTGGGAGGGTGTAACTGCTATACACTACACCTACCTAATTTATTTTTTCTTTTTTTTCACATTGAATTTTTTTTTACCGCGAAGGGGGCTCCTTGAGGGCAGCAACAATGCAGTCATTGTTGCTACAAATAAACTGTAAATTATCTTGAAACACTCAAAATTTAGCCGCTAGAAGTGACGGTCGTACCTTTCCAACACAGTCATTTAAGTAATTTATTGTTAAATGACGTTTGAAAATAATAGATATTTATTTAATTAGGAGTTTAAGTAGGACATTATGTGACGGAGTTTATTTGTAGCAACAATGACTGCATTGTTGCTGCCCTCAAGGAGCCCCCTTCGCGGTAAAAAAAAATTCAATGTGAAAAAAAAGAAAAAATAAATTAGGTAGGTGTAGTGTATAGCAGTTACACCCCCCCAGTTTTGCCAGTTGGCAAATTTCGGGTGTCGTCCAGTTACATTCGGCAAACTAAAACCGGGCACCATGCTTTTTCGAAATTAAATCGCAGAGTTTTATAAAATACCTACTCGATAGCCGGCCTGGCAGGCATAAAACTTACCTAATTGGCAAAAAAAATCTGCCTTACCAAAGTTAAATTTTTCATTTTCTTCATTACTTCATTTGTAAGTATTATTGTGAAGTGTTTGGAAAATTCGATTGTTTTAAATTGCCAAATTTTTATTTACCCCTCCCCCCCCAAGTCATATAAAGAGATACGGTTCTGTGATGGGTAGGCCTTCAAGCAACTTTGCCCAGGGCCCCCAAAGTTAACTCTGCGTTTGAAAATTAAGTATTCTATTTTATTCAGAGTTTAAGTGACATTATGTGACTCGTATGTCTTACTAATGCCCGATAGCACCGCCGATGATTAATGCTAATCATGTTTAAAATCCTGGTTACAATTGTCGAAACAATCCATTAATGTCAGTTTAGCCACTGATTAGCGCTAATCAGGCAGCAGCGGTGCAAGCGGCCCTTAAACTCCTAATAAAATAAATATCTATTATTAAAGTTTTATACTGATCTAAGTGTAGGTATACCTCAGTTACAGGGAATTTACACGGACGTTTTCAATTATTAATAATTTGAAGATTTCTGATTTTGAGAATAACTAGGTATTTTATAAAACCTTCCTGACATTATGAATTATTTAAACGTGTGTGATTCTCAGAGGTTAACCTAACACCTCCAGGTAATTTGTTTATGAATTATGACACACGAGTGATACCATTTTTCCATCCTTTCATGCATGGTAAACAATTTCGACCCATATAACACATTAATGGTTTCAATATAAAGAAAATGGTAGAAATTAAATTAAACAGACGTTAATAATGGAGGTGCTAATTTTAGCGAAAAATTCGTTCCTAGTTTTAACATATTATTCGTAAAAACCTCCCTTTAATTTGTGAAGATTAATAGGGCCGTTCAACGCGGCGATCGATTGCAATCGATACGAACCAATCGCATTCAACGCCTTAACCTCGATTTAAATCGATTGGAAAACTTTCATTGAAGCCTGATTAGATTTAAATCACTAATCGCAATCATGATTTAGACATTAATGACTCGATTACCTAATGATCTTTATGTTGAGATTTATTTCAGTACCTACGTCCCTCGTGTTAAATTGTAACGAAAAGTTAATAACAAATCATTGATGCGGGAAAGTTTAAAAAAAAAATGCGCGTAGGGCAGATTTCTAAAAGCGGCCATCAAGAACGCAAATTTCAATACGCGCCTTGTCTCGGGTTAAATTACTTAAACAGGAAGCTCGTACTTACCTGAAGAGCCGATCGATATTTCCCACTCCGACTTGCAACTGAAGTGGACCAGACATGCAGTGTTTGTCTCCCACCTTCCCGGGTGGGCATTTTCACCTACGCATACTGTACAGGTACTGAAATAGATACCTTTCCATACGTATTACAATGGTATTAGTAGTATGTATGTATGTACTTAAAGTATCACGAGAACGAATCTAGAATATACGCAGTACATGCAGGACCCACTGACTTATCGGTGGGACTGCGTATATTCCAGATTCGTTCTCGCATGTATGCAACTTATAATGCACCGTAGTGTTCTACTGGTTGAAACAGCTACCGGCGTTTTTAAAACATGACGAGTTGTTGTTTGAGGACCACTGGCACATTTCGTCGTTACGGGATTTGCGATTATAGGTTTCGATATTATGGGGTTCTGTATAAAGGCTTTCCACGTAACGAGTTTCGGCGTTACGGGATTCGTGATTACGGCTGGCTACTAATCCATTTTATGGCTAATTGCCATTTTGAGTGTCCTGATTTGTAAATGCACAATTATATTACTAAAATTGTCTGTGTATCAGGGAATGGGACGGGAAACTTCAATGATACACAGACAATTTTAGTAATATAATTGTCGAAGAATTAATTTCTTTGTTTTTCGATAATGTAGAAAGTAATAAATCGTTTTATTTGTCAGCTGACTATTTTGTATTTATTCAAAACCCCAAATCGTTTAAACTGAAAGAAGATTTAATTTGAATTTTATGAGCCCCAAGGATTACTTTAAATTACCCGCTTAATTTCAATTTAAAGTTCCCGCGTTAAGCAAGCCAATCAGATTTAGCATATTTGAATTTGACATTTATCAGAAAATCCTGCTGGCGAAAAAACGCCTAGAGAAGTTTTCCCATCGTTCCCCATTGTGAAGCGGGCCGGATGATTTGGGGAATTGGAGAAAGAAAGTTTGAGCATGAGAAATGAGACATGAAAATTCGCTCGGACAGGTCGATTTTTTTGCATTCGGGCACCTCCAGCCTCCAGCAGCTATGGTCAAATTTTAAATTGATCGAAGGCCCTTTGTGGGGCATCATTTTAAAGCACAAGAAATCCTCTGTAAACTGATGCAAGAATTTTTAAAATCCATTGACTCCTTCACTAGTTAAAGTAAAAACAATAATGGTTTGCAGGCCCAAAACAAATTTATGTTCTCCGGTATAACTTTTGAATGAGTGGATTGATTTCAAAAATTTTTGCATCAGCTTACAGAGGATTTCTTGTGCTTTAAAATGATGCATCACAAAGGGCGCAGGAGGTGACCAAATACAAAAAAATTTTACATCATTGGATTTGTAACAAAATTAGCTTTCAAACGATGTATCACAAGTCGCCATCTAAAATTTGAAAGCTGGGGTTGCTGGGGATTAGGGGGTGCGTTGCGAAATATCACCACGCACGGATTTAAGTGTCCCCCCTCAAAACAATCTGAATACTAAATATAGGTAGACATAATAGGTATAGTATTTTCGGTGTCGTATCATCTCATCCCAATAACCAACTCATCCCAGGTGACAACTCATCCCAGACCAACTCATCCCAGATCAACTCATCCCAAACCAACTCATCCCAGACCAACTCATCCCAGACCAACTCATCCCAAACCAAGTCATCCCAAAAGACAACTCATCCCAGAACGCAACTCATCCCAGACCAAGTCATCCCAACGGACAACTCATCCCAACAGACAACTCATCCCAGCAGACAACTCCAGCAGACAACTCATCCCAGATCAAAATATCGGTTTGCAGTGGAAGAAGCTAGGGCAGTTCAGGTCTATGTCAGGTCAGGTTTTTTTTTTAATAACATTTTCTCTCAAATTCTGCCCGTCCAAAGTTCCACGCGAGCAAAGCGTCAAAATATCGGTTTGCAGTGCGAGAAGCTAGGGCAGTTCAGGTCTATGTCAGGTCAGGTTTTTTTTTTAATAACATTCTCTCTCAAATTTTGCTCGTCCAAAGTTCCACGCGAGCAAAGCGTCAAAATATCGGTTTGCAGTGCGAGAAGCTAGGGCAGTTCAGGTTGTTGAAGCTAATTTTACAATTTGTATAAAATGAATCAAGATAGTTTTGTATGTCAAGTAATTTTTTTAAATATAAATGTCAACATTCGATTCCTTTTCTTTAACTTTAATATGGTAGCAGAGCTCCGTGGTTGCTAATTTGCTAAGTTTGTAAGTTGACGATAGAAAATGGAAGCTATTAGTCGGGTGAAGATTGGACTACTTGAGTGAAAATCCAACTGGATAACTTGGAAGTATAAGTTGGGTATTCTGCTAAGAGGTATTCCGGACTCTATGGATGTAGTAGATGGAAGATTGGTGGCACCTGAGGCTTTGTCAGACGAGGCAACGCAACAGGAGAAAAATGCTCATAAAGTCAGTCTGGATAGGTTTACCAAAGCGGACAGCAGTACACTCTTAATATTAACAATTAATATGACAACCGAGTCCCTTGAAAAGGTCATGAGATTTACAACGGCTAGGGAAGTATGGCTTGAACTTCATAGGCTTTACGACGGAAATGTTGGTGACAAGACCTATGATATATGCATGCAATTTTTCAGCTACAAAAGGCAAGCTGAAGACGACATTGCTACACATACTTCAAAATTGAAGAATCTCTGGAATCAACTACAAGTTGAGGTGGCTAGAGACAAGAAAGAAGCCGGTAATACTTGCAAGTGTGATCTTCCCGAATTACTTCTTATTTGCAAGATTCTTGAGACGTTACCGCAAGAATTTTTCAACTTCAAAGCGAGCTGGATGTTAATTTCAAAATTGGAAAGAACGGTTGACAATTTGTCAAATCAACTTTGCTCACATGAAAAGGCTTTATGTGGCAGAAGTAGTAATGACGAAGTTCTGGTTACTGAAGAAAGAAAGCCAAAAGGAAAGAAGAAGCCTTTTACCACTTCCTTTACCTGTAATTACTGCAAGAAGCCTGGACATAAAATCCGGCAGTGTTTTAAGTGGAAAGCTGATGGGAAACCTAGTTTGGAACCAATGAGCAACAAGAAAACAGAAGAACAGAGCAATGTTTCTTTGATTGCAGAGACAAGTAGTGTTTTGACGAGTGAGTGTGATCAGAATAGTTGGTTTGTTGATAATGGAGCTACAAATCATATCTCTAATAGAGCTGATCTCTTTGTGAGGTACGAACCTTTCACAGTCAAGCACACAGTTACTACAGCTAATGGAGATTCAGTGGGAGCCTTAGGAAAGGGCACAATTATTGTTGAAACAGAAGTACAGGGACATAAGGAGAAGTTGAATTTAACTGAAGTTTGGTATGTTCCAGCCATAAGGAAGAACTTATTTTCGATTTTATCTGCTCAAGATAAGAATGCCAATAGCGAATTTCGTTCAACGCAGCAGTCTTGCACACTTACAGTTAAGGGGCGAGTAGTTACTGTTGGAAGGAGAAGTCAATATGGAGGATTATTCAAACTAAATTTTCTCAATGTTAAGCCTGCGAATCCTGTAGAAGTAAATTCTGTGATAAATGAAAATTTGCTACAACTCTACCACGAGCGTTTTGGACATCAAAACAAAAGACATATCAAAAATGTGTTATCTCGTGAACTGAACGTCAGTGTTAATTTGGACAGTGAGCTCTGTGAAGGATGTGTTTACGGCAAGGCCCAAGTAACACAGATGCCACAATCATAACACTTAAAGCTGTATACATATTTTATAATAACTGCAGAAGTCTCTTATCGGTTGTATTAAAGCTTATTTCGGAGGCAATTTACTGCCAACAACAATTTGGTGTTGTATACAAGCTGTTAGAACATTCTCCGAGCAAAAATATAAAGTAACTTTATAAAGCCTTTATTACAGTTTTATAAAGGCTCACGTGACTATGCTTATACAGTCTTAGCCTTCCACGTTAGCATTTTAGATTTATAGTGCCTGTACAATGCCTGTATAAGCTCTTATATGCTATTTAATAAACCTTTTATAGAGGTTATTATTTTCCGTATAAAAGCTGTATAATAGAGTCGTAAGAATATTCTTACAACTTAATTTTGCAGCTTTTAGGCTCCTTAAGCTATATACACTTTGCAGCAGGCTTTAAAAAGAGTCTTTATAAATGTTGTATTACACTAGTAAGGCGCATACTTTAAAAATGTCTTATAAAGGTATAATGCTCTGTTTGAGGTTTTTACCTGTATTCAATGCCTTTATAAATTAATTTACCTGCGTTGTTCGCAACGGCCATATTTTTTGGACTCAATGAGTGGAATATGGTGACGGCCATTTTGCTATTGCAGTAAAATCAAGCAAATTATTTAAAAATATTGTCGTAAATTCCGTGAATTTGCTTAATATACTTTTTTCTGATAACAAGGACATACTATATTAATTGTCAGTTTTATTTTGGTCTCCGCCTGCTGATTTAATTTTTTAATTTTTTTTTTAAAGACCACAAAATCCGCACAATTTTCGAGGGGCATTGTTAGATTTACGAGTATTGAAGTATATTTATACAGTAAAATTTTCTTCGCACCTAGATTCTGCCTTCTGATGCAAATTTTGACAGTCAGTGTATTTTAAAATTTATTTGTACTATAACAAAAGCTCCCTGTTAAAGATGGAAGCCCATATTGATGAATAATTATTAATAAAACAAATTGGTATCTTTGTACAGTAGATATACAGCTAAAATGTTTTATATTACTGTCCAATTGACACATTTTTGCTGCACTATCACTAGAAACACCCCACTACACCGAAACACTTGATTTACACTGCTGACGCGTTTCGAACACAATGTGCTCATTATCAAAGCCGAAGCTAAAACAACCTGCCTGTCTAGAAACTGAAATATTTATAGGCCCACCCGCGTAGCTCCGCCCCTCGCCTGATCTCGGTAGACCAATCACAGGTCGAGAAATGGTCACGCAAGGGTGAACACGTATAAATACAACAAGTCCTACTTAAAGTAGCGTAAACAAAGATGAATATGCGATCGGGCCTGTATCAGCGTTCATAAGCCTATCTCTAGACTTATGAATTACGATACTCTCCCAAGCGTCGAGCATCTGCATCTTGTTAACGCTACAAACTAACTTAATATTATCACTTATTCTATGGTCATTGTGTAAAGCATGTAGGGCAACACTGGATTTCTCAGTTCTGCCATATTTAAGGTGGGCTAAGTGCTCCTTAAATCTGGTGCTGATAGACCTTCGTGTTTGACCTACATACTTTAGATCACAATTTTGACAATTGATTTCGTATATACCAGATTTTTCGCTATTCCCTACTTTATCTTTCGGGTTGCCTAAAAGGTTTTTCAGTTTGTTTTCTGATCTGAAAACTGTCCTTAAATTTTGTTGGGCAAAAAACCTTGTCAAACCTCTTGTCAACTGAGGTTCAAAAGGTAGTGCGACAAATTTTAAGTCCTGTTTTTGTTCTTCGAAGCGAAAAGTCGTGGCGTTTAACACTTGTTGTTTGAATTTTAACTTCCTAATGATGTTGTCTATTATGATAGGTTCGAACCCGTTACATCTCGCTATGTCTTTGATTGTTTTGAGTTCTTTCTGATATCTTTCCTTGTTTAAAGGAAAATTCAGAAGACGGTGTGCCAAAAAATGGAAACTTGCCATCTTGTGTTGTGCACAATGATGGGAGTCTGCCGAGATATAGCGGTATGTGCCAGATTCTTTCCTATAAACGTCAAATTCTAACTTATTATTATTTCTAATCACTAGAGTGTCTAGAAAAGGGAGTTTTTTCTCTTCTTCAACTTCGTGAGTGAATTTAATACTCGGAAAAATTGAGTTTAATTTTGAAATGAAGTCCTCTAAACTGGACTGACTAGGATCGAAAACAGCAAAAATGTCATCCACATATCTAAACCAAACCCTCGGAAAATACTGGCCAGACTCGGCTTGCAACTCCGTCTCGAGGACGCTCATGAATAATTCTGCCAAGAATGGGGAAAGGGGGTTCCCCATGGCAGTACCATCCTTTTGCTCAAAAAAGCAACCATTGATCTGGAAGCAGTTTTGCCTCATGCAGAGTTCTGCAAGTCGAATATACTCGTCAACGACCTCTCGCGAGAGATCGTTAGACTCAAGTAAGTTCCTTAAGTAGTCGAGTGTTTGTGGGACAGGAACACTCGGAAAAAGAGAACTAACATCGAAAGAAACCAGTATTTCATCTGTTTTTAACTCTACATGTTTAATTTTGTTGATAAACTCCAACGAGTTCTTGACCGAGAAACTGGGTTGTTTAACAGATAACTTACTAAATTCTTTGACCAACCATTTTGACAGCAAATAAGTTGGTGAACCTATTGCTGAAACGATTGGTCTTACACTTTTCCCAGGTTTGTGGATTTTTGGTAGGCAATACAATTTTGGGACAGTTGGATTGGATACGTGTAACCTTCTCCTAACGTCTTTGGTAATAAGGTTGCCGCATTTATCTAATGTTTTTCTCACATCAGACACCATTTTATTGAGGGAATTCTTTCCCATTTTGACGTAAGGACCATTGCTAATTAAGTCATCGACTCTTTCGAAATAATCCTTTTTGTCCAAAATGACAACCTTATTACCTTTGTCTGCCTTTACATAAAAACAATCTTTCGAGCGTAATTGTTTAATAGTTTCCTTTTCTGCTTGATTAAGTGATTAGAAATAATAATAAGTTAGAATTTGACGTTTATAGGAAAGAATCTGGCACATACCGCTATATCTCGGCAGACTCCCATCATTGTGCACAACACAAGATGGCAAGTTTCCATTTTTTGGCACACCGTCTTCTGAATTTTCCTTTAAACAAGGAAAGATATCAGAAAGAACTCAAAACAATCAAAGACATAGCGAGATGTAACGGGTTCGAACCTATCATAATAGACAACATCATTAGGAAGTTAAAATTCAAACAACAAGTGTTAAACGCCACGACTTTTCGCTTCGAAGAACAAAAACAGGACTTAAAATTTGTCGCACTACCTTTTGAACCTCAGTTGACAAGAGGTTTGACAAGGTTTTTTGCCCAACAAAATTTAAGGACAGTTTTCAGATCAGAAAACAAACTGAAAAACCTTTTAGGCAACCCGAAAGATAAAGTAGGGAATAGCGAAAAATCTGGTATATACGAAATCAATTGTCAAAATTGTGATCTAAAGTATGTAGGTCAAACACGAAGGTCTATCAGCACCAGATTTAAGGAGCACTTAGCCCACCTTAAATATGGCAGAACTGAGAAATCCAGTGTTGCCCTACATGCTTTACACAATGACCATAGAATAAGTGATAATATTAAGTTAGTTTGTAGCGTTAACAAGATGCAGATGCTCGACGCTTGGGAGAGTATCGTAATTCATAAGTCTAGAGATAGGCTTATGAACGCTGATACAGGCCCGATCGCATATTCATCTTTGTTTACGCTACTTTAAGTAGGACTTGTTGTATTTATACGTGTTCACCCTTGCGTGACCATTTCTCGACCTGTGATTGGTCTACCGAGATCAGGCGAGGGGCGGAGCTACGCGGGTGGGCCTATAAATATTTCAGTTTCTAGACAGGCAGGTTGTTTTAGCTTCGGCTTTGATAATGAGCACATTGTGTTCGAAACGCGTCAGCAGTGTAAATCAAGTGTTTCGGTGTAGTGGGGTGTTTCTAGTGATAGTGCATTTTTCCACCGAAGTTGTCCAGTGTTTCCATAGTGACATTTTTGCTGTATTAAAGTTCGCTATAATACAGGTATTCTACTGTATAAATACTTTGTAACACCTGTATAGATGCTGTAAAAACGTAACCACCGAGTGTTTAAGTTGTTTAAGTGTTGTAGGTGCAACTCTTATAAACTTGCTTTATAAGCTGCGCCTATTTTGGGTTTATAAGTGCTTTATAAGTACTGAGTAATTGCTCTTACAGCTTTCTTATAAAACTTAAACCTTTATAAATTACCTGTGTAGATGTTCTTGCAGCTTTTATAAATACGTTTGTGTTACTTGGGAGGCACATAGACTTAAATTTGGTAAGAGAGAAAGGAGTCGAGCGCCTGGTGAAATTTTACATACGGACGTTTGTGGACCCTTTGAAAGATCGAATTCGGGCAATCGCTATTTCGTGTTGTTTAAGGACGACTATAGCCGTTTTCGTTATGTGTATTTCTTAAAAGAAAAGTCTGAAGTTCCTGATAAATTGGAGGTTGTGTTGTCTGAAATAAAGACATTAGGTCATGTTGTCAAGGAGATGCTTTCCGACAATGGGGGAGAATTCGACAGTGACAGAGTGAGAAAAATCCTTCAACGAAGAGGAATTCGTCAGAGACTTGTAATGCCGTACACTCCAGAGCAAAATGGATGTGCAGAGAGAGACAATAGAACTATTGTTGAAATGGCGCGAACTTTAATACACTCAGGAGAAGGTTTACCTCAATGTCTGTGGGCTGAAATGATAAACACCTCGAGTTATATTTTGAATCGCTCAGGTGTGTCTGGAGTTGAGGGTCAATCTCCTTATGAAGTTTGGTTCAGAAAGAAACCTAGTCTGACTCATATGCGAATAATCAGTAGTAAATGTTATGCTCATATACCAAAGCAGAATCGAAGAAAAATGGAAAAGAAAGCCATTAAAGGCGTATTAATTGGTTATGACAACGACGATGGATATCGTATTTGGTGTCAAATTGGAAAGAAGCTTATAAGATCTCGTGATGTCATCTTTGATGAAAAGGTATTAAATACTGCAGAAGATCTTACCCTATCTGTAAGACCTGATACTGAAAATGGTAATACTTCAAACGAAAACGAAGATAACAGAGAAGTAGAGCCGGATCGTGATACAGGACACAGAGGAGGCGAGCCTCAAGTAGAAGAAGAGGAAGATCTGATTGAAGATGAAGAGGAGGATGAAAACGAGACAGAAATGGGCATGAAGTTGAGAAATCGAGAAAATATGAAGAAACCTGAACGTTTTGGCGATTTTGCGATGTTAACTGCTGCAGACGTATTGAAAGTCAAAGAACCGTTGACTTATCAAGAAGCACTTACGAGTAATGAAAGAAGTGAATGGCTGTCAGCAATGGAAAGTGAAATGAATTCACTGAAGGAAAACAAAACTTGGAGGCTGGAGAAGCTACCATCGGGAAAGAAGGCAATTCCCAGCAAGTGGGTTTATAAAGTCAAGACAAATCCTGACGGTTCCGTTGAAAAGTTCAAAGCCAGACTTGTAATTAAAGGTTATTCTCAAAAGAAAGGCGAAGATTACGACCAAACGTTCAGTCCAGTTGCAAGAACAGGAACTATTAGAGCTTTACTTAGTATAGCTGCTAATGTAAACCTGGAATTAACCCAGTTCGACGTGTGTACCGCATTTTTATATGGCAAGCTGGAAGAGCAGGTTTTTATGAAACAGCCTGAAGGGTATCAAGATGGCACAGATCGCGTATGTTATCTCCAGAGAAGTCTGTATGGGCTCAAGCAGGCTCCTAGATGCTGGAATAAAAGAATAGCAGACTTCATAATGAGCCTTGGTTTCAAGAAAAGTGAAGCTGACGCCTGTCTTTTCATTAAGAAACAAGGAAGAAGCATGCTTGTTCTTGCACTCTACGTGGACGACGGTCTCCTAGCTTCGAACGACCAAAAATTGAAGGAAGAGTTTCTGACACAGTTGAAAAGAGAATTCAAGATAACAGAGAAATCAGCTTCATATTTTCTTGGTCTGGAAATTACAAGGAAGCAAGACGGATCAGTAGGCGTGCGTCAGACAAGTTATGTCAAAAAGCTGTTAAAAAAATTTGGCATGAGTAACTGCAGATCTGTCTCTACGCCAATGTTAAAAGAAGGTTGTCAATCAGGGAAGCTTGACGAAGAAGTCGAAGACTGTATTGGGAGTTTTCCCTACAGAGAAGCTGTTGGAGCCTTGATGTACCTGATGACTGGAACCCGACCTGATATCGCCTATGCTGTGGGTGTTGCTGCAAGAACACTTGAGAACCCCAGTCATGAAAACTATGTGCAAGTGAAACGAATATTTCGTTATTTGCAGGGAACACAACATTATGAAATTGTCTATAAAGCAGGGTGCAAAGCTGGATTCCTCGAATGCTACAGTGACGCGGATCATGGTGGATGTCAAACCACAAGTAGATCTACATCAGGAGTTGTATGCATTTATTCGGGCGGTGCTGTGACTTGGCTCAGTCAAAGGCAAGCTTCAGGTCTATGTCAGGTCAGGTTTTTTTATTAATAACATTCTCTCTCAAATTTTGCTCGTCCAAAGTTCCACGCGAGCAAAGCGTCAAAATATCGGTTTGCAGTGCGAGAAGCTAGGGCAGTTCAGGTCTATGTCAGGTCAGGTTTTTTTTTTAATAACATTTTCTCTCAAATTCTGCCCGTCCAAAGTTCCACGCGAGCAAAGCGTCAAAATATCGGTTTGCAGTGCGAGAAGCTAGGGCAGTTCAGGTCTATGTCAGGTCAGGTTTTTTTTTTAATAACATTCTCTCTCAAATTTTGCTCGTCCAAAGTTCCACGCGAGCAAAGCGTCAAAATATCGGTTTGCAGTGCGAGAAGCTAGGGCAGTTCAGGTCTATGTCAGGTCAGGTTTTTTTTTTAATAACACTTTTTCTCAAATTTTGCTCGTCCAAAGTTCCACGCGAGCAAAGCGTCAAAATATCGCTTTGCTGTGCGAGAAGCTAGGGCAGTTCAGGTCTATGTCAGGTCAGGTTTTTTTTTTAATAACATTTTCTCTCAAATTTTGCCCGCCCAAAGGTTCACGCGAGCAAAGCGAGTAGGTACTCGTCGAAATATCGGTCTTGCAATGGTGCGAGAAGCTAGGGCAGTTCAGGTCTATGTCAGGTCAGGTTTTTTTAATAACATTTTTTTTAAATTCTGCCCGTGGAAAGTACGACGCAAGCTTTCGGCGGAGCCGAAAGCGAGTACTCTTCGAAATATCGGTTGGTCTGGGATGAGTTGGTTTGGGATGAGTTGTCTGTTGGGATGAGTTGTCGGTTGGGATGAGTCGTAAAATGCTTGAATTCAACTACTATTATGTACCTAAGCGTGAAAGTGAATGTTTTCCTGGTCCAAAGAAAATATGGACAGTCGAGGCGCGGCCGAGTTTTTACAAGACGAGTGAAGCTCTGGTAACTGCCGACTTATTTTCTTGGCTAGCCGAACCAAAATTGTATCTACTGCTTAGTTATTTCAGCAGCTATCTTGCAAAATGATTTTACACGGCGAGCCGTGAGAAGTTGTTCTTTTCTCGTGAGGGGCCCGAAAATTTATATTTTCAGTTAGTGTAGGAAGGAAATGTTATTGATTCATGAAGGGCATTTTATTGTTTCGTCACTCTAATTACCAGGGTGAGATTTGGAGTCGATCCTTGGTACATTTTCTAGAGGAGTATTTAGAAATCGAATGGATGATGGTTGGAAAACTTGCTTCAGACTCTGTTCTGGGTTTGCTCCGTTTTGCTTGTGTGTATTCTTATTTTGTTGTCATACGAATTAGAAAACGTCCTATGTTTGGACCTAGCAATGTGTCTGTTGAGTAGCTAGACCATTTCCAATTAAAATAGAAAAGATAAGCAAAAGTGAGGTGAAAAATATCAAAATTTCTCACATAAACCAAAAGCAAAAAACCCCGCGATTTATAGGAAAAACATCAAAAAACCTAAATTTTGGGTTAATTAGTTATTACAACCTCAACGCCAACGAGTAGGCAGTGGCACATGCTCGCATAAGTTGCGCGTACGAGAACGCACAGTATAGTACATTGTGTATTAAAAGCGGAAAGTGCAACTTTTGTGCTCGGAACAAGTAAATTGCTGCTCGAGCCTTTAGGCGAGAGCAGCAAACTTGTGAGAGCACAAAAGGCACTTTACGCTTTCAATACACATACTATTTTTTCTACGCCCCTTATAAATAAGGCAAGAAGAAGCATATTTTTCTCAATTTTTAAAAAACAGCATGTCGTCAATCAGTACATGAATTTTTTGTAGTTATCTGTGGACGTTCCTATGACACTGCTTTTGTTATTTTTCAAAATACGTCAAAAATTTTTCAAAGCGACTGTAAACTAGAGATTTCGTTGTTCTCTTGGTCAGAATGGCAGACATTAAGCGCTTTCCTTTTAGGTGTTTGTTGCTCTAGAGCTACAAACACTGAAGCAACTCCGAGCTGCCCTAAAAGGAACACGTACCTATTTCAGGGGATTATTCACCGCGTGAGTGACACTTGCGTTGTTTGACAGATAACCTAACCGCATCAGAAGTCAATAGTAAAATAATCGCCCATTTCGCAAGCTGATGCCATAGTGGCGGAGTAGAGATGAAGGCGATGCAAAAATTTTCAAAAGGCACAGGTAAAATGTTGGAGAAAACCACGGAAAACTACTCAGCTCATATTGACAATGACAAACTACGCACTGCGCATGCGGGGGCTTGTTGCACCAGCTCCAGCGTTGGTGCTTGAGGGGAAGGGGTAAGGCAGATCGAGTAACTCTGGGGCAAAATTCACAACTAAAAGGTACACGGGGCGAATTATTCTTGAACAGTTCGGAGTTGCACCCTATGCTAAAAGGAAAGCAACTATTGATAGTAGTGACGAGAGTGTAGTGGATCTGGAATGCACCCCGCCACACATAAAGGAAGCCGCGAAAAACGTAATCTTGAATTTGTTACCTGACAAATCGAAGACCAGGTACGAGAGAGAATACACGTTGTTCGTGCAATGGTGCAAAACCAATCAAGTTAAATCATCCTACTCTGAAGATATATTGCTGGCTTATTTGTCGGAAATTTCGAGAACGAAGAAATCATCTACTATATGGTCAGTGTATTCAATGTTGAAGAGCACTCTGTCTTCCAAACATAACGTAGATATCTCAAAATATAGCAGATTGATAGCATTTCTAAAGAAGCAGTCAGTGGGATACAGGGCCAAGAAATCAAAGGTGCTGAGAGGGGAAGAGATTAACAGGTTCCTATCAGATGCTCCGGATGAGTGTTATTTGATGTTGAAGGTAAATTATGGCGCTAAATTATTTTTTAATAATGATGACATTGTAGGTTGCTTTAATATTCGGTATTTTCGGGGCCTGTCGTCGCGACGAGCTGACCAAAATGCTGATTCACGACATAGAAGATAATGGGACAATCATGGTTGTAAAAATTCCCAATACCAAAACTGGAGTTCAGCGTACTTTTATTGTGTCTAAAGGAGGAGAACACGAAGTGGATTATTTGGGCTTTTGCCGTAAATATGTGGCACTCCGTCCATCCCATGCAACGACGCAGAGATTATTTTTGAGGTATGAGAATGGAAAGTGCACGAACAGAGTCGTGGGGATGAACACATTTGGCAATATGCCGAAGCGTATAGCGGAATTTTTGAATTTACCTGGTTGCGCTTCCTACACTGGTCACTGTTTTCGAAGAACTTCCGCAACGTTACTGGCAGATGCTGGAGCGGATATTACCAGTTTAAAACGCCACGGAGGTTGGAAGTCCACCTCTGTGGCAGAGGGCTATATAGAGGAATCACTAGAAAACAAGATTGCAGTGTCTCACAAGATTCTCGGACAAAACCCTGAGCCTGCGGTAGTCAACAACAACGTAACATCTGCAAAACTTCATGAACTGGGCTCTGGTATACAAGTTCAGAATTGTGAAAATTGTACTATAAATTTTAAAATTGTTCATAACAGTAGTAACGATAAATCCATGTCCCCATCCGTAATGACAAGAGATCACTATAACAGTAGTATAAGTAGAAATCATTGAATTATCATTGGAACATCTGGTTTAATTTATTATTGTTCAATAGGCACCTAATCTAATTGTTTAATAAAGTTTCCTTAAAATAGTTATTAATCTCTATCCTATCAGAAAAACTAACTTTCGGCTTGGTAAGCGGCAATAATTTTTCCGCTCGCTCAGCCGCAAACGCCAACTTTCTATTCTCTACTGACAAATAGAAAAGCGTACTTTCAATAAAGGGCGTAGAAAAAAGTATTTTTAATTTATGCGGTTATTTATCATCCAATTTTTACGATTGAGACACCAATGTAAAGCTAAACTAATGTACTTTTTTCCCGGTAAGGGCACAGATTTTCGTAAAGTAAACTTTAATTGACCAAATTATTTGTTTTTAAAACTTTTGTGCATTAATAATTGTATGTCAAAGTAGATATACAATATTAATCTACGTTTCAAGGGCTTTCAAATAAAATAAAAGGCAGCAGAGAAGCAGCTGGAACCTCCCCAACGCGTGGGTCTTTGATTTCCGTGACTTGTGTTTAAGATTTTAAAGTTAATATGAATAAATGCCACTTCCCGTTGACCAATTGCTCCCAAAAGCCTTTCAGCTCTTCAACGGGTCACCTGACCTCCATGTACCAAATTTCAGACAAATCCATCCAGTAGTTTGGGCTATAACGTGGTTTCAGTGTTATTACAAAATTTCGATTTTTCTACCCAAAGGGTAATAAATGCGATTATTTTCAAATCTCCTTTTAAACCAATCAATTAGACTCATTTTTAAATTTCTATCCAATCAAGTTCATTTAAGAGTGATTAATGCATTTTATCGGTGTTTGCACGAGTCATTTAATCGTTTCCGATGACCACTTGATTTTAAACACAATTTGTTCACTGCTGAAAATCACCACTTAAACAAAATTATGGGAAATAAAGGTCCACAAATACGACCACCAAACACAAGTCTTTCCAAAAACCATATTTTAGGTGTTTTTGGACATAAAGAACGCTGATTTCTTCTGGATATATCCTAAAAATTCAATAACATTTTGTTTGCACGGTTCCTAACCTCAAACGTCATTAATGTCAATGAGCTATAAAGGCTCGTTCGCAACATCATATTGGGCTTTTGAGTATAGGCAACCCCGGTTTAAAAAATCATAATTTTATCAAAACAAGAGTTTAATTTGTGAAATAATCTTACCGAATACCACTCGTGCATCGCTATTGCAATCGGTTAAATTTTAGAAATAATTACTCAAGCTTTGTTGCCGTATAGGTAAAACAATTCGAACTAAATTGCCATTTATTATCAAAGATTAAAGCCCTCGAGCTAAAGCTCTCGGGCTTTAATCAGATAATAAATGACAATTTAGTTCTCATTATTTTACCACCGGCAACAAGCTTTCGTAATCATTTTCAAAATTTAACCGATTAAATAGCATGCACTTGTGGTATTATAAGCGATTATTTCCAAATTACCTTCTAAACCAATCAATCAGACTCATTTTGAAATTTCTATCCAATCGAATTCATTTAAGGGTGATTAATGCACGAGTCATTTAATCGTTTTCTTGACTACTTGATTTTGAACACAATTTTTTCACTGCTGAAAATAACTACGTACCACGTAAAATCAGTTAAGGGAAATAAAGGTCCACAAATATGACCACCAGGCACATATCCTACACGCATTTAAAGTCTTCCTTCCACAAACCATATTTTAGGTGTTTTTAGACATAAAGGTTTCTGATTTCTTCTGGATATAATCTCAAAATTCAATAACATTTTGTTTGCACGTTTCCTAACCTCAAACGTCAATGAATTATAAAGGCCCGTTCACAACATCTTATTGGGCTCTTGAGTATAGGCAACCCCGGTTTAAAAAATCGCTCTTTTAACAAAATGAAGAGTTTAATTTGCGAAATAATCTTACCGAATACCACTCGTGCATCGCTATTATAATCGGTTAAATTTTAGAAATAATTACTCAAGCTTTGTTGTCGTTTAGGTAAAACAATTCGAACTAAATTGCCATTTATTATCAGAGATTAAAGCCCTCAAGCTAAAGCTCTCGGGCTTTAATCAGATAATAAATGGCAATTTAGTTCTCATTGTTTTACCACCGGCAACAAGCTTTCGTAATCATTTTCAAAATTTAACCGATTAAATAGCATGCACTTGTGGTATTATAAGCGAATAAATTTTATCTCATTTAAAACCAGAATTTGAAGACCCTTCTGATGGTGACAATAAATCTTTCAAAAATTTGTTTTGAATGAGTAAATGAGAGAATAACTTTAAATTTGGAAATTGGTGTGCCGAAACGGCACTTTCCGTGGGTCGGTTGAATCCAACATTTGTTCAGCTCTTCGACGTGTAATACAATCCCCATGTGCAAAATTTTAGCCAAATCGGTTCAGGGGCTTGGGCTGTACCGCGATTTTAAAGTCCGATAACGATATTTTTAGTTTTTGGTCAAAAGGGCACTGACAGTGAATACATCTTTGGAAGCAGAATCTGAAGGCCTTTCTTATTGTGACGTGAAAAATGGGGGTTTACATTTAAAATTTAAAAGTTGATGTGCCAAAACGGCATTTCTGGTTGCACGATTGGCTCCAAAAGCTTTTCAGATCTAAGTTGAGTTATCACATGCAAACGTACCAAATTTCAGCCAAATCGGTCGAGTAGTTTGGGCTGTGGCGTGTTTACGAACGTACGTACATACATACAGACACATTTTAAAAACCACTTTTTTGGGTTTCTGAGACCTCAAAACGTACAGATCCGGTCTTTTCTCGAATTCGAAAATTTTAGTGATTGCAGTAACCTCCCTTTTTTTTTAAGTGGTGAAGTGGAGTGGGGAGGTTAAAAAAAGAAAATGATTGTAGTCCCAATATTTACAGAGTTACGAATGATTTTATACAGGGGTGAGGGCGCCATCTTTAAACGTTCTCCATTTTTAAAAGCTACTCTTCTGAGATGTCCATCATGGTTTTTTGCCATCTGGGGACATCTAGAAACATTCCCTGAAAGCGGCATTTAGTCCGCCAAAGTGGTACCAATATCGGTCATGGCACATGGACTAATACTGTATGCACTTGGCTGATTGATATCTTTACCTCTATTTTGTGAATCTGCGAATAATTTTCGAATGTGTAACATGGCTTTAGACTATTGAGAACTTGAAGAGCAGTTATCTGAACTAGATAATATCATAACAGCAAATTGTGCTAAAAATATGATTGAGATAAATTAAAGATTACTGGAGATGTTCAGAAATACAGTCAGTTTTTTGTTGCTCCTTTTATTAGGGGGTAAGGAAGCTTTGTCTTTTCAGTGGATTCTAATAAAATGTTTTTTTAGTGTATTCCCAAGATGTCGAGCTGGGTTCCTTTCCGTACCACGTGATAATTCAGGCTACCCCTGATCAAACCACCTGGTACTACGAATGCAGCGGTGCCTTAATTTCCTCGACTTGGGTGATAACCTCAGCCAGTTGCGTGAATTTTTTGCTTCAAGGCTTCGCGTTCACACGAGTGGTTGCCGGAATCGTCAACTTTAACCCAGAAAACCCAGAAAGACAAGAAAGCGCAATTTCGCAAACCGTTTTACACCCCAACTACACTTCTTGGAACAGACAACACCAAGACGATTACAGCGACAACCGCACATTTTACAGTGGATTTACGAGCAACGACGTCGCTTTATTGCAACTCGAAGCCCCTTTCACAATCAACGATTTCGTTAAAACGATCAGCTTGCCTCCGCTAGACTACTTGGCTATGGGTGAAGCCAATTTGACCGGATGGAACTCGTTCGCAGTTGGAGACTATTCCACTTCGTCGCTCAAAAATACTTCGGTTAACATTGAAGAAAGTTTGAGGTGTAAAAATTCCTTTGGTGAGCTTTTCGGTGACAACGATTATTTCGACTATGAGAGTAATCTTTGCACGGATTTGACTTTTGGAACGAATGCTACGAGTCAAAAGATGGTTACGAATCTGGGAGGGCCTTTGGTGCAAGATGACGTTTTGGTGGGGATCGTGTGTTGGGAGTATGCTCTCAGTGTTGTCGAAGACGACGATATTCTGACTGCCCCACCTGTTTATACGAATGTTACAAATTTCCGGGGTTTTATCAACGAATATGTTACGGATTTGCAACAGTAGACTTGCGTTGAATAAAAGGCGTTGAATTCTTTTGCTTGGCTCTCGTATGGAGTTGTCTTTTTTTATGGTCCAAGTTTATAGCAAATTAATTCGATTCTAACTCCGAGAGATGGCGATTCATACAGGTTTTGTTGTATTGTGGGTTGCATGGTTGATGCCGACTTTGCAAGATGAAAAGATACCTTATGTATTGACCATTCCAGTAAGTGTCGCTACTCGCCGCTAGGACTTTGCCTGAACGGCCGACCGGTTCAATGTGCGCTGTTGCCGTTACTTAACTACATCAGACCATTCCCCTAACAAGACAAACAGATGTCTAGTACGATTCAATATTGAACAGGCGAGACATGCAATATTACTGCCGCATATCGTCGGTTGAAATGCAAAACAAACTATTTGATAAAAAATTAAGCTTTAAAACGTACCATTATTGACTTATCTTTGAACTGAGAATTCGGTTTTTTTTGCTAGTAAGTGAAAAAAGTACTATATTCACCACGGTAGAGAAGAGTATTTTAGCCCTCGCGTCTTGTAACAATCTTGCCGCTTGGGGTAGAATAGTTCTTACCTTTACCTAGGTCAATAATATAATATATTGTGTTTATTTGAGAAACAAAACCTAACTTAGAAAAACCCTCGAGAAAACCATAGGAAAAGCCAATGGCTGGTGTGAATAGTGTTACAAGATGCTCATACTTGCATTAATAAAGGATGCAGATATAAGATTTTCGTGTACTAGAAAAGGATAGAACTATGAGCAAAGGTTTTGTTACCGTTTATTAATACCAGTCATTAAATGAAAAAAAACTGACATAAATGATGGCCGGTATGAATAAATGGTAACAAAACTTTTGCTTATAGTTCTATCCTTTTCTCGCGCACGAAGAGCTTATATTTGCATCCTTTGTTAATGGGAGTGTAAGCATCTTGTAACACTTGGCTGGTATGAAATGAATAAGTGTTACAGGATGCTCATACTTGTATTAATAAAGGAAACAAATACAACTTTCTAGTGCACGAGAGAAGGATAGAACTATAAGCAATTAAGCAAAAGCTTTGTTACCGCTTATTCCTACCGGCCAATATTCGAAAGCAACACAAGTGAACACAATTTTATTGCAGGTATTGCAAATAAACAATTTCTAAAACTAAAAACTAAGAAATTTTTTGTTTCTTGGCCAGAAAATTATCAATTAAGGTATTCTTTTTTTAAAATTTTCTTCTCCAATTCATGAGTGTCTTTTTTACACTTATCCAACTGAGCAATTTGAACACCCCCTAAGTATGGCTTATAATGCTTTTTGACAGTTTTTTTCAGTGGCGAAGAGTGGGATCGATCCTTCAATAACTTATCATTCGTGGAGAAAATCTATTTTGGCCCAAAAAAAATGACAACAAATAAAAAAATGACTTTAAAGGACTATTAAAAAAAATAAATGACTATAAATGATTTAAATGACTTCACTGGAAGCCCTGCAATTTAAAGAAAAATTAATATCATCGAAGTTTTTGAAAAGCCAATTTTTTGTGCATTTGATGGTGTCAAAATTCAATATGGCGGCCATGAAAGAGTCAAAAGTTGACTGTCGTTATTTAAAATCTAGACGGCCTAGAAAATTTCTGTCGACGCTATTCAATTGACAGCTGTCAAAAATATAAAAGTTCCAAGTTTCCTTTAAACACCATCAATCGTTAGGAAGATATTAATTTTTCTTTAAAATGCCAATTTTCAGATTTTCTGTGATAACTCGGGAACGAATCAAAATATCGGGAAATTCTCTTCAGGTTCTTGATCATCAATAAATAGCGCAACTTTTCTGTAATTTAACCGACCCCGTATCTTTTACCGTTTAGGAGATCCCAATGGTAAGCATCGAAAAATTACCCAGCCTGTATCATGAAATTCTCGGCGAGGATTGCTTTTGAGCTATATCGAACCAAGGGGGTCAAAATTAGGGGTTGGAACTCGGAATTTCGCTTAAGTATTAGCCGAAATTCACGTTATTCAATAGCTTTCTATGAATGATTAAAAAAAGGTCTGAAGCATTTCGAAAAACCACCCTTAAAGGCGCTACAACCCCTAACATGCAGAAATACAAAAATTAGAGAACTCAAAAACTAATCTGCGTATCAACGCAAAATTTGGTGTGGTAATTTCGTGACACTAGGCGGAGGAGGATGAAATTTAAGGGTTGAAACTGGAAATTTCTTCAAGTAAATGGTGGTATTGAGTTATTAAGATTCGATAAATTTCGGTGTGCTCTCAACCTAAAATCAACCCCTAGGCTACTAACAACCCCTAACGCTTTGCACGCGGATAAATATAATTTCAAAACCGCAAAAAAATAGTCGTGGAGAAAATTTTACTCTTGCACCACCTATAACCAGAGGAGATTAATAATACTGAACGCAAAAAAAATTGCATAGAGAAAACTCACCCCCTTCAACCCTCAAACACGAAAGATGGAATTGGACATAATTTTACCCTTCAGAGGAGACTAACTGATCGCAAAAAATTGCACCCCCAAAACTCACCCCCTCAACCCCCAAACACAAAAGATCGACCAGGACAAAATTTTACCTTTGAACCACCTTCAATCAGAGGAGACTAATTGATCGCCAAAAATTGCACACCCTAAACTCACCCTCTTCAACCTCTAAGCACAAAAGATTGGCCTGGACAAAATTTTACCCTCCAATCACCTACAATCAGAGGAGACTAATTGATTGCAAAAAAATGCACCCCCAAAACTCACCCCCTTCAACTCCCAAACACAAAAGATGGACCTGGACTTTTACCTTGAACCACCTTCAATCAGAGGAGACTAATTGATCGCAGAAAATTGCACCCCCAAAACTCACCCTCTTCAACCTCGAAACACAAAAGATGGACCTGGACAAAATTTTACCCTTGAACCACCTTCAATCAGAGGAGACTAACTGATCGCCAAAAATTGCACACCCTAAACTCACCCTCTTTAACCTCTAAACACAAAAGATTGGCCTGGACAAAATTTTACCCTCCATTCACCTACAATCAGAGGAGACTAATTGATCGCAAAAAAATGCACCCCCAAAACTCACCACCTTCAACGCCCAAACATGGACCTGCAAGTGCAGATTGATAAAATCTGCACCCGATTCCACCAGTAAATCCAGCCGGCCCCTAACATACACTTTCGTTAATATGCGACGGGACTCTAGTTTCTCTTCATGTATTTAGTTACTTTCCAAAGTAAATAGTTACTTTTTATGCAATTAGATACTTTTCCAATAATATTAACAATTTTCAGAAAAGTTGCAGGTGTCGGCAATAGGTATCCGTCAGTTTTAATTATATTTTACCTAATTGCGTTTTGAAAAGTAAAGGTAAAATGTTGTACGGAATACGTTATGAAAAGCCTAAATTGTTTGACTCGCATAATGTTGCAAAACTCGCTATCGCTCGTTTTGGCAAATATTACGACTCGTTAAACAATATAGGACTTTTCATAACTAATTACGTAAATAACTATTACTTATTTTTTTGGGCTTTCTTCTGATTTTTCGATAATTCAAAGTCATTTTCATTAATTTTTAACCCATCCACAATTTTTCAACCCCTTTCATAATAGGTATGTGAACGCAGACTGCTTCTTTTTCGTGTAATTTTCCTAGTTCTACTTAGTTCATTTTCACCCCTCTTCGCTATAAGCAATCAATTATTGTTAATTTACTATATATAATTACTTATTACATTTTTCTCTTATTGTATGATTCAAATGAATTATGACAATAAATACTATTATTATTATTATTATTATTATTTTCACCCCTCTTGACTTTTCATCCCCCTTCACAATTTTTCAACCCTCCGAGTGTTCTTTTAGTAAAATTCGCTAATTCGTTAATAAATTTTACTCAGGAATTGTTTGATTTTTTCACTTTTTCAACCTCCTTCGCGATATTTCAACCCTCATTGCGTTTCTATTGTGCAAATTCATTCTGAAGCGGAGTGCCCTCTGTAGAGCGTACATGCTGCAGATGACTGCAGAAATCTACTGGCGCCATCTCATGAGTTATACACCTAATCAGACTTGTCGTGACGTCATGACATAGCTCAAGTTATGGCCTGATTCCAAGTTGGTTTATGTTATTACGTAACGATATATCTGATTAGGTGCTTAACTCAGAAGATGGCGCTAGCAGTACGATTTTGCAGATTTCTGCAGCATTGCCTCTTATTATCGAGGGATTTCATGCTGAAACAGAGGGGTCCTCACTTCGTTTCAGCATGAATTTCCTCGATAGTGAGGTGCAATTATTACAATGTTGCCAGATGTCTTGTTACTATGGCAACTTACTGATTTTAACTGGTACGCTTACTCGCAAAAAAAACGGGACACTCAATTTTCTCTATGTCCATTTTTTGAGTTTGGGGGCTGAAAGGGGTGAGTTTTGGGGTTGAATTTTTTTTCGGTTGTCCCGGTTTTTTTGCGAGTAAGTGTACTCCGTGGATTTTAACAAAAGTGGTGACTCACCAAACTATCCAGAATCCTCTTATCCCACTTCACAGGATTTGTCGATGTCTTCTGCTCCTCCATTCTAGGCGGCTTTGGAATAGGATTGGCAGCAGCCTTTTTAGGGCTCTCACTTACGATTTTAGGTGGCGCTGGAGCCCTCTGCTTGCTTGATGCTTTTGGCGTGGCCTTGATCTCCCTCTTCATCGGCAAATCATCCTCCCACTGGTTGATATTCTGGGCCAAATCGGCAAGCTTCCCCAACCCCCTCTTGGACTTAACCCCACATTTCACAGAATCCTCTGCCAGAAACTTCCCTTCACTCCTGTGAATAGGGGATGAAATATCAGCATCATCCCCTCCTGTAAAACACGAATTAAAACCTAAACTATTCGTGATGGAAATTAAAGACCTGCACAGAGCTTTCCGAGGCGATTTAACCGATTTTTGGCGTCAGGCCTCAAGCCGCAGCCTTTATCCTCCTCCTCCTCCTCGATTTGCACCTCTACTCTTACATTATCAGCCGAGCTGACTTTAATTTCCATGTTAAAGTTCTCATTTTGAATGTTGAGTGTCTTTTGAAGCTTGGGTGAGTTAGGTGAAGATGATACGTGAGATGATACACGAGTGGTGTTCTGGCGTGAGAATCTCGAGACATTACCTTCCGAACTCGATGTCTTCCCAAGTTCCACTTTTGCAGAGGTTAAATTCGGCTCTGAACTGCTCTCAAAGGGTCTCCTTTCAGGGCTCAGCCTACTTCCTGAGTAGCTTTCCAAAAATTTCTGACGGTCCCTCGCCCTTTGCAAAATATTCTGAAAATACCAATAAATTCGGCATTTTCCTTGAAAACCTTTACTCACCTCAGTAAATGAATCCATGGGGATGTTTTCGGTGAAAATTCGGGAAAACTACGGTATTTTCGACACTTTTCTCGGATTGTTTACGTCACGAAACCGTTTGTAGAAGTCGTTTGTTCCGTTTATTCAAATTGATGGTTAGGAAAATTGACGTTTGATGGCGTGGCGTCAGTTTTGGGGCGTGCTGTTGCGCGGTGTTGCCGGATTTAGTTCTGAAAACCGTTACGAATTGAATTTATTGGAAATTAATGAAATTAATAGATTAAAATAATGAATTTTCACAGTTCTTTTCATGGCTGGATTCTGAACAAACTGAACAACTGAAATTTATTATTTGGGTAATCAGAAATTTTAATTTCTTTATTTATGCAAATATGTTATTAATAAAGTTTATCCACGATTATTAAATAATGCCATTGGGCCATTGTTATGTACGTAACTGTGGATACATAATCCCACAGCGTGACTTATGGTCATCAGTCACGCTTCTGTCACATTATTTCGCAGCACCTGTAATGTTGGCTGCCTATCCAGTGAACATCATGACGTTTAAAAACCAAGCGAAAGTAATGTGTGTGAAGTTAGCGCCTTCTCCAGCGCCCGGCGATTTCCCTAGATTTGACGATGTGGCAACCGCGCATTCTCCTTCTAACCAATCAGAGCGGCCGACAGACACGTCAAACTAGAGCTACCTGTTGAGGTTATGTTACTATAATTTAAGTTTTCACCCCCTTTTCAAAGAAATATAGATCAAACTTACTTTCGGCGATCCAAGGGCGACCCATGCTGGTTAAAATTATACCAAAAAACATGGGACGACCCCTGAAATTAAGGGAAAACATTGAGAATTACAGAAATTATTTAATTTGAACCCCTTCCAGAAAAATGTACCACACGCCCTTCATACCGACGAAAGCCCTATTCGAGCGGAACAAAATGACACCAAAGTCATCCACCTAAAGACATCGGATGGCCCTTAAAATTAAGGGAAAACGTTGAAAATTGCTTATTTTATTTAATTTGAACCCCTTCCAGAAAAATGTACCACACGCCCTTCATACCGACGAAAGCCCTATTCGAGCGGAACAAAATGACACCAAAGTCATCCACCTAAAAATATCGGATGACCCTTAAAATTAGGGGAAAACGTTGAGAATTGCTTAATTTATTGCTTATTTTATTAAATTTGAACCCCTTCCCGAAAAATGTACCACATCCCCTTCATAACGCTGAAAGCCCAATTCAAGCGGAACAAAATGACACCAAAGTCATCCACCGAAAAATATCGGATGACCCTTAAAAATAAGGAAAAACGTTGAAAATTGCTGATTCCATTTAATTTGAAGCCCTTCCAGAAAAATGTACCACACGCCCTTCATACCGACGAAAGCTCTATTCAAGCGGAACAAAATGACACCAAAGTCATCCACCGAAAGATATCGGATGACCCTTAAAAATAAGGAAAAACGTAGAAAATTGCTTATTCTATTTAATTTGAAGCCCTTCCAGAAAAATGTACCACATCCCCCTCATACCGACGAAAGCCCAATTCAAGCGGAACAAAATGACACCAAAGTCATCCACCGAAAGATATCGGATGACCCTTAAAAATAAGGAAGAACTTTGAAAATTGCTGATTCTATTTAATTTGAAGCCCTTCCAGAAAAATGTACCACACACCCTTCATACCGACGAAAGCCCTATTCAAGCGGAACAAAATGACACCAAAGTCATCCACCGAAAGATATCGGATGACCCTTAAAAATAAGGAAAAACGTTGAAAATTGCTTATTCTATTTAATTTGAAGCCCTTCCAGAAAAATGTACCACATCCCCTTCATAACGATGAAAGCCCTATTCAAGCGGAACTAAACGACACCAAAGTCATCCACCGAAAGATATCGGATGACCCTTAAAAATAAGGAAAAACGTTGAAAATTGCCTATTCTATTTAATTTGAAGCCCTTCCAGAAAAATGTACCACATCCCCTTTATAACGATGAAAGCCCAATTCAAGCGGAACAAAATGACACCAAAGTCATCCACCGAAAGATATCGGATGACCCTTAAAAATAAGGAAGAACTTTGAAAATTGCTGATTCTATTTAATTTGAAGCCCTTCCAGAAAAATGTACCACACACCCTTCATACCGACGAAAGCCCTATTCAAGCGGAACAAAATGACACCAAAGTCATCCACCGAAAGATATCGGATGACCCTTAAAAATAAGGAAAAACGTTGAAAATTGCTTATTCTATTTAATTTGAAGCCCTTCCAGAAAAATGTACCACATCCCCTTCATAACGATGAAAGCCCTATTCAAGCGGAACTAAACGACACCAAAGTCATCCACCGAAAGATATCGGATGACCCTTAAAAATAAGGAAAAACGTTGAAAATTGCCTATTCTATTTAATTTGAAGCCCTTCCAGAAAAATGTACCACATCCCCTTTATAACGATGAAAGCCCAATTCAAGCGGAACAAAATGACACCAAAGTCATCCACCGAAAGATATCGGATGACCCTTAAAATTAAGGAAGAACGTTGAAAATTGCTGATTCTATTTAATTTGAAGCCCTTCCAGAAAAATGTACCACACACCCTTCATACCGACGAAAGCCCTATTCAAGCGGAACAAAATGACACCAAAGTCATCCACCGAAAGATATCGGATGACCCTTAAAAATAAGGAAAAACGTTGAAAATTGTTTATTCTATTTAATTTGAAGCCCTTCCAGAAAAATGTACCACATCCCCTTCATAACGATGAAAGCCCTATTCAAGCGGAACTAAACGACACCAAAGTCATCCACCGAAAGATATCGGATGACCCTTAAAAATAAGGAAAAACGTTGAAAATTGCCTATTCTATTTAATTTGAAGCCCTTCCAGAAAAATGTACCACATCCCCTTTATAACGATGAAAGCCCTATTCGAGCGGTACAAAATGACACCAAAGTCATCCACCTAAAGACATCGGATGGCCCTTAAAATTAAGGGAAAAATTTGAAAATTGCTGATTCTATTTAATTTGAAGCCCTTCTAGAAAAATGTACCCCACGCCCTTCATACCGACGAAAACCCTATTCAAGCGGAACAAAACGACATCAAAGTCATCCACCTAAAAACATCGGATGACCCCCAAAAATAATAGAAAACGTTAAAAATTCCTTTTTCCCTTAATTTTAGGGGTCATCCGATGTTTTTCGGTGGATGACTTTGGTGTCATCTTGTTCCGCTCGAATAGGGCTTTCGTCGTTATGAAGGGCGTGTGGTACATTTTTCTGGAAGGGGTTCAAATTTAATAAAATATGCAATAACTTAAGCGATTCTCAACGTTTTCCCCTAATTTTAAGGGTCATCCGATGCTTTTAGGTGGATGATTTTGGTGTCGTTTTGTTCCGCTTGAATAGGGCTCTCGTCGGTATGAAGGGCGTGTGGTACATTTTTCTTTAAGGGCTTCAAATTAAATAGAATCAACAATTCTCAACGTTTTTCATTATTTTCAAGGGTCATCCGATATTTTTCGGTGGATGACTTTGGTGTCATTTTGTTCCGCTTGAATTGGGCTTTGATCGTTATGAAGGGGATGTGGTACATTTTTCTGGAAGGGGTTCAAATTTAATAAAATATGCAATAACTTAAGCGATTCTCAACGTTTTCCCCTAATTTTCAGGGTCATCCGATATCTTTCGGTGGATGACTTTGGTGTCATTTTGTTCCGCTTGAATAGGGCTTTCGTCGGTATGAGGGGGATGTGGTACATTTTTCTGGAAGGGCTTCAAATTAAATAGAATAAGCAATTTTCTACGTTTTTCCTTATTTTTAAGGGTCATCCCATATCTTTCGGTGGATGACTTTGGTGTCATTTTGTTCCGCTTGAATTGGGCTTTCAGCGTTATGAAGGGGATGTGGTACATTTTTCTGGAAGGGGTTCAAATTTAATAAAATAAGCAATAAATTAAGCAATTCTCAACGTTTTCCCCTAATTTTAAGGGTTATCCGATGCTTTTAGGTGGATGGTTTTGGTGTCGTTTTGTTCCCCTTGAATACGGCTTTCGTCGGTATCAAGGGCGTGTGGTACCTTTTTCTGGAAGGGGTTCAAATTAAATTAAATAAGCAATTTTCAACGTTTTCCCTTAATTTTAAGGGTCATCCGATGTTTTTAGGTGGATGACTTTGGTGTAATTTTGTTCCGCTCGAATAGGGCCTTTCGTCGGTATGAAGGGCGTGTGGTACATTTTTCTGGAAGGGGTTCAAATTAAATAAAATAAGCAATTTTCAACGTTTTCCCCTAATTTTAAGGGCCATCCGATGTCTTTAGGTGGATGACTTTGGTGTCATTTTGTTCCGCTCGAATAGGGCTTTCGTCGGTATGAAGGGCGTGTGGTACATTCTTCTGGAAGGGGTTCAAATTAAATAATTTCTGTAATTCTCAATGTTTTCCCTTAATTTCAGGGGTCGTCCCATGTTTTTTGGTATAATTTTTATCAGTATGGGTCGCCCTTGGATCGCCGAAAGTAAGTTTGATCTATATTTCTTTGAAAAGGGGTGAAAACTTAAATTATAGTAACATAACCTCAACAGGTAGCTCTAGTTTGACGTGTCTGTCGGCCGCTCTGATTGGTTAGAAGGAAAATGCGCGGTTGCCACATCGTCAAATCTAGGGAAATCGCCGGGCGCTGGAGAAGGCGCTAACTTCACACACATGCGAAAGTACCTATGCCAAAGTAGATCAAGCATCAAGCTGTTCCTATCATTTGTCAACATTTAGTTTTTGTTGGCTTGTGTTTACAATAAATATAAAGTGATAAAAATTTTTGAAGAATTTTGATAATCTTGGATAAATATATTTCAATAATTGTGGATAAAACGTCGTACCTATTTAACTTATGCGCCATTATTCACTTAATACCTATTACGACATTATTCTCAGTATTTCTAGGCTGAGAGAAAAAGAATTTTTTTATGCAAATTCATCTGCCCATTGACATTTTCTTTTTATTTACTTTTGAGATTTTGACAGATTGTGAGCTAAGAGAAAATCTGATAGAAATGAGAAATCAAAAAATGAAATTGCTCAGATTTTGCATCAAAACAACTACCTATGTATAACTTGACGTGTTTTTGCGTTTTTCGAAAATCTCAATTTTTCATCGATGTCTTCGATATTTTTGAAAATCTAGGGTGGTCGTGACTGCACTTCCGGTCAAATATGATACATATGTTTCTAACTCAGAAAAAATCGCACTATACAGGGTGGTCGTTTTATCTTCAGACTGGCAAATATCTCGAAAAGGAAGCATTCTAGAAAAAAATGTTCTGTATAAAAATTTTATGACTTCGAGGGGGAAAATAGATGGCATCATCGCCATTTTGTTTCAAGGTCATTTTCAAGGTCAAATGAAGGTCAACTTGATTTTTTTAAATGGAAACCTATATTTTTTATTACAGATTCTTATTCCCCATAAAAGAACAAACAACTCTCATCTAAACTATTTTTGGATCCGATGGATGTTAAGTTTATAGTATTTCTGGTCTAATTCTTGTCATTTGTAGCTTCTGATGATGACTAAAATATAAGTCGAAACGTTAAGCTGTAATTGAAACTTTCTTTTACAAAGTCCGATAACCTCATTATCCTTTATCATTTCGTAAATTTTAACGTTTTTCGAAATCCCTAGACATTCCCTAGTAACAGCGGCAAGACAAAACAAATGAACAAGCGTTGTATCTTAGCAACTGTAACGAAGTGATTTGCTCCGCTACCATTTTTCGATAATCCGCCCCCGCAATTGTTATTAACGCCGCACCGAACCACCCACCGGACTGTATTCTCCGATACCAATTTATTTAGTTAATCCCTAGCCACCCATTCCCGTTCCCGTGCCTTTAATAATTTTCAGGTTTTGTCGCTGAAGTCCACGTGGAGTATGACGTCGCCACAGAGTCATCGCTCCGCGGCCCCACCACGCCGGCTGCGTCCCCACCATGAGCGCTCGAGATGCGCCGCGCATCTCCTTCCACTGCCGGCTCGCCGATATAAGCAGGATCCCGGCATCGAAGACATCAGTTCACCGCCTGACCAGCTCCGAACAGACAACCGACCTCTGACCGCGAAAGTAGATTAGTAAACAATTGTTATTGTTAAGTGTGGAGGTAGTTCCTCAGGACTATTAGTTTTATTTGTGTACGGTGTAGGGAATAAAGGTTTAATTCCGCAACGGTCTTTCTCTCTCCGTGTTCGTCATACCGTGGAACGTAGGAGTCATCCCCACTTCCACTGGAACGTCAGGCTTGCATCGCCACCAATCGCCACTTCCGTATCGCGAAGCGTGGAACGTAGGAGTCACCCCACTTCCACTGGAATGTCAGGCTCGCATTGCCACTTCCGTAAAAGGTAGTGCGGGACGTTGGGTTCACACCTACTTCCGCTGGGACGTCAGGCTAGCATTGCCACCCCCTAACCGTCAAAGTGGAGTGTCGGATTCCGAAGCCACCTCCACGGGGGCGTCAGGCTTGCATCGCCACCCCCGACCCAGTGCCACGACTTCACCGAAGGATATAGAAAGCCGCCACCAAGGAAACCCAGCGTAGAATTTGTGCCGTCCAGTAACTAACACCGTCCCTACCCGACTAACACGGGAAATTACCCTCTTCCGTTACCTCCGCCGCCAAACAGCCGCCCCGTTTGCCACGCCGTCACCTCGTTCGAACCCCTGGATTATTTCTCGACTGTCTAAAAGCAGCCCGTGAGCAACTGGAGTAAACCAGCCCAAAAATCTGGCGCCCGAGCAACCGTCTACACCGAGCGAAGCGCGTCACACAACGATGAATTCTAGATAAATAAACCACACAAAAATTGTTGTAGATTTTGTTTTTGCCATGCCGCTGTTGCCACCCAGCAAACACAGAAGGTCTGGCCGTGTTATGGCAACTGTCCGGCAAGTCCGGCACTGGCAATAGAATTACGGCCGTGTACTGGCCAGACGAGAATCGGCCATACGAAAGCAGCCACAACGTGGCCGTACTATGGGCATACGAACAACGGCCAAACAAAGACAGCCATAGCACGGCCGGCCTCTGGCAGCCCTAACCCGGCCGACTCCTGACAGCCTTAGCCCGGCCGGCCTCTGGCTGCCTCATTCTGGCCGTATTGAAAATAATTGTAATGGTGGAAAAAGTGTAAAGAAGGTCCATAATGACTAACGGTTGGGAATATATTAAATCCACTCCTTAAAAATTGTATATTGATATGGGGTGACTAGTTTCGACAAATTTATGCCATCTTCAGACCTGAACACAAGATAAGGAAAACATATAATCTAGGAAAGGTTATGTGCTAATTAACTAATATTTTGTACAAAATAATGTAAGTAATGTTTAATATGTTTTACAATTAGTTGAGAATTTTGTACAAAATATTAGTTAATTAGCACATAACCTTTCCTAGATTATATGTTTTCCTTATCTTGTGTTCAGGTCTGAAGATGGCATAAATTTGTCGAAACTAGTCACCCCATATCAATATACAATTTTTAAGAAGGAGTGGATTTAATATATTCCCAACCGTTAGTCGTATTGAAAATGTTTCTGTAGTTAAATAATATGATGATAGTGATTAATTTGATAATGTAACCCTTACTATCATACAATTCGCAAAATTAAAGAGTATTACATATTTTTTAAATAACTGCCAGTTAGTTTATGAACAAGATACGAACAAAGCAAAGTATGAAGTGAAGCGGCCTAGTAGACTAACTGGTTTCGAAAGTACATCGCTGTAAAGCTGCGCAAATCCAAGTTTCGGTGCAAAGGTGGAGCCTCCCATGAAAATGAACAGTGGCGCGTCGTTACATTCTCCGTATTCCTCCTTCGTAAATCTGTCCGAACGTTGATGCCACCGTGCGCCACTGAGCAACTAGAGGTGGCGGGAATTTAGGCGGAGCTGCGCAGATCTGAAATCCAGCCCATGTCCTTTCGAAACCAGTTTGAGTCTAGCAAGAAACTCGACTGTCGTCCAAAGAATCCGGGTTCGGTTCCCAGTGGTGAAGCGTTTTATCACGTTTTTTTGGTCCCGAGGTAGTTCCGGCCTGAACGTGGCCATAAGAACGCCGTAATGTGGGCTCAAACAGAACCAGACCCGGCCCGTGCCTGGGCAACGTAGGTCGGCCGTAACAAAACCAGAGGCACACATGCGGACGGCGCCAGATAAGGCACTCGCTTCTGGGCCGGTTCCGGCTTGTCCGGGCAGCCTCATTCCGGCCGGCAACCGGCCATAAGATTGAGGTTTGCTGGGTAGGGAAGACAATGGATTTTGAAGAAGATTAAAATTTTGATTTAAATATCTGACAAACTATCTATCGGATCCAAAAATAGTTTAGATGAGAGTTGTTTGTTCTTTTACGGGGCGGAATACGAATCTGTAATAAAAAATGTAGGTTTCCATTTAAAGAAATGAAGTTGACCTTCATTTGACCTTGAAAATGATCTTGAATCAAAATGGCGTCGATGCCATTTATTTTCCCCCTCGAAGTCATAAAACTTTTATACAAAACATTTTTTTCTAAAATGCTTCCTTTAAGAGATATTTGCCAGTCTCAAGATAAAACGACCAGCCTGTTTTTCAATTCCTGTTTCAATAAGGGTTTTTAGTATAAGAGGGTCCTTTTCTAATTGTGACGTCAAGCCAATCAAGCGGCAGCGCACTATGCGCAGATGGTATACTGTTTATGGCGGCGCATAGGGGGTCTGACATGGCACATCTTCCATCCTTTTATGCTGAAAACCCTTATTCAACATCTTTATTACATCCAAAGATATTCAAGGTGGGAAGTTTAAAAAATAACACCCTGTATGCTGTATGTATAGTAGTCCAAATGCTGTAAGGTTATATGGCAGCAATAAAATTTGTAAATAATCCTAATAGGTCATTACCTGGGGTTTTTCCCGCACTGCACGTTTCGTAGCTTCGCAGGCCCGGCTTAAAAATTTCTTTCCCCAATGAAATAAAATTAACACCAGAAAAATTAATTAATTTAATAATAATTTATTGAGTCTATACCTATAATTAATACATCAAATAATTGCGGAAATAGAACAAGATATGCGCTGGAATCGTATATATTCGCTGCGGTCTCGACTGGCGCTAAGTTGGAGTACGGCTCTGGCAGTTCAGCAAAGGTGTCTTGGCTGCTTTACCTGATTTGTTTACATTATCATCACTGCTGGCCCATTGTTCCCTCAATTGCCTTTCAGACAATGCAAAATTTTTATGAGGGCCATATAACCTTACAGGATTTGGACTACTATACACCATGAGATCGTCAAGATTTATAATAAAATTATAGTGGGCCACGATCTTTATTCTTTGGTTAGTAACGCAACGCAATGAAACTGGCTTGCTCTAATTATTATAAATCTAGATGAACTTATGGTATAAAAGAATTTTAATGGTACAACGTACAAAGCGCAAAATATGAGTAGCTACTAGCTAGCTACCAGTGTTGTTAAAAATACTTTTTTCTAAGTATTTAAATACAAATACAAATACTTTTCTAAAAATGTATTTCAAATACTATTTAAATACATTTCTTACAGATGTAATTAAATACAAATACAAATACATTTAAAATGTATTTAAATACTTTTTTCTATACGACCACTATTAAAAACACTTGTTTTAACGTTTGTTGACAATTGTTAAAAATGACATTTTATGATACCAGTATTAAAAGTCATTTACTTTTAACATTTATGTTAAAAGTGATTTACTTTTAACACTCAGGGATAAAAGTGACAATGCAACAACAATTAAACAAGCCGCGGCAACAAATTGTCACTATACCTTAGTTACGGCGAATTTCATGGACGTTTTCAATTAATAATTTGAAAACTTCTGCTTTCAATCGTGTTTGTAGAAAAAATAGTGTATGATATGCGTGTTAAAAGTGATTTTATTTTGTTCGAAGGGATGGGCCACTCCGCTGCGCGTCGTGTCCCAAACTTCCCTTCTCACAAAATAAAATACCACTTTTAACACTTATATCATAAATAACTATTAAATACTCAAAGTCAAAAAAATCAAACTTGGTCTGTAGGTCTGTTATTGGTCTGTAAGAACTAAAAAAGGCGAAAAATTTAATATAGGCGATATCATATACATTTTCATTCTTCTATTGAGTTTGGAGTTAGGTGTCCATAATAATGTCAATTCAAAAAATTATGGCGCTCGACACTTTATAAACAGAATAAGACAGCGAAGAAGACACTTCAATGAAACAATGCCTTTTTTATCCATTTCATTTAAATTAAAACACTACGTTACCGCTTGTGATTCATTCTGAGAAAAGCAATAAATTTTGCAGTCCGGGTTAATTTACGGTGGCCAGATGATTACCTACATCCTGTGCTGTACTTTTACCTGGAATTCAATAGGTAAGCCTTTTGCGTCGTCGTGGGTTAAGCCTCAGGCAAAATTTCTTAGAAAAGCCAGGATATATCGATTTTAACCCCAAGGGTAAAATTTCCATCTCGCAGTTGAGAATGTATTTAAATACATGACAAAAAAAGTATTTGAAATACTTCTAAAATACAATGTCGGCAAAAGTATTTAAATACAATTGAAGTATTTAAAATACATTTTTAAATACTTGTATTTAAATACTTAACAACACTGCTAGCTACAGATTTAAAAAAATTATCCTCCGCCGAAATTGTCGAAGTATTTACTAAAATTTAAACCCAATCCCAACCGTTTCTATAACATGAATGAAAGTAACTAAATTAGGCCAAGAGTAAACAAAATACTGTATCTAGTTACTTGCAGAAGTATTTAGTTACATCAAATGTAACTAAGATAATATACTATATCTAGTTACTTTTCATAAGTAACTTGTAACTAAGTTCTTTTTTCAGTAAAGTATCTAGTTACTTCAGTAACTTAAGTTACTTTGAAAAGTAACTATAGTTACTATAGTATACTAGTTACTATTTCAAAGTAACTTTCTCAGCTCTGATTATGACGTCACTTTAACTTATTTCTATTTGACAAACGACAGGAACAGTTGATGTAAAGTATAGGTGTATATTGTTCTTTTACTTAACCTCACCCCTCAACGCCAACGACGACTGAAGAACTCGTCGAGCTCTTTACCCCTTTGAACATAACTACAGTAAGCTGTGACGTCATCGTATGTGTAAAGATGTAAAGGGAATTCAATTCCGTATGTTAGTAATACACAGTGTTGTTAAAGATACATTTTTTGATGTATCTAGATACAGATACAGATACTTTTCCGACGGAGTATCTAGATACTAGGTAGATACATTTTTTTCATCAGTATCTAGATACAGATACAGATACAGATACTTGCAATAAGTATCTAGATACATATAGATACATTTCAGATACATCCGAATAAAAAAAATAAAAAAAAAACAATTTTTAAACCAACTTATTGCAATAATTAGTATTTGAACAAAAACACAATAATTACATTTACATAAATTTTGTTGCTACTTACTAACTACTGACTAGTAAACTAGTACGGAAACAGAACTACCACTATAAGGTACCATATAATAATGATATACATTACCTAAATAAAAAAGAGTACATACAGTAGTAACTATACTAAACAATAATATAAAATAAATATTAAGTAACACTCTTAAGGAATATAAAAAAGTTAAAAAAAGATTGCTAAATCTTATTACATTTCAGCATAAGTAGTGTTTCAAATGTCGAGTCACCTAGTCTGTTTCGTTGCGGTGTTAACAAATTACCTCCAGTGCTGAACAATCGTTCTACTGGCGCTGACGAAGGAAGTACAGTGTTATAACGTTTAAATATTCGCAATATAAAAGGATAATTTTTCAAAGATTCAGTGTCTGAACTTTTATCTTGAAAATAAGTGAGGGCTTCCATTTGAGAGGCATTTTTAAAGTCCGCAACAATAGATGTCGAAGGAGACTCTATAAAATCAAAAAAATCCTCCTTCTGTTCATATATTCCTGCAGTTTCTCCAACGGGTATGTCGTCTTTTAATAATGTTTCAATTTCCTTTTGAAATAAAATTTTTATCCGTTCAACATCTTCTGGATTTGGAATAATATTTATCCATTTTAATTTAAATTTTGGTAGAGATATTGTTGCCAAAATATAAGGTTTACTGGCGGCATTGCTCAAATCTAATATATCCCCATACCTGTTGTCCAGACCGGCAATTATTTGTTTTTTCAATTCTGAACAAAATTTTAATGTATTGAATTTACTAATTTTATCACGAATTTGAAAAATCGTTGGCAAAACATATCCTAAATATAGATTTGTTTCTCCTTGAAGAATGTCAATAGCTTTTGCTAAAGGCTCCATCACTGCGACATATTCATGAAGAAAATCTAATTCGACTGCTTTAATTTTTGGTTTGCCTAAAGCGTCACAAATCCTTTGCAAATGTTCCTTAACTTTTAATATTTTTAAAACGCTGTCATAAGTAGAATTCCACCTTGTTGGACATGGCACTAGCAATCGCATCTTACATATGCTTTCCACTTCATCTGCTGCCTTTGTCGACCGGCTAACACTATTCCAAATGGATGTAAGTTTGCCAAAAGTTGAATAATGAATTTTCTTGTACTGAGCATCTTTAGTAGCTTTTGCAGCGTCAGTTGTGGCAATTAAATTCAAAGTGTGCGAACAACATTTATACTGGATTGGTAAATTGATTTCTTCCTCCACTTCATCAACATGTTGTTGGATTGCATTAAAATCCATTTCAGTTATTGTTACTGCAGCATCAGTTACATCATCCTCATCATTATCTCTATCTTGGTCTTGATTCAGTGCAACCTCCACCTCCGATTCTGACAATGCGAAGACTTTGAACGCTTTTCCAAAATTAGAGGCATTATCAGTCACTGTCCCTACAACTTTGCCGCCACTGCCACTACTCAGATCAAAAGATTGGTGGATGTTGTGTAAAGTTCTGGCAATTTCCAAATGCGTGTGCGAAAATTTCATCCTTTGGCATCCCAGAACGAATGATTGGCGCACGAAATTCTTGTCAATAAAATGACATGTAACTCCCATATAACTCTTATTATTGGCACTCCATATGTCGGCAGTGGTGCATACAAAATCGACTGAGGCCAGGGTTTCCCTCAATTTCAAAACAGACTCCTGTTTTCTTTCAACTATTCTCTTTCCTAGTGTTTGACGACATATAGGCATATATCCCCCTGAAAGTCCTTCTACCAGTTTTCGAAATGAGGGTTTATCCACAGTGGCCAAAGGTCGCATTTCTTGGATTATATAATCCAGAATCAAATTTTCGGCCTGTAAAACAACAGAAAAGAAAATGAATACCTATATCTAGAGTTTTAATTTAGCTTTCAACATACCTTATTGTTTGCGACGTGAGATTGTCGCTTGGTTAATGTAAATGGGTTTACATCTGATGAAATATTATTTGGAATTTTCGATGGACTGGAATTATCACTACCACGCTTTCTCTTCAAACCTAGGGCCACAGATGTAACTGATGTAGTAAGCTTCATTTGTTCCAGTTGAGGAATCGACTGCTTATGTTTCCTCTAAAGAAAAACAAACGTTTTTAACACTTACACAATTAGCACTACTCGACACTAATAATTAATAGTAAAAATGGTGTTCTTACCCGTATATGTGTAAAAAAGTTTCCTGTACTTTTTATAGAACCACTAATTACACCTAAGGATCCAACGCACAATTGGCATTTTGCGGTTACTTTATCTTCATTACCGTCACAATTATAGTCTTTAGTTATAATTTTAAAAAATTTTCCATTCAATATTTGAGGAACATTCCTATTCAAATGGTTAGTTTCCATTTTTTCCACAAAGTAGACACTTGACAATATTATTCGTTTCACACAGCTTCACCACTTAACGCTCAGCGCACAAGTAAATTAAGTAAACGAATGAAAAACTGCAGGGTTGCGCAAAGACATTGCATTTATACCTAACTCTACCCCTTCTGAGGAGAACTGATTAGAAACAAGAACAGAACAAAAAGAGATGGTGGGGTCTTCCCAAAAGTGGGATATTTTAGTTCGATTTTTATCATAAATAAATGAAAACATCCCTCGAAACATCCACTTTCAAAAAGGACGTAATTTTGATAATTTAAAAAATTTTATGATCGTGGGGTCACGCAAATTCAACATTTTTCATAAAGTTAAAATCCTTATAATGTTCCCAGGATCACGTACGTGCTTACCGACAAAGCAACAATTTAACTACCTCAGCTTCAGGCGTCTATGACGAGGCGGGGGTCTGAGAAACAAAGGCCCTCCTATCTGCCAAATTTAAAAACTTTTATGTTGTTTTTTTTATAGAAATAGTCCCGGAAATAGTTGATATTATATTAGCTGAATCATTCCTAAACAAACAAAAAATTCATTTAGGGCAGGTATGAATACCTGTTAGGTATTAGGATGCAGGATATGCAGGCAATTACTAGAGAAACGCTAATCCGCTTAACCATCGATGCCCATCAGAATAAACAGAATGACGCAAGCAACGCGAAGTTTTTTGAAAACAAAAGCACATTATTTAAAAAATTGTATAAGGGGGTCTGCTAAAGCTCGGGTACGATACGGACGGGTAGGTACCTATCAAGAAAGAATAAAGCAAATGAATATTTTTAGCAGGGGCGGACATATCACCGGGCAGTTCGGTGGCGGTGCCCCGGTTACATTGGGGCCCACGTGCGATTAAAGTGCACCAGTAACAAGATGCAGCGGTAAAGCGATGATTCCCAGAAATCGTAAACTCAATAGATAGGCGGGTAAAATTTCTACTTTTATTGCATAGCAGGTCAGTGAAATGCGTTTCGAACAACCACCGGCCCGACAAGGGAGCCTTTCGCTACCTGATGTGTACCAAGAATCAGGCTACTCTGCTCCCTGCAATTTTACAGATGGTATGCACATGTAAACATTTTAAAATGGAATTTTCCAAGGGATTTTCAAAGCCAAGTCCAAGGGGTCTTTATATTCTCGTGTTATTCTTCACTTTATTATACCTGTAACGGTTGCTAATTTAGAGCGATCTTTTAGTAAACTAAAAATTTTAAAAGAATGCATGAGATCGACAATGAGCAAGCAAAGATTACGTGACTTATCTGTATTGACAATAGAGTATGAGGTTGCGGCAAACCTTGACTTAAACGATTTAATAAATCGCTTTGCAAATTCAAAAGTAAGAAAAAGAGCCATTTGGTATGTACCTATAATTGAATTTATAGTAGAACCTATTACCTACCTATCTTAATTTTAAGCCTTTTTACTTTTTTTATATCTTTGGATATTTAAATAAAGTTTTAGACGTTATCCTGTAGTTGCAGTTTTGTTTAAACAAAAAAGCGTATGCAGATCCACATTCCTTTTTAAAGTGAGTTTATTTGTAAGGAATTTTGGGGGGTGAAAGTTTAGAAATAAGGCCCACGAATATTTTCTGCACCGAGGCCCACTTATCCCTATATCCGCCACTGATTTCTAGGTGCAATTTAAAACTCATTAGTTCGGTATCGATATTTTGGGGTAAACCCGACTTCTTCGAATAGAGTATCTCTTTGTGTTTAGGATTCCACCGGAAAGGACTCCTTAACACAAAAGATATTGATTATTTGCGAGTGTAGAAGAAAATGCATTTTTGACGCTTACAACCAAGAAAAAAAACATCTCGCATTTTAAAGTTGTCGTTGTCTCGAGGCAGTTGTCACTTATTAAAATGCGAGTTAGTGTATTGTGTATCTAAGTATCTATGAAACGTCTTAGATACAAGATACTATAAAAAATGTATCTAGATACAGATAAGATACTGTTACGATAAATGTATCTAGATACGTATCTAGATACATCGAATGTATCTAGATACTGTATCTAGATACTTGTATCTAGTTACTTAACAACACTGGTAATACATAGTAACCTATGGTAAGGTTAAAGGGAAATCGCCTTTAATTCCAGTGCATGAAGGGTGCCAGTCTACGCAGTAGGTAAAACAGTCCGAGTGTATTATCGGCTCTGCCAGTTTTAAGACTGCTGTGACACAAGAATGACAATACTAACAAATTAATAATTTGTCACAAAATGTCATGAGATGAAAGCGTCCAAGAGCACCATTAATCACCAAAATTGGCAATCCTTATAATAATAATAATAATAATAATATTTATTAGTCTGCATTTGCTACATGTAAATTGTAGATTAGACAAGTCAAGGGGGAACAATACTTATGTGTATACATATATTATGAACATATTAAAATTATGTAAAACAAGGGGTTATCTGCTGCATTTACAACATTGCTTAAATTGTTGAAGACTATAAAAACAATTTTGAGTCAGAAATTTATTCAGCTCTCTATTAAAAGGTCTCACAGGTAACCTTGTTAGACTACTGGGTAACATATTATAAAATTTTGATGCTGAGTAAATTGGCGATTTCATAAATAGAGAATACTTGGGTCTATCAGCGTAGATGAGTCCTCGATTTCTGGTGCCATACTCATGCATGTTCCCGTTTGTTATATGTTTATTTTTGTTTACATGCATGTGGCCTAGAAGCTTTTTCAGGTATATTGATATGACTGTTAAAACATTGTGATCGATGAAAGTATTCCTACATGATTGTCTAGGTGGTAAGTTAAATATCAGCCGGATGATTCTCTTCTGCGCAACCAGAACTCTATTGATATCACAGGCTCTACCCCACATGAGGATATTATAGGAAATTATTGGGTAGACATAATAAGCATAATATATAGTGATGATGCTATCGCTACGCAGGGAGTTTTTCAATGAGCTAATTAGATAGAAGCTTCTGTTTTTAGGGCTTTTTGGTGGTAGCGTGCATTCAAAACTCGAAGTAACGTAAAACAAAATAAAAATATATTTAATAATCGTACGTGTGATTCTGTACAGGTCTACAGTGGAACTATCGAAGTGGAACTGCTGCTTAAATCTACCCTTAAAATTAGTGAGAGTGGCGAGATGCGCACACGTCTCTATTGTTTGTGACATGACTCACCCTTGGCAGGTAGTTGCTTACAGGGTTGGTTTTACCCTGTAAGCAGCGGATGTTTATGTCTACCAAGAATGAGTCATGCCGTTGGAATTTATATTTTGTCACGTAAAGGCGACCGCCACAGGAGCCTCCCCTGAGTGAGGACGGCCGAACGAACCAAAAATTGAGAACAAAAAACAAGATAAAATGTAGACACAAAACGAACGTAACAAACAGACATGAAAAAGTATGTAAGTGAGTGCACAAACCAAACAATAAAAGAACCGTTAAAAACAGGTTAGACAAACGCAGGATAGAGATAAACAAAACAATAAGTGTTAATTAAGTACAAAAAACAACAAATAGATAGCAATAATCTAAATCACAATATTAACAAACAAAAGAATATTAAGTCGTGTAAAAGTAAAAGTGAATCTTTACAAAAGAAAACAGCAAACAGTAATTATTACACCGTAATTATTCAACAAAATAAAATGGAAAAAAAAAATTACATTTTGGCAAAAGTTGGATTCAGCTGGAAGTAGAAGCGTCGTACAAGTCTTGAATTCCTAGGAGCTCGCGCATAGAGGAATTGTTGAGTGCTTGGCCACCGGTCTGTACAGCGAAGTCGCTTTGGTTCGAAAAATATGAGTAGCCCTGAGAAAATGTAGCGACAGCTCGGAGGGTTGTCCGAGGTGAGATCTCCCAAGGCGTTAATCGAAATTGTACTTCTAGGCGCTAGATGCATGACAGGACCCAGGTGGAGGTGTAACAGCGAATACCCGGTCAGAATATGGTCTGATTGTTTGTGGGTTGAGCTTTTAACACCTTGAAGAGCTAGGTCACGCATAGGGCGAGAAAAGGTGTATCTCTGCAGGTCGGGGGCAGTAGAGGTGAAGAAAACCTAGGGTGCTCCCATATCAGAGAAGTAGGTGAACGAGGACGTCTGCATCGTGAACTGATGGAGCTGCGGTGGTGACTTCTGACTAAGCCGTGAAGCTTCGAAGGGGATGGGAGCCTGATGAAATCAGGGTACTTACGAAAATACCCCTCAGCCGGTTTGGCGTTGTAGCCAGCGAGAAAGAATGCACAACTATCACTGAATATTTACATTATCTACCATACACAATTTATTGCATATGGGAGTCTGCTGCTGGCGTAGAGGCGGTGCGGTGATGCTGATCATAGATGAATGCAGTTGCTGCCGCGTGGACACGGATGATGCCGACTTCGTCCGCGGCTGGCTGAATTTTTTCGAGCACCTGGATTGCTGGTGGGTAACGAAGAATCCAGCTTCTCCAAATAGACCAGTAGATGTTCCAAGATGATAATATCCAGAAAAGGCGGAGGATTGGAAGTGTCCATTGTAGATGGGAACGACGGTATTCGAGGAAGCACTTAACATAAACCACTTATGTACACTTAAATCGCGGCGCGTTCGCGTTTTTTAACGATTGTCGGGGTCACCAGTTTTAGGGCTTTTTGGTGGTAGCGTGCATTCAAAACTCGAAGTAACGTAAAACAAAATAAAAATATATTTAATAATCGTACGTGTGATTCTGTACAGGTCTACAGTGGAACTATCGAAGTGGAACTGCTGCTTAAATCTACCCTTAAAATTAGTGAGAGTGGCGAGATGCGCACACCACGTCTCTATTGTTTGTGACATGACTCACCCTTGGCAGGTAGTTGCTTACAGGGTTGGTTTTACCCTGTAAGCAGCGGATGTTTATGTCTACCAAGAATGAGTCATGCCGTTGGAATTTTTATTTTGTCACGTAAAGGCGACCGCCACATGTTTAGCCTACTGCAGACATTGTCAATTTGGATATCCCAAGATAAATACTTGTCAAATTTTACTCCAAGAAAGTTAGCAGCTTCCTTCATATTATACGTGCTTCCATTTAACTGTAGCGTAAGAAGTGATGAATTTCTGTTCTTGCCATGGCACTCCATAATTACAGTTTTATCATTATTAATCATCAGGCGGTTGTTGTGGCACCAACTGCGAAACTCGTCAAGGGCCCTTATCACCTTGTCGTGAAGTTCGGGAGTAATTTTGGCAGATACTACAACAGTCGTGTCGTCTGCATATATGAAAGTTCTGCAACAGGTGAGGTGGTCCGGCATATCATTGACGAACAGCAGAAAAATGAGCGGCCCCAGTATGCTTCCTTGCGGGGTGCCGAGAGTCATAGGATACTCGTTTGACAGCATTCCGCCAACCTTCACCCTGATGCACCGTCCAGTCATAGATATGATACTATCCATTTACTAATCGGAACCCTAAGTCCCATTTTTTCAATTTTCTGCGCAACAAATGCTTTATCAATGGAGTCAAAAGCACGCGATAGGTCGAACATGATAGTTATCACAAACTCATTTTCATTTAACTTTTTATTGATGTGTTGCCCAAGATCAAGTGAAGCGCACTTAGACTGGACGACCGTTATTTTCGTTTAATCATAGTCGAATCACGTTGATTCGAGTAAGTATTCATACAATGATTCGATTGTGACAATGAAAAATTAAAAATTCTTCACTGCCACAACCAAAACGAAAGCGGCTGGTTTGAGCTGATGGTCTCAAACAGGGAACGACAGACAGCTGTTTCGATCTCTTGGATCTCATCAGTAGGGCGCGGACTTTATGCAAATGGCATATTCGTAGCGGATAGAGTTTGAACAAAAATCTTCGAGATGTATACGAATCTCACTAAATAAAGTCATTTGACGTAAAATTTTTTTTGCATATTTTGCATATTTTGTAATCCACAGCATATTTTAGTGCACGGAGCATATTTTAAAAAAATGTGCCTATTCGTGCATATTTAGCCAACTTGCTATTATTTCCAATTTATTTTTTCGAATGCATTTTGCTCGGCTAAATGTAAAATGACAAAATCGATACCTGCGAATGCACATGTTCGTCTGTTAATCCCAATTCCGGGAATTTTAACCCTCATTAAGAGGTGCACCACTTAGGATTGGTGATTTGATTATTTCTATTTACCTACGACCTACCTGCTAGGTCGAATTGAAGGGGTGGACTAACTTTTCCCACAAATCTTACTTCATTTATACGTGTTTATTCATTGGGGTAACATCTTCAACAGTTTTTGCTCGTTTGTTTATTGCACTTTACCTAAGTATAAAAATGCCAAAAGACAGCAGTTTAGTGTTTTCTTGGATCAAGAATTATCCAGAACTTAAACTAGAAGACGAAAAAGTTTTCTGTAAAGCCTGCAGTAAAATGGTAAGTTTTTTAACAATTATTTTCTGTTATATTATTTCTGTTACATGTATGTTTTCATGTTTTCACTGGAAACCTGGTTCAATATCTCATCCCTGTTAACGGCATAAACTGCTCAACAATTCAATTGGTCCACCCGGAAATTTGAGTCGAATTCAAAATGCCGTAACTCTTCAAACAGTTGATCGATTTGAATGAGCCTTTTTCCACGGATAGCCCATTTCATTGGCTACGACATGGGATGTTCCGCGTTTTATGCAGGTGCCCCTTATTTGATATACAGGGTATCAGAGCCGGATACTGCAAAATGGCGAAAATTGAAACCACCCCCGATTCTGAAAGAAATTTTTCTAATTTTTTTTACTTGGTTGAGAAGACGTCTCAGGTTCATACCTCTAGACGTTTTTTTGAAATTTTCTCCATCTCCTCTAATTAGGGTGCAGGGCCAAAAAAACTGTTTTTTCATCGGTAGTTAATAGCCTCTTTAACTTCTACTCAATTTTTAATTTCTTAAGGTCATTGTGTCGTGAAAGCTTTGCTCTAGGACACCATGGGGTCAAAATTAATCTAAAACAAGGCGACCCAGAAAAGGGGGCTCTTTGAAATGGACCCAATTTTATTCTGCTTTCGAAGTGATATCTTTAAGTAAAGACGGACTAAATTTGACACGATGTTTTCATAGAACCATTTGTCTTGAACATTCTAAGATGCTGCTCGTCAGAATCGGATCAGAATCATCGGTGTTCAAACCAACTCTTCAACGGGCCGTTTTCAGACAAAATGCTGCCCCTTAAATTCGTGAAACCAAGGTAACAAAAATGAAAACAAAGCGCCATATTTCGTTGACAAGGTAACGATCCTTCAGGCTTTGTCAAAATTTTTGTCGCCTTGGTTTCACGAAATTACAGATGTGCGAAATGCCTGCTTTTTGTTCGAAATCCTTCAACCAAAGTACTGGTATCAGCACAGCCAAATGTGATCTAATTCAGACGAAGAGCATCTTAAAATGTTCAGGATGAATGGCTCTATGATGACATCGTTTCAATTTTGGTCCGTCTTTAGTCAAAGATCATTTCAGACGCAGAATAATTTTGGGTTCAGTTCAGTGGGCCCCCTTTTCTGTGACATTTTATATCAGGATAATTTTGAATTGATGACAATTTAGGGTGAAGTTGTTGCGTTACAAGGACCCCCAGGAAATTAAAATTTGTGTACAACCAAAGGCGCTAGTAACCATCGATGAAAAAGCAGTTTTTTTGGCCCTGCACCCTAATTAGAGGAGATAGAGCAAATTTCAAAAAAACGTCTAGAGGTATGAACCTGAGACGTCTTCTCAACCAGGCGAAGAAAATTAGAAAAATTTCTTTCAGAATCGGGGGTGGTTTAAATTTTCGACATTTTGCAGTACCCAGCTCTGTCACCCTGTATATCAAATAAGGGATACCTGCATAAAATACGGAAGATGTCATGTCGTAACCAATGAAATGGGCTATCCGTGGAAAAAAGGTTCATTCAAATCGATCCACTGCTTGAGGAGTTACGGCATTTTGAATTCGACTCAAATTTCCGGGTGGACCAATTGAATTGTTGAGCAGTTTATTTCATATCCTGTGCATATTACGTGCATTTTTAGGCATACGAGTGCATATATTGTGCCTATTTTGTTGGTCTACGATGCCTATATATGCGCATATTTTGTCAGTTTCTTGTGCATACGAATCCGCGCCCTACTCATCAGTGTCGTGCACCCCGAATGAAACCACAAGCTCAAACCAGCCAACCTTTAAACAGAAAATGCGACGAACTAAGAGTGTTGTGTCGAAAACCACGACCTCTGTGAGAGGTGGGGACTACTAGCTTCCATGATGTCAAAGACATCTACACCTTTTCCAGTAGTAGTTCAGAAAGCGTCAATTGAATTTCAGAAAGCGTCAGTTGAATTTCAGAATTGTCACTTGAATTTCAGAATCCGTCAATTGTAGTTCAGATTAATCAATTCAAATTCAGAATGCGTCAGTTGTATTTCAGAATAGTCAAATGAATTTCAGAATACGTCAATTGAATTTCGGAAAGCATCAAAAGCAATTGTAATTGACGGATTCTGAATTTCAATTGATGCTTTCTGAAATTCAATTGACGTATTCTGAAATTCAGTTGACTATTCTGAAATACAACTGACGCATTCTGAATTTGAATTGATTAATCTGAACTACAATTGACGGATTCTGAAATTCAACTGACTATTCTGAAAATCAATTGACGCTTTCTGAACTACTACTGGAAAAGGTGTAAAGAAAACTAGCGGCTGACAAAGTCAGCTCGCCCCGGGCTTCGACACTACTCCTGTTTAGCAACAGGTGGCGTGAATGCAATGATTCGATTGTGACAATGAAAAATTAAAAATTCTTCACTGCCACAACCAAAACGAAAGCGGCTGGTTTGAGCTCATGGTCTCAAACAGGGAACGACAGACAGCTGTTTCGATCTCTTGGATCTCATCAGTGTCGTGCACCCCGAATGAAACCACAAGCTCAAACCAGCCAACCTTTAAACAGAAAATGCGACGAATTAAAGGTTGGCTGGTTTGAGCTTGTGGTTTCATTCGGGGTGCACGACACTGATGAGATCCAAGAGATCGAAACAGCTGTCTGTCGTTCCCTGTTTGAGACCATGAGCTCAAACCAGCCGCTTTCGTTTTGGTTGTGGCAGTGAAGAATTTTTAATTTTTCATTGTCACAATCGAATCATTGCATTCACGCCACCTGTTGCTAAACAGGAGTAGTGTCGAAGCCCGGGGCGAGCTGACTTTGTCAGCCGCTAGTTTTCTTTAGATGTCTTTGACATCATGGAAGCTAGTAGTCCCCACCTCTCACAGAGGTCGTGGTTTTCGACACAACACTCTTAGTAAGTATTCATAGATGTCTTTCTTTTATTAAAATCATCAATGGAAGGCCGGTTAGGACTCGGGTCATAAAAGAAGGAACCTGTAAAAGATTAGCCTCTCCCATAACTCCGTGTACTTTTTAATATGGTCAATTTTAGAATTTGTATAGAAAACATATTAGAGGGACTTGTAATGGTACCTAATGAGCTTAACGAATCGTAAGGGAAATTGAGACCAATTTTTAATGGAAAAGCCCAACTGACCATGTTTGTAATTTATTGTGCTGGGGGCAAACCGCTGGGGATGTCAGGTGTACAATTTAGGGGGAAGTCCGATGATTTCAGGGGAATGTCCGGGGATTTCAGAGAATGTCTGGTGTACAGGGTCTTTTTTTATTATTGTCCCACTTTTAAATTGGAATATCTCCTTTATTACTTGAGATATTCAATATCAATAGTAATACGACGAGTAGTCTCTTGATTGCCGCGGGTTTTGACGTCCGAATGGCTGTCAACTACGAGTCAAAATGGTAGATTTTTTTAGGCTAAAAAGAGTACGAGAGCTCGCTCGAGTCCTCTTTGGCCGAAAAAAATCTACCATTTGACAAGTAGTGCATCCATGAGGACTCAACAAGGCAACCAAGAGACTACGAATCGTATTTTGCAGATTATTTTATAAATTAAAGTATTGAGTAAGTAGTGTCAAGTTGACGTTGTAGTCTTATCACTGTAATCAGGATTACTGGTATGCTAAATGCTCCTTTGGATTGGTTCAATACTTAATAAATAAAATAATCGCCTGAAATAAAAACAGGATGGTAGACCGTACTCCCAAGTTTTGTTCTGGACCTTACTCCCAGCGATCACCGTCGGATCTTAAGCTCTGGGAATGCAACTTGCTTTTTTTTAAACGGGACACCCGGTATATTCTTACACGAATCGATAGAGAATTTTCTTCTGATTTCATTTATATAGGGTAGTTGATATCTGGGCTTGATAGTTTTCGAGAAAAAAAATCGTGAAAATAAATTGTTTTTATAACTCACGGGCATGAGTGAAGGTCTGAGTATTCTAAGAAAATTGTAACCGTCTTTATTATCATAATAACAAAGTAGGTGACTGATTTATTCACATAAAACATCACAAATTAAAAATTTCAAATGATTGCTATTTTCATTTAGGCATTCTCCTAGATTCTAATGGTCCGATTATTTCAAATTTAATTTTTTTTCTCGAAAACTATCAACCCCAGATATCAACTACCCTATATCAATGAAATCAGAAGAAAAGTTACTATCGATCCGTGCAAGAATATACCGGGTGTCCCATTAAAAAGAAAGCAAGTTGCATCCATAGCGCTTAGGATCCGACGGTGATCGCTTAGAATAAGCTCCAGAACAAAACTGGGGGGTACGGTCTACCACCCTGTTTTTATTTCAAGCGAATAGCTCAAGTAATAAAGGAGATATTCCAATTTAAAAGTGGGACAATAATAAAAAAAGACCCTGTACAAAATACGGGTAGCGGTTTACCCCCCATATTGTACTGAAATGTAATGATCAACGCTCATTCATTAGAACCCATTAGAACACAGTGCAGATGATTTCTAATGTGTTTTCCCATTGATCCGGTCTTATCTCGAATTAAAAAAAATTTTTAAAATAATATTATAACTGTGAAAATTCTTTACATTTGAAGCAGACTACCTACGCTTATCAGCGAGCGTAATTTAGCAATTTTTCGCTTTAAAAAACAAGTCAAAAACACTCTAAATATTTATTTAACAGCTCTAATCTATTTCGATTTTCTGAATTTCACTGGGCTTATAACTCTCGCCTTTGAGCATCATCTGGATCTCTTCCAACGTCTTCCCTTTGGTCTCTGGAATATAGAAGTAGCAAAAAACTGTTGTTAGGAAACAAGACGCCGAGAAGATGTAGAACGGCACATCATAGCCATAGCCTTTGAGCGACTGGAACAAATGTATGGAAAAAATCGCGAACGCTATGTACATAGCGCTAGATAGAGCCATTCCGATGGCTTTCATTTTGGCGGGAAACAACTCGGCTTGTAAAACCACCGGCACCATTCCCATACCGAACTTAAATGAGGCAGCGTACGCCATTATTGCCAAAACTGGAATCCAGCTGCATCCGCTGACATCAAAATCATTCTTTTTGAAGGAAAAAAACACGGCCAACGCCAAGAGGAAAAACGTGGTGAATGAACTGGAAAAGATTAAAATGATCTTTCTTCCGTATTTGTCCATCAAAAGTGAAGATGAAGAAGCAGCTGCTAGCATAATCGCGGAGAATATGATGGCTGCTGCGTTTGAGCTGATGTAGGCAGAGTCTGCGGCTCTTAGAACTAAGTGAAGGTTCATTAAAAGGACGCTGATACTGCTGAAATGCTGGGCTCCGTTTAACACCGTCATTATGATCAAAGCCTTGCGATTGCTGGGAACTAAAATCAAGTCTTGAACGCGACCTTTTTCACTCGTCTGTCTTTTAATTGCTTTAGAAATGTCTTCAAATTCCTCTTGGATATTCGTTCCTGCTTCTCTATATCTTTCCAAAGATTTCTTCGCTTCTTCCGGTTTGTTCTTCATCAAAAGATAGTAAGGCGATTCGGGCATGAACGGAAACGTGACTAGTTGGAAGAGCAAAATTATAATTCCCAAAACGCAAGAAGTGAAAATACTGACGAAGGGAGCTACAGAGTAGACCACTAAGATTCCGACCAGCACCATCAAATAAATAATTCCAGCGAGGAACCCCCTAATTTTTTGATCGGCTATTTCCGCCACGAACATGGGGGCTGCTACAAAATTGACGTCACTGGCTAACCCTGTGAGGAATCTGGCTATGTGGATGGGGGTGGCTGTGGTGGCGAAGGCTATCATAGTCCATCCAATGAGATTTGTGAGGCAGGCGAAGAGAATTGTGTTTTTCCTTCCGATTCGATCGACGAGGCCTTTGATGACGGGGAGTCCCATGAGGGCGCCTATGAGGAAGACCGTTTCGATGAGTTCTACATCTCGGTCGGTGATTTTGATGGGGCTTGAGGGGCCCTGCAGGATAGGGACAATAGGGGCGGACCAACCGTATTGCATACCATCGGAGATGGCGGTGATGGTGGCTGAAGGAAAGAAAAATACTTGTTAATTTTTATTAAAAAACTACCGAGTATTAATAGTATATTATATTATTAGGAGTATAAGAGACACATTATGTGCTGAGCGTGGAAGTTTGACTGACGAACGTAGTGAAGTGCGAAGCACATAATGTCTCTTATATACTCCGAATAACATATACTATTTTTTCTTCAAACGCATAATTCGCAAATAACGAACTTAAATAGTAAATAATTTCAAATGAAAAAATGCAGCAGAGAAGCGGCTGGAACCTCCCCATCGCGTGGATCTTTGTATTCTGTGTAGATGGTAGTCAATTCAACATTTTTTTTTGTGCTTCCCCCATCACCCATCACATTTGACAATATGTTCTTTTTAAGGCTAACAGTTTGCCACCCTTTTGACAATAACTGATACTTTATGTCATCCACTGTCAGCCCGCTCCCTTTTAATGAAAAAGAATTTTTTGTCTATTTTCCACTGAAATGGCAGCAACTATGAATACATTTTTAGAACCAGAATTTGATCGTCTTTCTAATGGCGACATAAAAAAGGAGGTCTTGTATTTAAAATTTAATGTTGATATGCTTAAATGGCACTTCCCGTGGACCAATTGCTTCCAAAAGCCTTTCAGGTCTTCAACGGGTCACCCAATCTCCATGTAGCAAATTTCAGCCAAATCGATTCACTAATTTGGGCTATAATGGATTTTTAGTGTTATTACAAAATTTCGATTTTTTGACCCAAAGAGCACTAAATGCGAACGAATTTTGTCTTATTTAAAACCAGAATTTGAAGACCTTTCTGATGGTGACAATAAATCTTTCAAAAACTTGTTTTGGATGGTTAAATGAGTGAATAATTTTAAAGTTGGAAATTGGTGTGCCAAAACGGCACTTTCCGTGGGCCGATTGAATCCAAAATTTGTTCAGCTCTTCGACGTGTAATACAATCCCCATGTGCAAAATTTCAGCCAAATCGGTTCAGGGGCTTGGGCTGCACCGCGATTTTAAAGTCCGATAAAAATCAATTTTTTTTTTATTGTTGGTCAAAAGGGCACTAAGAATGAATGCATTTTTAGAAGCAGAATTTGAAGGCCTTTCCTATCGTGATGTGAAAAATGGGGGTTTGCATTTAAAATTTAAAAGTTTATGTGCCAAAATGGCATTTCTAGTTGTACGATTGGCTCCAAAAGCTTTTCAGATCTAAGTTCGGTTATCACATGCACACGTACCAAATTTCAGCCAAATCGGTCTAGTAGTTTTGGCTGTGGCGTGTTTACAAACGTACGTACGCACGTACGTACGCACGTACGTACGCACATACACACAGACACATTTTTAAAACCACTTTTTTGGGTTCCTGAGACCTCGAAACGTGAAGATCTGGTGCTATCTCAAATTCGAAAATTTTAGTGATTGCAGTAACCTCCCTTTTTTTATAAGTGGTGAAGTGGATTGGGGAGGTTAAAATTTAATATCGAGTTTTCAATCATGATAGCCTGTGCGTGGTTGCTATAGAGATATCTAAATAACAAATTTAGATTTTTGACGTCGGACGAAAATTCTACAATTTCTGCAATTTATCGAAAGAAAACATTGAAATACTTGTAAAAATGAGTGTCGAAGTGTTCAGTGAGTTTGACTATACGCCGCCCGAGATTGCGGAATCGGCAAAAGAAGCTCTTCAAAATCTGCTACCGACCAAGTCTAGTGCTGTGTATGAAGCTTCCTTTGCCAAATTTTCAAAATGGTGTGCAGAGAAAAATGCAACCCAGTACTCTGAAAGTGTTTTGTTGGTGTATTTTTCGGAAATGGCGAAAACATTCAAAAGCTCAAGTTTGTGGGCGCATTATTCCATGATAAAATCGGTTTTAAATTTGAAGCATAATGTGAATATTCAAAAATATAACAAGCTACGTGCATTTTTGAAAAGGCAAGGGGAAGGATATAAGCCGAAGAAATCAAAAGTTTTATCATGGGAACAGTTTCATAAGTTTTTATCTGATGCGCCGGATGAAAAGTATCTGGCTTTAAAGGTAACCATTTTTGTGCAGCTCAGGTGCTATAATCATCTCTACTTTTTCAGATTATTTTGATATTTGGAACATCAGGAGCATGCCGTTGCAATGAGCTACTAAAGATGACAATTGATGACATTAAAGATGTAGAAACTGTACTACTAATCAAAATTCCGGAAACTAAAACAAACAAGGATAGAACCTTCACCGTTCTAGGGGAGGAGTACATAAGCAAATATAGAAAGTACATTAATTTCCGGCCTCGTGATTTTAAGGAGCGAAGGTTTTTTTTTAAGTATCAAAATGGAAAATGTTATAAAACTGTTATGGGAATCCATAAAATTGGCAGTGCAGCAAAGGATGTGGCATTATATTTGAATCTTCCAGATTGGAAGGAGTTTACAGGACATTGTCTAAGAAGAACATCCGCAATCATGCTTGTAGATAGCGGAAGAGACATCACTACGCTAAAAAGGCATGGGGGGGTGGAAATCTGATACGCTTGCAGAAGGGTACATTGAAGACTCTGTAGAAAGCAAGAAGAAAATTGCTAGGAGGATCCTTAAACCAGCAGAGAATACCACAGAACCGTTTACTGATGAACCCCGTGATGAGCCGAGTAATGGATTCTGATACTCCAAGAGGCGGTGGACTTTTACAAAACGCAAAGATTCATAACTGTACTTTTAACATAAACGTTAATAATAAATAATAATTAATAATAAGTCGTCATTTATATGACGTTTGAAGAAAAAACATTTTATTTGCTGGGGAGGTTTTGACCAAGTGTGTTCTTTATTATTTCATAATTTTCCAAAATAGTTGGCATGCGGTATATCATAATATCTAATCTACATATCTATGCTCACACAAAGAATCTGTACCTGTCAATTTTAAGTGGAATAATGACGCTCTGATAAGACGATTTTATTATATGTAACTTTAGTGCAATGATAGCAAATTAAAATCTTTATGTAACTGTTAATTGTGACGACTTACCAGCAACAACAGCAACTAACTGGCGAGAGGTCCCTTGGAACATGTGAAGTATTCCTTTACTAGTACTCTCATTTTCATTCATTTTCTAAGAAAAGGCTTCAAATCCGCTTTCTCCTTTACACAGATTACACGCCTCACTAAGCTAATGAAATATTCGAATAAGATTCAAATCTAGATCGAGAATAGCAACAGTAGTGAAAAAGATTCAGTTATCGATGCAATAAGTATAGGTAGGTACATATAGATCGACATTAGATACCTATACTATAAATAAGTAGGCAAAAATTATTATTAAAGGTATTATCTTTTCATTATCTTTTAATGCACGACAATCGGTTACGGTTATTCCAGTTTTGTTTGCCTTGTCTATTCTTTTTGTCGTAAATAGTGATGGCAGTTAATAATAGAAGGTGGTTAGCAGTGGTCGGAAGTAATACATTACAAGTAAGTAATGCATTACTGTAATGAAATTACTTTAGCTGGTAATGAGTAGTTGTAATGCATTACATTTTTTTAGTAATTGTAATGGAAAACCATTACTTTTTCCATTACTTTTTTTACCCTTAATTGATAAACGCAAAAATAAAACTTTTATGAAAAATGTAATTCTGTGAAATGAAAAATAACCACCACAGGAAGTAGCTAGTTACTACTGGTATCAGAGTTAACCCTAACCCAGCGGGGTTCTGTTTACCTACCGCCTCCCAAGCAAACACTGATGCATTCTGAAGAGGTTTTCCTGCTATTTTTAAGTAGCGATATTGTCTGCAATTACTCCGGATTAAATATTTCTACAGAATTGAAATAATTTCCTAGCTGTAGAAAATAAAACTAATAACTTTAGCCATCTCAAGCAGTGGTAAATTTTGAAACGCAATTGTTATTCAAATTAAATTAAAATTAAATAATAAATATACATACTGTTTTAAAATAATACACCTACATTTTTTTTATAACGTGGCATTTTTTAAAATTCCAATTAGAGTTGGCCGTGTCTGGAATAACGTATGTTTCAATTTACTGCATATCTCAAAATCTGTCAGCTACAATTAGAAATTCAAGAAATGTCACGTTAAAAGTAATGTATAAAGTAATGCATTACATTTATTAAGTAAATTAGTAATTGTAATGCATTACTTTTTGAAAAAAGTAATTAGTAATTGTAATGCATTACAATTTCGACGAAGTAATGTGTAATGGTGATGAATTACTTTTTAAAAGTAATGTTCCGACCACTGGTAGTTAATCCAGGGGCGGTATTTTCTTCCTAGAATGTTAGTGGAATATAGACTCTAGAATTTGTAAAGTTAATTACAAGCTTGCGTGTTATAGAATAAATATTTTAAAGTATAAACAATAAATCAGACTTATTATACTCTCGCTGTAAACGTTTCTTGCCCTTTATATAATTATATCAGTTAAAGCGTCTACGATTAGAAAATGCGTATAGTTACCCAAAATGATCCCTTTACACACGTACCTACGGTAATTATTTTTTGTATGTTATTTATCAAAATTTAATTCAAATAAAAGTCGTATATTCTATCCAAAGTTGCACCGAGGGTTGCCCCTTCCTTCCATAAAAAAATCAGATTAAAAAAATTGCAGCAGAGAAGCGGCTGGAACCTCCCCATCGCGTGGATCTTTGTATTCTGTGTAGATAGTAGTCAATTCAACAGAATTTTTTTAATCCTTGACTAATTTCGCAATTTTCTGACAAATATCGACGTGACCTCGGACATCACCCATCACGTTTGACAATATGTTTCTTTTAAGGTTAATCTTTTGCCAACTTTTTGACAATAACTGCCACTTTATGTCATCCACTGTCAGCCCGCTCCCTTTTAATGAGAAAGAATTTTTTCTCTATTTTCCACTGAAATGGCAGAAACTGTGAACACATTTTTAGAACCAGAATTTAATCGCCTTTCTAATGGCGACATAAAAAAGGAGGTCTTGTATTTAAAATTTTAAGTTGATATGCTTAAATGGGACTTCCCGTAGGCCAATTGCTTTCAAAAGCCTTTTAGATCTTCAGCGGGTCACCCAATCTCCATGTACCAATTTTCAGCCAAATCGATTCAGTAATTTGGGCTATAATGTATTTTTACTGTTATTATGAAATTTCGATTTTTTGAACCAAACAGCGCTAAATGCGAATTAATTTTGTCCTATTTAAAACCAGAATTTGAAGACCTTTCTGATGGTGACAATAAATCTTTCAAAAACTTGTTTTTAATGGTCAAATGAGAGAATAATTTTAAATTTGGAAATTGGTGTGCCAAAACGGCACTTTCCGTGAGTCGATTGAATTCAAAATTTGTTCAGCTCTTCGGCGTGTAATACAATCCCCATGTGCAAAATTTCAGCCAAATCGGTTCAGGGGCTTGGGCTGTACCGCGATTTTAAAGTCCGATAAAAATAAATTTTTTTTAAATTTTTGGTCAAAAGGGCACTAAGAATGAATACACTTTTAGAAGCAGAATTTGAAGGTCTTCCTAATGGTGACGTGAAAAATGGGGGTTTGCATTTAAAATTTAAAAGTTGATGTGCCAAAATGGCATTTCCGGGTGCACGATTGGCTCCAAAAGCTTTTCAGATCTAAGTTAGGTTACGAGATGCCTATGTTCCAAATTTCAGCCAAATCGGTCTAGTAGTTTTGGCTGTGGCGTGATTACAAACGAACGTACGTACGTACGAACGTACAAACGTACGTACGTACATACACACAGACACATTTTAAAAACCCCTTTTTTGGGTTCCTGAGACCTCAAAACGTGAAGATCTGGTGGTATCTCAAATTCGAAAATTTTAGTGATTGCAGTAACCTCCCATTTTTTTAAAATTGTGATGGGGTTGGGGAGGTTAAGAAAGATTTTTTTCGGTTTTATAGCAATTCTCCCGTTAGGGGGATCATTTTGCACCACTCTCCCCTAACAGTTACGTTTCCTCTATACGTGATTATATTATTTGTATCACAGTCAGGGTTGGGGCCGTCGCAAATTATACATTTGCGACTCAATTTACGACCGTAGCAACGTAATTTTCGACATTGCGAATATGAAACCTCGCTACATAACCTAAAAGGTTTTTTCTCCGCACCATAACTTTGGTTGTTTCAAGTTTAATTTATACTTAATTAATTTTGAAACACTAATAATTACTGTTTGAACGATTTGACGTTTTAGGGCTTTTTGGTGGTAGCGTGCATTCAAACTCGAAGTAACGTAAAACAAGGTAAAAATATATTTAATAATCGTAGGTGTTTCTGTACAAGAGTCTACAGTGGAACTATCGAAGTGGAACTGCTTAAATCTACCCTTAAAATTAGTGAGAGCGGCGAGATGCGCACACGTCTCTATTGTTTGTGACATGACTCACCCTTGGCAGGTAGTTGCTTACAGGGTTCGTTTTACCCTGTAAGCAGCGGATGTTTACGTCTACCAAGAATGAGTCATGCCGTTGGAATTTATATTTTGTCACGTACAAATAATAAAGGCGACCGCCACAGGAGCATCCCCCGAGTGAGGACGGCCGAACGAACCAAAAATTGAGAACAAAAAACAAGATAAAATGTAGACACAAAACGAACGTAACAAACAGACATGAAAAAGTATGTAAGTGAGTGCACAAACCAAACAATAAAAGAACTGTTAAAAACAGGTTAGACAAACACAGGATAGAGATAAACAAAACAATAAGTGTTAATTAAATACAAAAAACAACAAATAGATAGCAATAATCTAAATCACAATATTAACAAACAAAAGAATATTAAGTCGTGTAAAAGTAAAAGTGAATCTTTACAAAAGAAAACAGCAAACAGTAATTATTACGCACCGTAATTATTCAACAAAATAAAATGGATAAAAAAATTACATTCTGGCAAAAGTTGGATTCAGCTGGAAGTAGAAGCGTCGTACAAGTCTTGAATTCCTAGGAGCTCGCGCATAGAGGAATTGTTGAGTGCTTGGCCACCGGTCTGTACAGCGAAGTCGCTTTGGTTCGAAAAATATGAGTAGCCCTGAGAAAATGTAGCGACGGCTCGGAGGGTTGTCCGAGGTGAGATCTCCCAAGGCGTTAATCGAAATTGTACCTCTAGGCGCTAGATGCATGACAGGACCCAGGTGGAGGTGTAACAGCGAATACCCGGTCAGAATATGGTCTGATTGTTTGTGGGTTGAGCTTTTAACACCTTGAAGAGCTAGGTCACGCATAGGGCGAGAAAAGGTGTATCTCTGCAGGTCGGGGGCAGTAGAGGTGAAGAAAACCTAGGGTGCTCCCATAACAGAGAAGTAGGTGAACGAGGACGTCTGCATCGTGAACTGATGGAGCTGCGGTGGTGACTTCTGACTGAGCCGTGAAGCTTCGAAGGGGATGGGAGCCTGATGAAATCAGGATACTTACGAAAATACCCCTTTTCAGCTGGTTTGGCGTTGTAACCAGCGAAGAAGAATGCACAACTATCACTGAATATTTACAATATCTACCATACACAATTTATTGCATATGGGAGTCTGCTGCTGGCGTAGAGGCGGTGCGGTGATGCTGATCATAGATGAATGCTGCCGCGTGGACACGGATGATGCCGACTTCGTCCGCGGCTGGCTGAATTTTTTCGAGCACCTGGATTGCTGGTGGGTAACGAAGAATCCAGCTTCTCCAAATAGACCAGTAGATGTTCCAAGATGAAAATATCCAGAAAAGGCGGAGGATTGGAAGTGGCCATTGTAGATGGGAACGACGGTATTCGAGGAAGCACTTAACATAAACCACTTATGTACACTTAATTCGCGGCGCGTTCGCGTTTTTTAACGATTGTCGGGGTCACCAGTTTTAGGGCTTTTTGGTGGTAGCGTGCATTCAAACTCGAAGTAACGTAAAACAAGGTAAAAATATATTTAATTTTTAAGAGAAGTGGAAATATTGCAGAAAAATTGAACGCTGGCGGGGACTCGAACCCCGGACCTGCCGCTTAACGTGCGGATGCTCTACCAACTGAGCTACCAGGATCCCTGAGTTCTACATCCAGCCAGCGTTCAATTAAACTGCACGTGCTATTTAGCAAATGACGACCCATCAGGAATCCTGGTAGCTCAGTTGGTAGAGCATCCGCACGTTAAGCGGCAGGTCCGGGGTTCGAGTCCCCGCCAGCGTTCAATTTTTCTGCAATATTTCCACTTCTCTTAAAAATTAAATACCTGGAGGTTTAGGTTAACCTTCGTAAACACAAATCATTAAAAAATATATTTAATAATCGTAGGTGTTTCTGTACAAGAGTCTACAGTGGAACTATCGAAGTGGAACTGCTTAAATCTACCCTTAAAATTAGTGAGAGCGGCGAGATGCGCACACGTCTCTATTGTTTGTTGGTTTTACCCTGTAAGCAGCGGATGTTTACGTCTACCAAGAATGAGTCATGCCGTTGGAATTTATATTTTGTCACGTACAAATAATAAAGGCGACCGCCACAACGTACTGAACAACTTGTCTTCTCTCCGTTCTATAGGTACGAAATAACATTAAACGTTAAATTTTGACTTATTTAAAATTTGCTGCATTTGTTACATTTGCGACATCTCAATTGCGACATAGGGTGTAATTCCAAGTCAGTTTATGTCAGTCACGTGATGACATAAGTCTAGTTAGGTGCACAACTCAGCAGGGGTCGTTGCTTTCAAATTTTTGCAGATTTCTGCAATACTACATCTCACTGGCAACTATTTTCATCCTATAACCATATAATACATGCAGGTTCCTTGACAGATAGTGTTTATCTCTGGATAGTGTGAGTTTATTTTATATACCTACAGGCTGTCCCGTCTCAGAGTGCAAAAATTTCAGCCACAGATTCCTTGCATGAAAATAAAAGACCCGTATTCTTTGTTTCGCTAGATGGGCCCCCATTTCGTCACTAGGGCTCCTCAAAAGGGAGCCCCAAAAATTGAAAATTAATTCGCACGTCTTAACCATTCAACCGATTTTGCTGAAATTTTCCACAAGACCATTACGAACGATGAAGATTTCAATAATGTAGGTAGCTGATGATTTCGTGGTGCCCACCATAGGCGCCCCCGGGGCCACCCTCGACATTTTCGGCCCATTATCTTCGTTAACGTAATTAAATTTCGTAATTAATTACACACCATCCGATGGTCGATTGAATTTAGAAACTACTACTACACTTTTTCTGTAAAATGCACCATTTCCGAGTAAAATTAAGGAATGCGGAGCCATAGACGTGCTTATTGGCAGACTTGTCAAGATAGCTATAGCGCGATTAATGTCAGGGCTTTGTTAAAGTTTTAAATTATTGTCAGTTTTGCACCACTGTGGCACTGTGTTTGTTTTTTTTTGTAAATATTGCAGCCAATTTTGCAAATTCGGAGTATACAGATATGCATTTAATTTATGGTGTGTGGCTCCACATTTCTTGATTTTACTTGGAAATGGTGCATTTTACAGAAAAAGTGCAAGAGGTAGCGCAGTTTCTAAATTCAATGGAGCATCGGATGGTGTGTAATTAAATAGGAAATGTAATTACGTTAACAAAGATATTGGGCCGAAAATGTCGAGGGCGGCCCCGGGGGCGCCTATGATGGGCACCACGAAATCATCAGCTACATTATTGAAATCTTCATCGTTCGTAATGGTCTTGTGGAAGCCCTAGTGACGAAATGGGGGCCCATCTAGCGAAACAAAAAATACGGGTCTTTTATTTTCATGCAAGGAATCTGATGAAATTCTTGCACTCTGAGATAGGACACCCTGTATATGGTTATAAGACTTATAGGATGAAAATAGTTGCCAGTGAGATGTAGGTATTATCATGTATTATACAAATCAACAGAACTTCCGTTCAATAAACGGCGTCTACGCGATTTGTACATTTATCTGAGGAGCCCTCGGAGGAGCTTCACTTATTCTCAGCAATTTGATGCCTAAAAATTTAAATGAATCAATAGGACGGCTGAGATTAAAGTGAGGCTCTTCAGATAAATGTGCATCAATGGAAGTTTTGTTGAAAATACTAAATATCACATCGGTTTATCTGTCGTAAAATTTGCTAATAATTGAAAAGGGTGTTGATTGTTGTAGTGTGTCACTGTTAGTAGCATAGATTGTTAGTAGTCTATCAAGAATATGTCAAAAATAAAGGCTATATTTAACATACAGATATTTCCATTTCACTAACAGAATTTCTAATGGGTGGTTAGAAAATGTAAGGAAAATTATACCTAGGCATAATAATATACTAGCAGTGGTCGGAAGTAATGCATTACTGTAATGACATTACTTTATCTGGCAATGAGTAATTGTAATGCATTACTTTTTTTAAATAGTAATGGGTAATTGTAATGGAAAACCATTACTTTTTTTACCCTTAATTGATAAACGCAAAAATAAAACTTTTATGAAAAATGTAATTCTGTGAAATGAAATAACCACCACAGGAAGTAGCTAGGTACTACTGGTATCAGAGTTAACCCTAACCCAGCGGGGTTGTTTACCTACCGCCTCCCAAGCAAACATTGATGCATTCTGAAGAGGTTTTCCTGCTATTTTTAGTAGCGACATTCTACATAGCGACATATTTCTACAGAATTGAAATAATTTCCTAGCTGAAGAAAATAAAACTAATTTTAGCCATCTCAAGGAGTGGTAAATTTTGAAACGCAATTGTTATTCAAATTAAATTAAAATTAAATAATAAATTTACTGTTTTAAAATAATACTCCTACAGTTTTTTTTATAACGTGGCATTCTTTAAAATTCCAATTAGAGTTGGCCGTGTCTGGAATGACGTATGTTTCAATTTACTGCAGATCTCAAAATCTGTCAGATTAAACTTGGACAATAACTTTTTGAAGCCGACCCGACGAGAAATTTGAAGCAAAAATAACTTTATATTTTAACCTCCCCACTCCGCTTCACCATTTAGAAAAAAAGGGAGGTTACTGCAATCACTAAAATTTTCGAATTCGAGATAAGACCGGATCTATACGTTTTGAGGTGTCAGAGGAACCCAATCATCAACTTTTAAATTTTAAATGTAAACCCCCATTTTTCACTTCACCATAAGAAAGGCCTTCAGATTCTGCTTCCAAGAATGTATTCACTGTCAGTGTCCTTTTGACCAAAAATTAAAAAAATCGAGATTTTTATCGGACTTCAAAATCGCGGTACAGCTCAAGCCCCTGAACCGATTTGGTTGAAATTTTGCACATGGGGGATTGTATTACACGTCGAAGAGTTGAACAAATTTTGGATTCAATCGCCCCACTTAAAGTGCCGTTTTGGCACACCAATTTCTAAATTTAAAATTATTCTCATTTACCCATACAAAACAAGTTTTTGAAAGATTTATTGTCACCATCAGAAAGATCTTCAAATTCTGGGTAGAAAAATTGAAATTTTGTAATAACACTGAAACCACGTTATAGCCCAAACTACTGGACCGATTTGTCCGAAATTTGGTACATGGAGGTGAAGTGCAGAGCTGAAAGGCTATAGGAAGCAATTGGTCCACGGGAAGTGCCATTTAGGCATATCAACCTTAAAATCTTAAACACAAGTCACGGAAATCAAAGACCCAACGCTGTGGGGAGGTTCCAGCCGCTTCTCTGCTGCCAATTTTTATTTCCGGATTGGATAATCTGATTCTTTTTCAAGCCGAAAACCTTAGTGCGATTTTTTCGAAGTCATTCTAGAGGCAAAAGGGCCCTTGTTTGAATTTATTTTACAAAAAGCATATTCTTACTGTCAGATTCGATAATCTGTTGTATTGCCGGATCAAAAACTTTGGTGTAATTTTTTCGACAATTTCCATTTTAGGGGTGAAAAACATTTGTATTTTAGATTTTAGTTACGTTTTAGCACAGGTTTTAGTAAATAAGCGCTGAGCACAATGCGCACGACAGCATCAATGACCGACAACCGCGTGCATGCGCGATTTTGGTTAAAGTTAAATGCCACATTTACAAATTCTGTGAAAAAGTAGAAGTTTCTACCGTCCCCGAGACTGCTAATTTTTTTATTAAAAAACGACGAAGTTTGAAAGAGAGTTTGCTGAGATCTTGACGAAGTATAGGATTGGTGAAGGTATTCTTTTTGTTTTAATATTTTGTAGTTTTCAAAAAATGTTGGAAAGGCCCATTTTTATTACAAACAAAGATTGTATTATGGTTAATAATATTATTACAAAGTTTAAATTAAAACCATTGGTTCCAAATAATTTATTAGAATTCCATAATTAATGATAATAAGGTGTACCGCTTCGGTCGTTTAAACTGCTTTCATGGTAAAACCGGAATTTGGCAATTCTTTCCATAACTGCACTGCAATCATTGTCTTCAACATTCTCCGAAGACTGCAAGAAGTAGGCTATAATGTGAATGCTTGCACAAATCCCAAACGTTAACAGAATCGACTCAAGAGGTGACAGAGCCATAACAAACTGATTGAAACCAATGACACTTAACCTATACAATTTGGCATTTGGCACTTAAATCTTACAAACTGTATCGTAAATGTCAGTCCGTCTTTGGTTGAAAATAGGTATTTGAGACCTAACTTTATCACACTCCGAGAAGTCAATATCGGCATAAACTATCTCCTCGCCTTCTTTGGCCTGTGCTAGGACTTTGCCCCAAGGATCTGTAACCTGCGAATGACCCCAAGCAATGTAGCCCTGTTCCCCTCGAGCGGGGCTGATTGCAAACACGAAAACTTGATTGTCTAAGGCTCTGCCCCTCTGCAGCAACTCCCAATGAAGGGGCCCCGTTGTCATGTTAAAAGCCCCTGGATAAATCAGCAGCTTGCATCCTTTTAACCGGTAAAGCTTCGCCAATTCTTCAAATCTCAAATCATAACATATCCCCAACCCGATTAAATGACCCCCAATATCAAAGGTCGATAAACTATTGCCCCCGCATAAAATATCAGATTCCTTGAAAGTAATCCCACCCGGAATATCAATGTCGAATAAATGCATTTTCCTGTATTTTGCTACCATTTCCCCCTCGGGGTTCCAAACTGTGCACGTGTTGAATAAGTGCTCACTGTCCCTCTCAGGGAATGTTCCCCCAATTAAAAACACTCCATTGTCTCGGGCAGCTTTAGATAGCATCTCGCTAGTGGGGCCGTTAGGTACAGCTTCTGCGTAGTCATCAAAAAACTTCGTTCCATAAGGGGAGTTGAAGCATTCAGGAAGGGCCACCACTTGGGCCCCGTTGCACTTGGCTTTTGAAATGAGATTAGCGGCGTTTTCCAGGTTTTTCTGTCTGTCTTTACCGACTTTGCACTGGATTAGGGCTGATTTGAAACCTGCTTGAAGCATCTTGGTGCTGAAGTGACGAACTGTGATTAATCGTGTTTGCAACATTTAGATAAAATTTTAATGATGAAAGTGCATTGTCAACTTAGATTATTTACATAATTAACGATTTGTTGAAAAATAACTGCGCAACTACTGTTTTGATAACACTTTAGCTTTAGAGGTTATGGAATTCTGACACATTCTGACAGGTGACAGGACAGGTTAACCAAAAAAATACAGGTTGACAACCCGTAAGAGTTTTTTCGTGAGTGCCCGTTTCATAGATCTAATATAACTATGGATGGGTCCTGCCGTGCATTTTAACCTCCCCACTCCACTTCACCATTTAAAAAAAAAGGGAGGTTACTGCAATCGCTAAAATTTTCGAATTCGAGATAAGACTGGATCTATACGTTTTGAGGTCTCAGGAGCCCAAAAATGTGGTTTTTAAAATGTGTCTGTATGTATGTACAGTATGCGTAGGTGAAAATGCCCACCCGGGAAGGTTTTAACATATTATTCGTAAAAACCTCCCTTTAATTTGTGAAGATTAATAGGGCCGTTCAACGCGGCGATCGATTGCAATCGATACGAACCAATCGCATTCAACGCCTTAACCTCGATTTAAATCGATTGGAAAACTTTCATTGAAGCCTGATTAGATTTAAATCACTAATCGCAATCATGATTTAGACATTAATGACTCGATTACCTAATGATCTTTATGTTGAGATTTATTTCAGTACCTACGTCCCTCGTGTTAAATTGTAACGAAAAGTTAATAACAAATCATTGATGCGGGAAAGTTTAAAAAAAAAATGCGCGTAGGGCAGATTTCTAAAAGCGGCCATCAAGAACGCAAATTTCAATACGCGCCTTGTCTCGGGTTAAATTACTTAAACAGGAAGCTCGTACTTACCTGAAGAACCGATCGATATTTCGCACTCCGACTTGCAACTGAAGTGGACCAGACATGCAGTGTTTGTCTCCCACCTTCCCGGGTGGGCATTTTCACGTACGCATACTGTACGTACGTAAGTATGTTCGTACGTACGTTCGTAAACACGCCACAGCCCAAACTACTCGACAGATTTAGCTGAAATTTGGTACGTGTGCATGTGATAACCCAACTTAGATCTGAAAAGCTTTTGGAGCCAATCGTGCAACTAGAAATGCCATTTTGGCACATCAACCTTTAAATTTTAAATGCAAACCCCCATTTTTCACCTCACGATAGAAAAGGCCTTCAAATTCTGCTTCTTCTGCCCTTTTGATCAAAAATTGAAAAAAAAATGATTTTTATCCGACTTTAAAATCGCGGTACAGCCCAAGCCCCTGAACCGATTTGGCTGAAATTTTGCACACGGGGATTGTATAGCACGTCGAAGAGCTGAACAAATTTTGAATTCAATCAACCCACGGAAAGTGCCGTTTTGGCACACCAATTTCGAAACTTAAAATTATTCTGATTTACCCATCCAAAACCAGTTTTTGAAAGATTTATTGTCACCATCAGAAAGGTCTTCAAATTCTGGTTTTAAATGAGACAAAATTTATTCGCATAAGTACCCTTTGGGTCAAAAAATCGAAATTTCATAATAACACTAAAAATACATTATAGCCCAAATTAGCGAATCGATTTGGCTGAAATTTGGTACATGGAGATTGGGTGACCCGTTGAAGACCCGAAAGGCTTTTGGAAGCAATTGGTCCCCGGGAAGTGCCATTTAGGCAAATCAACTTTAAATTTTAAATACCAATAAAGGTCTCCTTTTTTATGTCGCCATTAGAAAGACGATCAAATTCTCGTTCTAAAAATGTATTCACAGTTTCTGCCATTTCCCTGGAAAATAGAGAAAAAAATATTTTTCATTAAAAGGGAGCAGGCTGACAGTGGATGACATAAATCAGTTATTGTCAAAAGGGTGGCAAACTGTTAACCTTAAAAGGAACATATTGTCAAATGTGATGGGTGATGTCGGTATTTGTCAGAAAATTGCGAAATTAGTCACAGACAATACGCATAAAAAAAATTCTATCGAATTGACTACTATCTACACAGAATACAAAGATCCACGCGATGGGGAGGTTCCAGCCCCTTCTCTGCTGCATTTTTTTTTATCTACGTCTTTTGTCCGCTAAACAGAGATCGGTTAACTCACTCTAAGCTGTGTGTCATGCGCGAATTTGTACAGCTTTCGCCGCTTCTTGTTTTCACTAGCGCATGACACATATAGCTTAGAAAAGGATGGTGATACTGCAGGATGTTTATGAGTTGAGAGTGACAGCAATATATACTTGTCTGAGATATCTTAGAGCCAAGCCTAACTTGAACCAACCTCATCCATAGTTATATTAGATCTATGACGTCACGCTAATAGCCCAATGCCCGCGTAATTTAAACCCCACAATCACAGGGAAAATCCTAAAAAATCAAATTTTTAACAGAACGTCACTGTCAACTGTCAAGTTTGCTGACAATTGTCATCTATCTGTCGAGTTTCATATTTCATGTCAACCGCAAACGAACATACTCCGAGCTCAACCTCGCTGGCGCCAGGTGCATATTTTTAAAATGTGAAACAATTACCTAAATATCGTCTCTAGTCATCTTACATCAAAATACCCGATTTTACCTGCAGTAATATTTTACCCTCAATCATAGATGAAATAACCTCATTTCGGGTAAAATACCCGCAAACGGCAACACTTTTTGTGCTTGGCCTGCCGTCGGACCATTTTTTAAGAGTGGGGGTATTACCAGGAGCCATAGACCTAATACAGGGTATTTTGCAACCGCGTGTAAGTTTTTTAACCTCAGATTGCCCATCGAAAGTGGTAACGATTAGCACCAAATTGTTTAGGTCGAAGTCGTCTCCTAAGGAAGTTATAGGGCTTTAAAGTCAGCCATCGGGAGCAGTTTTTCTTAGTTATCTCAGGAACGGATTAACGGATTTGAATGAAATTTGGTGGACGCCAGTAGATAGCGAATATACATCTACATGGGGAATTTCGTTGGATTATGACCACGGGATCCCCAGAAAACGGAGACACCGTTGACATTTTTCTTTCGGAAAATGTTTGAAGGTCACGCGTTTTAAAAATAGTGGTGTCCGTTAGAAAGGGCAATTCAAACTGCAACTTTTACTATACTTGGTATTTTTTAATTTAATGCGTGGTTTTAGAGATATCCGTACCTGAGGTAACTGGAAAATTTTTCAAGGTCACGCATTTTAAAAATGGTGGTACCTGTTGTAAAGAGCAGCTTAAACTGCAACTTTTACTATTCTTGGTAGTTTTTTATTTAATGAGTGGTTTTAGAGATATCCAAATAAGAAAAACTGATCCCTATGGTAAAGCCCTAACTTCCTTAGGAGACGACTTCGACCTAAACAATTTTGTGCCAATCGTCACCTTTTTTTTTGATGGGCAATCTAATGTTAAAAAACTTACACGCGGTTGCAAAACACCCTGTATAACTATGGATGGGGCTGGTTCAAGTTAGGCTTGGCTCTTAATGGCGTTTTCGTCTCAGAGCAATCTGAATCCGATCAAGATCGGTTGAATCTTGAATCTCGAACGGAGCGGCAAATGCTCCTCGTCAGCTCCTCGTTGGATACAGATCTGCTCCAAGTACAGGCGATTCTGCAACGGATTTGGTGTTATTTTAAAGCAGAGGTTGGTGCCCATGTTTCATATCTCTGTTTCATAGCTGTTATCCAGAAATTCTTGATCGTCATCATCATTAGAACTACTGCTGCTTTCTAGCAATTCCTCGGCTAATTGCAAAAAATTAAGAATGGATTCAGCCGTAACGACAGCAAAGGCGAAAAAAAATGAGAATTTGCACGTGATTTGCACTTTGCAGGTTATAAGTCAACACTAGTGCGCAAGCTTATGAAAATTGCTCCAGCCGCTCTAGCATACGATGCTAGTTCCAAAAAAACCCTGAAAAAAACCGATCTCGAGTAGGGCGACGGCAGTGAGACGAACACTCTCAAAATGTAACCGCCGAAAGATCAAATCCATCAAATCCCAGGCGAACATGAGTAAAAAGTTGATCTCCCTAGAATTAGAAAGATGCGCATGCGCTGTTTGATCTGGAGCAGACAAGTATACAGGATGGTCCAAATGTATTAATACAGGGCTCTCACGGCGAAACGATAGGATAAATGAGTAAAATAAAAAATCCAGGGTAAATTAGAATTAAATACCTTTATTTTATCGCAATTTGGAACTCCCCATCTTATTGTATAATTTAGCAATAAACAATGAATACATTTTTTTAAATGGCACCATGCATGTTTCAATTTTTTTTTGGATTTCCTTTGATGCCCTCTTTTTGGGAGTGATTTTATTTTTTTGACAAATTGAGCAGTGAACGTAGAAATTTTTGTTGATTCAAATTTCGCGCGGTGATCCGGCAACAATGCGCTTCAATGAAACCACCCTCACCTCACCGAATGTCTCCCACTACAGGGTAGTTGTACTGTGTACAAGACGCCCTCTGGAAGAATCTGACCGGGCCTAATAATAAATAGCCTGTTTACTTCATTGTGTACACAGTACAACTCACGTACAACTAGTAGGAGTGGGAGACATACGGTGAGACGAGGGTGGTTCAATCGAAGTAATGGTGAAGCGCATTGTTGCCGGATCACCGCGCGAAATTTGAATCAACAAAAATTTTTACATTTACTGCTCAATTTATCAAAAAAATAAAATCACCCCAATAAAGAGAGCATCAAAGGGAATCCAAAAAAAAATAGAAACATGCATGGTGCTATTTAAAAAAATGTACTCATTATTTATTGGTTTATTGCTAAATTATACAATAAGATGGGGAGTTCCAAATTGCGACAAAATAAAGGTATTTAATTCTAATTTACCCTGGATTTTTTATTTTACTCATTTATCTTACCGTTTGGCCGTGAGAGCCCTGTATTAATACATTTGGACCATGCTGTATATTGCTGTCACTCTCAACTCATAAACACCCTATAGTATCACCATCCTTTTCTAAGCTATGTGTCATGCGCTAGTGAAAACAAGAAGCGCCGAAAGCTGTACAAATTCGCGCAGCTTAGAGTGAGTTAACCGATCTCTGTTTAGCGGACAAAAGACGTAGATAAAGAATGCACGGCAGGGCCCATCCATAGTTACATTAGATCTATGCCAGCAGTATTACCAGGAGACCGTTCAGAAAGTCATCTTGAGCATTGTGTCTTCGATTTACTTTTAGAGGAGGTATCTTATATCCTTTTCTAATTTACTCAACGGTTACCCACAGCTACGTTTCTGAACGCACCTCAGTAGTTACCGGAGCGGTTAGTAGCGGCAAATGACAACCAAACAGAACAAAAGTAACTGGAGCCGTGACGCCACTGACCTTGGCCACTGACGTTTGTTTTGGTGATGGTGGTTATAGTTATTTTTTAATAAAATTTGGATTTTTACTTTAGGTGAACAACCGTTGAAATAATGGAAAGTGCACACCGAAAAGTGACCGATGTTGGTAAGTGCAAATCCAGAAAACCATCACTCTCATTTCCATAAATTCTAATAAAGTTGAAAACCGGAAGATTTGCAAGCACAGATCCCTGTATTTAATCATATTTAATTGTTCGCAGGAAGCACTAGTTCAAAATTGGTGTTTCGCAGTGGGCTCACTAAGACGGACCCCCATCAATTTCCGGTGGTCATAATCGGGCAGGTAAAGCACCTGTCGCAGCTCAAGTTCGAGGATGTCAGGAATAAACTGGAGCCGAGAGTTAACGAGGAGACTTATAAAGTGGCTGTGTCGAGCTTACACCCCTCTCCAACTGACAGCTGTTCTTTGTACTTGAATTTTGCAACGGTGGCGGCTCTGCCGGTTAAGTGCAGCAGGCATAACACACCTTCGAGGGCGCATGCCATCACTCGGCTGGTGCAGAGCTGCACTGTAGGGGTGGACGAAAGCGTTGTGGTAAGTTGTTAAAATGAATTGGCAACACTGTCAGAAAACAATTAAATATGTATGTTTGTTGATCACTGAATGAGAGTAAAACACTTGTTTTATTGCATGAAACAATTTAAACGAAGTGATTATAAAATGTTTCATCAAGTGCTAACCACCAACTCCATTCAAACTATGTTTGTTGATTTGGCTAAACTGATCCGAATCCTCTTCATAAAATCCTCCCAACCTCAGTGTAGTGGAACAATCATAACATACAGGGTGTCCCAAAGGTGAGACAAAGTCCATTTATGTCCACGTCACTAATAATATCGAAAATGTGTTTACGTCAACCGTTAGAGACTGAAAATGTGCACATTCTAAAATTACTATGAACACACATGGGCGGCTCCTATAAGGGGGGCAGCACAAAATTACATTTAGTGAAATGGAACACCCCATATATCAATGCATTTTTGGTTTTTACGTGTCATTCTGTGCCGCCCCATACTTAAATCCAATAATTTTTGAGTTATTTAATAAAATTTGTAGAATTTGGCAAAAACAAGACTTCAGTTAAAAATTAATATTTTCGAAGCCTTGAAGTTTTTCTCTTCCGAATTTAGGACACATTCTAAAGAAAGATCAGGACTACCTGACGACACATTTGGGTGTCAAATTTCATACACAGAGTGTCCCCTGTAAAACAAATTAACAGAAATTGAAAAGACAAAATCTCAAAAATTTCAAATGGAATAACCTTGAAATTTTTTTGGCGTCTAAAAGAGAATTAAATTCTAGGTCAACTTTCTTAACAACTCCCTATACTTAAATGGCATCCTTTCCAAGTTACTTAAAATTTTTGGGTTTATGGCTTAATCCGTCTGGAGTTTGTATTGTCACTATCACGGTTATAAATGATTTTGTTAATTGACTTTGGTATTGAAATCATTTTTGTTGACTTTAGAAAACATTGCCGAATTAATCACTATTTTTCCCTATTGCAAATTGCTTCACTCGGTTTTTGTTACAAATATTTTGCAAATATCCGTTAACGTATTATCTTGAATTATACGTGTAATACAGAGTTTATCGTTTTAAAGATATTTACTTGTTCTTTACTCTTATCAGTAACTCGGAAACAAATAAAACCACAACACAGACCTAATACTAGTGATAATTTGAAAAACATGCTATTTAGGTATAGGTATTTGTTAAGAAAGTCGACCTAGAATTTACTTCTCTAATAGTGGAAGAAAAAAATTCAAAGTCATTCCATTTAAAATTTCAGAAATTTTGTCTCTTTAATTTCTGTTAATTTGATAATTTATCGGGGATACGCTGTGCATGAAATTTGACATTAAAGTGTGTCATCAGGTAGCCCTGACCTTCCTTTAGGATGTGCCATAAATTCGGAAGAGAGAAACTTCAAGGCTTCCAAGATTTTAACCTCCCCAACCCCATCACAATTTTAAAAAAATGGGAGGTTACTGCAATCACTAAAATTTTCGAATTCGAGATAAGACCGGATCTATACGTTTTGAGGTCTCAGGAACCCAAAAAAGTGGTTTTTAAAATGTGTCTGTGTGTATGTTCGTACGTACGTACGTACGTTTGTACGTTCGTACGTACGTTTGTAAACACGCCACAGCCAAAAGTGCTAGACCGATTTGGCTGAAATTTGGTACGTAGGCATCTCATAACCCGACTTAGATCTGAAAAGCTTTTGGAGCCAATCGTGCAACCGGAAATGCCATTTTGGCACATCAACTTTTAAATTTTAAATGCAAACCCCCATTTTTCACGTCGCCATAAGAAAGGCCTTCAAATTCTGCTTCTAAAAATGTATTCACTCTTAGTACCTTTTTGACAAAAATTGAAATATTCGGGATTGTTAACGTACTTTAAAAGCACGATACAGCCGAAACCTCTGAACCGAGTTGGCTGAAATTTTGTACATGGAGACTGTATTATACGCCGAAGAGCTAAAAAATGTTTGGAGGTAATCGACCCACGGAAAGTGCCGTTTTGGCACATCAATTTTCAATTTTAAATATACTCTCAAAACAACTTTTTTAAAAATTTATTGTCAGAATCAAGAAGGTCTTCAAATATTTGTTCTAAATAAGATAAAATTCATTCTCATTTACTGCCCTTTGGATAAAAAAAAATTGAATTTTGTAACAAGACTAAAAACACATTATAGCCCAAATTACTGGATCGATTTGACTGAAATTTGGTACATGGAGATTGGGTAATCCCTTGAAGACCTGAAAGGCTTTTGGAAGCAATTGGTAAACGGGAAGTGCCATTTAAGCATATCAACTTTAAATTTTAAATACAAGGCCTTCTTTTTTTATGTCGCCATTAGAAAGACGATCAATTTCTGGTTCTAAAAAAGTATTCACTGTTTCTACCATTTCAGTGGAAAATAGAGAAAAAATTCTTTCTCATTAAAAGGGATATTAACCTTAAAAGGAATTTTTTGTTGAATTTTCTGTTGAACTGACTACTATCTACACAGAATATAAAGATCCACGCGATGGGGAGGTTCCAGCCGCTTCTCTGCTGCATTTTTTTTGACTGAAATCTTGTTTTTGCCAAATTCTACACATTTTATTAAATATATTGATGGTGCAACTTGCAATTTACTAAAATTGGCAAAATGTCATGCGAATATTTTGTCGCATTTCGAGCAACCCTGCTGACAAATGCCAGTGTCAATGTAAAAAAAAATACAATTTACGCACTTTTTCTTTCTTACTCTTGTTGCAGGTAAGTATTCTGTGGGTAAGTAGGTACCTATACTCTCTAATTTTGAGGACACTTTCGGGTGATTGCTGTACCTCTCCAAAGAGAGAAACACAGGCCTTAACGTTATCATCCTACTAGCGCCATCTCATAATTTATACTTTATACATTTACACCCAATCTCATTTAAACAGGGTCCTGCAACAGTGCGTTGGGCTTCCATAGCGCCTAAACCATCCGAGTTAGGAATTTCGTTCAGAGACATACTTACCCCCATTTGCACCGGTTCCGTTTAAACTCAAGTGACAGTTCTTCCCTATGGAAACAATTGTGTCAATAATCGTTTCTATGGACTTAATGTGAAAATTAAATTTAACGGGAACCGGTGCAAATGGGGGTTAAACTATTAATAAAGGCGCATTTCAGGAAAATATTTTTAACTATAAAAGCTGGTCAGCAAAATTTTGAAGAGGAAAAGTCGTATTTTTTTAAATGGGATGCCTGGTATATTTTAGCATATTTGCAACCCCCTTAGGAGCCTTTATTCATCCCTACAATATTACGGCTTTTGAACTTCTGCTTTGGGAGGTTAAAAATTATTTTCAAAAAAAATAGTAGTTTACATCATTCTGCTTAAAAATTCCCCATTTACGCAGGTACAGTTTTTATAAGAAAATAAGACGAGGGCCTTGTTGTAGAGGCTCCGAAGAAAGCTCTGATTGCATTTTAGTTGTCAAATTTGAGAACTTTGAAGTTGCTTTTCTCAACTTTTTCAAATGGAACACCCTGTATATTTTTAGCTAGCGTATTGTAGAATTCATAAAGGAACGTTTTTTGTCCTACAAACATATTGGTTATTTTCATCTGTTTTCGAGTTATTCGCAAATATTACAAATTTTCTTGCTTGCAGACAATTGTTAAGTAGGTTACAAAAAAAATAATTGTTCAAAATGTTCTTTATTTTGGTTCATGAACCATTCAATTGGTTCTTGAAAAGGCATTTTTGTTACCTGGATAGGAAGCTTAGCCTCCGTAGCTTCCTCGTACGAGCCGTCACTGCTACAAATGTATTCTATAGTTTCGAGGAATTTTTGAGCTATCGCTTTTTGTGACGTTATTTTATGTTTATACTCTATTTTGACTTGTGTAAAACTAAAATGTTATGAACATCAATATACAGGGTGTCCCAATTGTCTGTATTCGGTCGATATTTCCACTGCTGTTAGAGATAGCGAAAAATTGTTAAATACAAAGTTGCTGAGGGTCAAACAAGGCACATTTTAAAAATACAATCCTGTATACAGGCTGTACCACTAAAGAATATGAACACAAACATAGGCTTTTTTAAATGGAACACCCTGTATTTAAATTTTTTATTAGATTCTACGATGAATTCCAAGTAATATTCATTAATCATGTTTTCATCTGAAGCGAATGGTTTAGGAGATATTGGTAATTTTCTTTGAAAAATTACTTTTGCAGTACTTGCTTTGAAAAATCACCCCACAACCACTTTTCAACCTTTGGTTTTGTAAATTTAGCATGTCATTAAGGTAGCGCTTGAAAACGGTCTTAGCTTCTTAAGTTCGTCTCCAGTAACATTATGAACTTTCGAAAATGTAATATGTTAAATTTCGATATATGTTACTTTCTAAAATAATGTAAGATATCATATTCTGAGTTTATTTTTTCTAATTAGATAGGTAAAATAAATCTTACAACAGAAATTTTCGCGTTCTAAACCAATCAAAGTCACTTTAATCTAAAAGGGTGCGTTTTAGCGACATTCAACAAGAGCCTATTTTCTGGGTAGAATCGATCACCGATTAAGATTTTATTATTATTTGGTGAGAAAAATGACTACAACAAAAGAAAATGTAAAAAAAGGTGTAAGGCCCTCTAAGAACGCACGCCAGTGATGTTATTAAATATCTGAAAAAAAGTGAGGAGAAAGCTTTTTATAACACTAACGATTGTTCCAAATTTCAAAATCCTATTCTCCATATTTTTCGAGAAATTTTCAGGAAACTGATTTTTTGAGTACCCCTTTGAAGGGGCGTAACTCCCCTATAAAGCATTTCTGGACATGTCAGTAGAAACTTTTCTTCCTAGAAAATGATGTAAAGAATAACGTTCCGGAGTTAAGACTATGAATATAGGAACAGCCTGTATAATGGGCGTTTTTGGTGATAGTTATAATAATTACGCTTTATTTTTACAGACACAGAATTTATTGCAGGTATCCTGTTTGTAGCCCAAAGACAATTGGGCAAATTATGAAACGCACCTTAAATATTAGATCTATAGAAATTGTAATTCGACTGATAACATATTTGACACCTACAATGAAATGTAGTCAGAGCCAACCGTCTAAAAACATCAGGAAGAAAAAATGAAAATTGTGTTTTATACTGAATAAATCGAAAAATACTAAACTTGGATATAGGAACATTTTATATTAAACGAAAGCAAATTAAATTTTACAACTTATGGCTATAACATTTGATAGTAGTGTCATTTAAAAATTTCGAAATATTAACCTCTACATTCTTGAAGGTTCATAATGTTACTGGGGAAGAACTTGAGCAGCCAAGACCGCTTTCAAGAACTTTAAGTATAGCCCAAACCTTCCTTAATGACATGCTAAATTTCCAAAACCAAAGGTTGAACATTGGTTGTGGGGTGATTTTTCAAAATAAGTACTGCAAAAGTAATTTTTCCCGCAAAATTGTCAATATCTTTTAAACCATTCGCTTCAGATGAAAACATGATTAATGAATGTTACTTGGAAAAATACGGGGTGTTCCATTTAAAAAAAAACATGTTCGTATTGTTATTCCTTAGTGGGACAGCCTATATACAGGATTGTATTTTTAAAGTGTGCCTTGTTTAACCCTTTGCAACTTTGTATTTAACAATTTTTCGCTATCTCTAATAGTAATGGAGATATCGACCGAATACAGACAATTGGGACATTGTCATTAACATAATAATGGGAAGAGGATAAAATAATTTTAAAAAAATGTGAATTTCATAATTATTGTCAAAATGTGGTATCATTAGGTTCAGAATTTTATTTAGATTTTAAAAATTAAATATGTACAGGGTGTCCCATTTAATATTTTTGTCCCTAAGGCATTTCCGGTAAAACCGGAAGTGATAAAATTATTTAATTTGCGCAAATAATGGCATTTATCATCTATTCTAGGCTCACCAAATTTCATTCAAATCGATTCATAAATAAAGAAAAAAATGGGGGTGCGTTTGGCTTCGTTTACACCCGGTATTTTATGTGGATATGAACAAGGCTTCGGGTTTGGTGAAATTTTTTTGCGATTGCTGTTGGCGCTCGATTTTTGACGGTCAACTCCTAAATAATGTCAAAGTTAACTTTCCAAACGTTTTGTTGGCAGGTTGTGTGCGAGCGCCAGGACGTGTTTGCCAGCGCATGCGCCGTGACCCGCGCCTTTCCCCAATACACCAGGAAGACAGGTTCAAGCGGGAACAGTTACACCGTCTCCGTCGAATTTATAATAGTGCCATCGGACGGAGACGAAGCCACCGAATTGACTCCGGAGGAACTGAACGCGCTCGACGACGTCGCTTACGGCATCCGCCTGGCGGCTCGCATCGTCGACACCCCCTGCAACGAAATGAACGTCGACCATTTCCTGCGGGAGATTCAGGAAGTGGGCAGGGCGCTCAAGATTCGGTCGGAGGTCATCCGCGGCGAGGAGTTGAACCAGAAGGGGTTCGGGGGCATCTACGGGGTGGGGAAGGCGGCGAACGTGCCCCCGGCCTTGGCCGTGTTGAGTCACACTCCGCCCGGTGCCCATTCCACCATAGCTTGGGTGGGAAAGGGCATCGTGTACGATACTGGAGGGCTCAGCATTAAGGGGAAGACCACGATGCCGGGGATGAAGAGGGACTGTGGGGGTGCTGCGGCGATCTTGGGGGCGTTTTACTCGGCCGTTAAAGCCAACTTCACGCAGAATCTTCACGCCGTCTTTTGTTTGGCTGAAAATGCCGTTGGTCCCAACGCAACCAGGTAAGTAGTTAACACTGCTTCGTTATCATTTCTCTTAATTCCGAGCGTAATCTCTAAATTGATTTTCTTAAAAATTCTTCTAATGTACGTAATCAAAAATATTAAGGTAATGATGTGATGGCATGCAGATTACGTTTAACGAATTTATCGACTTAAGAAGGATGTACTGCCGTGCTAAGCCCAAAAGGCGTATATCTACAGTTTTGGCGGAAAATGAGTTAACACCGGAATCTTGCTTAGAATATCCTGAACTATCATGAGAAGAGTTTTTGTTAACATCCAATTACTATTTTAGTCAAAATTCGCGAATAAATTGAGCCAATATGCATTGGGTCTTATGTGTTTTAAAATATAAAATCGTCAAAATCTCGTTTCCATCGAAACTATAGATACGCTTTTTCGGCTTAGCACGGCAGTGTAGATACTAGGTATACGTAAAGGAAATGAAACTTTTGTCCTACATCACAACTAAAATAATTGCTACCGCTAATACAATTAATACCAGCTGTTACTAGTAAAGGCTATCCGAAAGGTAATTTTTCAAACTATTTTTGTAGCTATTCACATTGAACTCAAAATTCAAAATACGACAATGGGGGAATTTTTTCATCTGTGCGTAAGACGAAAGTTTCATTTCCATTAGATAAAGACCGATCGTAGCCGGTAGACCGCATACTACAGGGTGTCTCTTTTAAAGAGATTGATTTTCATTGATAACTTTATTACTACCTTTCGGTTTGTAATGAACCCTGCCCTTTTACATACTAATTTAATACATATTTACATATTTACATGTTTTGGTCTAGTTTTCTTTTTTTTTTCTTCTTCAGCTAATTCTTTCTCTCTCGGTTGTCTTCTGTTTTCTCTTCTCCCCCTCTTCTTTCTCTCGCTCTCTCAACTTCCTTCATCCATTCTATTCCCTCTCCCCATTCGTTCAGAATACTCGTTCTCTCCCTTTCCTCCTCTCTCATTCCCACACACTCTTTCAGCAGGTGATCTACTGTCTCTCTCTCCTCTCCACATACGCTGCACTTTCTCTCTTCTTTCTTCAGCTAGAACTTGTTTTCCCTCTCCTCATTCCCGCATCTGAATCTCGCTATCATTCTTTTTTCTTTCCCACTCTCCCTCTCCAAGTAACTTGGTAACCCTTCACTTATTATACTCTCATATTTTGCGTTATATCTTGATTCTCTGATTTTTGTTCTTCTTTCCTGTACATCTATGTCTCTATCTCTTTCCCACATCACTCCATTCATCCATGTTCCCTGTTCCCTGCGTCTTTCTATATCCTCCCTTGCGTATCCGTTCCTCTCGTAATATCTTTGCCTTTCCTTCTCTTTTTCTTTCTCTCTCTTTTTCTCTTTCCAGCACTCCTGTAATATCTTACACTCTCCTCTTTCTCCCATTCTGTCCTCATATTTCACCGCCCTTTTCCCTGTCTCCACTCTTAACTTACTCCTTTTCGTTTCTTCCCTTATTATGTATCCCTATCTACTCCTAGCACCCATTTTATGTACTTATCCTGCACTCTCTCCACCTGTTCTTGTTCTTCCCGCCCCCAGATTTCCGTTCCGTTCATCAGCATACTCTTCACCAAACTGGCAGACATCATTCCTCTTCTCTTAAAATCATGCTCAAACTTTCTCTCTCCAATTCCCCAAATCATCCGTACCACCTTATTTGCTTCTTTAACCAACTCTCTTACATGCGCTCTGTATGTATTCCTCTCATTAAATGCGTACCCCAAATATTTGAATTCCCTTTCCTGCTCTATTTTCCTTTTATTCCACTTCCACTCACTTTCTTTTGTCCTTCCTCTCCTTTTTTTTCAAAAACCATCATCTTCGTTTTTTCCACATTTACTTCCAACCTTTTTCTCTTCATATACCTCTCTGCACTTCTTATCATATCTTTCATTCCTCTCTCCTCGTTCGCTACCATCACCAAATCATCTGCATATGCCAAACACCACACTTTCTCTTTGCCCACCACAACCCCCCCTGCCTGCGCCGTTTATATAAATTCTAAAGAGCGTTGGGCTTAGTGGGCATCCCTGTCTTACTCCTTTTCTTGTCCAAAAACACTCGCTCTCTTGTCCACTCACTCAAAAATTCACACATGGAGGTTTCAATTTACTGCCCATCGAATGAAAATATTTTCAGCTCTGACGCACTTCTGGTTATACAGGAAGTGGCCGCCATCTTTGTTATTTTAAATGGGAAGCCTATGTTTTGACTCTAGATTCGCATTGATCTCTTAATTGTCAGTTTATTGCACTCCCACTTTGCCTATCTAACTGTCATACTTTTTGACACAAGTCAAGATTTGTATAAAAAAATTGATTTTTATTCGGCAGTAGAAACATTTTTAGTGCCGTAGCAGAATGCGGAGGTACTCTTGTCTTAGCTTATTCGCTCGCTCGCTCGCTCGCTCGATCGCTCGCTCGCTCGCTCTATCGCTCGCTCGCTCGCTCGCTCTATCGCTCGCTCGCTCGATCGCTCCTCAGTCTGTCCGTCGGATAACTTGAGAACGGATTGAGATATCGAGCTGAAACTTGGTAGGCAGCTTCGTCTCCCGAAAAGTAAGGCGGGGATTGCTTTTGGGCCATATCGGACCAAGGGGGTGGGAGCTAGGGGTGAAAAACTGAAAAATTACTAATTGCAATAACTCGAGAACTAGTGGAGATATCTTGCTGAAAATTAGTATGCACGTTCGACCTTCAAGTCTGTTGAAAGTGAGGGGGTGCCAATTTCGGGGGATGAAATTTAGGGGATGAAAACCACAAAAAATATGATAACTCCGCAAGGGTTGCACGCAGCTGTCGGAAACTCAACGTACACACATATATCGGTGAAATCTTGTGGGGGATGCGTTTTTTCGTAAAATCGAACAAATGGGGTGGAAATTAGGGGTAGCAACTCGAAATTCCGCTTAATAAGTACTAGTCGAAATTGGCGTCATTCGATAGCTCTCCATTAATTATTCAAAAAAGGTGTCATTCATATTTTGCGGAAAACCACCCTTATAGGCGCTACAACCCCTAACATGCAGAAACACAAAAATACGAGAACTCAAAAACTACTCAACGTATCAAGGCAGAATTTGGTTTGTGAATTTCCAGTGACATTATAGGTGGATGGACAAATTTTCAAAAATATCTAACAAAGGGGATGAAATTTAAGGGTTGAAACTTGAAATTTCTTCAAGTAAATGGTAGCCTAAAATTACGGGGTTCGATAGATTTCGGTCAACTATTGAAAAAAGGTCTTATGAGTTTTCAATCTAAAACCAACCCCTGGGCCATTAACCACCCCTAACTCTTTGCAAGTCGATAATTATATTTTATTTATTTTTTCTGAAACCCTATTGGTTTATTTATGAACAACTGAAGTCAGTAAATACGCAAGGAGTTATGTCACACCGGAAAAATAAACTCACCCCTGTAAATCATAAAGGGGTGAAATCATGAGGTGTTGAAAACATGAATCTACAAATTACCTTAATTTTTAAACGAATTGGGTTAGGGTGGTGAAATTGAAAACACAAGTTCCTTTAGGGCATGTTAGGGTGGTGAAATAGGGGGTTGGAGTTTAGGGGTTGAAACGTCCATAAAGCCCTGTAATTTGACACAGAGAAGCAATATCTTCTGCGAAACTGTGACATCTTACACACTGCATCTTCGAGAAGGGAAGATCGAATTTTAGGAGAAAATTATCGAAGGGGATGAAAGTTAGGGGTGGAAACTCGAATTTTCAATGAAGAATGTATAGTTGAAAATATTACCATTCGATAGCTTTCTATTGATGGTACAAAAAAGGTCTTATTCATCATTCGCGAAAAACGACCCTTAAAAGCGGTACAACCCCCTAACATGCCGAAACAAAAAAATGCGAGAACTCAAAAACTGCTCAACGTATCAGGGCTAAATTTGATGTGGTAATTTACAGCGCCACTGTAGGCGGATGGGCAAATTTTCATTAATATCTAACAAGGGGGATGAAATTTAAGGGTTGAAACTGGAAATTTTTTCATGTAAGTGGTGGAATAAAATTATGGGGTTCAATAGATTTCGGTCAACCATTGAAAAAAGTCTTATGAGTCTTCATCCTAAAACCAACCCCTACGCTACTAACAACCCCTAAGTCCTAGCAAGCGGAGTAAATATATTTCATTTATTTTTTTTTTGCTTTCTTCTAATTTGTTATTAATTTAAAGTGATTTTCATTAATTTTTGACCCATCCAAAATTCTTCAACCCCTTTCATGATATGTGAACCCTCAAAGAGCAAAATTTACCCAGACCGCTTCTTTTTCGGGTGATTTCCGCTGGTTAATTTTGTAAAATTCGCGCAGTTTTGCCTTATGAATTGTTCTTGCCTTTTTCACTTTTTCGACCCCTTCGCAATGTTTCAACCCCCAAAAGTCAAATTTGCATAATTGGCTTATTTTCGTGTTATTTTCTGTAATTCTACTTAATTACGATTAATTCTCATCCCTTTTAACTTTTCATCCCCCTTTACAATTTTTCAACCCCCTAAGTGTTTATTTTGCAAAATTCACATAATTTAGTTTTCCTTCGGTAATAAATTGAACTCAATTGGATTATGTTTGTCTTTTCACTTTTCCAACCCCCTTCGCAACATTTCAACCCCCAAAATCTAAATTTGCATAATTGGTTTACTTTCGTGTTATTTTCTGTAATTCTGCTTAATTACGATTAATTCTCATCCACTTTGACGTTTCATCCCCCTTTACAATTTTTCAACCCCCTAGGTGTTAGTTTTGCCAAATTCGGATATTTTCGTTTTTCTTCTGTAATAAATTGAACCCATTTGGATGATGATTAAATTTTTCACTTTTTTCATCCCCCTTCGCAATGTTTCAAGTCTTCAAATGCTAAATTTACATAATTGGGTTAATTTGGTGTTATTTTCCGTAATTTTACTTAGCCACGGTTAATCCTGATACCTTTTGATTTTTCATCCACCTTTACGATTTTTCAACCCCCTAAGTGCTAATTTTGCAAAATTCGCATAATTTCGTTTTTCGACGGTTATAAAATTGAACACATTTGGGATTCAGTTTACCTTTTACAATTTTTCAGTTTCCTTCGCAATAGGTAGGTATAAGTGCTTATTTCAACCCCCACAAAAGTTTTAATTGCATAATTTGGTTATTTTAGTGTTTTATTTCGTAATTCTACTTAATCCACACTTCATTTTTATTCCTCATGACTTTTAGCACCACTGTGCGTCTGCGGAGGCACTACTACTAGGTGCAGATTTATAAAATCTGCACCCGACTCCACCAGTAAATTCAGCTCGCCCCTACATACACATTAACAAGGTAAACATCTACAGGGACACACATCGCATTGATACACATCTTTCGTTGGCTTTTATCTTCAGACGGTTGAAGATTAATAAATCAAACTTAGAGGGTTGAAAGCACAAAGTTTGAGCTCTCGGTTGGTGGCTCACTCGTTCTTGTTAACATAACAATATGGCGGAAATGAATTTTAAAAAATACCGTAACGAAATTGTCCACAACTCAATTTTAACCTCCCCACTCCACTTTTCAAATGCGAAGACCATAATTTTATGTATCCAAAAGATGCAAAATTAGATTCCCTATAGGCTAGTATTAGCATTCCCTATAGCTATACCTATTTTCAAAATCTTTGAAAATATTTGAAATAAATGTATTTGTGCTAATTAAAAAAATTGATCAAAAATTAGTAATAGTTCATTCTACTTCTTCAAATATTTGACTTAAAGCTTGCTGGGATCAATTTTTTTAATTTCCACAAATACATTTATTTCAAAGTATTGAAAATAGGTACAGGGAATGCTAATACCAGCCTAAAGAGAATTTAGTTTTGCATCTTTTGGATACATAAAATTCTGGTACTCGCATTTGAAAAGATTGAGTTGTGGACAATTTTGTTACGTCATTTTAAAAACTTATTATCTGCAATATTGTTAAATCAACATGATCAATTGAGACATCAAAAGAAAGTTGAAACTCTGCAGTCTGCACTTTCAACCCTCTAAGAGCCACTTTTACCATGTCCGAGTTACAAAAACTCTGAGTATGTTGCCATACCACGACCAATGAGACTGTCAATGTCATGGCAACCAACCCTCAGTTTTCATAACTCGAACATGGTAAAAGTAGCCCTAAGTTTGGTTCCTTAATCTTAATAATAATAATAATAATTTTATTTTCCTTTCCGATATACAAATGTGTATACATATAGGTATGTCAATATAAAAATAACATTACTGTAACAATAACAGACAACACAAGATATAAGAATACATTAAGTAAATTTGAATTTATATTACTACTTTCACTTACTTATCACATATTTTTACAGCGAGCAATGAAATTGTCAAAGTTATAGAAAGCTTCTGCGAGCAAGTAGGTAGTCCTTTATAGATTTTTTGAACTGTTTGAAGTCTAATTCTTAATATTCGTTGCTCATAGATTTGGATAATCTGATTTTTTTGCAACATATGTCGTTTTTGTTTCTTGTGTCATAAGTGTGGATGTCTCTATATGCCTCAAAATTGCTTATGTTACCTTTTATAGAAAGTAGAGCCTGAAGTATATAGTGTGAAGGTACTGTTAAGATCTTCTGTTGTACATATTCTTGTTGACAATCAACCCGAAAATTTAGTTGCCCCAATATTCTGATTGCTTTTCGCTGGAGTTTGAAAATCCTTGTCTCTATTAGTGCAAAATATGCATTTCTCAATGAGGATTTTGGCACTTTGTTGGCTAGATTTCTAAACAAATACAGGTTTTTGCATAGCTTTTTCGCTAGTGCATCTCCGTGTACTTGCCAGGTTAGTGCATAGTCTAAATGTATTCCCAAAAACTTCACTGACGTTGCACAATCTCTGAGAAGATCAACGTTTTTTAAAGTACGTAACATTTTTGTACTTTTGTTTGAATTTAAAGTAAGCCGATTCGCCGCACATCACTGGGAGGCCTTCGACTGTGCTTCTGCATTATTAATTAGGACGTCCGACAGTGCTCCACTTCTGCAGAAGAGGATTGTGTCATCAGCGAACTGAACACATCTTCCTCCCATGTAATGGGAGAAGTCATTTATATAAGGTAGAAATAAAAAGGGCCCGAGGACGGAGCCTTGGGGTACACCATAGTTCAAGGGCAGACTGTCGGATACCGCGCATCCTACCCTTACTATCTGATTTCTATTTATCAAGAAAGATGAAATAAGTTTAGTCGCGTTAGGATGAATATTGAAAGTATAAAGTTTTCTTAATAGTATGGTATGAGAAACAGAACCATCTGGAAGATACAAATTTTTCTGTTGCCTGTTAAAAATCATTTTTTTTACACACATTTTGACACATGTCAAAAACTATGACAGTTATGTAGGCAAAGTGGGGGTGCAATCTACAGTCAAAATATAGGTTTCCCATTTGACATAACAAAGATGGCGGCCACTTCCGGTATAACCGGAAGTGCGTCAGAGCTGAAAATATTTTCACTCGATCGGCAATGAATTGAAACTCCCGTGTGTGAATTTTCGTTCAGCTGCTCAAAACGATTCTCTAAATATCGCTACTGACACTTTAAAAGAGACACTCTGTATAGTAACACTCAAATTAGGGTTGTACACGAGGTTGTACAGTTCCAGAAAAATTTTAGTTCTGCTATAGAAAATGAACGGATTTTAGTGTATTCGTTATTCTTGTCAAAAGTTTCGAACTTGCACGCAACAACAAAACCGCCCTTAACAATAAATTTTTTCAGACCCGACGATATTCACACATTATACTCAGGACGAACCGTCGAGATTAACAACACCGACGCGGAGGGACGTCTCGTCCTCGCCGACGGTGTGACCTACGCCCAAAAAGACTTAAAAGCCAACATAATCCTGGACATGGCCACCTTGACGGCGGCACAGGGGATCGCCACCGGGAAATACCACGCGGCACTGTTAACGAACAACGGAGATTGGGAGGACATAGCGATGCAGGCGGGTTTGGCGTCGGGAGATTTGGTCTTTCCCATTCCCTACTGCCCGGAGTTGCATTTCTCCGAGTACTCTTCAGCGGTGGCCGATATGAAGAATTCGGTGGCGGATCGTAACAATGCTCAATCGAGCTGCGCAGGGCTGTTCGTTATGTCACATTTGGGGTTCGATTACCCGGGGACTTGGATTCACGTCGATATGGCCACTAACGTAGACACGGTAAGAAAGAGAGAGAGAGAGAGAGAGAGAGAGAGAAAAAGCACATGTCATTTTTCTTTCTAGCCAGATATCGTCGTCTTGGTTTTGATGGTTTTAATAAAAATACATCCATTAATACTTACACGAATCAACGTGATTAAACTAGTGTTGTGAATTAACATGTTGTTTATAAATCGGGTTAATTAAAGGGGGTGTGAACCAAAAATGAAAAATGTATTAGAAAAAATTCTAAGAACAAAAATGAAAACCCGACGTTTCTGGTTAAAACGGTTTTAGAATTAGAGCGATTTATAGAAAATATTCATTGCCGGTGTGACGTCATAACAACAGCCACGGCCTCGCTGGATCGCTGCGCAGCATTGCAATTTCAGCAGCGCGGTAAGAAACAATGAGATTTTTTCATATTTACATTCGAATTTGAATCAAAAAGCAGAGAAACGGAAATTACGTCGATCAAGGGAGACAAAAATTGAAAAAAAAATGTCATTAGCTAATCGTATTTATCAGACATGCACCATGCTTAGGTAGCGCCATACGACAAAAGTAGTGGAGCGCGCCGGATTTTGCTACAAATCTGCTGCCCGTACGACTTTATTTACAAAAATAAGTCCCTACATGCTGCGAATAATCTGAAGCTAATAAAATTCCGCATGTCGTCACGTGTAGCGATTCTTAATATTCGATTGTATAACAAAGTTGTGCGCGAAAAAAGTTCAATTTCGGAAGTCACAATTTGGTGAGAATTGGTTTCCGTCCTAGATTTCGGGACCGAAACACACTGCAATTCCAAACATATTGACATAATTGAAGAGCACATGAAAAGGGCTACAAGACAGTCGAAGAACGATGTCTGTAGCCCTATTGGTTCCCGAGAAATAATTAGAAATATTTAAGTACAATTTTCCGTCATCAGTAGAGACCGGATAGTTAGGTAAATACCTGGTGCCTGCCTATTTTGCCTAAAATGCAGTTTTTTGGCCTAAAATGCAGTTTTTTGTCTTATTTTGCTTAAAATCATATAGTCTGCTTATCATGCCTAATTTGACAATAATTTCCTTGAATTTGCCTAAAAGCTCATCAACATCATAAATTTTCTTCTCAGAAATGCAAATCCAGCTTGCCTATCTACCTACCCCCCCCCCCCCCTTAAAGGGTTGCTTTTAAATAAAAATTTTCATTTTTAATTCGAGAAGTTAGAAACCAGAGGAATGACCTGGAGAATTTACAAATTCTTGACTAAAAATGGGCAGCTACGGAAGCGGCTGGAACCTCCCCACTTTGTGAATTTTCCAATCCTATCACCAATATCAAGTAAATGTTACTATTTACTATATCTAAGTTTCACTCCACCAAACCTAAGATGTTTTCTGTGATTTTTCTAAATTTGACGATCTTTTGCCAAAAGGGCACACACAAAATTTGAAGACTTTTCATGTGTTGATAGAGAAAATGGGAGTTCATTATTCAAGTTTCAAAGTTGATATGCCAAAATGGCACTTGCCGTTCGTCTATTGCCGTCAAAATTAGATCAGCTCTTCGGCTGGTAATGGTACGTCTACCTACCAAATTTCAGCCAAATCGATCTAGTAGTTTGGACTGTAATAATAATAATAGTTTATTCCAACAGACAAAATTGTCTATGATGGATACAAATTCCAAAAATTAATACCAAAATACATAAATATAATAATTATAATATAATAATTATTGTACAATAAGAAAAATAACAAAAAAAGATAAATTAATTAAATAAATAAATCACGCAGCGTCGTAGTGGGACAGTAGCTTCTGTTTAATATTGTTGTTTTTAAAATTTGAATGAAATATATCAATATTTAAATTACTAGGTAAGCAATTATATAACTTAAAACAGGTTGTGAGAGGACAATTATAATGATGGAATGTGCGAGGTATATTGTAATGGAAGGTTATGGCATTTCTCGTATTACATCTAGGAACTAAAAGATTTATCTGATTTAGTAATGTCGAGACACTAATTTGTCCATTTAAGATTTTTTGCAGAAAAGATAGACAGGCCACACATCGTCTAGCTTTTAACGAATTTTCTTGTACAATGTGCAATAAAGCATTCTGATTGCACTGTCTGACAGGATATTGCCCAAACATTTTAAAATACACAAATTTACAAAATTTTCGCAACACATTTTCTATCATTTGCACATACACATCATACATAGGGTTCCAAATTGCACTGGCATACTCTAGTTTACTTCTGACCAAGGAGTTAAAAAGCATTTTGATACACTCAATACTGGTAAAATCAGAACTATTTCTAATAATGTATCCAAGCATTTTCATGGCACTTTTACATATATTCTCAATGTGAGGTACAAATGACAGTCTTGAGTCCATTGTAACCCCTAAGTCTCGAAATTCATTACAAGGGCTTAACACTAAACCATTAATATTATACTGATAATCAATACTGAACATTTTTCTTGTAAATGACATCTTTTTACACTTGTCGATATTTAGGTTTAACATATTACTTTTACACCACACAAACAATCTATCGATGTCTTCCTGCAATTCAAGACAGTTTTCGTACGATTCAACCACAGTTCCTACTTTAAGGTCATCTGCATAAATAAATGTCTTACAGTTGATGAAACAGTCAGTAACATCATTAAAAAAGAGGATAAAAAGGAGCGGGCCCAAGTTCGAGCCCTGCACTACACCGATGTTAACCAGAAACTCCGGTGACGAATATCCGTTATACACAACATATTGTCTTCTACACTGCAACAGCGACTTGAACAACGTCACAAGACCATTACACAACCCAAAATACTCCAATTTCTGCAGTAAGATGCAGTGATTGACTCGGTCAAAAGCCTTCGACAAATCAGTGTAGATAACATCAACTTGAAGCCTATTATCCATTGCTGACGACACGAACTCGGTAAATTCACATAAGTTGGTAACTGTCGATCTTCCTGTTACGAACCCATGTTGTTGAGGTGCAATATACTTGGAGACATGTGAATAAATAGATTTGGATAATACCGATTCAAATAGCTTCGCAAAGTTAGACATAAGAGCAATAGGCCTATAATTTTTTATATCGGTGTTATCACCTGACTTGAAGACAGGACATACTTTCGACAGCTTCCATGCATCCGGATAACAGGAACTATTTAAAATTAAATTAAAAATGTGCTTTAGTGGATCAAGTAAACAGTTAATACAATCCTTCACCAAAAATGCAGGCACATCATCGGGTCCAGAGACACTGTTACATTTAAAATTTTTCACAGCAGACAAAATATCATTATCACAAATATTAAACAAGTGTAAAGTCGAGGAAGTATCACAGCTTTTCTTTGTGAACATACTTAGACACGAGCTTCTATCACAGAATTTACAAGATTGACTGAGTTCGCTATTAGAGCTAGAACAGTTGTCACTATCACAGTCACTATCACTGGAGTTGTAAACACTTGAAAAATGTTGTGCAAAGGTGTTGACAATATCTTGGGAAGACGACAAGACGGATTCATTATATGTCATTCGACCTGGAATAGAAGTGGTATGTCGTTTCGCGTTTATGAAAGTCCAGAATTTCTTCGAATCATTCTTAATGGAGTTTTCAGCATTTTTTATGAAGTCCATATAGTCTCTTCTAGACTGTTTTCTAATTTCTTTCCTAAGCTCTTTCATCTTATCAAAGTGGTAAGCTGAGCCAGTCCTTCTGAAACTATTCCAATGCTTTCTTTTGCTATGAATCAAGCCGATAAGTTCCTGCGTAAACCATATTGGAAATTTAGAGCGTTTCTTGGATGAGTGTGTACTGGTGGGAACAAACTCAGTGAAGAGGCTATGTAGAATTTTGTAGAGCAGAGCGCAAGCATGATTCACATCATTGCTTATTAAGATATCTCCCCAATCTATGTCAGCAATAGCTAAGTAAAGGTTTACTAAATTTGCCTTGTGAAAATTTAACTTTGTTGTTACTGAACTGCCAACAAATGGAGTGAAAGTCTCACTCACACCATATGCAGCGACATCCAGACAAGGGTGATGAGAGTCCTCAGGGACAAGAGCATACTGATGCCGACTTACTTCCATAAATACATACTTATTTGACAACACCAAATCCAGAAGTCTCGAATTGGCATTAGTCCGTGAGAGATATAAAATTGCTGTATATATTTAAAAGGTGCGTGGTCTTCGCAGCTTGCAAGCAGTCCAAAATTTCAGGAATGTTAAAATCGCCTAATATAATCACTGGTTTGGAGAAGTCCAAGGACACCTCCAAAAAGTGAAACAGTTGGTAATAGGCATTGATGGTGACTGAAGGCGGAATGTACAAATTAACAATGTGAATGCTCAGATCCTCCTTAGATACTCTAACAGCAACCAAATCTATTTGAGGTACTGGAGATGGAAGATGAAGTTGTTGAGATTCGATGCTTGTGCCATTAACAGCTATTAGAACACCTCCTCCTCTAGCATACTGTCTGTCACTCCTATACACATGAAAATGACAAGGGAAAAGCTCTGATGACAGAATATTGCAGTTTAGCCACGTTTCAGTCAACAATATTATTTCAGAATCAGTTGCGCAAGCATTTACATAAAAATCATTTACTTTAGTGCTTAGTCCCCTTACGTTTTGATAAAGCATAGTTATATTTATACGATTTGAGACGCTGCTCAGATTATTATTAGATGCCTGTTGGGGAATTAGTTGTTTTTTGTGATAATCTTAGGAATGCCATTATAATACTTCAACATGATGTTAGTCTCACCTGCGACAATACGAGACCTGTATTCCTTACGAACATTGTATGCCATACTCTGCTGTCTGGCTGTTAGGTCTCGATTAACATAAATACCCTCCAGACGCTTATGCTTAACAATAACTTCACGTGCAACTGACGGAGAGGAAAAGCATACTTTGATCATTCGGGGTTTACCCGCATTTTTTCCCAATCGAAAGGCTTGAATAATAGCATCATCCTTAATTCCCGCGGTGGCGACAAGTTTCACAACTCTCGCCTGGTCATCATTCTTCCTTTCATCATCAGTTGTTTTAGTAGATTCGGGCATGTTACTTATAATAATGTTTGGGGCACGAGACTGCCTTTCCTCCATTTCACTAAAAAGTTCATCATCGGTGCAAGTACGTTGACCAACATTGATAGCAGATTCACCTTGAGTTGACTGTAGCGTGTTATTTAATGTTTCTTCGAAATTTCGATTTTTTTGATTTTGTGCCAAAAAGGCGCTAAGTATGAATACATTTCTAGATAGAGAATTTGAAGACCTTTCATGTGCTGATAAAAAAAATTGGTGTTCATAAGTCAAATTTCATAGTTGGTGTGCCAAAAAGGCACTTGGCGTTTGCGGATCGGCAAGAAAATTAACTGGGCTCACCAGAGGGCTAACACTAAACCACATTCGAAATTTCATTCAAATCCGTTCGACAGTTTTCGAGAAATCTTGCTCACATACGTACGTACGTACATACACACAGACATTTTTTAAAAACCACTTTTTCGTGATCCTGAGACCTTGAAACGTAAAGATTTGGTGTTATCTCAATTTCGAATTTTGGACTGATTGCAGTAACCTCCCATTTTTATATTGGTTGTGGGGAGGTTAATAAAAAAGTGTTACTGATGCACCTGGGCCAAAAAAATTGCAAATGGTGGCTGAAATTCATGAAGGCCGTGCAGGCGTCTATTCAGATCTTGGGTCCCTTATAGTGAAATCATTGAAATATGCACCTGTGACGTAGAGCGATCTTTTTCTTGGTTCAAGGTCGTCCTGACCTACAGAGGAACCAAACTCAGAACCGAAAACAGAGAAACTGCTTGTATGTAGCTGAAATTGTAAATATATCTTAAATTTTTGCTTTTGTTTTTGCCTAAATTGGCCATTTTATAATGCCTAAAATAGGGTTTTATTTTGCCTATTTTGCAGTTTCATTTTGCCTAACTATCCGGTCTCTAGTCATCAGGGTTTTTTTTTGTTTCTTTTTGCAATAACCTTTGTCTCTACCACAAAACAAATGTTTAAAAGCGTCACACGTATAGAAGGATGCAAGATGAACAATTTGAGGTATCACTCATTTAGTTCTATACCCGAATATTGGATAATGAAGGTTTTTAACTTCTTACGCCGGGCTAATACGTCTGTTGGCTCAGTATACCCGTGTTGGTATGACCTCACAATGTTCGGACTGCTGATTTAAAACGCTCAGATCTCTGAAACTTTTGCGCTCAGAAAAATTAGGTTTTCACTACAGCTCTTAGATATTTGTTAACTATTTTTAAACGAAAAAAGTTTTTTTGGTTCACACCCCCTTTAACACGTCAATTTTTGTTATTTATGAGCCACTTTGGGAAATGAAGTAAAATGTTTATTTATAAACAAAAAATATATTTGGCTTGAAAATACTATACCAAAATACTACTACTAAAATATTAATTATTTGCACAAACTCATTACTGACAACCGATGACCAATGAGAATAAGGGTTTCTAGTATAAGAAGGTCTTTTTCTAATCCTGACGTCGTCTAGCGCACTACGACGTAATTGGTGCTTGAGCTCAGGTGGTAGATTTCCTAATGCGTGCTAACTTGCGTGTCTAACAATTTATCTCTCTTTACGCGCCACCCCTGCAAGCGAACTATGCGCAGAAGCCACGCGCTCATCTGTCTTTTTATACTAAAAACCCTTATTGTTTTGTCTTGCTTCCACATAGTGAGATTAGGTGATTCACTGTCGGGAATTTAATTTGTAATGATTTGTCACCAAAATTACAATGATTATTTAACATAAAACTCCAGGGTTAATTCACAGTTTTTGTTATTTATATTGTTTACTAACATTAAATTCCATTTAAATTGGTTAATTAACATAATATTCCAGTATTAGTTAACAGTTTTTGTTATTTAAGTTTATTAATTAACTTCCCTGTTATTTAACACAATTTTTTATGATGATAATTAGAGAGCGGATTTTATGCTAAATGCATATTTTACATATTTGGTATTTTTTTGTCATTTTTGCTTATTTGGAGAAAAATCGTATATTTATGCTTATTTTGCAAGATTTCTGTTAAAACCACCTTTAAGAATTGCGGCGGTTCTCGAAAAACTGATGCATGCATCCCTTTCCTGCTTAAGACAACTCGGGTCAGGTAAACCGTCAACCGATATTCATTGCTAATGACAGGGTTTTTTCCTATTTGAGGTATTATGTAAAGAGGAGTTGCAGTTATTTTAACTAAATTACTCTTATGCACGATTCCACCGACCTTACCTTACCTTTAAGAGAGCCTTGAAATGACAATTATGACGTTTATACCATAAGACAAATGTCATTCTTCATTTTTAAGTTTAATTTAAGTGATAAGTTTGGTCCGTGGGATCGGCCATTAGTTTCTTATCAGCCATGCCTAAGGACAAGAGTGCCCTCATTTTAAAAGCCATTCTGAATGATAACTCGCGTGCTTATTTAGTGCTTATATCGCTATTTTTTGGCGCATAAATATGCGCCTATTTGGCGAAAAAACTTCGCATATAAATCCGCCCTCTAATGATAATTAACATTTGTTAATTAACCGACTCGCAACACTAGATTAAACGAAAAAGTAACGGTCGTCAGTCTAAGGGTTGCCAATTTTGGTGCTTTTGGGCGCTGTCATTTCATGAATTTTGTGACAGATTAGTTATTTCTTAGTCGTTACTGACGATTTCGATAAAAGAAGGACACCTATGAATACTTACTTCGAATTAACGAAAATAACGGATCTCAGTCTAAAGGTTGCCAATTTTGGTACTTAATGCACTGACATGCTTCGCTTTTGGGCGCTTTCATCTCATGACATTTTGTGACATTAGTTATTTGTTAGTCAATCAGTCTTATTCTGGATCACATTGAAAACTTATCAATATTGAAAACTGTTAAGATATCCAATTGGTGATCTTTTCAGTTGCTATCAATTCGGTTACTGTAGCGATTCTTAATAAAATAACGATTTCAATTGAAAACTCAAGCAACAACTTTTACCTGTTGCCATGATTTTCAATTGAATTTGACAGTATTCATCAATCTCCCATGACAACGCATGTAAAGATTGCTAATTAACCAATCGTATGTCTTAAAAGTTTTCAATGTCATCCAAAATAAGACTGATTTTTTGTCATTCTTGTGTCACAGCAATCTGAAAACTGGCAGAGCCGATAATACAGCAGGGCTGTTTTACCTACTGAACAGACTGACTCCCTTATTCATGCACTGGAATTATTGAAATTATCAATTTCATGTTTGTCATTCTTTTGTCACAGCAATGTCAAAACTGGCAGAGCCGATAATACAGCGGGACTGTTTTACCGACTGTATAGACTGACTCCCTTCATGCACCGGGAATCTGGGATTATTGAAATCATCAATATTATGCATTAGATTATATACAGGGTGAGTCAACAAGGCGACGGCGGTCCATAACTTCTGAACCCTTCCAGATAGGGAATCAATTCAAACGCCATTATGTACAACACCGCCAATTCTACTTCCTAAAAATACTTTCAACTATACAGGCTGTCCCAAAACACTTGCAACGCATGGCAACTTGATTTTTTTAAATGGAACACCACCATTTTGATGCCATATTCTGGATCACCTATAACATAGCTTTACATCGACATAAGACATTCGATGGTTTAAGGCTCTGTTCTCAAGTAATTAATTCTTTTTGAAAAATTTCGACTATTGCGGGTGCTTCTTAAAAAAATTCCTGAGAACTCAATTTTGTATCTAGAGAGCTGAGGTTCGGTACGAGTATAAAGGAAGGTCTATTCAAGCTATCTGACATGATAACTATCATGATCACTATACAGGGTGTTAAAAATTCTGTGTCAAGTTTGGAAAATTTCAAATATGCAAAACTCCATTTTTTCAAATGGCACCCCCTGCTATTATTGTGCCATGGGGTTCGGCTGTTGAAGTACTTTATTTTTTATTAAGTATGTCCTATACCTAAAGTCAATACTTCAAAAGATATTCTTTGTCTTATTTATTTTATTGAAGATTATTACGATCTCAATTAAAGCATGCCATGGACTGTATGACAGTTATGATTAACATTGTTTATTTACATAGTTACCAGACAGTTTGTCACATTTATTGACATACACAATGAATTTCAACCATAAGCAATAAACCATGTCAATGAATTCTTTCTGGTTGTGTATGTCAATAAATGTGACAAACTGTCTGGTAACTATGTAAATAAACAAGGTTAATCGTAACTGTCATACAATCCATGGCATTCTTTAATTGAGATCGTAATAATCTTCAATAAAATAATTAAGACAAAGAATATCTTTTGAAGTATTGACTTTAGGTATAGGATATACTTAATAAAAAATAAAGTAATTCAACATCCCAACCCCATGGCACAATAATAGCAGGGGGTGCCATTTGAAAAAATGGAGTTTTGCATATATGAAATTTTCCAAACTTAACACAGAATTTTTGACACCCTGTATAGTGATAATGATAGTTATCATGTTAGATAGATAGAATGGACCTTCCTTCATGTTCGTACCGAATCTCAGCTCTCTAGATACAAAATTGAGTTCTCAGGATTTTTTTTAAGAAACACCCGCAATGGTCGAGATTTTTCAAAAAGAATTAATTACTTTAGAACAGAGCCTTAAAACATGGAATGTCTTATGTCGATGTAAAGCTATGTTATAGGTGATCCAGAATATGTCATCAAAATGGTGGTGTTCCATTTAAAAAAATGAAGTTGCCATGCATTGCAAGTGTTTTGGGACAGCCTGTATAGTTGAAAGTATTTTTAGGATGTAGAATTGGCAGTGTTGTACATAATGGCGTTTGAATTGATTTCCTATCTGGAAGGGTTCAGAAGTTATGGACCGCCGTCACCTTGTTGACTCACCCTGTATAGTTGATGTTAACAATGTGGTGCCATCTAGCGGAAATAAGCAAGAGGAATATAATAATTTAACGGTTTCGTATAGGATGAAACGCTTAAAATAGTGTCAAACACTTGTTTTAGAAAGCTCCCTGATTTATTTTGAAACACGGTAGTATACAGGATGGTTCCTCACCATTGGCATGTCCTAACGGTAATGTATACGGAGTCGATTAAATTGAAGAAAACTTGCGCTATTTCTTCGTGATTAAGTATCTGAAGAGGATTCCACGATATCTTGATTCGTTCCTGAGTTATCCCGAAAAATATGAAAATTGCGATTTTAAAGAAAAATTTAAATCTTTGTTACGATTGATGCCATTTGAATGAAATTTGGAGCAATGATATTTCTGTCATTGAACAGCCTTGACAGAAATTTTCTAAGCCTTCTGAATTTTATGCAACAGCAGTCAACTTTTGATTCTCTTATGGCCGCCATATTGGATTTTAAATTGTCTTTTCAAAAATGTTGCCATATTTAGCAGATCGTCAGAATTTGAAAACGTGTATGAATTATTTGTAAAATCAGCCTAAACTTAAATGAAAAACAATTGCAAAAAATAACGCCGACTTCCTTAGTTTCTTATGACGTGAAGCGTGAAGACAATTTCATACCACGTTCTTTCTCAGTGCGATATTGAGATTTGAATATCGATTATCGATATTATAAATCGCATCGATATCCCAATATATGTAGATATCGGTATATCGAAGTTTTCATAAGAAAGCCTGTTAAATGTTATTGGATTGAAACTTTTCGACGGGCTAGTGAATCAATTCCAAATTTAAACGAGGGGGGCTTTAGAACAATGATAAGAATAATCTGTAAAATTTTCATAAACTTGGTAAGTACTTTACTTACCATTTTTGGTTGCCTCGCAGTTTTCAGATTTTTCGGGATAACTCAGGTAAATTGTCTATAGTCTGTCCGGGATCCACACGACCGGGATTCACCCTATTTCCATGGTGAATCATTGTTGTCAACAATGAATCGCCATGGAAATCGGGTGAATCTCGGTCGTGTGGATCCCGGACAGATATTAGATTCTTAATTACCAAGAAATAGAGCAACTTTTACTGTTACCGTTTAGGAGATGCCAATGGTGAGCAGTGAAACAGGAACCACCCTGTATAGTTTACTGGATAGTATGTAGCAATATCTCAAAAAGTGACGCCGGATAACCATTATTTTTTTTAATAGGGCGAACGTGCAACCGGTTATGGAGTGGCCCTCCTAGCAACCCTCTTCGGGAAGTACTTCAAGCAACCCCTTCTGAACTCGATCGCCCCAGAAGTGGAGGCTCGGCCCGAAAATGTTCCAAAGAAACTCAAAAGGAACTTTGGGGAAAGTGCCAAGTCGTACACCTGATGTTTACTTCATAAAGCTACTTAATAGTGCAGGTCATTGCCAAGGAACTCAGCGTTGACTTTTGCTTTTATTCTTTCTTATTTTAGTGTAAATTCATTTAATAAAAGTTTTATGATTACAGAGACAGATGAATCACCAAGAGAGCCTTAAACTCGTCAAGAATATTGGCCCATAAGGCCTCGTGCGTTAATAATTATTAACGCACGAGGATGTTTGGACAATGAGGGCGAAAAGCCCGAGTTTTACAAAATCCGAGTGCGATAAGAGCTTTATGAAACACGTTTTTTATACAATTTTTTCTATTTCGTATACCTAACTTGTTAATAATTTCAAGAAAAATTCAGATTGTCATTTTCAAAGACAGGCCACAGTATATCGATATATTATATCATATATCATCGATATACTGTGGACAGGCTTGGCAGTTAATTCGATTGTTAGACATAATAGTTGTCTAGGTTAAGATGTAAATAAAAGCCGTGCTCTAATATAGCACATTAGAGAACGCGTTCATTGGGAAACCGAAATAGAAAGTGTTCATTTTGAAGATATTGAGAAAACTCCACTTTCAAAGTGGTCCTTTTAAGGGGCCCTAGCTCCTTTAGGAGGCATTTTTCGACATACGTTCATAGTAACTTTTTTCGTAGAAGAATCCACTAGTAAAGTTTGGCTGAAGGTTTCAGTTACATCCTGCATAAAACTGAAGAAAATCGCACAAAAATTAACAAGAGATACAGGGAAAATACAAGTGGCCGCTGTTTTTGGCCCACCCAGTAGTTTTATTGCAAATCTTTTATGTACAGGGCGGGCGTCCCCAAAGATTTAAGTATAAAGTATAAACAGGAATTAGGCAGGAAATTCAGAATTTACATTCCGGAAATGGGTGAAACACAATTAAAGACTCCACTTCCTCAAAAATTCATTTTTATTAAAAATATGTACCTATAATGCGTTAATAATGAATGAAGAATGAATACATCGTTCATAAAAATTATTGCACAGAAGGATGCGAGGAATGACTGAGTAAATTTCGGCATACTTAATGAATAAATAATCAACTATACAATACACGATAATTAATAGTAATAATAATAATAGACGCGTCTGTTATATAACTATAATGCTTATATAATAGACTTACACAACAAGGAAGTTCCTGTTTTAATTATTGCTTCCTAAACAATAACTCAAATTAAAAAACTTGAATCAGTGCACACCATTTGTTTGAAGTTCTAAACCACCAACACTATCTTCCCCTTCTTCTTCAGCTTGAGCCCCCAAGTGCCTCAACTTTTCATCCTGCAACAAATTGGTTAAAATCAAATCACAATCTTAAATATTTACGTGAGCTTTCTTTAATTTTTCTATTTCCGTTGTTTTTTCTTGTACTTGATTTCTCCATTTTATTTCTTCGTTACTGACTTCTTCCTGCAGTTTCTTTAATATCGTTTCCTGTAAACAAAATATTGACGAAAAAAAAATCGAGTGGTGACTCACGGTTTTGTCCAAAACTACTCGATAGTGTTCCAACTGGGACTTGAGGCTGTCGATTTCAGTCTTGCTGTCTGAATTCACGTTTTGCAAATCGTCCATGTGTTTCCTGACGATCTTTTCGCTTTCCGTTTGAAACTTTTCCGATTTGATGGAGTCGATTTCTTTGAGTTCGGGGAACAGCCTTTGCAAGAACTCTTTTTGAATGTCAACTTCGGACTTTCTTTCCTGCGGACAAATCGCGTTTGAAAATGCGGGCGGGGCGAATAAAAAATTGGAAAGTTAAAACGATCTTCTACTTTGCAGAAAAGCTCGCATGTTGGCAATTTATTTCATCGAAAAACATTTTTGTTACTTCCCGTTATGTGTGTACTACCGTTCGTTGCAAAACAGGAAAATTCAACAATTTAAACAATAATTTCACTGACTTTCTAAAACATGGCCTGGTTTATGTTCTACGCCACAATTATAATTATCAGCAAAGTCTATACAGGGTGAGTCAACCCTTCCAGATAGGAAATCAATTCAAACGCCATTATGTGCAACAACGCCAATTCTACGTCCTAAAAATACTTTCAACTATACAGGATGTCCCAAAACACTTGCAACGCATGGCAAATTAATTTTTTTAAATGGAACACCACCATTTTGATGCCATATTCTCAGTGCAGTAGTCCGACGTATACGCGGGTATACACCATATACACAAATCCAAAATTTTGACACTAGCGTATACTTATAAAAATTTCTAGAGATACGCGAGTAAACATCGATAATATTCAGGTCAATATTCCTAGAAAAGTTTAAATTTGCCATGTCCTGCGTAACAGAGGGTTGGGGAAAACCCCAGCTAATGACCCTGACCGGGCGGATGGCTCATTTATGCCTGGCCTCTAAACCTACCCCAGGTTACCTGCTATCACTTGACCGCTAAAACGGGGTTGATCAGTTATATTTTGTATTCAATATAGTGCGAAAAGTGAAATGAGTAAAAATGGGTGCAATATACGCTTTTGAATTGTTTTAACAAGAATTCTAATTCATCGGTCCTGATGCCCACGCCAGAGTAAGTTTTTTAAGTTTTATTTGTGATTTCTAAGCTTTTTACAGCTATTTTCTTATAAAGGCGGTTTGACACAACGACATTCATTATATAAAATTCTCGATAAAACTGAGTAAATTGGACATTTTTTATTTCATTTACCAACGGTTTTAAAGGCAGAGCGAATGCGTATATCCAAAAACTTTTTTAGGACTACAGCTAGCACTGCATATTCTGGATCACCCATAACATAGCTTTACATCGACATAAGAAATTCGATGTTTTAAGGCTCTGTTCTAAAGTAATTAATTCTTTTTTAAAAATTTCGATCATTGTGGGTGCTTCTTAAAAAAATTCCTGAGAACTCAATTTTGTATCTACAGGGTATCCCTCGACGAGCGTCAGTTAGCCGTATCTGGAGAACTATTTCTAGCATCGTCTTGAAAATTTGTACACAGGGGTTCCAATTAATTTTGAATCGACGTAAAATATTTTTATCAATGGCGCACTTCCGGTTATACCGGAAATAGGTGCTAACTTCCTTATTTTAAATGGAACACCCTGTATTTTATGATATTTTTGGATTCTACGTTTCATTCTGGGTAAACTTTTACTAAGAATTGCTATGCCAAAAATCAACAATTTTTGAGAAAATCAAGAATTTCGCTTTTTTATGCCAAGTGCAGGCCTAACTTCAAAAAGCTTACAGTATGAAATGAGACAACGATATTAATTTGGCATGAAGACTAATGTAGGGTGTATCTTCCCCTGGGACTCAAATTGTGTCAAATACATACAGGGTGTTCTCTGCAAATTTTTAAACATCAACTTCATTGGTCAAAAAGTAAATTTTTTCAAATGGAATGCCCCAACTATTTTATGGCACATCGATGCAGAATTCAATTGTCTATCATTTTAGTGCACATGTTTGCCATATCTAAATAAAAGTTTTTGTGATACAGGGTGTCTCAGAATTATAGGGGCAACGGTTAAATCACAGGTTCCTTACGTGAAAATAAGACAAAAAGTAAGAATAAGTTTTTGTCCTAAAATGGATTATGTGGGAACTATGCCCCCCCAAAAGGGTACCCTAAAAATCAGTTTTTTCGAATTTCCTCAAAAATTATAACTAATATCGGTTTGAAATTTGGAGCATAACTTGGCGGCATAAAGTTCATCATTCTGAATTTTTTTCAGGTTTTCAGCAACATCAGAGACTTGCGTACTTGGTGGCGCCTTACATTTTTTGCATTATTTTTTTCTGTGCGCGTTTTTTTTGCAAAGCAACAATAACAATGTTATCGGCGTTCCACATAATACACTAAAAAGTACTCTTGCTAAATATCGCTAGAATGCATGATCTTACAGTTAACTGGCCTTCATTAATTTGGGGCAAAAAAAATGAAAAGAATTTTTTTTTAGATACAACAAACACGGTCGAAATTTATGACGCCACTCTAGACCCTTACATTTGATAAAATAAGGCTAAAATTGAATTATCCCCAAATTCAAAAATTGGAGTTGAAAAAGATGCAATGCATTCTCAGGGCTTTACTTTAAGATTTAAGAGGATGGTACATTATCTAAAGTTGATTCCATGTAGAGCAATTAAAGTTTTCAATAGAATTTATTTTGTTATTCTCCTGCAGTAAATTAATGAAGAGCATTTAACTCGAAAACGGTGCAGCTTAACCACAAGCAAAAAGAGAACTTTTTGTGGACTGGCGATGATAGTCTTCTCATCACTTGTTCAAAAAAAAACGCTTACAGAAAAAATTCAAAAAATATGTAAAGCCCCCCCAAGAACTCACGCCACTGATGTTACTGAAAACCGGAAAAGAATTCGCAATGAAGAACTTTATGCCGCCAAGTTATGCGCCAAATTTCAAACTGATATTAGTTATATTTTTTGAGTAAATTCGAAAAAACTGATTTTTGGGGTGTCCTTTTGGGGGGGCATAGCTTCCACATAATTCATCTTAGGACAAAAACTTATTCTTACTTTTTGCCTTATTTTCACATCAGGAAGCAGTGACTACATGTTGTCCCCATAATTCTGAGACACCCTGTATTGCTAAGTATTTGGAATTTGACCAAAATTTCATATTTAGCACATTTTAATAACCAAAGTTAGCCACGATTTTAGGAGCCTTTAGAGTTCCTTCAGGCTGCTCAAATGAAAATTTCATCCCATTTTAAAATATGAAATTCTGGTCAAATTCCAAATACTTAGAAATACCATTTAAAAAAATTGACTTTTTGACCAATGAAGTTGATGATGTTTAAAGATTTGCATTAGCCATGGTTACCATGAATTGCATGGTTACCAGACAGTTTGTCACCGGTTTCAGGCGATTAAAGCGTTCTTAACATGCATAAAAATAGGCTGGTAAGCAGATCATAACGTTATCTAATGGTTTCTAGACAACAAGCCCATTAACCATTCATGACAACAATGCCCCCATTCAAATGCTGTCATCTCGATTGTCAAAATGACGCGAATTCACGCAACATTTTTTTAATTTTGGCTTTAATCGCTTTAAACCGATAAACTATTGAACAAACCTCGGATGTTATGAATCATAACATTCCTAGGTATGTTAATAGCTATAACATACCTAGGAATGTTATGACTATCATAACAGACGCAGATGTCAATTGAAATCCGAGCTCGGAGAGCGAGGATTTTAAGACATCTAAGTCTGTTATGATTCATAACATCCGAGGTTTGTTCAATAGTTTATCGGTTTAAAGCGATTAAAGTCAAAATTAAAAAAATGTTGCGTGAATTCGCGTCATTTTGACAATCGAGATGACAGCATTTGAATGGGGTCATTGTTGTCATGAATGGTTATTGGGCTTGTTGTCTAGAAACCATTAGATAACGTTATGATCTGCTTACTAGCCTATTTTTATGCATGTTAAGAACGCTTTAATCGCCTGAAACCGGTAATAAATATAGCAAACTGTCTGGTAACCATGCAATTCATGGTAACCATGGCATTCTTTAATTGGGATCGTTATAATCTTCAATAAAATAAATAAGACAAAGAATATCTTTTGAAGTACTGACTTTAGGTATAGGACATATTTAATAAAAAATGGAGTTTTTGGAATTTTAAAAACTTGACACAGAATTTTTAACACCCTGTACAGTGATAGTGATAGTTATCATGTTAGATAGATAGAATATACCTTCCTTTATATTCGTACCGAATCTCAGCTCTCTATTTTTTTAAGAAGCACCTGCAATCATCGAAATTTTTCAAAAAAAATTAATTACTTTAGAACAGAGCCTTAAAACATCGAATGTCTTATGTCGATGTAAAGCTATGTTATAGGTGATCCAGAATATTGCATCAAAATGGTGGTGCTCCATTTTAAAAAATCAAGTTGCCATGCGTTGCACGTGTTTTGGGACAGCCTCTATAGTTGAAAGTATTTTTTGGATGTAGAATTGGCGGTGTTGTACATAATGGCGTTTGAATTGATTTCCTATCTGGAAGGGTTCAGAAGTTATGGACCGCCGTCGCCTTGTTGACTCACCCTGTATAGTGCGGGAGGCAGTGAACATTTTTAGTATGTCATTTCAGCAAACTTGATTTAGCAACTTTCTAGTTATTTTCATGCTGCAGATTACTAAAACAGAAGTCTGCCGTAAATCTTGCGGGACAGGGGCTGACGGCAGCCATTTTAATTTTTCAAAAATTGACAACTCGGATACCGTAAAAGATACGAAATTTTATTAAATCAGAAAAAAATTGTGTTTTTCAGTGTAGATTATAAGAATCTGGAAATAAATTGGAGATGTCTGGTTTGGTTCCTGAAATATACTGAAAAAACGAAAAAATGTCATATTTTAATCTATGTAGAAGGCTTAGAAAAGTTTTCGTCGCCTCATTTTATTCTTTGTGCAAGGTAATGTAATTGAAACAAATTTCATAATGATCTGCCGATTAGTAACCAAGTTATAACCCATTGTCTATTTTCAGTCTTTTCAGTAACCAATCTAGATATCTTAGATTTCCTTTCAGATTCTTAATCTACACTGAAAAATACAATTTTTTTCTAATTTAATAAAATTTTGTTTCTGTTAACGTTTTGGGGATGTCAATTTTTGAAAAATTAAAATGTCTGCCATTAGCCCCTGTCCCACAAGATTTATGGCAGACTTCCGTTTTAGTAATCTCCAGCATGAAAATAACCATGAAAGTGCTAAACCAAACTCGCTGAAATGACATACCAAACATGTTCACTGCCTCCCGGACTAATACTGTCACGGCGTTCTTGATAATAAATTTTGAATTATCCAGCGTAAAAATGAGTTGAGATTTTTATCTACTCATATTAATGCGTCAACCGCGTTGGACCGATTTTAAAATTTTTCTGCAAACTAGACAGCCATTTACGAGAACTTACATTAGCACTTTCTAGCCTATTTTCGGCAAGTTTGAGCGCCTCTATAACTTTCCAATTTCTCTCTCTCAAATCCTATAAAATCAGATTAAACCCAATTAAACCCAGCCACTACTAACTCCTTACATTGTTTTTGTTCCTCTGTTCCTCGACCCTGCGTCTTTCCTCTTCCAGTTCCTTTCTCAGTTTCTCCACCAAACCGTTGACCTCCGTCAGTTCAACATCGTGATTATTTTCCGCCTTGGCCAACTGCGATTTTACGAACTCCAATTCGTGGTTTAAATTCAAAATGTCGATATCACGCTGTTTGCTGTTGTTGTCCTGGACAGAACCGTTGATCTGGGTGGCCTGAAGTTGGGTTTTCTCCTCTTCCACTTGCACCAGTTCGTTTTTCAGCTGTAAAATAGTTAGTTGAAACCTCGAACTATAACTATACAGGGGGTCTCTTTTAAAGTGTCACTTGGCGATATTTAGAGAATCATTTTGAGTAGCTAAATGAAAATTCACACACGGGGGTCTCAACTCATTGCCCATCGAGTGAAAATATGTGAAAGTCCGTGTTACACAGCTGAGCCTTCAGAGGATTTATAGATTGGGTTTCAACTATATTTGTTTGGACACGCAACATATTCTACTCGATGAATCCACCGTTATTCCACTACTTATTGAATATTGCAAAGTCTTACAAAGTCATTCAAGACACAAACGTCATTCGTGTTTACTTTCGGAAAATGAAAATTTTAACTTTCAGTACGCAAAATATGGGTACAGGAACTAACGCTTTCGTATATAGTTGCCTAAAACGTTACTGTTTCGATTAAAAACCTGACACAAACTTACGGAATTGATCAATTTCGTCGAATCGTCCTTGTGTTTTTGAAGTTCGTCTTTGTGCTTTTGAAGTTCTTCGAAATATTGCTTCTTCGTATGTTCCACCCTTCTGTTTTCTTCGTATTGTTGCTGGATGGCGGATTTCAGGTGGGAAATCTCACTTTTTATGTCGTTCTCGTCTTTCAATTTCTTCTCCAGTTCGCGTTCCAGAGTATTCCGGGCTTCCTGCACAAGATCTTTATTATACCTTGGTCACAACATTCAAAATATACCTAGCACTAGACACAGGACATAAATGTATGACCGAAAATGTTTCCCAATGAAGTTATACCCCCTCGTAAGCCGAGGTTTTTCTAATTATCCAAAATATATAAATCATACGATTTTGAAATTTGGGGTAAAGGTGAGTGTAAAAAAAAAGTCTTTCTTTGGATTGTTTCAGTGTTTAGAAAAATTATACATGGTTGGAACTACAAAATCTATAAAAAATAAACGTTGAAAGAGGTGGAGATCCATTATCACAAAGTGGGCTAAGATATAAACTAGGTGATGTCCGAAAAATCAGGCACACAGGGATAACGTATGTGCTAACGAACTCACCTTTCTGAACAATTTCTTGGTGTAAGAACACACACAGGTGAGAAATAGATGACAGTTATGTCACATGTTTTCAATTGAAGATTGAATTTGACGTTAACGAAATAAAACAGGAATGAAACAGACAGATTGGCTTACAATTTTCTAGAGAACGTTACTCATACGTCATCAAAATTAATAATTAATTTTCTGGCCTTAGGACTTTTGAATTATAGTGACGAAATACTCCCGTCACCTACGAATTTATGCACGATTTATGTGATGACATAAATGAGTTTTGGATACTCCCTGGTTAGGTGCACAAATCATGAGATAGCGCTGCTGTCCTATCGAGAAGTTTCATGAGAAAGCGAGTATCACAAATTTTTCCATGAAACTTGATTTGTGCACCTAAGCTCACTTGTCTCATGACGTCACGACACAAATCCACTTGGAATTAACCCTTAGAGCACGAAAATTTGTGGAAAGATTCTACTTTATCTGTCGGTACCTAATTAATGAAAATAAGTAGAGGGGATGATCCCCGAGATAATTTTATAAAGAAAAGTTCGTCAAGCGATTTTTATACCCTTTGCAGTTCCAGAGCAAAATCAAAGGGACCATTACTTAATGTTACATATTTCATTATGTCTCATTTTAACTGGAACCACCCAAGTATTTCGGTTAATATTGAGCAAATCAACTCGCTCTTTTTTTGCACATGTAGAGCTCCAGAATCTGCATATGTGTGATACTTCACCTTTTTGTTATCAAGAAATCTCAGCCCACTACGATTAATTAAAGAGGCCAAAAATAGTGAAATCGTATTAGGCATCTTTTTACCGAAGAAGTTTATTAAGACAAGTTGCTCAGGATGACTCCAAATGGGTAAATCCGAATTTTCAGGACAAAATAAAAATGTTGAATTTCTGGAGCAAAAAATCAAAAATATCGAAAACTTCAATATTTTTGCAACAAAAGGGTTGCTGTGTAATAAAAAAAACAATTGAAATAGGTTTGTTTGACATTTGTTGTTAGCTATAGCTGGGCAAAATTTAACAATCGCAGAAAAAGTTGAAATTACAAGGTAATAAATAATAATCTTAATAATTTCAACTTTTTCTGCGATTGTTAAATATTGTCCAGCCATAGCTAACAGCAATTGTCAAACACTCATTTCAATTGTTTTTAATTACACAGCAACGCTTTTGTTGTAAAAATAATGAAGTTTTCGATATTTTTCATTTTTTTTCCAGAAATTCAACATTATTATTTTGGCCTGAAACTCCGCACTTACCCATTTGAGGTCATCCTGAGTAAGTTTTCTTAATAACATTTTTCGATAAAAAAATGCCGAGAAATTTCGAGGTTTTTCGCCTACCAAAAGTTCTCCCACCGGCTTTCGAGGTCGAAAACTTAGTTTCACACTCCCCCTTAGATACCAAACATTCCTAAAAAAAAAAATCTTTTGCCCTAATTAATGCAAGCTGGAATGTATCTATATATTGGGCTATAAGTTTCGCAACTTTTTTGTGTCTGTAGAAGTCAAATTGTTTAATTTTAGGTGGGAAGATTTTGGAATCAAATTTTACACCACAAGATCATTGCATTTACTACAAATTGATAATGGTTCTCCAATTTTGAGCCAGAAGACTGTTTACAAGACAAAGAGGGGTGGCACGAGAATGAATAATTAGATGTGGATCTTGTGCCGAGTGGTTAAAGGAACTCAGGTAGTGACCAGTGGCTGTGTTAAGATTCCAGTGCAACTTTACTGCGTTTACCTTTATTGGATTACCTAATTATTTGCCAGTTCTTTTAGTTGTTCGATAACCTACAATAAATTATTATTAGGTATTTGTGACATTTCGTTCAATGAATCATTCAGATCATTTCGTAAAGATGTGTACCCACTTGCTTAAAATACAATAAGTTTAGTGCTTTATTCATTCATAAATAATTTACAAAAACTATTACTGTTTTGTTGTGATTAGTGAGATTATAGAGAAGATACCAATAATTTTTATTCATTTGCATTACAAGTCCCTGAAGACAGTCTCTTCGACCAGGTTTGATAATAATTATGCTACTTTTTCCTCTTTTATTCCTCTATCTTGCATGAACACCGAACAATTTCCTGTAGATGTGATTATCTTATCCAAATCGGCTCAATTCACCTGGTAACCTTAAATAAACGAATGTTGCATCAAAAGACACAGAAAAAGTTGCGAAACTTACCCAATTCACAGTTAATTAAATGGCGAGGACACCCGGAAGGCTTTCCAAGAAAATAAACAGCTACAAATCTTATTCATCTTCAAAGCATCATCAGCTGACGCGTGTAAACAAAACGACCGTAACCGTAAAGAAAACGCACGGCGTCGGCGCGTGTCAGTGTTCAAAACATTCCCCGCGAAAGATTCGATGGTTGTCCCGTTATTTTTCCGGAAAAGTAATGAATTATTTGAATAAATTGGAGAATTGATAATTCTGGAGTTCAATCACCCGGGTCAAAACATGACAAGCAACTGACAGTTCGAAATCTTCGATGAACTCAAGTTGGACACACGGCGCATCGTTTCGATATTGTTTCACGGCCTCCTTATGAAATAAAATGACGATTATTTTGCCTTCTGCAGTTTGCTAACCTGACGTTACAAAAAATTAATAATCTGGTTAACATAATCTTTAGGCCCAAAATAACCATCCTATAGACAAAAATTATTTATTTCATGAGAATAGCTCAGTTTGAAATCTCGTGACGTCACATTTTTGGGCCAATCAGAAAAATTTTAAAGCCATCTGAAGGGTTTTTACTACCCATACACCCTGTAAAAAATTCAAAACTCTAGCTCCAAAGAAAAGGGTCATTTTGGCAGTGGACACTAGTGTTGGACCAGCCTGTATACTATACAGGCTGGTCCAACACTAGTGTCCAGCGGCAAAACGACCTTTTCCTTTGAAGCTAGAGTTTTGAATTTTTTACAGGGTGTATGGGTACTAAAAACCCTCCAGATGGCCTTACATTTTTTTTGATTGGACCAAAAATGTGACGTCACGAGATTTCAAATTGCGCTATTTTCATGGAATAAATAATTTTTGTCTATAGGTTGATTATTTTGGGCCTTAAGATTATGTTGACCAGATTTTTAATTTTTTTGAACGTCAGGTTAGCAAACTGCAGAAGGCAAAATAATCGTCATTTTATTTCATAAGGAGGCCGTGAAACAATATCGAAACGATGCGCCGTGTGTCCAACTTGAGTTCATCGGAGATTTAGAACTGTCAGTTGCTTGTCATGTTTTGACAGGGGCAATTGAGCTCCAGAATTATTAATCGATTGATTTATTCGAATAATTTAATATTCTTACAAAAGAATTATGTGAAAATGTCTGTCCCGCGAAGTTTTAAATACGCGCAGACGCAAAGCGTGTTATTTACATCTCGACAGCTGATGCCGGCAGTCCGACACGAAGAATAACCTTTGTAGCAGTTTATTTCCTTGCAAACTCCTACAGAGGTTTACCCCATTTAATTATCTGTAAATTGGGTAAGTTTTTCAACTTTCATTGTATTTGTAAAAACAACCCTGTTTAATTGAAGGTAATGTTGAAGATTTGGACTCGGATTTAAACGACAAGATTATGGCATCTACTACAAATAATTTAATGATAATTGTTGATGATTATCATGTTCTGAGCCAAGACTGTTTACATTTTACAAGGGAAAAGTGTGGATATTGTGCACCAGTGTTGGTTTGAGGAACTCGTGTAGTGACTGCAATGATTAGTTTAGTGTCAAGATTGCAGTGAAACCTTACTACGTTTAACTAAATAAACTACATTGTTGAATTAGTAATGTGATAAATTTTGTTCCAAGTGAATATTCAGACCATTTCATAAAGATTGTGTGTGTACCTGACTTAAAATAAATAAGTTTAGTGGTGCTTTATTCATAATTTAATCCAACAGAAATTGTTACTGTTTTGCTGATTGTTTTACAAAGACAATACGAATGATTTTAAAACCAGTCCCAGATTCATTCGCATTGCAAGTCCCCAAAAGTTCGGACACTTCGACAGACAGGGTTTCAGTTTCTCGTTCTCATTACTAATACTGACGAATAATTCTGCTAGTCTTGCCTTCGTTATTTCTTTATCTTGTAATTGTAGTAAATAACTGTTTCTTGTAGATTGTGATGATCCTGTCGTCCAAATCTTCACACCTTAAATTAACCAGTATTGCTAATAATACAAAGAAAATTGAAAAACTTACTCAATTCACTGATAATTAAATGAGGTAAACCTCTGGAGAGTGTTTGCAAGAAAATAAACTGCTGAAAAATTGATTAATCTTCACATCTTCCAGGCATCAACTGTCGAGATGTAAACAACACGCTTTGCGTCTGCGCGTGTTTAAAACTTCGCGGGACAGACTCGATGATTTTCACATAATTTTTTTGTAAGAATATTAAATTATTCGAATAAATCAATCAATTAATAATTCTGGAGCTCAATTGCCCCTGTCAAAACATGACAAGCAACTGACAGTTCTAAATCTCCGATGAACTCAAGTTGGACACACGGCGCATCGTTTCGATATTGTTTCACGGCCTCCTTATGAAATAAAATGACGATTATTTTGCCTTCTGCAGTTTGCTAACCTGACGTTCAAAAAAATTAAAAATCTGGTCAACATAATCTTAGGGCCCAAAATAATCAACCTATAGACAAAAATTATTTATTCCATGAAAATAGCGCAATTTGAAATCTCGCGACGTCACATTTTTGGTCCAATCAAAAAAAATGTAAGGCCATCTGGAGGGCTTTTAGTACCCATACACCCTGTAAAAAATTCAAAACTCTAGCTTCAAAGGAAAAGGTCGTTTTGCCGCTGGACACTAGTGTTGGACCAGCCTGTATACTATACACTATACAGGGCGGGTAATTTTTCGATGCTCACCATTGGGATCTCCTAAATTGTAAAAGATACGGGGTCGGTCAAATTACAGAAAAGTTGCGCTATTTGTTGATGATTAAGAATCTGAAGAGAATTCCCCGATATTTTGATTCGTTCCCGAGTTACTACAAAAAATCTGAAAGTTACCAATTTAAAGAAAAATTAATATTTTCCTAACGATTAATGTTGTTTAAATGAAACTTGGAACTTCTATATTTTTGACAGCTGTCAATTGAATAGCATCGACAGAAATTTTGTAGGCCCTCTAGATTTTGAATAACGACAGTCAACTTTTCATTCTTTTATGGCCGCTATATTGAATTTTGACACAATCAAATACACAAAAAAATTGGCTTTTCAAAAATGTACTCAACATAAACTTTTTTGACAGATGTCAGAATTTGAAAATTGGTAGGAGTAATTTGCAAAATCAGCCTAAATTTAAATGACAAACAATTGCAAAAAAGTACGCCGACTCCTTCAATCTCTTATAACATGCGAAAATAATTGAATTCAACCGTAATAAAATACGTCTTGCGGTCGTGTGACTCGGGCTTTCACAATTTTTTTGAAAAACGTCCATGTTGGTTACATTTTTGAGAAGCTAATTTTTTTGTGTATCCGGCGGTGTTAAAATTCAATATGGCGCCCATAAGAAAAAGAAAAGTTGACTATCTTTATTCAGAAACCAGGAAGCCCAGAAAATTTCTGTCAATACCATTCAATTGACAGCTGTCAAAAATATAAAAGTTCCAAGTTTCATTTAAATAACATCAATCGTTAGGAAGATACTAATTTTTCTTTAAATTGTCAATTTTCAGTTTTTTTGTGATAACTCAGGAACGAATGACAATATCGGGGAATTCTCTTCAGATTCTTAATCGCCAAGAAATAGCGCGACTTTTCTCTAATTTAACCGACCCTGTATATTTTACCATTTAGGAGATCCCAATGCTGAGCATCGAAAAATTACCCACCCTGTATATCTAGTCTGAAGATGGCACATGTTGTGTCGAAACTAGACACCACAAGTTTTTGTTAATATACAAGAATTTTATCAAGAAGGTGGATTTATTTTCCTTACAACCATTAACTATGGACCTTCTTTACACCACCTCCACCCTGAACAAGAACGCAATGTGAGATGGAAAATCTCCCTATAGAGAAGTTTCATGAGAAAACGAGTATCACTAATTTTTCCATGAAACTTGATTTGGGATTAGTATGATCATATCTTTCGTCATTACCTACTAAACAAAATAATAGAAATAGTCAAGGATTCGAAAAATTGTGGGTCTATCGATTACCTACCCTATGTTCTGCCAAAACGTTAACCTGAAGTAATTGATTTGTTTTCATTAATATTTATAAATGTATGTGATGATATTGGGTTGAGCCGCATGTGGGTCGGTGGATGTCAGGTAAGAACAGCCCCGGTCACAAGTGGGTCGATTTTTTGGGGAGTCGCAAGTGGTCCGACACCCCTAAGCTCACTTATTTCATGACGTCACGACACAAATTCGCTTGGAATCGAACCCTTAAGAGCACGAAAATTCGCGGAAAGATTCTACTTTATCTGATGGTACCTAATTAGTGAAAATATGAACAAGAGATTATCCCCGAGATCATTTTACAGATGCCAGGGATATTTTGCTGCAACTATCTTGTTGCCACCATATCACCAGATTTTCGTGGCCTACCGGCGTGTAGAATAAGTTTGAATTTATAATATAATAGTCACAGGTTTGCACTAACCTCCAAATGTCTGTTGCGCTCGTTCTTCTGTTCCAACTCCTTCTGAAACTGGATGACGTGATTCTGATAGCACTCCTTCTCGTTCCTGATCTCCATCTGCAGTTGGGCGTTGACGTTGTGAATCTCTTGCAGATCGTTCTGCAGCTGGGCCACGACCACCTCGGCGTCGGACGCCTGCGCCAGTCTCATCTCCAGATGTTGGCGTTGGATCTGCATGGCGGCGATCTCCTCCCTCAGCTTCTGGTTTTTGAGGGCCTCGTCTTTCGATTGGTTCTGGTACTGCTGCAGTTGCTGGCGGACGTTGTTGTACTCCAATTGGCGGTCGTGGTGCATCTCTTCGTAGCGCCTCAGCTTTTGAGTCAGTTGGGATTTTTCCGCCTGAAATTCGGACCTGATCTCCCTGAGCTTGGCCTGGGCGCTGGTGGCGGCCTCTTGTTCCTCGACCAGTTGTTTCTCCTTCTCGGCCAGCTGTTTCTTGAGTTTCTGCACTGGGTCCGATTTGCCCTGGGAAAAACGGGGTATAGTATTCAAGTAATGACAGCAGAAGTTCCATTTAACAGGGTTAGGGTGTATCGAAAAAAAAGAATTTTGGAATTTCGTTTTGTAATAGTCGCCAAAACTTACCTTTTACTATCCTAAGAAGAAAGTTTATTTAAGGTTTTGCTATAGTTCAACATCTTTAGCTCTCTACCGTCCCTCAAATATTGGTTATTTTGAAATTCCAAATCTACAACGAAGAATTTTTAAAAATTCATTATATATTGTTTTTCTATCACTAGAAGGTTCGGAGTAGATTTTAAAGACCACTAAAGGCCGTTTTTTCATCTCTAGTCAAATTTAGCTACCTACTGCCATATGGTTTCAACGACAATTAACTCTAATTAATCAAGTTGCTGGTGCATGCATGACAGAACTTATGACACTACTGGTTGACGTCTAGAGTTCAGACGTTGTATTTTCGTGTGTTTTTTATTCGAATTTCTGTGCTTCCCTTTCGAGATAATAAGAATATTTCAAAGGCAATTTACACTAGAAATAGTCTCGAGTGGCCTATATTTGGTGGGCCTTCGAAGACTAAAAAACGCACAAAAATGTAACGTTTGAACTTTAGACGTCAACCAGTACTGCCATACGTAAGTTCTGTCATGCATGCACCAGCAACTTGATTAATGAGTTAATTGTCTTTGAAACTATAATGCAATGGCCATCTTTAGTAAGTAGCTAAATTTAACTAGAGATGAAAAAACGGCTGTTAGTGATCTTTAAAATCTACTCCGAGCCTACTAGTGACGGAAAAACAATAAATGTTGCATTTCAAAAAAATTTTCATTGTAAACTTGAGATTTCAAAATAACATAATATTTGAGGGGCGGTAGAGGGCTGAAAACGTTGAACTATAGCAAAACCTTAAATAAACTTTCTTTTCAGGATAGTAAAAGGCAAGTTTTTGACGACTATTACAAAACGAAATTCCAAAATTCTTTTTTTTCGATACACCCTAGTGTAGGTATAGCAAATCCTACGCAAAAAAGACTTTTACAGGTTTTCTAGAAAACTTTTTTAAAAAATCCAGTACTTTTGTACACGAAATTTTGCGAGGGGCTGACAACTGGGTAAAAATCTGTGCACCAAAACTACAAAATTTCTAAAAAATCCGCAAAAATTCCAAAATTTCAAAACAATATCTCACGTCTGTACACCAAAATTTCCAAGTTGTCAACCTCTCGGAATTTTAAAGAGATATACCAGATCGAATCTTGAATACTTAAGAATGGGCCTTTGCAACAAATTTTAAAAATTATAGAATAACAAAGAATACACTTCGTCAAGACCTCCTCGGTAAATAAAATGTTTCAAAGCTTCGTAGTTTTTTAAGCGCTGTAGATGCAACATCCTTTTTTTAAAATGGAACACCCGGTATTTTCTTGCACGGATCGATAGAGAATTTTTTTCTGATGGTGAAGCTTCCGTGTAGATAGCGGAGGGTTCTAGGTTCGATTCCCGGCTAGTATCCAATTTTTCTATAATTATCCACTGCACCCCTTAATAATAAACATTGTGTCTAATGAATAGAGTTTTAGCAAAAGCTTTTGCTTGAATTAGTAAGGGCCGTGTGACACGATACAATATTTCGTCCTAAATTGCATAGGCAATTTAGGATTAAACATTGTATCGTATCACACGGCCCTAAGGTACCAAAATACAAATTTCCCTTGCACAGATAAATAGGATAAATCTATAGTAAAAGCATTTGCTGAACTTTATCCATTTTCCTTGAGGGTGCAAGGTGAAATAACTATAATAGCATTTTGATGTTTATACAGGGTGTTATTTTTAAAACTTCCCACCTTGAATATCTTTAGATGTAATAAAGATATTGAATTGAAATAGACGCTGACCAATACCGCATGGAGGGGGACACTTGCGCGAATATAGAGGAAATTTTTTCCACTTCCGGTTTAACCGGAAATGACCTTAACTTTGTTTTTTCAAATGAAATGATACCTTTTTCTCAACGAATTCAGAATCTACGATTTTTTCTGAGTTATAAACATGTATCATACTTGACCGGAAGTGCAGTCACGGCCACCCTAGATTTTCAAAAACATCGAAGAAATCGGTGAAAAATTGAGTTTTTCGAAAAACGCAAAAACACGTCTACTTTAATTTTTTGATGCAAATTCATCTGCCCATTGACATTTTCTTTTTATTTACTTTTGAGATTTTGACAGATTGTGAGGTAAGAGAAAATTTGATAGAAATAAGAGAAATCAAAAAATGAAATTGCTCAGGTAAATTTGCATCAAAAAAACTAACTTGACGTGTTTTTGCGTTTTTCGAAAATCTCAATATTTCACCGATTTCTTCGATGTTTTTGAAAATCTAGGGTGGCCGTGACTGCACTTCCGGTCAAGTATGATACGTGTTTCTAACTCAGAAAAAATCGTAGATTCCGAATCCGTTGAGAAAAAGGTGTCATTCCATTTGAAAAAACAAAGTTAGGGTCATTTCCGGTTAAACCGGAAGTGGAAAAAATTCCCTGAATATGCGCGCAAGTGTCCCCCTCCGTGCGGGATTGTCCAGTTTTTATTTCAATTCAAAATCTTTATTACCTCCAAAGATATTCAATGTGGGAAGTTTTAAAAATAACACCCTGTATACAGAAAATCGACAGGAATGATAGACATAAAAAACTTGCTAGAACATAAAATATGGTAGTTTCTCGATTTGGTGTTGATTGTTGTTCTCAGAGTACAATATCTTGACAGTATACCATGACAGCAAACAGAAAAAAGACAAACATGCACAACTGTAGCCTCTGTCAGTCAACTGTTTCAGAGCCGTAACCAGCCTGATATTTTTAAAAAAACGAAATAGAAACTGGATTAACCAGTTACTGAACGAAGAATAACCTAAAGAAGCATTTACAGAAAAAATGTAGGAAGTAATACCTACAATACAAATAACGTAACATAAGGAAGCTAAGCTACATTCGGCATAGACTGTGTTGCGAATAAACTGATAGCGTTTTCGTCTGAGAGTATCTCTATTTCACTTTTCACATTACCTTGCCGTAAGCGAAACAAGGATGCAAATACTCAAGAGCACTGGGAGTAGGAGTATTTGCATCCTTTTCCCGTTAACGGTATGTTAACCAAAAAAATGAAATAGAGATACTCTCAGAGCTGACTCAGACGAAAATGCTATGAGATTAAAATATTGACGTAAAGTCAAAAAACATAAAACAGCGAATGAAAAAAATTTTATGGGCCTCCTTACCATATCTAATAACAATATTATGAAATTTCATAATATTAAAATAATGCACCCTAATGTTTAAAAAAACGCCTTCATTGCTTTGTTGGCCGACGTGAATACAATATAATGAAAACGACAATTTCCACTGTGAGGACTGTGAGGTCAGGAATTCACTCGGCAACACTTAAAAAAAAAGGGGGAACTCGCCATAATTTCTTTTTTAAGGTTAAAAAATATGGATACATATTTTTCTACTCTGTTTTTATTTCCGTTGTTTTCGAAAGGCAAAAACGCCCATTCGTTGATGTATCACCCTGACTCACCTCACTCCACTCGTCCACAATGGCGGGCGCCTCATGCTGCTTGTTCAGTAAGAGATCAATAAGAATCTGAACCTCAGAACGAGACAATTCAGCCTTACGCACCAAGTTCAGAAGAATCGACACGCTGGGTCCATTTGCGTCTCCAGCTGAAAAAAATTCACAATAAATCTTTCCAACAAGTGGTACGACTGATTATTATCATTAACGATAACAAATACAGGGTGAATATAGTTAGATCAATCAGTGGCCAAACGCTTCAACCACTGAACTCAGAAATTTGGTTTTAGCATGAGTCGTTAACTGAAAGTGTCCCATCTGTATGGACCAAAGAAAGAAAGCCTCAGTTTTATTCTGGTAGAAACTATTAACCGAAAACGAACGTTAAAAAACTTTTTTTGAATTTTTGCTTTTTCCTGTGTTAAACTGCTGAAAAATAATTTTCTCATTATGGTAACAATGTTTCTTACACCAAAACATAGTTGCAATTGCAGAAAATAATTATTCAAATAATGAATAATTTTAATTAATAGAAAATCATTGCAACGTAGTCGCAGTACATGTAACAAATGTTTCCAATTTGCGCCACCGCGCCGTATCAAGAAATGTCATTGTAAACGTCAAACCCAAAATCAAGCAAAGGGGTGTATGGATTAGAACTTGGACATGGGCCACCCAGTTCTCAAAATACCGCACATGCCATTTTGGCATATTATGAAACTCTTAGAACACATAAGGAAACTATGCACAAAAAATCAAGTGTGCGGTACTTTGAAAACACTGTTGGAAATAAGACAAAATTGAACATTTATTATTAATTGAACTTTATTTAAGTGCAGTAACCCTATAAACTTCAATGCCCTCTTCTTCATTGTACCCTATTGTCACTTTTTTTTGTTAATATGACTTTGCCGGTGTAAAGAGATATAATATTTCATTTAACTTGATATTTGGCCCAAAATAGTGGCTTATCCCATACACTCCTTTGGTTTTATGTAGATCATTTTATGCTGATCAAAATTGCATATAACCGCGCTTTCCTCTCTTCAACGGTTTGAGAGATATTGAGCCCTGAAAATGTCAAAATAACAGTATTTTAGATTTTAAAACCCTGATAGCGCTATTGTTTGAAGAGATACGAAAAAAATACAATCTACAAAAAGGGTTAGGAACAATGTAAGAAAGCCAACGCAAGTGTCCATTCGCATCAGAAATGTAATAAAAACAAACTGTTATTCTAGACTCCAGAGGAATAAAAGTTTGGTTATGTTTTTACTCATAACTCATCTTTTAAGCAAATTTTTATTTCCACTGGCTTGCCTACATCATTCTTGGCAGGCGCGGCTGGTCCCATGAAGCAGGTGAGGCAGTGCCTCACCTGAGCTTTTTAAAATCAATTTAAAAAAAAATGCAGCAGAGAAGCGGCTGGAACCTCCCCATCGCGTGGATCTTTGTATTCTGTGTAGATAGTAGTCAATTCAACAGAATTTTTTTAATCCTTGACTGATTTCGCAATTTTCTGACAAATACCGACATCACCTCGGACATCACACATCACATTTGACAATACGTTCCTTTTAAGGTTAATCTTTTGCCACCTTTTTGACAGTAACTGCCACTTTATGTCATCCACTGTCAGCCCGCTCCCTTTTATTGAGAAAGAATTTTTTCTCTATTTTCTACTGAAATGGCCGAAACTGTGAACACATTTTTAGAACCAGAATTTGATCGCCTTTCTAATGGCGACATAAAAAATGAGGTCTTGTATTTAAAATTTTAAGTTGATATGCTTAAATGGGACTTCCCGTGGGCCAATTGCTTTCAAAAGCCTTTCAGGTCTTCAACGGGTCACCCGATCTGCATGTACCAATTTTCAGCCAAATCGATTCAGTAATTTGGGCTATAATGTATTATTACTGTTATTATAAAATTTCGCTTTTTTGAACCAAACAGCGCTAAATGCGAATTAATTTTCTCCTATTTAAAACCAGAATTTGAAGACCTTTCTGATAGTGACAATAAATCTTTCAAAAACTTGTTTTTAATGGTCAAATAAAAAAATAATTTTAAATTTGGAAATTGGTGTGCCAAAACGGCACTTTCCGTGAGTCGATTGAGTTCAAAATTTGTTCAGCTCCTCGACGTGTAATACAATCCCCATGTGCAAAATTTAAGCCAAATCGGTTCAGGGGCTTGGGCTGTACCGCGATTTTAAAGTCCGATAAAAATCAATTTTTTTTGTATTTTTGGTCAAAAGGGCACTAAGAATGAATACATTTTTAGAAGCAGAATTTGAAGGTCTTCCTTATGGTGAAGTGAAAAATGGGGGTTTGCATTTAAAATTTAAAAGTTGATGTGCCAAAATGGCATTTCCGGTTGCATGATTGGCTCCAAAAGCTTTTCAGATCTAAGTTAGGTTACGAGATGCCTATGTTCCAAATTTCAACTAAATCGGTCTAGTAGTTTTGCCTGTGGCGTGATTACAAACGAACGTACGAACGTACGAACGTACGTACGTACGTACAGTATGCGTAGGTGAAAATGCGCACCCGGGAAGGTGGGAGACAAACACTGCATGTCTGGTCCACTTCAGTTGCAAGTCGGAGTGGGAAATATCGATCGGTTCTTCAGGTAAGTACGAGCTTCCTGTTTAAGTAATTTAACCCGAGACAAGGCGCGTATTGAAATTTGCGTTCTTGATGGCCGCTTTTAGAAATCTGCCCTACGCGCATTTTTTTTTTAAACTTTCCCGCATCAATGATTTGTTATTAACTTTTCGTTACAATTTAACACGAGGGACGTAGGTACTGAAATAAATCTCAACATAAAGATCATTAGGTAATCGAGTCATTAATGTCTAAATCATGATTGCGATTAGTGATTTAAATCTAATCAGGCTTCAATGAAAGTTTTCCAATCGATTTAAATCGAGGTTAAGGCGTTGAATGCGATTGGTTCGTATCGATTGCAATCGATCGCCGCGTTGAATGGCCCTATTAATCTTCACAAATTAAAGGGAGGTTTTTACGAATAATATGTTAAAACTAGGAACGAATTTTTCGCTAAAATTAGCACCTCCATTATTAACGTCTGTTTAATTTAATTTCTACCATTTTCTTTACATTGAAACCATTAATGTGTTATATGGGTCGAAATTGTTTACCATGCATGAAAGGATGGAAAAATGGTATCACTCGTGTGTCATAATTCATAAACAAATTACCTGGAGGTGTTAGGTTAACCTCTGAGAATCACACACGTTTAAATAATTCATAATGTCAGGAAGGTTTTATAAAATACCTAGTTATTCTCAAAATCAGAAATCTTCAAATTATTAATAATTGAAAACGTCCGTGTAAATTCCCTGTAACTGAGGTATACCTACACTTAGATCAGTATAAAACTTTAATAATAGATATTTATTTTATTAGGAGTTTAAGGGCCGCTTGCACCGCTGCTGCCTGATTAGCGCTAATCAGTGGCTAAACTGACATTAATGGATTGTTTCGACAATTGTAACCAGGATTTTAAACATGATTAGCATTAATCATCGGCGGTGCTATCGGGCATTAGTAAGACATACGAGTCACATAATGTCACTTAAACTCTGAATAAAATAGAATACTTAATTTTCAAACGCAGAGTTAACTTTGGGGGCCCTGGGCAAAGTTGCTTGAAGGCCTACCCATCACAGAACCGTATCTCTTTATATGACTTGGGGGGGAGGGGTAAATAAAAATTTGGCAATTTAAAACAATCGAATTTTCCAAACACTTCACAATAATACTTACAAATGAAGTAATGAAGAAAATGAAAAATTTAACTTTGGTAAGGCAGATTTTTTTTGCCAATTAGGTAAGTTTTATGCCTGCCAGGCCGGCTATCGAGTAGGTATTTTATAAAACTCTGCGATTTAATTTCGAAAAAGCATGGTGCCCGGTTTTAGTTTGCCGAATGTAACTGGACGACACCCGAAATTTGCCAACTGGCAAAACTGGGGGGGTGTAACTGCTATACACTACACCTACCTAATTTATTTTTTCTTTTTTTTCACATTGAATTTTTTTTTACCGCGAAGGGGGCTCCTTGAGGGCAGCAACAATGCAGTCATTGTTGCTACAAATAAACTGTAAATTATCTTGAAATACTCAAAATTTAGCCGCTAGAAGTGACGGTCGTACCTTTCCAACACAGTCATTTAAGTAATTTATTGTTAAATGACGTTTGAAAATAATAGATATTTATTTAATTAGGAGTTTAAGTAGGACATTATGTGACGGAGTATGGAAGTTTAAGCGCCGAGCGGAGCGAGGCGAACTAAATCCATACGAGTCACATAATGTCACTTAAACTCCGAATAAAATACAATATTTTATTTTCAAACGAAAAAATTGAAAATTTTCTGCTCGCTTTTGTTGGGCGTCACTTTGGCATTTTGCAAAATTTCAAATAATGATGAACTTAAGCTCCTCTGGAGGCATAACACTCCACTCAAAATAGTGTCATATAAATGACGGTTATACCTTGTCAAGACCGTCTTAAATAATTATTGTTATGTAACGTTTGAAAATAAAGCATATTATAGTATATATAGGTATATTTATATATATAGACTGGTGTTTACAAAGCTTTATTCAACACAAAATAGATCATAACATCTAATACTAAAAGAAACATACTTAATTAATACTTAATAGGATAGCCATCCGCTTCAATACATTCTTGCATCCTTCTCGGCATGCTATTTACTAAGTTAACACAGTAATTAATATTCAGCCTTAAACTATCCCACACACGAAAAACATGGGCCGCCAACTCCTGGACCGTCCTATCGCGAACCCCATGATGACCCACATCATCCCATTCGCGGACGATCTGGCCCCACAAGTTCTCGATGGGGTTCAAGTCCGGTGATTTCGCGGGCCAGTTGATCAGTTCAATTTCTTCATGCTGTTGGAACCATTCTCTCACAGCGTGGGCGGTGTGAATGGGACAGTTGTCCTGAACAAATGGAATCCTGCCGCCTTCTATTTCGTCAGGGGGGAAAATAGCTGTAACACTTGGCAGCATAACATCCTCCAAGATCTGAAGATAAGCATATCTATCAAATCTCGGAGGAGTAACTTGCACTATTTCTCCCGGTCCAGCTATTGACATGCATCCCCAAAAACCAGCACTAATACGACCGCTTTGATGGGTGTATCGCACATTTTCTGGGCTGTAGCGGGTTCCGTTAGGCCTCCACAATACAACGGGACCATCCTGTGCCGTCGAAAATGTCTTTTCATCTGTGAAAATACAGTTGGACCAGTCACGGTGTAAATTTTCGCGGCAAAATTGGACACGCGCTGCTCGATGTTCCGGTGTGAGATAAATTTTCTTTGCGTGTTTACGATTTGTAAGTATTATTGTGAAGTGTTTGGAAAATTCGATTGTTTTAAATTGCCAAATTTTTATTTACCCCTCCCCCCCCCAAGTCATATAAAGAGATACGGTTCTGTGATGGGTAGGCCTTCAAGCAACTTTGCCCAGGGCCCCCAAAGTTAACTCTGCGTTTGAAAATTAAGTATTCTATTTTATTCAGAGTTTAAGTGACATTATGTGACTCGTATGTCTTACTAATGCCCGATAGCACCGCCGATGATTAATGCTAATCATGTTTAAAATCCTGGTTACAATTGTCGAAACAATCCATTAATGTCAGTTTAGCCACTGATTAGCGCTAATCAGGCAGCAGCGGTGCAAGCGGCCCTTAAACTCCTAATAAAATAAATATCTATTATTAAAGTTTTATACTGATCTAAGTGTAGGTATACCTCAGTTACAGGGAATTTACACGGACGTTTTCAATTAATAATAATGTGAAGATTTCTGATTTTGAGAATAACTAGGTATTTTATAAAACCTTCCTGACATTATGAATTATTTAAACGTGTGTGATTCTCAGAGGTTAACCTAACACCTCCAGGTAATTTGTTTATGAATTATGACACACGAGTGATACCATTTTTCCATCCTTTCATGCATGGTAAACAATTTCGACCCATATAACACATTAATGGTTTCAATATAAAGAAAATGGTAGAAATTAAATTAAACAGACGTTAATAATGGAGGTGCTAATTTTAGCGAAAAATTCGTTCCTAGTTTTAACATATTATTCGTAAAAACCTCCCTTTAATTTGTGAAGATTAATAGGGCCGTTCAACGCGGCGATCGATTGCAATCGATACGAACCAATCGCATTCAACGCCTTAACCTCGATTTAAATCGATTGGAAAACTTTCATTGAAGCCTGATTAGATTTAAATCACTAATCGCAATCATGATTTAGACATTAATGACTCGATTACCTAATGATCTTTATGTTGAGATTTATTTCAGTACCTACGTCCCTCGTGTTAAATTGTAACAAAAAGTTAATAACAAATCATTGATGCGGGAAAGTTTAAAAAAAAAATGCGCGTAGGGCAGATTTCTAAAAGCGGCCATCAAGAACGCAAATTTCAATACGCGCCTTGTCTCGGGTTAAATTACTTAAACAGGAAGCTCGTACTTACCTGAAGAACCGATCGATATTTCCCACTCCGACTTGCAACTGAAGTGGACCAGACATGCAGTGTTTGTCTCCCACCTTCCCGGGTGGGCATTTTCACCTACGCATACTGTACATACACACAGACACATTTTAAAAACCCCTTTTTTGGGTTCCTGAGACCTCAAAACGTGAAGATCTGGTGCTATCTCAAATTCGAAAATTTTAGTGATTGCAATAACCTCCCATTTTTTTTAAATTGTGATGGGGTTGGGGAGGTTAATTACCAATTATTGTCAATTCGAAATTTTACCGCGCCACCGGCTTGCACGGCTCTGGGTTGTCATAACATAAGCCAAGCTGAGAATTCCCGTTAGGGGCCGAAACATGCCGAAAGTAGATGGACCGAGGAGGACCGCGAGGCACCAGTAAATTTGCCGCACGTCGGGGTGGACACCGCCTGATGTTTTCTGTACGCAACGTAGTAAATCTCGGACTTTTTTTGCTCGACTAGTAGTCGAAGATTTAAGAAGCCTATGAGGCAAATCTCGAAAAGCCTCTAACCAATCACGGGCTTAGAATCTAGAACTGTAACATGCTGTAAAATGCAACCTGTTTGCTGGTTTCTTTTCTTCTTTTTCATTGAGTAGTGAAAATTGGTACTTATAGGTACAGATCGTGTAGTGGGTGCATTTGTATTGCGAAGGTATTTTTATTCAAATCCTTGAGTAAGTGAGCAGCAAAGTGCAAACATGTTTCAAGAAGCAGATATATCCGTTCGAGAATGTGGTGAGGATGTCGTTGATTTTTTATTGAAATTTTCATTTTCTTCCCTGTCATACGATGATAAAATTTTTGTTAAAGAACTGGGAGTTCCCCACCCAGATCTCAGCAAAATATTAGTTAATATCGGTAGTGGATCTGGAGTTCGTAAACAATCAAATCGAGGGTTTCAAAATTCATGGTATGACAGGTGTAATTGGTTAACTGGCAGTGCTAAACGCGGGAAGTTATATTGCTGGCCCTGTATTCTTTTTACAACCGCTGGTGAAGATGTTTGGTTTAAGTCTGGGTACACCGATCTAAAAAATTTGTCGCGTTCAATTACATTACATAATTCACGAAAACAACATGTATTGGCTACATTGAAACTTCATTCTTTAGGAAGGCAGAACATTGCAGCTTTAATGGATACAGCCCGTCAAACCGAAATAAAAAATTTTAATGAGTCAGTGAGAAAGAATCGGGAAATTCTGAAAAGTTTAATTGATGTTTCTTTGTATTTGTGCAACCAAGAGTTAGCTTTTCGCGGGCACGACGAAAGTAGTGAATCTGTAAATCAGGGCAATTTCAAAGAACTTGTTTCATTAATGAGCAAGAGGGATGAAATTTTGCAAGATTTTTTTAAAAAGTCCTCAGTTTTTTCTGGGACTTCCAAAACAATTCAAAACGAGTTAATAGAATCCAGTGCGGTCATTATTAGGCAGGTAATTGATGAAGAAATAAAAAACTCTTTTTTTTTCTCCTGGCAAGTAGATGAGACAACAGATATTAGTTGTCATTCACAGTTGTCCATTATTATAAGATATGTAAAAGAAGGAGCTGTTGTTGAAAGATTTTTGGGATTTTTTGATGTGAGCTCAGGTCGGACAGCGGAAGATTTGTTTAAATTGTTAACAGAAACGTTTGAGAAGTACGATTTGAAAAACAAATTGATAGCCCAAACTTACGATGGAGCAGCGGTAATGTCTGGTCATTTAAATGGGCTTCAGGCTAAAGTAAAATCGGTTGCTCCTCAAGCGTTGTTCACTCATTGTTATGCCCATTCTTTAAATTTGGTTTTGAGTCAGTCATGCAGTTGCATTAAAGAGGTCAGAATTTTTTTCTCTAATCTGACCGGGTTTTCTTCATATTTTTCAAAATCCACAAAAAGGAGCAATGTTTTAAATACAATTTGTAAAAGCAGATAACCAACAACAGCGCCAACTCGTTGGAATTTTACATCTCGAATTGTATCTACCGTTCATTCCAATCAAGAGAAATTGATTGAAGTTTTTAATTTTATCATCAATGACGCCTCGTTCGATGCCATTTCGGTAAGAGAAGCAGTAGCCTTACGAAATCTCTTGCAAGACAGTACATTTCTCTTCTTTTTGGATGTTTTCAATTTAATTTTGGAACAAACTGATGTTGTCTATTCAATTCTTCAAAATAAATTTACAGATATTCTGTATTCAAGAAGCCGTTTACAGTCACTTATTCAAAAATTAACTGAGTTCAGAAATGTACCAATACACTTTGAGAAAATTTTTGAAAAGATGTCCCCGGAACAAACTGAAGCCAAGCGAAGAAACATTAGCGATATACAAGATCGAGGTGAACGTTACAAGCAGCTTTTTTGCGAAATATTAGACACGACCATCTTACAAATTCGAGAGAGATTCGCAGATCTTGATAAGCTAATTATGTTCGACTTGTTAAACGTAAGTAAATTTGAATCGTTTTCAAAGGTGTTTCCTGAAAATTTGCTACAAAATTTGGTAAAACAGTACAATTGCTTCGATGCAGCTCGTCTTAAAAGCGAACTGTCACTTTTGTACTCTGACAAAATATTTGGAGAGAGTAAAACGCCCTTAGAAATGCTCAAATTTGCTTACGATAATGAATTGCAGACTTGTGTGCCTGATCTATTTAAACTAATTTATCTCATTGTAACGATTCCTGTCACTTCGTCGTCAGTTGAGAGAAGTTTCTCAACTCTAAAGAGAGTCAAAACCTTTTCGCAAAATACCATTGGACAGGATAGATTAAGTAGTATGTGTATGATTGCAATAGAAAGAAAATTGACCAAAGACCTTTCCAAAGATGACGTATTTTATGACAAAGTAATTGACTACTTTGCTAGTCAAAAAAATCGTCGAATTCCTTTAGTCTATAAGCGCTCATAAAATAATATTCTTGTTTTGCTTTAAATTTAAGATAAGATAAGTATAGGTAAGTATAGTGCTTCATTTCGTATCAACTTGGCATGCACATCATTATTTAGTTATAGGTATTGTTACTTCATTTGAAATTAAGTTTATTTTGGTGTTTTTTTTCAAATTTTTACTTCATAAGTGCAATATCATCAGTCAGTGTCTAACCGAAATCCTAAACCGAAAACCGCTTGTCCCTTTATTTTTTCTACCTCTAACTTATACCATCCATCGATCCCATCCCGACCCCGGCAAGAGTCGTAGATTTTTCTTTAAAATGAAATCTGCACAATCTCTACACCTTCTCGTGGTTCTTGCTGAACAATAAAATGTTGATAATTACTTTAAGTATTAGATACAGTGACATTATTTTAACGCGCAACATATCCCACTGTATTTCCCATGCATTGACATGAACATTTTAAGATGCACCATAGGAAATACAATGGGATATGTTGCGCGTTAAAATAATGTTACTGTATACCTACCTATACATATTCCACACTTTTATAACATTTTATTGACCAAGTAGAGCAAAGCAACCCTTCAGATAATAGTGTTAATAACATCAATGCCTATAATCTTTCAAAAAATTTTCACCTGCGGCGCTAACGGGGGCCTGCCGCCCCCCCGACCCCCCGCAGCGACGCGCACTGATCTACCGATGCGCACCGATATACTTCTTCCTAATTGTGCCTCACCCTATCAAAACACCACGAGCCGCCACTGATTCTTGGTACATGTTGCAGGCGGCACTTTTTTCGTATCTCTTCAAACAATGGCGCTACCGGGGTTTTAAAATCTAAAAAGCTGCAAATTTTGGCATTTTCAGAGCTCAATATCTCCCAAACCGTTGAACACTGGACAGCGCGACCGTAATCAATTTTGATTAGCATAAATTGAACTATATAAAACCAAAATTTAACGCAAATCCACCGGAGGCCACTGGTTCATGCCAAGTGTGCGGGGTCCTTTAAGAAAAAACCTGACCTGACATAGACCTGTTTTGCATTTTAACATAATGAATGAGATTGTATCATAATAATACTTATGAAAAAGTGGAAATTAATAAGAAGGAGCCATATCTAACTATTACTAACTAGTAATTATTAGATATAGCACCTTCATTTAACTTCTGTATTTGTATTTATTCAAAGACAAAATAAAATGAAAAACTGTCTTCCGCCAGCTGTTTAGTTTCCATTTTATATTTATGAAACTTTTTTGTGGAAACTTATTAAGAAGGGGCTATATCTAACAATTACCGATTTCTGTAATAGAAAGATGTGGAAAGGAAGAAGAGATCTTATCTTGGGATGCTGTGCCTTGGAGTCGTTGTCGTGGACAAAAATTGAAGTAATAAAAATCAAGTTCCCTATTAATACTCCCAGATGGGGACTAGTGTTATAGATTTGGTTTTTCTACATAGTAACTGCCTGCACCAATTTCAAGATTTACTCGTCCTTCAGACATTCACAACATCAGACCCTTACCCAGTTCTACTTAAACTGAACTCGGCAGAACCAGCGGAGGACCCGGTAGACCACTGCCAAGAGATGGATCTCCAATTGCGGTGGAATGCGTTGTCGCAACCTAGTTACTCGTATCTTATGCATTACTCAGACAACGTTGTCCCACCGCTGGATGTTCAAACCTCGTATGACAACCTAATAAACACCATAACAAAAACAGCTGAGTACTTAAACATGACAAAAAAACGTCATAGTCGTGGTCGGACTTTCAATAGGGTGTGGTATGACCCCGTTTGTCGCCATCACAAAAAGATCGTAAAAAACCTACTTAAAAAATGTAAACGAAAGTTTTTTCAATTTGCTGGACAAAGACGAATACCTTAGAGCTAAACAAAAATACAAAAAACTACTCGTAAGCAAGAAAAAAATGTATTCGGAACGGGTAATCGAAGAAATAGCATCCGCAACTAACCCAAAGACTTTCTGGACGTCTGTGAAAAAAATGTTACCGCCGCGGTCTTCATCGCCTTTGCCAATCGAAGTGTGGGAGAATCATTTTGACAGTTGTCTCATTGAGCACATGAGAGATCTGTATAATGTGCCCAGCATTGAAATCAGGGACCCCTGTCTTGACGCTGCTATCTCACTAGATGAAATTAATTCTAGCTTAAACAATTTAAAATGTGGTAAGAGCCCTGGCGCTGATGGAATTACCTCTGAATTCTTCAAATCTTTGCCGCAGAACTGGAGGTTATATGTATGTAATTTGTTCAACAAAATTTTTGATGATGAAACTATACCTGCCAACTGGTCAAATACCACGATCACAATGCTACATAAAAAAGGCGCGCGCAATGACCCCTCTAATTATCGAGGCATTGCTCTTGTTAACTCCTCTCTTAAGCTATTCACGCAAATAGTATTAGCCCGGCTGTCATTCTGGGCGGAAGACAAAAATATTTTACCCGAATCACAATCAGGATTCCGCAGCGGCCGAGGATGTATTGATAACATATTTACTCTAAGCTCTGTTATTCATCTTCACTTAAGATTAAAAGGTCGTAAAATATATGCTGCATTTGTAGATTTTAAAAAAGCGTTCGACACTGTCGACCATACGATTTTGTTTCGCAAACTTTATGAGCTGGGTTTAAGCACGAAAATAATTAGAATCATAAAACTAATTTACGACAATGCAGCTTTTCGTATCAAATCTGGAAATAACCTAACCAAACAGTATAGCGTAGATGTGGGTGTCCTACAGGGTGAATGTCTGAGCCCTTTACTGTTTGCTCTATTATTGTCGGACATAGAAATATTTTTCAGGGGAGTAGGACTGAGTGGGGTTAACATTGACAATGTGAACGACTTGCTGATGCTTCTATACGCTGATGACCTTGTCATCCTAGCAGATTCTGAGATAGACATGAAACGTAAGCTACGGGCGCTTGACGACTACGCTGCTGCAAACAAACTGACTGTCAACACTTCGAAAACAAAAATTGTATGTTTCTCGAGATCAGCCGGGGCAACTGACGCTACTGGCAGCTTTTACATTAACGAAGAAAAAATCGAAGTTGTGAATAAACTCACTTACTTGGGAACTACCTTTAGCTCCTCTTCCCTCTTTTTGTTAATGGCGAAGGAAGCGGCTCTCAAAGGCAAATGTGCCATAGCCAGCGTAATGTCGACTCTTGCAAAAGCACGTATCACATCATGGGACACGCGACTCACATTATACAATTCGATCGTGGTAAATTCCTTCACCAGTACTCTGGCAGTCTGGGGCTTGAGGTATCCTAATCTAGTAGAAAGGTGTCAGGTTGATTATTTCAAGAAAGTCTTAGCTCTACCAAAAACAACTTCTGACTACGTTGTTAGACTAGAATGCGGGGTTCCCCACATACATTTCATAATTTTCAAGCTCGTTTTAACATGGTTGGCCAAATTACTTCACATGGACGCCTCCCGTCTTCCAAAAATATGCTACGATCGTCTTAAAAACCTTTCAGGATCATGCGACATGAAGTATAACTAGTATGATCAGGTTAAAGAATTATTTCAACTGGTAGGGCGGCCGCAACTTTTTGAAAGTCTTTCCATAGCTCAGCTGAAACGGTCTAAACATGAACTTTTAACCAAATTTAAGCTAAAATTATATGATCTTGATATCAATAGATTGCAGCAAACGCAGTCCACTCTATGGTACAAACATCTAACGGTAAAAAGTTCTGTCAACCGGTATTTACAACTGGGTCTTCCTATTGCGGTCTGCAGGGTCGTTGCTCAAATTCGCACAACCAGTGTAAGATTTTCAATGTTCGTATTTGGAGGTCAATATTGTTTTATGGACACAAGTGAAATATGCACCATGTGCAATCAAAGAGTTCTGGAGAGTCTAGAACACGTAATGTTTGAATGCCCCTTATATTCAAGTGTTAAAAGGCAGTTTCTTCAAGAAATTTCAAATAAAGACGAACTGGTGTTCTTAATTAACAACCCATCCATTCAGCTGTGCAGGAACCTATTCCATTTTATTGATGGCGCAATTAGGGTAAGAAAGTTTGTGATCGATTACAGTGCGTAGGTGCTACAACAAACTGCTCTTCGTTGTTTTCCTTTCTTTTTCTTTTTCTTTCTTTTTCTCTTACTCAATTGTTGAAGCACGTATACCTAATAATTAAGACTAGAATTAAGATATATGAAGACCTCTGTTTTCTTTTTCTCTTTTTTGTATTGAAACGCATGAATTCACTACTCAACTGGGTAATTAGTATTATTTGTATAATTTCCTCTTTTTATTATTAATGTTGCGTCCACGCAATTATTTTTATTTACATTTTTATTAATTTTCAATTTTTAATTTTGAAGCGGTCGTTAAGCAGCCCTCAATACATTTTTATTTCTATTTTCAAACTCCGAGGACTGCCTCTTTCAAAATCCACAAAAAACATCCTTTTTTTCGACCTCTTATCTACCAACAAGCCAGTGCGTATGGAGATTTCACACGAATCGCCGCGCGGCCGTGAATCTACGTCCGAATTGTTCTTATTTAACGACCCCCGCATTTCTTCGAGCATCCAGACCACCTCCTGGACGCCCGTGAACACCCCTACAACAACTACCCTCAGGTGAGTGGCAGTCCTCCCTACTTCCAGCATTTTTTTTGGTGCTGAGCTATTGGTCCTTCGTCATACATTTTTGGTCCTTCGAGCCGGATGGGCTACGCATTGAGGGCTGTTGTTGTAAATTTCAATATTCGCTCCATATAATTATCACCGCAACATCAATAACGCGTGCATTTTTTGCGCCGCTTATCTTTAAATTCGTAAACACTGCAAGTATTTTCATTTATTTCAATCCGCATTTTCTCGATTTGGTTAATTTGCATATCATTTTGATCATTTTCAAATGGCTAACGCAGACAAGCTTAAACGTAATCGATTTCTTCGCAAAACGGAATGTAATCGTTTGCAGGAAATCTATGGATTCGCGCGGGATGCTCTGGCAGATGAGAGCAAACATTTGCTTTTTCGAGTTTGTTGTGAGGATATGCAAGGACTCGTCACCGAATTTTATAAAGCGCATAACACAATAATTGGATTAATTAATGATAATGACGACGAGTTCGCTGCCGAAGACAAAGTTAGGAAAGACTTTGACGCCGTTCTTGGTGCCGTGAAAGCCGCTTTTTACCAACTTTTTAGCGAAAAGGAGGCACGGGAACGCGGTGATATTGCTGCAGCACGTGCAATTGCTCCCCGCACACATATTAAATTGCCCAAAATTGAGTTGCCGTCCTTTTCAGGCGACATTACCAATTTTATGTCATATATTGACATGTTTAATACGCTCATTCATACTTCTGAAGAATTAAGCAACGTCGAAAAATTCAATTATTTGCGTTCTTCTTTAAAGGGCGAGGCACTATCCTTCGTTCAACACATTCCGACGACCTCGAATAATTATATGTTAGCATATAACGAATTAAACAACCGTTTTAAAAATAGTCGTTTAATTTTGAAAGCCCACTGGGAGCTTATTGAGAACACAACTCAAATAAATTCTGAATCTCCTCACGAATTGCGCCATCTCATTGATACCTTTGCGAAAAATTTGAAGGCCATCGATAACTTTACGCTACCTAAAGACCTGTCCGATTTTATACTTTTTCAAACCTTGCTCAAAAGACTGGATACCAACCTCATAACACGCTTCGAGTTGTTTCATAATTCGAATGAGATCCCAACATATGCAAAATTATTCAGTTTCTTAGAGCAACATTGGACAGCGTTAGGTAACGTAAGTCCGGTCTAGGACGTTTTGGCGCGGCCGTTTTGGCGCGGCCATTTCGGCGCCGCCGTTTTGGCTCGGGCCAGTTTGTCGCCGACCCGTTTCGGCGCCAACCTGTTTTGGCGCGGGCCAGTTTGGCGCCGACCAGTTTCGGCGCGGGCCAGTTTGGCGCTGGGCGTTTTGGCACCAAAAAGTTACACTTTATTCGCGGAACATAGACCGATGATCTGGCAACTTCTTACGCTGTAAGTAAGCCGGATGGGCGGATAATATAATATTTTGTAAGTTATCCCAGATAGAATTTTAACCAACTTACTGTCAGTGAATTCTGACACAAATGGAGCACTTACAACGCAGGTGTTGCAAAAAATCTAACCTTTTCCTGGCTTAATACATCCTGCCCTTCTTCTTGGAAACCAAATCGCCATTCTCCAACAAATATTCTAGTTTCTTCTGTTCTAGGGTGAAACCCGCAATATCTATTACATTTTCAATTTTAATTTGAGACTGCAATCAGTAATCTACCTACATATACTTACCTGTAGAGCACGCTTAATGTCTAGAGGTCATACTACAGTAGCACCGACTATTTTAGCCCTCCCATCTTGTTACAGTCTTGTCGATAGTTCTTATCTACCTCGGTCAATAATATAAGTACTATTATTAGTTTATTAGGTAGATATACTTCTTCAATATTTAAGAGGGTACCGATAAACAAAATCAAATTCATTCAATGATTGGCGCCAAAATGTCCCGGCGCCCAAACCGCCAGCGCCAAAACGACCCGGCGCCCAAACGGCCAGCGCCAAAACGTCCGCGCGCCAAAGCGGCCCGGCGCCGGAACCGCTAGCGCCAAAACGGCGGCGCCGAAACGGCCGCGCCAAAACGGCCGCGCCAAAATGTCCCATTCCGACGTAAGTCACCTTCCAAAGCCATCAGTTAAACCTAAAAGGAACGACGCCATTAAATCTTCACCGCCCCGCAGTACTATGTCTTTACTGGCTAGTACCACTTTAACTAAATGCATTTTCTGTAATTCGAACCATCAAGTTTATCAGTGTCCGGAATTTATTAATAAAAATGCAAAAGATCGTTATGCTCTTGCTAAATCGAAACAGCTTTGCATTAATTGTCTTAGCAGTTGTCATGCGACCCGAGCTTGCAAATCTTCTTTTGCTTGTCATAAATGTCGTCAGCGACACCACACTCTTCTACATTTTGAGCAACCGCCTATTCCTATTCCTACTCCAACCCCACCGCCAGTAGAATCAACCGCACCTCCTGATTCGAATCTATCTACAATTCCTTCAGTCACTAGTGGCGCAGGATTTTCTTCATCGAAAGCAGGAGTATTATTATCGACCGCACGGGTGGAAATTCTTACACGCCAAGGTACCTATGAAATTTTCAGGGTTCTTCTTGACAGCGGTTCTCAAACGTCGTTTATTTCACAGAAAGCTTTAACTCGCATCGGATTCTCCACTCAAGGAGGTTCTTTGGTCGTGCATGGTCTGGGTCAGACTTCCACTGTTGCCACTTCAGGTTCAGTGGCCGTGTCCTTACGTCCTGTTGGGAAACCTTTTCCCATTTTTCACGTCGACGCTGTCGTACTACCGAAAATATGTGAGAAGTTACCTTCTGTACAAATCTCCATCGATAATTGGTCACATTTAAAATCTAGGATACCTCTTGCCGATCCCTCCTTAGGAACTCCGGGATCCATTGATGTTTTGCTCGGCGCTGATATTTTCCCGCAACTCTTGAGTGGTGAGGTAGTTAAAGGAGGACCTGGAGAGCCAGACGCTATTAATACCGTTTTTGGCTATGTCCTCACCGGAAAAGTCGGACCTTGTGCTTCCTCTCAAATTCAATCGTTTTTCTCTACCGTTGATTCCTCTCCAGATTCTCAGGATCTTCACGATTCATTGCAGAAACTGTGGGAAATAGAGTCGGTACCACAAGTTGATACTCCATCCCCAGAGGATGTTCTTTGCGAAAAAATTTATACTGAAAGTCAATCTCGAGATGCAAGTGGAAGGTATATCGTTTCCCTCGCATTTCGAGATCCGCTTCCACAATTTCCAGAGAGTCGGGATATCGCTGTTTGTCGCTTCCTTTCTCTAGAAAGACGCCTTTTAAAACAACCGCAGCTACGGCAACTGTACTCTGACTTTATGCAAGAATATTTGGAGTTACATCACATGGAATCTATTTCATTTGACCCTAATTCGAACGCTTCATTTTACTACATACCGCACTCCTGTGTTCTTAAACCAGAAAGTTTGTCTACCAAGCTACGTGTAGTCTATAATGCCTCGGCTTCCGCTCCTAATCAACCCTCGTTAAATGATTGCCTCCTCGTGGGTCCAAAATTGCAAAGGGACATACTCACGATTCTCCTTAACTTTCGGCTGCACCAGTTTGTTTTCACCGCAGATATTAAGATGATGTACCGCCAAATTTTGATAGATCCTCGACATTGTGATTTTCAACGCATTCTATGGCGCTTTTCGCCAAACGAACCCCTGCAGGATTACAAATTATTGACGGTGACGTACGGTATTTCAAGTGCCCCTTTCTTAGCCATTCGTACTATATTGCAGTTAGCCGCCGATGAGGGGTCTCAATTCCCTTTAGCTGCGCAGGTATTGCGTCAGTTCACTTATATCGACGACATCGTCACTGGCACATCGTCACAGGCTGAAGCACTTAGCCTGCGAGATCAACTCATCTCATTATTACGTAAGGGAGGTTTTGAACTTCGCAAATGGGCTTCTAATGACCCTTCCATTCTTGCTGATTTGCCACCCTCTCATCTTTCCATGGATCCTCTTGCGTTTCAGGACGATGAAAATTGCGCCCTCAAAATTTTGGGCCTTCAGTGGAATCCCAGTTCCGACACATTTAAATTCTCCGTAAAGTCAACGGATCTTCCTTGCACCAAACGTAACCTTTTGTCGCAGTTAGCACGCATCTTTGACCCCATAGGGATACTGTCACCTCTTACGTTTCTCATCAAGCATTTGATTCAACGCATCTGGCTACTTAAGCTAGAATGGGATGATACGCCTCCCCCCGACATCGTTCGGATGTGGGAAAATGTGCTGGCTGACTTACCACAATTATCTCACTTGGCAATACCACGCCGGCTTCTCTCAGACAATTTCTTAACGTGCGAGCTACATGGTTTCGGTGACAGCTCTGAAAAAGGGTATTGTGCCGTCATCTATTTCGTCTTCACTCTCTCGTCAGGTGAAATTCAGACCTATTTCGTCTGCTCCAAATCCAAGGTGGCGCCTCTTAAGAAAATATCTATACCTCGATTAGAGTTGTGTGCCGCGGTGTTGCTCACTCGCATTATCAATTTTGTTTGCAAGGTCTACAATGACCAAATTTCCTTTCACCGCATCTTCGCCTGGTCGGATTCTACCACGGCTCTGTCCTGGATCCGCGCTTCGCCTCATCGGTGGAAAACTTTTGTAGCGCATCGCGTTGCTTTTATTCAGGAAAAGCTTCCGATTTCGTCTTGGCACTACGTATCCTCGTCTGAAAACCCCGCTGATATCGGGTCGAGGGGCCTTTTTCCCTCCGAGTTAGTCGACTGCTCTTTATGGTGGGCGGGGCCTCCTTTCCTGACAACTAGTCAACGCTTACAGGACACAGAGTCCCCGGTTCCAGTTTCTTCTCACGCCTCTGACGAGCAGCGCGCTTGCACGTTTCAGGCTGTGGTTTCTCACCATTTCGTAGATGAACTTTTGGAGAACTTCTCCTCGTTGTCCAAAATAGTTCATATTGTGTGCTATCTTCGCCGTTTTGTGCATCAGCGTTTTTTCCCGAATGATCTAACCTCTGGTCCCATTACAGACTCCGAATTTAATGGCTCATTGTTAGTTCTGGTGAGACGGGTCCAAGCGATTTGCTTTCACGATGAAATCAATGCTTTGAAGTGCCGCAAATCTTTACCGAAGTGGCTTCTAAAACTTTCACCATTTTTAGATGCGGATGGGTTTATGCGTCTGGGTGGTCGTCTCGCTCAAGCTCCTATCCCTTTTGGCAAACGCTTCCCTCTTATACTCCCTGCAAAGCATAGGTTTACCTCGCTTCTGATTGAGTACACTCACTTCAAGTATTTTCATTGTGGCAACCAAACGGTTCAATATCTCCTCTCTTCGCAATTCTGGATTGTTTCAGCGAAACGGGCTATTAGGCGAGGTTTATCTCATTGTATTCGTTGTTTCCGCACTCAGCCTATAGCTAGTCAACCGCCTTTAGGAAATCTTCCTTCTTCACGCGTTTCTCAAGTCAAACCCTTCTTGCATTCGGGCGTTGACTATGCGGGGCCCTTTTGTATAACTCCTTCGAGAACTCGAGGGTCAAAGCGGTTGAAAGCTTACTTATGCCTTTTTGTTTGTTTCGCGACGAAAGCGCTGCACCTAGAGGTCGCTTCTGACGTTACGGCTGATTCTTTTTTGGCCGCTTTGCGTCGATTTATCGCCCGTCGCGGCAAGTGCCAACACCTTTATTCAGACTGTGGGACTAACTTTGTTAGTGCTCATAGACAGTTAACCGAAGTCATGCAACAGGCTGTCGCCACCGAAAAGATTTCGTGGCATTTTAATCCTCCAGCCGCCCCACACTTCGGCGGTCTCTGGGAGGCAGGCGTCAAATCCGTCAAGACGCACCTTACCAGAGCCGTTGGGGAGCAGCTTCTAACATTCGAGGAGCTTTCAACTCTCTGCGCCCAGATTGAGGCCATGCTCAACTCCCGTCCCTTGCTTCCTTTAAGCTCGGATCCGCATGATTTGCAAGCCTTAACTCCCGGCCATTTTTTAACCCTTTCGCCTTTAGTCGCCTTGCCCGAAGCTGACCTCACAGCCATTTCTTTAAATCGGCTTTCACGATGGCAATTAATTCAGCGTCTTTTCCAAGGCGTGTGGACTCGTTGGTCAAATGAGTACCTTCAAACTTTGCACCAACGCTCGAAATGGCATAAGAATAACCGTCCAATTGACGTTGGTTGTCTCGTTCTCCTCAAGAATGAGGCCGCTCCTCCTCTCCAGTGGCGTCTCGCGCGAGTGACGGCCGTTCATCCTGGAGTAGATGGCGTCATCCGCGTAGCTACCGTGAAAACAGCTACAGGGTCCTTAAAAAGGCCCGTTGTCAAGCTTTGCGGTTTGCCATTTGAAAATTAGTTTTTAAAAAAAAATTCTTTGCATTTTTTGGTGGGCGGTAATGTTGCGTCCACGCAATTATTTTTATTTACATTTTTATTAATTTTCAATTTTTAATTTTGAAGCGGTCGTTAAGCAGCCCTCAATACATTTTTATTTCTATTTTCAAACTCCGAGGACTGCCTCTTTCAAAATCCACAAAAAACTTCCTTTTTTTCGACCTCTTATCTACCAACAAGCCAGTGCGTATGGAGATTTCACACGAATCGCCGCGCGGCCGTGAATCTACGTCCGAATTGTTCTTATTTAACGACCCCCGCATTTCTTCGAGCATCCAGACCACCTCCTGGACGCCCGTGAACACCCCTACAACAACTACCCTCAGGTGAGTGGCAGTCCTCCCTACTTCCAGCATTTTTTTTGGTGCTGAGCTATTGGTCCTTCGTCATACAATTATTATTATTATAATTTTTATTTTCATCAGTATTTTGCAGTATTTAATTTAATTGTTGTATCTGAGCTCTTGTAATAAGACTACGGTCTTGAATACAATGGGGTATTATTATTATTATTATTATTACTCCCAGATGGGGCAAAAAAAAATCGACTGAGAAAGAAATAACTTTACTGGTTGGAAGCTAAGTTATTTGTATGGATAAAGATGGTTAATGGAAAGGTGGGAATGTGCATTCGACACCTTTTTTTGAAAACGAAATTACCTACTTGAGTACTGAAAATGTAAAACTGAATTTAGTGTTCATTAAAGTTTGTGGTAGGTACCTTCGTGTTTCAATATCTTTTTGATTTGTCAGTGCTTCGTCTAACTTTGTCAAGTTCACCAATGAACTTAAGTAAGTACCCTAATAATTTAAATTTGAGAAGGACGATCAGCTTACAATAATTGCTATTTTACCTGCACGTTTACTCCTGTAACACGTTGGTTAACAAATTATTGTTAAAACTACACTGGTTTTTCAAATTTGTGCAATTTTCCGATTTGGTGCCAAAAAACAACATTATTGTACAAATTTCACAAAACGAAAGCGAAACGCCCACCTTAAATTTGACAAGTGAATTATTCACAAAATGAAATTAAACTCGTTGAGTTAGTAGGTAGGTAAGAACCAAACAACTTCGGGATCACAAATAATCCGCGCTAGAAAAGATCTTCAACTTCGCTTTCTTGAGTACTCCTTCCTTTGGGAACGTGTAAATAATAAAAGAGCAAAATTATTGCTAATTTTACATTTGACGTTTAATTTAGAATGACATTATATTGACGTTTCTTGCATATGGAATTGTGGCACAAAATGGAAACATCCAGTCATTTGTTTATTCTCCGACTACATTGCAATTATTTTAGATTAATTAAAATTATTCATTATTTATTTAAATTTATTTAAATAATTTTATTTTCTGCAATTGCATTAATGTTTTGGTGAAACAAACATTGTTATCATTTAAAGAAAATTATTTTCCAACAGTTTAGCACAACAAAAACAAAAAAAATCGTCTTTCGTTTTCGGTTAATAGCTCCTACGAAAATAAAACTGAAGCTTTCTTTCTTCAGCCCATAAAGAGCTAACGAATCAGGCTAAAATAAAATTTCTAATTTCAACGGTTTAAGCGCTATGGCCACTGATTGGTCTAACTAAACTCACCCTGTACTGCACAGCATTAGCAACGCAGTAGTAGTTTACTGTTATATTCCACAGTGTTAGCAACGTTAGTTTGTGTCTGCAGAGTGTTCCAATGAAAATTTTTGAAAATTTTAAATGACAACCCCCCACTTGTGATACATCATCTATGGTCAAATTTGAAATTACATTAGGGTCCTTTGTGATACATTGTTTCATATGATACATCATTTGAAAGGATTTGAAATTCTCTGTAAACTGATGCAAGAATTTTTGAAATCCATCCATTCGTTCAAAAGTTACATTGAAAGACATGAGCTGGTTCTGGGTTCTGGGCCTAGAAATCCTTAAATTTAGGCTGTAACTTTTGAAGGAATGGACGGATTTAAAAAATTCTTGTATTAGTTTACAGATAATTTCAAACCCTTTCAAATGATGCATCACATTTTTCATATTTCATATTTAATTTGGTTTACGAAATATTTGTGGTGGCTAATTTTCATTGGAACAACCTGTATATTGCACAACGTTAGCAACGCGGTAATATTTAGTTTGTTTGTTTTTTATTACCGCTGCGTTGTTAGAAGATTTGATTGGGTTAAAAATGACCGCGTGTCAATCACAGCAAAAACTGGTTCTCACCGAGTTGTTGCAAGGTGTTGAACTCGCTTTTCTTTTTCTTCTTCTCCTTGCCGGTGTTCGCCACGATACCGTTAGAGGGCGCATTGGTATTAAGCGACGGCACCACGTTCTCCTTCAGCACGGTAGATGGCGTCGTCTCGTTTTTCACCTGTTGCACGTTCTTCTTCCCCTCGACGTTGGAAAGATCCTCGCGCTTTTCAAACAAATTATTACCATCAATTTCGTTGCGCACAATGTTACTTACGCTGTTCGAACGCAACAGTTCGAATTCGTCCTTGGGTTGGAGCTTGTCGAAACTGTTGGCAGGGGGTGGCGACGATTCCGGCGGAGGGATGACGCCCTTCACCTCTTTCTCTTTGTTTAACAAAATGGGACGGACCTTTTCTTTTTTCGGGGGCTTGGCGACGGGCTGGAAACGAGGAAATCCTGTTTTTAGTAGGCGCCGACTCGATAAAGCTTATCGCAGAAATAGTGAGTATTCTACGAAAATTAATCGGAATGCAAATTTCTCCAAATGGGGGCAAGGGTTATACGTTTTAATTACTTTTTTCGATTAGGTCGTTCGGCACTTTTGAAGTTGCTAGTAGGTACTAGGTATGTACAGTGTGTCTCATTTTAACTGGAACCACACAAATATTTCGGTTAATTTTAACCGAATCAATGCGTTCTTTTTTCTGCATGTAGAGCTCCAAAATCTGCACCTGTGTAATACTCAACTTTTTTATAAACCGAAACCCCAGCCTACTGCGATTTAACAAAGAGGCCAAAAATGACGAAATCGTATTAAGCATTTTTTTATCGAAAAATTTTATAAAGAAAAGTTGCTCAGGATCGCTCCAAATGGCTAAATTCGAAGTTTCAGGAAAAAATAAAAATGTTGAATTTCTTGAGGAAGAATCATAAAATAACGAAAACGTCAATATTTTTGAAACATAACGGGTGAAGTGAAATAAAAAAACAATGGAAGCGCGCATGTTTGCTGTTTGTGGCACATTGCAACAGATTAGTTGGGGTGTCCCTTGAAATTGTTAAGAAAAACGAAAATCTTACTATCTTAATAATTTCAAATTTTTCTGCGATTGTTAAGTTTTATCCATCCATAGCCGATAACAAATGTCAAATCAATTCATTTCAATTGTTTTTTTATTTCACAGCACCCATTATGTTGCAAAAATATTGAACTTTTCGTTATTTTGTTATTCTTCCTCAAGAAATTCAACATTTTTATTTTTTCCTGAAATTTCGGATTTAACCATTTGAAGCCATCCTAAGGAACTTTTCCTCATAAAATTTTTCGATAAAAAAATGCCTAATACGATTTCGTCATTTTTGGCCTCTTTATTAAATCGCAGTAGGCTGGGATTTCGGCCTATAAAAAAGTGAAGTGTCACGGAGGTGCAGATTTTGGTGCTCTACATGTAGAAAAAAAGAACGCATTGATTCGGTTAAAATTAACCGAGATATTTGGGTGGTTCCAGTTAAAATGAGACACACTGTATGTCATCAGAACAATAAATTGATTAGTCTCAAGAACGGCAACCTGTTAAGTTAAATTATGGTTTGTAAAAAACACCAGAAATGCAAAAAACCCTGTTCTATTCTTTAAACAAGGGCTTAAATTAATCTCTAGGGTCGTCATCAACATAACGCAACGTGCAATTACTCTTAATACGTTTAATCGAAAATTGTATGAAACGATTAATTGCCAGATAAATTATTTATAAAAGAATTAAATTATAATCGAAAAATACCCGACGATTAATTGCATCCTAGATAAATTATTTATAAAAGAATGTGTCGAGTAAGTGAATTAGTTTTTATCTTGAATTGGATTAAGCAATAACAATATCTTGATCCAAACACTGTAAAATAACAAAACTAATTCCATTAAAATTTTCGTTTTTAACGTCATTTATACTAATATAATTGTAATTTGTCTTCCTCAATACCATAATTTATCGGGCTTTCATTACAATAATAATAATAATTATTGTCAAGTCTCATCATCATTTAAAGTTCATATTTCTTATTTAGAATAAACAAAGTTATAGAAAATATTATGCCGGGTCCGCTTTCCGCGTTTTTTTAAGAATTTACTTTAGAACTTAGGAAAAACGGAAAAAAAGAATGACACAACCCTTGAGTTGGTTAAAAAATACTTGGCTGTAAAATACCCTGCTTTAATTAAATTTTAACTGTGCAGTGTGCATAGCAAATAACTAGGGTTGGACAAAAGTATACTTGCAATGTTTTTCCTAAAGGCTCATATTAAGCCCACGTTATGTAGCATGTGATGTTTTAATTTTTCATTTCCTAAAAACTTAAATTAATTTTGCATATGTATAGCATATATCAATGTTTTACGGTATACAGCATGCGTTACGGTATATTTAGGTACATTACAGCTTAAAGATGCATATTTTGGGCTGTTTAAGGTTGCTCTCCCGCATATTTCTAGAAAATTAAAATTAATAAAAATTATTAAAGATAACACTGGCACTAGGGTTTTCAATCCCGGACCGGGATTGGCCTCACGGGATTTTCGGGATTACACCATTTCAATCCCGGGATTTTCGGGATCCCGGGATTAGATTACAAATTATAAAGATTCAGCCGCAATATACTTTTTTTTAGATTTTGTGTGGATATTCGTATTTCGATTCTGCGGTGCGTTCCCTTACGGGTCCGCTGCATTCAGACCTTAAGATCCATTATGCCCGCACTGCAACCTCTTCTCTACAGAAGCCCCGTCCCTTCCATGAAGGCCAGTACATCCGCTGCAGAGAGTGAGTATATTTCCGCGGGGGCTGGGTATGCAGCCCCCAGTTCCCTAAGCCTTTTGTGACCGAGCGGGCCACATTCGGTTAGCAAATGAAGAGGCGTTTCTTCCTCTTCTCCGTAGAGGCCTGCACGGGCCGGGCCGGCCCGGAAAAAGCCCGGCCCGGCCCGGGCCCGCATACGGACCGGGTCGGGCCGGGTCTAATATTGTCGATTAATATCGTGGATATGGGCCGGGCCGGGCCTGCATACGAATCGAAACGGGCCGGTCCGGGCCCAAAATTATTGCGATTGCAAATTATTCGAATCAAATCTCGTTTTCAAAATAATATATTTGGTTAAAATATACATCATTTAAACGGCAAATTGTTGATCAAAAACGTCGATCTGAGATTTCGCAGCGTTGCATTTACTGATGTCGGCTCGGCAGGTTTCAGGTTTCTAGATAACAACAATAAATCCTAAATTATATTACGTTACGCTTTAATCAGTTTTGACTCTGGATTCAGCTTTCAGATTTTGAAATATGATAATGTAAAAAATATATTCTGGATTCTGAAACTAAAGTTATCATGAATATCGTGAACACTTTTAAGGAACGCCTAATTTTTCTGCATACATACAAGCTGCCGGGCGGGCCGGGCCTGACACAATATGTACGTAATTCAGATCGGGTCATACCGGGCTGTGATTTCTGAGTAACGGGCCGGGCCGGGCCCCTAAAAATCGGCCCGTGCAGGCCTCTACTTCTCCGCACACTCTACAAGTGCTTTCCTCAGAACGTCCCATTAGATGAAGGTGTCGTTTGAGTGCGCAGTGCCCTGTCAGGACGCCCACGACTTTCCTTAGCCGCTCTCGGCTTAACTGGAGAAACCACCGTTGGGCTGTTGGCGAGGAGGGCCGAGAAATGAAGGCCCTCGCTTGCCTCATCCCCGGTGCATTTTCCCAGTGTGAGTGAAATTGCTTGTTGAGCCAGTTTCCTAGCTCCTTCCGCAACGCACTCTCCGTCACAGCGAGTGCTGGTTGTGGTCCCAGGTATGGCATGTTCGATGCCTCCCTTGCCAGTTCGTCAGCTACCTCATTGCCAGCGATTCCTGAGTGCCCAGGAACCCAAACCAGGTTGACCGAATTGTTATTTCCAGCCAACTTCGTTAATGCGTCTCGACAGTCGTTAACGAGGCCGGATCTCACCTCCACGGAGTTCAGAGCCCCGAGCGCCGCCCGACTGTCGCTGCAGATGTAGATGTACTTGCCAGAGTAGCCCCTACGTAGGTTCTCCTCAGCGCACACCAGAATTGCGTATATTTCCGCCTGGAATACACTGGGGTACTTGCCAAGAGGTACGCTCACTCGTCCCTCTGGCATCCCCCCAGTGAATCCTGCGCCGGTGCTCAGATCGTTTTTGGCCCCGTCTGTGTACCAGACTAGGCCACGCGGTGTGAGCAATTTTTCTCCCTTCTCGCCCCAGTCTTCCCTAGAGGGGATCCTGGTTGTATATGGGTCATTAAAGCGCAACCGACGCTCTATCCTGTCTTTGCGCATTTGCAAGACAGCCTCATCCGCGGCCGGTAGAGTGAGTGCACTTCGATGTCCCTCACTTCCCGCTCGCCATTCTCCTATCCCCTGCAACTCTGCACTCTGAGGTGCAGCGGCTCCAGGGCCAGGATCGCCTCCAAGGCTGCTGAGGGAGTTGTTCTCATAGCACCGGTCACCATTAGGCATCCCAGCCTTTGCACTCGCCCGAGGGCACTCCTGGTACTAGCGCGTTCCGTGGAGCGCCACCAGACCAGGGCGCCATACGTGACCAGAGGCCTCACGACGGTTGTGTATAACCAGTACGCCACCTGCGGTTTTAGTCCCCAAGTGGAGCCGGAGAAACGCCTCCACATCCATAAGGACGCGCAGGCCTTCTTTGTTTGTGACTCTACATGGTCTGTCCAAGAAAGCTTCGGATCCAGGATTACTCCCAGATACTTCACTCTCTCGGCCAGACCCAAGGTCACCCCTTGCAGCTTGGGCCATCTTACGGTGTCCAACTTTCTTTTCCTAGTGAAGAGGAGCAACTCCATCTTGTTCGGGTTTACCGACAAGGATCGCCCCTCGCACCAGTTGCTAACTCTGTTCAGAGCCTGTTGCATGATGGCTGTGACTGTCCCCAGGAACTTGCCCCTAATTACAATGCACACATCATCAGCGTACGCCTGAGCGTAGCACCCTTCTCCGTTCAGGTCCCTTAGGAGGCCGTCCACGAGTAGCGACCACAGTAGCGGAGACAGAACTCCGCCCTGCGGACAGCCCCTCGACACTGTTGCCTCCAGTTTGGTATCCTGTAGAGAGACCGTTATACGACGCTTACTAATCATCTCCCGTATCCATCTTACGATGGTCCGGTCAATGCCGTATTCTGTCGCAGCGGCGCACAGCGCTTCGAAGGTGGGATTATTGAAAGCCCCATCGACATCTAGAAAGGCAGCGAGCGCCCATTCTTTCACCCGGAGAGCGTCCTCAGCTCTTGAAACAAGCTGATGGAGAGCTGTCTCCGTTGATTTGCACGCTCTATATGCGTGCTGGTTAGGATGGAGGGGTCGTTGGACTAGTACCCCCTCCTTCAGGTGTCGTTCTACCAGCCTTTCACTCAGTTTCAGAAGAAACGATGTTAGACTGATTGGACGGAAATCCTTTGGCGGGTCGTGGGTTGTTCGGCCGGCTTTAGGTATGAAGACGACTCTCACTTGCTGCCAGGATTTAGGAATGTACCCCAGCGCGATTGAGCATCGCACTATATGGAACAGTGGTTCTATGATGGACTCGCCAGCCTCCTGGAGGAGGGCTGGAAAGATTCCATCAGGACCCGCCGCTTTAAATGGTTCGAAGGTTGAAATTGCCCAACGAATCTTCTTATAGCTGACTATTTCCGAGGCCATATTCCAGTCCTTGTTGGTCCGGCTGTCCTCGGGTAAGTCCCCTCCTATTGTCGCGCTCGGGAAGTGCGTCCGTATCAGGCACTCAAGGGCCTGCCCGGACGTCTCCGTTAAAGTGTGTGGATAAATCTCATTATCTATTTATTGCATGAAAAAAAGGATAAATAGTGTCAGTGATAAACAAAGTAATATTTAAAAAAAGGAAGTAAACCTATTTTCGCCCCAGCCTAGATCTAATTTTTGTGCACAGACTGTCAGCTTTCGAAAAAGCACGTTCCGAATGCACACTGGTAGGGGGAATAACTAACAGATTGTTATACACAATCTGCAAATTTTACCCTAAAGTACCTCCATTTTCGAATAGGATCATTTCCTTTTTGATAATAGACTCCAAACTGAAGAAACTTATTGGCTTCTGTTAATAAATAAATTTAAAAAAAAATTAAACAATGCTATTATATTTATAGGTGCGTGCAGGCATTGCAGAAAGGTCGAAATTTGATGCTAAATAAACACGCTAAAAGCTTGCAACTGGTTTTCTGCTTGTTCATCGAATCCCGAAACTCCCGAAAATCTCGAAAATCCCGGTTCTAAACTGGCGGGATTTTCGGGATCGAAAATCGTCCGGGATCCCGGGATTGAAAACCCTATGGCACACCTCTTAAGCCGGAAAATATTATGTTACCCTCATAACAAAACAATTTGTAGGGACTACCTCGGGGATTAGACTGACTCCTATTATCGCGCTTCCTTCGAAAAGGATTTACATAAAAACAATTTTTAATTCTAACATGGTTGGGCCAATAAATAGCAAATTTTGTTTGTATATGTACACAATTTAGTAATAAAATGTATTGAAAACCAGTTATTTCATTAACATAAAGAAACCACCCAAAGAGAAAAAATGACTAGATATTTATTTCTACGGCATATACTTGAAGATTGCAGCATGTTTAGAGAATATATTTAAGGATTTTAACGGAATATTTAAGTGTATAATATATGTTTCACCTTTACGGCATACTTGCCCAACCCTATACAAATAACGTCGAAGATCTTATTATCCCTGTAGTATAAAAATGGATAGTACCTACACAAAAGTAAAACTTGGCCCCTTAAAAATAAATAAAATATTGGACTTTACTATACTTTCTTATACCTGTAAATTACAAATTGGAGAACTACTATGACAGTTGCCATACCAACGCCACTTTTACTATCAAAACGGTCATGGCATGATGGTATGTTGGAAGTGAAGTTTTAATTAAAATACAGCTGTGTAATAGACTTTCATTTAGGTTAGAAATCCGTCAAATGTTTGCCAAAAGGGTTGGCGCATATTTTTTTTTTAAGTCCAAAAACATAAATGATTTCTTTTTACAATCTTACCTTAATCAAATCACCAGCAAAACCTTCTCACACCATTATTCTAATGAAACGAATTAAAATTTCTCTCTATTTCTCTGAAAAACTTTAAAAGTAAAACGTTCGGCAGACAATGGCCGGTATGAATAAACGGTAACAAAGCTTTTGCTTATAGTTCTATCTAGGCTTGCGACTTTTGTTTGATATATCGATATATCGATAAAAGTGTGTTATCGATATACCGAAATATCGATATATCGATAAGTTATCGATAAGTTATCGATAATATCTCGATATATCGATAAGTTATTGATATATCGATATTATATCGATATATCAATAACGATATTATATCGATATATCAATAACGATATTATATCGATATATCGGTATATCGATAACCGGTGTACATATAATGACATTTCTGAAGTTCCGACTTCTTTTAAATGTAAGAGTAGGTATTCGGCCTGATTCACTCATTTGTTGACAACTAACTGGCTAACATTGAAATGAATTGACAAAACTGAGGAGTCTTTGCGTATACGTCTTGGAGATATCAATACTTTCGTGCAGTGTATAAACAATAAGTATATATAAACAATTTAAACAAGTGATGGTAGGAATTACTAGGTACACTTATTTAAACGACTTGTAGAAAATTGGACATCGCAACTGATAACTGTTGTTTTTCAAAGCACTCTTGGGCCCTAATATCGTTTATTTCGAATCCTACGTTATTTTCCACGGCACAACGTAAACAATAATGCTTGAGCACTCCAATCCAATCGATTCAATAAATAATTGATTTCAATATTATTAACTAACTAACATCAAGAAACCACAGAAAACGGTCTATTACCTATTCATACCTATCTAGCTCTTAAAACTAAGATGTTACTCGATTACAGATATAATACCACAGTAACGATATCGATACAATAGTATAGGCACCGATAAATCGATATATTTAGTTATCGGTATATCGGTATATCGATATATCGATATATCGGTGTATCGGTATATCGATATATCGATATATCGATAAATCGGTATATCGATATATCGGTATATCGAACATCGATATATCGATAAATCGGTATATCGATATATCGGTATATCGATATATCGATACATCGGTATATCGATATATCGGTATATCGATATATCGGTATCTCGATACAATTTTAAATATCGATAATCGATATTGAAATTCCGATATCGCACACCCCTAGTTCTATCTACAGGGTGAGTCTAGTTGGACAAATCAGTCGCTGTAGCGTTTAAGATATTGACACTGGAAATTCAATTTTTGGATATGTTGTAGCTGAAATGGTCCCCTACGCATGGGACCCACAAAGAAAGCTCCAGTTTTATTCAAACCCAAATTATTAAATAAAAACGAGGGCCTAAAAATTTTTTTTTCGATATTCTTCAATTTTTTAAGGTTATTTCGTTAGAGAATTATTTTCTCTTTATGGAAACATAATTTTTTTAAGAAAAAAGTTAATAATAGCCGAGAGATAAATTATTTAAATAATAAAGATTGTTAATTATTTCCTAAAAAAAACCACGAGCGCCGTGACTTTAACAACTGAAATGCAGTCTTGCTTATACTGCAGACTGTACCCAGAATGACAAGTGTCAGTTGGAAATGTCATTTGGCGTCGTTTGTGGAAAAATAATGCAAAACTGCGAGTTTTTGCCCTTTTCTTCACAGATAATTAGGTAATTTTTATTGCCTGATGGATTTTTTGATAAATTCGCCGAATACAAATGATTATTTTATTCATTAAGTATTGAACCAATCCAAAGGAGCATTTAGCATACCAGTAATCCTAATTACAGTGATAAGACTACAACGTCAACTTGACACTACTTACTCAATACTTTAATTTATAAAATAATCTGCAAAATACGATTCGTAGTCTCTTGGTTGCCTTGTTGAGTCCTCATGGATGCACTACTTGTCAAATGGTAGATTTTTTTCGGCCAAAGAGGACTCGAGCGAGCTCTCGTCCTCTTTTTAGCCTAAAAAAATCTACCATTTTGACTCGTAGTTGACAGCCATTCGGACGTCAAAACCCGCGGCAATCAAGAGACTACTCGTCGTATTACTATTGAGTACACTGCTGTCAAATAAGGTGATTTTGTTGTCTTGTTAAAAAGTTAATCCTATTTCAGCCGTTAAGTTTTCACACTTACGAAAAGAAGATTTATCATCATCGGATGTTGAGGGGTCTATTCATATTCCATGTAGCAAATGTTGAGACTGTTGATATAATGAAAAAAAGACAAAGAAGCGTTGAGCAAAGTGAAACTAAGAAAATTCAAGACGGAGGGTGTAAACTGGGATAGGTATGCAATTCAAAAGGCAGTGCACAGATGAAATATGAATTGATGCAACGAAGGTGTATGTAGCAGTTACATCACATGAATCGAGATTAGGAACAAGTTTGATGTCGAAGCAAAATGGCTTGATTGTGGCTAGCGAGTTATTTCGGGCAGTGGTCATCAATGATGCTTGCGAACATCCAGAAATTACAACATGAAAAAAAAACAGCACAGGAGGATGTTTCAAGTGAACGTTAAAATTGGACGGAGACTATTGTCACCACATTGTTATTTATTTCTCAGTACATTTAATGTTGCAACATTTATGTAAACCTCTATCAATTGTAGTCCACTGCATTTTAATCTAAATCACGTTTCGTTAAGATCATATTTTTTCAAGTAGGTACCTACCTTTCTAATAAAGTTTGTACTCTTATTAGAAAGTGACGACAGAGGCTTAATGTTTATTTGAAATTTTGTCACTGTTCCTTTCTGGCTGACGAGAATAGCTTTTCTTGGTCAAACCATTCGACTCCAATGGCAATGTAAAAAAACATCAACCCAAGACACTTGTATTCGGCGAATTTAGCAAAAAATCCATGAGCCAATAAAAATTACCTAATTATCTGTAAAGAAAATAGGGCAAAAACTCCTAGTTTCGCATTATTTTTCCACAAACGATAGCACATGACATTTCCAACCGACGCTTGTCATTCCGGGTGGTACAGTCTGCAGTATAAGCTAGACTGCCTTTCAGTTGTTAAAACCACGGCACCCGTGGTTTTCCTTAGGAAATAATGAAAACTCCTTATTAGTTAAAATAATTTATCTCTCGGCTATTGTTAACTTTTTTCTTCAAAAAATTATGTTTACATAAAGAGAAAATGATTCTCTAACGAAATAACCTTAAAAAATTCAACAATATCGAAAACAAAATTTTTAGGCCCTCGTTTTTATTTAATAATTTCGGTTTGAATAAAACTGGAGCTTTCTTTATGGGTCCCATGCGTAGGGGACCATTTCAGCTACAACATATCCAAAAATAGAATTTCCAATTTCAATATCTTAAACGCTAGGCGACTGATTTGTCCAACTAGACTCACCCTGTATATAGTACGGGTTCCGACTAGTTCTTAAGCCTCTGACTTACATAATCTAATACAATCAGGAAGCGCATAACAACTATTTAAACCCTTAAAAAAGAGACTATTCATCCGCTGCGCGTCGTGTCCCAAATTCCCCTTCTCACAAAATAAAATACCACTTTTAACACTTATATCATATTTTTAACGACAAGAAAGCGTATAAAAAAGTTCTGTTACTTAGGTGATGTTCGATATTGTTGCTATAGAAATACTTCCCAGATGTTTCTCATTAGAGGATTTTTTGCGGGTAAACGTAGACGAAACGAGCAGAGATTTGCTTCCACAATTTTTAATGAATGGGGGTAAAAAAGATTTTGTATGTAACTCATGAGCAAAGTAACTTTTTTTCACTCATCGGATTTGCGCACTCTACCCACGGCATCGTGCGACAATAATTCCTTTTCGTGAAAAAAAAGTTACACTTTGGGGTCAGGCCTTTTTTTCTGTTGGTTTTTATTTTCGTCAAAATTCCTGTCGAGTGTTCAAAAATAGAAATAATGGACAATAATTAACAACAGTGATCGCTTCCAACCTCCATACTGGTACTGTTGATGACACTGACAGGTATTTTTACGGAATTGAAAACCCGATTGTGAACCAACAGAAAAAAAGCCTGACTCATACAATCCACGAGTCCGCTAGAAAGTGTGACGACTTTAAACTGCGTTCCACGAGACTTTGTAGCGGTAGTCACCTTTGAAATTTTGTTCCTTCACGTAAATTAAATGGGGCAACTATGTTTCAAAGGTTTCTACCACTGTAAAGTCTCGTAGGACGAGGTATTAATAACTATCGGGTGTCCCACAAAAAACGGACAAAATATTTTTGGGAATAAGTCAGCCATTTCTTAACAGATTTGGATGAACGTGATCTTAAATTAAAGTTAAGGAATCAGGCTTTCTAACTCTCTAAGAAACTACGACAGATGACGCTGTCGTAGCATTCCTATTAATAGTTGCTTTTAAGGCTTATTTTAAGTGCGTGGGGATTGGTGAAAAAACAACCAATCGTTATGAGACTCAGAAATCCTTGAAAATCGTTCTTTTGTCTTCAAAAACCTTTTTTCAGAAGTTGATTTGGTTTAGGCATTAATTTTTTGAAAAAATGTGTTTCCCCGTATTTTCACGCTTTTATGATATGACTAAAGTACCAGTGATGCAAAAACAGCTTAATTTTCAGTAATAGCTCTCCAATTTCTCCCTCATTGGCAGTCACCTCTGTTTTCGTCAAATTCGATAATTTGTAACTAAAAATTATGCTGTTTGTGCGTCACTAATTTAAAGGAGGAGCAGCTATACTCATCGGTTATTATTGCGTAAAAAGACATATTTTTTAAAAATCGCAGAAAATGAATGCGTAAACCAAATCGACTTTTGAAAAAAGAACGATCTTCAAGGCCATTTGAGTCACATAACGATTGGTTCTTATTTGACCAATCCCCAAGCGTCTAAAAAAGCCTTAAAAATAAGCACTACGGCAGCGCCATCTGTCATAGTTTCTTGTATGATTCGAAAGCTTGGTTCTTCAGGTTTCATTTAAGACGAGGTTCATCCAAATCGGTTGAGAAATGGCTGAATTATTCCTAAAAATATTTTGTCCGGTTTTTTTTGGGACACCGATACTTAGCAACAACTTCAGTACATACTTCAGACCCCACCATGCTTTCCAGGGTGTATACGGAATTTTCTGGACAAAATTTCCTGACTTTTCCAGGTTTTCCAGACCGTCTTGCAAAATTTCCCAGTACATACAATCAGCTACGTTAATTCTTAATTTTCTACTGAAAGTGAGAATTTTTAGTTTATTTCGAGGTTTATTTTAACGATATTAATTTTGGATAAAAAAAAGTTCAGTACAGTATAAAATAGGCGATTACGGCATGTCACAAATTTCTTTATCAGTATTATAATTCGAAAAATAATCAAATTTGATTTTAAAAAATTGATGACGTATTTGCTAGCGATCTCGCCTTTCTCTACAATTTCTTGGTGTAAGAACACAGATGACAAATATATTACAGTTCTGTCACTTGTTTCCATTACAAAATTAGATTTGACATTTACAAAATTAATCTGGCTTCGTCGAGGGCTTCGTGGATGTTGAGGGACACCTCGTATGGTGGCGTAGCGAAAGATGATTTCGAGGGGTTTGAAAGCAATTTTTGTGTAAAAAAGATATATTTTTCTTCGCGAATTTAGTGTCGCAATTAATTTTATTGATGATTGATTGACCGTACATGGACCGTACGTAAAGTTCCGTCGCATATTAACGAAAACGGGATTTCACATCTGTCAAAACTCCCGTCACTGTCAATAAACAGTAACAATGGAGGTTGAAAGGGGTCTTTGTTGTTAATTATTGTCCATGACAGGAATTTTGACAGAACTGAAATCCCGTTTACAAACCAACAGAAAAAAAGCCCGAAACACACAACCCCCGCTTTCGTTAATATGCGACGGGACTTTAGGTATAAACAAACACTGAAAATTCTGAAATTCCCGGACTTTCAGACTATCAATTCATCAAGGCGTTGCTACGGTAACAATCACTCATTTGTTTTTTTCATTTTTTAAAATATTTTTCTCTATAAACTTGACAACAGAAAATTAAAAACACTAACCTTAACTTTCTCAACAGGCACCTCCTCAACAGCCTCCTTGAACTCCACATGCGGCTTGACATCAACACTGTCTGAAGACCTGGACTCGTGCTCCTCCACCACATCAGTCTTCTCTTTGCTCTAAAGGAAAAGTTAATTATTATGAAACCCCCAAGGCCAAAATAATCACCTTTTTGTTCACTTTCTTCGATTTCTTCTCCTTCGGCTTGGGTTTGGGGCCCAACAGCAGCTGCGTGTGGTGCCGCTGTTCCGCCATGGCCTCCTCATAGCTTTTCTGCTTGATGCCAAACTTGAAGACGAAAACCAAGACGGCGCTGGCCCCCACGAACAGGGCGACAAATATCAACGGGATTTGGAACTCCATTTTCCTAACAACTAACGGTTTTATTGCTTTTATCGGCGGTTTTGGGGCCACGTAGCACCATGGGCGGTGTTTGTCGATTCACGGTCGAATTCTCATAGGAATCAACCGCGATTTCGGGATTTTATCAATTAATACTTACCGATTTATCAGACGTTGGCTTGGGATACTTATTTACGAAAACACGACACGAATAGCTACAAAAAACGAATAAGCGATAGGGAGCGATCCGCGATCACTGACAGACGAACAGACCGTACAACGGACTTGCTGACAACTGACAATTGACGTTTGGCGGATTCCGCGCTGTTTTATTGGCGGTGCTGACGTTGGCGAGGGGAAAAGCATGCTCGACAAAATGGTACCCTGCTGAGTAGTGCTTGTTTGTCTCTTCGCAGCAGCGCGGATTGGCGGAACATGGGCGGAACGGTCCGCGATTGGTCAACTTTTGAAAATGGTACAATTCAGGTATTTCTTGAGAGAAAACAGTACACATCATGCTCAAATCTGAATGCGTTAAAAAAGGATGACAATATGATTCGCGCGCAATTGGAGGCGGTCGACAGAGACCGATATTCCTTTCCTTAATGGGCGGGAGAGGGAGAAATATATTTTGAACCTCCAAATGGTCGTCGCGTGACGTCACTCAAGAAATAGGTCCGTTACGGCTCGTCGAAATTTTGCGAGAAAGCATAGTGGTTTATAACCCAAAGCGTGAAAGTGATGTTTTTCGCGGTGAAGGAAAATATGGACAGTCGAGGCGTAGCCCAGACTGGCCATTTCCTTCTGGATCCCGAAAAATTCAATTTTCAGTTAGTGTAGGAAGAAAAAAACATTACATTACCCAAATCTTCCAGGGTTTATTTTTATTGTTAGTAGCAGTGTCACAGATAAACGTACCTGAGGTTTTTTGTAAATATTTTTCTTTGCACTTTACTCAAAACTGCACGCAGATAAAGGCCATTTTGGGCCAATTCAGAGCAATTGCAAAATTTTGTCATTTGTCATGTTTTCTGATGTGTCGCCACGTGTCGCATTGAAATCGTTTCTACCAACTCAACTGTTAGCGAAATTCCTTTGAAAATTTCCTCATACCAACATAAAATTCAAATTTTGACGCTCTCGTGCACATTGCGGCCGGCGCTTATTTAGTAAAATCTGAGGGGTGATTCGCGGTGGGAAATTAATGTACAAGCCCTAGGAAATAGTGGGGTATTAGAGGGTTATATTTAGCAGCTGTTGTCAGGAATTATAGAGGCGTTAGTAGGTATTAGAGGAATTGGAAGGTATTAGAAGGAAATTAGTAGGAATTACACAGGGTATTTGTAGATATTTTGTCAAAATTAGAGTGGGTACCTAACGCCAATAATAATGTAATTCCATACGCCATTTTTGACAAATCATTAACATTCACTTGCACACGATTTTTATTCCTATATGTACCTATGGTTACAGAGTAAGGAATAAATTCAATAACACTTTACAGAAGGACGTCATAAAAAAAAATTCGAACAAATCAAAATTTATTTTTACGGTACACATCCTACATGGCGCATAAGCAGTCTATATTTTTTCCACTTTCGGTGTTACCGGAAATAACCCCAATTTTAATTTTTTTTTAAATGGAAATATGTGTCATCCTTAACCGGAAGTGCAGTCACGGCCACCCTGGACATCTAAGACTTCAGTGAAAAATCATGCTCCATATTCGTAAGACACCCTGTATGTATATAGAAAAAAATGTTTATGAACATTAATTCATGAAGAGAACTTTCTTTTTTGTAAATGTGCGCCTTTGCGTTTTTTCTGTTGAGATGCCAAACGGGCTTTCAATTCCGCCAAGATTCCTCTCGGTCTCGGTAAACATCACAGGACAGGTAATCTTTCCATAAATAAGCCGAGTGATTCACCTTTCAGCCAAAATTATTAATTTTGAATCTAGCGACTTAACGTAAATGCTCGTAAATTATTAATTAATCTTGATCATAATTCCAGAGGAATTAGGGGCTTATTATTTTCTTAATCTTCAATAATTCCATAATTCAATAATTAATGTTCAAAAAAATTTGACAAATGAACAAATGATGAATTCTCTGATACGGTTGGACGGTTGGCCCTACTGCGTGTTGACACGTGGAATGCGCGTTTGACGTTTGACGCCGAATTGACAGATAAGAAGGGGTTTCTTTGATCCAAGGTTGTTGTGTGTTCGTGTCATTTTCCACCCAAAAAATTTAGTTTCCCGGAAAATTCTCAGTCAAATCCGCAAAAACACCCCAAAATGAAGCTTCGATATGTTTTCCATCAGTAACCGTGAAGAAAATCGCTCAAGATGATTACAAATGAGGCGGGTACACGTATGCAATTTTTTCTGGAAAATCTCTAGAAAACTGTCGCTTGGGGGGTGCTTGGAAGTTTAGGGGTGGTAATTAAAATGCTGCCTTTGTCACACAAAGACAGCCTTCACCGAGGCTTGGGCTCCCGGTTGAAAGAAAAGCTGAACGGATGGATAAGGTTGATCTTCGCTGACCGAAATTCCAGGAATTTGTTCCTCTTTTTGATCCTAAATTTAGGATTTGCGTTTGTGGAACTAGTGTACGGAGTATGGACCAATAGCTTAGGTACGTAATTAATTGTAATTTGTAATTGATGTTGAATTTCAGGGTTAATCTCGGATTCCTTCCATATGTTCTTCGATTGCACTGGATTACTGGCAGGATTAGTGGCTTCAATTATCACTAAATGGAAGGCTAATGATAAATATTCGTACGGTTATGTACGTGCTGAAGTTTTGGCAGGGTTTGTCAATGGGTTGTTTTTGTTGTTCATCTCGTTTTTTATAATGTCGGAAGCTGTTGAACGTGCCATTGAACCTCCAGAAGTTAAACACGAGAGACTTTTTGTCGTATCAGTTTTGGGTTTGATTGTGAATTTAGTGGGGATCTACGCCTTCCAGCATGGTCACGGACACTCCCATGGTGGACACGGGCACGGACATTCCCATAATTCCCACAATTCCCATGGACATTCCCATGACCACGTCCTGGAAGTCGATGTGAACTCCAGTGGGAATTCCCAGATAATGAAAGGTGTCTTCCTCCACATTCTAGCCGACACCCTCGGTAGTGTTGGTGTGATTATCTCGGCAGTGCTGATGAGCATGTTCGGTTGGATGATAGCGGACCCCATCTGTTCCATGTTCATCTCTATACTGATAGCACTCAGTGTTCTAGCTCTAATTAAAGACTCGGTTGTGATATTGATGCAGAGACAGCCTTACACCTTGGACAATGTCCTCCCGCAGTGCTATCAAAAAGTTGTTAGTCTTGCCGGAGTTTACTCGGTGCAGGAGCCCCATTTTTGGACGCTCTGCAGTGACGTTTATGTGGGTGCTCTCAAATTGGAGGTGTCGAAGAATGTTGACCCCAAATATGTGGTGTCGCACACGCAAATGATCTTCGCTTCAGTCGGAGTTAGGCAACTTTATGTGCAATTAGATTACACTCCGATGTGATTGCTTGAAATTGCATTTTTAAATATAGACTTATATTTTATATTGTGTTATTTAAGACCGATTGCTTTTTCTTTTATGAAATGTTGGTAACGCAAAAATAAACGGTTTATTTAAATTTGGCGCGTTTTGCGTGTTGCTATGGAAACGTATAACGACACATGTTTATGTGTTCGCCAGTTAAGAACAAGGGCGAGGGGTAGACCACTATACCATCTTAGTGGTGTGTTTTAAAAGCCACATGCTTAGTGGTCCTTTTCCCCTAAGTCTCTGGAAAAGCTTCAAACAGAAAGTGTTATGTCTACTCTGCATTGCACTATACAGCGACAAACCGGAATTAAAACAAAATTTGGCTTATTTTGAAAATGAACACTCAGGGGGCTGAAAAATTGCAAAAGGGGATGAAGAATCAAAATATGTAACACGAAAATAACCAAATTATGCAATTAAAACTTTTGTAGGGGTTGAAATACATACTTATACTATTGCGAATGAAACTGGAAAATCGTATAAGGCGTATTATTCGAGAAAAATGAAATTATGCGAATTTTGCTAAATTAGAACTTAGGGGGTTGAAAAATCGTAAAGGGGATGAAAATTAATCGTAATTAAGCAGAATTACAGAAAATAAGCCAATTCTGCAAATTTGGCTTTTGGGGGTTGAAATAATTGCGAAGTGCAATCCAAAATACGAGCAATCCATATATAAGTAAAATTTATTAGTATTACCGAAAAAAGGCAAAACTGCGCGAATTTTACAAAATTAACGCTCGGGGAGTTGAAAAATTGTGAAGGGGAATGAAAAGTCAAGAGGGGTGAAAATGAACTGTAGTTAAGTAGAACTCGCAAAAATCACGAAAAAGAAGTCTGGGTAAATTTTGTTTTTTGAGATTTCACATATCATGAAAGGGGTTGAAAAATTGTGGATGGGTTAAAAATTAATGAAATTGATGATTTCGAATTATCGAAAAATCACAAGAAAACTCGAAAAAATAAATAAAATGTGTTAACTCCGTTAGTAGTGTAGAGATTGGTTTTAGATTGAAAACTATTGAACCCCATAATTTTATTCCACCACTTACATGAAAAAATTTCCAGTTTCAATCCTTAAAGTTCATCCCCCTTGTTATAGATCATAATGAAAATTTGCCTGCCCGCCTTACAGTGTCGCTGTAAATTTCCACACCAAATTCAACCCTAATAAGTTGAGCAGTTTTTGAGTTCTCGCATTTTTGTGTTTCGGCATGTTAGGGGGTTGTACCGCCTTTAAGGGTCGTTTTTCGCGAATGATGAATACATTTTTTGTACTACCAATAGAAAGCTATACTATATATCGAACGGTATTAATGATTAATCTCAACCCTACATTATTCAGTGAAAATTCGAGTTTCCATCCCTAACTTTCATCCCCTTCGATAAATTTCTCCTAAAATTCACTCTTATTCCTTTCTTGAAGATACAGTGTGTAAAGTCACAGTTTCGCAGAAGATATATTGCTTCTTTGTGTCAAATTACAGGGCTTTATTTTTGTGTTTCTGCTTGTTAGGGGTTGTACTGCCTGAAAGGGTGGTTTTTCTCAAAATATGAATGGCACCTTTTTTGAATCATTAATGGAAAGCTATCGAATGACGCCAATTTCGACCAATACTTGTTAAGCGAAATTTCGAGTTGCAACCCTTAATTTCCACCCCATCTGTTCGATTTTACAAAAAACGCACATCCCCCGCAAGACTTCACCGATATATGTGTGTACGTTGAGTTTCCAACAGCTGCGTGCAACCCTTGCGGAGTTATCATATTTTTTGTGGTTTTCATCCCCTAAATTTCACCCGCCGAAATTAGCACCCCTTCACTTTCAACAGACTTGAGGGTCGAACGTACATACCAAGTTTCAGAAAGATACGTCCACTAGTTCTCGAGTTATTGGAAGTAACAGTTTTTCGGTTTTTCACCCCTAACTCCCACCCCCGTGGTCCGTAATTCCGATTTTCCGGGTATACACTCGTGTACAAAATTTCAGCTCGATATCTGCTTTCGTTCTCAAGTTATCCGACAGACAGACTTGAGGAGCGAGCGAGCGAATAAGCTAAAACAAGAGTGCCTCGCATTTTGCTACGGCACTAAAAACTAGAGTGCCTAGGTACGCATATATGCTTCGACACTAAAAGGAATCGTGAGGGTGTATCAACAGGTGATGAAATTTTTTGCGTACAATTATTACTTTCTCCGGTCACTTTTTTGTCTTTGGGGGTTGAAGGGGGTGAGTTTTGGGGGTGCAATTTTTTCCGTTCAATTATTATTCTCCACTAACAGTGGCCCAAATGTAAAATTTATTTTCGCTCAATTAGTATCGTCCTGTAGCAAGGTATGGTCTAAGGATTAAATTTTCTCTGAGTCAATTATTTATGTTTGTGCAATTTCTTTCCGTTCAATTAGTATTCTACGGTAGTCGGTAACACTTCCTCCAAACCAAAGGCTAAATTTCCTCTATGCCAATTTTTCGTATTTGGTGGTTGAAGGGGGTGGTTTTCGGGGGTGCAACTTTTTGCGCTCTTTTCAGTCTGTTTCTGTTGTAAGTAGTTCAAGGGGTACAATTTTTTGCGTTCAAACAGTCTCCTGCGATAATGAATAGTCCAAGGGTTAAATTCAATCCGAGTATTTTTTTGCGTTTCTGGGTTGAAGGGGGGGTGAGTTTTAGGGGCGCAGTTTTTTTGTTCAATTCAACTCTTTCGGTTGTAGGCGGTGTAAAGCTTAAATTTTTTCCAAGTCAAGTTTTAGTGGTTGGGGATTGAAGGGGGCGAATTTCAGGAATACAATTTTCTGTGTTAAATTAGTATCCTCCCGTAAGGGTGGTCCGATGGTCAAATTTTCTCCATGTCAACTTTTTGTGTTCCGGGGTTGAAGGGGGTGGGTTTGGTTTGGGGTGTGCAATTTTTTGGTTTCAATTAGTTTCCTCCGGTAATAGGTGGTCTAAGGGTTACATTTCCTCTAAGTGAATTTTTTATGTTTCAAGGTTGAAGGGGTTGAGTTTCAGAGGTGCAAAATTAGTGCGTAAAATATGCTCAAAACTTTTTTTGAGGCATTGATGGAAAGTTATTGAATGGCTTGAATTTCACACACACTTATGTGAAATTTCGAGTTTCAACCCCTGATTTCCACCCCATCTGTCTCATCCTGCAGAAAAAACCCTTCCCTTATCATCAGATATTAACGAAATATACCTTTATGTGTGTGTGTCGGGTTTCAGACCTCCACGTGTAAAATACTTGAGTTTTGGTATTTTTGTGATTTTCAACCCCTAAATTTCATCCCCCAAAAATTGATACCCCCTCACCTTCAACAGACTTGTACGTCAAAAGCGTATATCAAATTTCAGTAAGATATCTGCTCTGTTTCTCGAATTATTGCAATTAATAGTTTGAGATTGCACTGCAAGTGCCTTGGTGAAGGGGATGGTGGAGAGATATTTGTCAGGTATTGGTCAGAAAAATAATAAACGAATGAGGTAGGGGGATGAAAATTCAAGTGGGGTGAAAATTAACTGTAATTAAGTAGAGCTAGCGAAAATTCCAAGAAAAGGAGCGGTCTGCTTAGCTTTTTAAGGGTTTGCATATGGTGAGAGGGGTTTAAAAATTGGTGGATGGGTTAAAAATTAATAAAAATGACTTTGAATTACAGAAAAGTCTGAAAAAATTAATAAAATGTATTTACCCCGCTTAGGGGTTGTTAGTAGCCTTGGGGTTGCTTTTCAACTACTAGATTTCATCCCTTTCGATAAATTTCTCCTAAAATTCACTTCTCCTTGCTCGAAGATGCAATGTGTAAAACCCCACAGTTTCGCAGAAGATATTGCTTCTCTGTGTCAAATTACAGGGCAGGCTTCATAAACGTTTCAACTCCAACCCCCTATTTCACCACCCCCCACATGCTCTAAACTATAAAGAAAGTTGTGTTTTCAATTTCACCACCCTAATCCAATTCGTGGAAAAATTGCAGCGATTTATATAACATATATCCATGTTTTCAACCCCTCACGATTTGACCCCTTTATATGTTTATGATTTACATTGGAGAGTTTATTTTTACGGCGTTATATAACTTTGTGTATTTACTTACTTCGGTTATTCGTCAATAAATCAATTTGATTTCAGAAAACATAAATAAAATGTATTTATCCGCTTGCCAAAAAGCGTAGGGTTTGTAACTAGCCTGGCCACTTGAGGTTGGTGGGGGTGGGACGTTACTTAAAACTAGCTACTGAGTATCAACCCCTAAATTGCAGGGTCCTACTTAAGTGGGGGTGAGACACACTGTATGTATAGTAACATCGGTAAGTTAGAAAATAAACACAATCGTACAAAAACCTATGTTCTCTTTCTTTGTCAGACTTTTATAATCTTGAGCCCGCGGAAATTTAAAATACCGATGGTTCTAAAGAAAAAACTCTTGATTTCGCTGTTTATCCATAAAAAAATGTACCTGCAAAAACTTATCAGTTGTCTCGGTCAGCATTATTGTTAGTCTTATAAAATGTCTTTAACCACCGACGAAGTCATTGAAATTTGCAAACTTTTCGCCGAAAAAGAAGGGCTGATTGTGGAAAGCGCTAAAGAAAATCGTGTGGGGAAAGCAGTCAACGATGTGGGCGATCTGGTCAAGAACCAACTCCAAAGACACTTCGGACCCCTCGGAGGAATCCTTGGTAGGATAGTTGAGATTTATGTATTATTTTGCTATCTGAAAGTTTCAGGCGGCCTAATATTTTCGTTCGCCGTTAGAAGAGCGGCCAAAGCGGTGACAGGACGTCCAGCAATTTCTTTTGACGCAAAAAATAAAACTGTTACCGATATTCTTAGAGGATTGACAATGCAGCAGAGATCACGACTGGCCGACGATGTGCGTAGGGCCGTCTCCAGGCACCAGGAGTACTCCGAGGTCGCCGTAATTAATTTCGATATTTTTTATCAATTTGCTTGCATGGCTCCGGGGGTGAAAAATTTGATCATTGAACAAGTTAGACAATTTTTTAAGAGCGAGCTTGGATTGAATGTTAAATAGGTTTTTAAAGTGTGTTACTGGAGTCACTGGATGATTTTAAAACTATATTATTCAACAATGTTTTTCATATTTTTGGTTATTTTTACAATTGTAGACGTATATGTTTATGAATCAAAAATTAATAAAAATATTTCATTCTGCCGCCATTTATTTTAAAGTTAATTCGCGTTCACATGTTGTTCACACGTGACGTCATTAGCGTCATGTTTTTGTTACTACATTTCGAGATGTGTGTGAAGTTAGCACCTTCTCCAGCGCCCAGACTTCCCTAGATTTGACGATGTGGCAACCGCGCATTTTCTTTCTAACCAATCAGAGCGGCCGACAGACACGTCAGACTAGTGCTACCTGTTGAGGTTATGATAATATAATTTAAGTTTTCACCCCTTTTCAAAGAAATATAAATTAAACTTACTTTCGGCGATCCAAGGGCGACTGATAAAAATAATACCAAAAAACATGGGACGACCCCTGACATTAAGTGAAAACATTGAGAATTGCACAAATTATTTAATTTGAACCCCTTCCACAAAAATGTACCACACGCCCTTCATACTGATGAAAGCCCTATTCAAGCGGAATAAAAAACATCGGATGACCCCTAAATTGCTTATTTTATTTAATTTGAACCCCTTCCAGAAAAATGTACCACACACCCTTAATACCGACAAAAGTCCTATGCAAGTGGATTAAAATGACACCAAAGTCATCCACCTAAAAACAGTGGATGACCCCTAAAATTAAGGGTAAACGTTGAGAATTGCTTATTCTATTTTATTTCAACCCCTTACAGAAAAAAGTACTACACGCCCTTTATACTAATGAAAGCCCTAACCTATTCAAGTGGGAGAAAGCGGCACCAAAGTCATCCACCTAGAAACATCGGAAGACCACATTATTAAGTCGATCCTATAGGTACCTAAAGTTGATTTTTTAAGCCCCAATTACACCGCTCTCCCTTAACTTTAAGTGACCCTTAAAAACTGCGGAAACGATTCTCTCAACAATTGTTTCCAAGGCTTTTAAGGGTCATTTAAAGTTAAGGGAGAACGGTGCAATCGGGGCTAATGGCCGATTCCACCGTAATTTTTGAGCGTTCCTTAAAAATAAGTGTTGAAAGTCATCCAATTATAATACAGAAATCCTATAGGGGGATCAAAAGTCAAAGGATATGAGAGTAAAAAATTGTAGAAAATAACACCAAAATAACCCAATTATGTAAATTTAGCGTTTGGATCGAGAATTGAAATATTGAGAATGGAATTAAAAAAAGTGGAAGAGGTAAACATCGTCCAACTGAGTTCAATTTATTACCGAAGAAAAGCGCGAAATTACGCAAATTTTGCAAAATTAACACTTGGGGGTTGAAAATCGTAAAGGGGGATGAAAAGTCATAGGGTATGAAAATTAACTGTAGTTAGGTAAGTAGAATTACAGAAAACAACACGAAAATAATCCAATTATTAAGGGTTTTGGTGGGTTGAAATATTGCGAAAGGGGTCGAAAAAGGTAAAAATTCAAAACATAGTCTAAATGAGCAAAATTTGTTACCGCAGAAAGACAAAAGTACCTACGCTAAATTTACAAAATTAACGCTCACGGGGTTGAAAAATTTTGAAGCGGTCTGCGTAAATTTTGTTTTTGTGGGTTTTGAGGGTGAAAGGGGTTGAACAATTATAGATAGCTTAAAAGTTAATTAAAATGACTTTGAATTACCTACAGAGGAAGCACATAAAAAACCGAAAAGATAAATAAAAAATGGATTTATTCCGCTTGCCAAGGGTAGCTTAACTTTTTTCAATGGTTGACGGAAATGTTTGGAATCCCATGATTTTATTCCACTATTTACCTGAAAAATTTCCCAGTTTCAACCCTTAAATTTCATCCCCCTTGTTAGATCATAATGAAAATTTCCCATCCGCCTACAGTATCGCTGTAAATTAACTCACTAAATCCAGCCTTGATAAGTTTAGCAGTTTTTAAGTTCTCGCATTTTTGTGTTTCGGCATGTTAGGGATTATTGTAGTGCCTTTAAGGGCGGTTTTTCACGAATTATGTACCATCAATAGAAAGCTTTCGAATTGTATTAATTTCAAATCTACATTATTCGGTGAAAACTCGAGTTTCCACTTTAGGGTTTTTTGGTGGTAGCGTGCATTCAAACTCAAAGTAACGTAAAACAAGGTAAAAATATATTTAATAATCGTAGGTGTTTCTGTACAAGATCTACAGTGGAACTATCGAAGTGGAACTGCTTAAATCTACCCTTAAAATTAGTGAGAGCGGCGAGATGCGCACACGTCTCTATTGTTTGTGACATGACTCACCCTTGGCAGGTAGTTGCTTACAGGGTTGGTTTTACCCTGTAAGCAGCGGATGTTTACGTCTACCAAGAATGAGTCATGCCGTTGGAATTTATATTTTGTCACGTACAAATAATAAAGGCGACCGCCACAGGAGCCTCCCCCGAGTGAGCACGGCCGAACGAACCAAAAATTGAGAACAAAAAAACAAGATAAAATGTAGACACAAAACGAACGTAACAAACAGACATGAAAAAGTATGTAAGTGAGAGCACAAACCAAACAATAAAAAAACTGTTAAAAACAGGTTAGACAAACACAGGATAGAGATAAACAAAACAATAAGTGTTAATTATAAATACAAAAAAAACAAATAAATAGCAATAATCTAAATCACAATATTAACAAACAAAAGAATATTAAGTCGTGTAAAAGTGAATCTTTACAAAAGAAAACAGCAAACAGTAATTATTACACACAGAGATAATTCAACACAATAAAATGGAGAAAAAAATTACATTTTGGCAAAAGTTGGATTCAGCTGGAAGTAAAAGCGTCGTACAAGTCTTGAATTCCTAGGAGCTCGCGCATAGAGGAATTGTTGAGTGCTTGGCCACCGGTCTGTACAGCGAAGTCCCTTGGTTCGAAAAATATGAGTGGCCCTGAGAAAATGTAGCGACGGCTCGGAGGGTTGTCCGAGGTGAGATCTCCCAAGGCGTTTATCGAAATTGTACCTCTAGGCGCTAGATGCATGACAGGACCCAGGTGGAGGTGTAACAGCGAATACCCGGTCAGAATATGGTCTGATTGTTTGTGGGTTGAGCTTTTAACACCTTGAAGAGCTAGGTCACGCATAGGGCGAGAAAAGGTGTATCTCTGCAGGTCAGGGGCAGTAGAGGTGAAGAAAACCTAGGGTGCTCCCATATCAGAGAAGTAGGTGAACGAGGACGTCTGCATCGTGAACTGATGGAGCTGCGGTGGTGACTTCTGACAGCCGTGAAGCTTCGAAGGGGATGGAAGCCTGATGAAATCAGGGTACTTACGAAAATACCCCTTTTCAGCCGGGTTGGCGTTGTAGCCAGCGAAGAAGAATGCACAACTATCACTGAATATTAACAATATCTGCCATACACAATTTATTGCATATGAGAGTCTGCTGCTGGCGTAGAGGCGGTGCGGTGATGCTGATCATAGATGAATGCTGCCGCGCGGACACGGATGATGCCGACTTCGCCCCGTGGCTGGCTGAATTTTCTCGAGCCCCTGGATTGCTGGTGGGTAACGAAGAATCCAGCTTCTCCAAATAGACCAGTAGATGTTCCAAAGATGAAAATATCCAGAAAAGGTGGAGGATTGGAAGTGTCCATTGTAAATGGGAACGACGGTATTCGAGGAAGCACTTAACATAAACCACTTATGTACATTTAAATCGCGGCGCGTTCGCGTTTTTTAACGATTGTCGGGGTCAACAGTTTTAGGGCTTTTTGGTGGTAGCGTGCATTCAAACTCGAAGTAACGTAAAACAAGGTAAAAATATATTTAATAATCGTAGGTGTTTCTGTACAAGAGTCTACAGTGGAACTATCGAAGTGGAACTGCTTAAATCTACCCTTAAAATTAGTGAGAGCGGCGAGATGCGCACACGTCTCTATTGTTTGTGACATGACTCACCCTTGGCAGGTAGTTGCTTACAGAGTTGGTTTTACCCTGTAAGCAGCGGATGTTTACGTCTACCAAGAATGAGTCATGCCGTTGGAATTTATATTTTGTCACGTACAAATAATAAAGGCGACCGCCACACCACCCTTAACTTTTATCCCCTTCGATAAATTAGTCCTAAAATTCACTCCTCCATTCTCGACGATACAGTGTGTAAGACCTCACAGTTTCACATCAGATATAGTTTCTCTATGTAAAGTTACAAAGCTTCATGAACATTTCAACCCCTAAACTCCAACCCCCTATTTTACCACCTTCACATGCTATAAAGAAAGATGTGGTTTCAATTTCACCACCCTAATCCAATTCATTGAAAAATTTTTGGGAGCAATTGGTCCACCGGAAGTGCCATTTAGGCATATCAACTTTAAAATTTTAAACACAAGACACGGAAATCTAGGACTCACGCGATGGGGAGGTTCCAGCCGCTTCTCTGCTGTCAATTTTTTTTCTAATTTAACTGACCTGCTACGTTTAGGAGATGCCAATGGTGAGCAGTGAAAAAGGAACCACCCTGCATTGAAATTGAATTAAATTAGCTAATGGAATTAGTAATTAAATTAATATGGAATTGATGGAATTAGTCGGGAATTGGTGGAATTAATCTGGAATCGACGGAATTAATGGAACTAAATCGGAATTAATGGAATTAAAATTGTACACAATTTTTTTGAGTGATCAGCCCCCCAATAAAATCGCAATCCGTCGAAAGGACGCTTGTCTGAAGTTAGTTCGCACAGTCTCCAGATAAAATGAGAGATGTCATGTCCATAAACAAGTCCCCAGTAAAATGACATATGACATGTCCCGTACGAACCGCCGGTTGCCACCAACATTAAGAAAACATTTAACGGGTTATGGCATATCTTCGTACCAAATTTCATAAGAAACTTCCAATTATTGATTTTTTGCCGAAAGGGCGTCAAGTGCGAGTACATTTTAAGAAACGTGAAAACTAAAAACACATTACAGCCCAAATAACTTGACCGATTTGGCTAAAAGTTGGTAGGTACTCTCATTCATTGGCTATTGAAGTGACAGAACGTCAAAATTTGAATTTTAGGTTGGTATGAGGAAATTTTGCAAGGAATTTTACTAACAGGTGATTTCAATGCGAAACGTCAGAAAACATGACAAATGTCAAAATTTTGCAATTGCTCTGAATTAGCCCAAAATGGCCTTTGGGTGCGTGCGGTTTTGAGTAAAAGTGCAAAGAAAAATATTCACGAAAAAGCCTCAGGCACATTTATCTGTGACACTGCTGCTAACAATAAAAATAAACCCTAGAAGATTTAGGTTATGTAATGTTTTTGTTTTCCCGCTAAATTTCGACAAATTGTCAAAAGTACAGGCCCATACAAATTTGGGTTGTACAGTTCCAGAAAAATTTTAGTTCAGCTATAGAAGATTGGGTTCTTGCCATTTCGGCGGAAGGGACAATGAAAATTCGCATTCTCGTTTAAAACTTGTGAGCTGACAGAGAATGGCAGGATATTAACCTTAAAAGGTAAGTGTTGTCAAATGTGACAGGTGATGTATTTGTCAGAAAGTGTGTTCAAGTGGTTGCTACCTACACGGAAATCAAAGGACGCTTTAAAAATGTTTTATTTAAAAAAAAAATGGTTCGTACTCTAAATTAAACTTAGATAAAAACTAGAAGATCTAGTTGGCCCCACTGTTTTCGAGTCAGTCAGTTGAGTTAAGACACTCTCACATCGGCTCCTCCTTGAAATAAAGATGCTCCAAGGCATCGCACGCACTTACTCTCTTCTTCCAATCGAACGTGAGCATCCTCTGCAAGCGCCCCTTTATAGCTATTTATGTAACAAGTGGGAAAAGTACATCATTTCCTTACGCGGGTGCTAAGCAAGTAAGGAAATGATGCATTTTCCCATGTGTTACATACAAGATTTTTCATAATCCCGATCGCGACATTCAAAAACTTAATTGGCGAAGCACTGAAAAAGATTTGGTGTTTTTTAGTAACTTGTATGAAATGTTTAGTGATCACGTGGATCGTGCTGATTGAAACAAATTAAAGAAATTATATTAACATAATTCGTTTTCGCACCTGAGCGGAAATATGATGCATTTCCTAATTGAAATTAGTGGGAAAAATAACTTTTTTCGCACGGGATTATGAAAAATTTATTACCACTACCTCTACACTGAACTTACTAAGATTAAATCCCGCGCGTTTTCGCACAAGTTAGGAATGAGGTGCTTGAGATCCACGCCGATGTGATTGTCGAACGACTCCCATCTTAGCGACACGCCGTTGTCTTCCGGCCATTCACTTCGAGATGGCTTTCCCATAAGGCTGAAATAGTGCGTTACAAAGTGACAAAGTTTGTTCAATAAAAAAAACCTTAGGCGGGCCTTCAGGAGCCATAGATAATAGTGTATAGCATGAAACAGTCCTTTTTAAAACTTACTGCGTGGTATATACAGGGTGAGTCTGAAAGACTCCACATCCTTTATACCACAGAATACACTGTTCAAATGATGAAGCTTGGTGCAAAAATTATTGGTCAATTGTGATTCCTCTTGATGTTATAAGCCGCCAAAGATCTTCATTTTTAAGCATTCTTTTTAAATACCTTTTGAAAGGTGTATCGTAGAATTTTGAATTTTTGCACAGCATTGTTACAGACCAAGATGCAACTACTGATGGTACTTCAAACATTATCCAAAAAGCGGATCCCTGTTATACAGGGTGGCCCCGATATTATTTGCCCTTGAACTTTTTTATGTTTGAAAATATTGCTAATTTTGGCTCTTAAAATTTTTCGAAAAAACTAACCACTCACGAGGAAAATTGAAAAAACCGAAAACATGATCATCGTGATAAACCTACAATTTCAATAAAAATCAAAGTGTACGTTGACACGCATCACATTTCAACTGTTTTTTTGCATTGAAGGTGTTGTCCTACATCTGTGCCCAGAACCATTGCTCAAAACTGAAGAAAAAACATTGATGGTATTTTCACTTTTTTATGAGGTAGACTCATCATTGGTTTTAAGGTGATTACCTGCATCAGGTTTTCGGTTTTCTCAATTTTTCGCGTGAGTGGTTAGTTTTTTCGAAAAATTTTAAGAGCCAAAAAAGTTTTAAAATTGAACGGGGAATACGGCCGAATAGGCAAATTAGCAATATTTTCAAACATAAAAAAGTTCAAGGGCAAATAACATCGGGGCCACCCTGTATAACAGGGATCCGCTTTTTGGATAATGTCTTAAGTACCATCAGTAGTTGCATCTTGGTCTGTAACAATGCTGTGCAAAAATTCAAAATCCTAAGATACACCTTTAGAAAGATGTTTAAAAATGAAGATTTTTGACGGCTTATAACATCAAGGGGAATCACAATTGACCAATAATTTTTGCACCCAGCTTCATCATTTGAACAGTAGATTCTGCGGCATAAAGGATGTGGAGTCTTTCAGACTCACCCTGTATACTGATTATTTCCAATTTTTAATAAATTAAATTACTCGAGCGTTGAGGGTTTGCAGTTTGTCTCTGGTTACGCATAAATCATCTAATAAAAGGCTTTGATTCTCAATTTAAATTTAAATTATTTTCGCGCTTGAAGCTTTTAAATTGTAGCGCATGGCACATCTAAAAGAAAAGGATAATGGAATGGCAGCGTCTTTAAGTATGAGAGCGAAAGCAATACCCGCTTGTCTGTGATATCTTAGAGCCAAGCGTAACTTGAACCAGGCCCATCCATAGTAATACTAGATCAATGTTCTAATCCAACCAAGTGACACAACTGTCATCTATTTGTCATATGTGTTCTTACACCAAGAAATTGTACAAAAAGGTGAGATCGCTAGCACCTACGTCATCAAATTTTTAAAATTGATTGATAAAAGACGATGGATCTCAACCAAATTTGATTATTTTTTAAATTATACCAATAATAAGGAAATTTATGACATTGATGATTATGTGCCAGTTTTGAGATTGCTGTGACACAAGAATGACAAATAACGAATCTGTCACAAGATGTCATGAGTATGAAACGTCATGAGATGAAAGCGCCCAAAAGCACCCGATCTAGTGCATTAAGCACCAAAATTGGCAACCCTTAAACTGACGACCGTTATTTTCGTTTAATCACGTTGATTCGAGTATTAAAATCATCAATACCGCAACCGAATGGCCTATTGACAGTTATAAGGGTTTATAGTATAAAAAGACGGAAGATGTGCGCGTGGCTTCTGAGCTTAGTGCGCTTGCAGGGGTGGCGCCTGAAGAGAGATAAATTGTTACAGACACGCAAGTTAGCACGCAATATGAAATGTATCACCTGAGCTCAAGCACCAAGTACGTCGTAGTGCGCTAGACGACGTCACGATTAGAAAAGGACCTTCTTATACTAGAAACCCTTATTGACGGCACCTACCTGAATATTTTTGACAGTTGATTCGATTCGGAGCTGCCATCGAAGAGGGGCCTGAGACTGTAAAGTTCGGCTATTATGCAACCTATCGACCAGACGTCCACTGCTGTGGTGTAAGTGAGGCCGAGGAGGACTTCGGGTGCGCGGTACCACAGAGTCACGACGACGGTTGTGAGTTTCATTTCGAAGTCGTAGGTTTTGGCGAGGCCAAAGTCGGCTATTTTTATGTGGCCGTCGAGCGTTACCAGGAGATTTTGGGGTTTCAGATCGCGGTGGACTATTCTGCAAGAAAAATTGGAGTGTCTACACTAATTATATCCATCTCAAAAAAGCCATCTTGTCTCCCGAGACCTATAAAACCTTTTTTTCTATTTCGGTTTAATAATGAACACTTTATAGCACCTAAACGCACTCTCTAATGTGCTCTTTTAGCGCACGGCTTTTGTTTACATCGTAACCTAGACAATGATTGTGTCCAACAATCGCCAACTGTCAAGCTAATATTGACCTGTCTTTGAAAATGGAACACCGATTTTTTCTAAAAATATTATCAAGCTGGGTATCCGAAATAGAAAAAAATGTATCCATGGCCCATTACAAGATCCTTAAGAGCATTAATCACTGCAACAGTATAAACAGTATAAAAAACGTGCTTCATAAGGCTCTTATCGCACTCGGATTTTATAAAACTCTGGGTTTTCGCCCTCGTTGTCCAAATATCCTCGTGCGACAATAATTGGCCTTATGAAACGTGTTTTTTAATACACTATTGCACGATCAGTCATTTTTATCAATTTACAAATTGTTGACAACAATTGTTGCTATGGTATCATAAGGGGCTTAGGGTTAAGTCCAGGATTATGTTTTATACAACCCTAAGCCCTAAGTCTAATTTTTTTTCAATGTCTAAACAACACATTCTGCCAAATATTATTTATCTTTGGTACATAGCTTCACTTTTACCCCTTCTGTCTCAAAATTGTGAATAGCTTTATTTCTCTATTAAACCTCTCAGTGTCCTGTCTGCACTCTTCAATAAATGTAGTTCTAAGCTGCTCTCCTTTTTCGGTAGTATTAAAGGGGGACTTTAGCAAAAAAACAACTTTGCCTAAATAAAAAGTGTAGAAAATTGTAAGAACAATGGTTATGACAATTTTTTTCATCGCAAATGGTTTTTGAGCTACAGCCGCTTGAACTGTAGACTGTAAACTTGATGACGTCATCGGGTCAATGTAACGCGCGCCTCCCATATAAACAATGCAGTTTTGCCGTTCATTCCGCTTGGTTTATTTATCCCTCCGTGGCCCTTTTCTTCGTTTTAATAGTAAATTCGGCCTTAAAAAATCTGCCTGTGCTTAGTTCAATAATCACTTTGGTTTGTGTTAATTTCGAGTTTCTTTAATCGAGCGTTTCTCACGGGTATGGTGTCCTGTTGTACGGCTGCCATAATACTCACCAAAACTATTTTTGATCGTAGAAGGGACTAGTAAACTATTGCAGTCTAATTTCAGGACAGCCTGTATACTGGATGGTGAAGTTTTCGTAGCCCACCATGGGGAACTCGGAAACCATAAGAGATAGAGAGCAGTTTAAATAAGAAAAAAGTTGGGTTTTTTCAAGGTGATTAAGGATCTGCAAATACTTCTCCTTTATCAAGATTCGTTTCTGAATTATGCCGAAAAATTGAAAATCGTGATTTTAAAGAAAAATACGAGGAAACATGCATTCTAACGATTGGTGGTAATTAAATGAAACTTTGAACTTTTACATTTTTAACAGCTGTCAACTCAACAGCATTGACAGAAATGCACAAAAAAGAAGGCAGCAGAGAAGCGGCTGGAACCTCCCCAACGCGTGGGCCTTTGATCTCCGTGACTTGTGTTTAAGATTTTAAAGTTGATATGCCTAAATGGCACGGCCTTTGGACCAATTGCTCCCAAAAGCCTTTCAACTCTTCAACGGGTCACCCAACCTCCATGTACCAAATTTCGGACAAAACAATCCAGTAGTTTGGGCTATAACGTGGTTTCAGTGTTATTACAAAATTTCGATTTTTCTACCCAAAGGGTACTAAATGCCAATAAATTTTATCTCATTTAAAACCAGAATTTGAGGTCCTTTCTAATGGTAACAATAAATCTTTCAAAAACTTGTTTTGGATGGGTAAATGAGAGAATAATTTTAGATTTCGAAATTGGTGTGCAAAACGGCACTTTCCGTGGGCCGATTGAATCCAAAATTTATTCACCCCCTCGACATGTAATACAAGCCCCATGTGCAAAATTTCAGCCAAATCGGTTCAGGGGCTTGAGCTGTACCGCGATTTTAAAGTCCGGTAAAAATTTCGATATTTTTAGTTTTTGGTCAAAAGGGCACTGACAGTGAATACATCTTTGGAAGCAGAATCTGAAGGCCTTTCTTATGGTGACGTGAAAAATGGGGGTTTACATTTAACATTTAAAAGTTGATGTGCCAAAATGGCATTTCTGGTTGCACGATTGGCTCCAAAAGCTTTTCAGATCTAAGTTGGGTTATCACATGCACACCTACCAAATTTCAACCAAATCGGTCGAGTAGTTTGGGCTGTGGCGTGTTTACGAACGTACGTACGAACGTACAGCTTAGAAACATGAAGATGCCCACCCAGAATATTTACCTGGTCGCATGGACCAGGCGACGACAGAGACCGTGCAGAAGTTAGTTACCCCTACCTAACTGCTATTCGAATGCTAGGCGACCATGGGCATGTTCATATTTCTAAGCTGTACATACATACAGACACATTTTAAAAACCACTTTTTTGGGTTCCTGAGACCCTTTTTTTTACATATAGGTCAAGCATCAAATTTCCACCAGGTCAATTTTTTGTGTTGGGGGTTGAAGGGGGTGCAATTTTTTTCGTTCAATTATTATCCTCAGGGGCTGAAGGGGATGGGTTTCGGGGGCGCTTACTTGGTACCTATCCTAAAATAACAGTGGTCCAAATCTTAACTTCATTAGCGCTCAATTAGAATCTTCCAGTAACAAGTAGTCTAAGGGTTAAATTTCCACCGAGTCAATTATTTATGTTTGCCAATTTTTCGTATCTGGAGGTTGCAGGGGGTGGTTTTCGGGGTTGCAACTTTTTGCATTCAGTTAGTCTGTTTCTGTTGTAGCTAGTCCAAGGGCTCAAATTCATCAAAGTCAATTATTTGTGTTCGAGGGTTGAAGACTGTGGATTTTGGGGGTACAATTTTTTGCGTTCAAAATAGTCTCCTGCGATAATGACTGGTAAAAGGATTAAATTCCGTCAAAGTAATTTTTTTGTGTTTCGGGGTTGAAGGGAGTGAGTTTTAGGGGCGTAGATTTTTTGTTCAATTCAACCTTTCGGTTGTAGGAGGTGCAAGGGTTAAATTTCCTCCAAGTCAAGTTTTTGTGGTTGGGGGTTGAAGGGGGCGAGTTTCAGGGGTGCAATTTTTTGTGTTCAATTAGTTTCCTCCGGTAATACGTGGTCCAAGGGTTACATTTCCTCTAAGTAAATTTTTTGTTTCAAGGTTGAAGGTGTTGAGTTTTAGAGGTGCAATTTTTTCTCTTCCCGTCGTAGGTGATCTAAGGGTCTAAGGACTAAATATATGCTCAAAACTTTTTCTGGGCCATTGACGAAAAGTTACCGAATTGCTTGAATTTCAAGCAACACTTATGTGAAATCTCGAGTTTCAACCCCTAATTTGCACCCCTTTGTGTTTTATGTTGCAGAAAAAAGCCATCCCTTATTAAATAATACATATCAAAATACAATGTGGTTTTAGACCTCCGTGTGCAAAATATTTGAAAAGTTTTCGTATTTTTGTGATTTTCAACCCCTAAATTTCATCCCACAAAATTGACACAACCTCACCTTCAACAAACTTGTACGACAAAAACGCATATAGAGTTTCAGTAAAATATCTCTACTGGTTCTCGAGTTATTACAATTAATAGTTTTTCGGTCCCGAAAACACCTAGCATTCTCGCGCTTTTACTGCGAACGCTGCCTAAACGTTTGAAGATGGATTAAAATCGTATAAGGGAGAAATGTCGGCAACGAATAGACCTACAAAAAAGTCCGCGACAGCATACAGGGTGTCTTACGAATATGAAGCAGTATGATATCTCTGGACATAAGCAAGGTACAGTTGTAAGATTTGGCATTTACACAAAATGACACATTCGAAGTCTATTGAAATTATTGGCGACGATGGGGTACTTCCGGTTACACCGGAAGTAGAGCCAACTTTAAAATTTTAAACGGCAACCCCCATTTTTTATTACAGATTCGGACAGAGGAGGAAAACCTAAACCTAAAACACCTAACAAGTGACTTGTTTGCACCAGCCGTCTAGATTTTATTAACGTTTTTAGAGAAAAGTTCCGCAAAACAGTGCTATGTAAAAATGGTCATAACTTGTAAACCGCGGGCGATAAAAATAAAAATGACACACCATTGTAAAGTAGAAAGACTGTTTTACATTATGCTTGCCAAAAAGTCATATGAAAGCTGATTCAAAGTCGATTTAAAGAAATTGAAATGTTGGAAATTTAAAAGCCGAATAACATTTTCTTCTTACGGAAAAAACAGCGATTTTAATCGTTTCCTTTTTTGGCACTTTATGGGTACGGTTGAAAAGAGAATAAAATTCGGCACCCATCCATGCAGAAAAACTTGTATGCTGCCATTTAAGAAAAAAATGTTATTCGGGTTTGAAATTTCCAGTATTGCAGTTTCTCGAAATCAACTTTCAATTAGTTTTCTTAGGATTTTTGGCAATCATAATGTAAAACAGTCCTTCCGCTTAACAACGGTGTGTCATTTTCATTCTTATCGCCCGCGGTTTACAAGTTATGACCATTTTTACATAGCACTGTTTTGCGGAACTTTTCTCTAAAAACGCAAAAAAAAACGTTAAACCTAGGCGGCTGGCGCAAACAAGTTACATGTAGGTGTTTTAAGCTTAATTTTTCTTCCTCTATCCGAATCTGCAATGAAAAATGGGGGTTGCTATTTAAAATTTAAAAGTAGGACCCTACTTCCGGTATAACCGGAAGTGCCCCATGGTCGCCAATAATTTCAATAGATTCCGAATGTGTCAGTTTCTGTAAATGCCAAATCTTACAACTGTACCTTCCTTAAGCCCAGAGATATCGATACTGCTCCATATTCGTAAGACACCCTGTATAAATATTTGTTACGGATAGCCGACAATAAGCCAATAAGCTATTTTCGTAAAAAATTAAAACACAAAAACAATCTCGGTGGGCTACCCATCATAGATAGCTATATGCCGTCGCGGTCTTTTTTGTAGATCTTTTCATTACCGACAATTCCTCCTTACAAACTTTTGCTCTAGCTTCAAGCGTTGAGGCAGCGTTCGCGATCAAACGTCGAAAATTGTAATTTCTTTCCGTTTTTCACCCCTAACTACCACCCCCCTGGTCCGATATGACCCAAAAACAATCCCCGCCGAGATTTTTGGGATATACACATGTGTACAAAATTTCAGCTCGATATCTGCTACAGTGCCTGCGCAAATGCTTAGCCACTAAAATCAGCTTTAATATGTTGCCAAAAAATGCGAGAATGACAATCACAGGCAGTGCTGTAGTCCGACGTATACGCGGGTATACGCAAACCCAAAATTTTGACACTAGCGTATATTTATAAAAATCTCTAGAGACAAGCGAGTATACGAGCGAATTTTGCAATTTCCTGCTTAACAGATGGTTGGGGAAAACCCCAGCTAATGACCTAAACCGGGGGGGATGCTCAATTAAACCTGGCCTCTAAACCCACCCAGGTTACCTGTTATCACCAGACCGTTAAAACGGGGTTGATCATTCATATTTTGAATAAAATTTCCAAATAAAAAATTTCTGTTTTACGTTTACATTTTGAGTATGTTAATGTTCATCATTGTTTATTTCGATCCTCATTATAATTATCACAGAAAATTATCGCATATTATCAAGCGTATACTTTTTTTTGAAAATCGTCATCACGTTTCATTTACCAAAAGTTTTAAAGGCACGGAATGCGTGTACACAAAAACTTTTTTAAGACTACAGCACTGATCACAGGTAACAATAGGTCCTTTAAGCGTGACGTCATGCCGCCATGTATGGCCGTATGCGCAGTCATTTTTTGACCGCCGACAGAATTTACTTGAATGTCTACTGTCAGTTATGTGTCATTTTTCATAATTGTAGGTTAAAATAGCACGTGGTAAACGTGAAAGGCCCCAGATTCTGTTGACAGTAGTGACAAATGACGTATAAATGCACTAGAAATGACACAAGATCAACGCATGCGTATCATACGGGGCCAAGCGCAATAAACCCCCACCAGTGCCTTAAAGGACCTATTATTTATGATGTACCAAATTAATTTTCTGTTGTCATGGTACCTACTAGATATTTTATGGAGCTATTATTGAATGAAATAATATTCCAACAGTTCCTAAACTTTGAAGAAAATCGCACGATACTAATCATTAGCCAATAGAAAATTTGATTTCTGTGTGTTTACCATGGCAACACGAGGATTTCTTGGAAATTTTTGATAGCTAAATAGACCAACCTAAACGAAATTAATAAGTGAAAATTTTTATGTCAAATTAAATGTCAAAAATCATTTCTATTCAATTTTTGTGGCTGTAACGTTGCTATTTTCTTACCGAATCTGCATTCGAGCATTAACTCATTTCCTGGAAATTTTAGTCGTGCATACCAACATCGTAATCGGGCCCTCGTGTTCCACTCGGGCCGATTAATACGTTGTTGGGATGCACTCCAAAAATTTCCGCTCTTATGAGATTATAAGTGAAAATATTTGAAAATCATCCCCTGAAGGAAAAATGCTTCTTACCCCAAAATGGTAAAGGACTTTTTGACTAAATTTCTAATGGTATAGCCACCCTTAAAATTACACCCTGTATAATTGCGACATACCTGTTGCTGTGTAAAAAATCAACCCCTGTGAGAATCTCCCTTGCCAATCGCCTAATCTCGAGGGATGAAATCCCCCCACTATGCTTCTTTTTCTCGATGTAAAGCGCCAGATCTTCGTTAACATGCTCGAACACTAAATACATAACTAGCTCCTTATCCGACTTATGCCCCTGGCACACGTCGAGCAACCTCACAATATTGGCATGACCGTGGCTATCGAGCTGCTTCAGCACCCCGATCTCCCTCAACGTATTCATGGGCACCCCATCATCAGTGAGCGGCACTCGTATTTTTTTCAAGGCCACGACTTTGCCTGTCTTCTTGTCCGTGGCCTTGAAGACAGTTCCATAAGCCCCTACGATTTTTTTTTTATTTTCAATCCGACAAAACAGAAAATAGCATACCTTTGCCGATGGCAATGACCCTGTCGTATGTGTAGTGATTGTCCATGGGCGATTTAAAATTTAAAGATCCACGCTGTAAATAAATAATGATAATAATAAAATAACGGACCGGATGTGAATCTCGAGCGGAAACAAAAGCACTAAAAATATGAATTACTTGTGGAGGTTAAATCGAGAAGGCGGGTTGCATTTCGTTATTTAAGGGAAGATTTGACGGAATTGGGGGTGAGACTGGGGGTAGAGAAGTTGAAAATAAAAATACGAACCCCGTTTAACGTAAACAACCCCTAAATCATGCGGAATACGGTTATTAAATTTGTAAACATCGAAGCCACCTGCTTAGTAAGAGGGCGCTGCAGATGTTTCTTTGTTTTGTTTTCATTGGTGGAGAATGGTCAGCGTCAGCGGCGTGCACAAATGAAGTGGCGTAGATGCGAAGTGGGTTAAAGAACTATTTTCTGTTTGGAAGATCAAAAGTAGGGTAGAATCCAGAATTCACCTGTCAAATGTTTGTCAAGTCAAAAGTCAAAAATTTTGTTGTAAAGTCAAAAAAGATAATTATTGGCTTCTTACGAAGGCGTCCTGGTGTCACGAGATTATTATTTTTATTATTATTTCAAAAATCCGTAATTACGGATTTTTTTCCATAATTACGGATTTTTGAAAGAGGTGCTTTTAGCCACATTTTACCACCTGGAAAGTCTCAAGTGGTCCCCTGGAACACATATCTGTCTTCAAACCCCCCAAAAGTAGCCCCTCGGTTGAAATACAGGCCATTGAAAAAATCCGTAATTACGGATTTTTTTCCGTAATTACGGACTTTTTTCCGTAATTACGGATTTTTGAAAGAGGTGCTTTTAGCCGCATTTTACCACCTGGGAAGTCTTAAGTGGTCCCCTGGAATGTACAGGGTGGTCCAACGAAAAGTTTCCAGCCCGAATATCTCGTGAACGGAGCGAAATATAAAAATTTGCTCGAACAGGTGGATTTTTATTTTGAGGGGGACACCTAAATTCGCCCTTGGTGAAATTTTTCCTCACACCCCCTAACCCCTACTAACCCCCTCTTCAAAAATTTAAATGGCAACCCCCCACTTGTGATGCATTATTTCAAAGCTAATTTCATTGTGAATCCAATGCTGTAAGAATTTTTGAGCTTTATTTAACTCCAGCGCCCTCTATGGTCAAATTTTAAATTACATTATTGCCATTCGTAATACATCGATTGAAAGGGTTTGGCATTCTTTCTAGACCGACGCAACAATTTTTGAAATCCATCCACTCGTTCAAAAGTTACAGGCGTAAACTTGAAGGATTTCTAGGCCAAAAACCAGCTCATGTTCTTCAATGTAACTTTTGAACGAGTGAATGGATTTCAAAAATTCTTGCATCGTTTTACAGAGAATTTCAAACTCTTTCAAATAATGTATCACGGAGGGCCCTAATGTAATTTAAAATTTGACCGTAGAGGGCGCTAGAGTTGATCAAATCCCAGAAATTTTTACATCGTTGGGTTGGCAATTAATTTTGCTTTAAAATGATGCATCACAAGTGGGGGGTTACCATTTGAGATTTTGAAGTTGGGGTTAGTGGGGGTTAGGGGTTGCGTTGTGGAATTTCACCAACCGCGGATTAAAGTGCCCCCCTCGAAACAAAAATCGACCTGTCCGAGCAAATTTTTATATTTCGTTCCGTTCACGAGATATTAGGGGTGGAAACTTTTCGTTGGACCACCCTGTATATCTGCCTTAAAGCCCCCCAAAAGCGGCCCCTCAGTTGAAATACAGGCCATTGAAAAAATCCGTAATTACGGATTTTTGAAAGAGGTGCTTTTAACCAAATTTTACCCCCTGGGAAGACTCAAGTGATCCCCTGGAACGCATATCTGTCTTCAAACCCCCCAAAAGTAGCCCCTCGGTTGAAATACAGGCCATTGAAAATATCCGTAATTACGAATTTTTGAAAGAGGTGCTTTTAGCCACATTTTACCACCTGGAAAGTCTCAAGTGGTCCCCTGGAACACATATCTGTCTTCAAACCCCCCAAAAGTAGCCCCTCGGTTGAAATACAGGCCATTGAAAAAATCCGTAATTACGGATTTTTTTCCGTAATTACGGACTTTTTTCCGTAATTACGGATTTTTGAAAGAGGTGCTTTTAGCCGCATTTTACCACCTGGGAAGTCTTAAGTGGTCCCCTGGAATGTATATCTGCCTTAAAGCCCCCCAAAAGCGGCCCCTCAGTTGAAATACAGGCCATTGAAAAAATCCGTAATTACGGATTTTTGAAAGAGGTGCTTTTAACCAAATTTTACCCCCTGGGAAGACTCAAGTGATCCCCTGGAACGCATATCTGTCTTCAAACCCCCCAAAAGTAGCCCCTCGGTTGAAATACAGGCCATTGAAAAAATCCGTAATTACGGATTTTTTTCCGTAATTACGGATTTTTGAAAGAGGTGCTTTTAACCAAATTTTACCCCCTGGGAAGACTCAAGTGATCCCCTGGAACGCATATCTGTCTTCAGACCCCCCAAAAGTAGCCCCTCGGTTGAAACACAGGCCATTGAAAATATCCGTAATTAAGTAGGTACGGATTTTTTTCCGTAATTACGGATTTTTGAAAGAGGTGCTTTTAGCCACATTTTACCACCTGGGAAGTCTCAAGTGGTACCCTGGAACGCATATATGCCTTAAAACCCCCCAAAAGTGGTACCTCGGTTGAAATACAGGCCATTGAAAAAATCCGTAATTATGGATTTTTTTCCATAATTACGAATTTTAGTGCCGTAGCAGAATGTGGAGGTACTCTTGTCTTTGATTATTCGCTCGCTCGCCTAGTCTGTCCGTCGGATAACATGAGAACGGGTTGACAAATCGAGCTGAAATTTTGTACATAGATGTATACCCTGAAAATCTCGGCGGTGATTGCTTTTGGGCCAAATCGGACCACGGGGGTAGAAGTTAGGGGTGAAAAACCGAAAAATTGTTAATTGCAATAACTCGAGAACTAGTGGAGGCATCCTTCGGAAACTTGGTATGCACGCTCGACCTTCAAGTCTGTTAGAGGTGAGATGGTGGCAATTTCGGGGGATGAAATTTAAGGGATGAAAACCAAAAAAAAATGATAACTCCGCAAGAGTTGCCCACAGCTATTTGAAACTCAAACTACCCACATATTTCAATGAAATGTTACGGGGGATGCTTTTTCCGGAAAATCGGGCAGATGGGGTGGAAATTAAGGGTTGCAACTCGAAATTTCGCCTAATGAGCATTGGTCGAAATTGACATAATTCGATAGCTTTCCATTATTGCGAAAAATCACCCTTAAAGGCGCTACAACCTCTAACATGCAGAAACACAAAAATACGAGTACTCAAAAGCGTCTTCGAGTATCAAGGCAGAATTTGGAATGGTAATTTCCAGTGACACTGTAGACCGATGGACAGATTTTCATTAAGATCTAACAAAGGGGATGAAATTTAAGGGTTGAAACTGGGAATTTCTTCAAATAAATGGTAGTATAAGGGAGTTCGATAGTTTTCGGTTAACCAGTGAAAAAAGTCTTCAACATAAAACCAACCCATAAACCACTAACAACCTCTTATGCTTTGCAAGCAGATAAATACATTTTATGTGTTTTTTCTGAAATACTATTGATTTATTTATGAACATCCGAAGTAAGTAACTACGCAAGAAGTTATGTAACACCATAGAAATAAACTCACCCCTGTAAATCATAAAGGAAAGGGGTACAGTAATGGAGGGGTGAAGAAATGAATTTCTGAATTGCCGCAATTTTTCAATGAATTGGATTAGGGTGGTGAAATTTAAAACACGGTTTTCTTTGGAACATGTGGGGGTGGAGAGGTAGGGGGTCGGAGTTGCTGTGAAACTGTGAGGTCTTACACATTGTTTCCTAGAGGAAGGAGGAGTGAATTTTAGGACAGTTTTATCGGAGGGGATGAAAGTTAGGGGTGGAAACTGGAAACTCGAATTTTCACCGAATACTGCAGGGTTGAAATTAATACCATGCGATAGATTTCTTTGGATGGTACAAAAAAGGCCTTAACCATCCTACGCTACAACCCCTACCAAGTAGAAACACATAAATACAAGAAATCAAAAACTGCTAAACGTATCAAGGCTGAATTTGGTACGTCAATTTACAGTGACATTGTAGGCGGATGGGCAAATTTTCATTATGATCTAACAAGGGGGATGAAATTTAAGGGTTGAAACTGGGAAATTTTTCAGGTGAATGGAGGAATAAAATTATGGGGTTCGATAGATTTAGGTCAACCATTGAAAAAAGTCTTGAGTCTTCAACCTAATACCAACCCCTAGGCTTAGGGTTGCCAACCGTCCCGATTTAGGCGGGATTGTCCCGATTCCTTATAATGAGTCCCGCGTCCCGCCTAGTACTGGATTTGTCCCGATTTTTGGACTTGCTTTCTGAGTTTTCCCTTTCCCTTTATTTTCCTTATTTTTTATTGACAACCAGCGTTTAAAACATAACCTAACTTATTTGTAGTGTCTACTAACTGTCAGAACAGTGGTGCGAGTGGTGCTTTACAAAACGTCGGGTCCATTCTGTCAATCATCTTCCATCTTCGTTGCAAGCGTTAAAATCGCAAGGTAATCTTTGTGTCTATCTCTTATTATTTGGGTGCACTGTCAGTGACAACGCAGGCTGGTGCCCTGCGTGTTTGTAAATACCAAACCAAGGCTGAGAATTATCATTTGTTTTGTTCAAAGAGATTTATTTATTTTAATAAAAAATGTATTTTAAAAGTATAAAATTTGTTTACCAACCAAAAAATTGAAAATCCTTAGACCATAAAAACGCCCAAATCTAGTGATTATTCTTTTTTGATCCACGATTTTTCAAGTGCTTTTTTTTATTTCGCAATGAGAATGAAATGAATTAATTTTGATTTGAATTTGGACTGAAAATACTGAAAAACAGGTGAGAAGGGGGGGGGGGGCAAAAATTTTCGCCCCGCACCCCCACTTTTGCGCTGCGCGCTTCGCGCGCAAACACATTCTTATCACTCCTCTGTCCCGCTTACTGTTTTGAAAAATATGGCAACCCTACCTAGGCTGCTAACAACCCCTAACCTTTAGCAAGCTGAGTAAATATATGTTTTATTTATTTTTTCGGGCCTTTTTGTGTTTTTTCTGCAATTCAAATTCATTTTGATGAACTTTTGATCTATCCACAATTTTCAACCCCTCACCCTCAAAACCTTCAAAAAGCTAAACTTACGCAGACCGCTGCTTTTTTGTGTAATTTTCGCTACAGTTAATTTTCACACCCCTTGACTTTTCATCCCCCTTCATAATTTTTCAACCCCTCGAGAGTTAATTTTGTAAAATTTGACAAATTTTGCCCGTCTGCGGTAATTTTTTTTTTTCGATTAGAGTATGATGTTTTGCCTTTTTCACTTTTTCTACCCCCTTCGCAATATTTCAAGCCCCCAAACGCTGAATTTGCATAATTGGGTTATTTTTGTGTTGTTTTGTGTAATTCTACTTAACTACAGTTAATTTTCATACCCTTTGATTTTTCGTTCCCCTTTACGATTTTTCTAAAACCCTAAGTGTTAATTTTGCTAAATTCGCCTAATTTTCGTTTTTCTTCGGTAATAAATTGAACTCATTGGGATGATTTTTACCTTTTTTTTTCAACCCCCTTCGCAATATTTCAACTCTCCAAACACTAAATTTACATACTTAGTTGGGTTATTTTGGTGTTATTTTCTGTAATTTTACTTAATCACGGTTAATTCTCATGCCCTTTGAGTTTTCATCCCCCTTTACGATTTTTCAAACCCCTAAGTGTTAATTTTGCAAAATTCGCGTAATTTCGTTTTTGGTCGGTAATAAATTAAACTCTATTGGGATTTAGTTTACCGTTTACAATTTTCCAGTTTCTCTCACAATAAATAAATAAGTATGGTATTTTAACACCCACAAAAGTTTTAATTGCATAACAGGCTAATTTTCAACAACAATTTTTTTATATTTCGCCTTTTTGACACATCTGTGCATCTGCGGAGGCAGTATTATTAGGTGCAGATTGATAAAATCTTCACCCGATTCCATCAGTAAGACCAGCCGCCCCTACATACACATTAACTTGATAAACATCTACAGGGATACACATCGCATTGATATACATCTTCCGGGGGCTTTTTTCAATGGCCTGTATTTCAACCGAGGGGCTAGTTTTGGGGGGATTGAAGACAGATATGCATTCCAAGGGACCACTTAAGACTTCCCAGGTGGTAAAATGTGGTTAAAAGAACCTCTTTCAAAAATCCGTAATTACGGAAAAAAATCCGTAATTACGGATTTTTTCAATGGCCTGTATTTCAACTGAGGGGCTACTTTTGGGGGGTTTGAAGACAGATATGCGTTCCAGTAGGGAACCACTTGAGACTTCCCAGGGGGTAAAATGTGGTAAAAAGAACCTCTTTCAAAAAATCCGTAATTACGGATTTTTTTCAATGGCCTGTATTTCAACCGAGGGACCACTTTTGGGGGGTTTGAATTGAAGACAGATATGCGTTCCAGGGGATCACTTGAGTCTTCCCAGGGGGTAAAATTTGGTTAAAAGCACCTCTTTCAAAAATCCGTAATTACGGAAAAAAATCCGTAATTACGGATTTTTTCAATGGCCTGTATTTCAACTGAGGGGCTACTTTTGGGGGGTTTGAAGACAGATATGCGTTCCAGTAGGGAACCACTTGAGACTTCCCAGGGGGTAAAATGTGGTAAAAAGAACCTCTTTCAAAAAATCCGTAATTACGGATTTTTTTCAATGGCCTGTATTTCAACCGAGGGACCACTTTTGGGGGGTTTGAATTGAAGACAGATATGCGTTCCAGGGGATCACTTGAGTCTTCCCAGGGGGTAAAATTTGGTTAAAAGCACCTCTTTCAATAATCCGTAATTACGGAAAAAAATCCGTAATTACGGATTTTTTCAATGACCTGTATTTCAACCGAGGGGCTACTTTTGGGGGGCTTGAAGACAGATATGCGTTCCAGGGGATTACTTGAGTCTTCCCAGGGGGTAACATTTGGTTAAAAGCACCTCTTTCAAAAATCCGTAATTACGGAAAGAAATCCGTAATTACGGATTTTTTCAATGGCCTGTATTTCAACCGAGGGGCTACTTTTGGGGGGCTTGAAGACAGATGTGCGTTCCAGGGGACCACTTGAGACTTCCCATGGGGCAAAATGTGGTTAAAAGAGCCTCTATCAAAAATCCGTAATTACGGATTTTTGAAAGAGCCCATATTTTGGCATTCTATGAGGCTGGAAGTACTTTGAAGGGTTCCATATGTAGGAACGCCCTATAGTAGACTTCACCTTAACCTCCACAACCCCTCTAACCGTCAAACAGTGCGAAATAGGCTTGTTTGAAAAAATCCGTAATTACGGATTTTTGAAATAATAAAAATAATAATCTCGTGACACCAGGACGCCTTCGTAGCTTCTTAATCTCCCCAACAATTTAAAAAAATGGGAGAGGTTACTGCAATCACTAAAATTTGCGAATTCGAGATCTCAGTTGACAGCTGTCAGAAATATAAAAGTTCCAAGTTTCAGTTAAATAAGATAAAACGTTATAGGAAGATATTATTTTTTCTTTAAATTGGCAATTTTCAGAAATCGGGCCAATGGTTTGATTTGTATCGTGTTTTTAAAGTGCGTTAAAAATCTTGAGTATTTCAGTTTTTGTCAAAAAGACACTAATAAGAGTGAATACATTTTTAGAAGCAGAATTTGAAGGCCTTTCTTATGGTGACGTGAAAAATGGTGGTTTACATTTAAAATTTAAAAGTTGTTGTGCCAAAAATGTCATTCCCGTTTGCACGATTGGCTCCAGTCTAGTTACGAGATGCCTATGTTCCAAATTTTAGCCAAATCGGTGTAGTAGTATTTCAGCCAAATCGGTATAGCAGTATTTCAGCCAAATTGGTATAGTAGTATATTGCTGCCAAATCAGTCTAGTAGTTCTGACGGTGGCGTGTGCTTACAAACGTACGTACGTACATACACACAGACATTTGAAAACCACTTTTTTGGGTTCTTCAGATCTCAAAACGTGAAGATCTGATGGTGTTATCTCAATAAATTCGAAAATTTTAGTGATTGATTTTTAAGTCGTGAAGTGGAGATTAAAAAAAGAAAGACATGAAAATGAACAGCAGTTTTTTAAATTAATTGAAAGATTCCCAAGCCTTTTCGTAATGTCGATGAGCGAGAGGTAAAGTTAGAGCTACAGGTACAGCTAGAGTTCGACCTAGAGGTATATATCGACCTAGTTAAAGCTATACGGTATGGTACAGTTTACAATTAGTGGTAAAGCTAAAAATAGAAATAGAGCTAGAATTGAAACTAGAGCTATAGAGTTAATTAGAATTAGAGTTAGAGGTAGAGTCACACGTAGAGCTGAATTTTAGAAGTGGAGCTATATAGATATACCGATAGCTCTAAAGGTAACGTTAGAAGTAGAGATGGAGCTAGAGCTACAGTTAGCTACATTAAACCTATATTGTATAGATGGAGTTGGAGCTATAATGTTACAGTCATTATTATAAATAACGCCTACTGCGAAATAACTGAAAAGCCTCCCTTGATTCTACTGTTACAGTAACAGTTCCGGTCAGCTCTACAGTTCTGAAGTTACAGCTATAGTAGAGGTATAAGTAAAAGTGTGCTGATGGAGGTACCTATACGTAACGGCAAATGCGGGGCTAGAAGCAGAGGTAGAGCTAAAGTGAGAGAGAGAGCTAGAGATAGAATTTGTAGCTCTACCTGTAGCTCTCCGAATAATTTAACTGTAAGTGCCAATTCACAATGAACGTAATACGTAAAATGTACATAAGAAATACATAATACGTAAAGTTGAAATCATGGAAAGGCTATACAAATGTTAACTCTGTATGTCTAGCTCTTGTTCTACCTCTAGCCTTACCTTCCTTAGCCTCCAGTTTTAACTCTCACTATACCTCGTTCCAGGAGACTTTGCAGTGATATTCGTCTCTGGAATGTAGTTTGGTAGTTTCTCCATTTAATTTGATTGAAGAAACCAAATTCAAAAATGTCTCGTGGAACGCAGTTTAACTCTGACCGTAAATCTGGCCCTAATTCTACATCTAGCTCTAGCTGAATATGTAGTTCTAACTCTAACACTACCTCCTAGCTCTAGCCAGGGGCGTGCTGATGCTACAGAAGCAGGCCGGGAATTTTTAAGTAGCAGAACCCCCCCCCCCCCCGTCCTAATTAGCTGGGGTGGGATTCGCCACCCTCACACCTCAAAAAATTCCACCAACTGAACGGACTTCTGTGCCGCCACCATTCCAGCGTTAAAAAAATGCAGCAGAGAAGCGGCTGGAACCTCCCCATCGCGTGGATCTTTGTATTCTGTGTAGATAGTAGTCAATTCAACAGAATTTTTTTAATCCTTGACTAATTTCGCAATTTTCTGACAAATACCGAAGTGACCTCGGACATCACCCATCACGTTTATGACAACATGTTCCTTTTAAGGTTAATCTTTTGTCAGCTTTTTGACAATAACTGCCACTTTATGTCATCCACTGTCAGCTCGCTCCCTTTTAATGAGACAGAATTTTTTCTCTATTTTCCACTGAAATGGCAGAAACTGTGAACACATTTTTAGAACCAGAATTTGATCGCGTTTCTAATGGCGACATAAAAAAGGAGGTCTTGTATTTAAAATTTTAAATTGATATGCTTAAATGGGACTTCCCGTGGGTCAATTGCTTTCAAAAGCCTTTCAGGTCTTCAACGGGTCACCCAATCTCCATGTACCAAATTTCAGCCAAATCGATTCAGTAATTTGGGCTATAATGTATTTTTACTGTTATTATAAAATTCGATTTTTTGAACCAAACAGCGCTAAATGCGAATTAATTTTGTCCTATTTAAAACCAGAATTTGAAGACCTTTCTGATGGTGACAATAAATCTTTCAAAAACTTGTTTTTAATGGTCAAATGAGAGAATAATTTTAAATTTGGAAATTGGTGTGCCAAAACGGCACTTTCCGTGAGTCGATTGAATTCAAAATTTGTTCAGCTCTTCGACGTGTAATACAATCCCCATATGCAAAATTTCAGCCAAATCGGTTCAGGGGCTTGGGCTGTACCGCGATTTTAAAGTCCAATAAAAATCTTTTTTTTTTAATTTGTGGCCAAAAGGGCACTAAGAATGAATACATTTTTAGAAGCAGAATTTGAAGGTCTTCCTAATGGTGAGGTGAAAAATGGGGGTTTGCATTTAAAATTTAAAAGTTGATGTGCCAAAATGGCATTTCCGGTTGCACGATTGGCTCCAAAAGCTTTTCAGATCTAAGTTAGGTTACGAGATGCCTATGTTCCAAATTTCAGCCAAATCGGTTTAGTAGTTTTGGCTGTGGCGTGATTACAAACGAACGTACGTACGTACGTACATACACAGACACATTTTAAAAACCCCTTTTTTGGGTTCCTGAGACCTCAAAACGTAAAGATCTGGTGGTATCTCAAATTCGAAAATTTTAGTGATTGCAGTAACCTCCCATTTTTTTTAAATTATGATGGGGTTGGGGAGGTTAAAAATCTTAATTTATCCTAGAAACTAGAAAGCCTCATGCAAAGTTTAAGCGATTTCCACGGGCGATGAGGGTGCATTTTGCCATCCCCAAATATTAAAAAAAGTGCGACTGACCAACGAGCTTCAAAAAATAAACAAAGAAAGACATGAAAATGAACAGTTTCATAAATTAATTGAAACATCACAGGCCCTCGCAATGTAGAGCGAGAGGTAGAATTAGAGCTACAGCTACAGCTAGAGATAGACCTAGAGGCCCAGATCGACCTAGTTAAAGCTAGGTACAGTTACAATTAGTGGTAAAGCTAAAAATAGAGATAGAGCTAGAATTAGAACTAGGGCTATAATTAAAATAAATTAAAATTAGAGTTAGAGGCAGAGTGTCACACGTAGAAATGAAGCTAGATCTACAGACAGCTCTAGAGTTAGAAGTAGAGGTGGAGCTAGAGCTACAATTAGCTATAGTTAGAGCTATGTATAGATGGAGTTAGATAGCTACTGTTACAATGACAGTTCCGGTTAGCTTTAGAGTTCTGGAGTTACAGCTAATAGTAGAGGTAGAAGTAGAAGTGTGTTGGAGGTATACACAAAAAGAAATTCTGGGCTAGAAGCAGAGGTAGAGCTAAAGTGAGAGCCAGAGATAGAATTTCCAGCTCTATCTGTAGCTCTCCGACTAATTTAACTGTAACTGTATATCTATAGCTCTTCTTCTACTTCCATCTTTAGCTCAGCCTCCAGTTTTAAATTTCACTATACCTCGTTCCACGAAACTTTGCAGGGATATTCGTCTCTGGAATGTAGTTTTTCCATTTAATTTGATTAGAGAATTTATGGTAATAAGTTCCAAAAAATTACTACAGCATCGAAGTCTCGAGGAAAGCAGTTTAACTCTGACCGTAGGTCTGGCCCTGACTCTACATCTAGCTCTAGCTGTCTCTGTAGCTCTAACACCTAACACTACTTCTAACCAGCTCAGCTTTAACTACCTCTGCTAGCTCTAGCTGCTATAATTATAGTTATAGAACCTCTAACTCCAGCTCAGCTCTAACTATTATAGTTTTAGCTCGTAGACTAAATTTGCTGTATCTTTATACCTCAGCCTCTGTGTAATATTCCTATAACCTACTTCTAGTTTTAGCTCTACTTCAGCCCTTAGCTTTAGCTCTACTAATTGTAGCACTTAAAATGTCCTATTCTTTGCGCAGACGTGTCAAAAGAGCGTCTTCTGGAAAATTTGCGTTTAGAGCAACTAGGTGTTAAGAAAAGGTTCAATGGTTGAATTTCCTTCAATGAATTTTGATGCATTTTGGTGGTGACTTGTGTGACATTTTTAATGTTCTGCCCTCAACTTGGAGGTGGTTGAAGATAAATTTCTTCCAAGCTACTTTTTGTGTTTTGAGGGTTGAAGGGGGTGAGAATTTTTCTATATTCAATTAGTCTCTGCTTTCAAGTTAGGGTGGTTTAAGGGTTACATTTCCTCCATATAATTTTTTATGTTTGGGATTTGAAAGGGGTGAATTTTGGGTGTTCTTTATTTTGCGTTCGATTAGTCTCATCTGGTACTGGGTCGTAGTTCAAGTGTTAAATTTTTTGTATTTCGAGGTTGAAGGGGGTGCATTTTTTACCGTTCCTTTAGTCTGCTCCGTTTGTAGATGTTTCAAGGATTACATTTCCTTCACGCCATTTTTTTTTCGGGGTATGGAAACGATTTATTGTCTTATGTACAAGACGTTAGGGATGTTAGTGGCCCAGGGGATGATCATATGTGCTGAAAATCCATAAGACCTCTTCTTAATGTTTAAATGAAGCCTATCGATCCTATCACTTTTAACTATAATTTTCTTGAAAAAAATTCCAGCTTCAGCCCTTAACTTTCATCCCCCTTGTTAGATCCTAGTGACATTTTTTCCACTTTTCTACCAAGTAATTATAAATCACCACACCCTGCTCTCTAAAATAGTGTTAAGTTTCCATAATTTGGCGCTTCTGTGCTTTCAGGCGTTGCAGCATTCTTCATTCTTAAGGGTGGTTTTTCGCAAATTATGCTTAAGACATTTTTTTAATCATTGATGGTTTAAAGGACATCTGAACACCTTCGGTGTTCTCTGTGATTTAAGGTAGGACACCGAACTTGACTTAATTTTTTATTAATTCTAAACAATATAAAAATAACCAATAGTTAAATAGTTATTTACAGTCTAAAGAAACGCTCTAATAACAATTAGCACTAATAATAGTCTTGTTTTATAAATATACCATAATTAAAAGTTAAAAAAATATATACAAAAAAATTAAATTCACAATCAGTTTCTATAATACGGCGTCCTCCCCATGCTGTATGTGCTTAGAGGTATCCCTCCAGCCTGCTTGTAAATTTCGTTCTGTTCATAGTCCACGTCGTAGTAAATCCCACTTTGATTCTAGAATCAACATTTTTATTTTCTAGGCAGTAATTTATGTGTCGAAGCGTGAAAGTGAATGTTTTTCGCGTCGAAAGAAAATATGACAGGCCATTTCTTGAGACGCGGAATACCACTTTCACGCTGTGGTAATGCAACATTTTTCTTCCTACATTAAAAATCAACCGTTTTTGAGAAAATCAAGAATTTCGCTTTTTTATGTCAAGTGCAGGCCTAACTTGAAAAAGCTGTAACATCCTTACAGTATGAAATGAGAAAACGATATTAATTCAGCATGAAGTCTAATGTAGGGTGTATCCGCCCCTGGACTCAAATTGGGTCAAATACTTACAGGGTGTTCTCTGCACATTTTAAAACATCATCAACTTCATTGGTCCAAAAATTCAATTTTTTCAAATGAAATGCTCCAACTGTTTTATGGCACATCGATGCAGAATTTAATTGTCTATTATTTTAATCTACATGTTTGCAATAAAATAGTTGGGGCATTGCATTTGAAAAAATTCACTTTTTGACCAATGAAGTTGATGATGTTTAAAAATTTGCACAGAACACCCTGTATGTGTTTGACCCAATTTGAGTCCAGGGGCGGATACACTCTACATTCGTCTTCATGCCAAATTAATATCGTTTTCTTATTTCTTACTGTAAGGATGTTACAGTTTTTTAAAGTTAGGCTTGCAATTAAAAAGAAAGCGAAATTCTTGATTTTCTCAAAAACGGTGAATTTCTGGCATAGCAATTGTTAGTAAAAGTTCACGTAGAATCCAGAAATATCATAATAAACCGGGTGTTCCATTTAAAATAAAGAAGTTAGTACCAATTTCCGGTATAACCGGAAGTGCGCCATTGATGAAAATATTTTACGTCGATTCAAAATTAATTGAAACCAGTGTGCAAATTTTCATGACGATGCTAGAAACAGTTCTCCAGATACGGCTAACTGACGCTCGTCGAGGGATACCCTGTACAGTCAGCCGTATCTGGAGAACTGTTTTTAGCATCTTCATGAAAATTTGTACACAGGGGTTTCAAGTAATTTTGAATCGACGTAAAATATTTTCATCAATGGCGCACTTCCGGTTATACCGGAAATAGGTACTAACTTTCTTATTTTAAATGGAACACCCTGTATATTATGATATTTTTGGATTCTACGTTTAATTATAGGTGAACTGTTACTAAGAATTGCTATGCCAAAAATCAACCGTTTTTGAGAAAATCAAGAATTTCGCTTTTTTATGTCAAGTGCAGGCCTAACTTCAAAAAGCTGTAACATCCTTACATTATGAAATGAGGAAACGATATTAATTTTGCATGAAGATTAATGTAGGGTGTATCCGCCCGTGCACTCAAATTGGGTCAAATACATACAGGGTGTTCTCTGCAAATTTTTAAACATCATCAACTTCATTGGTCAAAAAGTCAATTTTTTCAAATGGAAAGACTCAACTATTTTATGGCACCTCGTTGCAGAATTTAATTGTCTATCATTTTAGTCTACATGTTTGCCATATTTTAAAAAAAGTTTTTGTGATATTTCAAAGTATTTGGAATTTGAACAAAATTTCATATTTAGCACGATTTAATAACCAAAGTTAGCTATGATTTTAGGAGCCTTTAGAGTTCCTTAAGGCTGCTCAAACGAAAATTGAAGCCCATTTTAATCCTGTTTTAAAATATGAAATTTTGGTCAAATTCCAAATTCTTAGAAATATCACAAAAACTGTTTATTTAAATATGGCAAACATTTAGACTAAACTGATAGACAATTAAATTCTGCATCGATGTGCCATAAAATAGTTGGGGCATTGCATTTGAAAAAATTGTCTATTTGACCAATGAAGTTGATGAAGTTTAAAAATTTGCAGAGAACACCCTGTATGTATTTGAACCAGTTTGACTCCAGGGGCGGACACACCCTACATTAGTCTTCATGCACAATTAATATTGTTTTCTCATGTCATGCTGTAAGGATGTTACAGCTTTTTGAAGTTAGGCCTGCACTTGGCATAAAAAAGCGAAATTCTTGATTTCCTCAAAAATGGTTGATTTTTGGCATAGCAATTCTTAGTAAAAGTTTGCCCAGAATGAAACGTAGAATCCAAAAATATCATAATATACAGGGTGTTCCATTTAAAATAAGGAAGTTAGTATCTATTTCCGGTATAACCGGAAGTGCGCCATTGATGAAAATATTTTACGTCGATTCAAAATTAAGTGAAACCCCTGTGTACAAATTTTCAAGACGATGCTAAAAACAGTTCTCCAGATACGGCTAACTGACGCTCGTCGAAGGATACCCTGTATATTCCAGCTAAATAATTAATAATCATCATGAACTGATCTTAGTACAGGCGGCAGGACCAAAAAATGGGGAGAAAGTGGAAATAATTGGGGGCAAAAATATTATGATTTTAAAAGCTTCATTAAGTGGTTAGGGTGGTTAGTAGGCTCTCTTTAGTTTTTTTTTTACTTTATTTACCAGAACAAATCTACGTGAGAAAAAAGAAAGAAAAATGATGAAATAAGTTGCTGGTAAATCTCCTCCTCCGACTTGTGCGTTATTAATCACGATGCTGGAAAGGTGAAGAATTCAGTTTTTTTAGTTATAACTCGCTTTCTCTTCGATGGGCAACAAAAATAGGTCTATACTGAAGCCAACTAAGTTCTCTATGTAAAAGGTTATCTGCATATTTATCGTAAAAAGTATATTTTCCAAGATAGGGACGCGCGAAGATGAGAAAGCGCACAATACAAGGGAAAGTAAATCTTTCAAATTCGAAAAAGGAGTCTACTGCATCCTGGTAGGGCTCATGGACGACACCGAAGGTAAAAATTACACAAGGAAAAAGTATACTTTCGATTTTCATATTTTGATATAGAATCCCTGGGAGACATAAATTTAAGTTAACAATTCAAGCAGCATTCACCCTTGGCAACGTCATTTTCGTGTTTTTATTATCATAAAATCATGGCAGAAGCTGATGATTTATGTTTCATTTGCGAGAAGACCTCAAATGAAGGTGATATTGTTAACATAAAGAAGAAAAAGTTGAAGACCCAAAGAATCGAGTATTCGGCGAAAAGACAATAAAGTGGATCAGCTTCAAGGGTTCAATTTAGTGACTATACAGCCGCAAAGTGCCATAAAGCGTATACAAGAGAAACAAGCCATAAAAGCAGACTCTATGTGTGCTTCAGGTCAATCAAGTGGAATAGTTCGAAGGTCAACTAAACTTAAATTTGATTGGAAGTCCATGTGCCTATTCTGCGCTGAGGATGCTGCAGAAGGTTTTGGGGAGAATGAAAAGAAAAAGTCAATAGATAGAGGTGACTTCGTTAGCTTAGTCCAAAACTTTAACAATGAACAACATAATTGAAAACACTGTCGAAGTCGTCTCCTAAGGAAGTTATAGGGCTTTAAAGTCAGCCATCGGGAGCAGTTTTTCTTAGTTATCTCAGGAACGGATTAACGGATTTGAATGAAATTTGGTAGACACTAGTAGCCAGTGAATATACATCTACATGGGAAATTTCGTTGGATTATGACCACGGGATCCCCAGAAAACGGAGACACCTTTGACATTTTTCTTCCAGAAATGTTTGAAGGTCACGCGTTTTAAAAATGGTGGTGTCCGTTAGAAAGGGCAATTCAAACTGCAAGTTTTACTATACTTGGTATTTTTTTGATTTAATGCGTGCTTTTAGAGATATCCGTACCTGAGGTAATTGGAAATTTTTTCAAGGTCACGCATTTTAAAAATGGTGGTGCCTATTGTAAGGAGCAGCTTAAACTGTAACTTTTATTATTCCTGGTATGGTTTTAGAGATATCCAAATAAGAAAAACTACTCCCTATGGTAAAGCCCTAACTTCCGTAGGAGACGACTTCGACCTAAACAATTTTGAGGCAATTGTCACCATTTTTGATGGGCAATCCCGTATAACCTTTTACATAGAGAATTTAGTTGGCTTTAATTTGATATGCCCATCGAACAGAAAGCGAGTTATAACCTGTTTGATATGCGGTGAAAATTTCTCGAAGGACCAGCGGGGGATATTTTCTTTCAGGGGTTGATGGGTTGCTCAAGATGCGTGGTTTCCAGCGGCTGCCGCGAATACGCCTTTGCGTTGCACAAAAACCAGAGTTTGTTTCGAAGCAAAACGGTTTATTATTGTTATACGCTCCGGGCTGTGCGAAAGACTCAGATGTTGTTTCGGTGTTGGGAGAGTTAGAGGGGAAGAAGGGAAAAAAGTCTAACTCTCTACTACTGGTCGACCAGAAAGACAAATAATTTGAGGCAAATTTAAAAATAAAATACCGCCCTAGAGCTGGTGAATCTGAGCAATTTTTGAACTGTAAAATTAAAATTAAAAGGAATTTCGAATGTCCAAAAAAGAAAAAATAACTACAAAAAAATAAAACGAATTTGCGTGGACGCAACATAACCAAAAAACTGAATATTGCACCTTTCCGACACCGTGGTTAAAAACGCACAAGCCGAGGAGGAGGAAAACTTAAAGAAAGCGTAATGACAGCCTAATGAAGCATTTAAGTACGGAAGAGCGTAGGGGTCACGCTACTCTTTTATTTATCTCAATATATTGAGATAATATTTCAATATAATGAGATACTGGCCGGTATGAATAAACGGTAACAAAGCTTTTACTTATAGTTCTATCCTTTTCTCGTGCACGAAAAACTTGTATGTGCATCCTTTGTTAATGTGAGTATAAGCATCTTGTAACACTTTATTTGTATGAGCCACTATCTCAATATAATGAGATAATTGCCGGTACGAATAAACGGTAACAAAGCTTTTGCTTCTAGTTCTATCCTTTTCTCGGACACGAAAAACTTGTATTTGCATCCTTTGTTAATGTGAGTATGAGCATCTTGTAACACTTTATTCATTCCAGCCAATGGCCGGTATGAATAAGCGGTAACGAAGCTTTTGCTTATAGTTCTATCCTTTTCTCAGGCACGAGAAACTTGTATTGGTATCCTTTATTAATACAAGTATGAGCATCTTGTAACACTTTTATTCATACCAGCCAATATCTCAATATAATGAGGTAATGGCCGGTATGAATAAATGGTAACAAAGCTTTTGCTTCTAGTTCTATCCTTGTCTCGAACACGAAAAACTTGTATTTGCATCCTTTCTTAATGTGAGTATGAGCATATTGTAACACTTTATTCATACCAGTTAATATCTCAATATAAAGGGATAAAGTATCTCAATACAGGGTGGCCCACTGAAAAGGGGCAATCCAGATCGTTTCCTTTCTGACTCATCTGAGGAAAAATCGCTCGAACAAGTTGATTTTTATTTCGAAGGGGACACTTTAAATCTCTGTTTGGTGAAATTTTATAACACCCTCCCACACCGGTCAACCCCGACTTTAAAATTTCAAATGGCGACAATCATTAACAGTAATAACTCCGTACATTAAATGTTTTTTCTTATTGTTTTTATCATTGCGTCACCAGTACCTAATTTCATAAATAAAATAAAATCTCTCCACAATGTTTGCCATCTTTGAACCTATTGAGAACCATTTTATTCGAGGCGACTTCGAACAAGAGTACATTCTATCCGAGGGGGCAACCACTCACAAAAAATGTACTGCGGACTAGGATTATGCCAGAGTATTTAAGGACTAGCAGAACTAAATGGACTAAATTAGACTAGACTGGAGTAAATCGGACTAAATTGAATTAAAGCTGACTAGACGGAACTAAAGCGGACTAGCCTGGGACATATTGAACCAAATTGGACTAAAGTGAACTTAATTGGACTAAATAGGACTAAATTGCCTCATGTGGTTCCCGAAATGTGAACTCTACCGCGTCAAAATTTCAGAGATGGGTGCGGTTTAGTTCGATTTAGCCCAATTCAGTTCGATTTAGTTCAATTTGTCCCAGGCTAGTCAGTTTAGGTCCAATCTAGCCTGCTTTAGTCCAGTCTAGAGTGCTTTTGTCCAGTCTAGTCCACTTTAGCCCAGTCTAGTCCGCTTTAGTCCAGTTTAGACCATTTCGTCGCTAGTCCTAATAGCCCTAGTCCATTTTTTCATACAGGGTGTTATTTTTAAAACTTCCCACCTTGAATATCTTTAGATGTAATAAAGATATTGAATTGAAATAGACGCTGACCAATCCCGCATGGAGGGGGACACTTGCGCGAATGTAGAGGAAATTTTTTCCACTTCCGGTTTAACCGGAAATGACCTTAACTTTGTTTTTTCAAATGGAATGATACCTTTTTCTCAACGAATTCAGAATCTACGATTTTTTCTGAGTTATAAACATGTATCATACTTGACCGGAAGTGCAGTCACGGTCACCCTAGATTTTCAAAAACATCGAAGAAATCGGTGAAAAATTGAGTTTTCCGAAAAACGCAAAAACACGTCTACTTTAATTTTTTGATGCAAATTCATCTGCCCATTGACATTTTCTTTTTATTTACTTTTGAGATTTTTACAGATTGTGAGGTAAGAGAAAATTTGATAGAAATAAGAGAAATCAAAAAATGAAACTGCTCAGGTAAATTTGCATCAAAAAAACTAACTTAACGTGTTTTTGCGTTTTTCGAAAATCTCAATATTTCACCGATTTCTTCGATGTTTTTGAAAATCTAGGGTGGCCGTGACTGCACTTCCGGTCAAGTATGATACGTGTTTCTAACTCAGAAAAAATCGTAGATTCCGAATCCGATGAGAAAAAGGTGTCATTCCATTTGAAAAAACAAAGTTAGAGTTATTTCCGGTTAAACCGGAAGTGGAAAAAATTCCCTGAATATGCGCGCAAGTGTCCCCCTCCGTGCGGGATTGTCCAGTTTTTATTTCAATTCAAAATCTTTATTACCTCCAAAGATATTCAAGGTGGGAAGTTTTAAAAATAACACCCTGTATAAAAGCTCCAGGATCCAATGGCCCTTAAATTATAGGTGATGTGAGAGGATTTTATTTGTCTGCCTTCTTTTTATATCAAAATTAGACATAAACTAGTTATTGTAGTCTAGTTAGAACTTCGAAGCTGTTAGAACAGATGGTTTTCGAAACAATGACTCTAGTTGGCTTAGAGAACGAACACAGCGAGAAAATATTTTATATTATTTCTGAAATTTGCAAAAATAAATTCAGAGACTGATTCCCTGTACCCTCACCTGTACTATTCTGGAAAGAAAATTTCAACTGGACATGACGGTAAACGCTTCCCAAGGCAGCTACGCTTCTTTGAATAACACCGTTTTTATCTCTTTATATTGCGATATTTATCTCATTATATTGAGGTATTTATCTCATTATATTGAGATAACATCTCATTATATTGAGATAACGTCTCATTATATTGAGATAACGTCTCATTATATTGAAATAACATCTCATTATATTGAGATAACATCTCATTATATTGAGATAACATCTCATTACAGTGCATCCGTCAAATTGTGACATGAGGGTAAATGTGACTTTTGAGCCTATTTTGCATACGGTTCCGACATCTAGGAGTTGCTACCCTAAGTTCGAAACCTTACCATCCGACCAACCATTACCCCACATGGTAGTCGATTTTGCGCAACAATAGGGGCAAAAAATTTAGAAACTTAGTATTTCTTCTAAATGCGTAGTTGGCACAGATGCTAATAAAGTTTCATAACTATGATGATTTCGTTTCTTTCGAGCCACAATTTTGTATGAGCCTTGTTGAATGTCGTATCAAATGATGCATCAAGGCAACATAAACGTCAATTTTTAAAAACATTGAATATCATGTAGTGTCATAATATGACTAAGAAAGTGCTTGAAGTGGTAATTGTGACTCCTTGCAGAGAGTATTGTGACACGGCGTAATTCTGTATTAAATCACACATGAACTTTGTTTTCACAGCAAGGCAAGGGCTAAAAATAAAAAAAAAAGAATGTCTTACAACCAGGATTAACTGGAAATGGGGAATCAAAGCTGTTCAAAGTGGTCAATAGACCCAAAAAGTTGCGGCCGTCAATTACAAGATCCCACGATCTAACGTTGATTTTGCACCTGATAGGTAAGAGAAGCAGAAGTAGAATTGACCTGCATATTATAATAGACAATACAATATTGTCTGTCACATTTAAACCCACTTTTCAATGAATAAAAAAACCTAGAAAAAAATTAAATTTCCAAAAACGAATTTCACAAATACCCTCTTCAAGTGTGCCACAATTTGGCAAAATCATTTCCTACGGTGTTTATGGGGTATTTTCTGCTTTGTCACAATTATCTCCTAGATGTGTCACAATATGCCGCTTCGTGTAGGTAATTGTGACACTTGCACTGGTTTAAAAAAAAATACCCCCCGTCAACATTTATAAGAGGATGGCTCTGAATCTAGGTGAATATGTTGCAATTGCATCAGCGAATATGGAGAAAGTATTAAAATTGGTTTATTTTTGTCTTTCTGGAAATGACGTTGAAAAGATTGGAAATTGTAGATTGCTATGTCAAAATATGGCGGATGCACTGTATATTGAAATAACATCTCAATATAATGAGATAAACATCTCATTATATTGAAATAACATCTCAATATAATGAGATAAACATCTCATTATATTGAGATAAATAAAAGAGTGGCGTGACCCCTAGGCTCTTCCGTATTTAAGATCATAACATCTTTGCCCCTAATTTTTTTCCACTGTCCAATTACTTGCCGCCTGGTCTATCTTGGCTAGCGGGAAAATTGTAAAATTTTCGCGGCTAGCCGTGAGAAACTACTTTCGCTTCGTGCTATACTCTTGGAGGAAGAAAACTTTTAAATTTTTCAAAAACAAAACCTACGGCGATCGAAGCGCTGCTTCTGCTTTTGGGACGAGGCACTTGAAAGTTCCTCCCCAGCAAATCAGCTTTGTCCTCCTCTTCGCTGGAACTGGAATTGTCCAATGGCTTCATTCCGTGGAGGCTCGCGGCCCGATTGGCCATCTGTGCTTGAAGGTTCAGTCTAGGTAGGGGAATGGGGGGCAAGGTGCCGTGCATGGGACCGTGTTGAAGGGTTCCGGTCAGGTTCGGGTAACCGAACATTGCCGATGATGGACGGGTGGGACCGGTCACGGGTTCGGGCTGCAAAGTGATGTAATTTGAAGCATGTTTTAAGGTGCAGAAAAAGATGAAAGCTTACGGCGTAATGATTGGCTTGGGCCATAACGTCGGCAATTTGGGCCCACCTCACCCTGTCTTCGAGGGTGAGTTGGTAGGGTGGGGCCCCCATGACTGGGGCTTTGACGGTGTTGCTAGCGGTTGCCATGTACCCGAAGACGGGGCTGCCGACGGCAGCTTTCTGTTCCCTGCTCCAACGGCGGCTGAAATGCAAAAATTTTAGCATTATCAAACTAAATATTGGGTGTCCCAAAAAAACCGGACAAAATATTTTTAGGAATAAGTCAACCATTTCTCAACCGATTTGGATGAACCTAAAGCTAAAGAACCAAGCTTTCGAATCGACCAAGAAACTATGACAGATGGCGCTGCCGTAACGATCCTATTGATACTTATTTTTAAGGCTTTTTTAGGTGCTTGGGGATTGGTCAGACAAGAACCAATCGTTATGTGACTCAAATGGCCTTGAAGATCGTCTTTTTTTCTGCAAAGATCTTTTTTCAAAAGTTGATTGGGTTTACGCATTCATTTTCTGCGATTTTTTAAAAATACGTCTTTTTACGTCCTAATAACTGATGACTAAAGTTAGTGACGCACAAACAGCATAATTTTTGGTTATAAATTATCGCATTTGATGAAAACAGAGGTAACTGCCAATGAGGGACAAATTGGAGAGCCATTACTGAAAATTAAGCTATTTTTGCATCATTATTACTTTAATCATGTCATAAAAGCGTGAAAATAAGGGAAACACATTTTTTCAAAAAATCACTTAAAATCAATGCTTAAATCAAATCAATTTCTGAAAAAAGGTTTTTGAAGAGAAAAAGAACGATCTTCAAGGATTTCTGAGTCTCATAACGATTGGTTGTTTTTTCACCAATATCCACGCACTTAAAATAAGCACTAAAAACAACTATTAATAGGAACCTACGACAGCGCTATCTGTCGCAGTTTCTTAGAGAGTTCGAAAGCCTGATTTCTTAACTTTAATTTAAGACCACGTTCGTCCAAATCTGTTAAGAAATGGCTGACTTATTTCCAAAAATATTTTGTCCGGTTTTTTTTGGAACACCAAATAATGTGTACCCCGAATTATGCTCAGAATCTAATATTAAGGATGTATTGGACATAGGTACAATCGGAGCGAAAAACACCCGGAATTTAAATATATAGAAAAAAAATCCATATGAAGTTCGGAAAAATTATCAGAAGGCTGGATTTTTGTACACACGTTCCTTGGATAGTCCTAAACGAAATGCTAAAAATCTCCTAGAATCCGAGTTCGGCTACCAATGATATGCCACCAAGAAGTGTTAAAAATGCTACTGAGCAATTTGGCTGCAATTTGGTACATGGTGACCCGCTGAAAATCTGACAGACTTTTAGAAGCAATTGGTCTACGGGAAGTGCCGCATTAAGGCATTACAACTTTAAAATTTTAACTACAAGGTTTAATTTTTTACGCCATCATTGAAAAATCATTAAATTCTGGTTCTAAAACGGTTCCTACCATTTCGGCGGAAAATAATGAAAATTCTCATTCTCGTTTAAAACTTGCGGACTGACGGAGAAAGGCAGTAAATGTGGCAAGATAACCTTAAATATGTCGCTAAGTGGTCTCTGCTAAGTGTGAAATTAGCCACAATAACGAGCGGTCTAAAAATTTTCGCGTTCAATTGGCTGCTACCTACACGGAAATCTTCTCTGCTGCCCATTTTTAAATTTTATTACCATTAAATTAACGACGATAATTCAAACGTCTACTTTTAGAGTACTTAACCCCCGGTTCCATCATAAAAATTTTAAATCTAAGTACGAAGATGATCGAAGAAAATGACAGGATCGTTGATGAAATGTAGATTAAACTATTGCAGTTTATACCAAGAGTTTGGCTAGCATTTATTCTAGCTTCTTCAGGGTCTCACCACGTGGTTTAACCCATTAAATCCATCAAGATTCTCAAATTTAATTAATGTTGACATCTAAAGTTTGAAGATTAAATTTTAAATTTTAGGTTATGTATCTATCAAATTGTAATTCGTTAATATCCAAAACATTCAAATAGGAATTAATATGTATTAATTTATATTCGAGATCACAAAAAAAACTACATTCCGACGTGCGGACTGTAATTCACTTACAGCCCATGGACCACCCACTCATCTATGCCATGGACTGTAAGTAAATATTGCAGCCCTGTGCGTAAGCATAGAAACGACATAGCAACTGGTAATGTATTGTAAGATCCACTTACTGTCCGTGAATTTTGACATTAATGCATACAATACAGGGTTAACTAAAATGGGATTTCGATACACTATGGGATTTTGACCCAATCAGGAGCAGCGGTTTTGAAATGTTGCTAATCAAATATTATTTTGGTGTCGTATCATCTCATCCCAATAACCAACTCATCCCATCTGACAACTCATCCCAGACCAACTCATCCCAGACCAACTCATCCCAAACCAACTCATCCCAGACCAACTCATCCCAGACAAATTCATCCCAAACCAAGTCATCCCAAAAGACAACTCATCCCAGACCAAGTCATCCCAACGGACAACTCATCCCAACAGACAACTCATCCCAGCAGACAACTCATCCCAGATCAAAATATCGGTTTGCAGTGCGAGAAGCTAGGGCAGTTCGGGTCTATGTCAGGTCAGGTTTTTTTTTAATAACATTTTCTCTCAAATTCTGTCCGTCCAAAGTTCCACGCGAGCAAAGCGTCAAAATATCGGTTTGCAGTGCGAGAAGCTAGGGCAGTTCAGGTCTATGTCAGGTCAGGTTTTTTTTTAATAACATTTTCTCTCAAATTCTGTCCGTCCAAAGTTCCACGCGAGCAAAGCGTCAAAATATCGGTTTGCAGTGCGAGAAGCTAGGGCAGTTCAGGTCTATGTCAGGTCAGGTTTTTTTTTTTAATAACATTTTCTCTCAAATTTTGCCCGTCCAAAGTGAAAAATTGTATGAGATGATATTAGCCCGCGGCTACCTTAAAGCGAACAGCCCAAACAATAACAAGCAAGAGTTGGTCTGGGATGAGTTGGTTTGGGATGAGTTGTCTGTTGGGATGAGTTGTCGGTTGGGATGAGTTGTCTGTTGGGATGACTTGGTCTGGGATGAGTTGCGTTCTGGGATGAGTTGTCTTTTGGGATGACTTGGTTTGGGATGAGTTCGTCTGGGATGAGTTGGTCTGGGATGAGTTAGTTTGGGATGAGTTGATCTGGGATGAGTTGGTCTGGGATGAGTTGTCAGATGGGATGAGTTGGTCATTGGGATGAGATGATACTAACCCCAATACAGGGTTAACTAAAATGGGATTTCGATACACTATGGGATTTTGACCCAATCAGGAGCAGCGGTTTTGAAATGTTGCTAATCAAATATTATTTTAAAGGACGACACTTTAATTCTGATTATGAAATAGATGATGAATACACTTGACGACAAATTTGCAAATATTGAAGGTGATGATGGATAGTGCATTTTTCCACCGAAGTTGTCCAGTGTTTTATATTCATTCATAGAATTCGCGAAAATCAGCTGCTAATAAATGGCACTGCTAAACCACAAAATAGCCGTCTCAACGAGGCCGGGGTGCTGGAGGGGGGAATTCTAGCCGACGTGTCTGTCAGCTGAACAAAACAACTACCTAACCTCGCAACTGACAGCTGACTGACGTAAGCCGAAATTATGATGACGGACGTTTAAAACTATTTCCGTATCCGGTTTCTCAGAGTATTGACACCAGATGTTAGACACTTGCTGATTTTCGCGAATTAATGCGGCAGTTTGTTGGCAGAATTCTGTCATTCCTTATACGAAGGCTCTATAATAAAAAATGCTGCAGAGAAGCGGCTGGATCCCCCCCATCGCGTGGATCTTTGATTTCTGTGTAGATAGTAGTCAATTCAACAGATTTTTTTTTATTCTTATCGTCTATGACTAATTTCGCAATTGTCTGACAAATAGCGACATCACCTCGAACATCACCCATCACATTTGACAATGTGTTCCTTTTAAGGTTAATATTTTGCCACTTTTTTGGCAATAACTGCTACTTTACGACATACACGCTCAACTCGATCCCTTTTAATGAGAAAGAATTTTTTCTCTATTTTCCACTGAAATGGCAGAAACTGTGAATACATTTTTAGAACCAGAATTTCATCGTCTTTCTAATGGCGACATAAACAAGGAGGCTCTGTATTTAAAATTTTAAGTTGATGTGCCAAAAGGGTACTTCCCGTAGACCAATAGCTTCCAAAAACCTTTCAGCTCTTCAACGGGTCACCCAATCCCCATGTACCAAATTTCAGCAAAATTGATCCAATAGTTTGGCCTACTTATAAAGTGCTTTTAGTGTTATTAAAAAACTTCCATTTTTTTCCCAAAGGGGACTAAATGCGCCTAATTTTTGTCTTATTTAAAACCAGAATTTGAAGACCTTTCTGATGGTGACAACACTTTTTCAAAAACTTGTCTTGGATGGTTAAATGAGAGTATATTTAATTTTGAAAATTGATGGTGCCAAAACGGCACTTGCTGTGGGTCGGTTGCTTTAAAATAAAATCTCAGCTCTTCGACGTGTAATACAATCTCCATGTGCAAAGTTTCAGCCAAATCGGTCCAGAATTTTGAGCTGCATCGTGTTTTTAAAGTACGTTAAAAATCTTGAATAAACTCCATTCATTTTCTATTGAAGATCTAAAATTTTTCAGGAACTGTACAACCCTAATTTGTAAGGGCCTGTACTTTTGACAATTTGATAGAAATTTGGCGGGAAAGCAAAAACATTGCATAACCCAAGTCTGCTAGGGTTTATTTTTATTGTTAGAAGCAGTGTCACAGATAAAACGTACCTAAGGCTTTTTCGTGAATATTTTTCTTTGCACCTTACTCAAAACTGCACGCACACAAAGGCTATTTTGGGCCATTGGGCCAATAAGGGTTTTCAGCATAAAAGGATGGAAGATGTGCCATGTCAGACCCCCTATGCGCCGCCATAAACAGTATACCATCTGCGCATAGTGCGCTGCCGCTTGATTGGCTTGACGTCACAATTAGAAAAGGACCCTCTTATACATACTAAAAACCCTTATTCAGAACAATTGCAAAATTGTGACATCTGTCATGTTTTCTTACGTATCGCCAGAGACAACTTGAGACGCGCAAGTACGTGGTAAATATTAATCCGGAATAACGAATTGGACTACTGTAATGTTAAACGAGAGCAGATGGCGCCAATGCCGCATGGCGGCAAAATTTAAATCGAATTATTTTCAACTGCTTTATTTTATTCTTTATAACTTTAGTTTTTCAAATACCAATGCCAATACTACCAAATTCACTAGCTACGAGAAGAGAAATTCATCTAAAGTTGAAGGATGGGTAATTTCTTTATTGTCATGAAATACAAGTACCCGCCGGTTCATGAAAAAACTTCCTCTTTGACCGCCCTCGTTCGTTTGCCACCGGCCTGATGAGCAGAATGGTAGCTGAGACATCCACCAACAGTCAACAAGTCACAAACTAAACCACAATCACGATCACAAAACACGAACTGTTTTCCAATTTCTGACAAAACAATGACAATTTTAAAATTTAAAAACTAGTTGCATGGTAACAAGTTATAGGGACGCCGCGCCATCTGCTCTCGTTTTACACTTGATGCAATAAAGACAGACACATAGCAAAATCTTTGTCAAAGAAAGAGATACAACTATTAATTAATAGCGGATAGATTTCCAAATGGAGAGAGGCGTCTCAGTTGTCTCTGGTATCGCATTGAAATCGCTTCTATCAACTCACCTGTTAGTAAAATTCCTTGCAAAAATTCCTCATACCAACCTTATCTTGGATACCAACATAAAATTCAAATTTTGACGTTCTGTACTTCAATAGAAAATGAATGGAGAGTATTTCAGTTTTTTAAAAGTCAATACATCTTTAGAAGCAGAATCTGAAGGCCCTTCTTATTGTGACGTGAAAAATGGGGGTTTTCATTTAAAATTTAAAAGTTGATGTGCCAAAATGGCATTTCCGGTTGCACGATTGGCTCCAAAAGCTTTTCAGATCTAAGTTTGGTTACGAGATGCCTATGTTCCAAATTTCAGCCAAATCAAACCAACATCAAAGTATGGTAAAAATGCTGTATTAAGCCATTTACGTGAAATTAGTCGCATTATTTTATCAAGATCACTTACCTCCACATCACCAAGCAGACCAGAGTCAACCCAATGATAATCACAGCAGCCACACTAGCTCCAATGGCGACCCCGAGCACCTCACCGTCGAGCTCGCACTGGTTCCCATAGTAATTCCCGGAACATCTGCACGTAAATCGAATAATTATCCACGCTGTTTGCTGCACAAAAACCGAAAATACTTACACGCAAACCTCCTGCCCGTTCTGGTACTTGCACTCCCCCCTGCTGTTGCAATGCTGCGGTGAGCACTGCTCGCACTGTCTTCCGGCTCTGTGCTTGTTGTCCGCCCAAGGATCCCTGGAGCCCTCCACGCATTCGCACTTGAAGCCGCCGAAGACGTTGATGCACGTGGCCAACGCGTGGCAGTCGTGCAGCTGGGGGGAGGAGCACTCGTCGAGGTCCTGCAGGTTCGAGACGGACCCCGGCGGACTGTCCACCCAGAGGGCGCTGTTGCCCACGTTGTTGCTGCGCCTCTGGATCACCCCCAAGAGGTGGCGTTGGATCTCCCCGCGCACCGACAACCTGGTGGTCTCTGCGTTTTCGTCCAGCTGGAGGGTCAGGTTTACGAAGACTCCGGCTTGGCCGGCGGCGCGCTCGCCTCTGTAGATGCTGTTGACTTTCGCGCCGAGGAATTCGTCGCTGAAGGGCGTCATCGACATGGCGGATTCCAACTTGAAAAAAGACCGGATTGGTTTTTTGCCTTGAAATTTTTACCTATGATTTGCTATCGCTTAAAGGGGGACTTCAGTGAAAATAAAAGTTGTAGAGAATTTTTTTCTAAGAATTATTGCGAAAAAATTAATGTGCTACTACCAATAATAACCGAGATACGGCAAATTTTATGTTTATTCCTACAACGGTGTGACGTCATCGGGGCATAGGAGCACGGACGCCCGGCCGCGCGCTTGGTCTTTACGTGCAGTTTAAATGTGATTTAAATTCGAACAACATGGCTTGCGGGTTTGAGTCTCCTTTTTTCACTAAGAAAATGGAAAAGTTGGAAGCTGAGAAGAGGAAACAGCTGCTAGATGCTGATAAATTTGTGAATAGAAGCAACAATACATACTGGTGTCTATAACAATTGTTGTAAAACAGCGAATGATTCGGAATGTTTTTGTTGCCAAGAAAGCACTCTGAGGGTGGGTTTTATAAAACATTTAATCCTGCCTTAAAGTTAATTCTTCAAAAATTCTATAACAACAAATTATTGACAACAATTGTTTCTTTGGTATCGTAGCGGGCCTAGCGTTAAGTCTAGGAATAAATAACGAGTAGTCAAAAACTTTTCCGATCTAGTAGCCCTTGACTTGAGAGACGTAGGACATAGACTGTGGTAATTACAAGGAAACGTCACTGTCAGATTTCGCTTTGAATGATAATTTCAGCAGTCTACGCTTTAGGTCTATCACGCAAGGGCTACTAGATCGAAAAAGTTCTTGTTCACACGTTATTTTATACCAACCGCCGCCCTAAGGGGTGAAAATGACTGCGAACATGATTGTTTATTGTAAGCTGTTGTATTCTCGATTCGGAAAAATATGAAATGTAAAGGAAGTTCCCTCCCACTTTGGTCAGTATTTTGGCAACCCGTGAAAAACGTTCGATTAAAGCAACTCGAAATTAACACAAACAAAAGTGATTCATCGAACTAAGCACAGGCAAATTTTTTCAGACCGAATTTACTATTAAAACGAAGGAAAGGCCCACGGAGGGATAAATAAACCAAGCGGAATGAACGGCAAAACTGCATTGTTTATATGGGAGGGGCGCGTTACATTGACCCGATGACGTCATCAAGTTTACAATCTACAGTTCAAGCGGCTGTAGATCAAAAACCATTTGCGATAAAAAAAAATGTCAGCAGAGAAGCGGCTGGAACCTCCCCAACGCGTAGGTCTTTGATTTCCGTGACTTGTGTTTAAGATTTTAAAGTTGATATGCCTAAATGGCACTTTCCGTGGGCCGATTAAATCCAAAATTTGTTCACCTCTTCGACGTGTAATACAATCCCCATGTGCAAAATTTCAGCCAAATCGATTCACTAATTGGGCTATAATGTATTTTTAGTGTTATTAAAAAATTTCGATTTCTTGACCCAAAGAGCACTAAATGCGAACGAACTTTGTCTTATTTAAAACCAGAATTTGAAGACCTTGTGATGGTGACAATAAATCTTTCAAAAACTTGTTTTGGATGGTTAAATGAGAGTAATTTTAAAGTTGGAAATTGGTGTGCCAAAACGGCACTTTCCGTAGGCCGATTGAATCCAAAATTTGTTCAGCTCTTCGATGTGTAATACAATCCCCATGTGCAAAATTTCAGCCAAATCGGTTCAGGGGTTTGGGCTGTAGCGCGATTTTAAAGTCCGATAAGAATCAATTTTTTTTTTATTTTTGGTCAAAAGGGCACTAAGAATTAATGCATTTTTAGAAGCAGAATTTGAAGGCCTTTCCTATCGTGACGTGACAAATGGGGGTTTGCATTTAAAGTTTAAAAGTTGATGTGCCAAAATGGCATTTCTAGTTGCACGATTGGCTCCAAAAGCTTTTCAGATCTAAGCTGGGTTATCACATGCACACGTACCAAATTTCAGCCAAATCGGTCGAGTACTTTGGGCTGTGGCGTGTTTACGAACGAACGTACGTACGAACGTACGTACGTACATACATACAGACACATTTTAAAAACCACTTTTTTGGGTTCGTGAGACCTCAAAACGTATAGATCCGGTCTTATCTCGAATTCGAAAATTTTAGTGACTGCAGTAACCTCCCTTTTTTTTTAAATGGTGAAGTGGAGTGGGGAGGTTAAAAATTGTCATAACCATTGCTCTTAGAATTTTCTACACTTTTTATTTAGGCAAAGTTGGTTTTTTTGCTTAAGTCCCCCTTTAAGTTGCATATCAATTTGTCACATCGAACGATGTGATCGAGAAAATACAAGTACCTATGGCAGCCATTCAGTGGTCCTTTGTTAAAATTGTTGAATTTTTGATAATTTTTCGTTATATCCTACCAGGAAAAATATGTTTCAGTATATTGTTCGAATCTTTTAAAGTATCCAAAATACAATTACTGTTTAGGCGGTGGGAAAGGGGTGCCATACTGAAGTGAAGATGCAAATATTCAAGTGAATAAATCGTGACAACCTACCGGTTGATTTTGGTGCAGAAAACTTATTAAACCTGCGAAATTATGTAGAAACGAAACTGCCATACTGATAAGGTGGATAAAAGAGCTTGTCATACTCGCACAAAGTTTCTCTATTTTGACATTTTTATATGTAATAATAATAATATTTATTCAATGCAATCGAAGTTAGATCAGACATCGGCTGCGTCAACATGTAAATAAAGTCTAATACATACACAATCATACAAAATTAACACAATTAAAAATTAATAAGTTTCTAAGAAACACCAGCAGAGGTTTAAAAAACTCATCCAGATTATAGAATTCACCTTCGACTAAGAACAGTTTAAGTTTTTGTTTGAAAGTGGCCAGTGAGCAAATAGTTAAAGACCTAACAGCACACTATCGTATGGGCCCTTCTCCACACTCTTATGATAACACTGAAGCCAATAAAACGATCTTTCTAACGTAAGAAAGCGATTCACAATTGCGGAGCTGTGTGAAAAGTTATTATGATTTGAACAGACGCACAGTGGTTCAATTATAAAATTTTGTGGCCAAAAATCATAAAAACCAAATTAACTGAGTAGCCTTAAATGAAGCATTCATAGGGCCGATTTCATTTTGACGAATCAGGATCAACCCTTTTGAAATGTTGCTAAGCAAATATTTAAAGCACACTTTAATTAACCTCCCCAACCCCATCACAATTTAAGAAAAATGGGAGGTTACTGCAATCACTAAAATTTTCGAATTTGAGATAGCACCAGATCTTCACGTTTTGAGGTCTCAGGAACCCAAAAAAGGGGTTTTTAAAACGTGTCTGTGTGTATGTACGTACGTACGTTTGTACGTTCGTTTGTAATCACGCCACAGCCAAAACTACTAGACCGATTTGGCTGAAATTTGGAACATAGGCATCTCGTAACCTAACTTAGATCTGAAAAGCTTTTGGAGCCAATCGTGCAACCAAAAGTGCCATTTTGGCACATCAACTTTTAAATTTTAAATGCAAACCCCCATTTTTTACGTCACCATAAGGAAGACCTTCAAATTCTGCTTCTAAAAGTGTATTCATTCTTAGTGCCCTTTTGACCAAAATAAAAAAAAAACTGATTTTTATCGGACTTTAAAATCGCGGTACAGCCCAAGCCCTTGAACCGATTTGGCTGAAATTTTGCACATAGGGACTGTATTACACGTCGAAGAGCTGAATAAATTTTGAATTCAATCGACTCACGGAAAGTGCCGTTTTGGCACATCAATTTCCAAATTTAAAATTATTCTCTCATTTGACCATTAAAAACAAGTTTTTGAAAGATTTATTGTCTCCATCAGAAAGGTCTTCAAATTCTGGTTTTAAATAGGACAAAATTAATTCGCATTTAGCGCTGTTTGGTTCAAAAAATCGAAATTTTATAATAACAATAAAAATACATTATAGCCCAAATTTCTGAATCGATTTGGCTGAAATTTGGTACATGGAGATTGGGTGACCCGTTGAAGACCTGAAAGGCTTTTGAAAGCAATTGGCCCACGGGAAGTCCCATTTAAGCATATCAACTTAAAATTTTAAATACAAGACCTCCTTTTTTATGTCGCCATTAGAAAGGCGATCAAATTCTGGTTCTAAAAATGTGTTCATAGTGACATAAAGTGGCAGTTATTGTCAAAAAGGTGGCAAAAGATTAACCTTAAAAGAAACATATTGTCAAACGTGATGGGTGATGTCCGAGGTGACGTCGGTAATTGTCAGAAAATTGCGAAATTAGTCACAGACGATAAGGGTTAAAAAAATTCTGTTGAATTGACTACTATCTACACAGAATACAAAGATCCACGCGATGGGGAGGTTCCAGCCGCTTCTCTGCTACATTTTTTTGATTATGAAATTGGCCCATAGCTCTGAAAAAATAGAGCAAACCGCAGAAACACGGTTCTGTCATAGTTACTAGTGTCAATTGTGACGTCCTTAGTCATTAGTTTTAGACTGCAAACAATAATAATCATTTTTTCAAATCGAAAAGTTAGTGTATCGTAAATTTTTTGAAATATCAATTTTGTGCACCTTTATCTGTAACTTACTTACGTATATTTTTGAACATTAATCAATATTCATTTGGTCCCCGCACATCAAAATGAACGTTTTATTATAAAACCAATTTTTACCTTGACTTTTCACCAAGTGCGCAGGGTTTCCGCACGAAAATTTTAGGCTCTGATGATAGCCCTAATCCCCTAATTGAAAGTCCCTAATTGAGTACTTGAACTCAAGAGTTGAGATTTGGTGCCCCCTTTTGTCCCTAAGCCCGAAAGACTATATTAAAATAAACAAGTACGAACAATTTCAGGAGACACAAAGTTTTACTCCCTCCCCTTAACATCCCCCAGGCCGACTTGATTTTTTTCAATGTTTTTTTTTTACATTTTTGTCATCTAATTGACAAAATTTCCAATTTTCATAATTTTGGGAGACACATGGTTTTTACACCCCCTTCTCGGTCTTCTCGTAACGTAATTGACAAACATTCCAATTTTCATAATTTTAGGAGACAAAAAGTTTTTTCGCCCCACTTAATTTGCCCCCCAGATCGACCTAATTTTTTTCAATATTTTTCCCGTTTATGTCGTCATCTAATTGTCGAAATTTCCAAGTTTCATAATTGATTTAATTTTTTAAATATTTTTCCCGTTATTGCCAACATATTTCCATTCAACATTGAAAGTTTCTAATTTTTGGTCATTTTTCCGGGATTCTGTACCACTGTGAGACGGGAGAATTTTAGCCTGAAAGGTTTATTTGGCCGCCAGTTTATATACGAAAAACGTAAAAGGCCCACCTTCAATCAGCTCCACCAACTTCCGCTCACCCCCCACCCACCGGTACTTTTAGTATGATGTTCTGTAGGTACTCGATCACCACTTTTTTGTCTAATTTGACTGGGCTATATTGTACGAAGGCGTAGAGGGGCCAACACACACTTTTTTTCCAACAAGATTTTCAATTGACAATTGTCGACTATTTTAACCTGACATTTCCCGTTGGAAATGGGGACGATTGGTAAAAGAATCTGTAGATCGAAGTCGCTTCCTAAGTGCGCCATCGGGAGAAGTTTTTTTTCAGATATTTAAGGAACAGACTATCGGATCGTTATGAATTTTGGGGGCTATTGGCACTGTATGGACCTATGCCTACCCTGCGAATTTTATCGAATTCTGACAACGCCATCCTCAGAAACCCGAAATGATATTGATATTTTTGTTTTTAAATATGGTTCAAGGCCACAGATTTTAAATCTAGTGGTAGGTAAATTATTCGGATCACAAATTTTTGTACCAAACGTCACCATTTTCAATGGGGAAATCTCAGGTTAAAAAAATGGACAGCTACGGAAGCGGCTGGAACCTCCCCACTTGGTGAATGATCCAATAATATCACTATTATCACGTAAATTTTACTATTTACAATACCTAAGTTTTACTTTACTCCACCAAACCTCTGATTCTGTGATTTTTCTAAATTTTACGATCTTTTGCCAAAAGGGCACTAAGGTTGAGTACTATTTTGAAAACAAAATTTCAATACTTTTCATGTGCTGATAGATAAAACGGGAGTTCATTATTCAAATTTCAAAGCTGATATGCCAAAATGGCACTTGCCGCTCGCGGATTGCCACCAGAATTAAATCAGTTCTTTGGCGTGTGACGGTATCTCTACCTATCAAATTTCAGCCAAATCGATCCAGCAGTTTGGGCTTAAGCCTGTTATTTAATGTTTCCTCGAAACTTCGAATTTTTCGATTTTATGCCAAAAAGGCGCTAAGTGTGAGTACACTTTCAGATACAGAATTTCAAGACCTTTCATGCGCTGATAAGAAAAGTTAGTGTTCATCAGTCAAATTTCATAGTTTACATGCCAAAAAGGCACTTGGCATTTGCGGATTCGCAACAAAATTAACTAGGCTCACCAGAAGGTCAACACTAACCCGCATACCCAATTTCACTAAAATCCGTTCGGTAGTTTCCGAGAAATCGTGCTCACATACATACGTACGTACGTACAGTCGAAAAACTAAATAATGCACTTTATGCCAAATTCTTGAGCGAATAATTCTTAACTGGCTTACAGTCCTGGGTTTTTTGACCCAGCATTACAACCCCTAATTGCTGCCGGTTCTAATGACATGGAAATGCACCACTATCGAAGGCTGGTTTTCTAAATTCTGAGCGTAACGCTCAAGAGTTGGGTGCATGACTTACTTTCTCGACTGTACGTACATACAGACAGACCTTTTTTAAAAACCACTTTTTTGTGATCCTGGGACCTTGAAACGTAAAGATCTGGTGTTATCTCAATTTCGAGTTTTGGAGTGATTGCAGTAACCTCCCATTTTTATATGGTTGTGGGGAGGTTAATAGTACCAAGCATTATCGGGACACTCTGTATGCTTAAGATGATTATTATAACTGTCGATCGGGTCGACAATTGTCAATTGAAAATCTTGTTGGAAAAAAAGTGTTTGTGTTGGCCCCTCTACGCCTTCGTAATATTGGATACAGCCAAATAGAAAATTAGCATAAAAGACACACTCACGGCTCTCTCCGCTTCGTAAGCAAGCTGCTGGTAACTGTCGCTGTTTTTGTCCGCGAGTTCATTAGCCCACACCACTCTCCTCTCGTACAACCGATCGACCCTCAAGGACAACAACACCGAGACGATCCTGCGGCAAGGATCTCGATGCTTCCTGCGAGCGTGACCGGGCCTGCAGTGACATGCGCTGACCCCCGCCTCCGTCCTGCAGATTTCGTGCTGGGAGCCGTCGCAGGTGGAGTCGTCACCCACGATGCAAGTGTCGATCCTGACGGGCGGCTGATGGGGCCTGGGTCTGCTGCCGTAGACGGGAGGCCGTCTCTGGGTCGGTTTAACCGATCCCGGATTGGGTTTGTCGCCCCCCGCCAACCCGGTACCGGACACCTGATTGGTCTCCGGGGCGCTGGGTTTGATCACGGGGGCGGCTGTGGAAGTGGCCTCGCCGAACAGGTTCAAGTAGGTGCGTTTGCCGTCGATGGAAACGAAACCCTCATCCCCCACCGGGCTGGTGATCACGTCGTCGTGAGGGTTCAAGTGCACTCCCTCGATGTCAACTAGGAGAGTCGTTGAAAAAAAGTTTTTTTGTTAGGTTGGCGTACCTGGAATTATGTAGGGTTTTCCTTGGCCTGTAGTTGCACCGCTTGGGCCTTGGATGGCCGAGACTGTGATGTCGAAGATGTCCCCCAGTTGGCTGATGGGAGGACGGGTCACTATGGGTTGGCGATGGGTGCCCCCGGGGGTGTACTCTGTGTCGTCGAGGACTATCCCCGGGCGCGGCCGATAGGAGAAGTATGGGAGTTCCGCGCTGCTCGTTTTGTTTTCTGGAACATTTATAAATAGAGACCGGACAGTTAGGCAAAATAGGCAAAATAAAACCCTATTTTAGGCATTACAAAACTGCCAATTTAGCCAACAAAATAGGCAAAAACAAAGGCAAAAATTTACGATATATTTACAATTCAAGCTACACACAAGCAGTCTCTAAGTTTTCGGTTTTGAGGTTGATTCTTTTGTCGGTCAAGACGTCCTTGTTCTGAGAAAAAGGTCGATTTACATCCACTGACGCCACAGGTGCATATTTCAATGATTTCACTATAAAAGGCGCAAGATCTGAATCGACGCCTTCATGAATTTCAGCCACCATTTACAATTTTTCAAGGCAGGAGTTGTTGCTCAAAACCTTGTTAAATTTGGTTTGCACCGACTTGCCTATTGGCCCAGGTGCGTCAGAAACACTTTTTTACTTGCCCAAGAATTTGTAAATTCTCCAAGAAGGTCAAATCCTCTGGCTTCCAACTTCTCGAATTTAGAATTGAAAATTTTTATTTAAAAGCAACCCTTTAAGGGGGAAGGTAGGTAGGTAGGTAGGTGGGTAGGTATCTGCTCTAATCGCATAATTAGGATAATGTGTTTTGCTGAAAGTCCCAATAATAATGGGAAATAATGATTTGCTGACACCTAATGGGCCATTATCAAGATATCGTTATCCCGGATTTGCATTTCTGAGAGGAAAATTTATGATGGTGATGAGCTTTTAGACAAATTCAAGGAAATTATTGTCAAATTAGGCATGATAAGCAAAATATATGATTTTAGGCAAAATAAGACAAAAAACAGCATTTTAGGCAAAATAGGCAAGCACCTAACTATCCGGTCTCTATTTATAAAGCTCCACATCAGGTTTTCAAAATGTTTTCATTGTTGCCAAATCCAAACAAATGCAGCCAAAATATAAAATTTGGGAATAGCACTACTCAAATGTTAAGACGTCAAGCATTCCCTAAAAGGAATTAAGAAAATCAGCAAGCTATAAAAAGTTACATAGGTGCATGTAGTTTTTTCTCCAGCATTAAAATACAGGGTGATGTCTCTTTTAAAATGTCAGTTAGCGATATTTAGAGAATAGTTTTGAGCAGCTGAACGAAAATTCACACATGGGGGTTTCAATTCATCGTCCATCGAATGAAAATATTTTCAGCTCTGACTCGCTTCCGGTTATACCAGAAGTGGCCGCCATCTTTGTTATTTTTGATGGGAAGCCTATGTTTTGACTCTAGATTCGGACTGGCCTCTTAGGGCTACTTTTACCATGTTCGAGTTATGAAAACTCAGGGTTGGTTGTCATGACATTGACAGTTTCATTGGTAATGGTATGGCAACATACTCCAAGTTTTCATAACTCGGACATGGTAAAAGTGGCCCTTAATTGTGAGCTTATTGCACCCCCACTTTGCCTACCTAACTGTCATAGTTTTTGTCATGTGTCAAAATTTGTGTAGAAAAAATTGATTTTTAACCGGCAATCTTCCATCATTTTTGCCGGTGGATATCTCGGAAACTAAAACAGATGGGAACAAATTTATACAGGGCTGTCCGGAAATAACGTCACAATACTTCGGAGGGTGATTCTATCTATACCTAAAAATGGGAAGAAAAGTTCATATAAACATATATCCGAAAGGGAGTTGCTACAGGTAGGTGTCTAAAAAACAGGTATTTATTCATTATTACTGAAACGGTTGGAGATAGAATAACAAGTCTAAGTCGTTAGTGACAGACTAACGACATTTGTGAAGCAAGCCAACTTGTTTTTTTGCATTTATAAACGACCCCGCACTTTTCTTATGGAAATTGGGTTTGGGTCAGATTTTTTTCAAAAAAGTCTATGTTGTAGAGCACGTCTCCCTGACTAATTGTTACCATTGCGTCAACTTTGTGGACCTCGCCGTTTCTTAGATATGGAGAGTTGAACATAAGAGGGTGGTAATGCATAGAGTTAAAACGAATGTGAAGGCCGCTGTATTCGCTACGGTCAACGCTACATATCGCAACATTAGGCGGGGCATCATTTATAACTCGTCGAAGATGGCCATTGTTGGTATTTCTCAGTATATTCAATGCTATTTTAACACCTTCTGGATGGTCGTTAATTTGGGTCAGATTTCTTTTATTTTTTAATATATTATACATCTAGTTTCTCGAGAATTTTTCATAAGTTTTGTCGTCCTTACCTCTTCGAGTAATTAGGGCTTAGAGTGAAGGTGTGACCTATACATATACAAAGTGTTTCGTGGTATGCGAATTGAGATTAAGGAAATATTTTTAAAATTGCTATCATAATAATATTACGTCTTATTAAACCATGCCCAAGCATAAATGTGTTTGAAATCGGTGAAACTTTGCTTAGTTGAAGATTTTCTCCAAGCACAACAAACACTGACAAACACTGGCAAGGAAACGGCATATGGAAAAAATCACACGGAAGAATAGAAAAACGGAACGGCAGGAATTGATACAAATAACAAGAGACGAGCAACTTTTAAAAATAAAAAGAAAAAAGGACCAAATTAATGTAGCAACATGGAATGTTAGAGGTACAAATAGTGAAGGGACAATGATAAGACTAACTGAAGTGCTGAAGAATTATGAGATTGACATAATTGCCATACAAGAAACAAAGCAATCTGGAAACAATATTGGTGAAATAGGGGAATTTATACTTTTTACAAGCGGAAACAAAGACAAAACTTTGGGGACAGGGTTTATGATAAGAAAGAGGAGAAAGGAAGAAGTGGTAGAGTTTGTTCCAATATCAGAGAGGATGTGTATGATAAGAATAAGGAGTAGATATAGGAAAATAAGTATTATAAATGTCCACTGCCTTACGGAAGAAAAAGATATAGAAGAAAAAGGAAAATATTATGAAGAAATTGAAAGGTGGTATAATAAAATCCCAAAATATGATGTGAAAATGATAATAGGCGATTTCAATGCTAAAAATGCAGCAGAGAAGCGGCTGGAACCTCCCCATCGCGTGGATCTTTGTATTCTGTGTAGATAGTAGTCAATTCAACAGAATTTTTTTAATCCTTGACTAATTTCACAATTTTCTGACAAATACATGACAAATACCGACATCACCTCGGACATCACTCATCACATTTGACAATATGTTCCTTTTAAGGTTAATCTTTTGCCGTTTTTTTGACAATAACTGCCACTTTATGTCATCCACTGTCAGCCCGCTCCCTTTTAATGAGAAAGAATTTTTTCTCTATTTTCCACTGAAATGGCCGAAACTGTGAACACATTTCTATAACCAGAATTTGATCGCCTTTCTAATGGCGACATAAAAAAGGAGGTCTTGTATTTAAAATTTTAAGTTGATATGCTTAAATGGGACTTCCCGTGGGCCAATTGCTTTCAAAAGCCTTTCAGGTCTTCAACGGGTCACCCGATCTCCATGTACCAAATTTCAGCCAAATCGATTCAGTAATTTAGGCTATATTATTATTAACCTCCCCAACCCCATCACAATTTTAAAAAAATGGGAGGTTACTGCAATCACTAAAATTTTCGAATTCGAGATAACACCAGATCTTCACGTTTTGGGGTCTCAGGAACTCAAAAAAGTGGTTTTTAAAATGTGTCTGTGTGTATGTACGTTCGTACGTACGTTCGTACGTTTGTACGTTCGTACGTTCGTTTGTAATCACGCCACAGCCAAAACTACTAGACCGATTTAGCTGAAATTTGGAACATAGGCATCTCGTAACCTAACTTAGATCTGAAAAGCTTTTGGAGCCAATCGTGCAACCGGAAATGCCATTTTGGCACATCAACTTTTAAATTTTAAATGTAAACTCCCATTTTTCACGTCACCATAAGAAAGACCTTCAAATTCTGCTTCTAAAAGTGTATTGATTCTTAGTGCCCTTTAGACCAAAAATTTAAAAAAAATTGATTTTTATCCGACTTTAAAGTCGCGGTACAGCCCAAGCCCCTGAACCGATTTGGCTGAAATTTTGCACATGGAGATTGTATTACACGTCGAAGAGCTGAACAAATTTTGAATTCAATCGGCTCACGGAAAGTGCCGTTTTGGCACACCAATTTCCAAATTTAAAATTATTCCCTCATTTAATCATTAAAAACAAGTTTTTGAAAGATTTATTGTCACCATCAGAAAGGTCCTCAAATTCTGGTTTTAAGTAGGACAAAATTAATTCGCATTTAGCTCTTTTTTATTGTTCAAAAAAGCGAAATTCTATATTAACAGTAAAAATACATTATAGCCCAAATTACTGAATCGATTTGGCTGAAATTTGGTACATGGAGATCGGGTGACCCGTTGAAGACCTGAAAGGCTTTTGAAAGCAATTGGCTTACGGGAAGTCCTATTTAAGCATATCAACTTAAAATTTTAAATACAAGACCTCATTTTTAACCTCCCCACTCCACTTCACCATTTAAAAAAAAAGGGAGGTTACTGCAATCACTAAAATTTTCGAATTCGAGATAAGACCGGATCTATACGTTTTGAAGTCTCAGGAGCCCAAAAAAGTGGTTTTTAAAATGTGTCTGTGTGTATGTGCGTACGTACGTACGTGCGTACGTACGTTTGTAAACACGCCACAGCCAAAACTACTAGACCGATTTGGCTGAAATTTGGTGCGTGTGCATGTGATAACCCAACTTAGATCTGAAAAGCTTTTGGAGCCAATCGTTCAACTAGAAATGCCATTTTGGCACATCAACTTTTAAATTTCAAATACAAACCCCCATTTTTCACCTCACGATAGAAAAGGCCTTCAAATTCTGCTTCTAAAAATGTATTAATTCTTAGTGCCCTTTTGATCAAAAATTAAGAAAAAAAAGATTTTTATCCGACTTTAAAATCGCGGTACAGCCCAAGCCCCTGAACCGATTTGGCTGAAATTTTGCACACGGGGATTGTATTACACGTCGAAGAGCTGAACAAATTTTGGATTCAATCGGCCCACGGAAACTGCCGTTTTGGCACACCAATTTGTAACTTTAAAATTATTCACTCATTTAACCATCCAAAACAAGTTTTTGAAAGATTTATTCTCACCATCAAAAAGGTCTTCAAATTCTGGTTTTAAGTAAGACAAAATTCGTTCGCATTTAGTGCTCTTTGGGTCAAAAAATCGAAATTTCATAATAACACTAAAAATACATTATAGCCCAAATTAGCGAATCGATTTGGCTGAAATTTGGTACATGGAGATTGGGTGACCCGTTGAAGACCTGAAAGGCTTTTGGAAGCAATTGGTCCACGGGAAGTGCCATTTAGAAATATCAACTTTAAATACAAAGGTCTCCCTTTTTATGTCGCCATTAGAAAGACGATCAAATTCTCGTTCTAAAAATGTATTCACAGTTTCTGCCATTTCAGTGGAAAATAGAGAAAAAAATATTTTTAATTAAAAGGGAGCATGCTGACAGTGGATGACATAAAGTATCAGTTATTGTCAAAAGGGTGGTAAACTGTTAACCTTAAAAGGAACATATTGTCAAATGTGATGGGTGATGTCGGTATTTGTCAGAAAATTGCGAAATTAGTCACAGACAATAAGCATAAAAAAAATTGTGTCGAATTGACTACTATCTACACAGAATACAAAGATCCACGCGATGGGGAGGTTCCAGCCGCTTCTCTGCTGCATTTTTTTATGTCGCCATTAGAAAGGCGATCAAATTCTGGTTCTAAAAATGTATTCACAGTTTCTGCCATTTCAGTGGAAAATAGAGGAAACATTCTTTCTCATTAAAAGGGAGCGGGCGGACAGTGGGTGACATAAATTGGCAGTTATTGTCAAAAAGGTGGCAAAAGATTAACCTTAAAAGGAACATATTGTCAAATGTGATGGGTGATGTCCGAGGTGATGTCGGTACTTGTCAGAAAATTGCGAAATTAGTCACAGACGATAAAGATAAAAAAAATTCTCTTGAATTGACTACTATCTACACAGAATACAAAGATCCACGCGATGGGGAGGTTCCAGCCGCTTCTCTGCTGCATTTTTTTTTACTGTTATTATAAAATTTCGCTTTTTTGAACCAAACAGCGCTAAATGCGAATTAATTTTGTCCTATTTAAAACCAGAATTTGAAGACCTTTCTGATAGTGACAATAAATCTTTCAAAAACTTGTTTTTAATAGTCAAATGAGAAAATAATTTTAAATTTGGAAATTGGTTTGCCAAAACGGCACTTTCCGTGAGTCGATTGAATTCAAAATTTGTTCAGCTCTTCGACGTGTAATACAATCCCTATGTGCAAAATTTCAGCCAAATCGGTTCAGGGGCTTGGGCTGTACCGCGATTTTAAAGTCCGATAAAAACCAATTTTTTTTTTATTTTTGGTCAAAAGGGCACTAAGAATGAATACACTTTTAGAAGCAGAATTTGAAGGTCTTCCTTATGGTGACGTAAAAAATGGGGGTTTGCATTTAAAATTTAAAAGTTGATGTGCCAAAATGGCATTTCCGGTTGCACGATTGGCTCCAAAAGCTTTTCAGATCTAAGTTAGGTTACGAGATGCCTATGTTCCAAATTTCAGCCAAATCGGTCTAGTAGTTTTGGCTGTGGCGTGATTACAAACGTACGTACGAACGTACGTACGTACGTACATACACACAGACACATTTTAAAAACCCCTTTTCTGGGTTCCTGAGACCTCAAAACGTGAAGATCTGGTGCTATCTCAAATTCGAAAATTTTAGTGATTGCAGTAACCTCCCATTTTTTTTAAATTGTGATGGGGTTGGGGAGGTTAAAATAGGACAAGAGGATGTGTATAAGCCGACTATCGGAGATCACAGCAAACACAGGGAGAGCAACGAAAACGGACGGAAATTAATAGAATTTGCAACAGAAAGAGATTTACGGATAGCAACAACATACTTCCAGCATCGAGACATACACAAAGGAACATGGATTTCACCAGATGGAAAAACAGTTAACCAAATTGATCACATACTAACCCAGCTAGCACACAGAGTTGTCGGAACGTTTTTGCGACGATATCGTAAACTTTAAAGTCATTGTTACTAGTTGCCGCTACGTTGCAGGCACGTAGTGGGTACGTGCCCGCTACCAAAATGGGGAATGATTTTTTGGTTCCCGAAACGTCGCGGTTACCACTTGGTCACCTATTCTGCTACGTTCCCAATACGTGACAGTTACCTTATTTGGGTAATTGCTACGTAAAGATTACGTCCCAATGCCCAATCATTGCTACTTCAAACACCCTCAAATTAATCAAGGAGGGGGCACTTCTTTGTTTGTATTGGATATCTAGTAAAATCTGTGGTAAAATATCACAGAAGCACGCCCATTATCGTGACAAGTCTAGAATCACTTTGAACACGGCTTAAAAATATGACTTATATGGGACACAGTATTTAAATATGTGAAATGCTAGCGATTATTCAAATTGAAAACGAAAACGCATCAAAGTTTACTGATAAATGATGTTATCCTACCTCGAAAAATTTCAATGCGCTTCTAAAACAATAAGTAATTCATAATTTGAATCTGGCTTTGTAAATTTTTGAAAATATATATTTTCGAAATTTTTTGGGAAAACTTACAAAATATTGACTAAAATCAAAAACATATAAGTCGTGTAATTTACAACTACAAAACATGCCATATTGAAGATAAATTAAATTGTTTTAAAAACTAGAAAATAATGGCGTTTGTGAATTTTCTAACAAACATGGCTGCTGCAAGCAGTGCCACTTCATAGTTTTAAATACTTGGTGTTCTGGGACCTTATAGTATTTTCGACATCAATTACCCCAATGAGAGTTATTGGAACTTCAAAATTAGACTTTGAATTGTTCCGCCACTTTGAAGCGGTGACTGTTCCTACAACGTACCAGTGTTTCATAAACTTTAAAATTACCGTAGTTAGTCATTTTTGTCATTATGAAAATTATCAGGAGGCACGTCAACAAACATGACATTTTCACTCGCCAAAGATTCACAATAATTATTTTCCACTGACAGTGCTTCAGATGTGGATGGAAGGCAGTACTATTACATCGTCATGAGCCTTATTGTTATGTTTTGCTTCTGCCAAATTATTTTCTAAATCCACTGCAGACAATAATTGCCGCTTAACGTTTCTATAAAAGCTCGTCGAGTGACGATACTGGCGATGTTTTGAGCCTATTGATTTATGATTTTGAATTTTGATATTTTGGCATCTTTTTGATGGCAGATGCACAAAGTGAACTACAAAATATAACGAGGGAGGGAGGAAAGATAAAAAACTTAACGGATATAATCACCACACTGTTACTTTACTGAGGTCTTTTATCTTATAGTAATATGTGCTAGTCCTGGTTACTACATAGTGGCTGCCCCAAAATAAGCTAAGTAGAAATGACCTTAAAGTTGATTTCTAAAGTGCCAGAAACGTAAGTTTGACCTCAAATGCGACCATAAAAGTCTGTTACTTTGAAGAATTTCTTGTAGTTTCCTTAACTTGTACCGCCACTATAAATGTTACCTTAAAAAGGGTAGTACCTACTTCAAGGTAACAGTTTTAGTTTCTGCTACGTCCCTCTGACCTAGCACTATTACTTACAGGTTTCTTAACTTTAAAGTCGTGATACCTAGTAAATTTTACTTACTGGGGAACGGCAAAAAATAACTCTTAAGTAAACTTTACTTTACAGAAATTTAAGAAGACGCCATGACGTTGTTTTATCATTAATAAATACCATGAGGTTATGCTCTACATTGAAGTCCCTATTTTAGTCTCAATAACGTAAAATTTACTTCATGTGGTCGCTGTTTACTTCGGTGACGGTATTGACGACTTTGTGTGTTAGCTGGGAATAGAGGGCAAACATCTGAGGTACATAACTGATGCAAGAAGTTACCGAGGTGCTGACGCAGACAGTGATCATATTTTGGTAAAAGCAAAGATCAAGTATAGAAAGCCTCCACCCAAAGGTAAACAAGAAAAAACAAAATCAAGATACTCAATGGAAAGATTGCAAGATGAACAGATAAAAGCGGAGTTCCAGAGGATAATTAGTGAAAAAATACAAAACGGCGATGTTTGCAATATACAAGATAAATGGAAGAATTTTGAAGAAGCAATTGAAGAAGGAGCTCAGATTTTGAAGAACGAAACGAGTATAAGACCAACAAAAGGATGGTATGACAATGAGTGTAAAGAGACAATAGCAAAACGAGAGAGGGCAAGAATGAAGATGATGCAACAAAATACAACCGAAAATAGAGCAAGTTACGAACAGTGTAGAAAAGAAGCAAAGAAGATTTGCCGACTCAAGAAAAGGGAGTATTTAGACAACAAACTGAAGATCATGGAAAATAATTATGTGAAAAAGCAAACACGACAATTCTACCAAGAAGTAAAAAAAATGAGGAAAGGAGTACAGAACAAAACACTGTTTTGCAAGAATAAAGAAGGACAACTGATAGGAGGTGTAAAGGAAAGTCTGGAGAGATGGGTGGAACATTTTGAGGGAGTATTCAAAGAAGAGGAAGATATACAAGAACCAACAACCGAAGAATCACCAATAGTGGACGATGACATACCCAGCAGAGAAGAAATAACAAAAATTATGAAGATGTTTAAAAACAATAAAGCACCAGGGGATAATGGAATCACAGCTGAGATGTTAGCAATGGGCGGAGACCAACTAGTAGAAAATCTATATACAATTATAGAGGCTATATATGGAAAGAAGAACTAATGCCAAAAAGATGGAAAGAAGCTGTAATATGCCCAGTCCACAAAAAAGGAGATACAGCAAGTTGTGAAAATTATCGAGGCATTGCTTTGCTGGATGTAGCATACAAAATATTGGCGATAGCATTAAAAAACAGGGTTAATAAGGTGATAGAATCCACGCTAGGAGAGTACCAATGCGGGTTCCGTAAAAATAGGTCAGTTACTGATCAAGTGTTCACTTTAAAGCAAATTATGGACAACAGCATCGATCAGAAATTGCCTTTGTATATGCTCTTCATAGATTTTAAACAGGCCTATGACACAGTCAAAAGAGGGAAAGTGTACGAAGCAATGAAAGAACTGGAAGTACCAAGCAAACTGATAAACCTGGTAAAGATGACGATGCAAGAAACAGATTATAAGGTCCAAGTGAATGGTCATACATCAGAGAAGTTCAGAGTTAGAAGAGGACTAAGACAGGGTGACCCACTGTCAACAATTTTATTCAATATAGTATTAGAAAAAGCAATCCGTGAAAGTGGGCTATCAACAAGGAGAACAATCTACAACCAACAAGCACAAATTATGGCCTATGCGGATGACATCGTGATTTTAGCCAGAACCAAGAAAAACTTAACTAACGCAATAAAGAAGATTATGTTTGCAGTAAAGGACAAGGGACTGGAAATTAATGTGACTAAAACAAAATATATGGAAGTGGACGAGCAACAAAGAGAAATACAAGATAGAAAGCTGAAGATGATTGCAGAAGATGGCACACAATATACTTTTGAGCAAGTGGAAAGGTTTAGTTACTTAGGAGTAGCAATAACGAAAAGCGGAGAAGAAAAAACTGAAATACAGGAACGAATATCAAAAGGTACAAAATGCATGGCGGCAATGAACCATGTTCTAAGATCAAAGAACGTTTCAAGAAAAGTTAAACTGAACATCTACAAAACGATAATAAGACCAGTTGTTATATATGGAGGCGAGCTGTGGAAACTCAATCAAAAAGAAAAGGAAATGCTGGAAATCTGGGAGAGGAAGGTTCTAAGGAAAAATTTTGGAAGAAAAAAGGAAGGGGACCTGTGGTTAAGAAGAGGATGAAGTAATAGTAAATGTTACTAATTCAAGAAAGAACAAAGAAAACGTAACTGAAGAAAAGAACAACATAGAAGATGTGGAAGACGAAGACCTAGTAGAAAATCCAGCTGAAGATGTCGAAGACATTCTAGAATCTTCAACCAAAGATGTCGAGGAAGATTTGAATAATAAAACAACTTATGAAAACAACAATATAAATTATGACGAAGAAGAACCTACAAATTATCAAGACACTATTAAGAGATCCGACTATCCAAACTGGATGGAAGCTATGAATGAAGAAATGGAATCAATGAAGAAGTGTGATGCATGGGATCTTGTTGAAAAACCTGACAATAAAACAATAATAGACTGTAAATGGGTATATAAGATAAAAAGGGATCCAACAACAAATGATGTACGATATAGAGCTCGTTTAGTAGCAAGAGGATTCTCACAAAAATATGGTGAAGATTATGACGAAATTTTTGCACCTGTGGTAAAGCAAGTAACTGTAAGGACATTGCTAACATTGGCAAGTTTGAAAAACTTTAAAGTCAAACATATGGATATCAAAACTGCTTATTTAAATGGTGATTTAAAAGAATCTTTATTTATGAAAAACCAGTTGGTTTTGAGGATAAAACTAGACCGAATTATGTATGCAAACTGAAAAGAAGCATTTATGGATTAAAACAATCTGCAAAAGCTTGGAACGACAAAACGAATGAAGTGTTATTAGGAAATAACTTCAGAAGGGGAGAAGCAGATTGTTGTTTATATTCTAAACAAATAAATGGACAATACGTATATCTATTATTATACGTGGATGATATTATACTAGCTTATACATCAGAAAATCAAGCGACAGAAGTTGAAAATATTTTGAAAGCAAATTTCGAAATAAAAGTGCTTGGAAGTTTGAAATATTTTCTGGGAATTGAAGTGGAGAGAAATGAAGATGGAATAATTTGTTTACATCAAGCCAATTATATTGACAAAATTTTAAGGAGATTTGGCTTAGAAAATGCACGAGATTCAAAAATTCCGATGGATACTGGTTATTATAAATATTTAGACAATAGTGAAGATGAAAAGTTGAAAAATAATTATCTTTACAGAAAAGCAATTGGATCATTATTATATATCTCAATAAATACTCGACCAGATATTGCAGCAAGCGTTTCAATTCTAAGTAGAAACGTATCTAACCCAACAAAAGGAGACTAGAATGAAGTAAAGCGTATTCTAAGATATTTAAAGGGTACCAAAGAAATAAAGCTTCAACTAGGAAATAAAGAAGATAAGGATAACAAACTCGTATGTTATGCTGATGCCGATTGGGCAAACGATAAGACAGACAGAAAATCGACAAGTGGCTTTTTAATAAAACTACATGGAGGAGCAATTTCATGGAGTAGTAAAAAACAATCATGTGTATCGCTGAGTTCAACAGAGGCGGAATATGTTTCACTTAGCGAAGTTTGTCAAGAAATTCAATGGATAGAAAAATTATTTATGGATTTCAATAGGTACAAGCATTGAAGAAATTTTAATTTTGGAAGATAACCAAAGTACACTTAAGATGCTTGATCATGAGGGACTAAAGACAAGATCTAAACATATTGAAGTGAAATACCATTTTGTGAAAGAAATCAAAAAGAAGAAAAACGTTCACTTCAAGTACTGTTCAACAAATGAAATGTTGGCTGATATATTAACTAAGCCTTTAAGTGCGTCAAAAATAAGTGTTCTACGCAAGAAGATAGGACTGTATTAATTTGAGAAGGGGTGTTGGCGCATCAAATTAATGTCAGTGTTTTAATTGTTGATAATTGTTGTTGTTGTTGAATGTTGTTATACTTGACACTTGTCCATAAAATAAAAGTCAAGAAGTAATTCCAGATATTTTCATAATAAAGGAGTAACTCTCCAATAGAACTAACTGTGAGCTGATGCAACTATATCGAGAGCCGTCAATAACAAATGTAGTAAGAGCCCAGAGACTAAGGTGGCTGAGGCACGTCTCAAGATTGCCAGAGGAAAGGATATCAAAGCAAGTGTTAGTTGGAGGAATAATTGGAAGACGAGGTAGAGGCAGGCCGCGCACGAAGTGGATAGAAGCAGCAGAAAGGGACCTGCGAAAAGTAAGAGTCAAAGACTGGAAGCAAGCTACAAAGAACAAAGTGGAGTGGAAAAAACTATGCAATAAAGCTATGGGCCTTCTTGGCTCGCTATGCTGATTTTATATTGTATATATTTTATATATACAACAAATGTAGAATTTGCGCCCTACTCCTTCGAAGAGGTAAGAACGAACTAACTTTTGAAAAATTATCGAGAGACTACATGCATTTAGGTGTCATATATCAAAAAATAAAAGAAATCTGACCCAAATTAACCACCGAGTTAACGACTATCCAGAAGGTGTTAAAATAGCATTGAATATACTGACGAAATAACAAGAATGACGATCTTCAATGACTTTCGAAAGATGTCCCGGTTAATGTTACGACAATATGTAGCGTTGACCATGGCGAATACAGCGGCCTTCATATTCGTTTTAACTCTATGCCTTACCACCCTCTTATATTCAACCCTCCATATCTTAGAAACGATGAGGTCCACAAAGTTGGCGCAACGGTAACAATTACTTAGGGACTCGTGCTCTACAACATCGATTTTTTTGAAAAAAGTCTGACTCAAACCCAATTTCCATAAGAAAAGTGCGGGGTCCTTTATTACCATAGGCATGACATGCTTTAATCGCGTTTTTCTTGAAAACGGTTGATCCTACGATTTAGTATCAAGAGTACCGTTTTCATGTAGAATTGTTATCTGAAATCAAAAATTCAAGAAAGCTGTGCGAATTTTTTCCTAAGCCCCCCTGTTTCGCACGCCTATGGGCGTCAATCATCTGTCTTGTTCCCACCAGATAATTTGTCATCCCAAAATTACCTCAGAACCCAAATTTCGTTATTCTAACTCCAAGCGTTTCAAAAATAATTACTATAATCTGTCCGGGATCCACACGACCGAGATTCACCCGATTTCCATGGCGATTCATTGTTGACAACAATGATTCGCCATGGAAATAGGGTGAATCCCGGTCGTGTGGATCCCGGACAGACCATAAATACCTGTTTTTGAGAGACACTTTCTAAGGCCTGTAGCGCCACTAGGAGGCACTTTCGGACATCTGTTCATATGAACTGTTTTTCCTATTTTTTAGAATCGCTCTCCGAAATATTGTGACGTTATTTCCGGACAGCCTGTATACAGGGTGGTCGATTTATCTAATTGAGACTGGCAAATATCTCGAAAAGAAAGCATTTTAGAAAAAAATGTTTTGTATAAAAGTTTTATGACTTCGAGGGGGAAAATAGATGGCATCATCGCCATTTTGATTCAAGGTCATTTTCAAGGTCCAGTGAAGGTCAACTTGATTTTTTTTTATGGAAACCTATATTTTTTATATACAGATTCTTATTCCCCATAAAAGTACAAACAACTTTCATCTAAACTATTTTTGGATCCGATGGATGTAAATTTTAACTTTTTCGAAATCCCTAGACATTCCCTAGTAACAGCGGTAAGACAAAACAAATGAACAACCGTTGTAACTTAGCAACGATGAATTCTAGATAAATAAACCACAAAAAGTGTTGTAGATTTTGTTTCTGCGATGCTGCTGTTGCTAGGGAAGCAAATGGATTTTGAAGAAGATTAAAATTTTGATCTAAATATCTGGCAAACTATCCATCGGATCCAAAAATAGTTTAGATGAGAGTTGTTTGTTCTTTTACGGGGAATAAGAATCTGTAATAAAAAATGTAGGTTTCCATTTAAAAAAATTAAGTTGACCTTCATTTGACCTTGAAAATGACCTTGAATCAAAGTGGGGTCGATGCCATCTATTTTCCGTATCCGGTGTCTCAGAGTAGTTAAAGTACTGCCACCAGATGTCAGACACTGCTGATTTTCGCGAATAAAAACTAAAAAGGCTTGCCATATAGCTGTCAGTGTCACTGCGTTCTCAACTATAGAACAAAAATCATGGCCCGCTCTAATTATAAATCTTGGTGATCTCGCGGTATATTAAGTAGACAGCAACTTCGTCAAGTTACAAAACTCAGGTTAAGTTTTGATCGGAGGCCCTTCACAATGCGAATGGGTTTTCAGGAGCAGAAACTCAAGGTTCTAACAAGGAACCTTTCACGTTTACTTTTAATTTACGAGTGGGACAACCTCTCACAACCTATTTTGCGACCCCTCCGGTAAAAACTTAATCTTCTTGGTGTAAAAGTATACGTAGAAGTAAGTCGTGCCAACTTAACAACATTGAAAATTTTCATTGTAACAGTTGCCAGTACCAAAATGCACCTACCTGAAGTTGCGGTCGTCAGAATACTGCCGCTGGAAGTGACATTGGCGGCTGGCATCGTCGACACCTTGGGCAACTCCTCCGTGGGTGTACTTGTCAAGCTTGAAGTAGCCAACAAGTCATCCTTCAAAGTCTGCAGCACTTCCTGTATCGAGGATTCAAGCACTGGAGTCGTCTCTTCGGTCGCACCACTCGCACTGGAGTTCACCTCCGAAACACTACTCACAACTGTCGTCCCGATCACCGAAGTTGACAGAATTTCCACGGAAGTCGTAGAAATGTTGACCGGATCGAGGGCGGTTTGATTTTCCGCTAGGGAGGTTTGCGGAACTTCCGCAGTTGACACGAGTTTCGTCGTCAACTCAACTGAAGTCGCAGTTGTTGAAACGGTCGAAGTGCTATTCTCAACCTCACTTGACGAGGGAGTAATCGAAGTATGTTTGGTCATCTTCGAAGAACTCTTTTCCTTGTTCTTTTCGAAGCTTTCTTCATCCTCTGGGGGTTGAAGTTCGGCGCCGAGATGGAGGGTTAAAATATCTTCGCCCGGTGCTTCCGATGTTAAACTGATGGAATCGGAGGGGAGAGGTTTGTAGGTCGGTCTGCGATTCGGTGGTTTTCTTCTGTTCCATGGAGGAATCGTGACGGGTCGATAAAATCCAGGTCTTTTAGCTGGGGAAGTATTTTGCGGAGGAATGTCGAAGGGGTAGGGCGTCGGCATTCTGTTGGGGGAAGCAGGGGGGCGTGGAGGGGCAGGTACGTCAAAATCCGGGGGAAGGGCGGGCACGTCCGTGATCCTGGGAGGTCCCCTGTTGTTGATCCTAGTGGAAACCGGCCTTAAGGGCCTTCCGGCCATAACCGGAGCCGTGTTAGCCTGCACGTTCACATTTCCGTTCAACAACTTCACAATCCCTGTAATTATGTCCTGGATGTCGGGACTGGCCTGGCGCCCTTTAGGGAGCGGCGTAACAGTACTCCCCTGAGCCGTCGCAGTCGGGAGGATTTCCTGGGGCTCCTTCAGGGACCTGCCCTGAGGAGCCCGCATCGCTTCCCCCGAAAGCGACGTCTGTTGGACTTCTTTGCTGGAGAACTCGAGGTTGGCCCTGGAGGGACTTATGGGGGGCACCCGGCCTGAGAGCTCCACGTCGTTGCTGTCGATGCCGTCTTCCACGTTTTTGTACGATAAAAGGTTGTCGATTCCTGTGGTTCTTGACAGGATCGGATCGGCGGATCGCTTGTTGATCCCGGGGGAGGAGAGGGAGGCCGTTGAGAGGACGGCGGCGGAAGTCAGGTGACTGACGGAGACTTCCGATTCGATGGGGGAGTCCCGCACGGAATTGGGCGATATGAAGGAATAGTCATCGAAACCTGAAAAAAAACGTTAAGTATTGAAAATTTCAATAATTCCAGTGCACGAAAGGAGCCAGTCTACGCAGTAGGTAAAACAGTCCACTTGTATTATGGGCTCTTGTCAGTTTTGAGATTGCTGTGACACAAGAGTGACATTAATGACTAACAAAATGTCATAAGATAAAACCGCCCAAAAGCACCAGATGTAGTGCATTAATCACCAAAATTGGCAACTCTTAGACTGGCGACCGTTGATTCGAAGAAGTGTTCATAGATGTCCTTCTTTTATTAAAATCATCGATAGGCAAATTTTCTCGATTTTGTGGTTCACACCACAAATGCTTAGCTGCTATTGGTTCATTTACCAAATTTCCTAGAAGGTTGTTTGATAAAATTGATGATTTCAATAATTCTAGTGCATGAAGGGTGCCAGTCTACGCAGTAGGTAAAACAATCCAGCTGTATTATCGGCTCTGCCAGTTTTAAGATTGCTGCTTTCGCTCTGTTGAAATTTTTCTAGCCAATTTATTGAATTAATAACTATTTTGTAAATAATTTCAGAGTATTTTTATGCTAACTACCTGTAACAACGACCGGTTATTCAACCTGTTATTGTTATTTAATTTCAATTTATTGGGATGTTTAATTGATCTTTATTGAATCATTTGGACACTAAATTATCGATTTATTATGCTTATAATCGTGATACGCTTAAACATCTATAATTTGATTTTAAAAGTCCGAAAACAACGAACTAGTTTCTGGGCTGACGTTACGTTTCCTACATGCAGGCTCGAGCATCGCTTTAGAAGACTCCGACTCGGCATGTACCGGAAAAGATTTAAGAACAAGGTTAATTGTTTGTCTTATAAGTTGGCAACCCGGCCTTAGGCTGCAATTTCAATTGACCACATAAAATTTACGGTACCATAAAATAGTTAGCGCGTAACTCATTACAACAATTACTAAACAATTTAGAACTGCTACAACGCATGCTCCTTCAAATCTGGGGAAATGGTATTGCAGGAATCTTACTGCCAGCGACGTTTTAGGAGCTACGCGCTTATTATATACAGGCTGTCCCGTCACAGAGTGCAAAAATTTCAGCCACAGATTCCTTGCATGAAAATAAAAGACCCGTATTTTTTTGTTTCACTAGATGGGCCCCCATTTCGTCACTAGGGCTCTTCAAAAGTGAGCCCCAAAAATGGAAAATTAATTCCCACGTCGTAACCATTCAACCGATTTTGCTGAAATTTTCCACAAGACCATTACGAACAATGAAGATTTCAATAATGTAGCTGATGATGTCGTGGTGCCCACCACAGGCGCACCCTTGGCCGCCCTCGACATTTTCGGCCCATTATCTTTGTTAACATAATTAAATTTCGTAATTAATTACACACCATCCGATGGTCGATTAAATTTAGAAACTATGTTACCTCTTACATTTTTTCTGTAAAATGCACCATTTCCGAGTAAAATTAAGGAATGTGGAGCCATACACGTGCTTATTGGCAGACTTTTCAAGATAGCTATAGCGCGATTAACGTCAGGGCTTTGTTAAAGTTTTAAATTATTGTCACTTTTGCACCACTGTGGCACTGTGTTTGTTTTTTTTTGTAAATATTATAATTACAGCCAAAATGGTGCATTTTACAGAAAAAGTGCAACAGGTAGCGTAGTTTCTAAATTCAATGCAACATCGGATGGTGTGTAATTAAATAGAAAATTTAATTACGTCAACAAAGATATTGGGCCGAAAATGGCGAGGGCGGCCCCGGGGGCGCCTATGGTGGGCACCACGAAATCATCACTACATTATTGAAATCTTCATCGTTCGTAATGGTCTTGTGGAAAATTTCAGCAAAATCGGTTGAATGGTTACGACGTGGGAATTAATTTTCGATTTTTGGGGCTCACTTTTGAGGAGCCCTAGTGACGAAATGGGGGCCCATATAGCGAAACAAAAAAATCGGGTCTTTTATTTTCATGCAAGGAATCTGTGGCTGAAATTTTTGCACTCTGAGACGGGACAATCTGTATATCAACGTCAAAATCTTAAATGTCAACATAGCAAGTTTCGTATTTTATCCTGAATTACGAATTATGTATATACACTTTCTTTAATTTGAATTGACTAATCTGAATTACAATTGAGGGTTTCTGAAATTGAATTAGGTGATCTGAATTACAATTGAAGCTTTCTGAATTTTCTGAAATACAATTGGATATCTTAATTACAAATGATATTTTCTGAAATACAAAGAACGATTTCTGAATATCAACTGGGGCTTTCTAAAACGCAATTGATACTTTCTCAAATACACTTCAGTAATCTTAATTAAAACTGAAATTAAATTGGGCAATTTGAATTACACTTATCATTTCTGAAGCATTTCGGAAGTATTATTTTTTCGATTTTTAAATTCTTTTATCTCGAGATCTTTACTTTTATCACGAGATCTTCACTTTATCACTTCTATCTCAAAATCTTGGCTTTTATCTCAAGAATTTCGCTTATTACCATAAACACTTTCGGCAACACACATCGCATTGACAAACATCTACCGTTTGGCTTTTGTATACAAGCTGTCCCAGGACCCGCGTAGAATCTTGGACTCAATCTAACACGAATTTTCCTTTACGAAAATTGAAAAGCTTCAATAGTTTTTAAATGAGAAAAAAATGCAGCAGAGAAGCGGCTGGAACCTCCCCATCGCGTGGATCTTTGCATTCTGTGTAGATAGTAGTCAATTCAACAGAATTTTTTTAATCCTTGACTAATTTCGCAATTTTCTGACAAATACCGACATCACCTCGGACATCACCCATCACATTTGACAATATGTTCCTTTTAAGGTTAATCTTTTGCCACCTTTTTGACAATAACTGCCACTTTATGTCATCCACTGTCAGCCCGCTCCCTTTTATTGAGAAAGAATTTTTTCTCTATTTTCTACTGAAATGGCCGAAACTATGGACACATTTTTAGAACCAGAATTTGATCGCCTTTCTAATGGCGACATAAAAAATGAGGCTTTGTATTTAAAAATTTAAGTTGATATGCTTAAATGACACTTCCTTTGGACGAATTGCTTCCAAAAGCCCTTCAGGTCTTCAACAGGTCACCCGATCTCCATGTACCAAATTTCAGCCAAATCGATTCAGTAATTTGGGCTATAATGTATTTATTATAAAATTTCGCTTTTTTGAACCAAACAGCGCTAAATACGAATTAATTTTGTCTTGTTTAAAACCAGAATTTGAAGACCTTTCTGATGGTGACAATAAATCTTTCAAAAACTTGTTCTTAATGGTCAAATGAGAGAATAATTTTAAATTTGGAAATTGGTGTGCCAAAACGGCACTTTCCGTGAGTCGATTGAATTCAAAATTTGTTCAGCTCTTCGACGTGTAATACAATCCCCATGTGCAAAATTTCAGCCAAACCGGTGCAGGGGCTTGGGCTGTACCGCGATTTTAAAGTCCGATAAAAATCAATTTTTTTTTTATTTTTGGTCAAAAGGGCACTAAGAATAAATACACTTTTAGAAGCAGAATTTGAAGGTCTTCCTTATGGTGACGTGAAAAATGGGGGTTTGCATTTAAAATTTAAAAGTTGATGTGCCAAAATGGCATTTCCGGTTGCACGATTGGCTCCAAAAGCTTTTCAGATCTAAGTTGGGTTACAAGATGCCTATGTTCCAAATTTCAGCCAAATCGGTCTAGTAGTTTTGGCTGTGGCGTGATTACAAACGAACGTACGTACAAACGTACGTACGAACGTACGTACGTACGTACGTACATACACACAGACACATTTTAAAAACCCCTTTTTTGGGTTCCTGAGACCTCAAAACGTGAAGATCTGGTGCTATCTCAAATTCGAAAATTTTAGTGATTGCAGTAACCTCCCATTTTTTTTAAATTCTGATGGGGTTGGGGAGGTTAACAATTCAGAAGAAGTACGTGCAAATAAATGTTGCTGGAATACACAACTTCTTGTCCTCAAGTTATCCGATGGATAGAAGAGACGGGCGAGCGGAGCGCGCAAATTCACTAAAACTCTAAAATCGACTAGTCAAAGTATTTTTAAGAAAAATAACTAATACGAGAGAGAAATTAAGAAAAATCTTAACTCAGATTACCATAACATCAACTCCAAATTCGATAGTCATATATTATAACCAATCATCATTTTAACTCTTTAATTAACAATAAACTTTTTAAAAAATGTTCTTATAATAATAGAATTAATACTGAATCGCTCAAATTTACAAACTAATTAATTCTCCTCAAGACATTTGCCTTAACGCTCAAAAAGACATACTGGAAGGGTCGAATCTCTTCAAAATTCTTCTCAATAATTAATTTGAACAATTTTTCGACTCGCCAACTTTAATTTTCCCAATCTTTATTGCAATTTTTAATTCTCGCTTAAAATTTAGTGATTTTTGTCACTTAACTTTGTTAAGTTTTGACATCTTGCTGTTGGATCATATCCAACATGTTGTTCCCCCACACACACGTTCAGTGAGCACCCTGTAGATGATGATGCGATTTTGGGGGAAATCGGTTAATTACTTTAAATCCAGATTTATACGTCTATATGGCGCCTCGCCTACGTTTACATAGGGAGCGACTCCGATGAATCCGGGAAAAAAGTGCGTTTCTTTTGCTGTCTAAACGTTTGGAGATAGAACAAAATCTTATATAGAAGAATTGTTAGCAACAAACAGATCTACAAAAAAGTCAGCAAATAAGTATCTATGATAAGTAGCCTACAATAATTGTTTTTGAGTTTTATTTTTTTGTAAAAATAGGTTTGACTGTTTGTTGTGAGCTATTCCTCATAGATGCCTATATGCTGTCGCGGACTTTTTGGTAGATCTTTTCATAGCCAACTTTTTAATTTTGTTGTATCTTCAAGTACTTACTCAGCGTTCCCATTTTAAATTGTTAAAATGGGGTTTTTTCGTGAATAACTGAAACGTTTTAAATAGGGTCAGTGGTTGACTTTTATTCTATTGTTATTTAAATTTAACATTGTGGTTAAATGTGGTAAATTGCATGCTACTTTAAACTTTAAAACACAAACGTGACAAAACTTTGCTCTCGTCTTGTGTAGTCAAGAGGTCTGACTGAATGAGTCTGAGGCTCAACGCCAAAAGAGAGGGCAAGACGTATACAGTCGTGGCAAAAAGTGACTAAGAACTAAAGCGATTTAATTTCTTTGTAATAATGGCGTTAAGGTCAATAATAGGGTCGAAAACCTTAGATGTAGATACCATTTTTTCGAAAAATGTTATTTTAATAGTGATAAGCTTCCTTGACCTTGTAGGTTATTCTGTTGCGATAAATTGGCGCCTTCAATCGATAGAACCTACCTTTAGCGATAACCTGATCATATGATTGGTTCACGATCTGACTGCCAATTTTTTAAATAGCTTTTAATTTAATAAATTCAATCAATCCTTTGTCAAAAATGTAAATTTTGTAAATATTATTTTTTAGTTTAGAAGAAAAGTTAGTGTCTGTGCATAAGTTTTTTTATTTTTCCGACATGTTTCGCCTGGTTAGGGCATCATCAGGGAGTTATCTAATTTTATTTACCGGTTTCAGGCGATTAAAGCGTTCTTAACATGCATAAAAATAGGCTGGTAAGCAGATCATAACGTTATCTAATGGTTTCTAGACAACAAGCCCATTAACCATTCATGACAACAATGACCCCATTCAAATGCTGTCATCTCGATTGTCAAAATGACGCGAATTCACGCAACATTTTTTTAATTTTGGCTTTAATCGCTTTAAACCGATAAACTATTGAACAAACCTCGGATGTTATGGATCATAACAGACTTAGATGTCTTAAAATCCTCGCTCTCCGAGCTCGGATTTTAATTGACATCTGCGTCTGTTATGATAGTCATAACATTCCTAGGTATGTTAATAGCTATTACATTAAACTTGATTAAAATTTAAAAACTTAGAAACTAATTAAAAGATTTTATCACAGGCTTTGTTTATCACAGTTCCACAGCCATGTTCGTTTTTTTCTAACAGAAAAAAACAGACACTAACTTTTCTTCTAAACTAATACAACACGTGCATACTCACCGCAATTAACAAAAAAGATAAATATAATTTTTTTTTCAAATTTCAATTGTGTAATTGCATAGGTATTTTATTTCAGAATTTTCTAAATTTAACCTAACCTCAAAAATGTAATTAAGCAATCCCTCGTTGGAATAATTATAAGTAAGTGATCTTTTAACCGTAATGATTCCTCTACGATTACTTTAGCATCTGATGATGGCTTTATAGCCGAAACATGTTGTGTAGCGTACCTGTAACCTAAAATAAAATATAATTGGTGGCAAGACTACGACCCAGATAGCACAAGATATTCCTTGAATATTCAGAAAAAGTTCATTTTATATCCAGAATATAATTGTATGTATTTTCCCGGAACATTTTCATATCTCCAGGAATATTCTAATGCATCTGTACGTCAAATGAATATCTGAATATTCCTCCTGAACATGCGGTGTACATACATGACACTCGTTACAGTCAATATCCAGAATATGCGACCCATATCCAGGTTAAAGTGTGTCGTTGATAGATGGCGCGCATGATACAACTAGCTCCGCATAAAACATCTCAATGGTATATAAAGCTTACTACAAGATAATCTAATCTAACCCCATCAGAACTACCACGATATGGTTCAGATTGGTGCCTGATGCTTGGGACTTCTTCAAGTATGTCAAATGCCAATATGTCATGAATATTCCTGTATGTTCAGGAAATAGGTATACATAAAATAGCTAACTGAAAATTTTAGGAATGTCCATGGTATACACTGTCCTTATTCCTGTATATTCATGTGAAAAATGGACATCCCATGAATATTTCACCTGTATGTCAAAATGAAATACCAGAACAGGAACCAACTAAGCGACATTTTGGATATACACAGAATGTTCATGGGTTATTCACAATATAAAGTGTGAATATGCATACTAAATTCACATATTCATGGATAAATATTCATTGTATGTGTTTGTGCTATCTGGGGGCCTCTCTTCGTTTAATATTAAAAAGTCGTTCTATTTCGTCTTCCTTGAACTATCCTGTTCAAGTTTTACATTATATAAACTGCTAGGGAGGTCTGCCTACCCCTCTGGGCCTTCGGATAATAGAAGTAAAACCGAGTAAAACTTAGTACCTGTCTGTGCCTGCTCTAAGACAAATCCTTATATTGTCCTTATATTGTCCTTATATTGACGTGTCGGTTCTACATATTGTATTACAATTATTGATGAAATATACTTATACTTATACTTATACTTATCAACGTACGATCGTAGAAACACCAATATTGATCAATTTAATGTGTAACAAAACTATGCACGTTACAATTGAGGTTATACAGTTGTCACTGGCAATATTGAAAAGTTGGAAGTTGGAAGGTGAAAGTAATTGGAGTAGGTACATGGAAGTTGGATATTGCAATGACAATGGATTTAGAGGTTGAATGCCTGAAGAAAAGAAAATTTGTGTAAGTAGTGACATTGTTTTCAAGAATCAAGCTGCTACGGAAAATGTTTTTGCCTTCAAAAATGAAGTTATTCAAGAAAAGAATTGCAAGGTGGATGACACTGAAGATTTGAATACAAGAAGTTTTCAAGTAGGGGAAGAATTGTTGAACGAAAGTTTCTCGGAAGAAAATGCCCCTGCAAGAGAAGGTGTATCAGTATGGTATCTGTTGAAGAAATAGAAGAACCACGGAGCATCCCCCCACACTCTGAGGAACATATTCAAATTGAACATGTGAATCATACAAATAACCCGAAATAACCTATTATTTTCGCTTCCAGAGAGTCCATCTTGAGTCAAGCATGCCCAGAATCGAAATTCTTGAGTTAAAAGTCAGGATCTTGAGATAAAAGTCAACATCTTGGGATAGAAGTCAAGATCTTGAGATAAAGGTCAAGAATTAAAAATCGCAAAGATTAGACTACCGACTGATCCCTCGTAGCGCTTCCGTATAATTTATATTGACTGTCTGACATTCACGTTTTCCGAAAAACAGTTGGAAAAGGTGTAATAATGTACTAACGAATTCACGACTTAAATGCAAGTAATTGCAATATATCTTTATAACTCTGAAACGAATAAAGAAATCGCGCGATGAAATTTTCTAATAAGCCTACGTACCTACAGTTGTAGAAATCCCAACAACGCGGCCAACTGAGCATTTAATTAATTCTCCTTACAAATATCCAGCAATCAATTACCTGTTAAAAAAAACCGCGCGTATTTTTACCGTTAACACCGTTATTAATGTCCACGGGCGCGTCTCGTCAACACGCTTCATCCTTCCTTCCATTTCCGAAAAGATCAAACTCCAAAGCCACGGTTATTAGAATACAGCTTTTATATTTTATGCTCTCTTTGGCACGCGGTGAAACAGCCGCTCGGTCATTTTTAATCACCCCGCAATTAATTTCGGTTTTGCCGTTTCCTTCAAGAAATCGAGAGAATTTCGAATAACGGTCGGATGGAGGTCGCGTTGGGAAACAAGCTTGAACTTGGCTCTTGAAGAATATTAGCTAATCAAGGAGGCATTGTTCGTATCGGTACTCGATGGTCATGGGAAGGTTTAATCCATGAAATGGTGCTAAGGAAACTAGTTTAAGCAGCCTTTGCGCATGTTAACAATAATGCCTTTTCTCATAAACCAGGACGATTGACCGAGCGAATGACATCCTCTGCGATCATTATCTATTAAAGAGAAACGGAAATATTTTTACTTTCATCGATGGATGGAGTTTAATGCATCACGAATCCGGTATCACTTTAGTTTGATGACAATTTAGGAATCGCCTGACCTAAATATTTATTGCTAACTTTCGTTTTTGCCTCGGTTTTTGCGGTGGAGGAAGAGAAATTTGCGTGTGGTCGATTGTAATTAATTTGCTTTGAACGAAGAAACAAAGGCCCCACCCACCCAGAACCTCAATGATGACGTCAAGAACTATTAGGTCCCAGCAGTTTAGTTACTTGTACCCCAAATCTAACACCAAAAATCCTCAAAATTTCGTTGCTAATTCTAAAAGCGGTAAATCCTCAAAGTCCAGTCGTATTAGAATTTTAACCTCCACTTCAAAATCGCGATTCAGCCCAAGCGCCTTGACCGATTTGGCTGAAATTTTGCACATGAGGATTGTATTACACGTCGAAGAGGTGAACAAATTTTGGATTCCATCGGCCCACGGAAAGTACCGTTTTGAGAGAACATTTTAAAATTTGGAAATTGGTACGCCAAAACCGCACTTTTCGTGGGTCGATTTCACTTATTGGTCGAAATTAGCGCCATTCGAAGGTGCTGATCACCATTTGCGAAAAACCACATCTAAGGGCTGCTACAACCCCAAAATCTCGCCCAAAATGAAGAAACACAGAATTACGAAGATCTAAAAAGTATTCAACGCAAGAGGGCAATTTTTGGTGTGGTAATTTCGAGGCTAATATACACTAATCTAACATGGGGGACGAAATTTAGGGGTTGAAGCTGGAAATTTCTTTTATTACATTATAGTACAACATTACGGGGTTTGCTAGATTTCGGTTAACCATTGAGAAAAGGTCTTATGCGTTCTTAGTCTAAAACCAACCCAAGCTGCTAAAAAACAACCTCTAACGCCTGGCAAGCAGATTAAATTAATTCTTCTTAAATGTTGTTAATTTACTTATGAACTCGCTTATGAATAAAGATACTCTAGTATGCAAGAATTTATAGAACACCACAGATGCAAAATCACATCTGTAAATCACAAAGGGGTGAACTCTAAACATATGTGCTAATTTTTGAAGGCATTGTACTAGGGTGATAAAATCGCATTTGCATCTAGATTTGCATGGATTGTCAAGGATTATATTTTGAGCTCTTAACTTAAACTGAATGAACTTCAAGAACCTGGTCCTACCTGGTCTGCATTTTCTGTATGTTGCTCATTTATACTGTACCTATTTCTTTAAACCCAACAGATTGTTTTAAAAAAGCAAAAATAGATTTTATTTTCAAACGTCACAGAAGACGTGAGTAGAAAACTTTCGATTTCTTCGTTTGAAAAGAAAATATTGTATTTTATTCGGAGTTTAAGCGACATTATGTGACTCGTGTAGATTTAATTCGCCTCACTCCGCTCGGCGTTTAAACTTCCATACTCCGTTACATAATGTCTTACTTAAACTCCTAATAAAATAAATATCTATTATTTATAAGTTGGAGCACAATTTTTTTAAATATTTTCTAACGTAAATCTTTTTAAAGTTTGACAGACTTGTTTGCTTCGTTTAATTTGGGAAGACAGGAATTTTGAAGGAACTAGACACTGAAATCCCGTTTAACAAACCAATAGAAAAAATGGGCAGCTACGGAAGTGGCTAGAACCCCCCACTTGGTGAATGATCCAATCCTATTATCACCTATAAATTTCAATACACAGTCTCGAAATGTTTCGGGAGGTTTTCAAAATTTTTATTTTTTAATGCCAAAAGGGCACTAAGTTCGATTGTATATTTGTAAACAGGATTTCAAGACCTTTCATGTGCTGATAAAACAAATTTCTTGGATGATATACCAAACGGCACTTGCCGATTGCCCGCGATTGCCACCAAAATTAATACCTAAATTTTACTCCACCAACCTTATAACGTTTTCTGAGATTTTTCAAAATTTTACGATTTTTTGCCAAAAGAGCACTAAGTCTGAGGGCATTTCTGGAAACGATATTTGAAGACATTTCATGTGCTGATAAAGAAGATTTGAGTTTATTATTCAAAGTTGATATGCTAAAATGGCACTTGGCGACTTGGCGTTGGCAGAGGGGTCATCCACCACTGGTATTCGGTGTACCTTTTTAAAGGCATTATGAGCATTATTCTAGCATTACCGGCAGTACGCATTACAGGTAGTATCCAGCAGTAGTGGCAGTAATATGCAATAACAGGCATTAGTGGCAATATCTAGCAGTAAGGAATTGCTCGATAATGCCAAGTCGGCATTTGGTGTACAAATTTGAAGGTGGTGGATGACTCCTCGGCGTTGGCCGATTTCTACCAAAATTAAATCAGCTTTTAGGCGGGTACTGGGATCTCTACCTACCAAATTTCAGCCAAATCGATCTAGTGGTTTGGGCTGTGGCGTGTTATTCAATGTTGCTTCGAAATGCCAAAAAGGCGCTAAGTGTAAATGCATTTTTTGACACAGGGTTTGAAAACCTTTCATATGCTGATAATAAAAATTGGTGTTCATTAGTTAAATTTCATAGCTGATACGCCAAAAAAGCACTTGGCGTTTGTGCATTGGCAACAAAATTAACTGGGCTCACCAGAAGGCCAACACTAACCCCCATTCCAAATTTCATTAAAATCCGCTCAGTAGTTTTTGAGAAATCGTGCTCACATACATACGTTCGCACCGAGGTACGCACCCACAGACATTTTTATAAAACCACTGTTCTTTAGTGGTCCTGAGACTTCAAAACCGAGGGGTCACCCACTGCTGGGAATACGTGTACAATAGGGTCAATACGCATCAAAACTGCCAATACGGCAATACTGACAATACTTGTCAATACAGTGTCAATACATTCTTAATAAGTATTAATACATTGTCAATACGTATCAATACATTGTCAGTACATGTCAATACATTGTCAATACGTGTCAATACATTGTCAATACGTGTTAATACCTGGCAATACTCCTCAAATAATGCGTAGTCATTACTTGATCAATACTTGTCAATACTTTGGAATACAAAACAATAGGTACCTGACAATTTGTTAATTCATGTACACGATGATTTTGACCACTGGTTGACCTCTCGCTCAAAACGTAAAGATCTGATGTTATCTCAATTTCGAATTTTGGAGTGATTGCAGTAACCTTCCATTTTTTTTAAATTGGTTGTGGAGAAGTTAAAAAGCTTGACACCGAGGGGTTAACCACATGGTAAATTTGTGTACACAAAATCGCAAATTGTAAGAAAATCTCCAAAATCGCTAGGAAATCGCTAAAAAATCCGCCAAAATCGCCAGAAAATCGCTAAAATTGCCAAAATTGCTAAAAACTGCCGAAAGTTGCCAAAAATCGATATTGCTAAAAAATAACATAAACTGTTTGATGTGGCTCTTAATTTAACCTTAATAAGGTAGTCACCTTTGAAATTTTGCTTCTCCATGTAAATTAAATGGGAAAACTGGGAAAACCGAGGAGAAAACTATATTCCAAAGGCGACTACCGCTGCAAAGTCTCGTGAAACGACGTTTAAAGCATTGAAAGGTCTATGGTAACGTCCTCGGTAATGTCACTTTGACGATTTTTTAAAAGTGCTTCCGAGAATGCTTCTTTTTCTAAATGTAGCGACGTCTTTGTTCAATTTCTCTTCGCAATAGCAGAAAATATATTTAGTTCCCGATAAACCAGGAACTGATAGCTATTGGCTATTGGCTTAAAATACAAATGAAAACAAAGCATATATGCATCTAAATATTAAACTCATTTTCACAAAAAATGTTGGTTACTGTGTTTCTGCTTGTACCAGCCGCGCTGCAGCTCAAACTACTGAACGTATCGAGATGAAATTTGGCACACATATTTAGTGGGAGATTTGCAGGTGCTGATTAGAATTTGGGACACATCGGTTCACGGAAAGTGCCTTTTTGGCTCATCAACTTTAAAAATTTAAATGCAAACCCCCATTTTTCGCGTTACCATGTGAATGTTCTTAGAATTCTGCTTCTAAAAATGTATTCACACTTGTGCCATTTTGGCCAAAAAATGTTGCCGTGAAAAAACCTATACTGGATTTGATAGCTGATTTTTTTTCAAGCCGAAAACGTTAGTGCCATTTTGTCGAAAAATGTCATTTTAGTGGCAAAAGGGCCCCTTGTGCAATTTTTTAGAAAATTTCCATTTTAGGGACAAAAATGTCCCTTTTTGAATTTGTCCTAGAAAAAGGGCCTATTATCATTTTCGAATTTGATAGCTGTTGCATTGCCGGATCGAAAACCTTTGTGTCATTTGTTCGAAAAATGTCATTTTAGGTGTGAAAAACATTTGTATTTTAGATTTTAGTAAATGAGCGCCGGACGCATCAGCCATCGACAACCGAGTCGACAACCGCCCGCACGCCCGACTTTAGTTAAATAAAGTTAATTGCTACATTTACAAATTCTGTGAAAAAGTAGAAGTTTCTACCGTCTCCGAAACTGTCAATTTCTTTAATTCATCCCCTTGTTTTGTTTCCACAACTTTTTTGGCTGAACAAGCAAACTTTGCAAGAGATTGAACTACAAGTGCCTCGGAGAAGGGAATTGTGGAGAGATTAGTCAGGTAGGTATTGGTTGAGAAAAAACGGCAGATTCAACCCTTTGAAAGATTAAAGACCACAAAAGTTGCTTAAAAATCGCCGAAATTGCTAGAAAATTTCCAAGTCGCCAAAAAAAAAATGCCAAATTCGCTCGAAAATTGCTGGAAACTTGCTTGAAAATCAGCGGAAATTTGCTTGAAAATTGCCCAAATCGCTTGAAAATCGCCAAAATCGCTAGAAAATCGCCAGAATCGCTAGAAAATCGCCAAAATCGCTGGAAAATTGCCAAAATCGCCAAAATTGCTAGAAGATTGCCAAAATTCCAGAGAACCGTACACCAAAATTGCTAAGCGGTTAACCCCTCGCTTGACACACATAATCGTTGCCTTCGTCAGAAAATGTTCCGACTTTAACAGATAAATGTCGAGGGGTTAACCACTTAGCGATTTTGGTGTACGGTTCTCTGGAATTTTGGCAATTTCCTAGCAATTTTGGCGATTTTTAGCGATTTTGGAAATTTTCCAGCAATTTTGGCGATTTTCTAGCGATTCTGGCGATTTTCAAGCAAATTTCCGACGATTTTCAAGCAAGTAAATGTAGCAATTAACTTTATTTAACTAAAGTCAGGCGTGCGGGCGGTTGTCGACGGCTAATTTACTAAAATCTAAAATACAATGTTTTTCACCCCTAAAATGACATTTTTCGAACAAATGCCACTAAGGTTTTCGATCCGTCAATGCAACAGCTATCGAATTCGATAATGATAATTGGCCCTTTTGCTAAGACAAATTCAAAAAAGGGCCGTTTTGTCCCTAAAATGAAAATTTTCTCAAAAATGCACTAAGGTTTTTGATCCGGCAATACAACAGCTGTCGAATTCGATAGTAAGAATATGCTTTTTTGTAAAATAAATTGAAACAAAGGCTCTTTTGCCACTAAAATGACATTTTTCGAAAAAATGGCACTAAAGTTATCGGCTTGAGAAAAAATCAACTATCAAATCCAGTAATAAAAAAAATGCAGCAGAGAAGCGGCTGGAACTTCCCCATCGCGTGGATCTTTGTATTCTGTGTAGATGGTAGTCAATTCAACATTTTTTTTGTGCTTATCTCTGTGACTAATTTCGCAATTTTCTGACAAATACCGACCCATCACATTAAGGTTAACAGTTTGCCACTCTTTTGACAATAACTGATACTTTATGTCATCCATTGTCAGCCCGCTCCCTTTTAATGAAAAAAATTTTTTTCTCTATTTTCCACTGAAATGGCAGAAACTGTGAATACATTTTTAGAACCAGAATTTGATCGTCTTTCTAATGGCGACGTAAAAAAGAAGGCCTTGTATTTAAAATTTAAAGTTGATATGCTTAAATGGCACTTTCCGTGCAAAAATTGCTTCCAAAAGCCTTTCGGGTCTTCAACGGGTCACCCAATCTCCATGTACCAAATTTCAGCCAAATCGATTCACTAATTTGGGCTATAATGTATTTTTAGTGTTATTAAAAAATTTCGATTTTTTGACCCAAAGAGCACTAAATGCGAACGAATTTTGTCTTAGTTAAAACCAGAATTTGAAGACCTTTCTGATGGTGACAATAAATCTTTCAAAAACTTGTTTTGGATGGTTAAATGAGTGAATAATTTAAAGTTGGAAATTGGTGTGCCAAAACGGCACTTTCCGTGGGTCGATTGAATCCAAAATTTGCTCAGCTCTTCGACGTGCAATACAATCCCCATGTGCAAAATTTCAGCCAAATCGGTTCAGGGGCTTGGGCTGTACCGCGATCTTAAAGTCCGATAAAAATCATTTTTTTTTTAATTTTTGGTCAAAAGGGCACTGAGAGTGAATACATTTTTAGAAGCAGAATTTGAAGGCCTTTCCTATCGTGACGTGAAAAATGGGGGTTTGCATTTAAAATTTAAAAGTTGATGTGCCAAAATGGCATTTCTAGTTGCACGATTGGCTCCAAAAGCTTTTCAGATCTAAGTTGGGCCATGAGATGCCTACGCACCAAATTTCAGCTAAATCGGTCTAGTAGTTTTGACTGTGGCGTGTTTACAAACGTACGTACACACACACAGACACATTTTGAAAACCGCTTTTTTGGGTTCCTGAGACCCCAAAACGTGAAGATCTGGTGCTATCTCAAATTCGAAAATTTTAGTGATTGTAGTAACCTCCCATTTTTTTTAAATTGTGATGGAGTTGGGGAGGTTAAATATACAGTTATGCATAGGTTTTTTTCACGGCAACATTTTAACCTCCCCACTCCACTTCATAATTTAAAAAAAAAGGGAGGTTACTGCAATCACTAAAATTTTCGAATTCGAGATAAGACCGGATCTGTACGTTTTGAGGTCTCAGGAACTCAAAAAAGTGGTTTTCAAAATGTGTCTGTATGTATGTACGTACGTTCGTTCGTACGTACGTTCGTTCGTTCGTTCGTTCGTTCGTTCGTTCGTAAACACGCCACAGCCCCAACTACTCGACTGATTTGGCTGAAATTTGGTACGTGTGCATGTGATAACCCAACTTAGATCTGAAAAGCTTTTGGAGCCAATCGTGCAACTAGAAATGCCACTTTGGCACATCAACTTTTAAATTTTAAATGCAAACCCCCATTTTTCACGTCACGATAGGAAAGGCCTTCAAATTCTGCTTCTAAAAATGCATTCATTCTTAGTGCCCTTTTGACCAAAAATAAAAAAAAAATTGATTTTTATCGGACTTTAAAATCACGGTACAGCCCAAGCCCCTGAACCGATTTGGCTGAAATTTTGCACATGGGGATTGTATTGCACGTCGAAGAGCTGAACAAATTTTGGATTCAATCGGCCCACGGAAAGTGCCGTTTTGGCACACCAATTTCTAACTATGAAATTATTCACTCATTTAACCATCCAAAACAAGATTTTGAAAGATTTATTGTCACCATCAGAAAGGTCTTCAAATTCTGGTTTTAAATAAGGCAAAATTCGTTCGCATTTAGTGCTCTTTGGGTCAAAAAATCGAAATTTTTGAATAACACTAAAAATACATTATAGCCCAAATTAGTGAATCGATTTGGCTGAAATTTGGTACGTGTGCATGTGATAACCCAACTTAGATCTGAAAAGCTTTTGGAGCCAATCGTGCAATCAGAAATGCCATTTTGGCAAATCAACTTTTAAATTTCAAATGCAAATCCCCATTTTTCACGTCACCATATGAAAGGCTTTCAGATTCTGCTTCCAAAGATATATTCACTGTCAGTGCCCTTTTGACCAGAAACTAAAAATATCGAGATTTTTATCGGCCTTCAAAACCGCGGTAACAGCCCAAGCCCCTGAACCGATTTGGCTGAAATCTTGCACATGGGGATTGCATATTACACGTCGAAGAGCTGAAAATATTTTGGATTCAATGGACCCACGGAAAGTGCCGTTTTGCCACACTAATTTCTAAATCTAAAGTTATTCTCTCATTTACCCATCCAAAACAAGTTTTGAAAGATTTATTGTCACCATCAGAAAGGTCTTCAAATTCTGGTTTTAAAAGAGATAAAATTTATTCGCAATTAGTTCCCTTTGGGTAGAAAAATCTAAATTTTGTAATAGTAACAGCGAAACCACGTTATAGCCCAAACTACTAGATCGATTTGTCCGAAATTTGGTACATGGAGGTTAGGTGACATGTCGAAGAGCTGAGAGGCTTTTGGGAGCAATTGGTACACGGAAAGTGCCATTTAGGCACATCAACTTTAAAATTTTAACCACAAGTCACGGAAGTTCCAGCCGCTTCTCTGCTGTCAATTTGAAAAAGGAGGCTACTACAATTACTAAAATTTTCGAATTCGAGGTAAGACCGGATCTAGGTTTACGTTTTGAGGTCTCAGGAAAACAAAAAAGTGGTTTTAAAATGTGCTTGTGTGTGGATTTAACTGCTGGATTTTGTAATAAGTATGTTATTAACGTAATAAGTAAAAAATGCAGCAGTGAAGCGGCTGGAACCTCCCCATCGCGTGGATCTTTGACTTGTGTTTCTAGCCGAATTAGCACAGAAATTGTATAAGACTGGTTTCAACGACGGTTTTAGAACTGCCTAAAAAGGACTTACTTATACCTACTCTTCTCTGATGAATGTTTCAATTTGTGTGTTCTAAAAAAGTTCTAAAACCATCATGGAAACCAGTCATACATTTTCTATGCTAATTCGACTAGAAACCCAAGTCAAAGATCCACGCCGATGGGGAGGTTCCAGCCGCTTCACTGCTGCATTTTTTTGACCAAAAGGGCACAAGGGTCTCGTGGAACTGACGTCATAGCCGATTATTATTAATTATTTTCTCCAAAACAGTGAAGAAAATTGCAAAGTTATGAATTAGACCGTCTTTCTTATTAAGATTAAATTAATAAGAGCCACAATCAAACAGTTTATGTTTATTTTTAGCAATATCTGGTATTCTATGACGATTATCATCGAACTTTATTATTTTTTATGAAAACTTTGGTGGCGATTTCCGCTTGTTCTATTTATTTTCAGCAACTTGGCGATTTTTGGCAGTTTTTAGCGATTTTGGCGATTTTAACGATTTTGGCGATTTTAACGATTTTGGCGATTTACTAGCGATTTTGGCAATTTTCTTACAATTTGCGATTTTGTGTACACAAATATTTACCATGTAATTAACCCCTCGATAATCTCCCCCAAAACGAATACCTAAGTGAGGTGCTCCCAGAAAATGATCAATCGATCTACTTTACCTTCTATTTAGCCATAGGTATCAAGCAATCCAAAAGAAAATTCATACCTACTCAGTGATGGGACTAATGGGATTTGAAATTGAAACTTATTATTTTGGTTGAAAAAGGGGGAAGTTATGGTCCGTTAGGTATCCCAAATTAATAAGGAGCTAATTTCCTGCTATATATATATATTTCGACTAAATTTTATAATTCGTCATCTTCAGGCAGGCTGAAATCGTCATACAATAAATTAGCAATTAAACTGCAGTCCTTTCAAAAATCAAATGAGGTTATGACATGTGATCATCTGATTTTTGAAAAATGATGTTATGATGGAAATATTAAACAAATTGTTTTTATAAAAACGGGATTATCATTATACTTAGCTTAATAGCTTAATTCTTCGTAAGTATAATGATAATCCCGTTTTTATAAAAACAATTTGTTTAATATTTCCATCATAACATCATTTTTCAAAAATCAGATGATCACATGTCATAACCTCATTTGATTTTTGAAAGGACTGCAGTTTAATTGCTAATTTATTGTATGACGATTTCAGCCTGCCTGAAGATGACGAATTATAAAATTTAGTCGAAATATATATATATAGCAGGAAATTAGCTCCTTATTAATTTGGGATACCTAACGGACCATAACTTCCCCCTTTTTCAACCAAAATTCTCAACGGTTCCCACGATCTTCGAAGCAAACCACAATGAAACTTATTATATCCTGGATTACGTTTGTAACTTCTACGCTTTAGCGCAGCAATAAGTTAATAAAATCCGAGGGGTTAATCTATTGGGAATTCTTTCGTACACCCTTGGGGGAATTCTCCAGGAATTCTTTGGGAATTCTCAGGAATTCCTTGGGAATTCTCAGGAATTCTTTAGGAATTCCCTCGGGAATTCCCAGGTATTCCATAGCATGGGAATTCTTTCGTACGCCATTTTAGTGCCGTAGCAGAATGAGGAGGTACTCTTGTCTTAGCTTATTCGCTCGCTCGCTCGCTCCTCAGTCTGTCGTCAGATAACTTGAGAACGGATTGAGATATCGAGCTGAAACTTGGTATACGGCTTTGCCTCCCAAAAAGTAAGGCGGGGATTGCTTTTGGGCCATATCGGACCAAGGGGGTGGGAGTTAGGGGTGAAAAACCGAAAAACTATTAATTGCAATAACTCGAGAACTACTGGAGCTATCTTACTGAAACTTGGTATGCATGTTCTTCCTTCAAGTCCGTTGAAAGTGAGAGGGGTGCCAATTTCGGGGGATGAAATTTAGGGGATGAAAATCACAAAAAATGTGATAATTCCGCGAGGGTTGCACGCATCCATCTAAAACTCAACATACACATATATTTCGATGAAACCTTACGGGGGATGTTTTTTCCGCAAACTCGGATTGAGGGTGTGGAAATTTGGGGTAGTAACTCAAAATTTTGCTTAATAAGTATTGGTCGAAATTGGCGTTATTCGATAGCTTTTCGTTAATGGTTCAAAAAAGGTGTTACTCATATTTTACGAAAAACCACCCTTAAAGGCGCTACAACCCCTAACATGCAAAAATACAAAAATACGAGAACTCAACAACCCCTCAGCGTATCAACGCAGAATTTGATGCGGTAATTTTCAGTGACTCTGGAGGGGGATGGACGAATTTTTACTAACATCCAATAAAGGGGATGAAATTTAGGGGTTGAAACTTGAAATTTCTTCAAGTAAATGGTAGTATAAAATTACGGGGTTCGATAGATTTCTATCAACCATTGAAAAAAGTCTTATGAGTTTTCAACCTAAAATCAACCCCTAGGCTACTAACAACCCCTAACGCTTTGTCAGTGGTTAAATAGGTTTTATTTATTTTTCCTGAAATTCTATTGACTTATTTATGAACAACCGAAGTAAGCAAATACACAAAGAGTTATGTAACAGCGGAAAAATAAATTCACCCCTGTAAATCATAAAGGGGTGAAATCTTAGGGGATTGAAACTGAAAATCTATTAATTGCTATAACTCGAGAACTGCTGAAGGTATCTTACTGAAACTTGGTACGCATGTTCGACCTTCAAGTCTATTGAACGTGAGGGGGTCCCTAGTTGGGGGATGAAATTTAGGGGATGAAAATCTCAAAAAAAGTAATAACTCCGCAAGTGTTGCACGCATCCATCTGAAACTCAACATACACATATATTTCGATGAAACCTTACAGGGGATGTTTTTTTCGCAAAATCGGAAGGAGGGGGTGGAAACTGGGGGTTGTAACTTAAAATGCTGCTTAATAAGTATCGGTCGAAATTGGCGTCATTCGATAGCTTTCCATTAATGATTCACAAAAGGTGTTAATCATATTTTACCAAAAACCACCCTTAAAGGCGCTACAACTCCTAACATGCAGAAATACAAAACGTCGGATAACTTGAGAACATTGAATGAGGTGTCGAGATCAAATTTACTATACGGCTTTGTGCCCTAAAAGTAAGGCGGGGATTGCTTTTGGGCCATATCGGACCAAGGGGGTGGAAATTAGGGGTTGTAACCCACAATTCCGATCTATAAGTATTGGTCGAAATTAGCGTCATTCGATAGCTTACCGTTAATGATTTAAAAAAGGTGTTATTCATACTTTGCAAAAAAGCACCCTCAAAGGCGCTACAACCCCTAATATGCGGAAACACAAAAATACCAGAACTTAAAAACTGTTCCGACGTATCAATGCAGGATTTGGTGTTCTAATCTACAGTGACATTGTAGGTGGATGAGCAAATTTTCATTACGATCTAACAAAGGGGGTTAAGCTTAAGGGTTGAAACTGGAAATTTCTTCAGATAAGTGTTGTATTAAATCACAGGGTTCAAAAGACTTCGTTAATCATTGAAAAAAGGTCTTATGAGTCTTCAACCTAAAACCAATCCTCAGGCTACTAACACCCCTAACCTCGATATGTGAACCCACAAAAAGCAAAATTTCCGCAGACCGCTTCTTTTTAGTGTAATTTTCGAAAGTTCTACTTTACTACAGTCACTTTTCACCCCCTTAACTTTTCATCCCCCTTCACAATTTTGCAACCCCTCGAACGTTAAATTGGCCAAATTCGTGCAATTTTGTCTTTCTTCGGTAATAAATTTTACTCTTTTGGATAATATTTACATTTTTCACTTTTTCAACCCCCTCGCAATATTTCAACCCTCCAAGGGCTAAATTTGCATAATTGTCTTATTTTTGTATTATTTTCTGTAATTCTACTTAACTTGGGTTAATTTTCACCCTCTTTGACTTTTCATCCCCCTTTACAATTTTTCAACCCCCTAAGCACCCATTTTACTAAATTCGTCCAATTTAGTTTTTTCTTTGGCCATAAGTTGAATTTATATAAGTAGCTTGTGTTTTCCTTTTTCACTTTTTCCACCCCACTCGCAATATTTCAACCCCCCAGAAGAAACATAAAAATACCAGAACTTAAAAACTGTTCCACGTATCAATGCATCAGGATTTCGTGTTCTAATTTATAGTGACATTGTAGGTGGACGAGCAAATTCTCATTACAATCTAACAAAGGAGGTGAAATTTAAAGGTTGAAACTGGAAACTTAAGATAAATGTTGGTATTAAATCACAGGGTTCAAAAGACTTCATTAACCATTGAAAAAAGGTCTTATGAGTCTTTAACTTAAAACGAACCCTTAGGCTACTAACAACCCCTAACTCTGATATGTGAACCCACAAAAAGCAAAATTTACGCAGACCGCTTCTTTTTCGTGTAATTTTCGAAAGTTCTACTTTAATACAGTCACTTTTCACCCCCTTAACTTTTCATCCCCCTTCACAATTTTGCAACCCCTCGAACGTTAAATTGGCGAAATTCGTGCAATTTTGTCTTTCTTCAGTAATAAAGTTTACTCTTTTGGATAATATTTACATTTTTCACTTTTTCAACCCTCTCGCAACCTCGCAATATTTCAACCCTTTAAGGGTTAAATTTGCATAATTGCCTTATTTTTGTGGTATTTTCTGTAATTCCAGTTAACTTCAGTTAATTTTCACCCCTTTGACTTTTCATCCCTCTTTACAATTTTTCAACTCGCTAAGCACCCATTTTACTAAATTCGCCTAATTTAGTTTTTCTCTTTGGCAATAAGTTGAATTCATATAGTTTATGTTTTCCTTTTTCACTTTTTCCAGCCCAATCGCAATATTTCAACCCCACAGAAGCTAAATTTGCATAATTGCCTTATTTTCGTGTTATTTTCTATAATTCTACTTAACTACGGTCAATTTTCACCCCCTTTGACTTTTCATTCCCCTTTACAAATTTTCAACCCTCTAAGCACCCATTTTGCTAAATTCGCCTAATTTCGTTTTTCTCGAGGTTTTTCTTTGGCCATAAGTTGACCTTATACATATAGCTTATGTTTACCTTTTTCACTTTTTCAACCCCCTTAGTGCTAATTCTACATACCTACTTCGCAAATATGATGTTTTTTTGTTAACTCTCTACTGTTTAATTATGTACGGCCAATTTTCATAATTTCGTCTTTTTAACACCACTGTGCGTCTGCGGAGGCACTACTACTAGGTGCAGATTTATAAAATCTGCACCCGACTCCACCAGTAAATTCAGCTCGCCCCTACATACACATTAACAAGGTAAACATCTACAGGGACACACATCGCATTGATATACATCTTTCGTTGGCTTTTTACGAAGGATTAACCCCTCGATAAAATCGATCGAAAAATCGAATCGCCAAAAACATGAAATCTTCCGTTCTAAGGTCCTGGGAATACAAAAGTGTTTTTTTGAAAAATGTCTGTCTGTGTGTCTGTAATCACGGGTGTAGCTCAAACTATTGAACGTATCAAGATGAAATTTGGCACTCATATTTAGTGAGCAAGTTGTAGGTGTTGATTAGATTTTGGGCCACACCGGTTCACGCAATTGCAATTTCATTTAATGCAAACCCCCATTTTTAGCGCCACCATATGAAAGAAGAAAATGTAGTTTTAGGGGTGAAAAGCATTTTTGTATTTTAGATTTTAGTAAATGAGCGCCGGGCGCAATGCGCACGACAGCTTCAGCGATCGACAACCACCCGGATGCACGACCTCTGACTCACAGATTCTGACTTGGTAAAATTTAAATGCTACATTTACAAATTCTGTGAAAAAGTCTCGGAAAAAGTAGAAGTTTCTACAGTCTACGAGACTGCCAATTTCTTCTACTATACATCCGTGAATAATTGAACTGAAAATGAGTCTTCTTTGGATCACTTGATACATAAGTATACCTAATGACAAAATTTCTATACTTCTCGCTGTTATTTTCCCATGTAATTTCCAGAACAGATCTGCCAACCTAATGAAATCCATCATAATGCACCAGTTTTAAGATCACGGAAATTCTCTCATCGCGCCAATTAACCTTATTCCAACGCGTTTTTGTAGTCAAAGCACTTTTCGTGCGCTTTCCCTCATTTGTTATGAATAAGAATAAGTACCCCCATGATTCATTTCGGTCGCCGAATGTCGCAATTCGAAGAGAAAATTCGGGCAAAACCACCGCATCCGCTTTCACAACAACCCATCATCGTTACCTTGAGCCACAAAGACGAAAATTAACACAAGAATCCCGTGCGCTGTAGCCATTTCTCCATGCACAGGTCAGTCACTCCACATATTAACCGGCTTATCCCGCACCTAACTGACTTTAAGTAATGGCCCTCTGATTTAGGTCACTCGAAAAACTCTTGTCATCATTGAGGCACTGCACTGTCGAGGTTTTCCTTCCGAAACGGCGGACTTTTGATGACGAGGCACGCAAAGGTTTGCCGCGGAAGACTGGTCGAGTAACGGGAAACGGGACGCGAAGAACCACCTCGTCAAGAGGTATGCGGCTTGAGACAGGTGGGGCCACCGCTGTTTGCTGTTTCACTAAATTGGACGCACCATTAAAACATGCCGATTTCGAATAGTGCAAGAGAATGCAGGATCATTGTTATTCGTCTTGAAAGCGTGACGTCCGCGTCTGGATGCTATGCGACATATGGTGAAAGTAAAGTAAAGTCTTCAACGGTTCAATATTAGTACAGTGCGATTAGCATTTGACACCGGCTTAAAAGAAAGAAGATGAAACATCTTCTAAAATGATCGGGACGCTCTATTTAACACGTCATAAAAAGTCCCAAAGAATCCCGCGCCGGGTTAGTACGGAAGCTCTCTTTTTTTATTTCCAAGTTACCACAAAAAATGTGTAAATTTTGGAAGAAAAAACTGTAATTTGCACAGAAACTGTCAATTTACACAAAAACTGTAAATCGGAGTGTATGGGATAAGCCACTATTTTGGGCCAAATATCAGGTTAAATGAAATGTTATATCTCTTTAAACCGGCAAAGTCATAATAACAAAAAAAAGAATGAAAATAGGGTACAATGAAGAAGAAAACCTATAGAGGGTATTAGTGGAGTAAATTCGAGGCTGAAAGTCGCTCCGTTCTCGAAAAAAAAGTTTTTGAGGTAGAACCAGCTGAGACGCATATGAATCGATAGAGGATGTTTTTCTGCATATGAAATGGACCTTTACGACATTTTCCTGTGGTCCAGATTTTTGGAAATTACGGAAAACCAAGAAAATGTGAATTAATTGAAAACCGTGTTTTTCAATACATAACTCGTCGTATCTTTGAAACTATTTAAGGTAGCCACATGAGTTTTGTTTTATTTGAAAGAGAAAACCACAACGCCGCTAACGGTGCAAGCATAATGGCGAAAAAGTTCAAAAGGGCCTACGATAATCTGCTCCGTAGTCAACGCGCGGATTTCCATGCATTGAAATTTTTGACATGCGAGTGAGGTGGCCAGTTTTTTGTAATTCCACAAAAGTGCCGGCTACAAAGTAAAGATAAAAGAATGAAAAAGTTTTTGGTAAAAGAAGCAACTCGCTATTGGCAATGGTTTAGGCTCTATATGAATTTTTCTTTGCGGGCGATTTTTTCACGGACGCCGGTGACGCGCGAATGCCTTGCTGAAGCAGTGGCAGCATCGGATTGCGATATATTGCGGCCGCGCTTAGATAAACATGTTACGGAAAATGAAATATTATAGAACCATTATGAAATATTATTTTTATTAAATTGGTGCTTCGGCTTCCTCTGAAACGTCGCCGTCGGCTTCTATAAACACCACTTCAAATTAAAAGTAGGTAGTTATTAGGTACAACTCTTACAGGGACATTCTGTGTTGAGGCCTTCCTTCAGACACATTTTATTATTTCTGCAATTATTTTCGGAGCAATAAATATTTACCTGGACTCTCTCTGTTTCAAAAGTCGGAAGATGGCTTGAGTAGGTAGGTACCAGATCTTCATTTGATACGTGATTTGATATTCACGTTGAAACATTGCATTGGAGGACAGTTGAAGGTAAAGTTCCATTTGTTTTATTTGGGCTTTTATTTTTGTACAGAAAAAGTGTGTTGATTGGCGTCTTGGCATCTTTGGGCAACGCATAGGGAAGATTTGTGAGGTCCTTAATATTTCCCTTATTTTTTATCAAAACCCAAACATCGCAACATTAAATGATCTTTCGTTTCAACTATGCATGTCAGCATTGCCATATAACTCAAACGAGTTGGCCAGATCTAGAACTATCTTCCACAGAAAGATACCTTGATACCTATAAGTTAGATAATGCGTTCAACCATGTCGTAAAGTGGGTGATTGGTGTGTGTAAATTGTTAGCACAATTCAATGCATTGATGTACATTTAAAATGATTTTAACAAGTGCCTGATTTTCGTACGCTAAAATTTGATTTTAATCCCCCGCTACCAAAATCTGGGAGTAAAAATTTATAATACCTATTTTGAGGGAGTCAACATTTTTAATCCCTGATTTTGAGGAGATATAAATTTTGATGAAATTGAAATGCGTTGTGGAGAGAAGATCCATAATAATATTTCAGTTGCTGGTAAATAACCCAACTCCTCCAGAATTTAAGCTTATTTTAAGTTTATTTGCAGCACTGCAAAGTGCCAAAGTGAGGCGCAAGAAACGTTAGTACTTAGAAAATTTGATCTTTTTTCGTTTGAAAATAAAATATTGTATTTTATTCGGCATTTAATATACCATACCCCGTCATATAATGTCTTACTTAAACTGTGGCACAGAATGTCCCTGCAAAAATTGTATTCTTTGTAGAAGCTGGCATTTCAGAGGAAGCTGGAAGCACCAATTTAATAAATACTATTTCATAATGGCTCTATAAATATTTCATTTTCCGTAATATGTTTATTCAAGCCGGCCGCGATATATCGTAATCCGATGCTGCCACTGCTTCAGCAAGGCAATCGCGCGCCACCGCGCCGTCCCTGAAAAAATCTCCGCAAAGAAAAATTCATAGCGCCTAAACGATTGCCAATAGCGAGTTGCTTCTTTTACTAAAAACTTTTTCACTCTTTTCTCTTTACTTTGTAGTCGGCAGTTTTGCGGAATTCAAAAAAACTGGTAACCTCACTCGCATGTCAAAAATTTCAATGCATGAAAATCCGTGCGTTCTCTTCTGAGCAGATTATCGTAGGCCCTTTTGGACTTTTTCGCCATTATGCTTGGACCTTTAGCGGCGCTGTGGTTTTCTCTTTCAAACGAAAAAAGAGTCATGTGGCTACCTTAAATAGTTTCAAAGATACGTCAAGTTATGTATTTAAAAACATGGTTTCCAATTAATTCACATTTTCTTGGTTTTTCGTCATTTCCAAAAATCTGGACCATAGGAAAATGTCGTAAAAGTCCATTTCAAATGCACAAAAACATTCTCTATCGACTCATATGCGTTTCACCTGGTTCTACCTCCAAAAATTTTTTTGAACGATTTCCAAGCCGAATTCGCTCCACTATATTGAAGTTTATAGGGTTGCACTTGCGTCAAGTTGAAAATAAAGTTCAATTAAGAATAAATGTTCAATTTTGTATTATTTCCAACAGTGTTTTCAAAATATCGAACACGTGATTTTTTGTGCATAGTTTTCTTATGTGTTCTAGAGTATCATATGCCAAAATGGCATGTGCGGTATTTTGAGAACTGGGTGGCTCATGTCCAAGTTCTAATCCATACCCCACGTAACACACGGACGTACAATGTACGCCCGAGTCGGTCCATTGTTGGTCCGATTTACTGTCGAACCGTCCCGGACTAAAATTGGGTATTCATTGAACGCATTTTACTTTTTGAACCGTCCTCATGCGGACGAAAAAAATGCGTCCATTGGAAGAACCGCTGTGGGTAATCTTCGGACAGTCCGATTGCGGGCGTGTTTGTATGCTATTTGGATGCCAATTTCCGGACTATTTATGGACCGACAAGAAATGGATGCACAATGGATGCCTGATTACGGATACTTTTCGGATGCACAGAATCTAACGTACAAAGTACATCCCAAGTCCGGGTTAATTATGAACCGTCCACAAGACGGACGTAATAAGGGTTTATAGTATAAAAAAAGACGGAAGATGTGCGCGTGGCTTCTGCGCTTAGTACGCTTGCAGGGGTGGCGCCTGAAGAGAGATAAATTGTGACAGACACGCAAGTTAGCACGCAATAGGAAATGTATCACCTGGAGCTCAAGCACCAATTACGTCGTAGTGTGCTAGACGACGTCACGATTAGAAAAGGAACTTCTTATACTAGAAACCCTTATTGGGCGTTCTTTGAATAAACCATCGGCGGAAGATTTGGACGGTACAAAGTTTTTCGTAATACGTGCATCCATTGAATGCCTGATTACGGATAGTCTTCGGATGACCGACTTCATCCAGTCGATGGCTATAATTATTTATCAGAGCATTTTCTTCCATTTTAGAAAAATTTACATCGCGCAAACGTTAAAGGATACAAAATTTTATCAAATTACAAAAAAGTTGTCATTTTCCGTGTATATTAAGAATCTGAAAAGAAATTCAAGATATCTGGCTTGGTTTTTGAAATATAGGAAATGCGGAAGAAGCTAAAAACTAAAAAATGTCATATTATTTTAACTTTGTGCTTCATGCACAAAGTGAGTTTGCGAGACGTAAATGTTTGAAAAATTGTTATTATTAATGAATGAATACCACTCAGTACCAAAGCGCCGCCATCTTTTGTAATGGTAAATCATATACACGCCTAAGAATAGCGTGGCATGGCGTGGGTACCGGTACTTTTCCCCAAAACCTCGATCGATATTTTCTTCATCCCTTTAAGGCAAGTGTAGCTGAGGGATCACTGCGCAGTCGTCACTTGATCTCAACCAATCAAAATGCCAAATATGTGCACGTGAGGGGTGATGGATACCTGCAGACAGTGTACACTACTAGAACTGAGAAAATTCAATAAGTATCTGTCTTCATTCTTCAAAGGAAAACACGTCTTCTGCGGCGGTAAATAACCCTAATTATTATTTCATAACATTTCGTTAACTTTTTTGATTACAGGCCGTCCAGTTGTCCACTGCGGCATGAAAGACTTGATGGAATTTGTTAGAAGGCTCTTGGCGCGAATATTGTCAGATAGTGTAGCTGCCTTATACAACAGCACAGGGATGAACGCGAAGTATTGTTTCGCAGACCTGCACGTTACGGCACTTATCGTTGGTAAGTGTCAAACCAAGAACATTTTTTAGTTATTAGTTACCTAGTTGCAAAAATAGATTCTTAAAGATAATACAAATTAAATTCCTCAAAAATCGGTTGGGAGAACGAGAATAAAGTTCTAAATACAGTGCGAGTGTAAAGTATGATGGAATAAAATTTATTCATAAATCTTTTACGGTTGATTTCTGCCAAAATTCCCTGGATGGGTCTATTTTATTTTTTTAATGCGAATTGGATGCCTAGTCACTTATTTTTTCCACTTCCGGGTCAACCGAAAATGGCTTTAAATTTATTGTTTTTAACTGGAATGATATAGCTTTTCCTCATCGGGTTCGGAATCTACAATTTTTTCCGAGTTAAAAACATATATTATGCTTGACCGGAAGTGGACTCATGAAAACATCGAAAAAATTAATCGGTAAAAAATCAAAATTAATACACGTCAACCTAATTTTTTTGATACAAATTTAACTGTGCGATCACACATTTTAAAAAATGCTTTTCGCAATTTTGGCAGATTGTCAAAGTGAAAAAAAATTTAAAGAGCAAAGACGAATAAGACGAAATGTAATTGCGCAGTTGAATTTGACTCAAAAAAATAAGACTGACTTGTATTTGCGATTTTCAAAAATCTTGATTTTTAACCAATTCCTTCGGTGTTATTGAAAATCTGGAGGCCGTGACTCCACGTCCGGTGAAATGTGTGTGTTTTCAACTCAGAAAAAATTGTGGATTTCGAATTCGATGAGAAAAAACTATCATTCCATTTGAGAACACAAATTTAAGGCTATTTCCGGTTGAACCGGAAATAGAAGAAAATGATTGACCACGCCATCAAATCCGCATTAAAAAAACGACTTTTTGGGCAACCGTGTCAAAAAGACAGAAATACGGACGCTATTTGGGCCGCGAACTTAAATTTCGCGGCCGTCGCTCTTAGCAGCGGTCGTGAAAGTACTTTTACGGCCGTTGCTATTAGCAGCGGCCGCGAAATGACAATTATATAATTTCAAAAATTTATTATAAATAAAACACAACTCTAACATAACATACCTAACGTAAAAATTACATAGTACTTTTCATCGTTAACTTAACTAATCCTATTATTACTTTGGAATAACATGGACATTAATCGTGCAATTTTTGTTACCACTAATACTTAATCCTAAAGAAGATGTGACTTTATCCAGGTTGTTACTTGAAGTAGTTGAAATGGAGGAGCAATTATTAGAAATGCGACTGCGACTGCGACCATCCTCGGAAATTTCTCCTTTTGAAGTTGAGGGTTCCCAACGCGAAATTTTATTTGAAATCTTCAACTTGTTTTCGATAGAATCCTCCACATATCCTTCTGCCACCGTTGATGACTTCCAGCCACCGTGCCGTTTTAGAACACTTATATCCGCACCGGTATTAGCCAGAAGCGTGGCTGAACTCCTTCTAAAACAGTGATCTGTATATGCTTCACTGTTTGGCAATTTGAGATATTTCGCGATTAAACAAGGTATTTGCCCAATTTTATGAATTCCAACAACTTGTCTGCAGCATTTTCCCTTTTCATATCGGAGGAAAAATCGACGACTCGGGGTATTCGGTGGACGAAGTGCTGCATACTTGCGGTAAAGTTGAATAAATTCTGGATTACTGACGGTAAAAGTGCGATCCATGTCTGTCTTTGTATCCGGAACTCGCGCAATTAATGCTGAACCTGCGCCTTGAATGTCGTCAATTGCCAAATTTGTTAATTCATTTCGGCGCAGAGCCCCTGATATTCCCATAATCAAAACAATCTAAAACAATGGAAAGTCATGTAATCAAGACTAATAATCAAGAGCAAATATTTACCTTCCATAACAAGTAATTTTCATCTCCCGTTCGTAAGAATAAGTCAATTTGTTCTCTTGTTAGAACTTTGGACTTCTTCGCCCTATAACCTATCGACTTTTTCTTTAAGAAAGGCACTAATTTTGCGAACTTTGTGATGTTGACACCTTCTTTGATGTTCAGCATACATTTTAGCATTGAGTATCGGCTCCACAAGGTTGACGACTTCGTAATTTTGGATCTTTCCATCATGTATGCCAGCATAACATTTTCAGATAACTTTTTAACGTTGTTTCTCTTGCGCCATTCACAAAATTCTTCATAAGCTCTTTCGTACTGTCGCTTAGATTTTTGAGGAACTAAATCAGCAATTGCACAGGAAACAGCTTCTTCTAGTTCAGGAGGTGTACAGGGAATATCGCTTTCATCAGACATTTTAATTCTTTTAAATTTGCCTTTTGTTTGTTTTGCCGTTACCTTAGTTATGTGCCGTAACCTCCTAAGTATTTTGGAGCATGATATTACGCGAATGATTTTCTACACAAAAATCAGTGCTTCTGCAGACATTTCGGTTGCCCAAAAAATGTTGTGTACACCTCGGTCGCGAAATGTGTTTAGCATCTTCGAGATTTTTTGCCTCGGCTTCGCCTCGGCAAAAAATTTTCTCTCAGTCCGCTAAACAACCATTTCGCGACCTAGATATACAAATAACTATTGCGGTACGGATTTTGACAGAAATGAACGGTAAAAAATTTATGAATATTAGGCATTCCATACTTTACACTCGCACTGTATATTTGCATTTGCAACGCAACCATAAATTCAAAAGCCTCAATCAAACCAGCAGACAGTGGAAAAGACTATCCTTGTTTAATACCAAAGCCAAAATCAAAGCAAAACAGTTACTAAAGTTACCAGATTTAGTTAGTCAGGTCAAAAAAATATCGACTTTACTTACATATTATTTAGCAATATTTTTTTAATTTCAGAGGCAACGAGATTGTGCAGTAAATTTAAGGACGAAGGAGACCGAGAAATCGAGGCCGTAATAGCAAAATGGTTGAGGAGAGCTCCAGAAAGAAGAAGGAAAAATTAGATATTTGGAGTGTTCTATATTATGTACAGTCTAATTAATAAATTAAGTGTATGTAGTTATAAATATATATATTATTTAATTAAACCCGTAAATTTAATTCGTCCGAAAACTGTCCAGTTAGTAACGTAAATTGGTTGTGCAAAGAACACTCAATGGATAAACTAAGGGTATACTTCAGACGGATCTATCAAATCATCCTAAAAGCGTACAAAATGCAGCCGAAACTGAGCATCCGAAGAACGTCCATTAAACGTCCGAAAACCATCCTTTAAATGTCCTGCTTAGGACGTCCGATGTATAATCTAAAAACGCTCCGCGAGTCCCCGAGTCGTGCGTCCGATGAATGCCCGAAGTGCATCCGCGAGGATCCAATTCATGCCCAATAACGGGTATACATTGGGCGTACAAAAAAGTGAACTGCGGACCATTGAGGGACGCAAATCGGACCTTTACGGGGTAAACAATGGATGCACTTCGGACCATCGTTGGTCCGGTTTACGGCATCCAAAGAGCGTACAAAGGATGGATGTGTGTTACGTGGACACGGTAACCGGAAAAAAAGCCCCTGGAGAAAAAGTCCCCAGGAAAAAAAGCCCCCGAGTGCTCCGTTATGCACGTTGTCCATAACGATATTTAAAAATCGATCGATTATTCATTACAGTACCTACCTGAATGCTTTTATCAAGCCAACATGTAGATATAATTAAGTTTACTCGGAATTAGAGGTAGGTCCTAATCCTTCATTCTGGGAATCATATTATTAAATTAAGTAAGTGGCACAGGTAGTGAATTTTTGGAATTTTCTAATCGTTAAACTATTTGGCCTTCTTCTTATTAAAAACCCTAATTTGCACCATTTAATTATACAAACCTATATAAAGGGTAACATTTTCCCTTCAAACATTCAGTCTGAAGTAAACATGGAAACTGTCGAAATCATAGAGAGCAATAAAGGAAAAAATCCTAAATTGTGCTACGAAGGTTACATGTACAACTTGCATAAGACGTGCAGTGAGCATATTCGTTGGCGTTGCAGTAAATATAGTTCGCTAAAGGTAAGAATTTATAACCAGTATTATAGCATAATGCATAAAAATTGTTCATCAGAGATAATATACCTAAGTACTTATTCTGTATTTTTAGTGTAAAGGTGCCCTAAATACAAGTTTGGGGAACGAGGACCCAGTTTTAAAAGAGGAACATAATCATCCATCAGAACGAGCCCTTGTTTCTGCCACAAAATCTGTACAAATCATGAAGAAGCGAGTAAGGGATACTTTGGCGAAGCCTGGACAAATATTTGCGGAAGAGGTCGCAAATCTTACCAATGACATTAGAGGCAGAGTTCCGCCAGAAGAAACAGTCAAACGGACCTTAAGAAATAAAAGGAAAAAGGACAATCCTATAAGTCCTCATACATTAAAGGATCTCGTAATTGAAGGTATTTTTAAACTGATGCATTATATTAGGTTGTAGTTATCTAATGACGTGCTTTTTAAAATCTTTTAGGCATATGGACTAGGCCTGCGACTTTCAATTGATATATCGATATATCGATTATCGATATATCGATATATCGATAAAAGTGTGTTATCGATATACCGAAATATCGATATATCGATATATCGATAAGTTATCGATAATATATCGATATACCGATATATCGATAAGTTATTGATATATCGATATATCGATATATCGATATACCGGTATATCAATAACCGGTGTCCCGTATATCGATACCTATAATGACACTTCTGAAGTTCTGACTTCTTTTAAATGTAGGAGTAGGTATTCGGCCTGATTCAGTCATTTGTTGACAACTGGCTAACATTGAAATGAATCGACAAAATTGAGGAATCTTTGCGTTGGAGATATCAATATTTTCGTGCAGTGTATAAACAATTAGTATATAAACAATTTAAACAAGTGATGGTAGGAATTATTATACTTATTTAAACGACTTGTAGAAAATTGGACATTGCAACTGATGTTTTTCAAAGCACCCTTGGGTCCATAATCGTTTATTTCGAATCCTACGTTATTTTCCAGGGCACAACGTAAACAATAATGTTTGAGCGCTCCAATCCAATCGATTCAATCAATAATTGATTTCAATATTATTAACTAACTAACATCAAGAAACTACAGAAAAAGGACTATTACCTATTCATACCTATCTAGCTCTTAAAACTAAGATGTTACTCGATTACAGATATAATACCACAGTAACGATGTCGATACAATTGTATAAGTACCGATAAGGCGATATATCGATAAGTCGGTATATTTAGTTATCGGTATATCGATATATCGATAAATCGGTGTATCGGTATATCGATATATCGATAAATCGGTATATCGATATATCGGTATATCGATATATCGGTATATCGATATATCGATATATCGATACATCGGTATATCGATATATCGGTATATCGATATATCGATATATCGGTATATCGATTAAATTTTAAATATCGATATTCGATATTCAAATTCCGATATCGCACAGCCCTAATATGGACCTCGACTGATGAACCGAACAATGAACGCTTTCTTCTACACGACAACGGCGTGGATGCAGAAGAAAGAATAATTATTTTTGCTTCTGACCGCTTCTTAAAGTACCTTTCCGAAGAAAATGTTTGGTTTGTCAATGGAAATTACCCTTTAGCACCCCCGTTGTTTTGCCAACTATATGTGATCCGCATAAAAAGATGTGGAACATTCATTACCGTCGCATATTGTCTTTTAGAAAAAAAGACTCAGGGTACCTATGAAAATATGTTTCAAATTATAATGGATGAGTGTCAAAGGCGAGGGTATTATCCTGATCCAACAATGATCCATTTGGATTTCGAAAAAGCGGCAATTAATGCAGCTAGAAGTATCTTGGGTGAACATATTGAAATTATGGGATGTTTTTACCATTTATGTCAAAGCACTCATCGTAAAATTCAAAGTTTGGGACTAGAGTCAGAATATAGAAATGACGAAAATTTCAATACATTTGTAGGAATGATTGATGGTTTGGCATTTTTACCCCTGGATAAAGTAAAAATTGGTATGGATTTTTTGAAAAATCATCAGAGGGCTAGAAGTTATCCTGACATCCTGGAATATTTCGACAGTACCTATGTTACCGGAACGTTTCAAAGAGTAGGCAATGCGCCAGGTAACATACACTTACGTAATATACCTGCACAGTTCCCACCAGAAACGTGGAACGTCTATCAAGCAACAATTCTGGGCCAAGATAGAACCAATAATAGTACCGAAGGATGGAATAACAGATTTAGCAATCTTGTGGGCTTTAAACATCCTAGTGTGTGGACTTTAATTCAGAAGATGAGACAAGAATTGGCTGCTGACTGCACCAAATTGGAACAAACCCGTCTTCAACCTATTACACCTGGCAGGAAACGAGCAACTTATGTCCGACTTCAAGAGACGTTGAAAAACTTATGTTCAGAATTTGCGTCAGAAACACGGAGTTTAGAAAGTTTTTTAACGGCCATAAGCCACAACATACGATTTCGAGTTCCTATTTAGTACTATTAAGTAGTTTATAAGATGTTTTATAATCTATACATAGCATATTATAATTGTTGAAATTTGAGGTACAATAAAATGAAATTTTCACTTACTTAATTGCATTTTCATTTTAAATTTAATACGAACTACTCCTGAAAACACACTTACGATTAATACACAAATTTTTTTCCGGAGGCTTTTTTTCCTGGGGGCTTTTTTTCCCGGGGGCTTCTTTACCGGGGCTTTTTTTCCGGGGGCTTTTTTTCCAGGGGCTTTTTTTCCTGGATTCAATCCATACACCCCTTTACACAAAAGCAGTCAATTTACAAAAAATGTTTTATTTTCAAACGTCACATAACAATTATTTAAATGACTGTATAAAATAATTGTATTCTATTCGGAGTATGGATTTAATTCACCGCGCTCCGCTCGGCGTTTAAACTTCCATACTCCGTCACATGATGTCTTACTTAAACTCCTAATAAAATAAATATCTATTATTCATATTTGGCCTATTATTGATTCGTCTGACAACGACCTATTATTGGTTGTTTGGTGGTGAATAGAAACAAATCATCTAAAAACAAATTTTTGATCGGAAGTTCGCCTTTATTAATTTTTTTCTCAAACACGGTGCGGAATTCAGGGAAACAAAAAAATACGGTCTTTCTCAATTTAAAAGTACATAGTACATATAACCTATCTATTCCAATGTTTTATTTTGAGCTGCAATATAGGTAGGTACTGTAACAAATTTAGTTGTTGTCGCCAGTTGCTAGGTCTGTAATAGTGATGGCGGTTACCTAGAGAAGATGTTAGTCGTCGAGGTTTGTCCTTTTCAGGACGGTGGGAAATAATACTGGAATGACTTTCGGTTAAATACAAGCCTGTATTAAAATTGATAATGTAAAACAAGTAAATAAACACTTAAATTATAACAATACAGAATCTAATTGACAGTTATTCGTGGACTGTTCCCTACTCACTTATTTGTCGTATCACAGTTCGTTATCACATCGGTGTTCAATGGAGAATATGTAGGGCAATTACATTAGTTTACAGGTAACAATGTTTTCCAATTAACTTATAAATAAATTGACTTATCTTAGTACCACCTTCCGGGATAAATACAGGTTCACTGCTAATTGAGTTGCTCGCTGGAGCTGATCTCACACTCTAAACAAGACTTCCCCAGGTTTCGAGATCTGACAGATCGACTTGGAGGATAGGTTATGTTGACAATTGACGTCTCTCGCTTTGACGACCGTTCAACTCGGAGTGACGTCCTTGACCTACTTGGAGGGGATGTCCTTACTCTCGGGATCAAAATCCTGATTCCTGTCCAGGGCTGCTGGGAATGACTTCACGAGGACAATGAGGAATCGCAGACTGGTGTTATGTTCCGGAGATAATTTGAGACAACAGCTGACTGGCTATAAAGAGATATTAAAGGGGGTTCGGTCAGGTGCGGCCATTTTACCTCTAATTCCTGCGTCACGAATTTATATGTGCCAATTCACGGCAAAATCCTGGTCGTTATTACCCACGACCGGGAAGATTCTGCGCCCGAGCTCGAAAAGGGTCCACCAAGGGACGATTAGCCTATTCCTTCACTATTCCCGTGAACTTAAGCTTATTAACGACGAGCCCGATGCAGTTCGTGCGGAATCTCGATGTAAGAGAACGTGGTGCAGCGTTACCCGTACCGTCAGAGCTTCCTCTAACCAAGGTAGCGCATGCGCTCAAGACCGGCGAACGTTTTAATGGAAACTTAATTATAGCGACGATGGAAGTTAAATTATGAAGTGTTTCAGTACCTACTCTATTTCCCTTGTTTCCACCTTTGAGGATGATATTTTGATCAATAGTTCCCATCGCAAGTCACTCCTGATGAAACCATTTGAGCGTTTATGTTAAATTTTTAACGATAGTGTATAAGCATCTCAGACTTGAAATTTAAATTTCGATGAATAGTGAGATTATTGCGGATAAAGTTGCCCCGGCCATATTATTCTCACGTCAGCTCTGACCTGACGAGAATTTGTTTGCATTAGAATAAGACAATTTTGTGAGGCGTACGTAGCTGCCGACGCAGTTTTGAGTCCTTTTGTTTTTGATCGCAATTTTACCACTCAGAGTCTCGAGAAATCCAAGTATTTCTTGAGAGAAAAGAGTACACATTATGCTCAAATCTGAATGCGTTAAAAAAGGACGACACTATGATTCGCGCGCAATTGAAGGCGATCGACAGAGACCGATATTCCTTTCTTCAATGGGCGGGAGAGGGAGAAATATATTTTGAGCCTCCAAATGGTCGTCGCGTGACGTCACTCAAGAAATAGGTCCATTAAAATATAGCCGCTCTTTTAGAATGAAAAGCCTTAAATCTTACGATAATTGTGCTTCTGTGGGCGGGCCCTCGTGCGGTGCACCACGCAAGGCCATAACAGATTTAAAACAATTGGTGGGATAAATACTTAGTCTAAATTGGAGAATTTTCACTGTTGAACTGTTGAACTGGTTCTTCGGCCCTTACGGCCAAACCCGACGCGGGATTCTTTGGGATTTTCTATAATAACATGTTAAATAAAGCGTCCCGAACTTTTTAGAAAAGGTTTCATCTTTTTTATGCCGGGGTTTGACCACTTTATGGTTTAATTGCACTGACTACAGGGTGTAAACGAAACTCGTCGCCAAATTTTACTTGTGGATTCTTCTATGAAAAATATGAAAAAAGTTCCTATGAACATGTGTCGAAAAATAATTCCTAAGGGAGGTAGGGCCCCTTAAAAGTGCCACTTTGAAAGTGTGGTGTAGCAACGTGAAATTTGGTATCTTTAGTAAGCCTTTGATGATGAATTTATTGCTGTGGAGAAAATTTAAAAATTTGGGGACCTTACGACAAAATTTGCTCAAACATTTTTCTGAGTCGTTTTTTCTCAAATTTGACATTAGAATTGAAAATATGAAGTTTTTTACGTGACATCGATAGGATGCACCATTTTCGAAAAAAAATGGCTCTTCATTGGTTCAGAGCTCCAAGATTTGTGATGGAAGACATTAAAATACCGTAAACAAGTCCAAGGGAGGGTTCCTTATTTCATTCTAGAAAGAAAAGTCTTTATGGGAATGGGTCAAAAAATGCTTCCTAAGGGAGCTATAGTCCTTCAAACAACATGCTTTCCAAGACCCCATTTGAAAGACCATAGCTCCTTTAGGAAGCATTTTTCGACCCAGGTCCATAAGAACTTTCTTTCTACATAGAATAAAGTAAAGAATCCTCCCATGAACTTGTTTACGGTATTTTGATCACAAATCTTTGAGCCCTGAACCAATGAACAGCCATTTTTTTTGAAAATGGTGCATCCTATCGATGTCACACAAAATTCATGTAACTTTAGGGCTTTTTGGTGGTAGCGTGCATTCAAACTCGAAGTAACGTAAAACAAGGTAAAAATATATTTAATAATCGTAGGTGTTTCTGTACAAGAGTCTACAGTGGAACTATCGAAGTGGAACTATTTAAATCTACCCTTAAAATTAGTGAGAGCGGCGAGATGCGCACACGTCTCTATTGTTTGTGACATGACTCACCCTTGGCAGGTAGTTGCTTACAGGGTTGGTTTTACCCTGTAAGCAGCGGATGTTTACGTCTACCAAGAATGAGTCATGCCGTTGGAATTTATATTTTGTCACGTACAAAAGGCGACCGCCACAGGAGCCTCCCCCGAGTGAGGACGGCCGAACGAACCAAAAATTGAGAACAAAAAAAAACAAGATAAAATGTAGACACAAAACAAACGGACATGAAAAAGTATGTAAGTGAGTGCACAAACCAAACAATAAAAGAACTGTTAAAAACAGGTTAGACAAACACAGGATAGAGATAAACAAAACAATAAGTGTTAATTAAATACAAAAAAAAACAAATAGATAGCAATAATCTAAATCACAATATTAACAAACAAAAGAATATTAAGTTGTGTAAAAGTGAATCTTTACAAAAGAAAACAGCAAACAGTAATTATTACGCACCGTAATTATTCAACAAAATAAAATGGAGAAAAAAAAAATTACATTTTGGCAAAAGTTGGATTCAGCTGGAAGTAGAAGCGTCGTACAAGCCTTCGAATTCCTAGGAGCTCGTGCATAGAGGAATCGTTGCTTGGCCACCGGTCAGTACACCGAAGTCCCTTGGTTCGAAAAATATGAGTGGCCCTGAGAAAATGTAGCGACGGCTCGGAGGGTTGTCCGAGGTGAGATCTCCCAAGGCGTTTATCGAAATTGTACCTCTAGGCGCTAGATGCATGACAGGACCCAGGTGGAGGTGTAACAGCGAATACCCGGTCAGAATATGGTCTGACTGTTTGTGGGTTGAGCTTCTAACACCTTGAAGAGCTAGGTCACGCATAGGGCGAGAAAAGGTGTATCTCTGCAGGTCGGGGGCAGTAGAGGTGAAGAAAACCTAGGGTGCTCCCATATCAGAGAAGTAGGTGAACGAGGACGTCTGCATCGTGAACTGATGGAGCTGCGGTAATGACTTCTGACTGAGCCGTGAAGCTTCGAAGAGGATGGAAGCCTGATGAAATCAGGGTACTCACGAATTTCCCCCTTTTCAGCCGGTTTGGCGTTGTAGCCAGCGAGGAAGAATGCACAACTATCACTGAATATTTACAATATCTACCATACACAATTTATTGCATATGGGAGTCTGCTGCTGGCGTAGAGGCGGTGCGGTGATGCTGATCATAGATGAATGCTGATGCTGCCGCGTGGACACGGATGATGCCGACTTCGTCCGCGGCTGGCTGAATTTTTTCGAGCACCTGGATTGCTGGTGGGTAACGAAGAATCCAGCTTCTCCAAATAGACCAGTAGATGTTCCAAGATTAAAATATCCAGAAAAGGCGGAGGATTGGAAGTGTCCATTGTAGATGGAAACGACGGTATTCGAGGAAGCACTTAACATAAACCACTTATGTACACTTAATTCGCGGCGCGTTCGCGTTTTTTAACGATTGTCGGGGTCACCAGTTTTAGGGCTTTTTGGTGGTAGCGTGTATTCAAACTCGAAGTAACGTAAAACAAGGTAAAAATATATTTAATAATCGTAGGTGTTTCTGTTAAAATTAGTGAGAGCGGCGAGATGCGCACACGTCTCTATTGTTTGTGACATGACTCACCCTTGGCAGGTAGTTGCTTACAGGGTTGGTTTTACCTGTAAGCAGCGGATGTTTACGTCTACCAAGAATGAGTCATGCCGTTGGAATTTATATTTTGTCACGTACAAAAGGCGACCGCCACATAACCATGATCCTGGATTGTCGCTGTTTGACTCTAATATTGGAGTTGTCTAACTTAATCACAATAACTTAACATTTTACACTGATATTGTTGTGCCACTTGCCAATCATTTGAGAATAAGTATGTTCTTAAACCCGTGGTCTTTTCGAGAGGCTGATTGTCCTTGTTTTTTGGTGTGAAAGAGTGGGGAATTGGTTGGGAATCTCGTAAAGCCTGTGGAGGATCCATGTTAGGGCAATTTCCAGTCTGGGAGGAAAAAAAGAATAAAATATACTGGTGAGCGTCAGTCGCATAGACTCGCCACTGCAGAGACATACACCCTACACTTAAATGGCCACCGACCACTCGACCAGACTGATGTAGAGGTATCTCCACACGGCAGGCTCACTTTGGGGCAGGAGTATGAAAAGGAGTAATGTGTGAATGTAGGCTGAGCTTTGGAGTTATGCCCGAGACAGTCGATATTCCCTCGTTGTATTGAGTTCAAGAGCTGTTATAACTGTTGTCCTTTTAAACACGTAACTGAGAGATTTTGGGGGTTTCGTAAGACAGGAGTGAAGACATGATGTAGTAGTACAAGTGGATTTGAGTGTTTGTAGAAATTATACACAGTCCAGCTTCCTTCTGAAGTACTGGCTTACTAAAACATCTTTTTGGTTCAGAAAAAGGGAAAGATGGTTCTCACAACTTTGCACTGGTTTTTTTTTCTTGACTTATAATTTAGATGTCGTCGTTGTGGTTTTTCCATCGTCGTTAGGGCTGGGTAGTCTCTAGCTCTGTGTGTTAGAAATTAGTTTTGCTGCATAGCGTAACTTAAGTGGCTGGGAAACCAACTTAAAGTTCAGTCATAGGTTAAATAAGCTCACTTACTAATCTAAATATCATTTGATTTTCTTTGTAGATATTTCTTTTATTTTAAATTTTAGATAAATTGAAATGACTGCATTCTAGTGTTTTACTTTCTATGACAATGGCAATACCTGATGTAATCTTGGTTAATTTTTTCTTGGGGGTCTTAGTCTGTTTTAAAAAAGAAAAATCAAACACAACGTGGGGCAAACTTTTAGACGATCACGATAGCCAAACTAAAAGAGGTAAGTGGGAATCTTTGTTTCTCATAACTCATTTGGGGAATAACTTTTCTCTTCATGACATAAACTTAGGTCAGTAGAAAAAGAATGGGGAAAAAAAGGGGGGGGGGTAAGGTTGTACCGTTACAATATTGAGAAAACACCACTTTCAAAGTGGCCAATTTAAGGGGCCCTAGCTCCCTTAGGAGGCGTTTTTCGACATATGTTCATAAGAACTTTTTTCATATTTGTCATAGAAGAATTTACTGGTGAAATTTGGCGACGAATTTCGCTTAAGTACACCCTGTATAGAGGGTGTTCCTATATTCATAGTCCTAACTCCGGGATGTTATTCCTTACATCATTCTAGGAAGAAAAGTTCCTATGGACATATATTCCCGGAAATGCTTTATAAGGGAGGTGGGCCCCTTCAAAGGGGTACTCAAAAGACCAGTTTTCTGAAAATTTCTCGAAAAATATGAACAATGGGAATTTGAAATTCAGAGCAATGGTTAGTGCTATAAAGAGCATTCTCTTCAATTTTTTTCAGATTTTTAATAACATCAGAGGTGTGCGTTCTTGGGGGACCTTACTCAATTTTTTACATTTTTTTCTGTTGTGGGTAATTTTTTTGCCAAATAATAATAAAATCGAAATCTCTGGTCTATTCCAGATAAAAAAGGTGCTCTTGTTGAATGTAGTTAGGGCTCACCATTTTCGAATACAATGATTCCAGTTAGTTTTGGGGGCGAAAATTTGTGATTAGCACTTTGTTTTATTTACCTAATTAGTGAAAATAAAGATAGAGGTTGATTCCTTACATCATTTTAGGAAGAAAAGTTTGTATTAAGATACGACGGAAAATGTTTCCCTTCGAATGGAGTCTCGGAAAACAAATAATGGAAGAAATCATATTCTGAGTTTATTTTCACTAAGTAGGTAGATAAAATAAATCTTACAACAGAAATTTTCGCGCTATAAAGCAATCAAAGTCACTTTAATCGAAAAGGGCGCGTTTTGCGACATTCAAAAAGAGCCTCTTTTCTGGGTAGAATCGACCATCGATTAAGATTTTGTTATTATTTGATGACAAAAATGACTATAACAAAAGAAAATGTAAAAAAATGTGTAAGGCCCTTCAAGAATGCACGCCTGTGATGTTATTAAAAATCTGAAAAAAAGTGAGGCGAAAGCTCTTTATGACACTAACGATTGTTCCAAATTTCAAAATTCTATTCTTAATATTTTTCCGTATTTTTCGAAAATTTTAAAAAAATTTGACTTTTTGAGTATACTCCCCTATAAAGCATTTCCGGGCATATGTCCATAGGAACTTTTCTTCCTAGAAAGATGTAAGGAATAACGTCCCGGAGTTAGGAATATTAATATAGGAACACTGTATGATATGCGATGGGAGAATTCCGGGTTCGTCGCTTGATCGACCGTTCAAATCTCCAAGGCTTTTCACTGAAATATGTTCTTGAAGTACCTAGAACTTTGGGAATCATTCAATTCGATTAATACCTAATAGGTCCTTTAAGGCACTGGTGGGGGTTTATTGCGCTTGGCCCCGTATGATACGCATGCGTTGATCTTGCGTCATTTCTAGTGCATTTATACGTCATTTGTCACTACTGTCAACAGAATCTGGGACCTTTCACGTTTACCACGTGCTATTTTAACCTACAATGATGAAAAATGACACATAACTGACAGTAGACATTCAAGTAAATTCTGTCGGCGGTCAAAAAATGACTGCGCATACGGCCATACATGGCGGCATGACGTCACGCTTAAAGGACCTATAAGTTTCTTAACTTAATTGGATATAATTAGGCTCGAACATACTTCTCATCTCAAGTTATAAATTGCTTTTTCACACAATTGTTTCGATAGTTTCAATAGAAACAAAAAAGCCTTAGTGGCTCTTCAGCAATTTGATTGGTCAATCTTCAAATGAACCAATCAAATTCTGACATTTTCATATTTCTCGATTGCACACTTGAAACCACAGCTGCTTTCCATTTACACATTTATCTGAGAAGGCTCACTTAACTCAGCAGTTTGATTGGTCAATATTCAAATGAACCAATCAAATTGCTGAAATTAACTGATGCTACTCAGATAAATGTGTAAAAGGAAAGCACCTCACATATGTAATACCTGTAATACCCTTATCCCAGTCCAGTCAGGCAAAATGCAAAATCCCAAAAGCAATCAACATAAATCGGGATTGTTCTCTGAAAAGGTTGGTGCGACTGTAATTCATTGACAGATGTCAGATGTCACCGACATTTCAACGTCAGAACTGTCAAAATCAGATGATTGTCAAATGAGATAAACAAACAGTTCAAAAGTAATGGAACCAATAGTCCTAGTGCATGGGGGCGCCGGCGACATCACCGACGACGACCGCGTGCCCCCACTCATCGACGGCGTGAAACGTGCGGCGCGCGAGGGCTACCGCGTCCTCACAAGCGGGGGCACCGTCGTCGACGCGGTCGAAGAAGCCGTAAAATTACTGGAAAACGACGAAAACTTCAATGCGGGACTGGGCTCGGTCCTCAACATCGACGGAGAAGTAGAAATGGACGCCAGCATAATGATCGGAACGGATTTGAGCGCGGGGGCTGTCACCGTAGTTAAAGATATCAAGAACCCGATTTCGCTGGCCAGGCTCGTAATGGAAAAAAGCGATCACGTGCTGTTAGCAGGGGAAGGGGCCAAGCAGTTCGCGATCAAGCAAAAAGTCGTACCTTTAACACCGGGATCTCTGATAACTGAACGAGCAGTCGAGGTTCTTGCACGGTGGAAGGCCAAGCAAGTGGAGGCTGGGGCAGAACTGGGCACTGTGGGGGCTGTGGCCATTGACAGCAGTGGCAAACTTGCGGCTGCGACTTCAACTGGGGGTAGACATGGGAAATTACCCGGGCGATCTAGTGACACTTGCATGATCGGGGGTGGAACTTACGCTGATGATAATCTAGGGGCTGTTTCAACAACTGGACACGGTGAAACGATAGCTAAGTTCTGCTTAGCTCATGCGATTATAAAACGAATCGAGCAGGGTGAAAGTGCACATAATGCAACGACGAGGGCTGTGGATGCAATGACTGCACGACTGAATAATACTGGGGGGGCTATAACCCTCTCAAACCGAGGCGAAGTTGGCTTAGCTTTCAGCACGCGGCGAATGTCCTGGGCCTACCAAAGGGGCCATCAGCTCTTTTATGGCATCGACCGCAAGCAATCCGACGTTGAAGTATTGTAATTTATTCAGTTCTAGTCAGAAACAATACTTTTTTAATCCCGTTAGTCAACTGTTGATCGTTGTTATTTTTTATCTCCAAATCCCAGCTCACGACATCGTCTAAATTACACTCGGAATCGACATCATCAACTCCAGGTGTAAACACATATCCCCGATCTTTCCTCGTCTTCAAGTCAGCACTAACTTTAATTGTTTTAATGCTGTCTCCATAAGTTGAATAAAACCATTTCAAATCGCTCTTTCGCCTTACATCGCTCACAATCCAAATTTTCGTCAATTTTGCTGAAATTATTGGATTAACTAAAGCTGTAGGTAGATGACGTACCATCATCACAAGCTACTTTACAAAAGAACCCTGGATCTTTCTCCCTGACTTCATCACTCCACTTTATCATGTCTTTCCGATACTTTTCTTTATAAGGTCCATCACTTAATAGTGCATCCAAGTCCAAATCATGTTCTTTGGCGTACAGCCCTTTTAAAGGGGCGGAAATTCTAATTATCGTAGCATCTTCCTTCAAGCTATAAATACTATTTTATTTAAACACAATTTGAAGCTACTCACAGAGATTGCAGTCTCTCACATATGTAGTCTTTGCCCGACTTACGTTTGCCACTAATTAGCAGGATAAGGGGCTTACTATCCATGACAAATTTTGAGGTTAGGATCCTCCTCAAAGACAGTCAGCTGTTTAAGTATTTGATGGTTAAGCGATTTGCATCAGATATATTTGCATAATTTTCTTTGAGTTTTTATTTTTTAACAAGTTGAAAATTGACATCAGTATGACTTCTGTGACATCAGAAAGATGAGCCTTTTTTTCGCGATTTCGCCCGGTAGACTGCAAATTCATAACACTGTGATTGGTGCATTTAGCCATTTTGCAGATTGTTGTCTAGCGACCGTTGTTGTCATAGGAACCGTGCAGATTTTAAATATAGCGCCCCCAGGTGCCAATCGCGAGCACTTTTTGCGTATCAACAAACCATACCTATTCGCGAAAATCAGCAAAATGTCTGACATCTGGTGGCAATACTTTAACTACACTGAGAGACAGGATACGGAAATACTTTTAAACGTCCGTCATCATAATTTCGGCTTACGTCAGTCAGTTTACAGTTGCGAGGTTTGGTAGTAGTTTTGTCAGGAGACATCCTCTCGCTGACTCGAAATTTTGTGAATAATTCTGTGGAATTTTACGTTTTGTGTACTTAAATGGAACATTGTAAATCCAGGAAAACTTGGCTTTTAAAAAATCCGCGTATCGATGTCACTGATGTCACCAACTGACACTGTCAGGCACGTCACGCTAGAATTCTCACTTCCGGCTCCCCAATGGGGTGAGACCGCCATTTTGTGGTTTAGCAATGCCATCTATTAGCAGCTGATTTTCGCGAATACATTGTGCATATTGGTTGTGACTATAAAGTTCCGGTTGTTTTTACACATTTTGAGTGTGTTTAATAAATTACTATGATTGTAGGGAAAAATTAACATTTATGTCAAGTGTGGGTTTCAAACAATTAAGTTTAATCATCGCTCTAGTGCCAAGAAAATGAAGGGTGAGAAATTAGTGAGTTCTGGACCGTTCATAATGTCGTGGAGAACAGGCTCACTAATTTCCCTTTTATAAAAGCAGAAGTGATCCCCCAAACAAAAATCATGGTGAAAATGGCAAAATTTACATTAGATAAGCTAATCAATTGTTCTTCAAGGCGTATCGAACTTGAACCGTGAAAACCAGAACACATTTCTTCCCGAGAGTCTGAGCCCACATTTTTTGTCCACAAATTCACAGATTGTTTTTAAAATATGTTTTACTGGTATTGATAATACAGGCTGGTCCAACACTAGTGTCCAGCGGCAAAACGACCTTTTACTTTGAGGCTAGAGTTTTGAATTTTTTACAGGGTCTATGGGTACTAAAAACCCTTCAGATGGCGTTAACATTTTTTTCATTGGACCAAAAATGTGACGTCACGAGATTTCAAATTGAGCTATTTTCATGGAATAAATAATTTTTGTCCATAGGTTGACTATTTTCGGCCTTAAGATTATGTTGACCAGATTTTTTATTTTTTTGAACGTCAGGTTAGCAAACTGCAGAAGGCAAAATAATCGTCATTTTATTTCATAAGGAGGCCGTGAAACAATATCGAAACGATGCGCCGTGTGTCCAACTCGAGTTCATCGGAGATTTAGAACTGTCAGTTGCTTGTCATGTTTTGACAGCGGCCATTGAGCCCCAGAATTATTAATTGATTGATTTATTCGAATAATCTAATATTTTTACAAAAAAATTATGTGAAAATCATCGAGTCTGCCCCGCGAAGTTTTAAACACGCGCGCAGACGCAAAGCGTGTTGTTTACATCCTCGACTCTCGGCGGTTGATGCCTGGAAGATGTGAAGATTAATGAACCTTTTAGCAGTTTATTTTCTTGCAAACGCTTTCCAGAGGTTTACCTCATTTAATTATCAGTGATTAGAGTAAGTTTTTCAATTTTCTTTGTATTATTATAATTTATAAGCAATACTGGTTAATTTAAGGTGTGAAGATTTGGACGACAGGATCATCACAATCTACAAGAAGCAGTTGTTTACTACAATTACAAGATAAAGGAATAACGAAGGCAAGACTAGCAGAATTATTCGTCAGTGTTAGTAATGAGAACGAGAAACCGAAACCCTGTCTGTCGAAGTGCCCGAACTTTGGTGAAATGCAATGCGAATGAATCTGGGACAGGTTTCAAAATCATACGTATTGTCTTTGTAAAACAATCAGCAAAACAATAACAATTTCTGTTGGATTAAATTATAAATAAAGCACCACTAAACTTATTTATTTTAAGTAAGGTACACACGCATCTTTATGGAATGGTCTGAATATTCACTTGGAACAAAATGCCCCAAATTTCTAGCTAGTAATTTATTTCACATTACTAATTCAACAATGTAGTTTATTTAGTTAAACGTAGTAAGGTTTCACTGCAATCTTGACACTAATCATCGCAGTCACTACACGAGTTCCTCAAACCGACACTGGTGCACAATATCCACACTTTTCCCTTGTAAAATGTAAACAGTCTTGGATCAGAACGTGATAATCATCAACAATTATTTGTAGTAGATGCCATAATCTTGTCGTTTAAATCCGAGTCCAAATCTTCAACATCACCTTCAATTAAACAGGGTTGTTTTTACAGATACAATGAAAGTTGAAAAACTTACCCAATTCACAGATAATTAAATAGGGTAAACCTTTGTACGAGTTTGCAAGGAAATAAACTGCTAGAAAGGTTATCAGTGTCGGACTGCCGGCATCAGCTGTCGAGATGTAAACACGCGTTGCGATTGCGCCTGCGCGTTCAAACACTTCGCCGTGAATATTCTTGACTTTCGCATAAGTTTTTTGTAAAAATATCAGATTATTTCAATAAATCAATCAATTAATAATTCTGGAGTTCAATCACCCGTGTCAAAACATGACACGCAACTGACAGTTCTAAATCTCCGATGAACTCAAGTTGGACACACGGCGCATCGTTTCGATATTGTTTCACGGCCTCCTTATGAAATAAAATGACGATTATTTTGCCTTCTGCAGTTTGCTAACTTGACGTTCAAAAAAATTAAAAATCTGGTCAACATAATCTTAAGGCCCAAAATAATCAACCTATGGACAAAAATTATTTATTCCATGAAAATAGCTCAATTTGAAATCTCGTGACGTCACATTTTTGGTCCAATCAAAAAAAAATTAAGGCCATCTGGAGGGTTTTTAGTACCCATACACCTTGTAAAAAATTCAAAACTCTAGCTTCAAAGGAAAAGGTCGTTTTGCCGCTGGACACTAGTGTTGGACCAGCCTGTATAATACATAGGTATTACAGTAATGTCGACACTTCACTATTTGATTAGTATTCACACTCAAACAAAAACAGTGGCAAGTCATTGGTATTTTTAAATCTCACTAGGTAGCATCAGGGTTGGTATGTTTTAAACATTTGTTTTTAATCAAGTGTTTTAAACAAGGCCGTTCGTTTTAAACAAATATGTTTAAAACTATGTTTTTTTATTAAATGTTTTTTTTTTAAATTTTACATGTCAAATTTCAAATTTCTATGAAGTTCATACTTCATATGTATAGCTTCATACTTTCACAATTCATATATGATCATATGCCACGATTGACGCATAAGAAAAGATGCGAGGGCAATATTTAAGAAAATTGTATTATTAAATAATATTATGATTGTTGAGATTAAGGTAGGTAGGTATGTACCTACCCAGTTTGATAATCTTTGATTCACTTTTATTCACACATGTTAGATAGATATAAGATTAATAAGATATACAGGGCGGTGAATTGTTTGAGTTGCGTCTTTTCAGGTTGATTAGGAATCTGGAAAGAATTCTCCTTTATCTTGATTCGTTCCTGAGTTGTCCCGGAAAAATTGAAAATCGCGATTTTAAAGAAAAATTCATATCTTTCTCACGATTGTTGGTAATTAAATGAAACGCGGAACTTTTATAGTTTTGACAGCTGTCAACTCAACAGCATTGGCACACATTCTCTAGGCCTTCTAAATTTTCAGCAACGACAGTCAAGTTTTCCTTTTCTTATAGCCGCCATATTAGGTTTTAACACCATAAAATGCACAAAAAAATTAGCTTTTCAAAAATGTGTCCAACATGACTTTTTTGACAGATCGTTAAATTAAATCAAACAATGCTGTGCTATGCCCAGGAGGGGACACGGGAGAGTACCATCTGTCCGGTGGGCGCCCGGTCAACCGTCAGATTCAATGAAAATTTTACAGATGTCTGTAATGTACAAAATTTTTTGTTTTAAACATGTTTAAAACTGTTTTTTTAAATGCAATTTTCATAAAAATTAATACGTTAAAAACATGTTTTAAACAAAAAAAAAACATGTTTTGTTTAAAATGAAAAAAATCTGTTTATTTGCCAACCCTGCTAGGTAGAGGTTTCTTGAGATTTTGCGGTGGTGTAATGCAATGTAGGAAAATCGGTGATGTAAAATGACGGTCACGTAACATCGTGACGTCATGACCGGTCATGACCAGGTCATATGACAGTAATAAATGACCATAGTTAATAATAATAAAATTAATTAATGGGAAGTAGGTACCTTTAAAAATTTTCAGTCAAAATTGTTAAATACTTGATATTACAGTCGAATCATTTTCTTACGGGCACAGGGGCGTGTGATCGAGTCTAATTTTTTATTGCCTTAAACGGGCTTAAATTTATATGAAAATTGCTACTGATTCACACTGCCAGGCGTGCATGTCAGAATAATTTTGTTTTTTTACCAAATTATCACGAATGTCGAAACTTTTGTTGGTTACTCTGTTTTTCCGTCCATGTAAGTATATTGTTATTAACAGGCTAAAGGGTTGAGTTTAATGCAATTACCTATTTAGTTATAAAGAATAAAATTTATTATTGGTATTCTTATTATTATTGGTCACTGTCATTTTGTATTGTGACGTGACGGTCATGACCGTCATGACCGAACGTCATGACACGGTCATATGACCGGCTCACATCACTGAAAAAATCAGTGCTTGTCACCACTTCTGTAGAGGAAATTACATTAATCATGTTCAAAGCTTCAACCCTGGTAACTGCTTAATATCTTGTAAAAAAATTGGGTAAAAATCTGTCAAATCGGTCATCTTTCTTTCTGGCATAATCTTTTTCGTTTGCATTCCTTATATTCGGTGTCCAGTTCGGTCTATAAATATACAATTACCTCGGTAAGTAAAAAAAGCTTTAGATACTAACCACCAGGAAAAACGCTTGGAAGATACGAATCACTAATTGAATGGTTTAACTTTTGATTTCATATAAAATTTTCACTGCAAATGCTTGAATAAGGTGGTTCTGGTGTCCACAGTTTATCGCTACGGTCTTCTGGGGAGAAAAATTAATTTGCAGGTTATGCGAGTACTTATGTCTACCTTCTTCTAACACTTTGAATCCACGAAATTCTCTTGCCGATATTATGTGGCCTGGTAGAACTTCGCTTTTATCGGTGTTTGCTTATAATAATTATTATGACATCTCTCGACACAGTAATTAGTTTTAACAAAATCGTTCACTTTCCAATATACGATAATGCACTTCGTACATCGCAGGTGAACCTCCAAATTCAAATTTATTTAACCAGATTTCACGAAAAATTACAACAAAATGTCAATGTTTACCACAGTTTCACTGCTATTGGGGTGGTCGCTTATATGTGAAAACTTCAAAATTTCCCACCAGAGGGCAGCGTCTCCGAATATGCACTGGGTCGCTAAAAAACGGCTTAAGGCAATTGACAACTGGAAGTGACACTACTGACACATCTGACACAGCAAGTGACAAATGACAAATGTTTGATGTTTGACAGATGACGTTTGTTTGTGTTGAAAAAATCATTGAGAAACAGCGATAATTATTATTAAAATTGCGTTTTTGGTATGTTCTAAGTCAAGTAAGTCCACAGTTCCATCCGCTTTAGTAAAATTTTGGCACGCATTACAGTTGTTTCACAAAAATGTTAAATATTCGAATGGCCCAAGTTCGGATGATGTCCACAGCTAGAGAGATTCTGAAAAGGGGCCAAATTCACGATAACACAACTGAGAATGTGCTCTCTATACCCCTGAGTGATCAGCATTCGGCTGAGGTCATGTACATGGTCAAGGGCAACGTTTACGATTTGCAGCACTCCTCAATCCCAGATGAGTACCAGGGGCAGGGATTGGGGAGTGTCCTAGCTGAGGTATTTGCTTGCAACTGAAATTTAAAGCAAACTCCAGAGACTCCAGGGGTGGATGCGAAAATTTATAAATATTTAACATTTGTTTTCGCAGCCACCCTTGTCTCGTCTGATAGTGACAGATTGCTCAGATTAGGCATTTTTGCTTTTTCAATACTAACGTGTGATTCAAAATAGACGACGTCAAGGGGGCTTTGTAAAACAAGTTTAGTGTTTGACACTAGTGACATTTAATGCAGGCTTTCACTGTCATTGGATGCGATTGCTTCCACCTGAGGCTTATGCCATTTCGCGAGAACCCATTCAATAAAAGGTGGAAAAAGTAGAATAAAGTAAAGAACCCTCCCATGAACTTGTTTATGGTATTTTGATGACTTCTATCACAAATCTTTCAGCCCTGAATCAATGAAGAGCCATTTTTTTCGAAAATAGTGCATCCTATCGATGTCACATAAGAGTACCATTTTTACTTAAAAAACTTCATATTTTCTTATTCTGGTGTCCAATTTGAGAAAAAACGACTTAGAAAACTGTTTGTCCAAATTTAGTCCTAAGCCCCCCTGTACTGATGCTTATGACCAAAAACTTAAAATTTTCTCCACAACAATAAATTCAGCATCAAAGATTTGCTAAAGATACCCAATTTCACGGTACTGCCTATAACCGTTTTGAAGATATTGAGAAACACCACTTTCACAGGGGCCCCTTCAAGCGCCCTCAGGAGGCGTTTTTCGACATATCTTCATAGGAACTTTTTTCATATTTTTCATAGAAGAATCTACTGGTGAAATTTGGCGACGAGTTTCGTTTACACCCTTTAGAACTAAATAACCCCCATGTGGACTTCCTGCAAGTAGAACAAAATAACAAAGATTTCTGTAACAACCCTTCTTACTACTATAGTAGTCATGATAATAAACTACTGACTAGTGATAGGTGAACCTAAATCCTTGCCAAAGTTTTTATTGCACATTAAAGAAAAGAATCTGACATGATCCATCAATAAAGCCTCCTCATGCATCCGATTTCCGACGATACGTCTATCCGATTGCTTTCTGATTGGCTGCAATGCTACAAATTAATTAAAAGTTTTTAATTTTGTAGCCAATCAGAAAGCAATCGGATAGACGTACCGTGGGAAATCGGATGCATGAGAAGGAGGCTTAAGATTAAGCAAAAGGGCGATTGCGAGGTCAATTGTTTATACTTGTCAATACCATTAGGACCTAGGCAATAGCTGATTTTGTTCAAAAATCTAAGATAAAGTAAATGAGTAGATTTATTTTATTAATAATCCCTTAAGCTTATGGCCGTATTAACTTTAAAGGACCCTAAAATGACGAAAATGAAGTTTAACCAATAGAAAAACTGTCATTCTGGTCATTTTAAGTGTCCCTTAAAATTAATCAGCGTTGGTGAATACCAAAGTAAACCTAATACAGAACGTCAAAATTTGGATTTTCAGATCGTATGAGCAAATTTTGCCAGCAATTTTACCAACAGGTGGGTTGATAGAAGCGATTTCAATGCGATACGAGATGCGATACGTCAGAAAACATGACAAATATCAAAATTTTACAATTGCTCTGAATTGGCCCAAAACGGCCTTTGTGTTCGTACAGTTTTTTGTAAAGTGCAAAGAAAAATATTCACGAAAAAGCCTCAGGTGCGTTTATCTGTGACACTGCTTCTAACAATGAAAATAAACACTAGAAGATTTGGGTTATGTAATGTTTTTGCTTTCCCGCTAAATTTCGATCAAATTGTCAAAAGTACAGGCTCTTACAAATTAGGGTTGTACGGTTCCAGAAAAATGTTAGCTCTGCAATAGAAAATGAACGGACTTTACCTTTTTCTTTTTTATACTATAAAAATCAAAAATTAACTTGGCTCATTTCCTTCTCTAATTAATTTCCTTTTCTTCAATAATGTGTATGTAAGCTGCTTTCCATTTACACATTTATCTGAGAAGGCTCACTTAACTCAGCAGTTTGATTGGTCAATGTTCAAATAAACCAATCAAATTGCTGAGATTGACTGAGTCTCCTTAGATACATGTGTAAAAGAAAAACGCCATAAGTATCAATGTTGTCAAGGATTTAGGCTCATTTCTCTCAATTTAATTGTAAAAAATATGAATTTTCATGACTACTATGTGTATAGTAGTAAGAAGGGTTGTTATGGTAATCTTTGCTATTTTGTTCTACCTTCAGGATGTCCAAAAGTATCTCAAAAGATGCATTTCACGCAGGATTACGGTTGGGCAAAAATCGCAATCTTAAAAGTTACCAAAATGTTAAGCCGTTTTCAAATATTCATTGCAGAAAAGAGTGTATAGTAAACATGAAATCAATACATATAATGCCCATAGTAAATTTAAAAATTACGGAAACGTAGCTATTTGAAGTATGAAAAGAGCGAAATGCTAGAAGCTGTAATAATAATCTTATAGGGTCAAGCTGGGTAAATTAGAAGTAAATTAAAGTAAATTAGAAGCACAAAATCAACACATTTTGTAGCTGTTAGCATCTGTATCAACTGTTAATAGAGTTTTTTGCCGGTAGTTATTAAAAGTGCATTTTTACTGCCTCTTTTGCTTCAGTAAAAGTCGATTTTTTACTGTCGGCGGCAGTAAAAAATAAAAATGCACATTTTTAATGACAATCGGCGAAAAAATTATGTGTTAAGGCAAAAAAAATGCAGATTGCAGATATAGCCGAGGGTAGGAATCCAGCCAAGGCAAGGCAGTAAATCTGTTTTTTTTTTCTAAGACCAATATTAAAATTAGCGTAATACTTTTGAAAAGAATTGTTTTTTTTAAGTAATCATGCAAAAGTTGTTGAAACTTTTTGGACTCGAGTTGAAACTTTCTTTATTACAATAATTGCGCTATTTGTCTATAGAACACGGTAAGTGTCGCAAAAGATGACACCTGATCCCTTTAAAACTTGAACGAGAGGGTTTGATTGGAGGGAAACAGGGTTGAAAAATGAGACATCACGGGAATGAAAATAAGACAGTGCACGAATCAAAAGCAAACGGAAGATGTATATCAATGCGATGTGTATCCCTGTAGATGTTTATTCACCTAGTCATAGTGCCGAAGCATATATGTTTCATGATAAAGGAATCGTGAGGGTGTATCAACAGGTGATGAATTTTTGCGTTCAATTAGTATCTTCCGGTTGAAGATATGTCAAGCATTAAAATTCCACCAAGTCAATTTTCTTTGTTTGGGGGTTGTGTGTCGGGGATGCATATTTTTCCGTTCAATTATTATCGTCCACTAACATTGGTCCAAATGTTAAATTTATTTGCGCTCAATTAGTATCTTTCACTAACCAGTGGTCTAAGTAGGGTTTTTTCTCCGAGTCAATTATTTATGTTTGAGAGTTGAAGGGTGGGAGTTTCGGGGGTACAATTTCTTTGCGTTCAATTAGTGTTCTGTGGTAACAGGTGCTCCAAAGGCTAAATTTCCTCCGTTCCAATTTTTCGTAGGTGGAGGTTGAATGGGGTGGTTTTCGGGGGTACAACGTTTTACGTTCAGTTAGTTTCCTCCGGTAATAGGTGGTCCAAGGGTTACATTTCCTCTAAGTGAATCTTTTATGCTTCAAGATTAAAGGGATTGAGTTTAGGTGCGTTTTTTTTCTCTTCCGGTCGTAGGAGATCTAAGGGGTCTAAGGGCGCAAAATATGTTCAAAACTTTTTTTGGGCCATTGATGGAAAGGCTTGCATTTCAAGCAACACTTAAGTGAAATTTCGAGTTTCACCACTGATTTCGCCCCCATCTGTCTCATCCTGCAGAAAAAACCATCCCTTGTCAGATATTGTCGAAATATATGTGTGTTGGGTTTCAGGCCTCCACGTGCAAAATATTTGAGAAGTTTTCAACTCCTAAATTTCATCCCCAAAAATTGACACCCCTAACTGTGTGGTGGCAAGATTTGGAGCTAATGAATTTCCCAAACAATTTAATGCCACTTCGAGAGATGGACCTCTACTCTTTGTTTAGTTTTGTGATTTTTTCAAAAATCCCATTTTGGTTTGGAACAAAATTGTTACTCTAAGAACTTAAATTTATATTTTTAGTTTTGTCAACATTATGATGATCGATTACACAAGGTAGTTTCAAAGTCATTGAGCCCCCAGTAAAAGTAAGAAATCTTTTTTCTACCGAAAAACCAAACGTATTTGAAAATCGTCTCATTATTATCCCATTTCCCATTTGACCCTATAATAAGCTTTCATACAATAATGAACTTGGTATGAGATGCTAACCCCTCTTTTCTTCTTCCAGAGAATCTTCGACCACCTAATCCAGCGAGGCAAGAAACTCAAGCTAACCTGCGAGTTCCTCCACGGTTATTACGTGAAAAACATGTCGAAATACCAAAACCACGTTGAAGAATAAACCATTTTACTTCTAATTGTTTTAATCCTATCGCAATGGAAGGGGAGGAGCTTGAGTTCAAAGCAAAAATCTTTTACTATTTCAGAGAGAAGTACTACAACTCCATGATGAACACTTGTAAAGAGGGTGTGACAAAATTCAAAAACGACCCGTCCTTCAACTTTTACCACACACTTTCCCTGATGTTGAACAACCGGGTAGAGGAGTGCCTAAACGAGCTGGAATCCTTGAAATTTAATAACGATACTCAACTTGCCTCCACTATAGCCCTGATGTACGCCCATAAAACATTCGGATCGTCCAGTAAAGATTTGTTTAAAAAATTGGACACCCAAATGAGGGAATTGAGGAAAACTGCTGTTTCTATAGATTTCTACTATTCTGGATTCGTGCTTTACATTTTGGAGAAGCAAGATAAAGCACTGGATTACCTGGATAAGGCTATTAATATTCAGTCAGATCTTTACGAGGCTGTAACTCTCAAAGGATGGATCTTGCTGGGCTTACAGAAAACTCAATTGCGATCTTCAGCTAATGTAAAAGAACAATTTGAAACCGTCGTAAATTGTAACAAGCAAGATTTAGACGCCACTCTAGGAATGGCAGAAAGCTATCTCAGCAACAACAAATCAGAGGAAGCGTTGGAAATAGTGAATAAAGCTGTAGTACGCTTTCCCAACTCAACTCTACCCCTGATCTACAAAATGCGAATACAATTCTCGATTCAAGACTGGGAACAAACAATCGAAACAATGAATCGAATACCCACCAACATGGATGCGATCATTACAAACATCGTGATTTTGCTTTGCAAAGACGCGAATTACAAAGAGGCCAGTTTTTGTCTGAAGAATTTTACGAAAGAACTCGAAAATAAAGAGCCGAAGAATGCGAAACTCACGATTTATTGCGCGAAATTATTCTCGAGGATTTGCAACAAACACCAAAGTATTCTCAAAGAAACACACAGAATGGTGGAAAGATCAGTGCAAAGCAGCTCGGATAATATTGAAGCTATAGTTGAGCTAGGCTACCAGTGTCTTTTATTGGGTACTAAAGACGCCAGAAAATATTTTCAGATGGCTATTAAGATTCAAGAGTCTTGCTTCGAAGCACTAGTGGGCCTGTCCTTGTGCGAGCTATACGAAAATTCAAAATCTGAACAGATTAAGAGACAAATAGACTTCTTACTCGAGCTAGAAGAAGCTCAAAATTCGTCTCGACTCTACTTTATCCGAGCAAAAATAGCGGAGAGTCCCGAAGAAGCGTTGGTTTTTCTCAAAAAATGCATTGACCTTCTAGTTTTTAGAACTAAGCTGGAGCCGTACTCTAGCAAATATCTGTTGATGATCGATCCTGATTTCATGATCGAAGTTATTAAAGAAAACTTGAAGTACGTGACTTCTAAATCCAATACTTCTGCTCGAAATGCCTTAAAAATTTTGACGAAGGCTTGTCCCGGATTGTACGAGCCTCTGTATCTCCTGGCTAAGCTCCAGTTTCTCAGTGGCGACACTACTAACGCTGTGACAAGCCTTGAAGGCATTTTATCAAAAGTTGATGATGCCAGTGATGCGCATTTGCTAATAGCTCAAATTCATTTGCAGAAAGGTTATTATGAACGTGCAGCCCAAAGCTTAGAAGTAGCTTTGAGTTGCAACTTTAAGGTTAGAGATGACCCTATATACCACTACATTCGAGGACTAGTCGATAAAAACATTGGACAATTGCAGGATGCGGTTAAGTCTCTTAATACTTCTCTTGGGTTAGTTAGAGGGTTAACACTGACTGAGCATGCCTCGATTTACATAGAATTGATAGAAGTTTACAATTTATTGACTCAGGGCGATGAAGCTTCCAAGATACTAGAAGACGCTATTGAGGAGTTTCGTGGTACGAGCGAAGAGGCTCGGATTTTGATCATAAGTGCAGAGCATGCGCTTAAAAGAAAAAACATTCAGGGGGCCATGGATTTGTTGAACAAAGTCAAGCCGAAGGAGTCGTATTATTTGTTGGCTAAAACAAAGATGGCGGACATTTTGTTGAAGTATCGAATGGATCGCTACGCCTACTTGCGGTGCTATCAAGAGATGGTGGATGAAAATCCCGGTCCTGAAAGCTATGTACTTCTAGGGGACGCCTATATGAACGTATTGGGTAAGTTCAAGGCACTGGGATCTAAAACACCCCCGAAACTTAAAAATAAAAATAGGTATTTATTAAGGGGGATGGAGAAGCTACAGATTTTAGCGTGAGGGGTGAAGTTGAGACCTGACCCAGATAGCACAAGACATTCCCTGAATATTCAGAAAATGTCCATTTTGTATTCAGAATATACCGAATATTAGGTATATGTATTTGCCATGAACATTTTCATACGGGAAGAATAAGTTCATATCATCTCCAGGAATATTCTGAAATGCATCCGTATGTCAAATAAACATCTGAATATTCCTGGAGTTGCCTTGCCATATTTTCACCACATTAACGTTTCGTATGGTTACATGTATTTAAATGCAATATTCATACGAAGTCACCTGAACATGCGGTGTACATACATGACACTCGTTACAATAAATATCCAAATGAAATCCAGAATATGCGACTCATATCCAGGTTGAAGTTTGTCGCCGATAGATGGCGCGCATGAAACAATTAGCTGCGCATAAAACCTCTCAATGGTATAAAGCTTACTGCAAGATCTAATTATAACATCATTTTATGATTCAGATTGGTGCCTGGTGCTGAGGGCTTGAAATGGTACGTGGTATCCACAGGCCTGAGGCCACGCTATTCATTTCCTTCTTCAAGTGGTGTACGCCAATTATGCCGTGAATAGTCATGATAAATAGACTACAGATATGATATTCCCGATTCCAAAACTCGTCCGCTCTGCGCAGTGACGTCACCAAGAGAGCTTAATCTAGGCTCGCCCGTTGCTTTTACATGGAGCGGAGCATTTAAAGGCGGAAAAAGGCATGTTTCGTTTTAAAAGCAACGGTAATATCCCTATTTGTTCAATGATAGTGTTAAATAAAAGCGCGAGAAAAAAATTAAACACCAATTTTAATTTTAAGCGACTCAATTTGAAAAATAATCACCAAATAATGATGTATAATGCTTTTAAAATAATTTTATGATAAAGTTTATATAAAATTTAAGTTCCTTTGTTAGTTGTAAACTATAAAAATAATCACAGTGACAAAAAATGTACGTTGAACTGAAAATATAAACCACTAGCGACCAGTCTGGCAAAGTAGATAAATTTTACTATTAACGGAAGATGAAAGCATTTTAATACATTTTATATAATAGTATAAGGAAAAATAACAAATTGGGTGGTAATAATAAACTTTGCCGAGATAATCCAGGGTTATTCTCGGTGAAAGGACCAAATTTCACTCGTGGGTCCCGGACAAGAAATCTTTATCGTCTGGCTATCAGAATTGCACCCACATATTGCACAAGGCTTTTTCACGTGTAATAACACCCTGCCCGCAAAATAAAGTCCAAAATAATCTGACGATAACAATTATTTCGACAAACGAAAAGCGCTTGATTTACACATGGTTGATTGGGACGATTCGGCGGCAACTCTCTTGCTATCGTCAGCGCCCGAAGTTAACTCCGCCCACAATGCGCAATATCATATCTTCCTAATCTATTTATCATGGTGAATAGTCCTGTATGCTCAGGAAATATACATAAAATAGCTAACTGAACATTTTAGGAATGTCCATGGTATACACGTGTTTATTCATGTGGAAAATTTTCATGCATGGAAATTATTTATCTAACATCCATATGTACTTCATAGGTATATCAATTTGATATTCTTATGAAACTCGGGTGAATGTATTTTGATGCTACCAAGTACCAAGAAAACGACATTTTGGTGATACCCAGAATGTTCATGGGTCATTCACAATGTATAGTGTGGATATACATACTAAGTTCGCATATTCTTGGATGAATATCCATTGTTCATTCATTGTATGTGTTTGTGTTATCTGGGGACGCGCAGCGGAGGGAGACAATCACACCGAACGCTAAAAGAGACTTTTAATTTGTATAAATAGCGGGTTCTGCCATGTTTTAGCAGTTTAATTTGAGAACCGTTGCCTTGGTAATCAAATCATGTTACTACCCAGTAAGAAATAAACCTTGCCATCCCACACGTAACATTGATGCAATGTTAATAAGTACAGGAAGAATTTAATGTTGTCGTGCAACATAGCATCAACCTCCCATAAAGATTTTGAAGATATATTTCAAATCTGCAACATTGCTTTAAAGTTGACTGACACCCCTGCACAACCTTCACGTGCGACGCTTTGGCAACCTCCCCGGCTCGTTGCTTTAATCTCCCAAGACAACATTCTAACTGCGCAATCGCTAGGTAACCGTCATAATCAGTAGCGATCGAACATCGATCAAGCGATGCAAGTCAGCATCCCAATTTTTTCGGAATTTCTAAGTTCCTATACCTACATTTACATCTAAATCCAGTGTTTGTTTTTGTATTTTTCTGTGGAGTGGCATTGTGTTGTACCTACAAGCGTGGTCACAGTAAGATACCTTGTCGGTATAAGTACCTAACCTCAGTGTGTTATCTGATGTAATATTGCAATAATAAATTTCTATTTCTATAAAAAAATACAAAATATTAGAACCCCTATTGCAAGTTAGTAAATGAGAACATTGCAGCAACATTGCAAACAAGCAAATCAACAGACATTGCTTTATAATCCCTATGTGATATTGAGGCAAGGTTGTATATGCAACATTGCAGCATTGTTGACAACGTTGACGCGGTTTGAAGGTTGTTGCAGTGGGATGTCCTGCAAGGGGCATAGAGCGTTGTGGCAACATTGACGCAATAATATATCAAGGAAAAACCCAACGTTGCATGGTTCATAAATAAGTTGCTGCTACATTGTATCAACATAAATTTTCTTACATCTGCGGGGGAGAAATCGCATTTCTACCCCAAGGGAAATAATAATTTACCTCAAAAAGTAAAATGTGACGTTTCAGCAACTCTCAGGGAGGTAGAAAATATTAACATTTCATTTAGGTTATAGAAAAATTGTTATTTATTATACAAGGGGGAGAAGTAATACATTGCAGCGCGAGGCGTGAAGTTTATCTACCGACGCGCAGCGGAGAGCGACAATTACACAGAGCGCTAAGATGAACTTCTCCCCGCGTGTAAGATAGGTACAATATTTTTTTTCTATAACCACTGTAAAATACTAAAATATGGATGAGTTCAATAAAAAATATTAGGCAGGCCATGGACTTTTTCAGGATGTATTGGAGGGAAGAAAAAATTGTATCAAGTTACTGAAAATTTCACAGCTTATGCTTATCATTGTTCTAAAGCCCTCGTTTAATTCAAGAAAACATCATGCGACCTCATGGAAACTTGTCACAATTTCAATTATATTGGCAAAAAAAAATTATGAAAAAATAATACCACTGCTTTGGTAATTTTTATGTGCATAGAATGAATACTGAGGGACAATTTGGTAGGATTTTCATCAAAGGTTACTGAACTCGTTTTCGAGATATTAATTTATTAGTCAATAAATATTTCGTTTTCTAATTTTTCATTGCGAAAACGTGGCATCGTAGTCTTGAGAAAACCATAGTTTCGATTCAATTTTTATAAAGAATCCATTGTTTCTTGTATTAAGCCGTGTTCTGGCGGTGGCTATGTTTTCAAATACAAACTTGCATTTGGAAGCATAGGATAAGCCCTTGTTTTGAATTAAAAGCCAACGAAAGATGTATATCAATGCGATGTGTGTCCCTGTAGATGTTTACCTTGTTAATGTGTATGTAGGGGCGAGCTGAATTTACTGGTGGAGTCGGGTGCAGATTTTATAAATCTGCACCTAGTAGTAGTGCCTCCGCAGACGCACAGTGGTGTTAAAAAGACGAAATTATGAAAATTGGCCGTACATAATTAAAAAAATTGTGAAAGGGGATGAAAAAGTCAAGAGGAATGAAAATTAAGTGCGATTAAGTAGAATTACGAAATAAAACATGAAAATAACCAAATTATTACCGAAGAAAAACGAAAATATCCGAATTTGGCATAATTAACACCTAGGGGGTTGAAAAATTGTAAAGGGGGATGAAACGTCAAAGTGGATGATAATTAATAGTAATTAAGCGGAATTACAGAAAATAACACGAAAGTAAGCCAATTATGCAAATTTAGCCTTTGGGGGCTGAAATGTTGCGAAGGGGGTTGGAAAAGTGAAAAAGATAAACATAATCCAAATGAGTACAATTTATTACCGAAGGAAAACTAAATTACGTGAATTTTGCAAAATAAACACTTAGGGGGTTGAAAAATTGTAAAGGGGGATGAAAAGTTAAAGGGGATGAGAATTAATCGTAATTAAGTAGAATTACAGAAAATAACACGAAAATAAGCCAATTATGCAAATTTGACTTTTGGGGGTTGAAACATTGCGAAGGGGTCGAAAAAGTGAAAAAGGCAAGAACAATCCATATGAGTAAAATTCGGTAAAATTTATTACCGAAGAAAGGCAAAACTGCGCGAATTTTACAAAATTAACGCTCGGGGGGGAGAAAAATTGTTAAGGGGGATGAAAAATCAAAAGAGGTGAAAATGTACTATAGTTAAGTAGAACTAGCGAAAATCACACGAAGAAGAAGCGGTCTGGGTAAATTTTGCTCTTTGAGGGTTCACATATCATGAAAGGGGTTGAAAAATTGTGGATGGGTTAAAAATTAATGAAAATGACTTTGAATTATTAACAAATCAGAAGAAAACAAAAAAAAATAAATAAAATGTATTTACTCCGCTTAATTGCTAGGGCTTAGGGGTAGTCAGTAGCGTAGGGGTTGGTTTTAGGTTGAAGACTCATAAGACTTTTTTCAAGAATTAACAGAAATCTATCGAACCCTATAATTTTATTCCACCACTTACATGAAAAAATTTCAAGTTTCAACCCTTAAATTTCATCCCCCTTGTTAAATCATAATGAAAATCTACCCATCCACCTACAGCGTCGCTGTAAATTACCACACCAAATCCAGCCCTGATACGTTGAGCAGTTTTTGAGTTCTCGCATTTTTGTGTTTCGGCATGTTAGGGGGTTGAACCGCCTTTAAGGGTGGTTTTTCGCGAATGATGAATAAGACCTTTTTTGTACCATCAACAGAAATCTATCGAATGGTATTAATTTCAACCCTACATTATTCAGTAAAAATTCGAGTTTCCACCCCTAACTTTCATCCCCTTCGATAAATTTCTCCTAAAATTCACTCTTCCCTTCTCGAAGATGCAGTGTGTAAGATATCACAGTTTCGCAGAAGATATTGCTTCTCTGTGTCATATTACAGGGCTTTATGAATGTTTCAACCCCTAAACTCCAACCCCCTATTTCACCACCCCCTCGTGCCCTAAAGGAAGTTGTGTTTTCATTTTCACCATCCTAACCCAATTCGTTGAAAAATTCAGGTGATTTGTTGATTCATGTTTTCAACACCTCATGATGTCACCCCTTTATGATTTACAGGGGTGAGTTTATTTTTCCGGTGTTACATAACTCCTTGCGTATTTACTGACTTCAGTTGTTCATAAATAAATCAATAGGATTTCAGAGAAAATAAATAAAATATAATTATCCGCTTGCAAAGAGTTAGGGGTGGTTAATAGCCTAGGGGTTGGTTTAAAGTTGAAAACTCATAAGACCTTTTTTCAATAGTTGACCGAAATCTGTCGAACCCCGTAATTTTATGCTATCTTTTACTGAAGAAATTTCAAGTTTCAACCCTTAAATTTCATCCCCCTTGTTAGATCTTATTGAAAATTTGTCCATCCACCTACAATGTCACTGAAAATTAACACACCAAATTCTGCCTTGATACGTTGAGTAGTTTTTGAGTTCTCGTATTTTTGTGTTTCTGCATGTTAGGGGTTGTAGTGCCTATAAGGGTGCTTTTTCTCAAAATATGAATAACACCTTTTTTGAATCATTAATGGAAAGCTATCGAATGACGTCAATTTCGACCAATACTTATTAAACGAAATTTCGAGTTGCAACCCCTAATTTCCACCCCATCTGTTCGATTTTGCGAAAAACGCATCCCCGGCAAGATTTCACCGATATATGTGTGTACGTCGAGTTTCCGACAGCTGCGTGCTACCCTTGCGGAGTTATCATATTTTTTGTGGTTTTCATCCCCTAAATTTCATCCCCCGAAATTCGCACCCCTTTACCTTCAACAGACTTGAGGATCGAACGTACATACCAAGTTTCAGAAGGATACTTCCACTAGTTCTTGAGTTATTGCAATTCATAGTTTTTCGGTTTTTCACCCCTAGTTCCCACCCCCTTGGTCCGATATGGCATATGACATTTTAACATTTTTCGACTATTTTGGGTTCAAATTGAATGGTAGTGTAAAAAATAGCGTATATACCACAGGATTGAAGTGACATTTAATCCCTCTCTTTCACGCTCGGTATTAAATGATGCACTTCAGTCCTTTTATAATAATTAATAATTAATAATATATTACATTATCGTGGCAGTAGTTGACAGAATTGCCAACTTAAAAGTTACAGTGCTCTGTGAGGTTTCTTCATGCTTTAATTTTAATAGGATTATATTATATTTTCTATAAATCTCATTATTACTGTGTTTACTTACTATTTTAATATATCTGCCCATTTTAATCGCTTAACTTGTTTTGTAAGGTTGGAATCGGGTACATTCACCCCCAAAAATGTTACAATTCAAAATGAAAATATCGTCTAATTTTGCGAAACAACAATTATTTATACGAAAAATGTCTTGCTGTTCGCTAAATAAATGCGCTAGTGCGCAAACTATTCTTCATTGCCTCCTCGCTATTCTCGCATCGTTCAGAGGGCAGATATTAATTTATTTTAAATTCTGAGTGCTTTTCGCTCCGATTGTATATCCAATAGATCCATCCAACCAACCTAAGTGACGTTTAAATAATAGGAAAAAATGAGCAGCAGAGAAGCGACTGGAACCTCCCCATCGCGTGGATCTTTGATTATCAATTCAACAGAAACATTTTTAGACTTCTCGTCGTCTGTGACTAATTTCGAAATTGAGCGTGGGCACTAAGCCTGGAATGTATGCAACCCAGCAGTCTGGTGGACCAACATTTTTTTTAACTAAAGCCGATTTTTGGCGAAGGCAAAAGTTAAAACATGACGTTTACAGAAGTTAAAACTTGATAGAATGTTTCACGTTTCCCAAGAATAAACTTGACATTTGATTGCTTTTGTTGCGAAAACGCCTATTTAAGGGAAAGAAGGAGTTTGGAAAGTTCCCCCTAATCTTGAAACTGCAATGAAAACTTGTAATCACATCGTTTTACTCATCATTCAAAATAATGAGGTTATAACGGGAGAGGTAAAAATTGTGTATTCTTCTCCATTGTGAAATATATTTAATTTTATTGACTCATGATTGCACCTATCCTCTTAGAACAAATACTTCAATAAAGTGAATTCGTGCAAGTGACAGCGATGACAGCCAAATTAAACAACTGTCAAGTTTCAACGCAGCTCACGACCTGTGTTATAACTTGACAGCTAAAGTTATAACTTTAAATATGGCGGAGCTTCCGGTAAAGTTAATACTAGACATCGCAAAAATGCCAACAACTGTCAAAGTTTTAACAAAACTTTGCCATCGCCAAAAATCGGCTTAAACTTCACTTTTACCTCGTTGACGTTGTTGACTGAACAAGGTAAAAGTGAGGTTTTTTTTTAGGTTCGTCCACCAGACTGCTGGGTTGCATACATTCCAAGCGTAGTGCTCAATTGTCTGACAAAATATGACATCACCTATCGTATTTGACATCTTCCTTTTAAGGTTAATATCCTGCCACATTTTTGTCAATAACTACAAATTTTCGTCATCTACTGTCGGCTCGCTTTTTTTAATGATAGCGAATTTTTTAACTTTTACGCTCGCGAAGCAGTTACTGGAATCGATCGGAAAATTAAAAAAAATCGAATCGCCAAAAACATCTTTACGTTGCAGGGTCCTGGGAACCCAAAAAAGTGGTTTTTGAAAAAACGTCTGTCTGTCTGTGATCACACTGCAGCTCAAACTAATAGATTTGATATTAATGACTTTGTAATTTTTAAGTATTTGAACAGATTTTATCCATAAAATTTACTGAACTACAATCCCTGAGCTATGATAAGACAATATTTAAGGACGTGTGCTGAGGGAAAGAAACTAAATGTTGGTGCGAGTGAATGTCTGCAACTTTTTTAAATTTATTTGTTCACATTAGATAACTCGAAGTACTCGAAGTACTTGGTCGAAGCACTCGAAGTACTTGGTCGAAGCACTCGAAGTACTCGAAGTCCCTATCAAAATATCAAAGTACTTCGAAGTCCCTATCAAAATATCAAAGTACTTCGAATAAATTCGAAGTAGGTGTACACATTTTAGTGAGTGAACCGCCCCTCGGTACCTACTGTCTTCTACACTTGCATACAAGACACTGACGAAACTTGAAGATGAAAAAAAAATAAGTTTAAGACTTCAAAGGTCCGATATTTAGGTATTTCCAGAACCAGACGATGCACTGGAATGTTACAATCAAGCCCTGCAGCAGAACCCAAAAGATCCGTCTCTAACACAAAAAATGGGCAAAGCTTTAGTCGAGACGCATTATTTTGCGAGAGCTGTTAATTTTTACAAAGACGCTATAAAGGCCACCCAAAATTCGGAATTGAAGCTTCAGTTGGGTCAACTGTACATGCACCTGAAAGAATACGAGAAAGCCGAGATGCTATTAATAACCGAGCTAGAATCAGATGCTTCTAAAAACGAGGATTTTACTTATCTGCAGTTCAAAACTAAACTATTGAACCTTTTGGCCCAAGTCCAGGAAAAATCGGGGAATTTAACGGGCGCTTTGACCACTCTGAAAGATGCGAGGGACAATCACAACAGAATTCGCAGGAGACTTGCCGTTGAGCAGAATGGTAATGATTATAGGGAAGGTAGATTCAAATGCTGCTGTTCTAGATGTACCGGAAGAGGAAATCATGGCTTTAGTTAACATAGGGGTGAAGTTAGCCGAAATCTCCACCGCTTTAAAGAACGATGAGCAAGCGATTCAGTTCTACAGAGATTCGTTGGAAATTTCGCCGAGTAACGTTGGCATTTCAGCTGCTTTGGCCAAGCATTACATGCAAGTAAGTGCACTTTTTTGCAAACTTTAGTACATTGGCAGCATTAGCAGTCTGCAAACTTGGGAACGCGAATTAAGCTACGTTGACACTGGTAGTGATTCACGACAGTGGATCATCCTGAAAATGATTCGTATCTTCGCGATTTTGTCGATTCGTTTCTTGAAGGGTTTAGAAGAAATTTCTATCCCAGTCGTGAAAATCGGTTCGTTCGTATAGACTATTTCCCTCACAAACTTGAAACCAATAAAATGACCTCAATTTCTAAGTGTGACTACATTTTTAGATACAGTATTTCAAGATCTTTCATACGCTGACAAGAAAAATTGGTGTTCATGTGAAAGGGCCCTATACGATAAGACAGCAAAACGTTTACATCGTACCATTTTCTTCAAACTTGGTTACGTCAATCAGCAATGTCTTCTCTACTTTCCTACAAAAAATTGGCCGGACGCCCTTCTTAGTTTTTGAGAAAAAAATTTTACTAATTCGGTACTATCCTCCCATTATGAAAGCCTAGATCCCTACTTAGTTTAGGATTGCTTATTAACAGATTGTTACCAAAATGTGATTAGCTGCTTCACTTTATGTTTATACAGGCCAACAGTACTGTGATTTTAATACCAAATGTGAAAAACGTGCTAAAAGCTTCTGGGGTTGTTGACTTCACATTGATGAGCAACTCACTTATGCTCTTGAATATTTGCAGTAATAGATTCCAAAAACTCCTTCTCATTATCAAAATAAGAATGTTAAATGTGAAAAGTGGGGCAGAAGCTTCTGGAATTGTTGATTGCAAATTAACTAGCAACTCGCTTGGGGTCCTGTTTGCATTAACAGATTCTAAAATCTTCTTCTCGTTACCAAAACAAGACTTGCCAAATGTGAAAGGCGCTCCAAAAGTCTCTGGGGTTATTGGTGTCACAATGATTATATTGTATATAGCAACTTATTTATGGTCTTGAATATGATTATGTTGCCATTGACATATTCCAAAAACAGCTTCCATAAGAAAGCTAAATGCAAGAAGGACTAAAAGCTTCTGTGGTTGTTGATTTTATATAGTGCGCTAGGTCAGCATATACATGTACTTATGTACCAAGGCTTTTTTTGAAGCGAATTTCTCGTGAAACAATTTAGACAACATGGTTACAGCTTCTGGACATTTTAATTGACCTTGCCGTAAATGGTACATGTTTGATATGGTTCGTGGCGTGGCGTGAGCTCTTCGTGATGCTCTCCTTTTTTCACGAAGCAATGGTTTACATTAGTAGTGAGCCACGAAAAAGTGGCTCACGACCGAGAACCACTACCAGTGTCAACGCGGCTTTATAAGCTTTATAGGAAATGGTCGAAGTTCAAGCGTCACGTATGGAATGGCTATTGTGCCTGTGAATAGAAGCATGTAGCACGAGTCCTATTCTCGGGGACAATAGCCATAAGTGCAGATGACGGAAAATTAATTTTCATAATCCCGTGCTAAAAATGTTATTTTTTCCACCAATTTCAGTTAGGAAATGTATCATATTTCCGCACTAGTGCGAAAAGTAAATTACTTTTGGCACTAGGGGAAAAGAAATTAATCGAAAGAAGAACTCTCGCGGGATTTTTGTTTTGGTAGTCTTTAATCTGAAGTAGAAAGCGCTACCGTCATCTTTGACTTCCTCGACACAGGCAGGCGCTCCCTAATCCAACCATTATCGCTACCTGAAAGCATCAAGCAATTGTATACGCAAATATGGAAACAAAACAAAACTTTCGTTGACACTACCGTTAGCAATAGGGATGTGTTGTTCTCCGCTTCTTCAAGAAATTTGGAAATGTTCTGACTAGTGAAGGATTTTCTGGCTCGGTAACCTTTTCTTTTGCAGTACTCTTACTAATATCAACATTTTTCTTCATGGAAATTACAGTAGGTACGCAGCATAGAATATACGCCAGAAGAACTCTCTCATTAGTAATATTCTTGACGTGCTTCTCCTCACATCATTTTTCAATAGTAATACGACGAGTAGTCTCTTGATTGCCGCGGGTTTTGACGTCCGAATGGTTGTCAACTACGAGTCAAAATGCACGAGCAAGCTCTCGTCCTCTTATTAGTCTAAAAAAATCTACCATTTGACAAGTAGTGCATCTATGAGGACTCAACAAGGCAACCAAGAGACTACGAATTGTATTTTGCAGATTATTTTATAAATCAAAGTATTGAGTAAGTAGTGTCAAGTTGACGTTGTAGTATTATCACTGTAATCAGGATTTGATTGGTTACTGGTATACTAAATGCTGCTTTGGATTGGTTCATTACTTAATGTATAAAATAATCATATTTACCACACGATTTTTCCGGTAAGAGTGACGAACATGGTCCAATCGGGATCAAGTTTAACTTTTACAGCACAAAACCACACGGAATTGCAAACTGATTAATGAAGTTTTGCTTATTTTTTACAATCACCACGGTAACAGACAAACGAAAAAACTATGGGTGAGTTGTACCAAACATTTAATCCTGTGTTAAAATTAATCCTTCAAAAATTCTATAGCAACAAATTGTTAACAACAATTGTTTCTATGGTACCGTAATGGGGTTAGCGTTAACTCCAGAATTAAATGTTTGGTACAACCCGCCCTTAGGGCCGGTTTATCGATGCTCAGCTAAGTGTCAGCTAACAGCAAACTGTCAGTTTGTAGCCAATCAGATCGCTAGTTGCTAGGCAATTGGCTTTCAGTTTGCGATGACTGAGCATCGATAAACTGGCCCTTAGTGGTAAAACGACTATTCAAAACTGCTCCCTGAAGACAAACAGAGCTTATGGACACGTAACCAGACGTTACTAAAGTTTTCATGCATCGAAAGCATACCTAATTTTTTCTTCCAATAATTCGCCAAGTGTAGACCAGGCAAAACATTTAGTTTTTGAATTTTTCGAACGGGATTATAAAAAATCTTGTACGTCACACTTGGGAAAATGCATCATTTCCTTGGCTTTCCTTGCACACGCGTAGGAAATGATGTATTTTGCCCACTTGTTACACAAATAGCTATTATTTATCTAAGAATACAACACATAGAATCCCGTTTAATGAAAATGTGAAATAATTCCACTGTCTTAGTCCAGGCGGTGGGTCGACAAATCGATAGAGAAGAACTGTTTTTATTGGATTGGTTAGATTTCAGGGCCACGAAAAACATACTAGAAACTGGCTCTCCGCCCCAGCCTGGAACCCCCCTAAAATCTGCAAATTATGCGCAAGGCGCAAGCTTTTGATCCATAACTCCCTTTTCCTTCATCGTACAAAAAATATACTCGTATACAATATTGAAGACTACTAAATTCTCTACAAGAAAGATTATATGTACTTTTCACCTGAGAGCAACGGTTTGGTCGCAGGATTCGCTCGAAATTGAGCGAATTTTTCGAAACGCGACCATAATCCAAGAGGTTACCAAAACAATACTACAAATTTTGATTCCGGATTATCGCTTTGCACGATGATAGTGTGAACCATAGAGAACAATTTGAGACGGGGACCGACTAGAAATTTCCCTTGGGTTTAAAGATAGCCCTTTCACTGAGGCCCAGGAAAACATTTTTTTGAGGTGCCACAGTTCTCTTAGGGAGCATTTTTCGCCACATGTCCATACGAACTTTTCTTCTTAGAATGATGCAAGGACTCGTTCTGTATACTTATTTTCAATGATTAAGCAGACAAAATAAAATATTTCGTTAAGAATTTTCGCGCTCCAAACAAATCAGAGACGTTTTATCCGAAAACGGTGACCTCTAGCGACTTTGACCAAGAGCACCTTTTTTGTGTACCATGGCCAGATAATTATGATTTTCATATTATTTTCTACAGCTGGTACATCAGAAGGTGAAAGATCTTATGCAGAAGCGGCGTAAACCGCGCAAAAGGCGGCGCTTAAAATAAAATTTTTTTAGTACAATAAGCGGTTTTGTTATTTTTAAATTTTTCAATAGACCCCACAAGAACCTGTTCTTCTACCCTACAATTGACGTTCTAGGTGTATTTTATATCACAAAATACCACTTTGCTAAATGACAGTGTTACAAATAAAGAACATAATTTGTGATCGAGACTCAGTCGAAATTTGCGTTAGGGGGGAGCCAATTTTGTATTTTTTTTTCTTTCAATCTATTGAAAAAGTACAATTGATGCGAATCTGCAATTATCTATACTGTGCACCTCTATTTTTTGCACGATGAAGCGGAAGCGAGTATTATGGGACATAAACGTAAGCGTTGCGCATAATGTGCAAAATTTGGGGGTATTCCAGGTTGGGGCGGAGGGCGAGTTTTTAGTATGTTTTTCGTGGCCCTCAAATCTAACCATTCCAACAAAAAAACTTCTCTTTTTAATTTTTTCTATTCAAAAATACACACCCCCCGATAATTCATTATTAGTTTTTTCCTATTTATTCACAAAATACAATTGATAGGAACCTGCAATTTACAACGTAGTGTCGTAATGTAAAGGGCTATCTTCTAATTTTAATTTCAAATTTTTACTTTCACCAGTGGTGTGCATTCTTGGGAGGGCTTTTCATGTTTTCTACCTGACCTTTTCTTTAATCGTTTTCCTCAGAAAATGATATGAAAATCATAATTGTCTGGCCATGGTGCACGAAAAAGGTGCTCTTGGTCAAAGTCGCTAGAGTTCACCGTTTTCGAATAAAACGTCTCTGATTTGTTTGGAGCGGGAAAATTTTTCACAGAATTTTCTCTATGGTTCACACTATCATCGTGCAAAGCGATAATCCGGGATCAAAATTTGTAGTATTGTTCTGGTAACCTCTTGGATTATTCGCTCAATTTTGAGCGACTCCTGCGGCCAAACCATTGCTCTCAGGTGAAAAGTGCATAGAAACTTTCTTGTAGAGAATTTATCAGTCTTCAATGTTGTATATGTGTATATTTTTTGTACGATGAACGAAAAGCCAGTTATGGGCAAAAATTTGCTCCTTGTACATAATGTGCAAAATTTAGGAGTATTCTAGGTTGGGGTGGAGGGCGAGTTTTTAGTATGTTTTTCGTGGCCCTGAAATCTAACCATTTCAACAAAATCACGATTCCACTCGTTTAAATAAAAATTCTCAAATTTCCAGACGAACAACCTGGACTCTTGCCAGCAAGTCTGTGCCAACATCCTCCGCATCGACCCCGACAACGAATCCGCGTCAGTAATGATGGCAGACATAGCTTTCAGAAAAGTAAAAAACCAACTGTTGCCACCTCAAACTTACCCTTATTGCAGATCGACTTCGACATGGCCCTCTTTCACTTCACTCAACTGATTTCAAAGCAACCCACAAACTGGAGGGCGCTCGTGCGCCTCGTGGAGGTCATGCGTCGTACCGGCAACTTGACCGACGTGCCCGAGCACCTCACCAACGCCGAACGCACTTGCGAGAACCCCAAAGATTCGGGGCTGCTCTTCTGCACCGCCCTGTTCCAGTGGTACTCCGGAAATCTCAACGGGGCGCTGAGGAACTTCAATGGGGCTCGTCAGGACCCCGACTGGGGCCAGCAGGCTCTCTACAACATGATCGAGATTTGCCTCAATCCCGACAACGAGCTTCTGGGAGACCAGTTCATGGACAGCGAGGATAGCGAGTATCGCGACTCGAGGTCCATGGCCTTGAAAACAGCCGATAGGCTCTTGAAGGAGTTGCGGCAAAGGCTGGATTCTTCCAGTTCAGATCTGTTGAGGTACAAGCTGTTGGTTAACTTTCGATTGTTAGCCACGCAGGAGAAGTACAATATAGAAAAGGCCCTTGAAGATTTTGTAGCTCTGGCTTCCCAGAACGCTTACAAAGACAATGTCGGACCCATTCTAGGAATGTCCACGGCTTACACCCTGTTGAAGCAGTCGCAGAGAGCGAAGAACCAGTTGAAACGCGTCGCGAAGAGTGCTTGGACTTTTGAAGATGCTGAGTACTTAGAACGCTGCTGGTTGTTACTTGCCGACTATTATATTCAATCGGCAAAGTTTGACGTAGCCTCCGATCTGTTGAATAAAGTTGCGCAGCACAATAAAGCTTGCAGCAAGGCCTACGAGTATTTGGGGTTCGTAGCAGAGAAGGAACAGCGCTATAAGGAAGCGGCCAATCACTACGAGAGTGCTTGGAATTACGGTGCGAAGACCAATGCGGGGATTGGTTATAAATTGGCGTACAACTTGATGAAGTGCAAGAATTTCGCTGATGCTGTGGACATCAGTCATCAGGTTTTGAAGTTGAATCCGGGGTATCCCAAGATTAAGAAGGATATTTTGGATAAATCCATGAGTAATTTAAGGATTTAATTGCTGTCATTAGGGTTAGGTCTGAAATCCGTCCAAATAAATCTGCACTTAAGTAACTTTGATGTTTTAATTTCGATGCCTGGCAGCCCACGCAGCTAAGGCCAAGCCACAGAAAGGAAGATACTGGTTGCCCCAATTGTTTGTATTCTGCTGATATTTGTTTACTTCTTACAAACACAAAAAATTGTAATTATTGTGCGTGTAAGAAATAGCGAAAAGTTATTGTTAAATATGCAAAGGATCAAACAAGGAACGACACAAAAATATACTCAGTTTACCATGTTTTAAAACGACAGTAGGCTGTTGGGGTAGTCAAAACTTTCATTTGTCGCCAAATCGTAGACCACAATTACGTCGAAAAAGTATCTAAAGAACTAAGGGAGTCTACTTTTACTGAATACACTGTGATTTCTAGAACAATCAAGCATGGTATACGACGAATGTAAGCATTTGATTGTGACGGATTGAAATTGTTGAATCTTAAATCTATAGTCTGTCCGGGATCCACACGACCGGGATTCACCCTATTTCCATGGTGAATCATTGTTGTCAACAATGAATCGCCATGGAAATCGGGTGAATCTCGGTCGTGTGGATCCCGGACAGATATTATACCCATACTCTTGCAAGTGTCAAGTGATGTAGACGCTATTTCTAAATCTTCATCAATGGATTGCTTTAGACTTCTTGCAAAAATGATAATGATTGTTTGGAAACTACTGCGTCTATTAATTAACAGACGATAGACGATATTTTCAGGTTACTAAAACTGTGCTCATAGGATTAGGTCCATTTGTGAGGGTTTAGTGAGTTCTATAGGATTGGAAAAATAGGTGCTCTATCTGTTGCTGCAAGAGAAACTGGATGTACAGACTTGGTGCTTCGCGCGTATAAAGACCAGATTCACCGTCAACCGCTTCCTGCACATGAAGACATAAGGACTCGTGGAAGCACCGGTTACATTCTCAAATTCTCGGTACAATCACATAAAGACTGTTCAAGTGATCATCTGCTTTCTGCATACGAAAACCTATGACAAGGACATGTGGAAGCATCGCACAACATATCTGCAGAAGCCTTCTCACTTTCAGAATACAACCGCATATAAATTGCTTAAGTGATCCTAGTAGAGAGAGATAGGTTAATTTTACATGGTTCTGTCTGGCAATTTCGACACGTAGACTATTCGAATTGCCTACACAAGATTTGTCTACATTTTAATTGTCTACGCGTCCATCACTGAATAGGCCACATACCGCCCTTTTTAATTTTTTTTCAAATCGAAACCTGAGGAAAAGCTTTTGTTGCGTGGACGACCCCGAGATGCCATTATTTTGCTTTATCGTGTGATTTGTGTGTAAAGACATTGGAAAGACTGCGACCGGCAAGGATTGTAACCTAAACATAACCTCAAAAGAATTGTCTACTATTGTCTACAATTCTCTACATTTGTCTACATGGAATTGCCCATCACTGGACAGGGATGTAACAAAAACGTTGACGCAACGTGGTTTTACGAACGTGGATATTCAACTTAACTAGATCAACCAGTTTTACTATTATACAGTTATATGGTTGAGTTTCAGTATTTTTTTAACGTTAAGGGAACGTTAATTGACACATCTCTTTTCAACCACGGCTACAGGTAGATATGCATTAATTTCAAGTGTAACGAAAACGTTGACGCAACGTTGTCTTACTTACGTTAATTGAACCTTATTAAGACGAGATATACTGAGAAAGAACCTCACCCAAGGTTTATGCGTGTGAGGGTGCCACTATAGCCTTGGATCACTATTGATAGGTAATTATACAGGGTGGTCGTTTTATCTTGAGACCGGCAAATATCGAAAAGGAAGCATTTCAGAAAAAAATGTTTTGCATAAAAGTTTTATGACTTCGACGGGGAAAATAGATGGCATCATCGCCATTTTGATTCAAGGTCATTTTCAAGGTCAAATGAAGGTCAACTTGATTTTTTTTAATGGAAACCTATACTTTTTGTTACAGATTCTTATTCCCCATAAAAGAACAAACAACTCTGATCTTAACTATTTTTGGATCCGATGGATGTAAGCTTTAACGTTTTTCGAAATCCCTAGACAGTCCCTAGTCACAGCGTCAAGACAAAACTTATGAACAACCTTTGTAACTTAGCAACGATGAATTCTAGATAAATAAACCACAAAAATTGTTGCAGATTTTGTTTTTGCCATGCCGCTGTTGCCAGGGAAGGCAATGGATTTCGAAGAAGATTAAAATTTTCATTTAAATATCTGACAAACTATCCATCGGATCCAAGAATAGTTTAGATGAGAGTTGTTTGTTCTTTTACGGGGAATAAAAATCTGTAATAAAAAATGTAGGTTTCCATTTAAAAAAATGAAGTTGACCTTCATTTGACCTTGAAAATGACCTTGAATCAAAATGGTGTCGATGCCATCTACTTTCCTCCTCGAAGTCATAAAACTTTTATACAAAACATTTTTTTCTAAAATGCTTCCTTTCCGAGATATTTGCCAGTCTCAAGATAAAACGACCACCCTGTATAATATAATATAAGCAGGCCTGTATTTCGGCCCACTTAACTATACATAGTTCTGGGCTTTAAATTCCATTAGGCCTTTGTCTGTTACACGTCATCGGTCATCGTATTGTTCAAGTTGCCGCGAATAACCGAATATCAATCTTGAAAATACGTTTAAAATTGGTTCACTTGCAAGTAGAGATGCAACGGATAGTGATTTTGGCCGGATACCGGATATCCGACCAACTATACGGTTTGAATTAAGCGCGCAAAAATATGTGAACTCGAGGCATGAGTAGGTGGAGTACAGCCGGCGCAGCGCGAGATAACACGATGCAACTCGATCAGGGGAATCGTGTGTGGTGAGCGGGTTAAGCGGGTAATCCCAGCCCAATTGTCCCTGAAAAGGAAATGCTAACAGGTGATAAAGAGAGTAATGGTCGTGCGTGGTGGTGTACAATACAATTTTTTCTAAAAATTCCAGAAAAGTGTATACAAGTGTCCAATGGCATCGCTGAATCATAAAAATTTTATCCAATAAAATTTGCCACTATTAAATTTCAAATATTAAACAAACTTGTAAAATAAAAAATAAAAATTAGATTTTCTAGCCTTCTTTATTTTTGAAGTAAGTATCCGGCTTCGGCCGGATATCAGGTCACTATCCGGTATCCGGCCGGATAGTAAAAAAGGGGCCGGATAGGCCGGATACCGGATAGTAACCGGATATCCGTTTCATCTCTACTTGCAAGAATCGATGTATAACGTATATTACACGTTATTGTTGGTCAACGTACCTATATTAAGTATGTATTTTAAGTTGCCAAATACCGAGGGGCGGTTCACTCACTAAAATGTGTACACCTACCTCGAGTACTTCGAATGCTGCGTTAAGTAAGTACTTCGAGTACTTTGAATACTTCGACAAGTACTTCGAGTACTTCGAGCAGGTATTTCGAGGTACTTCGACAAATACTTCGAGTACTTCGAACTGAAGTGTACACCTACTTCGAACCGCCCCTCGCCAAATACCTAAATAAATTCGTTATATTACACAAGGTATAGTTTCACAGTCTCGTTCCACAAAATTTACTCGCTGTTTAGGACGCGTTTCGGAGTGTTACTCCATTTTCAGCTATAAAAGAAATTAACACAAAATACAAAACAGTTGCCTGGAAAGTGAAAAAGCGTTTGGGTCAAAGAAAAATAACAGCTTTTGGGTCGCACTGTAAATCGATCGAAAGACGCTCAAACATGTTTGGATATTTGTAAGAATAAACGTAGTCTCAACTCAATCGGACCAAACTTATCACTTAAGTTAGACTTAAAAATGAAGAATGACGTTTGTCTTATGGTATAAACGTCATAATTGTCCTTTTAAGGGTCTCTTAAAGTTAAGTAAGGTCGGTGGAATCGTGCATTAGTGTTGTAGAAATTTCATGAAACTTATTTTTTGAAACATTTCATGAAATACCTATTTCACGAAATGTTTCATGAAATATTTCGCTGAATTGAGCATGAGAGATACCATTTTGGAGAGTTAGCAAGTTGAAGAAATGCCGACGTGTTCTAAAGCAACAATAATAATTGAAATGGTTGAATAAATCACAATTTTTGGGCGGAAATTTTGAAATAAGTTTCATGAAATATTTCATGGGGTGTGAAATATTTCAATGGAATAAGATTTATGTGAAACATTTCATCTTTGCAACACTACTGAGATTGTTCTTGTAACATCCAGCAGTAATACCGTAAAAATATTACCAACAATAAATGAACCTCAAAAACCTGCCTAACACCGTGTGTTTTGAAATATTCCATTTTAGTGATGACGTTTTTTAGAAACAGGTTTGAAACAGTTTCAAAATATTTTCGTCGCTAAAAAACGGCTATAAGGTCGTCACGTGGTTGTCACTTGTCACTTGTCAGTTATCAAAAACAGATGCGCATCGCTGATAGTGAGGTTAAGTGCACCCCGCAGGTTTTTATAAAATAGTTTTTAAACGTAATTCTGTAATTTTAACGCAAAAATGGAGGTCTCCGATGAAAATCTACGCACCCTGAACATGTACTTGCAACAAACCCTATCGCCTGACGCCAACGTTCGTCGACCCGGTAAAACCTTTTTTTAAACAATTCCAACGAAAATACACCCCCCTCGTTCGTTTCAGCCGAGAAATTCTTGGAAGGGGTTGAAGTCAACCAGAACTACCCCTTGCTGTTGTTACATTTAGTACACAAACCCGAGTTGGAGATGACAAACCGAGTCGCCGGGGCTATAGCGTTCAAGAACTACATCAAGCGAAACTGGTGTGTCGTACGTAGAATTCTATTGGCTTGAATATCAATTTACGTAATTTAAATAAATTGCAGGAGGACGACCAGCAGGATCGAATACACGAGAGCGACAGAGCAGCGATTAAGAATCTCATAGTCACGTTAATGCTGAACTCTCCGGAAGCTATACAGAAACAGCTGAGCGACGCGATCAGTATTATCGGAAAAACGGATTTCCCCATGAAATGGCCTGAGTTGATCACTCAAATGGTTGAAAAATTTTCCACTGGTAACCATTGTATTCAATTGTATACAATTACTAACTTGAGTTTCAGGTGATTTTCACGTGATTAACGGTGTTTTGCGAACAGCACATTCTTTGTTCAAGAAATACCGGTACGAATTCAAATCAAACGAGTTGTGGATGGAAATCAAGTATGTTCTGGAAAAGCTTGCAAAACCCTTGACAGATCTTTTAGTGGTAATTATAATTTGCTGTTGGCACCACTGCTATTTCAATTGTTTTCCAGGCCACTATAGGGCTTGCTCAAACCCACGCAAACGATGCCAATGCTTTAAAAATAATCTACCATTCCCTTGTTTTAATTGCCAAGGTCTTTTATTCCTTGAATTACCAGGACTTACCCGAGTTTTTCGAAGACAACATGGAGACTTGGATGTCAAATTTTCACTTGCTGCTTTCGGCGGATGTAAAGCTTCTGCAGACTTCGGTAAGTTAGGTTTTGACTCTGTCACACCATTTTTATAAAAAAAGGCAACAGAGAAGCGGCTGGAACCACCCCCTCGCGTGGGTCTTTGATTTCCGTGCCTTGTGTTTAAAATTTTCAAGTTGATATGCCTAAATGGATCTTCTCGTGGACCAGTTGCTCCCAAAAGCCTTTCAGCTCTTCAACGGCTCACCTAATCTCCATGTACCAAATTTCAGCCAAATCGGTCTAGTAGTTTTTGCTATATCGTGCTTTTAGTGTTGGGTAAAAAAATTTTACAAAATTTCGATTTTCTTTACCCAAGGGGCACTAAATGTGAATTCATTTTGTCTTACTTAAAACCGTAATTTGAAGACCTTTCTGAAGGTGACAGTATTTTTCAAAAACTTGTTTCTGATGGTTAAATGAGAGGGGTTGTTAATACAGGGTTGTGAATTTTTCGTTGCCCACCATTGCTAACAGTAAAGAACAGTAAAGAATTCTTCTTTGTCTTCATTCGTTCCTGAGTTAGTGATTAGTGGCAACCAAATGAAACTTGGAACTTTTATTAACTTCTACGCTCAAGGCGGAGCAGTATATAAAATCGATCAAAAATTCGAAATTGAACTGACATCAAATCTTTACGTTTCGGGGTCCCAGGAACCCAAAAAACCTATTTTTGAAAAATGTGTGTCTGTGTGTCTGTGTGTGTGTCTGTCCGTGTGTCTGTGGACACGCTACAGCCGAAACTACTGAACTGATTTTGATGAAATTTGGCACACATATTCAGTGGGAGATTTGTAGGTGCTGATTAGAATCTGGGCTACACCGGCTCACGGAAAGTGCCTTTTTGGCACATCAACTTTAAAAATTTAAATGCAAACCCCCATTTTTCGCATTACCATATGAATGCTCTTCAAATTCTGCTTCTAAAAATGTATTCACACTTGGGCCCTTTTGACCAAAAAATGGTGCCGTGAAAAAAAAACTATGCATAAATGTATATTTTTATTACCGGATTTGATAACTGATTTTTTTTCAAGCCGAAAACCTTAGTGCCATTTTTTCGAAAAATGTCATTTTAGTGGCAATTTATTTTATTGTCTGTGCGGGAGAGGAGCTGAGTAGATTTTGAAGCCGATCAGTCAACCCGAAGTGCCCTTTTGGCATAGCAACTTTCTTATTTTAAATATTTAAAAATTTAATAAATGCTGCTGTTATTAATCCAATGCAGTGCGGCGTAGAAGTTCCTGCCGTCTCCGAGACCGCCTTTTTTATTTTTGACAGCTGCCAATTCAATGGCATGACAAAAATTTTCTGAGCCTTGTAGATTTTGAGTAACAACAGTCAACTTTTCTTTTTAATTATGACCGTCACATTGGATTTTAACACCATTGGATACACAAAAAAATTTGCTTTTCAATAATATAACCAACATAGAATTTTTTGACAGATCGTCAAAATTTGAAAATTGATATGAATAATTTTGTAAAATCAGCCTAATCTTCAATGAAAAACAATATGCCTCTCCAATGAAAAAAAATATCGCTTTTAACCTCCCCAACCCCATCACAATTTAAAAAAAATGGGATGTTACTGCAATCACTAAAATTTTCGAATTTGAGATAGCACCAGATCTTCACGTTTTGAGGTCTCAGGAACCCAAAAAAGGGGTTTTTAAAATGTGTCTGTGTGTATGTACGTTCTTACGTACGCACGTACGTTCGTTTGTAATCACGCCACAGCCAAAACTACTAGACCGATTTGGCTGAAATTTGGAACATAGGCATCTCGTAACCTAACTTAGATCTGAAAAGCTTCTGGAGCCAATCGTGCAACCGGAAATGCCATTTTGGCACATCAACTTTTAAATTTTAAATGCAAACCACCATTTTTCACGTCACCGTAAGGAAGACCTTCAAATTCTGCTTCTAAAAGTGTATTCATTCTTAGTGCCCTTTTGACCAAAAATTAAAAAAAAATTGATTTTTATCGGACTTTAAAATCGCGGTACAGCCCAAGCCCCTGAACCGATTTGGCTGAAATTTTGCACATGTAGATTGTATTACACGTCGAAGAGCTGAACAAATTTTGAATTCAATCGACTCACGCAAAATGCCGTTTTGACACACCAATTTCCAAATTTAAAATTATTCTCTCATTTGACCATTAAAAACAAGTTTTTGAAAGATTTATTGTCACCATCAGAAAGGTCTTCAAATTCTGGTTTTAAATAGGACAAAATTAATTCGCATTGAGCGCTGTTTGGTTCAAAAAATCGAAATTTTATAATAACAGTAAAAATACATTATAGCCCAAATTGCTGAATCGATTTCGCTGAAATTTGGTACATGGAGATTGGGTGACCCGTTGAAGACCTGAAAGGCTTTTGAAAGTAATTGGCCCACGGGAAGTCCCATTTAAGCATATCAACTTAAAATTTTAAATACAAGACCTCCTTTTTTATGTCGCCATTAGAAAGGCGATCATATTCTGGTTCTAAAAATGTATTCACAGTTTCTGCCATTTCAGTGGACAATAGAGAAAAAATTCTTTCTCATTAAAAGGGAGCGGGCTGACAGTGGATGACATAAAGTGGCAGTTATTGTCAAAAAGGTGGCAAAAGATTAACCTTAAAAGGAACATATTGTCAAACATGATGGGTGATGTCCAAGGTGACGTCGGTATTTGTCAGAAAATTGCGAAATTAGTCAAGGATTAAAAAAATTCTGTTGAATTGACCGCTATCTACACAGAATACAAAGATCCACGCGATGGGGAGGTTCCAGCCGCTTCTCTGCTGCATTTTTTTTATACTTGCAAAGTTTAACCAATTTCTATGATATTTGTTCATAGACCTATGCAGTTTGTGCGACAAGGGTACACTTATGCCGACTGCTTTTAGTTAACAAGAGACACAACGCTTCTGGTTCTGTCAGTTTAAAAATTGGTTCTGTCATTTTTAAAATTTGCGATGTGTTAATTGTGTTTTGGCCAGGTTTTGGCATTTATTTGTGTCTTGTCGTTCACGTCAGGAAGCGGGGTTTTCGTGAGGTTTTCGCCCCACGGGAAATTTTGCCTTCCGTCAGATAAGTTCCAGAAATTGAGAGAACCAGGTACGCACCTGCCCAAGGTAAAATTGCATAGGTCAATTAGTCTGCAACGTAAATGTTTCTACATTTAAAAAAAAAATGAAAACAGATTGTAACTGATTTGTGCGGTAAAAGTTTAAATCAAATTCAGCCAGTTACACGAGGACATGCGGAAAACTCCGCCCACTAACTACCGACTGTCAGAGTTCAGCCAATAGCACTGAGTGGTTTGTCAGCCATTTGTCAGCATATGTGACGGCATACAGTGAGGTTCAAAAGTTGTTTCCCCCCTTTCGAACTCTATCGTGGAGGAGCACTTCGAAAAAAGCTCTGGGACACAACATTTATTTATTTAGTGCAGTCTGAGGGTGCTGTCAAATATTTTTTTCCCTTCCGGTTTAGCCGGAAATAACCCTAAAATTGTTTTTTTAAATTGAAACCCACGTTTTTGTCAACTAATTCGGAATATAGGAATTTTTCTAGGTTAAAAACACGTACCACACTTGACCGGAGATTAAGTCACGGCCACACTAGATTTTCAAAAACATCGAACAAATCGGCGAAATACGAACATTTTTGAAAATTGCAAAAACACGTCAACCTTATTTTTTTGATGCGAATTCGATTGCCCGATTACATTTTTCTAATTTCTTTTTGTAAAAATCACCAATCGTAAAAAATCAGAGAATTTGAAAAATTCAAAACGAAGTAAAGAAGAAATTTAACTGCCGAGTTGGATTTGTATCAAAAAAACAAGGTTGACTGGTTTTTGCAATTTTCAGAAATCTTCGTTTTTCACCGATTTTTTCGATGTTTTTGAAAATCTGGGGTGGCCGTGACTTGATTACCGGTCAAGTGCGACACGTGTTTTCGATTTTCAAAAATTCGTACATTGGCTTGTCAAATGTAGTCTAAAAAGCCCAACATGTCAGCTGTTTGCACCAGCCAATTTAATAAAATCGTTTAGGCTTTCAAACGTGATTGATGGCGTTTGAACTCATTTGAGGCAATTAAAGACATCTAGCTAGAAGTTACTTATGCCTTTTATGACATTAAGTGTCTTCCATGACAATGCGACTAACAAGTCAAAATTTATTTCCAAAAGGCAATACTACTTTCATCAAACGATTGTGTTGATATGTTATTATTATTAACATTCGGTGAGTATCGAAGACGCAGTGGGTCATAAAGGCTGGATGTTTTTAATTGCTTCGAACACGGAAAATCAATCACGTTTGCCAACCTTCTCGATTTTATAAAATTATCAAAAATTTTTTATAAAATCAAAACGGCTGATGCAAACAGTTAACATGTTTATCAAACTATATTTGACAAGCTTGGATAGAGTCAAAAAATGTGGATCGCTATTTAAAATAACAAAAGTGATGTCAACTTCCGGTAGAACCGGAAGTGAAGTATACAGGGTGTCCCAACGGTGAGACAAAGTCCATTTATGTCCACGTCATTAATAATATCGAAAATCTGTGTACGCCAACCGTTAGTGACTGAAAATGTGCATATTCTAAAATTACTATGAACTCACATGGGCGGCTCGTATAGGGGGGCAGCACAAAATTACATTTTGTTAAATGGAACACCCCATATATCAATGCATTTTTGGTTTCTACTTGTCATTCTGTGCAATTTTTGTCAGGTGTGCCCCGTACTTAAATTCAATCGATTTTGAGTTATTTAATAAAATGTGTAGAATTTGGCAAAAACAAGACTTCAGTCGAAAATTCATAATGTCACGCTTACGGTTCCCTGGACTCCTACCGACTCCGAATAAAACTAGATCTTTGAAAAACAATGTACAAAGGTTTATTCAGTAACGGCCACTGGTGACGAACAAAGGGGAGAAAATAATAAAAACATACAAATACAATGGTACCTTACTTCTGATAAACCCAAGGGATAGCCAATCTGCGCAAGCACGAAACTAATTTGCAGATTCAGTTATTATCGGACATTGACGGTACCGATGGAACCCTAGTGACGCAGCAGTAAGAGTTTTGAAACGCTGACTTTGACTCAGCAAGTGCATTCCATAGCGGAGCCAGCGTGAATGTTTCGTAACTCTTAATAAAATTAATTCGTTCAGATAATTGAGGCTGGGTATTAATTGGGCTAGTATTAGGTCTGTCTTGTTATTTTATTCGTTTCCGAGTTACTGATAAGAGTAACAGAACAAGTGAATATCTTTAAGCAATTTGCAATAGGGAAAAACAGTCATTAATTCGGCAATGTTTTCTAAAGTCAACAAAAATGATGTCAATACCAAAGGTGGTTATTAAGCTATAAACCCAAAAAATTTAAGCAACTTGGAAAGGATGCCATTTAAGTACAGGGAGTTGTTAAGAAAGTTGACCTAGAAGTTAATTCTCTATTAGACGGCGAAAAAATTTCGAGGTCATTCCATTTGAAATTTTTGAAATTTTGTCTTTTCAATTTCTGTTAATTTGAAATTTTACAAGGGACACTGTGTGCATGAAATTTGACATTGAATTGTGTCATCAGGTAGCCCTGACCTTCCTTTAGGATGCTATGTAATTTTGTGCTGCCCCCTCTATACAAGCCGCCCATGTGAGTTCATAGTAATTTTAGAATAGAATATGCACATTTTCAGTCACGTAACGGTTGGCGTACACAGATTTTCGTATATAATACAACAAGTGGTCTCAATATTGCCGGCAATTTTTGTCACTTTGATGCAACGAGCAGGCGTTGGGACGAAAATTATCACGAGCGCTTGCGCGAGTGATAAGTTTCCAAAAACAACGCCTGCGAGTCATAATCAAAGTGACAAAAATTATCAAGATATTGAGACCATGAGTTGTATTCGGCAAGACAATTCAACGACTTGACGTTTCTCGTTTTTGACAACTGCCTGGCAATCACCACATGTACAAATTGCCAAATTAGTCAGGCTGTGATTGGCTTAAGCGGTTAATTCGTATTGGTTTATAAAGTAAAAGTTGAATTGTCGATATTATTAATGACGTGGACATAAATGGACTTTGTCTCACCGTTGGGACACCCTGTACGTAAAGGAAATGAAACTTTAGTCGTGCATCACAACTAAAATAATTGCTACCGCTAATACAATTAATACCAGCTGTTACTAGTAAAGGCTATCCGAAAGGTAAATTTTTGTAGATATTCACATTGAACTCAAAATTCAAAATACGACAACAGGGGAATTTTTTCATCTGTGCGTAAGACTAAAGTTTGATTTCCTTTAGGTACATATAATAATAATAATAATAATAATAATTTTATTGAATTGCCCAATCGAAAATATAAATAATAAGAATAATAAACAGTACATTCAATAGGATAGGAACAGATATAATCTGATTTTAATCCCACCCTGAAAATTAAATCATAACGCTTTACAATACGCACATAAGTTGATACACAATTTATAAGAGTATTCTACTCAACTACAAGTTTAGAATATTAGAAAAGTGAAACATCAATACTCGGCATATTATCACCATAAATCAAAAAATCTTTGAGCGCTTGCCTAATGACAGGAATAGAAGTACCATGCGTAGAAGAGTGAAGAATTACATTAATCACATAAGCTGCTAGGTACGAAAAAGAAAATTTAAAAGAGGCATGAGTGTGTAAAGGAATCGTAACTGAGAAACTGCTGCCGCGCAAATTCCGATTGTGAACCATTTGACGAGGCTGAATTCTAGTGTTTAAATATTTCGGTTCACCAGTTATCATCACCCTCAACACTAGCAACGCGAATTGTACCAAGCGGCGTTCGGATATCTTTAGCCAACCTAATTGCCTGATAAAAGGAGTTATATGTGCCGCAAATGGAACTCTGGGAATAAATCTTACGCAATGATTTTGGATTCTTTGCAATCTATCTTTCTGTATGTTAGTTAGACATGAACCATAAGCAGCTGAGCCATAGTTTAGATGGGAGAGGACGAGAGAATCAGTTAATAGTTTTTTACTGTTATCATCAAGAAACTGCCTGTAGGGTGCTAAAAGTTTAAACGAGAGAAAAGTTTTTCTACAGACCGAATTGACTTGTTCAACAAACTTTAACTGAGAGTCGTAGAGGATGCCGAGGATCTTAAGACAGGAGTACTGCTTAACAGTTGCTCTATCAATTGTTATCTTAAATTGAGAGGAGACCAAATTCAATCTAGAGGCTGTGCCGAACACAATGGTTTGGCTTTTTGAGGGATTTAACTTAAGAGAGTTGCTTACAGTCCACTGCCTTATTCTTTCCAAATCCGAGTCAATTAAAACTACTGCATGCTGAAGTTCTTCAGGTTGAAATGAGTATTTAACTTGTACATCATCAGCATACATATATAGGGTACAATGTTCAGTTACACTCGGCAGATCAGCCGTATATATGTTAAATAGGGACGGTCCCAAAACAGACCCTTGAGGGACTCCTGAGGTTACTGCCAAAGCTGAAGACAATTGGCCCGATAGATTAGTGACCTGCGATCGCTGCGTCAAATAATTATTTAGCCATAACAGGGCGCTGGCCCCAACTCCATAGAATCTAAGCTTTGACATCAAAAGATCGATATTGAGACTATCAAAAGCTTTGGACATGTCCAGCAAAGTGAGAACAGTTAAATTGCCAACGTTAAAACCCTGTAAAATGTCATCAGTTAGCGCACAAAGAGCAGTTGTAGTGCTAAAGTTTTTCCTGTACGCTGACTGACCTGAGGGAAGAACAGCAGTATCTGCAAGAAACACGCTCAGTTGAGTAGAAAAGGCTCTTTCAGCAATTTTCAAACAAGTACTCAAGAGACTTATTGGACGCAAGTCGCTAAGTGAGTTCAGTTCTTTTGTTTTGGGAATTGGTTTTACCATGGCGTGTATTTTCTGAAAAGATGCACCGGACGTCGAAATATACTCATGCCATTACTGAGATATTGCCCTTCACATAGAATCTGGGAGACCCTGTAGGTATATCCGCTTTTATCTGGGTTTCGAAAATTTTAATGATTGAATGTAGTAACCTCCCATTTTTTTGAAATTGTGGGGTTTAGGAGGTTAAAAAGACAACCCGGTGCGGTGACAGACGTCGCCGCTTCGATGCAGGGTACCTATAAGTTGCTTTCCTTTTAGCACAAGGTGCAACTCTGAACTGTTCAAGAATAATTCGCCCCGTGTTCCTTTTAGTTTTGCATTTTGCCCCAGAGTTACTCGATCTGCCTTCCCCCTTCCCCTCAAGCACCAACGCTGGAGCTGGTGCAACAAGCCCCCGCATGCGCAGTGCGTAGTTTGTAATTGTCAATATGAGCTGAGTGGTTTTCCGTTGTTTTCTCCAACGTTTTACCTGTGTCTTTTGGATTTTTTTGCATCGCCTTCATCTCTACTCCGCATCAGCTTGCGAAATGGGCGATTATCCCATGGATTATCTTACTATTGACTTTTGATGCGGTTAGGTTATCTGTCAAACAACGCAAGTGTCACTCACGCGGTGAATAATCCCCTGAAATACGTGTTCCAGGGATACGTGTTCCTTTTAGGGCAGCTCGGAGTTGCTTCAGTGCTTGTAGCTCTAGAGCAACAAACACCTAAAAGGAAAGCGCTTATAGTCCAGTCATATTAGATCTAAAAAAGACGAATAGAAGATATTATATTTTTGAAATTTTGGCTACGGACTCCTGTTGGCACCTGAAATGAAGGGCCGAAAAGTTCCCACCCACCAAGTGGCGAAAACCACCCCCAAACCTCGCCCCAAACGTGACATGGCGCTAGTTTTTAGCATTTTTCGTCGAAACTATCCATCTGACAAGAAATTTATTCTAATCAAAAGAATTTCTTATGAAATTCTGCATTAAAAAAGTCCTTTTGATTATTTTGCTTATCCCCACTTAATTCTCGCAAACGACGTCCGAAGTTGTAGTTGAGTTAGTTTTTAGCCTTTTTCGGCTAAACTATCAAACGGACAAAAAATTACTCTAATCTAAAAAGTCCTTTCCTTCATTTTGCTTATCCTCACCTAATTCTTGCAAACGACGTCCGAAGTTGAGGGTTGTTTTTCGCTCGGACGCACCGAAAATCAATTAGCAGTACCCTCAACTTCGGACGTCGTTTGCAAGAATTAGGTGAATAGGAATATTCTTGATTAGAGTTTTTTTTTGTCCGTTTGATAGTTTAGCCGAAAAATGCTAAAAAAAACTAGCGCCATGTCACATTTGGGGGTGGTTTTCGCCAAATAAGGGATGAAGCGCATTTCATTTCAGGTGCCATCAGGAGCCCGCAGCCATAATATCAAAAATATATAAACTATTTTTTCCAAAAAACCTAACTTGACTATTATCCAACTTATAATGACTGACATGTTCATAGGAGGAATAAGCTTTAAAATCACTCCCCAATCTTTGTCGCTGTACGGCAGTTCCATCCGCTTCTCTTACCCGATTTATTTAAATGAATTTTCAGGATCAGGAGGAAGCGGGGGTGATGGAGCAACTCAAGTCTCAGATCTGCGATAATGTAGCACTTTATGCCCAGAAATACGACGAGGAGTTCGGAAAATATTTGCCTATCTTCGTGACTGATGTTTGGGGGCTCCTGGTGCAGACGGGGTTGGAGCCTAAATACGATTTGGTTGGTATCATTGGAGCGAGACTCGGCAATAACTTTTTCTGCTTTAGTTGGTATCAAATGCATTGCAATTTCTGTCGTCTGTGGCCGAGAGGAACCATTACCGAAACTTGTTCGAGGATAACACGGTTTTGAGCAATATTTGTGAGAAGGTTGTCATCCCAAATATGGAATTTAGAGGTTGGTATCACTGATGTTCTCAGATCTAAACAAAACAAATCGAGGAGCCTCACTTAATCTCAGCAATTTTATTGGTCATTATTCAAATAAACCAACCAAATTGCTGAGATTAACTGAGGCTTCTCAGAGAGAAAGAGGGTCCTGCAAAAGTGCGTCAGCTTAGCAATTTCGTTCAAGTACAGCTTAGAAACATGAAGATGCCCACCCAGAGCTGAATATTTACCTGGTCGCATGGACCAGGCCACGACAGAGACCGTGCAGAAGTTAGTTACCCCAACCTAACTGCTATTCGAATGCTAGGCGACCAACTAAATATTCAGCTCTGGGTGGGCATGTTCATATTTCTAAGCTGTACATGCTTAAACTTAGAGATGGGCGATTCCCGGGAATTTATTTTTTAGGAAAAATTCCCAATATTTTCCCGGAAACTTTCAAATACGTTTCCGAAAGGCAATTTTCACTTAGGTAAAGAAGGTTTCCTTGGAAATTAGAAAAGACATTTTTTTTCTACGTTCAATTCTGCAGAAAGTTCATACTTCCATTATAAAAATGTCGAGAAAAAAAATTAATTTAATAAAACAATTCCACAATTTTCTTATCAATAAACGTAGTTAGCCATGGAAAAAGTTGAATTGTTGTGTTGCCTAATGTCGCACCCATTCTAAGGAAAATGTTTTGGTTTTTATATTATTTTCAAAAACATCGAAGAAATCGGTCAAAAAGCAAGATTTTCCAAAACCGCAAGTACACTTAATTTTGACCAATTGACCAATAATTTTTGCACCAAGCTTCATTATTTGAACAGTAGATTCTGTGGTATAAAGGATGTAGAGTCTTTCAGACTCACCCTGTATGGTTTTACATACTTTTTTCTTGAAATAAAAAAGTTACAGGGGGGCGAATACCAAACTGAAGCACCCGGTATAGTACTAGTGTGGTTGCTTATAAGTAATAAATTGTCTGCAAGCAAGAAAATTAGTAATATTTGCAAATAACTCGAAAACGGATGACGAACGTGTTTGTGTTACAAAAATTATTCGTTTACAAATTACACTAGCTGAAAATATACAGGCTGCTCCATTTGAAAAAGTTAAGAAAAACAACTTCAGAGTTCTCAAATTTTGAATATTAATTTTGAACACCCCCTGTACATAGGGAAATAACGAAAGCAAGACCAGAGCTTCCTAAAGGCCTGTACAACAAGGTCCTCATCTTATTTTCTTATAAAAACTGCATTCGTGTAAATGGAAAATTTTTAAGTAGAGTGAATTTTTTTCAAAAATATTTCTGTTCCCAAACCACATACTCAAAAGCCGTAATATTTTAGGGATGAATAAAGGTTCCTAAAGGGGTTGTAAGTATGCTAAAATATATCGCGCATTCCATTAAAAAAAAGTCAATTTCGACCTGTCAAAAATTTTTGGGTCGCCCTGTACATTTAAAAATATTTTCCTGAAATTCACCTCATTTATAGTTTTTATAGTTTAAATATGCACTTGAAAGATATTGCTAACTGAAATGGTTTAGGCGCTATGAAAGGCCGACGCACTGTTGCAGGACTTTATATATCGGGTGTCCCAAAAAAACCCGGACAAAATAGTCTTTGAAATAAGTCAGCCATTTCTTAACCGATTTGAATAGATTTGGTCTTAAATTAAAGCTAAAGAATCAGGCTTTCGAACTTTGCAAGAAACGTCAACAAATGGCGCTGCTGTAGTAGCCTTATTGATACTTGTCTTTATGGCTTATTTTAGGTGCGTGGGGATTGGTCGGGCGACAACCAATGGTTATGAGACCCAAATAGCCTTGCAGATTTTTCTTTTTTCTTCAAAAATCTTTTTTCAGAAGTCCATTTGGCGTAAGCATTAATTTTCTGTCATTTTTCTAAAAAAAGGTGTTTTTGCGTATTTTCATGCTTCCATAACTGACTAAAGTAAGATTGATGTACATTTGGGCTTAATTTTCAATGATAACTGTTCAGTTGCTCCCCATTGGCATCCGTGCCACTGTTTTTACCATATGCATTCATTTATGACTGAAAATTAAGATTTATATGCATTACTGTTCTTTGGTTATTTCCATTAATGCTTGAAAATACTCAAAAACACATTTTTTTTTAAATTACAGAAAACTAATGCTTAAGCCAAATCGACTTCTGAAAAAGGATTTTTGAACAAGAAAGAAAGGTCTTCAAGGCTATTCGAGTGTCATACCGACCAATCCCCATGCAGCTAAAATAAACCTTTAAAGCAAGTATCAATAGGACTACTACTGCAGCGCCATCTGCCGTAGTTTCTCATACAGTCGAAAGCCTGATCTTTTAGCTTTAATTTAAGACCACGCTCATCCAAATCGGTTAAGAAATGGCAGACTTATTTCCAAAAATATTTTGTCCGGTTTTTTTTTGGGACACCCGATATCTATGACGTTCGCCACACCTGTTCATGAGCTGTCATTTTGTCCCTTACAGCTTACAGCACGTTTTTAATAAATGCGGCAGAATTTAACAATTCTGACGAAGTAGCACCTTAGAATATAAGGAAATATGTCGGAAATATGTTTCTTTGGTTCAGTTTTAAAAGGTATGTCTCTTTTTAACTTTTCACCTCGCAGCAAGTGGAAAGAGGATGCTAATATTTTAAATCGCAGTAGGGTCAATCCATTGATATTCAACAAATCCGGATGGCTCATAATTTTAAATTCTCACCATATTCACACAAAACTTTCCTTTTTACGTTAGATTTACTAATTCGGGCTTGATTTACCAATTTCTTGCCTCATTTGTTAATAAAAAATTTTAAATCGAGTGATTTGCTTTAATATAAGGCTTTAGCAATTTAATTATTTTTCATACCTTTGCTGATGGAACTACATTTAATTTATATCGTTCGAAAGCTGAAACAATAAGGACTTCAATCAGTCTTTTACCACTGATCGAAATCTACGGGTACCTCTCTTAAAGGAAATTGAAACTCCTGTTTTTAAACTGAATTTTTCGATGATTTTATTTATTTTTTTTTATGGCTAAAGCCCGAAATATTAGGACCATTTTTTTTTTGGTGAAAGTGAAGAAGGCTCTTATTTCATAGCCACAGTTTCATACGTGTAGTCGCTTAGTTACGTCCCCAAAAAAAATCACTAACTTGGCTCATTTCGCAATTTTACCACTATTTGAATTGTCATATCTCCGGTGGGGGACCAGATAAATATATGAAATTTTGACACAAAAGAGCCTTCAACCGATTTAGTTAAATGCCGAAATCTCATCTTTGAGATTCATCTATAAGCATTTTTTTTGCGGCCTTAAAAATCGTCTAAATCGACGTGTTCAATATCATTTTGACACGAAACAAATGGTCGTTTCTATAGCAAAAAGTTATTAAGTCGAATATTTTTGTCAAGTAGTTATAGTTGTCATATATTTTAAGAGTTTTGTTCGCAAGAATTATAAACAAATAAATAAAGAATTCCTCATAATAGAAATAATGAAGGTCTGTATATTGTTATTTGACATGTGACACGTCTACGTTTACATTTAATCGAAATTTGCGCAAATTTGTCAGCGAAGGACGTAATATAACACTTGGGAGTGTTGTTGGATGGACAATACAAAAATTTAAAAAAAATCGTGAACCTTCGAAAATTTTGGCATGGATGTTGAATGGAACTTTTTCGCTACATTACATGGTAAGGGTGCCTGCGATGGCGTTGGAGGAACCGTGAAACGATTAATACAAAGAGCAGGTCTACAATATCCAATGGATAACCATATCTTCAATTAAGTGTAATCGTAGACGTGTCACAACTCTTAAAATATATGAGGACTACAACTACTTGTCAAAAATATTCAACTTAATGGTAACTTTTTGCTATAGAAACGGCCATTTGTTTCGTCACAAAATGATATTGAACACACCGATTTAGACGATTTTTAAGGCCGCAAAAAAAATACTTGTAGATGAATCTCAAAGATGAGATTTCGGCATTTAACTAAATCGGTTGAAGGCTCTTTTGTGTCAAAATTTCATATTTTTATCTGGTCCCCCACCGGAGTTGTAAGAATTCAAATAGTGGTAAAATTGCGAAATGAGCCAAGTTCGTGATATTTTTTGGGGACGTAACTAAGCGACTCCGCGTATAAAACTGTGGCTATGAAATAAGAGTCTTCTTTACTTTCACTAAAAAAAAATGGCCCCAATATTTCGGGCTTTAGCGATTTAAGAAAAAAATTACAATCATGAAAAATTCAGTTTAAAAGAGTTGTTTCAATTTCCTTTAAGAGAGGTACCCGTAGATTTCGATCAGTGGTAAAAGACCGATTGTAGTCTTTATTGTCTCAGCTTTCGAACGGTATATAATTAAATGTAGTTCCATCAGCAAAGGTATGAACAATAATTAAATTGCTAAAGCCTTATATTAAAGCAAATCACTCGATTTAAAATTTTTTATTAACAAATGGGGCAAGAAATTGGTAAATCAAGCCCGAATTCGTAAATCTAACGTAAAAAGGAATGTTTTGTGTGAATATGGTGAGAATTTAAAATTATGAGCCATCCGGATTTGTTGAATATCAATGGATTGACCCAGTACGCAGATTTCAAGAGTATTTGCATCCTTTTTCAGCGTACTGGACTGGAGATTTTAAAATGCAAAGTGTAAACCGCATACACAGACTGCATGTAAGCATTATGGGGTAAAAACACTAAGCGCACGAATTAAATATGCAGTCTTGCCAATCCACTGCCAGATTCCACTAGACTATGAAAATCGGAGAGAAAGAACCCCGCACAATTCTTATGTAAAGGGGCTTTCGGTGAAATTATCCGAATTTTTGATGATTCTGAACAAAAGTTGTCATTGCACCAACCTCCAAATATTTTTGTTACAGAGTTCAGAAGGTAGAATTTTCTAGTGAAGTAAAATAGCGGTTATTTATATTTTGTGATATATCAAAAGTTTTTGACCTGATATTATGTATATCACATGTTATTTTTATCAAAAATCAAATTTAGCTGGAAAACGTTTTCTTGTATTTATTACTAGCCCAGGCGCAGGATACTTAGACATCGAAAAAAGTCCGGAAGTTTTGAAATTTGGTGATCTTGTAGGTTTGGGGGTGCCTTAAAACATACTCATTTTGCAACCTCGTAGGTAGTCGGCTAGGGCCCCCATAATGGCTCAATGGGGGCTCGAATCAGTTTTTTGCATTTATTTCAGTTCTGGTGCATCCTGCGACAAAAATACTTATTATGAAAAAGAAAGAGCACACAATTTTCAACAGATTTGGTCCTATACATTTCTCGCGTAAATTGAATCGTTTCGGCCTAGTGGATACGGTTAGTTGGTTTGAATGTGGTTGATAATTAAATTTTTTCAACACCGATTTTTCAAACTTCCCGTTTCTTAATTTTTGGTTTTCGTGGCTTTTCGATTACTTCAATCACCCATCGTCTATTTAATATGCACCTGAAGACGATCGGACATCGAACTTTCGAAACGTCGGGAAGACCAAACATCGAGACAATGGAGACCTCCGCATAGCATTGGGGCCCCTTAGATTGTTCAGCATCGTCCAGACTTATCAAGAGAAGTATTGTCTTGTTATTTTAAATCGTTTCGTAGTTCTTACCCTCATAGTTACAGCGGGGCGGGGAAATATCTTGAACGGTGCAAGGAAAAATTTCAGTTCTGCGGCATATCTTCGTATCAGGTATAACTGTAATAAATAGCATAAGGTACATACATACGTCATACATACATACTATACGCCATGGTGGTGTGGAAATGAGTATTTCAACTTATGCATGTACCTTATGCTATTTATTACACGTTTACCTAATACCAAGATATGTCGCAAAACTGAAATTTTGATATTTCTCCGCCCCGTTGTAACTATGAGGGTAAGAACTACGAAACGATTTAAAATAACAAGACAATACTTCTCTTGATAAGACTGGACGATGCTGTCTTCCCGACGTTTCGAAAGTTCGATGTCCAATCGTCTTCAGGTGCATATTAAATTGACGATTGGTGATTGAAATAATCGAAAAGCCACGAAAACCAAAAATTAAGAAACGGGAAGTATGAAAAATCGGTGTTGAAAATTTTTTATTATCAACCACATTCAAACCAACTAACCGTACCCACTAGGCCGAAACCATTCAATTTATGCGAAAAACTTATAGGACCAAATCTGTTGAAAATTGTGTGCTCTTTCTTTCTCATAATAAGTATTTTTGTCGCAGGATGCACCAGATCTGAAATATATGCAAAAAACTGATTCGAGCCCCCATTGAGCCAGTATGGGGGCCCTAGCCGACTACCTACGAGGTTGCAAAATGAGAATGTTTTAAGGCACCCCCCAACCTACAAGATCACCAAATTTCAAAACTTCCGGACTTTTTTTTATAATGCCCATTTTCTCGCTCTGGCTACTGGACTATACTAGTAGGGTGCTCGCGAGGAGAAAAGTCGCTTAGTTTAGGAATTATGGGGCACTTGCGAGTGAAAATGTATGGAGTATAAATTTTGGTTTCTAATGCCCTCGGTATGCTACTGTCAAATTCGTCCAAGGGTCGTCCTGTGACAAAGGGCACAAATCAAAATTTTCCAACTAACGCCGCCACGTGAAAGTTCATGTGGAGAAGTACCTTTCCTGAAAAATTCATGGTGATGTCTGTGCGGATTGTATTTTTTATTAATTTTGAAAGAAAAATATCTCCATTGAACCATACGGGACCACGGACCTTTGGAGGCGATTATCTCGGTTCGAGCATCGGCAAAAACGCGTCATTTTTAGGGGCATATTTCCGTTCCAACACGATTACTCCAAATCGGGGCGGTTAATCGAAATTAATTATTCTTAATAAAAGATGTGCTATTTTATTTTGTTGACGATCGTCTTTACAGAATATTTTTAGCGCATTCAATAAAGGAGATAATTGTTTAAATCTGAGAGGAAGTAAAGAATTCATGCCATTGTAACGCTCGGATCTCCGCGCCCCCACCACGACTTTCGCTGCGTCCCGCCACTCCGCAACCCCTTGAGACGTCCACATCTACAATCTTAGAGAATATCCTGTATTCCTGAAAATAATGGAAATAAGACTTGGAACTCTTGAAAAGCGCTTTTTATTTCATGTAGGTAAGAAAAACAATAATTTTTAATTTGAAAATTCTTCGTCGTCCTTCTCGTTGATCGGGGAACCTCCGTGATCGGGGGTCTTCCCTCATTTGAATTTCCTTCATGTTATTTTTACAGGATCGGTTTTCCCATACCGTAGCATGAAAAAATGCAGTAAACCTTATTTTTATTGCAAATGTAACTCTTGCTTATGCAGTCTTTAAAAATAATTTTTGGACAAATTAGGACAATAATATCTGAAATGGTTTTATGGGACGGCGGGTTATGTTTGAAGAGCTGGCCCAAGACTGTCACCCACGTCGTTTTTCCCATCTATAACCTTCAGGTGACGGAAAATTAGGTCGAGAATTTAATTAATTCAACCAAATTTTGGTCTGAAAGAATAGAACTCTCAAGCAATGCTGCTTCAAACTGCATGCAAGTGCAACTCTTGCTTATGCAGTCTTTAAAAATAATCTATGGACAAATTAATACAATAATAGATGTATCTGAAACGGTTTTATATTTCCTCAAATCCCACCACCGACTGTTAAGTAGGTAATTCACGGAAGTACCTATTGGTAAATTTTCCAGCCCAGCAAGTTAACTTTCCAAAACCGCTTAGTAGTTTTTCTTTCAAATTAATTTGATGGACTGTGGGTTAAACGGGAATGTATCTTTACTATTTCCAGTTCTTATTCAAACCTCTGGAGTATTCTGGAGATATTCTTTAAAATGCACGAGAATAACTGGCAAGTCTGTATCAGTATCTCGAGTCGACAGAGAATTTATATACAGAGATTTGGATGAGAACTGGAAATAGTAAAGAAACATTCCGGAAGCAAAACTTCCAAAAAATGTATATTTCATGCCCTAACAGAATTTGATGCTACAAGCTAGTTCAGCGGTGTTGGGACGCTAAATTGATGGAAAATTTACAAAAACTTATGTGAATTACTTGGCGATGTAGGATTTGACGAAAAGTTAGACTAAGAGTTGGACAACATTAAATTCAAAAACTCGTTCAAAAATATGGAAACTTTTGTGTTGAACCAACAACGATGAAGTAATTATATGTATCAACGATTTAACGGGCCCTACTTGCGTTAACTAAGTCGCTAGAAAAACTGCCTCCAACCGAAGGCAGTTTGAAGCAGCATTGCTTGAGAGTTCTATTCTTTCAGACCAAAATTTGGTGGAATTAATTAAATTCTCGACCTAATTTTCCGTCACCTGAAGGTTATAGATGGGAAAAACGACGTGGGCGACGGTCTTGGGCCAGCTCTTCAAACATAACCCGCTGTCCCATAAAACCATTTCAGATATTATTGTCCTAATTTGTACAAAAATTTTTTTTAATAATAATAATAATAATATTTTTATTAGTGCTGTAGATTGTTCAAACATACATACAATATAGCACAAGTCAATGAATATACATATATAGACAAACAATTCGTACACGATCACAGGAACAGTAAAATTAAATTAGACTATTTGTTCATATAGTCTTTTACAGTATAAAAACAGCTTTTTGACAGATAATCGTATAGGCTTTTCTTAAAGCTATACATGTTACTCAGTTTTCTTATATCATCTGGTAATTTATTAAAAATTTGTATACAAGAATAAGCCGGTGCATAAGACTGCATAAGCAAGAGTTACATTTGCAATAAAAATAAGGTTTCCTGCATTTTTTCATGCCACGGTATGGGAAAACCGATCCTGTAAAAATAACATGAAGGAAATTCAAATGAGGGAAGACCCCCGATCACGGAGGTTCCCCGATCAACGAGAAGGACGACGAAGAATTTTCAAATTAAAAATTATTGTTTTTCTTACCTACATGAAATAAAAAGTGCTTTTCAAGAGTTCCAAGTCTTATTTCCATTATTTTCAGGAATACAGGATATTCTCTAAGATTGTAGATGTGGACGTCTCAAGGGGTTGCGGAGTGGCGGGACGCAGCGAAAGTCGTGGTGGGGGCGCGGAGATCCGAGCGTTACAATGGCATGAATTCTTTACTTCCTCTCAGATTTAAACAATTATCTCCTTTATTGATTGCGCTAAAAATATTCTGTAAAGACGATCGTCAACAAAATAAAATAGCACATCTTTTATTAAGAATAATTAATTTCGATTAACCGCCCCGATTTGGAGTAATCGTGTTGGAAAGGAAATATGCCCCTAAAAATGATCCGTTTTTGCCGATGCTCGAACCGAGATAATCGCCTCCAAAGGTCCGTGGCCCCGTATGGTTCAATGGAGATATTTTTCTTTCAAAATTAATAAAAAATACAATCCGCACAGACATCGCCATGAATTTTTCAGGAAAGGTACTTCTCCACATGAACTTTCACGTGGCGGCGTTAGTTGGAAAATTTTGATTTGTGCCCTTTGTCACAGGACGACCCTTGGACGAATTTAACAGTAGCATACCGAGGGCATTAGAAACCAAAATTTATACTCCATACATTTTCACTCGTAAGTGCCCCTTGGTTGAAAGATAAAGTCTAGCGAGCACCCTACTATACATCGTACTGATAATTTTGACACCAAACACAGGTTTATTCACCAATAAATATTTTTGTACTTTATTAGCTACCTAACTTTGCAGTTTTTCTGCACTGGAAATTTCTTGCATTTGTCGGCGAAACGGAACAAAATCACTTTGTGCCATGAAAATTTAACAGAATTTCAACTTTAACATGTTTTTAACACTCATCTAGGCCAGAAATACATCAAAAGCTACAGCAATCAACTGATTTAACCTCACTTTGTATATTCGTGGGAAAATTTTGATGTGTATCAGCTAAAAACGTTTTTAACATAGCAGATAAATTTTTATGTTATTTTCGATATACAGGGTGTCCGGAAATAACGATGAAATATTTCGGGGGGTGATTCTGCAGCTCAAAATATGAAAAAAAGTTCCTATAAACATGGGTCCGGAAATCGCTCCTGAAGGGAGTGCTCAAAATTCGATTTTGATTTTGTCAATTATTAAGTTTTTGCATACTATCTGACATCGATAAGCAACATTAGATTACTTTAGATACTAATTTTTAAAATCCGTTCAGTTTTGTAATTTAATAAAAATCGTTTGATAAGCCTAATAAATGCAAATGGATTTTTAAATCTAATTTCTTCGAAAACGGTTGATCCTATGGTGTTATAACAAGAGAGGCTTTTTTATGTAATTTCAGTCAGGAAACCATATTCCGGTGAGAAATTGTCTAAAAAATAACACGTAAAAAAATTTGGGTGGGGAAAGCTGAAGCCCCCCCCTATTTTCCACGCCCCTGGTTGAATCTGCTTTTGGTAGATACCATAATCTATGGAACGCCGTTTTGCTATTTATATGTGACGGAAGAAACAAGTTTACCGCTAATGTTAGTTTCTTAATTTTATAATAAATAAAAACGTTAGTGAAGCCGTTTAGCGAGCATAATTGTTGCGTATTGCCATTGTGCGAATGTAAGGCGCCACCACTTCGAAAAATAGGTACTCTTACTTCAACACCAAGTTTGTTTTTATTTGGAGCAATTGCGTGACCTATCACCTCTAACATATCTAGATGTTGGTGAAAGAAAGACGAATTTTTGCAATGTCCGATTATTGTAATTAACAAACACATTACAAAATCGTATATCAACCAGTAATGCCTAAGTGAAGCATTTGGCGCAACGCTATGATTTTATTTTGGTAGAAACGATGTTTCCAATTATTATATTTTGTTAAATGTTGTTGTGTTAAATGGATAATCAATGCAATGGCTGTATTTTGCTGCAAAAATGGAAAGCAACACATGCATATTGTTTTAATTCGAACTAAGTTTTGCAATACACCGATATTGTGTTAAATGTGGGGATTAGTGTAATAGTCATGCTTTGCTAGAAATAATTTAAGCAATCCATACATATTGGCAATTCTTACAACTCCCGGGTATTGTATGAATATGAAATATGGAATAATAGCAATTGTCATGCGTTGCTGCAAATGATTTAAAGCAATACGTGCATATTGTCAATTGTTACAACACCCAGTTATTGTATTAAATGTGGAATTATTACAATTGCCATGTGTTGTTGGAAATGATTTAAAGCAATATACACATATTGTTTTAATTCTTACAATGCCCGGCTGTTGCTTTACGCCTGGAATTATTGCAGTTACCAGTTACATTGAAGTTATACCTAGTTATTACAGCAATAGTCGCCTATTGCCTGGAATTTGAGCAATACCCGAGTATTGTATTAATAGCGTCCTGCATTTAGCGACTCGCCCTTCCCCTTCCGACGCCGTCGCCCGTCGCCGTCTATCTCCGCCGTAACCAACCTGATATAACGAAATATCCTAAATTTGGGGCGCTGGCCTTGGGCTAAATGCAGGACGCTATTAATACAATACCCGGGTATTGCTCAAATGCAATAGGTGACTATTGCTGTGACTAACTGTAACTTTAACGTAGCTGGGAACTGCAATAATTCCAGGTGTAAAGCAACAACCGGACATTGTAAGGATTAAAACAATATGTCTATATTGCTTTAAATCATTTCCAACAACACATGGCAATTGTAATAATTCCACATTTAATACAATTACTGGGTGTTGTAACAATTCACAATATGCATGTATTGCCTTAAATCATTTGCAGCAACACATGACAATTGCAATAATTCCATATTTCATACAATACCCGGGAGTTGTAAGAATTAGAAATATGTATGGATTGCTTTAAATTATTTGTAGCAAAGCATGACTATTACATTAATCGCTACATTTAACACAATACCGGGTGTATTGTAAAAATTAGTTCGAATTAAAACAACATGCATGTGTTGCTTTCAATTTTGCAGCAATACATAACTTTAAATTCATCCTTGATTTATGTTTTCCATATAGGGCCGGGATATTCGAAAAATGCCTTTTAAATTAAGACAAAACCTTATGTCTCGATGCAAAATACATTGTGATGGTATTGCACTGTACAAGTTAAAAGCCTTTGCCTTGGATATTAACAGTACCTCAGTGTCGAAGAAATTCATGTCATTTTGACACAACTTCAAGGTAGTGTTCAACAAACGAATGAATGGTTTTGCAAAAATTAGGAACAAATATATTCTTGTGTAAAACCTTCTCTTACTTCATGATTCGTCTAACATCAATACATATTAATTATTTATGTCGGAAAGTTTGCCTAACATTTTAATTAGTTGAAGAAATTTATCATCTAGCTTCTGTAAAAAATTATATCAGTATTTTGTGTGGAAATTAGTGTTTACTTCCTACAATACCTTAATAGCATAAGCTAGAGCTATCATCATGTATTGTTGTAAATATTGAATTACCCTTGCCATTGCTCAAAATCGTTAAGGGGGTGTGGTAAACATGCAATTATTACCCCTTGGAACCTACGAATACCAAGAAGTATCAAAATGTTCTTACTTAAGTTAAAAAAGGAAGGAAACAGATTTTTAGTTGGAGGAAAAAGGACGAAAGTATAGTATAAGCTCTTACTTCCTTTCTTCTTAATCATCTACAGCTGAGTACGTTACAATATTCGAAGTTTTCGTACAAAACAATAGGACGATATTGATAAAATTAGAGCAATATGTAGGCAAGTGTGTTTCATGGGCTGTAGGGTTTTGTTTTCATTGATGCTAAGAAGTACATCACACAAACTTGTATGTCTCTGTGAATAAATAGCAAAACGGCGTTCCATAATAATCTGATGGCGCTTACTGATGTTAGATAATGTGCAAAAAGTCTTCACTGTATCTTAAGCAGTTCCTGATTTATTCAATAAAAACCGAATTTGAGGCGCCCCCTACAGAAGGCCGTAGCTCCCTTAGGAACGATTTCCGGATACATGTTTATAGGAACTTTTTTGCATATTTTGAGCTGCAGAATCACCCCCCGAAATATTTCATCGTTATTTCAGGACACCCTGTATATCATTTTGATAAATAACCAACCCCACATCACTAGAATTTTGACATAAAGCTGTACACATTTTTGGGTCCGCCGTTTCCTACTCTTTCCAGCATAAATATTCAAATACGCCCAAAAGGCTTCCACATAGACGTAGAGATGTGAGTTTTCATGAAAAGTACATTTGTTGAAACTTATCATGAAATTTTGAAAAGTTTCAAAAATAAATGAAAAGTTGTCCTACTTAAAGTATTCTGGAGAATTAAATAAATCTACAACGGCTGAATAGGGAACATTGAACATATAATATAATATTAAATGACAAAAATAGTAAGTGTATAGGTAAACAAGTTAATAAGTCAAAATAATAGTAGTTTATAACCCAAAGCGTGAAAGTGATGTTTTACGCGGCGAAGGAAAATTTGGACAGTCGAGGCGTATTCGAGACTGGCCATTTCCTGAGACGCGTAAAACCACTTTTTCGCTGTGGTTTCTACAACATTTTTCTTCCTACACCAGTTAAAAATAAATAATTAATTAATTTTCACATTTGAGAACCCAAGTGACAGATCAAGAAAATCTAGACGTCAAGCCTTACAATTTAAATTCGTCAAAATCGCGCGTGCTGTCTTCCGTCATCCGCCAATCGCCGTCCCCATATTGTCCATTTTACACGCCTAGCCGTTAGTATAATTTTTACACGACTAGCCGTGAGAAGCGGTCCTTTCACAGCCCTTCTGAGTCCCGAAAATCTCATTTTCAATCGTGACTTAACACGCATGCAGCAAAATATGGCGTATAATGTTCGCAAGGAATTTAAAGCTCGCATTGCGGGTGGTGATGGTAATATTAAACTTAAATATTTTAACGGAATTCCCAAAATTGTGGTAAAAAACAACTAAATTTCCAACGAACAGCTGATACAATAATTATAGCACCGCAAAACTGTTTAAGTGTATCGTATCAGAATGTGCGTGGACTTAATACAAAACTTAGTGATTTTTATACTAACACCTGCTCAACTGATGCCGACATAATACTACTAACGGAAACTTGGATTAATTCTAACGTTCTATCATCGGAGCTTTTTCCGCCGAATTTCAATGTGTTCAGATGTGATAGAGAGGCCGGTGTGCTCATTTCTGTGAGCAGTGTTGGGGAATCTCAACGGATTGACTGCGTCTCTCCAGTGCCAGAGATTGATCTTGTAGCTGTTTTGGTAACATTGAGGAACCAAAAGATATCATTCATTAACCTGTATATTCCACCTGCCACAACTATGAACAGTTATATGCTTCTCTTTGAGTATCTGGAAACGGCTGTTGATTACTCGTAGCGGGTGATTTTAATATCTCGGAAATGGCCGATTGCTTACTGGGCTTGAGAACCACGAATCTGTTTAACGTTTACAATAATTTCACTTCTCTTTTGAACTTAACTCAGCACAACAAAGTAACAAACTCCAACTTGAGAATATTAGATCTAGTCTTGTCTACTGAGCACATTGGTATGGCCGCTGATGGAGTACATAGACAGGAACTGCCGCTGACTTCTGAGGATGCTCATCACCCCTTTTTGGGCTTCATTTTACATGTAGCTAGTCATGATACCAGCCCTTTTGAGAAGAATGCAGAATTTGCTAAATTTAACTTTTATAAGGCTGATCTACCTCGTTTGTATGGATCTCTGGCTGAAGTGGATTGGTCCCAGATTTTGTCATTAACAGATGCTGCTGTGGCTTGTGACTACTTCTATGATATAATCTATGATCTCTTTCGTGAACATGTGCCACTCAAGACTAGTTCTGCTGGCACTGGGCGTTCAAAGTATCCCATGTGGTACTCACGTTCTCTTATTGAACTAATAAGAACCCGAAGTAAGCACTGGAATTTGTATAGAAAGACTGGTTCTGAATATCATTATGACAGGATTAAGAAATTGAGGAGTGAGATAAGGAAGGAGACTAGAAGTGACTATCTGAATTTCATCAATCGTGCCGAGAACTCCATCAATACTGATCCCAAGAATTTCTGGCACTTTGTGAACACTAAATGCAAATCTGACACTATTCCTGGAAAAATGATGTGTAATGAAATTGAACTGTCCTCGCCTCAGGATATAGTTGATGCATTTGCGGCGCACTTTGCTAGTGTGTACTCATCTAATAAGCATGGTCACTTGTGCACTACTAACTGTGAGCTAACTGATGATGATGGACGGCTGTGTTGTAGATACTGTGATAAAGTTTGCTGTGATAGTCTGAGATGTGATTTTGGAGTTCATAGTCTGCCTGCTCTACATAAATTCTCAATTTGTGACAGTGATATTTTTGCGGCGGTGAGGAAATTTAAGAATAATTGTGTCTCTGGTCCTGACAATGTACCTGCGTTCTTTGTAAAGGATTGTATTCATTGTCTGGTCATGCCTCTGTGCCATATATTCAATCTTATTGTCGATAGCTCTGGTTATCCTGATATATGGAAAATGTCACGGATCTGCCCTGTATTTAAGTCAGGAAATAAACGCGATGTGAAAAATTATAGACCAATTGGTCTTCTGTCCAACTTTGCAAAACTGTTTGAGTCTGTGTTGTCTAATATTATTTATTCTCATGTTTCCAAATGCATTGTACCTCAGCAGCATGGATTTGTCAAAGGTAAATCTACGACTACAAATCTGTGTGAATTTACGCAACATGTCTCGTTGGCTATGGACAACCGTCTGCAAGTGGATGTCGTATATACGGATTTGTCCAAAGCGTTTCATAGGGTGGATCATTGCATTTTGTTACGCAAATTGGAGTTTTTTGGCTTTTGTGACAGTCTCGTACATTTAGTTTGTTCACTGCTGAATCAGCGATCACAAAGTGTAGTGCATAATGGGTTTTCTTCTGCACCTTTTATTGTTAATACTGGTGTTGTACAGGGGTCTAATCTAGGCCCATTGCTCTTTATCTTATTTTTTAATGATGTAGTTGAATGCTTTAGCCATTGTACGCCTTTCATATACGCAGATGATTTAAAATTAGCTTGTATAATTAGATCTTACTATGATTGTTTGGTCATGCAGGACAATATAGATTCTTTTGTTACTTGGTGCGACAAAAATAAACTTGATGTAAATGTTAAAAAATGTAAAAAAATATCATTCACCAGGAAAGCGTCCGCAATAAATTTCTGTTACAATATACATGGTCAACCTCTGGAAGTTTGTAAGCAAATTATGGATTTGGGTATACTTATGGATTCGTCACTGTCGTTTGGTTCTCATATTGAGTATATCACTAAGTCTTGTATGAAAACATTAGGATTTGTAATTAGAAACACAACGGATTTTGTTAATTTGGATTGTATTAAGTTGTTGTTCTACACGTTGGTACGTAGTAAGTTGGAGTATTGCTGTGTAATTTGGGACCCAATGTATACAACATATGTTGAAATTTTAGAGAGTGTCTTGCGTAAGTTTTGTAAATACCGATATTTTAAGAAGTTTGGTCACTACCCCAGTTGGCATTGCGATCAAAAAGCACTACTCAGTATTGTTAACGAGAAATGTTTAAAATCTAGAAGGTGTGTAAATTCACTTGTATTTTTACAAAAAATTCTCCTGGGTGAAATTAATGCACCTGAATTGCTCAGTGCAAATATGAGAACTGCAATTACTTTTACTATAGTGTTCCCAATACGTTTCATCATTATAATTGTCCGCTGTTGAGATGTTTCAAATTGTACAATTGTTTACCAAATGATCTGTTTGATATATTCAATTCTGTTCTGTCCAATAGTAGTACTAAGCGTAAATTGTTGGAATTTTTCGATAACTTATAAGTATTTTCCTTTTGTGATTGCCTGTGCAATGCATATTATTAATTTGCCTTTTGTATCCATCATGGACATTTTGTTCGTTGGAATAAACTTTATTATTATTATTTTCAGATAGTGTAGGAAGAAAAAGCATTAAACATTAAAATTCATCGTTGTTTCCATCTTTTAAGTAGTATTTCACTTCATTTCACTGTTTCCAGTGCTCAGTGGGTTCTGATACATACTACTTAGAACGACTAGAATTGGCGGCGCTGTCAGTTGAAGTTTATTATTACCGCATTGATATTTTCAACAACTTTTCAAGAAAAAAAAGTGAAAAGTTTCAACATAGGCTGAAACTCTTCAATGAAATGAAAAGTTTTTGAAACTTTTCAAGCTCACATCCCTACATAGACGTATGTTAGTAATATGTGTAAGAAAGGTGCCCCTGAACTTATCATGTGGAATTGTGATGGCAAAACGGTCGATTACATTTTCGCTACATGTAGTTCTTATGGGAAAAGCTCTATCTTCGGGATTTTTTGTAGCAGGAGGTAGGCGCAATGATAACTTTTGTTCAGAATCATGAAAACTGCAACATAACAAAAAGCCACTTCCCATAAGAATCGTGCGCGGCCCTTTTGGTCGTACCCAGGCAGGGTGTATTTTATTTGACGTTGTTGCAGTCTCGGACGAGGAACTGTTCGAAGACAATCCCGAGGAGTACATTCGTAGGGACATCGAGGGCTCCGACGTCGACACCAGACGCCGCGCCGCCTGCGATCTAGTCAGCACATTGAGCGTGCACTTCGAGCAACGCATTTTCGACATTTTTTCACAATATCTGCAGGTGATGCTCTCCAAGTACAGTGAAAATCCCAAGGACAACTGGCGAAGCAAAGACGCCGCCCTCTACCTCGTCACCTCGTTGGTTAGCAGAGGCTCAACTCAGAAACACGGAGTCACACAAACCACCCAGTTGATCTCAATACCGGAGTTTTTCCAGCAGCACATCATTCCTGAACTAAAAAGACCGAACGGTATGTACATATGATTCTCATTATCGATTACACGAGGTAGTTTCAAAGTCTTGTTGCACAAAATTTACTTATTGTTTAGGATGCGTTTCGGAGTGTTACTCCATCTTCAGCTATAAAAGAAATTAACACAAAATACAAAACAGTTGACTGGAAAACGAAAAAATATTTGGGTCAAAGAAAAATAATAGCTTTTGAGTCACACTGTAAATTCATCGAAAGACGCTCAAACATTTTTCTTTTTCTTTGACCCAAACGTTTTTCCGTTTTCCAGGCAAACTGTTTTGTATTTTGTGTTAATTTTTTTTATAGCTGAAGATGGAGTAACACTCCGAAACGCGTCCTAAACAGTAAGTAAATTTTGTGGAACGAGACTTTGAAACTACCTCGTGTAATCAAACGTCAGTTTCTCTTTGAAAAATGGACCAAGTTTTCAACCAATCTCATTATCTATTGACCACACGATGGTTTTTATTGTCGCGGCACCATCGCTAGCTTATTTGGTATTTCTGAAGATTCAATGTCGGTTAAATGAGCGGAGAATTCTTTTTTTTTGCAGTGATTATGACAGTCAATTCAAGAAAACGAATCAACATCGTATTCATCAAGTAATCACCAAAATGATTTTTTTTTTAAATAATATAACATCCATTATTTTTAGTTTGTTGAACAGGTATTTTAACTCTATAAACAAAACTCAACGAAATATGTATATCAAAGCGATGTGTATCTTTATCACCGTGAATGTAAAATTGAGAGCCTCGCTTTCCGCAGAGAAACCCTTTTGAGCTCTGATTCGCACTAATAAAGGGAGTGCGCTGTGGGGGTGAAGTTTCAGGAGTTCAATATTCAGTCAATAGGCATCTTGCACATTTCCTAATTTCGGGTTATTTTAATGTAAATGCATTAATAATACAAGGAATCCATGTGCATAATATTGGAAAAGTTTTCGTATTTTTATCATTTTCAACCCCCTAAATGTCATCCCCCAAAATTGACACTCCCGCACCTTCAACAGACTTGTACGTCAAAAGCGCTTATCAAGTTTCAGTAAAATATCTCCACTGGTTCTCGAGTTATTACAATTAATAGTTTTTCGGTCCCAAAAAAAACCTCGCATTCTCGTGCTTTTACTGCGAATGCTGCCTAAACGCTGCAAGATGGATTAAAATCGTACAAGGGAGAAATGTCGGCAACGAATAAACCTACACAAAAGTCCGCGACAATAAGCCGCTGAAGCTATGTTCGTTAAAAATTAAAACATAAAAACGGGGTGCCGACAATTCCTCCTTACAAACCTCTACTCTAGCTTCAAGCGTTGAGGCAGCGTTTGCGATGAAACGTCGAAAATTGTAATTTCTTTCAGTTTTTCACCCCTAACTCCCACCCCCCTTAGTCCGATAAGGCCCAAAAACAATCCCCGCCGAGATTTTCGGGGTATACACATGTGTGCAACATTTCAGCTCGATATCTGCTTTCGTTCTCAAGTTATCCGATGGGCAGTGTAGACGGACGGAGGGCCGGCCGAGCGAGCGAGCGATTTCACTTAAACTATAGTGCCTGCATGTGCATATGCTTCAGCACTAAAATTGATTACGACCCAAAATTCTCGAAGAAAAATATATCTTTCTTCCTCGAAAAATTACTTTAAACACCCCTCGAAATCATCTTGCGCTCCTCCACCATACGAGTGTCGAGTGTCCCTGAACAATGAACATCCACGAAAGCAGAGCACGAAACAAAACAAAAGGCAGCAGAGAAGCGGCTGGAACCTCCCCAACGCATGGGTCTTTGATTTCCGTGACTTATTGTGTTTAAGATTTTAAAGTTGATATGCCTAAATGGCACTTCCCGTGGACCAATTGCTCCCAAAAGCCTTTCAGCTCTTCAATGGGTTACCTAACCTCCATGTACCAAATTTCGGACAAATTGATCCAGTAGTTTGGACTATAACGTGGTTTCAGTGTTATTACAAAATTTCGATTTTTCTACCCGAAGGGTACTAAATGCGAATAAATTTTATCTCATTTAAAACCAGAATTTGAAGACCTTTCTGATGATAACAATAAATCTTTCAAAAAGTTGTTTTTGATGGGTGAATGAGAGAATAATTTTAAGTTTCGAAATTGGTGTGCCAAAACGGCACTTTCCGTGGGTCGATTGAATCCAAAATTTGTTCAGCTCTTCGACGTGTAATACAATCCCCATGTGCAAAATTTCAGCCAAATCGGTTGAGGGGCTTGGGCTGTACCGCGATTTTAAAGTCCGATAAAAATCAATTTTTTTTAAATTGTTGGTCAAAAGGGCACTAAGAATGAATACATTTTTAGATGCAGAATTTGAACGTCTTTCTTATGGTGACGTGAAAAATGGGGGTTTGCATTTAAAATTTAAAAGTTGATGTGCCAAAATGGCACTTCTGGTTGCACGATTGGCTCCAAAAGCTTTTCAGATCTAAGTTGGGTTTTCACATGCACACGTACCAAATTTCAGCCAAATCGGTCGAGTAGTTTGGGCTGTGGCGTGTTTACGAACGTACATACGTACGTACGCACGAACGTACGTTCATACATACAGACACATTTTAAAAACCACTTTTTTGGGTTCCTGAGACCTCAAAACGTATAGATCCGGTCTTATCTCGAATTCGAAAATTTTAGTGATTGCAGTAACCTCCCTTTTTTTTAAATGGTGAAGTGGAGTGGGGAGGTTAAAAATGAAAGTGAAACATGGTTGGTTGCCGTGTTGCCGTGCGTGCCTTTTTAACCTCCCCACTCCACTTCACCATTTGAAAAAAAGGGAGGTTACTGCAATCACTAAAATTTTCGAATTCGAGATAAGACCGGATCTATACGTTTTGAGGTCTCGGGAGCCCAAAAAAGTGGTTTTTAAAATGTGTCTGTACGTTCGTACGTACGTACGTTCGTAAACACGCCACAGCCCAAACTACTCGACAGATTTAGCTGAAATTTGGTACGTGTGCATGTGATAACCCAACTTAGATCTGAAAAGCTTTTGGAGACAATCGTACAACTAGAAATGCCATTTTGGCACATCAACTTTTAAATTTTAAATACAAACCCCCATTTTTCACCTCACGATAGAAAAGGCCTTCAAATTCTGCTTCTAAAAATGTATTCATTCTTAGTGCCCTTTTGATCAAAAATTTAAAAAAAAATCATTTTTATCCGACTTTAAAATCGCGGTACAGCCCAAGCCCCTGAACCGATGTGGCTGAAATTTTGCACACGGGGATTGTATTGCACGTCGAAGAGCTGAACAAATTTTGGATTCAATCGGCCCACGGAAACTGCCGTTTTGACACACCAATTTGTAACTTTAAAATTATTCACTCATTTAACCATCCAAAACAAGTTTTTGAAAGATTTATTGTCACCATCAAAAAGGTCTTTAAATTCTGGTTTTAAGTAAGACAAAATTCGTTCGCATTTAGTGCTCTTTGGGTCAAAAAATCGAAATTTCATAATAACACTAAAAATACATTATAGCCCAAATTAGCGAATCGATTTAGCTGAAATTTGGTACATGGAGTTTGGGTGACCCGTTGAAGACCTGAAAAGCTTTTGGAAGCAATTGGTCCACGGGAAGTGCCATTTAGGCATATCAACTTTAAATTTTAAATACAAAGGTCTTCTTTTTTATGTCGCCATTAGAAAGACGATCAAATTCTCGTTCTAAAAATGTATTTAGACAAGGCTACAATTTCGAAAAACGCTTTCTATATTATGCTAGAAGCAAATCGGATAACATTTTGACGACAAGTGTTTCTAGACTAATTGGACCCTACTGAATCCGAAAATCACTGTCGGCAATTCGAAATCTTAACCGGAAGTCCGTAATTCTAGATGGCGCTCAAGGCAGATCGTCAAATCCAAAGTAGCATAAAAATTATACAGTTTTCGACCAAAGACGTGCTATACAAAATTAAAGATAGCTTTATTCTCTACAAGAAAGGCCCTAATGAATTTTTTCGTACCGGCGACGGTTTACCCCTATAGCGCGGGCAAGAAAGTTGCGCTCGCCGCGCGGGTTATGCGCTCAACGATTATTTAATCAAAACACTTGTTTCTCAATTTTTATGGAGTTTTTCAATATATTTCACCAATATCCACCTAAATACATGGGATTAGTAAGATATCCTCACTTTATTTTCGCTTTTTCAATGTACAAACGCCGTTTTCGGTCTTTCACTATTGGTCTCTTTTGTGGTGCGCTACAACAAAGAGCAAATCGGATAACATTTTGACAACAAGCATTATTTGAATAATTGGACCCTGCTGAATCCTTACAGCACTGTTTAAATTTCAAAATCTTGAGAGGATGTGCGCTAGTTAAGGTGGCTTTCAAGCTCAGATATAGTTTCTATTTTATTTTCAGGCCTCTGTAGCAAGAACCGTCCATACGATTGCTTTGAGTCAATGATAACTTTTGATCAGGAAGTCGAGATTTACAACATATCAAAATTTCAGCCAAATCGGCTGAAAGCTATTTTCTCATTAGGATGATACTTTGGATGGTGCCATCTTGAATAAAGCATTTCCGGTCAAGATTTCAAAATCAAAACAGTGATTTTCGGACTCAGCAGGGTTCAATTAATCAAGAAATACTTGTTGTCAAAATGTTATCCGATGTGCTCCTTGCAAAAGATGCACCTCAAAAGCAACCTAGAGTCAAAATAGAAAACGGCGTTTGCACATTGAAAAAAGGGAAGTAAATTGTGTATATCTTACTAATACCATGTATTTAGGTGGATATTGGTGAAATATATTGAAAAACTCCATAAAAATTAAGAAACAAGTGTTTTGATTAAATAATTGTTGAGCGCGTAAGCCGCGCGGCGAGCGCAACTTTCTTGTCCGCGCTAGGGGTAAACCGTCGCCTGTACGAAAAAAATCATTAGGGCGTTTCTTGTAGAGAATGACGCTATCTTTAATTTTGTATACCACGTCTTTGGTCGAAAACTGTGTAATTTTAATGCTATTTTGGATATAACGATCTGCCTTGAGCGCCATCTAGAATTACGGACTTCCGGTTAAGATTTCGAAGTGACGACAGTGATTTTCGGATTCAGCAGGGTCCAATTAGTCTAGAAATACTTGTCGTCAAAATGTTATCCGATTTGCTTCTAACAAGTCGCGAAACTCAAAACTAGCCTGGTCTAACAGTCGATAAGGGTAAAAAATTTCTGTTGAATTGACCACTATCTACACAGAATACAAAGATCCACGCGATGGGGAGGTTCCAGCCGCTTCTCTGCTGCATTTTTTAATAAGTCTGGACTTAATGAATAAGATATCCCATCATTATAACTGCAATCGAAAACTTCTACATGTTGATGCTTCCCGATGAAACTCAAAGTCTGTATAGTGTTATGGCTTACATTTAACATCTTCAAGGAATTCGAAAATGTTAATTGAGTCAATCCAGTAAAGAAATTTTCACTAATGGAAACAATGTCCAACTGCGAATTGTTAAGCAATAAATTTGATGGCAAATCTTTTAAGTCGTTATTGTTTAACAACAACACGGACAAATGGGGTAATTTGCTGAAAGTCTTTCCATCCAAACTTGAAATTTTGTTAAATGATAAATCTAAATAGTCAATCTGAGTTAAATTGAGAAAAGTTTTTGCGGATAGTTTACTTATCAGATTGTTGTTTAAATCTAATTTATGCAACGATTTTAAACCCTTAAAACTCCCCTCTACATCGAGTAATTTGTTTGAGCTTAAATCTAATGTTTCCAGTTCATATAATTCAGCAAAACATCCTTTGGGCAAAGCAGAGATTTTGTTGTTTCTCAAAGACAGCTTAGTTAGTCGTCTAATACTGAAAGCTCCAATCTCAATATCTCTAACATTTGCGTTATTTATTCTTAAGTCACTTATCTGCACTCCCTGAAAGGTACCCTTGGGTATTTTGGGCGAATCCGTGTTATTAATTTCAACCCAGTCATAGTGTCTGCCGTATTTCATAGAGTTTTTAATTTCAACGGAAAAGTTACTTGTGAAGTTGACCTTTTCGCAATGACCAATGACGCTGGGACTTATACCATGTAGAAATAGATCGTCGTCGTAATACCTCGGTGGATAAACTGTTTCCGCAGTACATACTTGTAATGTGCATTTAACACAGTAGACTAAATACAGAAGAATTGTAAACCTAACAATTACGAATAATAAAAGTTACAATGAATTACGAACGAAACATACCAAAATTTCATGATGTTAGCCGGCTAGCCCATCAATAAACACGTTTGATATTTTGCAGAACCCGACTATAGGTAATCTTATCAGTTAGCAAATTTTAACCTCCCGACTCCACCTCACCATTTAAAAAAAGGGAGGTTACTGCAATCACTAAAAAAATTCGAGATAAGACCGGATCTATACGTTTTGAGGATATACCGCGTATCTCCCTGGGTCTCCCCGGATATCCCTCGTATCTCCCGGGATATTTCACGTATCTCCCCGGATCTCCCTGTATCTCCCCCGTATTTCCCAAGTTTTTCCTGTATCTCCACCGTATTTCCCAAATTTTCTTTAAATCAAATCACTGGGGTGTGCCTGTCTTAATTTTTGAAACAAAAAAAATATATTATTTTTCGCATGGAGAAGTGTTACTTAGACACAATTTTTGACTTCTACGCTTCGCGGAGCAGTTACTAAAATCGAATCAACTGAAGCATCAAATCTTTACGTTTCAGGGACCTGGGAACCCAAAAAAGTGATTTTTGAAAAATGCCTGCGTCTGTGTGCCTTTAAACACGCTACAGCCTAAACTATTGGACCGATCTGGCTGAAATTTTATTTGTTAGCTTCATCCTCTGAAAGTTATTTGATAATGGTGAAATCGGTTGGTGGGGATTTTACCTCTTCGAAAAGCGTCAAAAGCGCTCTAGTACTTTTAAAACTACGGGCTTACTTACATAGTAGTTTTTTGACACAAAATTTTTACCCACATGTAGGCAAAAGATTGCAGATAAAACGCGTAAATAGCGATTTAAAAAAAAACCATGGTAGTATCGCATTACAGTGCCAGGAGTTTGTGTTTAAATTTTCAAAATTGCATTGCCAAAATGGCACTTGCTGTGGGCACACTGCTTCCAAACATTTTTTGCCCTTTTACGGGAAAAGCAATCTTCACATACCAAATTTCAGCCAAATCGGTGAAGGGGTTTGGTCTGGAGCGTGTTTTTAAAGTGCGCTAAAAATTACGGATTTTTGAGTTTTTCGCCAAAAGGGCACTAATAGTGATTATATCCTTGGAAACAGAATCTTAAGGTTTTTCTTATGGTGACGTCAAAAATGGGGGTTCGTATTTAAAATTTCAAAGTTGATGTGTCAAAGTGACATTTCCGTTTGCACGATTGGCTCCAAAAGCTTTTCAGATCTAAGTTGGGTTATCACATGCACACATATCAAATTTCAGCCAAATCGGTCGAGTAGTTTGGGCTGTGGGGTGTTTACGAAAGACATATCGTAGGCACGTATACGTATGTTCTTTTGTAAATACGCCGCAGCTAAAACTACTAGACCCATTTAGCTGAAATTTGGTACGTACAGCCCAAGCCTCTGAACCGATTTGGCTGGAATTATTATTTTTACATTATTATTATTACACGTCGAAGATCTGAATTTTATTTGGATTCAATCGACCCACGGAAAGTGCCGTTTTGGCACACCAATTTCCGAACTTAAATTATTCTCTCATTTAACCATCAAACCAAGTTTTTGAAAGATGTGTTGTCCCTAGTTCCCTTTGGGTAGAAAAATCGAAATGTAATAACACTGAAACCACGTTATAGCCCTAAGACCCGTTGAAGTGCTGAAAGGCTTTTGGGAGCAGTTGGTCCAGGGGAAACACCAGTGCCACGCGTTGGGGAGGTTCAAGTCGCTTCTCTGCTGACTTTTTTCCGTAAACATTTGAAGTAATTTGAAAAGTAAATACCTATATTATATCTACGATTTTATGACAATAATAATTGAGTCATAAAGTAATATTTCGCGAATTGGATATTTGAACAACAAAACTTGAAATCAAGAGAGCCGTGATGGTACCTACGTCTAGACTTTAGTGATACTCAGATAACTACATCTGACTAATTCGCGAACGTGTATATTTATTCGGAAAGAAGTGCCTCCTGATTTTTGCCATCCATTGTTTAAACAATTTAGCTTTTCTTGTTTTATCAGGAAAACGATGAAAACTCACTGCAGGGCGGCTTTTTGTTGTGTTATGACATCTCACAAGACAACAATAAATTCAGCGCAATAACTAATAACTATGGCGCGGATTCGTATGCACAGAAAACTGACAAAATATGCGCATATATATGCATCAAAAACTAACAAAATAGGCACAAAATATGCACTTATATGTCTAAAAATGCACGTAATATGCACAAAATATAAAATATGCCGATAACTGAGATAGACACATTGAAACATTTGAACCATCTAGGTATATTTTTAGTGGTAATTTTTGACAAAATGTGAATTGCAGTATTACAATATGTTGTGGCTTATAAATGTAAAGAAATCTTCACAATATCATACACAAATGGGAAACACTGAAGATGTAACCAGTGCGAGGACCCGTATGAATAAACAGCTATATAAACGGAATCAAAATTGTGGCCAAAAAGTTAATCCACCCCTTGAATTCGACCCTGGCATGTAGGTGTTTGCAAATCAAGGTATTTTTTGAGAGAAAAGAGTAAACATTATACTTAAATCTGAACGCGTTAAAAAAGGATGACAATGCGACTCGCGCGCGCTTGGAGGCGACCGACAGAGACCGATATTTCTTTCTTTAATGAGCGGGAGAGGGAGAAATAATAATGTTTTGAACCTATAAATGGCCGTCGCGTGACGTCACTCAAGAAATAAGCGAATTATCACCTACAAGTAGGGGAAATTAAAGACTGATGAGGGGTTGAAAATTCAAGGAATTGGGTACGAAACACGGTCGTGCACTCACAGGTATCAATTTTGGAATACTTCTTTCATTTGGCCAAGCAATAAGCTATTTGAAAAAAGAAATTGGAAATATAGGAATTTAATAAAATATGCAAAAATATTCGCTTTTTTAAAAAATATGCTCCGTGCACTAAAATATGCTTCAGATTTCAAAATATGCAAAATATGCTAATTTTAAGTTACGTCAAATTACTCCTTTTAGTGAGATTCGTACACATCTCGAAGATTTTCCTTGAATCTTTATCCGTTTCCAATATGCATTTTGCATAAAATCCGCGCCCTACTAATAACTAAACGTGTTCAATAGGCGGTCGGCCGGGGTGGAACTAACGTGACGTCACCCACACCTCCAGCGGAGATTAGAAATGTTCATAACTCGATTAGTCAAAAAAATTTCAAAATTTGAACGAGGCCCCCTTACTAAAACATAATCCTATCAGTTTAGATGATTTTTAAAATTTCGTTCATCTGGTGACAATGCCTTTAAGAATTGGAAATTTTGCAGTCGTCAATGACAGGTAAATACCGATTTAGGGAACAAATGACCCTACTATAGTTTTTTTTTAAGAAGAAACCTATGTTTTTCTCAACGGATTCGGATTCGGAATTTACAATTTCTTCTGTGTTAGAAACATGTGTATTCGTATTTCGTATTTCGTTCTGCGGTGCGTTTCCCTGGCGGGTCCGCTGCATTCAGACCTTATGGTCCATTATGCCCGCACTGTGACAGTTATCCATTTCCTACAGGAACCCCGGTTCTGCAAAGACCCAGTACTTCTGCTGTAGAAACTGAATAGTGTTAATCGGGTGCTAGAAAAGCCACCCCGCTTTGCTATACCACGGCGGGTACTTCTGCTCTTTAGGGAGTTTGTTGAAGCTTCGTCCCGCGAACCCACTATAACCGGCAGGTCTTTTTCAGCCCTGCCGGATACAACTGGTTTCTTGGTGTCGAAGGCAGCTTAAAGTGTACCCTTAAAGGGTTCAGTTGAGGTATCAATTTATGTCCCTCTGTTACAAACTGCAGACATCTTCCCCCAGTGTGGCCGATGGTTCTTGGTGGACAGCCCCATCAGCCACAACTGGTTGTTGGTGCCACAGTCCCTGAGGGTCTGCCAGTGTCACGGTACCTGTGCAGCTGTGGTATCTTTTCCAGTCCCATCAGTCACAACTAGTCCCTAGCGTCCTGCGCAGCACTATTATAACTACCCTTCCGTACAGACTGCAGACATCTTCCCCCCGTGTGGCCGATGGTTCCTGGTGGACAGCCCCATCAGCCACAACTGGTTGTTGGTGCCACAGTCCCTGAGGGTCTGCCAGTGTCACGGTACCTGTGCAACTGCGGTGTCTTTTTCAGTCCCATCAGTCACAATTAGTCCCTAGCCACAAAAGTCTGATAGGTCCAGTTGTCAACCTGTCCCTATCGCAACCGCGTGGTATTTTTTATTTTTTTTCCCTCCGTACAGACAACAGAAGTATCAGTCTTCCAGTCCCTCTGTTCAGACTGCTAGGTCCCGAAGTCTCAGAGCAGCTATGGGTGTCCTTCGACCCCATTTGCCGCATTGAGGCCTCCAGTATCCTCTTAAGTCTGGTCTGAAATTCCCAGTTAACCCCGGGAATTCGGTCCGCCCTCATTCCCTGAGGGTCTGCCAGTGTCACGGTACCTGTGCAACTGCGGTGTCTTTTTCAGTCCCATCAGTCACAATTAGTCCCTAGTCACAAAAATCTGATAGGTCCAGTTATCAGCCTATCCCTATCGCAACCGTGAGGTAATTTTTTATTTTTTTTTTGTCCCTCCGTACAGACAACAGAAGTATCAGTCTTCCAGTCCCTCTGTTCAGGCTGCTAGGTCCCTAAGTCTCAGAGCAGCTATGGGTGTCTTCCGACCCCATTTGCTGCATTGAGGCCTCCGGTACCCTCCTAAATCTGGTCTGAAATTCCCAGTTAACTCCGGGAGTTCGGTCCGCCCTCATGGAGCCCGGCGCATGAGGGTAAGGCTATTACTCTGAGAGGGCGCCCGGTGTCTCAGAGGGGTTGGTTCGCGGTAGCGGCTTTGGTACAGACACGTGAGGGTTTTAAGCCCCAGGTCTGCACGTATGGCCGTAACTAACCAGCGGACTGGCCATTCCCCTATCCACCATCCGGGGACGCGCCCGATGGGCACCCAACCGCACGGGGAAACACGTGTAACATTTAACATAATGTTCTAGAGTAACGTTGAACGTTATCGGCCGGAGTACCGTCGGTAAGGGATTATATAAATACAGATTTCACGCACACTCAACTAAGGCGATCGTGGCAGCGTGGTAGGAGGCTTCATTTATCCAACCTGTTAACTATTTTGCTAATGGGTTCGGACCCCGAAGCCGGAAAATTTTTCAAATTCGTTTTTTTTTCAACTTCCATTCAGGTCCATGTCGGGTAAGGTCTGTTTTTAATGAAAATCATAGTATTCAAGTTCTGCCTTTTCATCTAAACACTTAAAACGACCTAGCGGGATCCGTCCGGTAACGTTTATCGTTACTCTAGCCTCGGCGAACACAAATGCAGTCACGGTCACCCTAGATTTTCAAAAACATCGAAGAAATCGGGGAAAAATGGAATTTACGAAAATTGCAAAAGCATGTCATCTTTATTTTTTTGATACAAATGCAACTGTATTCCGCTAGACACCCCAAACAGGACCGTGTCTATACCACGTACACTGAAGACGAAGAAAGAAGCAGCAAGAAACTAAACTTGGGCTTTCACGAGAAATCACAGGGTCCACACCCCTCGAATCGTTAAAGCCATTTATTCAGTGTAATTCAGTTAATTTTGGGGTCATTTTCACTCTAAACTTTGTTAAAACACAAAATTTCCTCTATCGTACCGTAGAATTTACTTGCATTAGTGCATGAAATTTGCTCGATTTCAGGAAATCCACTACGCCACTGGGGATTTCGACGACCCGCCACTGAATTGCGTCATTTTTAGCTGTCGTAATTATTACGTCAAGAGTTGTCATCGCTCGAAACTTTTTTGATACCCCTTACCTCCCTTACCCTTACCCCTTCATTTATTTCTTTTTCGATTTTCCATACGTACTTCTCGATTTTCCACAATTTGTGAAAATCAAAAAATGAATTAAGAAAAATGTAATGGCTCAGTTGAATTTGCAACAAAAAAAAATGCAGCAGAGAAGCGGCTGGAACCTCCCCATCGCGTGGATCTTTGACTTGGGTTTCTAGTCGAATTAGCAAAGAAAATGTACCTATGACTGGTTTCCATGATGGTTTTAGAACTTTTTTAGAACACACAAATTGAAACATTGATCAGAGAAAAGTAGGTATAAGTAAGGCCTTTTTAGGCAGGACCCCCAAAGTTCTAAAACCGTCGTTGAAACCAGTCTTATACAATTTCTGTGCTAATTCGGCTAGAAACACAAGTCAAAGATCCACGCGATGGGGAGGTTCCAGCCGCTTCACTGCTGCATTTTTTTACGGTTAATTTTATTGTTTACGATTGAATTGGCATTAATAAATAATAAATAACTTACAAGTCACCTAGTCACAACTAAAATTGTGTTCGAACTCTTAAGGTTAGTTTACATTATAGGATTTCTCTTAGGATTTTATTAGGATCTTTACTATGAAACGTCACAATGGGATATGAAGGTCTTTACACGATGTGAAATTTCTTAAGCAATTGTTCCTAAACAAAAACTTAGGCTCTTCTTAACTAATCATAAGAAATCACAAGGAATACGACAGTACCTATTCCTTGTGATTTGCTTGGGAAACTTCCATAAAATTTTAAATTTGCCGAGCCGGTACACGCTGGTTCGTGCAAAATTCTTAGCTATAAAAGTGATAGCAACAGCAACAATAACATATTACGCCCCACGTCCGGTACATGATTTCTCTTCATTTTAACCTCCCCAACCCCATCAAAATTTAAAAAAATGGGAGGTTACTGCAATCACGTGCGTTTGTAAACGCTCTACAGCCCAAACTACTGGAGCGATTTGGCTGAAATTTGGTACATAGGCATCTCATAGCCTAACTTAGATCTGAAAAGCTTTTGGAGCCAATCGTGCAACCGGAAATGCCATTTTGGCACATCAACTTTTAAATTTTAAATGCAAACCCCCATTTTTCACGTCACCATAAGAAAGACCTTCAAATTCTGCGTCTAAAGATGTATTCATTCTTAGTGCCCTTTTGACCAAAAATTAAAAAAGAATTGATTTTTATCGGACTTTAAAATTGCGGTACAGCCCAAGCCCCTCAACCGATTTGTCTGAAATTTTGCACATGGGGATTGTATTACACGTCGAAGAGTTGAACAAATTTTGGATTCAATCGCCCCACGGAAAGTGCCGTTTTGGCACACCAATTTCCAAATTTAAAATTGTTCTCTCATTTAACCATTAAAAACAAGTTTTTAAAAGATTTACTGTCACCATCAGAAAGGTCTTCAAATTCTGGCTTTAAATAAAACAAAATTAATTCGCATTTAGTGCTGTTTGGTTCAAAAAATCGAATTTTATAATAACACTAAAAACACATTATAGCCCAAATTACTGAATCGATTTGGCTGAAATTTGGTACATAAAGATTGGGTGACCCGTTGAAGACCTGAAGGGCTTTTGGAAGCAATTCGTCCAGAGGAAGTGTCATTTAAGCATATCAACTTAAAATTTTAAATACAAGGCCTCCTTTTTTATGTCGCCATTAGAAAGACGATCAAATTCTGGCTCTAAAAATGTGTCCATAGTTTCTGCCATTTCAGTGGAAAATAGAGAAAAAATTCTTTCTCATTAAAAGGGAGCGGGCTGACAATGGATGACATAAAGTGACAGTTATTGTCAAAAAGGTGGCAAAACATTAACCTTAAAAGGAACATATTGTCAAACGTGATGGGTGATGTCCGAGGTGACGTCGGTATTTGTCAGAAAATTGCGAAATTAGTCAAGGATTAAAAAAATTCTGTTGAATTGACTACTATCTACACAGAATACAAAGATCCACGCGATGGGGAGGTTCCAGCCGCTTCTCTGCTGCATTTTTTTTTCTCAAATTCTACAGAAAAGTAGTGCACTAATAGCGTGTATAGGATAGAATTGTTTATTTTAGGTCAACTGTCAATACTGTCATAGTCTGTGCTGTCATTATGCTGTCTACTGTCAAATAAGAGACCAAGCTTATAAGAAATTTCCCAAGGCATTCCCAAAAATGTAGACATGAAATCCACTGATGTGCGAGATTTACAACTTCTCAAGCATTCCTAAGAAAATTCGTAAAAAATTGATTAGGAAAATCCTGAAGAAAAATCCTATAATGTAAACTAACCTTTAGGTGTTGACATCAATAAAAACATGAGCGTCCACCTCATGGGGGATTACGGTACCTTTGAATAATTGTTGTGATTGAAAGATCTTTTAAAATGAGCTCTGACGTGTTTTGACCTGACCTGACTTGACGTGTTTTTGCATTTTCGAATATAACCAGTACTAAGTCCATAAAACGAAATATGAATTTTGATGACGTAGGTATGAGCTACATCCCCAAGAAAAGTACGATTCAACCTGTCCATTTCATTCTTGTTTTAATTTTGTCAATCCTGGTCAAATCTAATTTTGTGATGGAAACAAGTGACAAAACTGTCATCTATTTGTCATCTGTGTTCTTACACCAAGAAATTGTACAGAAAGGCGAGATCGCTAGCACATACGTCATCAATTTTTTAAAATTGCTTTTTGAAGTGGAATACCTAATAAAGTTTAAAACAAAAACGATGATTCTTAATCAAATTTGATTATTTTTCGAATTATAATACTGATAAAAGAATTTGTGACATACCGTAATGGCCTATTGTACTGTACTGAACTTGCGAAGTTTTATCCAAAATTAATATTGTTAAATAAACTAAAAATTCTCACTTTCAGTAGAAAATTAAGAATTAACGTAACGGATTGTAGATACCGGAAAATTTTGCAAGACGGTCTGGAAAACCTGGAAAAGTCAGGGAATTTTGCCCAGAAATTTCCGTATACCCCCTATCAAATAAAATTGACAATTCGGCTCACTTTACATTGACCAATCAGAATGTTTTAATTTGCGATTTACAGCCAATGAGGCTCATTCACACCTGCATTTCAGCGATAATTTTTACTATAATCTGTCCGGGATCCACACGACCGAGATTCACCCGATCTCCATGGCGATTCATTGTTGACAACAATGATTCACCATGGAAATAGGGTGAATCCCGGTCGTGTGGATCCCGGACAGACCATAGTACAAATTTCAGTGATTATTTTATTCATTAAGTATTGAACCAATCCAAAGGAGCATTTAGCATACCAGTAATCCTGATTACAGTGATAAGACTACAACGTCAACTTGACACTACTTACTCAATACTTTAATTTATAAAATAACCTGCAAAATACGATTCGTAGTCTCTTGGTTGCCTTGTTGAGTCCTCATGGATGCACTACTTGTCAAATGGTAGATTTTTTTCGGCCAAAGAGGACTCGAGCGAGCTCTCGTCCTCTTTTTAGCCTAAAAAAATCTACCATTTTGACTCGTAGTTGACAGCCATTCGGACGTCAAAACCCGCGGCAATCAAGAGACTACTCGTCGTATTACTATTGAAAATCGCACGATACTAATCATTAGCCAATGGAAAATTTGATTTCTGTGTGCTTACCATGGCAACTCGAGGATTTCCTGGAAATTTTTGATACCTACCTAGACCAACCTAAACGAAATTAATAAGTGGAAATTTTTATGTCAAATTAAATGTCAAAAATCATTTCTATTCAATTTCTGTGGCTGTATCGTTGCTATTTTCTTACCGAATCTGCATTCGAGCATTAATTCATTTCCTGGAAATTTTAGTCGTGCATCCCAACAACGTAATCGGGCCCTCGTGTTCCACTCGGGCCGATTAATACGTTGTTGGAATGCACTCCAAAAATTTCCGGAAAGAATTAATGCTCTTATGAGATTATAAGTGACAATTTCTATGACAGCTAAGCAGGACCGTACTAATGCGAAATGTAAGAATTTTGGCCCCAAGTTCTCATTCAAACTCTCACTGGAATGCAACCACAGCAAAATCTATTTATTTATTTATTACTGTAATTATTAATCGTGAATTTACAATTCTTGTAAACAACAGGTTGACCCTTTGGGCTTATTTTCGTTGCCCTTGAAGAACTGCCCATTTCTTCTGAATAAGCATTACCTTCTTCTCTTTTCTCGTTCTCTTCTTGAAAACTAGTACTTGGCACGGACGATGGCAGGACAGGGATATTTTTTCGGATGTTTTCTACCAATCCTTTATACCGGGTGTATCATTTTCCGCGCCGTATAGGAGATTAACATGGGAAAACGAATTTTATTTTTTCCTTGCTCCAGGAACAGATTTAAATCAATGGTAGCTTATCCAGTGGATAGACCCGGCTGGCCGGTATCCTGAAAAAAAAGATTACCTGCTAGTGCCCTTTGGTTACTTAGCAGGAATTTTTGAAAAATTGGATTTTAAAACGACGCGCGCATTACTTCGTGTACTTTCGGTGTCCTTCGAAGCATTACGTAAATTGTCAGCCAGGGCCGAATCTGCGATTTTTGACCTAATTGTTGACATTAAGAAAGCCGTGGCTTGAAATTATTGTTTTAAATCTGGAGCAAATCGTTCTTTTTTGCCTTCTTGCTGACGCAGAATTAGTGTACCTACCAGCGGCGACAAGGGTTCGGTCAGACTTGGTTGACGACCTAACCTCAAAAATTTACTTGGTCAAGTAAATTACTTTGAATTGCAATTATGAGGTAAGCTCTTACTCGGTGTTAGCGTTTAATTAATCAATTATTCTACTTTAGGTGGCAATATTGTTAGTGGTAGTTCGAACAAGAATCAGAAGGCATTCTCGGGTTTGGCAATGACCTCCCATCGTAAACTGTCTTTATCTTTTACGTTACCTATTTGTGTTAAAAGGTTGGTTTTGTAAGTGAAGACACAAGTAGGAGTTACATGTTTTCGTGGAGAGAACATTTTGTATTCCCTTAATTAGTTGTAGGTAATTAGAAGATGTTTGGTAATGTTTAAGAACCCTGTTTGGAAAAGAAGCTGCTGACAACATCGGTACTGGTAATTAAATTAGAACTTGAGACATCATGTTGTATTTACCTAATAAAATGCTTTTTGAACTTATTTCCAAATTTTTCAGTTCAAAAGAATCAAATTTTGTCCATTATTGGCTAAATTGTTATTGAATATTAATCGCTAGCAGAGTGGCACTAAAGAATAGATTGTTAAAACTGAGTAATGGAAGAAGCCAAGAACGCGTTTAAAATTCTTTATTAATAATAGTTTTTTAAAACATCGACAGCTGGCACAATTCCATTTTTGTATCTTTACATCAATCCTGACTAAATTGTAGCAATATCACAAACCACCACTACTTTTAATAACACTCCGTCATGCAGTGCATAAAGAATTAAATAACAATTAGTAACTTTCCAGTATAATTCTTCTTGCTCAATTTTTCAATGGGAATGAGTAAACGGATGAATTTTTCCCCTGGTCCAGGGCAGTAAGATGGCATGGCATCCTGAAATAAATGTGATCACTGTTTATTTATTATGAGGGAGGTACCTATCCCTATCACAAAAAATATCCATTGTACCAACCTAATCAATTTAACTTGTTGGCAATCCACAATATCACAGTAAGGCTCATCCGAAGGGTTATTGGTAAATGGGTTGTTGGCCTGGGACAAGGGTTTTCTCTGGAATAAGCCGTTGTTGTTTCGTCGATGTTAATTTCATAATCATAACAATCCAACCAAAAGCTGTGTCAAAAGTCTTGTTGTCACCTGTCAATCTAATTTCCATTTTGTCGACGTATGTTTTTTCGCGCTAAGGTTACCAGTCAGCCTGGTTGTTGACACCGTGCGGGGTGCGTTCAGTTAAGTAGTGCTGCTGGGTGGGTAAATTGGCGTTGTAATATCTGTCCGGGATCCACACGACCGAGATTCACCCGATTTCCATGGCGATTCATTGTTGACAACAATGATTCACCATGGAAATAGGGTGAATCCCGGTCGTGTGGATCCCGGACAGACTATAGTACTTACACAGTGTCAACAATAGCTGCTTTCCATTTACACATTTGTCTGAGAAAACTCAGCTATTTGATTGGTCAATGAACCAATCAAATTGCTGAGATTAACTGAGGCTCCTCAGGTAAATGTGTAAAAGGAAAGCGCCTAACGTCAACGCGTCACTGCGCAGACCACGTTGACCAGGTAACGTGAACACTAATGTTGTCGCGCTCCTTCTTATGTATGCTACAAACAAAAGACAAAAACATGACCAAGTAGGCGACCAGGCTGACTGGTAACGTTAGCGCGAAAAAACATATGTCGACAGAATGGAAATTAGATTGACAGGATTGACAGGTGACAACAAGACTTTTGACACAGCTTTTGGTTGGATTGTTATGATTATGAAATTAACATCGACGAAACAACAACGGCTTATTCCAGAGAAAACCCTTGTCCCAGGCCAACAACCCATTTACCAATAACCCTTCGGATGAGCCTTACTGTGATATTGTGGATTGCCAACAAGTTAAATTGATTAGGTTGGTACAATGGATATTTTTTGTGATAGGGATAGGTACCTCCCTCATAATAAATAAACAGTGATCACATTTATTTCAGGATGCCATGCCATCTTACTGCCCTGGACCAGGGGAAAAATTCATCCGTTTACTCATTCCCATTGAAAAATTGAGCAAGAAGAATTATACTGGAAAGTTACTAATTGTTATTTAATTCTTTATGCACTGCATGACGGAGTGTTATTAAAAGTAGTGGTGGTTTGTGATATTGCTACAATTTAGTCAGGATTGATGTAAAGATACAAAAATGGAATTGTGCCAGCTGTCGATGTTTTAAAAAACTATTATTAATAAAGAATTTTAAACGCGTTCTTGGCTTCTTCCATTACTCAGTTTTAACAATCTATTCTTTAGTGCCACTCTGCTAGCGATTACTATTCAATAACAATTTAGCCAATAATGGACAAAATTTGATTCTTTTGAACTGAAAAATTTGGAAATAAGTTCAAAAAGCATTTTATTAGGTAAATACAACATGATGTCTCAAGTTCTAATTTAATTACCAGTACCGATGTTGTCAGCAGCTTCTTTTCCAAACAGGGTTCTTAAACATTACCAAACATCTTCTAATTATCTACAACTAATTAAGGGAATACAAAATGCTCTCTCCACGAAAACATGTAACTCCTACTTGTGTCTTCACTTACAAAACCAACCTTTTAACACAAATAGGTAACGTAAAAGATAAAGACAGTTTACGATGGGAGGTCATTGCCAAACCCGAGAATGCCTTCTGAATTCTGATCCTTGTTCGAACTACCACTAACAATATTGCCACCTAAAGTAGAATAATTGATTAATTAAACGCTAACACCGAGTAAGAGCTTACCTCATAATTGCAATTCAAAGTAATTTACTTGACCAAGTAAATTTTTGAGGTTAGGTCGTCAACCAAGTCTGACCGAACCCTTGTCGGCTGCCGCTTGTCGCCGCTGGTAGGTACACTAATTCTGCGTCAGCAAGAAGGCAAAAAAGAACGATTTGCTCCAGATTTAAAACAATAATTTCAAGCCACGGCTTTCTTAATGTCAACAATTAGGTCAAAAATCGCAGATTCGGCCCTGGCTGACAATTTACGTAAAGCTTCGAAGGACACCGAAAGTACACGAAGTAATGCGCGCGTCGTTTTAAAATCCAATTTTTCAAAAATTCCTGCTAAGTAACCAAAGGGCACTAGCAGGTAATCTTTTTTTTCAGGATACCGGCCAGCCGGGTCTATCCACTGGATAAGCTACCATTGATTTAAATCTGTTCCTGGAGCAAGGAAAAAATAAAATTCGTTTTCCCATGTTAATCTCCTATACGGCGCGGAAAATGATACACCCGGTATATAACATATTAGCTGATTATATTCGGCACTGGTCAGAGCGGCAGCACTCCTCTAGTGGCTTTCTCGGTTCTTTTGCAGTTGTCTCCGTTTTGAATCTCTGGCATCACGTGCACCCTTGAATGTCACATCTGAGAATGGGTTGATTTTAATCTTGAATTCGTTGTAGTAAAAATCCATAACTAATTTGACAGTAACATTCCACATTTGCTTAATTACTTGCTCTTTATAGTCCTTTCCGTCTTTCTTCCGCATGTTGAAGGCCCAACTTTGTAAAGTCGCATTCAGCTCTTCCGGTGTGGTTGATTGTTGCAAAACGTACCCCTTCTCGTCACAAAACTGCTGAAACTGAACCCATACAGAACGTCTGGATTTTCGGGTGTTTTCAGGAACTTCACATTCAACAAATCCTTTTATTTCTTCAGTTTCGTATTTTCCAAATCGACTGGAAGCCATTTTTGCAAAAAGCACTTTTTTTGTCATTATTTATACGGAAACCATGTCAACGATGCTTAACCATAAACGTCATATGAATGACACAAACTAGATTTTGCCTTTTTTATGCAAGATTATTAAATCTTTTTATCTTTTTCCTTCGTCAAATTGTCCTCCGAATACTATTCGTAACTAGGGAATTGTCGACAATTTTGAGCTGCTTGTACCTGGGACTCGTAGTTGCTGACTCGCAAATTCGACTCGTCTTCGACTCGTCGAATTTACATCGCAGCAACTACTTTTCGTCCAGGTAAGCATCTCAAAATTGTCGACAATTCCCTAGTTACTTATAGTATTACATATGACAAGAAATTTCTTACTTGTAAGAATGTCAGGCAGTAATGGTGCTATTCTGTAAGAAATAACATAACGACATCGATATGTTATTATGCCAACGATTTCTTACAGAACAGCACCAAAAGTATTATTAACTTCAATCGACTCCGAAGCCATCTGCGGCTAATAAAAAAGTGTAACTTGTCAATTTGATGGTTATTATGGTGATTATTTGACAAATATCATGTTGATCTCTGTTTTTTTTTCAATTGACTGTCGTAATCAGCGTAAAATAGTTATTTGTGCAACTAATAATAATCGTCAATGAAAATAATACTTTTTTCATGAGTTTGAAGTTTGGTGCACATCTTCCGTGATATGTTGATTAAAAATAATGGTAATGAAATGGCAAAAAGTGTGATTTTATGATTTTTGACATTTATTGTCAATTTGCAAAAAATACAAATTTTTGCTAATTTGACTATGATTTTAAATCTTCGATAATAACAAAGTTAGTAGTGGTGATGAGGTAAGAAAAAATAACTATTTTCGGATACCTAACGGAAAAGGATTAATTCATAAGTGTCACTTTTCTTTATACAGGGTGTTCCTTTTTTACGGCTCACCATTGGCATCTCCTGAGCAGTAAAAGATGCGAAGTTGGTTAAATTAGAGAAAGTCAGCACTATTTCAGTGATTAAGAATCTGAAGAGATATCTTGATTCGTTCCTGAGTTTTCTCGAAATATCTGAAAATGCACTTCATTACGATCGTTGCATTTGAATGAAATTTGGTACTTTTATATATTTGACAGCTGTCAATACAATGGCATTGCAGATATTTTGTAGGTCTTGTAGATTTTGTGCAATTACGTATTGGATTTTATAGTTAGCTTTTCAAAGATGCAGCCAACAAGAAACGTTTTTGACATATCGTCATAAATTGGAAATTGGTATGAATAATTTGTAAAATCAGTCTAGATTTAAATGATAAACAGTTGCAAGAAAGTTACGCCGACTTCTTCAATCTCTTTATATGAGAAAATGACAGGTTCTACTCTTAAAGAAAAGTGTCTTCTTTACTCATCGCATTTCTAGTCTCAGCTACGCCTCGATTAGAAATCTTGCAATTCGTAAAGAAAAAATTCCACTTTAGTTACTACTTACTTGTCATACAATAGTACATTATGAAGGATATTATTCACGCGGTTGAGTTTAGAACCCGAGCGTAGCGAGGGTTGTAAACAACCAAGTGAATAATGACCCATAAGGTGCGAGTTAAATACAACGTTTTATCCACGATTATTGAAATATGTATATTTATCCAAGATTATTGAAATTCTTCAAAAAAATTTATCACTTTATATTTATTGTAAACACAAACCAACAAAAACAAAAAGTTGACAAATGATAGGAACAGCTAGATGCTTGATCTACTTTGGCACACTTTCGCTTGATTTTGAAACGTCATGATCTTCATTGGATAGGCAGCCAACATTACAGGTGCTGTGAAATAATGTGACAGAAGCGTGACTTTTTGCAATAAGTCTCGCTGTATTTTATGAACAGGATTATGTATCCACAGTTACGTACATAGCAATGACATTATTTAATAATCGTGGACAAATAATAATATTATAATTGTAGACTATAAAATCTACGATCCATGCTATATTTTTTTCCAGTGGACGAGCTGCCAGTGCTTAAAGCCGACGCCATAAAATACATATTATCCTTCCGATCGGTTCTACCTGTCCAAATGTTGATCGATTCTATCCCAGATCTAGTTAGGCACATGACCAGCGAGAGTGCGGTCATCCACACGTACGCCGCTTGCTCCGTGGAGAAAATGTTGATCATGAAAGACGCCCCCACGAACAGGATGATGTAAATATTTTCAAGATTTTAATGTTTTTTGGTAATAAACTGTGAAATGTAGGGTGGGCGCCGCTGCGATCGAGCCAGTAGCCAGTCAGATGCTGTCGAATCTTTTAGGTATTCTAGAAAAACCCGTCTCCGAGGAGAATGAATACGTTATGAAAGGTACGTAGGTTCACATTATTATAACCCGAAGAAATAATTAAATTTCGCATTCAGCTATAATGAGAACGTTTGCCACAATGCAAGAAAAATCCATTCCGTACTTGAGCGCCATCTTACCGAAGTTGACGGAAAAGCTGCAGACGGTGGCTAAGAATCCTTCCAAGCCGCACTTCAACCACTACCTGTTCGAATCGATCTCTCTAGCTATCAAGTAAGTGAATAGGTTATAGGTTAAGTTTTTGTAGCGCTGGTGGTTTTGCTGCGTTTGACGTCACCTCTGTTGTTAATCTCGGAAGTAAGTTGTTAACTAGTTCTGTAGTTCTTATTCACTCGACATCAAACAGGTACCGTGGGCCAGAAAATGCTGGTATTTTTGTTTGTTTAGTAAATTTTTTGTTTGAGATTCGATTTCAATTATCGTTGCTTTAGCAGAATCTTGACCCTTTAGGCTTTGTTAATAAAAAGTGAATCACTTTAGGATCTTCAAGTACTCGAACATTTTCTTCAGGTGTCTATTAATTTAAAAAGATGGCACGTTATTATTCAATAGAATTGATGTCGATAAGCTATGTTAACATTTTAGTTCGCAATATTCCTACCAAAAGGTGACTATCCGTTGTTCGTTTAAAATTTAACATTTTTTTTGAAACCTGCGGAGTCCCACAAAATAGTCCGTATTTTTGAATTTAACACTCGAGAGCGCCAAGGGATCGCCACGGTCAGGTGTTACTTACCATGAGCTGCTCTCCCGCGAAAATGAAAGGCCACAACCACAACTCCAATTAATAGTCTAAACATTTTCTTGCTGCTCTGTGCTCTGCAAAAATCGGAAATTTGCATCATGGATTCGCCGATTCTTACCAAAATTAAATTGGCATTAAATCGCTTTATGATATCTCTACATACCAAATTTCAGCCGAATTGACCCAGTCGTTTGAGATGTAGCATGTTATTTAACATTCTTTCGAATTTTTGGATTTTATGCCAAAAGGACACTTAGGCTGCAATTTCAATTGATGACATAAAAATTTACGTGCTACCATAACATATCGGGTGTCCCAATAAAAACCGGGCAAAATATTTTTGGGAATAAGTCTGCCATTTCTTAACCGATTTGGATGAGCGTGGTCTTAAATTAAAGCCGAAGAATCAGGCTTTCGACTGTATGAGAAACTACGGCAGATGGCGCTGCCGTAGTAGTCCTATTGATACTTGCTTTAAAGGTTTATTTTAGCTGCATGGGATTGGTGAGTCAACGACCAATCGATATGACACTCGAATAGCCTTGAAGATCTTTCTTTCTTGTTCAAAAATCCTTTTTCAGAAGTCGATTTGGCTTAAGCATTAATTTTCTGAAATTTAAAAAAAAAATGTGTTTTTGAGTATTTTCACGCATTAATGGTCATGACCAAAGAACAGTAATGCATACAAATCTTAATTTTCATCTATAAATTAACGAATGTGATGAAAACAGTGGCGCGGATGCCAGTTGCCAGATGCCAGTAACTGAACAGTTATCATTGAAAATTAAGCCCTATGTGCATCAATGTTACTTTAGTCATGGTTATGGAAGCAAAAATACGCAAAAGCACTTTTTTTAGAAAAATCGCAGAAAATGAATGCTTACGCCAAATCAGAGCTGGGTCGAATACTGCGAAAAAGTATTCGAATACTAAATACTACATTCTTGTACTTCAACTACTTCGAATACTAAATAACTCAGACAAAAAGTATCTTAAATATCGAATACCAAATACACCTTTAAAAAAGTATTCGAATACTTTGACCGAATACTTTAATGGAAAATTAGAATTAAAATAAAACCAATGTTAATGAAAAAAGTTATATTTTCAAAAACTAATTACAATAATTGCTAAACTTATTTGCCTTCAGATAGACACCACACATTATTACCTAATAATGCGAATTCTCAATTTCCCGATTAATTTTTCTCCAAAAATTGATAAATGCCTCGGTGTCATGTCCGAATTTGCTGTCTATGATTTACCTTACTGTGCCGAGAATGATCAGTCGTGCGCCCAATACTTTCTACTATCTTGTACCAAATTCTTATCACCACTACAATTTATTGTCCACTAATATCATGTTTCAAATTATACAGGCTGGTCCAACACTAGTGTCCAGCGGCAAAACGACCTTTTCCTTTGAAGCTAGAGTTTTGAATTTTTTACAGGGTGTATGGGTACTAAAAACCCTCCAGATGGCCTTAATTTTTTTTTGATTGGACCAAAAATGTGACGTCACGAGATTTCAAATTGAGCTATTTTCATGGAATAAATAATTTTTGTCCATAGGTTGATTATTTTGGGCCTTAAGATTATGTTGACCAGATTTTTAATTTTTTTGAACGTCAGGTTAGCAAACTGCAGAAGGCAAAATAATCGTCATTTTATTTCATAAGGAGGCCGTGAAACAATATCGAAACGATGCGCCGTGTGTCCAACTTGAGTTCATCGGAGATTTAGAATTGTCAGTTGCTTGTCATGTTTTGACACGGGTGATTGAACTCCAGAATTATTGATTGATTTATTGAAATAATCTGATATTTTTACAAAAAACTTATGCGAAAGTCATGAATATTCACGGCGAAGTGTTTGAACGCGCAGGCGCAATCGCAATGCGTGTTTACATCTCGACAGCTGATAGCAGTTTATTTCCTTGCAAACTCGTACAAAGGTTTACCCCATTTAATTATCTATGAATTGGGTAAGTTTTTCAACTTTTATTGTATCTGTAAAAACAACCCTGTTTAATTGAAGGTGATGTTGAAGATTTGGACTCGGATTTAAACGACAAGATTATGGCATCTACTACAAATAATTGTTGATGAATGATGATTATCACGTTCTGATCCAACACTGTTTACATTTTACAAGGGAAAAATGTGGATATTGTGCACCAGTGTCGGTTTGAGGAACTCGTGTAGTGACTGCGATGATTAGTGTCAAGTTGCAGTGAGACCTTACTATGTTTAACTAAATAAACCACATTGTTGAATTAGTAATGTGAAATAAATTACTAGCTAGGAATTTGGGGCATTTTGTTCCAAGTGAATATTCAGACCATTTCATAAAGATGCGTGTGTACCTTACTTAAAATAAATAAGTTTAGTGGTGCTTTATTCATAATTTAATCCAACAGAAATTGTTACTGTTTTGCTGATTGTTTTACAAAGACAATACGTATGATTTTGAAACCTGTCCCAGATTCATTCGCATTGCATTTCACCAAAGTTCGGGCACTTCGACAGACAGGGTTTCGGTTTCTCGTTCTCATTACTAACACTGACGAATAATTCTGCTAGTCTTGCCTTCGTTATTCCTTTATCTTGTAATTGTAGTAAACAACTGCTTCTTGAAGATTGTGATGATCCTGTCGTCCAAATCTTCACACCTTAAATTAACCAGTACTGCTTATAATAATACAAAGAAAATTGAAAAACTTACTGTATTCACTGATAATTAATTGAGGTAAACCTCTGGAGAGCGTTTGCAAGAAAATAAACTGCTAAAAGGTTCATTAATCTTCACATCTTCCAGGCATCAACTGCCGAGAGTCGAGGATGTAAACAACACGCTTTGCGTCTGCGCGCGTGTTTAAAACTTCGCGGGGCAGACTCGATGATTTTCACATAATTTTTTTGTAAAAATATTAAATTATTCGAATAAATCAATCAATTAATAATTCTGCGGCTCAATGGCCGCTGTCAAAACATGACAAGCAACTGACAGTTCTAAATCTCCGATGAACTCGAGTTGGACACACGGCGCATAGTTTCGATATTGTTTCACGGCCTCCTTATGAAATAAAATGACGATTATTTTGCCTTCTGCAGTTTGCTAACCTGACGTTCAAAAAAATTAAAAATCTGGTCAACATAATCTCAAGGCCGAAAATAGTTTACCTATGGACAAAAATTATTTATTCCATGAAAATAGCTCAATTTGAAATCTCGTGACGTCACATTTTTGGTCCAATGAAAAAAATGTTAACGCCATCTGAAGGGTTTTTAGTACCCATACACCCTGTAAAAAATTCAAAACTCTAGCCTCAAAGTAAAAGGTCGTTTTGCCGCTGGACACTAGTGTTGGACCAGCCTGTATAATATGATTTCTGCCAATGAAGGCTTTGATATTTTTCATCTCAATTTGTGTTCACCCGCTGTAAAAAAACAATTACTACATTTCTACAATAATTTATAATTTATATTAGTCTGATTTATATATTTAAAACTGTTTGGTTTCTGTTTCCTTTTATAGACATCTTGTCTGTTAGAAAATAAATTCTATTATTATTATTATTATTATTCATTTGATTTTACTACTAGAATATCACAAATTATCTATGTCGATTACAATACAACAAAAAAATTGGCAGCTATGGAAGCGGCTGGAACCTCCCCACTTGGTGAATGATCCAATCCTATCACCAATATCAAGTAAATTTTACTATTTAATATACCTACCTAAGTTTTACTCCACCAAGCCTAAGGTGTTTTCTGTGATTTTTCTAAATTTTACGATCTTTTTGCCAAAAGCTTGAATACAATTTTGAAAACAAAATTTGAAAACTTTTCATGTGCTGATAGAAAAAATGGGAGTTCATTATTCAAGTTTCAAAGTTGATATGCCAAAATGGCACTTGCTGTTCGCCGATTGCTACCAAAATTAGATCAGCTCTTCGGCGGGTAGCGGTATCTCTACCTACCAAATTTCAGCCAAATCGATCCAGCAGTTTAGGCTGTAGCGTGTTATTTAATGTTTCCTTTAAATTTCGATTTTTTAGATTTTATGCCAAAAAGGCGCTAAGTGGGAATACAGTTTCAGATACAGAATTTCAAGGCCTTTCATGTGCTGATAAGAAAAATTAGTGTTCATCTATCAAATTTCATAGTTTACATGCCAAAAAGGCACTTAGCGTCTGCGGATTTGCAAGAAAATTAACTGGGCTCACCAGAAGGCCAACCCTAACATACATACCAAATTTCATTACAATCCGTTCGGTAGTTTCTGAGAAATCGTGCTCACATATACTATACGTAGGTATATTTAAAAACCATTTTTTTGTGATCCTGGGACCTTGAAACGTAAAGATCTGGTGTTATCTCAATTACGAATTTTGGAGTGATTGCAGTAACCTCCCATTTTTATATGGTTGCGGGGAGGTTAATACACACCATCGCCACTGCATTTGGCGCGAAATTCAAATAAAAGTATTCGAACAATTTTCGAATACTTTTTTCGAATATTTACTCTAGTATTCGGATTCTTCGAATACTAACTACCTGCCGAAAAAAAATATTCGAATACTAATTACTTTCCAGAAAAAAGTATTTAGATAACTATTTAACTACTAAATACTCCGAATACTACCCAGCTCTGCGCCAAATGGACTTCTGAAAAAAGATTTTTGAAGAAAAAAGAAAGATCTTCAAGGCTATTTGGGTCTCATGACCATTGGTTGTTGCCCGACCAATCCCCACGCACCTAAAATAAGCCTTAAAGACAAGTATCAATAAGGCTGCTAAAGCAGCTCCATCTGTCGACGTTTCTTGCAAAGTTCGGAAGCCTGATTCTTTAGCTTTAATTTAAGACCAAGTCTATCCAAATCGGTTAAGAAATGGCTGACTTATTTCAAAGACTATTTTGTCCGTTTTTTTTTGTTACACCCGATAGTTATCGCATATATCATGAGATGGCGCTAGCTGCTATTACAAGTAGATTTCTGTAATTTGACTTGCCATTTCACGCATCCTCCATGGCAAGTAATTAAATAAACTTTCAATGACTGCTAGCGCCATCTCATGAGTTACGCGCTAATTACTTTATGGTACCTACCGCAATTTTTTTGAAATAAATTGAAATTCCAGCCTAAGAATGAATACATTTTTGGAAACAAAATTGGAAGCACATTTATGCAGTGATAGAAAAATGGTCTTCATCTTTCAAATTTCAAAGTTGATATTGCAAAAAGACACTCTAACATTTGCACGGGTCAACACTAACCTCCTTAAGGTAGCAAGTAGCTTAATCGACACCTTAAGGTGGCAATTAGCTTAATCGACACGTTAATGTGTCAATTCTTAATCGACACGTTAATGTGTCAATTAACCTTTAATTGACACCTTAAAGTGGCAAATAAGGAAGGGCCATGTTGTTGATCTGTTTTCTAATGGATACCTTTAAGGTGCCAATTAGCTTAATCGCCTTAATTTGGCAATTATACCTCAATTGACATCTTTAAGGTGGCAATTAGCGTAATCGATTAAGCTAATTGTCAACTAAGGGGCTGATTTTAACTTGGCGCAAACGGACGAAGCAGTGCAGTTGCTATGACTATTGCGGCTATTGCTATGGTAACGGCCAATCAAAATCAGCGATTTGAATTGCGCCGAAATTTTCACCGACGCAACTCAACTTGAAATTTAGGCCTAAGGTGTCAATTCAGGCTTAATTGCCACCTCAAGGTGTCGATTAAGCTAATTGCCACGATAAAGGTATCAATTAAGGTGTCAATAAAGGTGTCAATTAAGGGTTAACTGCCACCTTAAAGGTGTCGATTAGGCTAATTGCAACCTTAAAGTGTCGATTAAGCTAATTGCCACCTTAAAGGTGTCCATTAGAAAACACAACAAGAACATGGCCCTTGTATAGTAGTCCAAATTCTGTAAGGTTATATGGCCCTCATAAAAATTTTGCATTGTCCGAAAGCGAATTGAGGGAACAATGGGCCAGGAAATGTAAACAAAGCAGGTAAATCAGCCAAGACACCTTTGCTGAGCTGCCAGAGCCGTACTCCAACTTAGCGCTAGTGGAGACCGCAGCGATTATATACGATTCCAGCGCATATCTTGTTCTATTTCCGCAATTATTTGATGTATTAATTGTAGGTATACCTAGACTTAATAAATTATTAATTAAATAAATTAATTTTTTGGTGTTCTTTATTTCATTTTGGAAAGAAATTTTGAAGCCGGGCCTGCGAAGCTACCAAACGTGCAGTGCGGGAAAAACCCCAGGTAATGACCTATTAGGATTATTTACAAATTTTATTGCTGCCATATAACCTTACAGCATTTGGACTACTATACCTCTTTTTCTTTTTCGTGTTCTCCATACCTCGAAACGTAAAGATCTGGTGTTATTTCAATTTCGAATTTTGGAGTGCGGTACGTTATTTCAGTGGGCATCAAATACGGATAATGCAGGATGCAGGTGAGGTTGGGGTAAGTAACACCTGACAGTGCGATCCCCTGGCGCTCTCTAGTGTTACATTCAAAAATAATGGGTGTCGCAAAAAAAAACCGAACGATTTTTTTTTATTTATAATTTTATTATTATATTACCGATTTTCCTCAATTTTATACGGGACGCAGCCAAAAGATGAGGCTTTTAGAATCTGCAACCATTTTCCAGATGGCGCCACTAATAAATTTTTTGCGTCGGTTTTTTACAAGAACACTTTTTGATTGGCTGGAGTTGAACCGTCTGTGAACCGATCAAAATGAAATTAGTGTAGGATGGAAGCTAATGCTTTTCTTTTCTAAGGCAACTTTACAAGATTTCATTCTGACCGCCCTTGATTCATTTATAATGTTTTTGTGATGCTTCAAAACAAGGATTTTTGAAGATTTATTTTTTACTTGGCCACCGATCTTGACAAAATTTGCAGAATCCTAAGTAACGCCATCAATATTTCACAAAATGATGTCACTTTGCAGATAGCGCCACCCTCCCAAATTTTTATGAACACTTTTAATAAAAAAATTAACGAGAATAATATGAACGTGTAATTAGTAAAAAATGTTAGCACTAAAAGCGGCTACAGACAACAGGCTGGATTGGAATAAACAACAATTCTGTATTTTAAAATAAACCAAATATGTGCTTTATAACAGTCATAAACTGAAGAACAACATGTCCAGTTCACAAACAAGTCAATGTTAGACCATTTTTTTTGGGTTTCATTTATTTTAACATTTTGTATAACGATATAGTACCTAAGTTAAATTCCTGCACAAAGTACCTAAAGTTATTTTACGAAAGATTTATGGTGTTACTAAGGATTCTGAAAATTTTGTCAAGATCGGTAGCGAATTAATATCAAATAAATCTTAAAAGATCTGTTTTAGAGCATTACAGAAAAATTTGTAAATGAATCAAGAATGTTCAGAAAAGAATTTTGTAAAGTTGCTTTGGAAGAGAAAAGCATCAGCTTTAAGCTTACACTATTTTCATTTTGATCGCTTCACAGATGGTTCAACTCCAGCCACTCAAAAATCTGGAAAATGGTTGTCGATTCTAAAAGCCTCATCTTTTGACTACGTCTCGTACATACAAAATTGGGGAAAATGGCTCCAATAATAATAAAGTTATAACCAAAAATAAATCGTTCGTTTTTTTTTGGGACACCCTTTATATGCGTCCGGACGCCAATGTAAATCCGTCGGAATTTTTGTGAAGATTAGATGGGACCACTTAAACACGAAAGTGTCCAATTAAATACGTACATTATCCGCAGAGAGAGATAGAGAGAGAGAAAAAGGTAATCGGATCACAGTTTCGGATGGCCGTTAATATTAATTTATTCAGTTTCACCGACTTCCTGATTGAAGGTTTTTGCCTTCGCGCGCATTTTCAAAAACTAAAATTTATCTATTCACAAAGTCACCCATGACAAATCCACTTAGCAACCGAAAACTTTTTTTGTTGATGTTTTTTCGTTTGCAACAATGAAGCTGCTCGCATTTCTCCCTGTGCTTTTCTCCGTTCTTTTGGTCGTAAATTCCCAAAATTCCACCATAAAAGGCAGCGTGGACATTCAAGAGACCACAATTGGACTGAACTTCACCGAAGAACTCGGGAAGGTGACACCAAACGACTCCCTTTTGGCCGCAAGTACCCAAAATTTCACCATAAATGGTACCGAATACATCCAAGAGACAACAGTTGGATTGAACTTCACGGATGAATTCGTAAGATTGTCACCAAACAACTCCATTTTGGTCACCAGTACTCAAGTCCCAAGAGACAAGAGAAATTCCATCATAAATGGTATCGAAAACATCACTGAGACCTTGAGCAAAGTCGAATTGAACTTCACCCGAGAACCCGAAAAAGTGACACCGAACGACTCCCTTTTGAATGTAGATTTACAAAATTCCACCATAAATGGTACCGAATACGTTCAAGGGACAACAGTTGGATTGAACTTCACGGAGGAATCTGAAAAATTGACGCCAAACGACTCTATTTTGGTTGTTGGGATTCGAAACTCAAGAGACAATGGAAATTCTACAACAAATGGTACCGAAAACATCACTGAAACCTTGAGCAAAGTTGTTGGATTGAACTTCACCCAAGAACCCGAAAAAGTGACACCAAACAACTCGGTTTTGGCTGAGGAAACTCCAAAAGTGACACCAAACAACTCGCTTTTGGCCGAGGAAACCCCAAAAATGGCGCCAAATAGCTCCCTTTTGGCTCACGTGATGTCCAAGTTGCTCCCTCTCGAGAACCGCACGGAGGTCCTATCAGGAGCTGTTGAGAAAGTCTTGTTGATAGACAGCGAAATCGAGGAAGAGGAGTTCGAAGAGGACGAAGAGGAATTGACGACCATTAAAAGTGAAGCAGAAGAGCCTGAGCTGTTAGTGCCCCAAGTCGTCCGTTTGGAGAGCAAGGCAGGCCCTAAAGTCGAACAGAAATCCGCCAGTAGCAAAGCCACCAGCGTTAACGAAAATTCAGGATTTTATTACCAAATTATCATTGCCTCAATCTCTGTGTTAATAATCAAAGCAATGTTTTGAATAAACCGTTTTTTGTGATTCATTTTAGGATTGTTTGTAAGACGAACCCCCCGGCCGTCGCCTCCTTTGAAGATATTCTGTTTCCAATTTTCCAAGGAATCTTGCAGCAGGACATCCAAGGTAGAATCCTGCCTGCTAGCCCAGGCGCAGGGGACATTGTAAAAAAAAAGTCCGGAAGCTTTGAAATTTGGTGATCTTGTCGGTTTAGGGGTGACTTAAGATATGCTCATTTTGCAACCTCGTAGGTTGTCGGCTAGAGCCCCCATACTGGCTCAATGGGGGCGCGTATCAGTTTTTTGCATTTATTTCAGTTCTGGTGCATTTTGCGACAAGAATACTTATTATGAAAAAGAAAGCGCACAATTTTCAACTGATTTGGTGCTATACGTTTTTCGCGTGAATTGAATGGTTTCGGCGTAGTTGGTTTGAATGTGGTTGATAATAAAATTTTTTCAACCGATTTTTCAAACTTACCGTTTCTTAATTTTTGGTTTTCGTGGCTTTTCGACTACTTCAATCACCAATCGTCAATTTAATATGCACCTGAAGACGATTGGACATCGAACTTTCGAAACGTCGTGAAGACCAAACATAGAGACAATGGAGGCCTCCGCATAGCATTGGGACGCCTTAGATTGTTCAGCATCGTCCAGTCTTATCAAGAGAAGTATTATCTTGTTATTTTAAATCGTTTCGTAGTTCTATATAATATAACGAACACTATTTACATATTAAAAACAATAAAATTCTGGCTACTGTAACACTAATTCCAAATTTGCGAACCATATCCTTTATGATCATCAACATTTTGACCCTAATGTTAACTTCAAACTATTACATGAACCCTCTCAATACCATACCCGGTCAATTTTAGAAAACCTTGAAATTTTCAAAATTTTACATAATCTTTTAGCCTTAGTCTGGGGGGCATTTCACACCCCAAAAATTTGTACACCACTGCCGAATTTTCAGGGCACTGCCGTAAATTTGTACACCACTGCCGACTGTGAAGTCCCCCGACAGCCTAAAAATTCAGAGACCACTGCCGAATTTGCTCAATTTTTGCAACCACTGCCTAACATTTCCCACTAACAGTGCCGAAAACTTGCACACCACTGCCGACTGTGTGTGTGTAGTCTTAATTTAGAAATTTAAAATCGATGTAACATAACTTCACTTCTAGTCACATGCCTTAAACAAGGATATGTGTTTTTAAATGTAAGTTATTATTAATTCAGTCTCTCAACCTCATGTTTTACATGTATTTCAGTCCCCTTCTTTTTGTACCTGATGATGGCTCAACGGCCGAAACATGTGAATTAGAAAACATTAAAAGTTTTAATATTGGTGGCAAGACTTGGAGCTAATTAATTTCCCAAATTGAGTATATTGTTGTGCTTGCTCCCGCTCTCCAGATGTGGCCTAGCCCTTTGTCTCTTTGCTGCTTTATTTTTGTCACTATATCTTCACCTATTTCTTTTAGTATTTCGCTGTTGATTCTCCCTCTGTATTCGTCCTCTATTTTTATTGGTCCTAGTATAGTTCTTAGTATTTTCCTTTCCACTATTCTAAGGTCTTCTTCTAGCTTTTTTGTCATGCTGATTGTTTCTGCGGCATACATTAGCGTTGGTCGTATTATTGTCTTGTAGATGTTCATTTTCGTTTGCTTCCGAAGGGTTTTACTTATCAGTAATTTTTTGTTTGCATAGTACGCTTTATTTGCTGCAATTATTCTTTTACCCGCTATTGTTACTCCTAAGTATCTAAATCTTGTAACTTCTTCGAATGTATGTTCTCCTATTTTAATAGTTTTGTCTTGTAATGGTTCTTTATCAATTCTCATTACTTTAGTTTTTTCCTCGCTTATTTTTAATCCCATTTTTTCTCCTTCTGTTATCAGCTCCAACAGCATTTTTTCCATTATTTTCCTATTCTTTGTTACTAGGATTATGTCATCGGCATATGCAATCAATTGTCCTCCTCCTGTCCTTAGTGTTCCTTTGTTGATTTTCTTTAGTACATATTCCAGCGCCAGGTTAAATAATGTTGCTGATAGGGCATCCCCTTGTCTCACTCCCTTGTTGATTTCAAATCCTTCAGTTTCTCCTTTTTGTGTCTTGATGCTTACTGTTGTTCTTCTCATAGTCATTTCAATTTGTTGAAGGATATTCTTAGCTTTCTGTGCATCCCTAGTTCTCTTAAAGCCGCTGCTAGCTTTCCTCTTTTGATTGAGTCGAATGCCTGGCAGAAGTTATGAATAGAAGCTCAATATCCATTTTATGCTCGTGTGCTTTTTCCATTATTTGTTTAATCGTATGTATAACATCGATTGTTGACTTTCCTTGAGTAAATCCACACTGATATTGTCCTAATATGCTTTTTGTGTATTCAGTAATGTGAGCTCCCTGTAGTTTTTGCACATTTTTTGGTCCCCTTTTTTATGTATCGTTATAATTTGACCATTGTCCCATTCTACTGGCATCTTTTCTTCGTCCCATATTTTTTGATTAGTGCAACTATCCGTTGCTGTAGTTCTACTCCTCCGTATTTTATGAATTCCATGTTTATGCCATCTTTCCCAGGCGCTTTTTCATTTCTTCTCTTATTGATTATCGCGATAATTTCTCCTCTGCTTCTTCCTCCTCTTCCATTTCTGTCTCTTGATGTTGTTCTGGGTCCGTTAATAAATCTTTAAAGTATTCAGTCCACACCTTCTTGTATTGTTCTTCATTTTCTACCACTCTTCCTTTTCTGTTTTTTATACCGTCTATTTTACTCTTGTATGTTCTATTTTGTTCACTAATTTTTTTGTAAAACATTTTGTATTTCTGTTCCTGCTCTCATCCTCAACTTCTTCAATTTTCTTGTCCCAGTCTCTCTTGGTTTGTCTTATTGCTTTCTTGCTATATTTCCTTATCCTTTCTTCTTGTTACCTTTCTTAACAAATAAAAACAGGATATTGCAGCAGTTAGGATTGACATACCTATGCTATTTCCGTCTCTGACGATGATGATTTCGATTTGATTTTAGAAATATTACTTTCTGGTGAAGAAAATAGCGAACCACTGATACCATATGCCGCAAAACTGAAATTTTCTCTTGCACCGTTCAAGATATTTGCCCGCCGCGCTGTAACTATGAGGGTAAGAACTACGAAACGATTTAAAATAACAAGATAATACTTCTCTTCATAAGACTGGACGATGCTGAACAATCTAAGGGTCCCCAATGCTATGCCTCCATTGTCTCGATGTTTGGTCTTCACGACGTTTCGAATGTTCGATGTTCAATCGTCTTCAGGTGCGTATTAAATTGACGATTGGTGATTGAAGTAATCGAAAAATCACGAAAACCAAGATTTAAGAAAGGGGAAGTTTGAAAAATCGGTGTTGAAAAAATTTTATTATCAACCACATTCAAACCAACTAACCGTACCCACTAGGCTGAAATCATTCAATGTACGCGAAAAACGTATAGGGCCAAATCTGTTGAAAATTGTGTGCTCTTTCTTTTTCATAATAAGTATTTTTGTCGTAGAATGCACCAGACCTGAAATAAATGCAAAAAAACTGATTCGCGCCCCCGTTGAACCAGTATGGGGGCCATAGCCATAGTCAAATCTTGCTTTTCAGCTCAGAATAGTGCAAAAACGCGTTTTTGACGGTTTATGCTCAAATCGCGTTTTTATACTATTCTGAGCTGAAAATCACGATTTGACCCTAATTAGCGAAAAACGCGTTTTTGCACTATTCTGAGCTGAAAGGCACCATTTGACCCTAATTAGCGAAAAATGCGTTTTTGCACTATTCTAGCTGGAAAACACGATGTGACCCTAATTAGCGAAGAACGCGGTTTTGCACTATTCTGAGCTGAAAAGCTCCATTTGACCCTAATTAGTGGAACATGCGTTTTTGCACTATTCTGAGCTGAAAAGCACGATTTGACCCTAATTAGCGAAAAACGCGTTTTGGACTATTCTGAGCAGAAAATCACGATTTGCACTAAACCGCCAAAAACACGTTTTTGCACTAAAATCACGATTTGAGGCTAATCGTCAAAAAAGCGTTTTTTCACTATTCTGTGGGGCATTTTCAGCTCAGAATAGCGAAAAACGCGTTTTTGACGGTTTATGCTCAAATCGCGTTTTTATACTATTCTGAGCTGAAAATCACGATTTGACCCTAATTAGCGAAAAATGCGTTTTTGCACTATTCTGAGCTGAAAAGCACAATTTGACCCTAATTAGAGAAAAATGCGTTTTTGCTCTATTCTAGCTGGAAAACACGATGTGACCCTAATTAGCGAAGAACGCGGTTTTGCACTATTCTGAGCTGAAAAGCTCCATTTGACCCTAATTAGTGGAACATGCGTTTTTGCACTATTCTGAGCTGAAAAGCACGATTTGACCCTAATTAGCGAAAAACGCGTTTTTGCACTATTCTGAGCTGAAAGGCACCATTTGACCCTAATTAGCGAAAAATGCGTTTTTGCACTATTCTGAGCTGAAAAGCACAATTTGACCCTAATTAGAGAAAAATGCGTTTTTGCTCTATTCTAGCTGGAAAACACGATGTGACCCTAATTAGCGAAGAACGCGGTTTTGCACTATTCTGAGCTGAAAAGCTCCATTTGACCCTAATTAGTGGAACATGCGTTTTTGCACTATTCTGAGCTGAAAAGCACGATTTGACCCTAATTAGCGAAAAGTGCGTTTTGGACTATTCTGAGCTGAAAATCACGATTTGACCCTAATTAGCGAAAAACGTGTTTTGGACTATTCTGAGCAGAAAATCACGATTTGCACTAAACCGCCAAAAACGCGTTTTTGCACTAAAATCACGATTTGAGGCTAATCGTTAAAAACGCGTTTTTTCACTATTCTGTGGAGCATTTTCAGCTCAGAATAGCGAAAAACGTGTTTTTGACGTGTTTGACGAAGTTGCAAAATGAGTATGTCTTAGGGCACCCCCAAACCTACAAGATCACCAAATTTCAAAACTTCCGGATTTTTTTTATAATGTCCACTTTCTCGCTCTGGCTACTGGACTATGCGGGTTTTCTTTAATTTTTTTTTTTGTAGAATTCATACCGTACGTTTTTCAAATTCTGTCTCTTCTCATGGAGTACATCCCCGTGGGGAATATTTCGGACTCGTATCTGGCCCTTTTGCCTTGCCTTTTGGCGCCGGTCCTGTGGGAGAGGCCCGCCAATATCGGTCCGTTGGTGAGGCTGTTGAGTGCGTTTACGATACACGCCGCTCCTCAGATCGTGGCACAGGATAAAGTGGGCGGGTTTCTGGGGGTGTTCCAGAAGCTGATCGCATCGAAATCAAATGACCACGAAGGATTCCGCCTGATGGAGGACATGATTCAGCATTTTCCGATGTAAGTAAAAGAAAATTATGTTGGGTTTCAATCGATTTTTCTCCAAAAGTAAGAAAAGTGTTTTAAACGCGAGCGCAGCTGTATCGTATAGTTGAATTATCCTAAAGGATGTTCTACAATACTCTCGTACTTGCGCAGTTGGTCCCACGTAAGGAAATTGACATTTCACGTAACACGTACGGTGAGATGGTCATCTCCCATCTCTTCCGTTTAACGTACGTGTAACGCATGCGCACTTTATGACAATTCTGACATTTCCACTTGTGGTTGTAATAATTTGAGGTTATGTTATGGTTCGTACAATTAACAAGCCTTCCTCTTCAATCTTATGTGAAACTGAGTGAGCTCTGACACAATAATCCTATAATAAATTAACTAACCTATCTTTCAAAACGGCAAAAAATTGACATATCAATGACAACTTTGACATTGTTGACAGATCAACGGATGTCAGATCAAAGGTGTTGTAGACATCATTCACGGAAGGTGTACGTGTCTTACGTGATCCGTGTTCCGTCTTACGAGTCAATTGTAGAACAGCCTTTAGACTTCCAGACTCTCATTAACAGACGTCAAGACACACGTTTCATTTCCATCGCGCTTTGTGACACAGCCGTCCGGCATTGAACGTATAACAACGTAGCTCGTAGTATTATTCATGTATGTCTGCCTTCGTTTAACCCAACGTGTAGGAAAGAAAGCGAGAATGACAGTGGGCGGTACTCCAAAGGTGCTACCGCTACTAGAGAGCACCGCCCACTGCCATTCTCGCTTTCTTTCCTACACGTTCGGTTAAACGAAGGCAGACATACATGAATAATGCTACGAGCTACGTTGTTATACGTTCAATGCCGGGCGACTGTGTCATAGAGCGCGATGGAAATGAAACGTGTGTCTTGACGTCTGTTAATGAGAGTCTGGAAGTCTTAGCATAATTCAACTATACTTAATGTTGACAAGAATGATTACGGACGGGTTGTTTGTCTATTTTCTATGTACACAGGGTGTCTCAGAAGGCTCGCACCACTTTAAATTCTGAGGCGATCCGTATTTTTGAAAACGTCCACGTTGACCGCCATCTTTGAAAAATGGCGGCCGAATTCGTTTTTTTACAATAATCTCGCTGAATACGCACTTTAGAAGAATTATTCTACAGGAATTTTTCTACAAGAAAGGTTCTATACATTTTCTTATAGGATTTGCCGTTTTAACCCCCAAAATGTTCTTTGGCTGTACGCGTCAGCACAAGATGTTTCTAAAGTTCGCAAAAAATTGATTTGCGAAGAACATCAAATCTTTATGTTTTAGGTTCCTAGGAACCCAAAGGAAAGATTCTTGACAAATGTCTGCGTGGGCCTAAATTCTTGACCCTACACAAATTAGCGAACATTCGCAGTTGCTATGGTAGGAGAACTGTGATTGGTTATTTCCTAGCAACTGCGAATGTTCGCTAATAAGCGATGGGTCAAGAATTCCCCCCCTGTGCGTTTGCTTGTCTGTCTGTATGTCTGTCGGTGAGCCTGCGTGGTCCTGAAGACGCTACGGTTCAAACTATCGAAGATATCGAGATGAAAGTTGGTAAAGGTGTTGAGAGGGTACTTTGTAGGGGTTCACTATATTTCTAACCAAATCGATCTACAGGCTGTTCCAATGAAAAGTATCCACCCCAAATATTAAACCAAATAAAATATGAAAATTCGCTCGCACGGGTTGATTTTTATTTGGAGGGGGACACTTAAATCCATGCTTGGCGAAATTACAAAACTCGCCCCTTAACCTCCACCTACCCTCACTTCAAAATTTTAAATGGCAACCCCCCACTTGTGATACATCATTTGAAAGCTAATTTCAATGCCAGGCTAACCCCTGTAAGAATTTTTTATATTTGTTCAACTCTAGCGCCCTCTTTGGTCAAATTTAAAATTACATTAGGGCCCTTTGTGATACATCATTTGAAAGGCATTGAAATTATCTGTAAACTAATGCAAGAATTTTTTTAATCTAACCATTCGTTCAAAAGTTACAGCCTAATCTTGGAGGATTCCTAGGCCCAGAACCAGCTCATGTCTTCCAATGTAACTTTTGAACGAGTGAGTGGATTTCAAAAATTCTTGCATCAGTTTACAGAGAATTTCAAACCCTTTCAAGTGATGTATCACAAAGGGCCCTAATGTAATTTTAAATTGGACCATAGAGGGCGCTAGAGTTGAACAAATATCAAAAATTGTTGGAACGTTAGATTGGCAATGAAATTAGCTTTCAAATGATGTATCACAAGTGGGGGGTTGCCATTTAAAATTTTGAAGTGAGGGTAGGTGGGGGTTAGGGAGTGAGTGTTGAAATTTCAAGCATGGATTTAAGTGTCCCCCTCCAAATAAAAATCGACCTGTCCGAGCGAATTATCATATTTTATTTGGTTTACGAAATATTTGGGGTGGATACTTTTCATTGGAACCCCTGTATAAATCGAGGGCCCTTTGTGCAATAACTCGAAAACGGTTGAAGGTAGCGAGTTGTAATTCATGTACCGTCATTGCGAAAGTTCTAGCACTAGCAATACTAATCACCCCGATTTCGGTTGTCATCTTTGAAAAATGGCGTCCAAGACCGGCCTCTTGCAATTATCTCCGTTAATATGAGTTTTCGAGCAAAACATCTCATTATAAAAATTATTCTACGTGTTTGCTAGAAAAAGCTTCTATACAATTCTCTTGGAGGACTTGACGTTTGACGGTTCCTAATTTCATAATTTTGTTCCGCATCAGTTCGTACCTTGTTTCTTCTCAACCATTTGTTCTAAAAATGTCATACGAGGAGGATAGAAAAAAGTTACAATTTGTCAGAACGGCAGACATTTCGTTCATATTGTATTTAGGTATCATGAAAGAAGAAAAAGAGAAAAGAAATTTAACACAAAGTATAAAACATTTACATAGCGAAGGAAAAAACGTTCGGGCCAAAGAAAAAGCCAACGGAAGATGTATATCAATGCGATGTATATCTCGGTAGGGGCGGCTGGTCTTACTGGTGGAATCGGGTGCAGATTTTATCAATCTGCACCTAGTAGTAGTGCCTCCGCAAACGCACAGATGTGTCAAAAAGGCGAAATGTTAAAAAATTGTTGTTACAAAATTTAAAATTCGGTAAAATTTATTACCAAAAAAGGCAAAACTTCGCGACTTTTAGAAAATTAACGCTCGGGGAGGGATGAAAAATTGTTAAGGGGGATAAAAAATCAAAAGGGGTGAAAATGAACTGTAGTTAAGTAGAACTAACGAAAATCACACGAAAGAGAAGCGGTCTGGGTAAATTTTGCTCTTTGAGGGTTCATATATCATGAAAGGGGTTGAAAAATTGTGGATGGGTTAAAAATTAATGAAAATGACTTTGAATTATTAACAAATCAGAAGAAAGCAAAAAAAATGTATTTACTCCGCTTGCTAGGGCTTAGGGGTTGTTAGTAGGGGTTAGTTTTAGGTTGAAGACTTTTTTCTAGTGATGTAAAATAGCGTGTTATTTATTTTTCGGTGATATATAGCAAGATATATATCCTGCTATATATCAGCAGGAAATTGCTAAAAAAATATTTACATTTAACCACCATCAACGACACTTTTGTCACTTTCGGACCAATTTGATACCAAATAAGTTTTTTAGTCATTTTCACTTTATTTTACAATTTTTCGGTAGAAGCGGTTGAAAGACAACATCAAACAGTGTTCTGAATTATTTTCGAGTGTGTTTGCATTCTGTTAAATGATATTTTTCAATTTGTTTTGGATTATTCAAGAAAGATTTCTTTTTTGCAACCCATAAGATGTTAATTTGAACGGCATTTCTCATGATACTAATCAAAATTTACAACTTTCTCTTCACTTGTTAGGTTATGCTACTCCAACTGATAGTGAAATGCTAAATATCTGCTATAAATGATAAATATATAGCAGATAAATATCAAAATGTGATATGTATCATTTTGTTAAATATAATTATTCACAACACTACTTTTTTCAATGGTTGACCGAAATCTATCGAACCACATAATTTTATGCCACCACTTACATGAAAAAATTTCTTGTTTCAACCCTTAAATTTCATCCCCCTTGTTAGATATTAATGAAAATTTGCCCATCCGCCTACAGTGGCGCTGTAAATTACCACATCAAATTGAGTCTTGATACGTTGAGCAGTTTTTGAGTTCTCGCATTTTCGTGTTTCGGCATGTTAAGGGGTTGTACCGCCTTTAAGGGTCGCTTCTCGCGAATTATGAATAAGACCTTTCTTGTACCATCAATTGAAAGCTATCGAATGGTATTATATTATATACAGGGTGAGTCAACAAGGCGACGGCGGTCCATAACTTCTGAACCCTTCCAGCTAGGGAATCAATTCAAACGCCATTATGTACAACACCGCCAATTCTACTTCCTAAAAATACTTTCAACTATACAGGCTGTCCCAAAACACTTGCAACGCATGGCAACTTGATTTTTTTAAATGGAACACCACCATTTTGATGCCATATTCTGGATCACCTATAACATAGCTTTACATCGACATAAGACATTCGATGGTTTAAGGCTCTGTTCTCAAGTAATTAATTCTTTTTGAAAAATTTCGACTATTGCGGGTGCTTCTTAAAAAAATTCCTGAGAACTCAATTTTGTATCTAGAGAGCTGAGGTTCGGTACGAGTATAAAGGAAGGTCTATTCAAGCTATCTGACATGATAACTATCATGATCACTATACAGGGTGTTAAAAATTCTGTGTCAAGTTTGGAAAATTTCAAATATGCAAAACTCCATTTTTTCAAATGGCACCCCCTGCTATTATTGTGCCATGGGGTTCGGCTGTTGAAGTACTTTATTTTTTATTAAGTATGTCCTATACCTAAAGTCAATACTTCAAAAGATATTCTTTGTCTTATTTATTTTATTGAAGATTATTACGATCTCAATTAAAGCATGCCATGGACTGTATGACAGTTATGATTAACATTGTTTATTTACATAGTTACCAGACAGTTTGTCACATTTATTGACATACACAATGAATTTCAACCGTAAGCAATAAACCATGTCAATGAATTCTTTCTGGTTGTGTATGTCAATAAATGCGACAAACTGTCTGGTAACTATGTAAATAAACAAGGTTAATCGTAACTGTCATACAATCCATGGCATTCTTTAATTGAGATCGTAATAATCTTCAATAAAATAATTAAGACAAAGAATATCTTTTGAAGTATTGACTTTAGGTATAGGACATACTTAATAAAAAATAAAGTAATTCAACATCCCAACCCCATGGCACAATAATAGCAGGGGGTGCCATTTGAAAAAATGGAGTTTTGCATATTTGAAATTTTCCAAACTTGACACAGAATTTTTGACACCCTGTATAGTGATAATGATAGTTATCATGTTAGATAGATAGAATGGACCTTCCTTCATGTTCGTACCGAATCTCAGCTCTCTAGATACAAAATTGAGTTCTCAGGATTTTTTTTAAGAAGCACCCGCAATGGTCGAAATTTTTCAAAAAGAATTAATTACTTTAGAACAGAGCCTTAAAACATGGAATGTCTTATGTCGATGTAAAGCTATGTTATAGGTGATCCAGAATATGTCATCAAAATGGTGGTGTTCCATTTAAAAAAATGAAGTTGCCATGCATTGCAAGTGTTTTGGGACAGCCTGTATAGTTGAAAGTATTTTTAGGATGTAGAATTGGCGGTGTTGTACATAATGGCGTTTGAATTGATTTTCTATCTGGAAGGGTTCAGAAGTTATGGACCGCCGTCACCTTGTTGACTCACCCTGTATATGAACACACCAAGTTCTGCCTTGATACGTTGAGTAGTTTTTGAGCTTTCGTATTTTTGTGTTTGTGGATGTTAGGGGTTGTAGCGCCTATAAGGGTGGTTTTTCTCAAAATATGAAAGACACCTTTTTTGAATCATTAATGGAAAGCTATCGAATGACGCCAATTTCGACCAATACTTATTAAGCGGAATTTCGAGTTGCAACCCCTAATTTCCACCCCATCTGTTCGATTTTACGAAAAAACGCATCCCCCTTAAGATTTCACCGATATACAGGGCGAGTGTAAAGTATGGAATAAAATTCCTTAAATTCTTGTCCTTGATTTGTGGCAAAAATCCTCGGACAGGTCAATTTTATTTTTGTAATGCGGATTCGGAATCTACGATTTTTTCTGAGTTAGAAACATGCATCATACTTTACCGGAAGTACAGTCACGGCCACCCCAGATTTTCAAAAACATCGAAGAAGTCGGTCAAAAACCAAGATTTTTAAAAATCGCAAGTACACGTCAACCTTATTTTCTTGTTACAAATTCAACTGCGCGATTACATTTTTAAAAAATTCTTTTTGCTATTTTGGCAGATTGTGAAAAGTGAAAAAATTTGAAAAAACAAAGACAAATAAAAGGAAATTAAATTGTGCAGTTGAATTTATATCAAAAAAATAAGGTTGACGTGTATTTGCGATTTTCCAAAATCTTGGTTTTCGACCGATTTCTTCGATGTTTTTGAAAATCTGAGGTGGCCGTGACTGTACTTCCGGTAAAGTGTGATACATGTTCCTAACTCAGAAAAAATCGTAGATTCCGAATCCGTTGCGAAAAAAGTGTCATTCCATTTGAGAATACTAAGTAAAGGCCATTTCCGGTTAAACCGGAAGTGTGAGAGAATAACTGTCCCCTCCATCAAGTCTGCATTACAAAAATAAAATCGACCTGTCCGAGGATTTTTGCCACAAATCAAGGACAAAAATTTAAAGAATTTTATTCCATACTTTACACTCGCACTGTGTGTGTGTACGTTGAGTTTCCGACAGCTGCGTGCAGCCCTTGCGGAGTTATCATATTTTTTGTGGCTTTCATCCCCTAAATTTCATCCCCCGAAATTAGCACCGTTTCAGTTTCAATAGACTTGAGGGTCGAACGTACATACCAGGTTTCAGAAAGATACATCCACTAGTTCTCGAGTTATTGCAATTCATAATTTTTCGGTTAATCAAAGACAAGAGTACCTCCGCAATCTGCTACGGCCCTAAAATAACAGCTTTGGCTTGCACTGTAGATTCACAGTTTCAGCTTCTTTCGATAAATGTTTTATATTTTGTGTTAAAATTCTTTTCTAACTGAAGATGGAGCAACACTCCGAAACGTGTCCTAAAAAGTAAGTTATTTTTGTGGAACGAGACTTCGAAACTACCCTGTGAAATTCAGAAAAAAATTCGTCTAACTGCATAACGCGAGTCATAACCGTTCAAATGTCAAGTCCTGGAAGAAAAATGTAGCAAATTTCATGTAGAAGAATTTTTGTAGTGAGATGTTTTGCCCTAAAACTCATGTTAACGGAAATAATTGCAAGAGACCGGTATTGGACGCCATTTTTCAAAGATGGCGATTGCACAAAGGGCCCTCGATTTACATACTGATTTGGTTGAAAATTTGTGAACCCTACAAAGTACCCTCTCAATACATTTACCAACTTTCATCTCGATATCTTCAACAGTTTGAACCATAGCGCCTTCAGGACCACGCAGACACACGGACAGACCTACAGACAGACAAGTAAACGCACAGGCAAGAATCCTTTCTTTGGGTTCCTAGGATCCTAAAACATCAAGATTTTATGCTTTTCGCAAATCCATTTTGTGCGTAAATTTAGAAACATCTTGCGCTGACGCGTTAAGGTAAATAACATTCTGGAACCTAAACGGCAAAATTTCCTGTAGAATAATTCTTGTAATAGCACGTTTTGCTCTTAAGTGCATATTAAGTGAGATAATTACAAGAAAACGAATTTAGCCGCCATCTTTGAAAAAATGGTTTGTATGTTTTATACGTTTCTATCACATAAACTGAAAATTTTGTGTCAAAGTGTGGTACCAATCTAAAAAGTACCCAGTAAACCCAGCTTTTTTTCAATAACCTATTATGTTTGTATAGTTTTTTTAGTATAATTGGAGCCGCATAGGTTCTTGTGAACCAAAACAATAACCAATCCCTTCTTTTTGACAACAATCGAGATAAGACCTTTCCACAAAGAGAAAAATCGATTCCAACATACGTTTTGCCATTTCTTATTTATGTCCGTCATTTTAGGGAAGCCCTAGCGCCGTACCACAAACAAATTTTCTTTCTCCTCTTCCAACGACTGTCCTCGAGCAAAACGACGAAATACGTCATCAACACCATCGTCTTCTTTTCCCTTTATGCCGTTAAATTCTCGTCCAATGAACTGGTCTCGATCATCGATGGAATTCAAGCTCAGTAAGTCGCTTCCGTCCCTTCAAATACAATTCAATTTTTGCTTGCAGAATGTTCGGAATGGTTTTAGAGAAGCTGTTTATATCGGAAATGCAAAAAATCTCCGGATATATCGAAAGAAAGATCGTCGCCTGTGGAGTCACAAAACTTCTTTGCGAATGTCCCGAGATGCTAACAGGGAGTTACCAGAAGTACTGGCCGCAGCTGCTTCAAGTAAAAAGGGTTGTTTTCAGCGTTTTATTGATTGGAAAAATTTCAGGCACTGTTGATGTTCTTTGAGATGCCTTTGGATGAAAGTACTCTACCTGACGATCACTTTGTAGAAATCGATGATACGCCGACGTTCCAGGCGGCGAGTGCTAAGCTGAACTTTGCTAGTAGCTCGAAGCAGGATCCCCTGCAGGGGATAGGGGAGCCGAGGGAGTTTCTGGTGAAGAGTTTGGGAAGTTTGGGGAGTTCGCAGCCGGGGAAGTTGCCGGTGGTTGTGAGGGGTGTTAACGAACAGGCGCAGATCATTCTCGAACAGTATTTGGTTAAGTTTGGGGTGCAGCTGGTCTGAACTGAGCATTTTACAGACTGAAGTTATTAGATTTATGCGTAAGTTATTGTCTGTCAGTTTTTTGAAATAAAGTAATTTTCTTAAAATATCGTTATTTCTGTTTACAAGAATTTGAATTTACCCAGTGTCATCAAATATCAGTTCCTCTGTGAAAAGTCAGGGGAAGATGTTTATTAGTGCGATGTGTATCCCGTAGACCAGAGCCTCGGCAGCGAAAATTTGTGGACGAGTTCTGAATTGAAAGAAAATATTTTTAAGATGGTGTCACTTCCGGTTAACAGGAAGTCGATATCATCTTCGTTATTTCAAATGGGATACCCCCATTTTCTATTTGCTGAAACTGCATCTTAACATACCCTATTGTTTGGGGTGGTAAATTTTTCTTTGCACACCATTAAGAACTCGGAAACCATAAGAGATCGAAAGTACAGCTTAGAAACATGAAGATGCCCATCCAGAGCTGAATATTTACCTGGTCGCATGGACCAGGCCACGACAGGGACCGTGCAGAAGTTAGTTACCCCTACCTAACTGCTATTCGAATGCTAGGCGACCAACTAAATATTCAGCTCTGGGTGGGCATGTTCATATTTCTAAGCTGTACGTTAAATTAGAGAAAAGTTGCGCTTTTTGAGGGTAATTAAGAATCTGTAAAGAATTCCCCGATATCTTGATTCGTTCCTAAGTTATCGCGAAAAAACTGAAATGGCGATTTTAAAGAAAAATTTATCTTTCTAACTATTGGTGGTATTCAAATGAAACTCGAAACTTTTATTCAATGGCATTGACAGAAATTGTCTAGGCCATTCAGATTTTGAGCAACGACACAGGCTTGTAGTCAGAATGAAATTTTAGGGGGTGCTCTAGGATCTTCAGGGGGTGGGGGTTAACATGCGTTGGGTTAGGACCAAACTAGAATAATTTCGGAGTATAAGGTTCTTTTCTTAATACTGCATTTGCAAATACGACCCAACTTGAAAAAGAAAAACTCTTCTCCAGTTCAGAGGGTGCTTAAAATCTCAGCACCCCCCTAGCTACAGGTCTGCAACCACAGTCATTTTTCTTTTTCTTATGGCCGCCATATTGGATTTTAACATCACCGGATGCACAAAAAATTATCTTTTCAAAAATGTAATCAATATGGACTTCTTTGAAGAAATATCTCAGAGAAGTGATAGAGAGTTTTGAACGGACTCTACCGGAAGAATGGTCAAATGAGCACAAGAAAAGCGAGGGTACTTTACAGTAACCAACTCACTCTCAAGCCCGCGACCTTCAAATTGCCAGTCGTGGCAAACGAATGGTATTTAAACAAAATTTAAATACCTGAATCCTTCGAACCACCATTCAAAAAACCTCGGACCGGTTTCGGGCTATTTGGCCCTCATCAGCGAAGTGCATTTGAATGGTGGCTCGAGAGATTCATTCGCTGATGAGGGCCTAGTAGACCGAAATTTTTTCGGGACAACTCAGGAACTAATCAAGATAAAGGAGAATTCTTTACAGATGCTTAATCATCTTTAAAAAAAGTTCTAATTTAAGTTGTAGCAGTTTATTTTTCTGTGAATTAGTCAAAAAGGTACACTGCATGGTCCAGGGGTATTTGTTGGTGGCCTACCCCCTAGAAATGATAAACAAACTTTTTGATAACACTAAATTTTATTCTCCAGTTAAAATGACAAGCTAGATATAATTGAAACAATACCTGATTCACTCATTAGTGTGTATCCAACCACTGTGAGAAGGGATGATGATTTTCTTCCCAAGATCTCTACCTCTCATTTGCTCCCTTTCTGAAGAATAAATAAACTTGTCGTTCTCACCCCACTCGACTGGCGGTTTTATTTTCTAGTTTCACTAACTATGCCGAGATCCAGCCAAGATCAAAGAGTTCTGCTTCAAAGTTTCCACCCTAAAACACAATATTTAATCATTTATTAACAATGTCAAAGTTTGTTTACTTGCGAATTTCAATTTTCCTCCGCAAGCTGGCGTGACGCCCTATCCAGACACCGGAGGGGGAGTTGAGTTTTGTTCTTCGAAAAATATCGAAGACTTGGCAGTGTAGAGTGTGGGATGGTGGTGTGAACTTCGAAAAAGTTTTGCCATTCCTGAATTTTCCAGCACCACCCGTTATTGTGCCTTTGTTCTGCAAGCGAGTTTTCCTCTCGAGTGCCGAAGGAGTTTCCGCTGGTTTCCATTCCGTGTGGTGCAGGTTGAAAGAGGAATTTTTGTTTGCTCTCGAAGTCTGCGTGGTAGAAAGTTTCTGCGTGACCACGCTGGCCGCCATCTTTGCGATTATAAAGTTTCGGAAAAGTTGAGAACCCCGATAGAGGTAAAAGCATTCCAGTCTTTTTATAAATATTTTCAAAATAACAATTTAGGGTTTTCAATTTTGGCTATTTTTTTTCGACTACGAAGTCACGGATTTGGGTTTCCTGCCTACCTTTTTGAACGGGTCCATCCCTGTTTCTACAAGGAGACCGGATCCAACAGCAGGCCAGTTCCGTTTAAATCATTTTTTTTTGCGAATAGCACTCTGCGCTGTTTTTTATTTTTGTTGTTCGTGGCCAATTTGGCCAGAGATTTTAAAATCTCAACTTTACTTGCGCAAAGTTTTTTTGACTGTGTTGTATTTATTTACATTTTCTTTGTTAGCCATCGAAATATTAAAACTCTCTTCACGCCTCCGACGTTTCGTACCATTTTAAACAAGCAGGTACCGCAGATCGATTGGTCATCGTTCAAAACCTATAACTTTAATTTCGAAGCGATATTTCAAATTTTCTCGTTTCTTTTTGTGTTAATTACCTACTGTTAAGAAGGTCGCTGTTAGACGATAAGTAGTGTACCTCCCATTTTTCTTCTAGTTTTAAGCTGCGATTATCAAATACGTCATTTAAAATTTTGTTTGCCAATATAATTGTATTTTAAAACTCTGCAGGTTTATTTAAATTTCCCAAAATCCTTATTCATTTTGCACATTCGTTTACATCACCCAGTTTGGTAGTGACTGACGTTTACGTGCGTTCAGCTACCTGGCGCCCAATTAAAAAAAATTAGAAATCAAATTTCAACCCACGCCCGCTCTCCCCCAAACCCCCAGAGCGGCAGCACGTTACAAAGTTACTCTCCATCTCTTATGGTTCTTGAGTTTCCAATGGTGGGCAACGAAAAATTCGCCACCCTCTCCCTGTATAATGTTACGGTTTTGGTGCAAAAAATAAGTGTCCATAGGCATTTACGTGGGGAATTCGATTTTATTTTTTTAATTTTATGCGGGGCTAGTTCATTAACGAAGGTAAAACGGACCGTCATTCGAATTTTCCGCGAATATGTTGCTATGGAACACAAAACCACGGAAAATGAGAGCATAGTACACAAATATCCGATGCGTAAATCTATGAGCAAAATTTTGCCCAGATTTCACCTTCCTACCTGATTTCACCATGATTACACCTGATGATCTCACCTTATTTCCCTTGATCTTACCTTGTTTTCCTTGATTTTGCTCGATTTCACCTAGCTTGTACACTGATTTCACTCATTGATTTGCCCCTTGCAAATATCTTTGATGCAATTATCAACTCGACGTGGCAGTATAATTTCACGGCTCTTCTGTTTTCAAGTTTTGTTGTTCAAATGGGTCATATTGATGATTTTTAAGATCACTGGATTTCTCTTTTTGGAGAGGTACGGCAAACGGTATGGAGATATAACAGGAAGCATATCTCTTCCTCTTTTAAGTTTGTACGAAAATGAGGTTAGTTGTCAGAAAAAATACCTAAAGTTGACATAGTTGTTTGTAAAGGACCCTAGCTGCGGTTGCGACGCAGAGTAGACGTGCTCTGCCATTAACCTCACTTTGCATCCTGGGCACGTGGCCGCGTTGGATTTGACCCCATTTCGCCCCCAACCGTCCACAGAAGAGTCGGCTAGGCTTTCATCCATCATCTTTGTGTTGTGTTCGTCGTGCGGGACGCCGCTGGGAGAAAAAATAGTGGTGTTTAAATTCTCGTGGTTTTTAACCTAAAATTTCTATTATCGATTTCTGTGTTTGTGTCGTTTTGGTTTGCGGGTATTCACGCCGGTATCCAGGCCGGATGGTACCGGATGTGCCGTATTCGTGGACTTTTTTCTAACTTCGATTTCGGTGTTTGTGCCGTTTTGGTTTGCGGGTATTCACGCCGGCATCCAGGCCGGATGGCACCGGATGTGCCGTATTCGTGCACCTTTTTCTAATTTCGATTTAATTATATCTACTAAAAAAACTTTTCGGTTGGTGTTCGGGGTAGGTCTTCGAGACCGATCCGTCGTCCATCCTTCTTCGCGGACCCCGGCGTTTTTCCTTAATTCTATTTTCGCCTATTTACCGGTGGGGCAACCCACACCTGGGCCAAATAGCCTTGATGCTGAGGCCCATAAAACTCGAAGAAGAAGAAGAAGAAGAAGTTGTTTGTAAAATATTTAGCTGCTTAGTGCTTACAAAGTCTATTTTTGCTTATTCTGCAATATATTTCCCATATTGTTATGTTTTGGTTTTATAATGGATCCCTTTATTAACCGTTCCGTGTTCACTTTTTGTCATTTTGGGTTTCCTTGTAACAATTGGTTTTACAAAGACTAAATCAAGTTAATTTCGTTTTATTGTTTAAATACAGCAGCACTGCAGCAACAAATATGCTTCAATTTCGCCCCAACTAACTACAAACAAACACTCATCACTGTTTATAATTAAAAAATTGGAAGTTAATGCACTTTATTTGCGGTCAACATGAGTAAGACAAAGTCATCATCGAACTGAACTTTATTTCTATACTTGGAGGACCATTGAGTTTTATGGGCTGCAAAGCGCACGTTTTCCTTCGTCAAAGACACAGGCAATCAGGCGTTCAGGCGTCCTTAATTTCCCTGTAAACACCACAAAACACGTACTTGTGGCAACCACGTAATTCATCATCCATCAGGTACCTAGCTTCTTGGTGATCGACGTTGGCCATTTAGTGGCACTTCGTTTTGCTTCCCCAATTAAGGAAAATACAATAATTATTAATAAACGATAAATCAACAAATTTTAATCAATTAGCAAAATCAGAGGGAATAAAAGAAATGAAAGAAACCCCTTTACGCGAGGCTTCACGTGATCACGTGACTACACGATTTGGCACCAGATTGTATAGAAATAAATAAACAGTTTACGAAAAGGTTGTGGCTACCAAAAACGTTAACAAAGTCAATGAGAACTATCTCAAAAAAGATGTATCAAAAATCAACCTGTACCTAATGCTTTGTTTGAATAGGTCGCTGCCCACACATGGAAAAGCTTACCTGATGGTGTATCAGTGACGGCTCGTACGAGGAAGCTACGGAGGCTAAGCTTCCTCTCCGCACCCCCCATTACATTTTGTCCGTTTACATACACATGGCTTGTAGCTTCCTCAGAATAAAACACTACGAGCCGTCACTGTAGGTGTATCTTAATCTTTGATGATGATCATTCACCCAGGACTCTCATTACATGTAGAATCTACATATTATACTGGAGTTGCATCTTATGGCAACGATATCAAATGAAACTGTGAAGATGGTGAATCGGAAGGCTTATTTGTTTTTTGAAGAGGTACCTATTTGGTTATCTTGGTCGAAAATAAATCCTAAAGCATGGATTTTGTTACATATTTGCTGCTGGAAAAATGAAGATAGTTTGAATTTTTAGAGTTGTCAACTGTCAAAATGTCCCATCTCTTCCAAGTTGAAATCAGACAATTCTTCGAAGACCGCTTCGACAGCCCGCCCCCAAAGATCCCCTCCCTCGGAATTCACCTCTTCACCTCTTGTGTCGTCCTCCTCGGCACCTTCTTTCGGTACATAGTACAGAGACTCAACTGCCCCATCCCCTACGCCGTCTTCGTCATGAGTGTTGGCATGATATGGGGCATCGGAGTCTGGCACGACCAAGACGTTGCCAAATTCTCCGTCCTGGCCCTGATTTGCTCGCACGACGTCTTCTTGGTTTACCTCCCCGTCATCATTTTCCGAATAGCCTTTTGCATCGACGTCCACGCCTTGATGAAATCCTTGCCGCAAGTCGTGATCATCTCCATACCAGTCTTTGTTCTGAGCGCCTGTTGGACCGGACTTCTGATGCGCCTCGTCATTGACCCCGACTGGACCTTGGGGGCAGCCGTCTTTTTCGGTGTTATCACCAGTGCCACGTACCCCGCTGAGGTGGTTCGATTGCTGAAAGAAATCGGCCTGCACACCAAATACACTAGAATTCTTCTAGAAGGCGAAGCTATCATAGGTGCTGGTAGCGTCCTAGTTCTAACTTCGATCCTCGAAGGACATATTTACGGGTACGTGGTGCAGTGGTACCAATTCGTCATGGTGATGTTACGTCTCATTACTTTTGGACCGATTCTGGGGTATTTCACTGGACTGCTCGGATGTGCGCTCATGCGATGGATGCCTAACGACATCACATGTCTTCTGATGTTGACAATATCAGTGCCATGCATAGCAAGGTATGTTGCTTATAAATTCTTGTCAACCGCAGGCGTATACTGCTTGATCATCCCTGGAATTATGATGGGAATCGAACGTACGGCCCTCCCGCCAGAAATCGATAAAATCCTGGTGGATTTCTGGGAGTGGGCAGGGCATCTCTTCGACACCCTGCTCTACATCATAGCTGGAGTGAGGATAACCACCATTGTGATCGTAGAATTAACCATTTCGGATTATGTCTTCATCCTCATTACTTACCTGATCGCCATGGTCGGTAGGTTTCTGAGTTTTTTGGTTTTCTTGCCCATCCTCAGCAAAGTTGGTTACGGAATGACAATCAAGAACATGCTGATATGCGTTTGGGGAGGGCTGAGAAGTCCGGTTTTGCTCGCCTTAATGTTGATGTGCTTGGAGGGATTTGCAGAGAAGCAGAAGTACAAATCCTACGGTCTGATCGTGTGCTCACACGTGGCGGGAGTTTACTTTTTGTCGCTGTTGATTAATGGTTCTTTGACGCCACTGCTGTTGAAGGTGATGGGACTAATGCAGGTATCCATGGCCAGGCAGGCCAACATGATCAACTGCTTTAAGCATGTATTTGAGAGGAGAGAGCGGACAACGGCCATCTTAAAAATGGACAGGTGGGTCTTCTATAGAATTACTTATGTAGGTATTAACTGCTTTTGTTCTTACTTTATTCTTAATTAATTCTAAATAGCCAGTAAATAGGGTTAGGTTAGGTGTTAGGTGTTCTTCTTCTTCTTCGAGTTTTATGGGCCTCAGCATCAAGGCTAGCCCAGGTGTGGGTTGCCCCACCGCGTAAATAGGCGAAAATAGAATTAAGGAAGAACGGTGTCCGCGAAGAAGGATGGATGACGGATCGGTCTCGAAGACCTACCCCGAACACCAACCGAAAAAAGTTTTTTTTAGTAGATATTGTCACAGTCAGTTCTCGCAGGGAGTAGGGTAGGCCCACTGGTCAAGAGGGCCCACAGCTGACAAGTGCATACTCAAAAAAAGGAGTTCTGAAAAATAAATCGCAAGCCCGATACCAGGGCGGTGGATCTTCTCCCGTACGGGAGGTAGGTAGCGAATAGGCAGGCTACTAATTGAAGTTGGTAATTAAGGACGCCACTGGCTTTATTTACCCTGATGCGACGACGTCGAAAGCCAGAAATCACTATAAACTGAGGGGAGTGGCTAGCTTTAGCAATAACACACAAACATAAAAACTATGTACATTTATAGATATCAGTTTGATACAAAAATTCGTTTACAAGTTATACTGGTGATAATTTCATAACTTAAAATGATGACAGCAAAATCGTACCGCAATCCGGACGAAACAGAGCCTTAACGGAGCTCCAACTTAATTGACCGGTAAATTTCGAGCGCAAATTAGTGAAGGGTCGAATTAAGCGGAGGCCATAAGCGGCCACACGTAAAGTACCGCCACGAACGGATATTTTTGGTACTAAATGGCTGAAGGCCAAATTAATAACAGTTAAAGATTATGAATTTACAATTAAATGGCAAAATTTGAGTAATGTAGCAGAAAAAGACAAATTCGTACTGAATAAAACAAATTAAAGGGGGTGAAGCCCAAATACACAATTCAAAATAACTCAAGGGGGTGCAGATTGTATTTAATCACTTCAACAATAAGTCGAAGGGTCAGTTCCGAATGTGGCGAAGCCCTTCGGTGATAAAATGGAACGGACTCACCAAATACAGCCCCGAAGGAAGGCAAGGACTGACGCGAACAGCTGTGCTGAGCCAAGATCGTCGCCCCCTAGCCTGGGGGTGGCCTCGAGCAGATATGGCCGGTTCTGTCTCAATCTCTCGATACCTCCAGCCGGGGAAGGAAAATATCCGCCACAGTGGTTGGACTGAACGAGTGCTTCAACAATCCACAATATTCTAACCGGAACAACACGAAGATGGGGGGGAGAATCTCCAACCCTATAAATAACCAACACAGGGTGGTCTTCAAACCCCTCGAAAAACACGGAGGGAAGGGTACTCCAAACCCAACCGAAAATGCTAAGGCACTTAAGCCCTACCCAAGAACCCTAAAATAAATATTAGAACAAGAAATTATCCATTAAAGGTTTTACCTCGTGGTAGAGGGCGTACTGTCAAACAACCGACGAAGAAATTCTGCTTTGAGGTCACGAAAACCCGACAAACGGTATGTTGGGGGCACCGATCAAGGGCACTTCACCAACCTGGGGCGGAATCCTGCAATCTCCCGAGGGAATTCACAAAAATACCAGGACGCCGTCTACGACCTCTTGCTACGTCAATTGCCTGACCAGAAAGACTTTAGAAAATGGACGGCAGCTTGACGGAAGACACAGCGCCCTCTCTGGCACCTATCGGAACCAGAATTCCCCCAGACAGATTGACATTGACAGGCAATTCCCCTAGCTCGTAAATAAAACTAACTTAACCTCAAAATCTGACAGTTGTTGATATTCCGCAATTTAATGATAATTCGACCAAATTGGCCGTGAAACCCAGACGTAACCACCGAAATGGAGTTACGGATACCTAATAAACCACCAGGTAAGTAATTCTTTACCAGGTGACTTATTTATCGACACTAAACTTTGAGACACAAACGTCATCCGAAGCGCCCCCCAAAAGACGCCGATCTTCCGCTGCCACCACACGACCCCTGCAGAGGGAGGCCGAGAATTATAACCGATGATCCAAACTAGCAGCGGAGAAGGAGAAACGAGCAATATCCACCCTTGGAAGTGGAGCAGCTCGGGAGCTCGAAAATGAACGTGACAATATATTTAAGCCGAAATTAGAAAAAGGTCCACGAATACGGCTCATCCGGCCTGGATACCGGCGTGAATACCCGCAAACCAAAACGGCACAAACACCGAAATCGAAATTAGAAAAGGTCCACGAATACGGTACATCCGGTGCCATCCGGTCTGGATACCGGCGTGAATACCCGCAAACCAAAACGGCACAAACACGCAAATCGATAATAGAAAGTTTAGGTTAAAAACCACGACAATTTAAACACCACTAAATTTTCTCCCAGCGGCGTCTCGCACGACGAACACAACACAAACTTGATGAATGAAAGCCTAGCCGACTCTTCTGTGGACGGTTGGGGGCGAAATGGGGTGAAATCCAACGCGGCCACGTGCCCAGGGTGCAAAGTGAGGTTAATGGCAAAGTACGTCTACTCTGCGTCGCAACCGCAGCTAGACTCCAGGTGTTAGGTGTGTAAAACATGTCATTACAAACAAAAGTGTCAAAACTGCAGGGTTGGCAAAAACCTGGGTTTTTGTGGCAGCCTCATGGGTTTTTGTGTGGGTTTTTGTTGAAATTTTGACAGTTTTGACACTTTTTTAATCTTTAATGACATGTTTGACACACACACAGCACATCTAACACCTAACCTAACAATATTTACTGGCTATTTATCGGAAAAGTTTTTGATCACTCTTTACTATTGTGCATTACACAAAGTGTTTCTCTCTCTTGATTTTAACGGTTGCTTTAGACTGATTGTGATTTTCATTTAAAAAAGTTGGGTTTTTGTGTGGGCGTTTTTTTGTGTTTTGAAGTCTGGGTTTTTGTGTCAAAAACCCATCCAAAAACCCAAGTGGGTTTTAACTTCTGCCAACCCTGCAAAACTGTCAAAATGATAATAACAAATACCCAAAAACCTGCACAAAAACCCATACACAAAAATCCAAAAACCCATGAGAGTGACAGAAGAAACCGGGTTTTTGCCAACCCTACACTAAGGGCCGGTTTATCGATGCTCAGTCAACGCAAACTGAAAGCCAATTGCCTAGCAACTAGCGATCTGATTGGCTACAACTGTCAGTTTGCTGTTAGCTGACACTTAACTGAGCATCGATAAACCTGCCCTAATAGTAGTGTTTGTTAAAAAATGACGGCAGACTGAAATTTTTTCACATCTTGGATCTAATAACTTCAGAAAGTATAGTATATGTTAGACAATGCATTTTGGGGGATCCCGCGCAGTTAATAATGACAATAATAATAACACCCCTTGTTCCAACAGACGGTTAGGTCCACAAAGGAACAATGCTGCAAAAAAGAAAATTAAATTAATTAAGTACATAAATAATGGAAAATAAATATTTGCATTCCAAGCGCTAGGAGGACAGAATATATTCATGCATTATTAGTTTCTTACAACTATTTATAAACTCAAGCAGGCTATAGCTGGTGGAAACAATATTTAGGAGACCCTAACAGCCGCCTCATTACGAGGCGAGGGTTGTAACTGTGACAATAACGCCCCGCTGAGTGGACAAACTCAGACATCTGGCTTACCTGAGGCTCCTGGATATTTTTAAATTCCCATGGTGGGCCGTATTTGCGAATTTTCATTATCTAACAACCACAAATCGATTGATTATAGATAATGAAATACCTACTACTAAAATCATTGCACAGGCACCCAAGCAACTCATACAAGAATAACGTTTTGACAAGTCAAGTAATTTGGAATTAAAATGAGTTTAAAATTGACGGTAAAACGGTCTAAAAAATTACGCTTTTGGTAGATAAATTATTCCTGGCTAGTGTAGTAGAATCCTGAATCCTGAATCAGATACAGTGGCAGTCTAGAATGAGGAAATCCAAATGGACGTCGGAAATGACGGCGACGCTTTCCATTACGCCGACAACATGGACAACAGTGAGATAAATAAATAATTGTTTATCTCGATTTTTTTTACTTGTTGCTGGGTTTTAAAACTAAAATTGTCGAGATCGGTCCGTGGGATTAAATTTAAAATACCCACTAGTTAGTAGGTACACCAGACACCTGCGTTTGTCCACGCAGCGGGGCGTCATTGTCACAGTTACAAATCTCGTAATGAGGCGGCTTTTAGGGTCTCCCAAATATTGTTTCCACCAGCTATACTTCCAAATATATCTACGTTTTGACAAGATTAGATTGTGGCGAGGATTGTGGGTTTTGCATATGTTAACAACTGGCGAATTCTGATGTTGATTTGTTCGGAAAAATGGGAGAGCGAAAGTTTGCACATTTCTAGACGCGATTCTTGGCACATAAAACATAATTTTACTCAGTAATTCTTCACAATCTATACACCCATTTACTAATTTATATAAGAAAATACATTGAAGATCCCTTCTTAGGTCTAGTGATTAGTGGTTGCAAATTAGTTTCTTGTAATAAGCTCTTATTTGGATAACCTCTCACTGGGTATGCACCATGCCTAATAAAATACAAGTATTTACAAAATTTCCGCTGGATACTATCAATTTCTAGGATATACGTCGCATAATATGGATCCCACACCAGAGAACAGTACCTATTCTAATTTGGAGCGAACAAATGCAAAATACAAAGCTATCAGAGAGATTGTGTGTTCTTAAAACCATTTGTATTTCTAATTATAAAACCCAACATCTTTACAGCATGCGTTCAAACATATCTTATATGAGGTACAAATGATAAAGATGTATTTTCTTAGCAAAAGAACATTTTATTATTATAGAACTCGGTCTCGAGAAATGACATTTTAGGGGCGAAAAACACTTAAAACTCTTTCTGTTGTTTCATATTTCCATATCTTCCAGTCCCACTAAACGGAGAGCGGTCAGTTTGCACTTGTGCAGTCGGTCGACCGACTCGGGGATGTTTTACGCACTGCACACTGCACGTGTTATCATAATTCTCTTCTCCGCCCCGTTCAATCTACTATAATTGGCGCCCCACGTTGGGCGCCAGTTGTGAAAGGCTAATTTCACTTTATATTTATGTTTTTAAGAAGCTCTAAAAATCAACAACTTTTATTGAAATGTTTGACATTAGATAACAAAATATTCTCCGCCTCCTATGAAAGATGGATGATTGTTACAATTTTAATTTTTTCTCAAAATGTTAATCATTCATTTTTTGTTTATACCTAACTGTTGCTGGTTAAACGGTTAAAGTTAAACCACCCATGACGTAATATATTTGACGTGAGTGACGTCAGAGACTTGAAAATGACGTCAAAAGTTCCGCAATCAATTCGACCTGATCAACAGATTTTTCAAAAATTGCTAGTTACAAAATTATTGCTATTATTCAATATAGGTGTCAAAATGTGATAGGTTGTGTCATTAAATGATCAATTCGAGCTGGTAATTATTTGTCGAAGATTCACCGTTGGGGAGGTTCCTGTCGCCTTTTTTTTCTTCTTGCAACGAATCAAGACAAAGGAGAATTCTTTTCTTAATCACCTTGAAAACATGTAACTTTTTTGTAATTGAAGCTACTCTCCATCTCTTACGGTTTCCTAGTTCGCAATGGTGGGCAACGTGATTAACCTCCTATACCTATAAAATTAATCGATTCTACCAAATCTGAGTAATTTCTCGTAATTATTTCGAAAGCAGAGCTGTTATATGCTTTTTTCCTTCAAATGCTTGGCCTCGCTGCACAAACGATAGCAACGTAAATAAGCCTTGTATTGCCGAACTAAGACACTTCTATTGGTAACACTGGTTAAACCATTGAACCCTGTTGAGTCAGGTTCCTCTCCGATGCCAACTGGACCGTCGTGGCCATCGGAACCAACCTCAAGCATCCGTACAAGACCCCCGACGAGTTGGACGAAGCCGACGACTACTTCATCGGTTACCGCTTCACCTATTGCTCCGATTGTAGGAAAGAAGTCCTCAGCAAACCCACCCCCCAAGAATTGAAAGGCATGATCAAAGAGGCTCGCCTTCGAGTCCTCAAAGCCAAAAAAGTCTGCTATTCGCGTCAATACGAACAGGGGATGATCTCCAAAGAGGCCATTAGAATCCTCAACCAGACCATCGACATCGCCATGGACACGGAAGAGGCTCTTCCGGACCTCAGCGCACTCTACAAACGTTTCAGGAACGAAGGGTGCTTCGCCAGGTTTGTCCGCAACCGCCTCAAAGACCTCATCGAGAAGTCGGTTGATATGCCGCGGCCCCCCAGGACCTGCTGCAGACGTTTGTGTTACTACCTCGTCACGAATCCTTTTTTCGAAGTTTTCATAGACATTGTTATTATTTTGAACGTGGTACCGATCGTAGTGGAGATGCTCCTCTATAAAGATCTTAAAAACGAAAGCAGAGACGATCATATGCTCTTCGCCATGATCAATTTGACCTTCATTTTGATTTACCAGTTGGAATTTGTCGTGAAAATTTTGGGCTACTCTAGGACATCGCTTGGAGACGGTTTCAGAGCCTATTTCAGATCTTGGTGGAACGTGATGGACTTCATTATTCTGCTGCTGTGTTGGGCCGATATGGCCGTGGACCTCGCTGAAATCTCAGTTGAGAGCTTCAGCAGAACCAAAAGTGGTCATTGGATTTCTTTGTTCGAAGCGATGAGATTCTTCAGGTTCATCCGGTTGTTCCGTCTGCTCAGGTTGTGGATTTATTGCTACCCTTTGGTCATCAAGGGCTTTGATAAGAGAATAGACAACGATATGGCCTTTATGTACGAGATGGGGAAGGGGTATGTCAATGGCGAGGAAGAAGTTATGCAGATGCTGCCTTACATGATCGACCACGATGAAATCAAAGAAGACATGAAGAAGAGGATGGAGAAGGACAGGTTGGAGATCACCAAGCTGCTGGGTTTGACGCAGAAGGACAGGCCGTGGATTGCCATCACTGTCAAGACTCGGCAGGCCATCAGGACCGTGTTGAATAGCATGAAGGATACAGTCCAGGATCTGAAGGTTTCTGGTAAGTTTGAATTTCTGATCAGAACCCTAAGGGTGGATTGTATAAAAAATAATCGTGGGGATAATCGCGTTTTATACAACAGTTTCTATGTCTGAGCGTGATCTGAGCTTAGCGACTAACCCCAGTATTAAATTTAATACAGGGTTAATTTTTTATACAATCGGCCCTAAGAATTAGTCAGAGCTGCGTTTAGAGTTGCTCAGAGACCACTAACGTTCTGAAACCTAAAAGTTGGGAATTAATCTCGTCAGTCATGTATGGAACGCCAATGAAAAATCGTAATGAAAGTATCACTTTTTTTAACGATTTTAACATTTTTTCATCTTTAGATACATCTTACATCTTTACATTGTTACATTATATTATCACACCAAGGAAGTAAAGGGCTACCCAGTGTTGCCAATCATTACTCCTCCATGTAGCAAAAAAAAAATTTTCCCACTTTTTCGCGTATGGGGGGAATATACAAAAAAATTACGTGTACAACACGTAATGAAAGTATCTTTTTTTCACTCGTTTCATTACTAGTTGTACAAATAACTATTAAATGATGCCATATCTTCTCTGACCCCATTAAAATGATAGTTGTTTCTTTTTCAAATAATTTTTTGGCAATTTATGGACATCATCTCAATTTTACTGTTTATTTAAAATTTCTGAGTACTAAATATTCCTTTAGAAGTTTATTTATTGTGAAACTTGAACATTTGGAATAAAATAAAAATGATTGTTATTTACGAGATACCAATAGGTAATACAGTTTGTGTTTTTAAAACGATCGCCGATTGAATTATACGAAGGCGTAGAAGGGCCACAACAAATATTTTTTCCAGTCGAAATGCAACTTTTTTCTTACAATTGTACGATTTTTTCCTACAATTGTAAGATGTTTTCTTACAATTGTAAGATTTTTTCTTACAATTGTAAGATTTTTCCTACAATTGTAAAGTTTTTTCTTACAATTGCAACATTTTTTCTTACAATTGTAAGAATTTTCTTACAATTGCAACATTTTTTCTTACAATTGTAAGAATTTTCTTACAATTGCAACATTTTTTCTTACAATTGTAAGATTTTTTCCTGCAATTGTAAGATTTTTTCTTACAATTGTAACTTTTTTCTACAAGACATAAGGATAGGGGTGCATCAGTTTTCCTTTCAGTTATTGAGGTTTGAGGTCAGTTGTCACCGTTTCCCGTGCCCTCTCGCAGCTGTAATAACTATATATAATAAATAATATACAGGGTGGTCCAACGAAAAGTTTCCACCCCGAATATCTCGTGAACGGAGCGAAATATAAAAATTTGCTCGAACAGGTGGATTTTTATTTTGAGGGGGACACCTAAATTCGCCCTTGGTGAAATTTTTCCTCACACCCCCTGACCCCTACTAACCCCCTCTTCAAAAATTCAAATGGCAACCCCCCACTTGTGATGCATTATTTCAAAGCTAATTTCATTGTCAATCCAACGCTGTAAGAATTTTTGAGCTTTATTTAACTCCAGCGCCCTCTATGGTAAAATTTTAAATTACATTAGGGCCATTCGTAGTACATCAATTGAAAGGGTTTTACATTATTTCTAAACCGATGCAACAATTTTTGAAATCCATCCACTCGTTCAAAAGTTACAGGCGTAAACTTGAAGGATTTCTAGGCCCAAAACCAGCTCATGTTCTTCAATTTAACTTTTGAACGAGTGAATGGATTTCAAAAATTCTTGCATTGTTTTACAGAGAATTTCAGACCCTTTCAAATAATGTATCACGGAGGGCCCTAATGTAATTTAAAATTTGACCGTAGAGGGCGCTGGAGTTGATCAAATCCCAGAAATGTTTACATCGTTGGGTTGGCAATTAAATTTGCTTTAAAATGATGCATCACAAGTGGGGGGTTACCATTTGAGATTTTGAAGTTGGGGTTAGTGGGGGTTAGGGGTTGCGTTGTGAAATTTTATCAACCGCGGATTAAAGTGCCCCCCTCGAAACAAAAATCGACCTGTCCGAGCAAATTTTTACATTTCGTTCCGTTCACGAGATATTAGGGGTGGAAACTTTTCGTTGGACCACCCTGTATATATATAAAATATAATAAATAAGCAGTGCAGTCTTACAATTGTAAGATTTTCTCTTACAATTGTAAAAAAAGTTACAATGTAAGAAAAAAATTACAATTGTAAGACAAAATCTTACAATTGCAAGAAAAAATCTTACAGTTCGAGGGTCCAATGCTAAAACTGGATATGTCCACTTTTTTGCGAAACTGAGTTATTCCTGCAGATACGTCTAATAAATATCTCTGCATCGTCCTGTAAAATAATTTGCATAAATATGTGAAAACAGAGACAAAGAAAGCGTATGTAAATTTCAAAACTCCTATACATTGCCTTCGCCTCCTAAGAAATTATATAATATGGACTGCCAGTTTTAGCATTGGACCTTTCAATTGTAAGAAAAAAGCTTACAATTATAAGAAAAAAGTTACAATTATAAGAAAAAGTTGCAATTCGACTGGCAAAAATATTTGTTGTGGCCCTTCTAAGACGCCTTCGTAGAATTACGATTACAGGTAAAAAAAAAATTTCATTCAAATGAGACTTAGAAAAAATGTGTCTTTAAAGAAAATTTAAAATTTTGTTTTCATTACTTTCAAAAATTTTAGTTTGTTCTTTTCTCAGTTCTGTTGCATTGAAAGAAAAATAAACAGAACATTAATATATTGAAAAATCATAAAAATAGAGAAACATTTTAACGACAATATTTAAAATATAACTTTAGATCATTTTTTAAATTAAAATCCAATAACAATTTTAATTGTATATAATTTTGTCATTTGAAATGTTTGTTTGGACCTTTTCTATAATCCAAATGTTTCCTGGAAGAATTTTTATGTTTGTTGGCAGGTCATTCTTCTTCATGAATTATTAATATACATTGAAACAAACATTCCTTTCTTTTTCGTGTTTGTTGAATTAAAACTGTTTGTTCAAAATAAACAAACATTTTGATTCAACAAACATGGAAATAAATATTCATTTGGTGTCTAAGATTTGGTATAATTTTGAAACAAAAATTATAATTCGGGATGAAGGTAGTCGAATTTTAATGTTTGTTGGAATTTTTGCGATCTATTTTTATTTATGACTTACATTTTTATGATTGTTTGAAATTAAAGTTAGCGTTGCGTCCATGATACTTGAAAATTTTTTGGACGTAACGCTCGCTTTAATTTCAAACAATCATAAAAGCCCCGAAAGATATGTATATCAATGCGATGTGTATTCCTGTAGATGTTTATCACGTTAATGTGTATGTAGGGGCGGCTGGTCTTACTATGGTGGAATCGGGTGCAGATTTTATCAATCTGCACCTAGTAGTAGTGCCTCTGCAGACGCACAGATGTGTCAAAAGGCGAAATATTTAATAATTTTTGTTACAGAATTTAAAAGTAGAAAATGAACAGAAAATGCACAAAAATTTTGAACGTTGAACAGTAAAAAGAATGACAATATAAAACAAATGAGTAAATGAAAAAACTAAAACCGAAACACATAGAAGAATGCGTTAATTTTGCCAATTTCACTTTTAGGGGTTGGAAACCGGAATAGACTAGTTCAACGCAAATATTTTCATCCCCGAAACTCACCCCCTTCAACCCTCAAACACGAAAATTAGACTTGAATTAAATTTAAACTTTGCACTGACTATAACCGGGAGAGACTAATTGAACTCAAAAAATTTAATCCCTGAAACTCGCTCCCTTCAATCCCCAAACACGAAAATTAGACTCGGAGGAAATTTAACCTTTTGCACTGACTAGAACCGGGAGAGAGTAATTGACGCAAAAAATTGCACCGCAAAACACCCCCTTCAACCCCCAAACACAAAAAATTGACTTGAAGGAAATTTAGCCCTTGAACCAGTTACAATCGGAAGAGACCAACTGAACGCAAAAAATTACACCCCCGAAAGTCACCCCTTTCAAGCTCCAAATATAAAAAATTTAATTTTTCATGTGCGAAAAGCGCGATAGCCTCAATTTTAGGTGCGGATTGTCCGCACCCGATACAACTAACAAATCTGTTCCATCAGTCCATAAATATTTAGGGTGATAAACATCTTCATCGCATTGATAAACATGTTCCGTTGGCTCTTTTAAACAAACCCGCATAAAAATGTTAACGCTCTTGTGATCTTTTGAAACCCATAAATCTATCTCATCAAAATTTCTCAAGATCAGCTTTAAACTGGCTCACAGATGTTTTTGATCGGGTTTAGGATGGGTAGATGAAGGTGAGCACGCAATGCTCATGGAGTCGCTTTCCGAACGCTTCAAATACGTCTCCAAAATCAAGTACGTGGAGCCCAGCCCTCCCGCGGTCATCTTCAAGGAAGTATCGTGGATGGCCGGCGAGAAAAGAATCGTCGACTACCTCTACGAAAACGTCGTCACCAGAAGCTACGAGCCCGGGGTGGAGATCTGCTCGGAAGGGCAGCCTGCTGATGGAATTTTTATAGTGGTCACCGGTCTCCTGCTGTTATCCTACGAGCCTCAGAAGACCTTTTTGCTGCAACTCGTTGATTTTGGGCTGCTTCCCATCGTCGACTATATGCCTCCTAGCAAGTTCTACGACCCTCTACTGGACTACGTCGTCTCTGGAAACTCTTTTGGAGAGCTTGGCACGTTAACTGGACGAGTCTACAGTTGTACAATAACGGCGGACACGCACAGCCAAGTCTACTTCTTGAGCAAGGACGTCATTAAGGAGGCGCTATCTCTGAGTCCTGATCCCGTCGCTGGGTTGGTCAATTGTCATTTCTTTGAGCCTCCAGATTTATGTTAAAATCTTAAGATTGCAGTGTAGGATGTGGCGCTCGATTAGCATCCGAATCGCCCTTCCGATCCTGATGAACGTTCCCGCTTACCAATCGACGCATTTGGACATGATCAAGTACGCCCTCGAGAGAGCCTTCGTGCCCAATCTGTCCTTCTTCAAAATTTTCGTGGTCAACGAGATGATCGAGGATATAGTGCTCATCGAAGGTTTGGCTCTCGACTTCAACACCAGAGACGCCTACGTGGCTCCCACCTACATCCCGAGGACCATCAAAAAGTTGATTCTGCCAAACAGCAGCCTCGTGCATCTGCCGATAGTGTTCGAGACAAAGTTTTTGATAATTCCGACCAAGGACGCCGACGAGTACGACATTATGTTGAAGGAGGAGGATACTGCGGAGTTGGTGCCGATGAGTTCGTCGAAGTGCTTGCACCATTTGATCCAAAAACGGAAGCAGCGTAGGTCGACGAGACTCAGCATTGACAGTGGACGAAGGAGTAGTGCTGCTTCTGATAAGTATTCGACGGTGGCCCTGCAAGCCAGACTGAGCAGGACGTGAGGTAAGTTTGAGGAGGGATGTCAGAGGATAATCTCAATGTTGCAGATTATTTGCTCAAGACGAGGCTGTTGCAGTCAGCGATAAATTTTTTAAAGCTAAGTTCAAAAGTTAAATAAAATATTTAATAATAAGGGCAACTCCACTGTTTTTTGAAAGATTTTGAAGCTTAAAGTTTCTTTAACAATCACTTACTTTTCTAGTCCGGGATAGGGGCCAGAGATGACAGCATTTTTAAATTCCGAGATTATGGAGTTACAAACATCTGAATGTTTTTAACAGCCTAGAGTCCTAGACCAAGAAATAATTCCATGAAATTAGTGAAACGTTCTATTCTTTTGAATAAAAATAAAAACTAGGCAACATTTTAAAGAAACACCTGAAGAAAATGTTCGAGTTTTTGATAATTTTGAAGAGCCATAAAGCCTAAAGTTTTGGGATTCTGCTACAGCAACGATAATTAAAGTCGAGCTCAAAACAAAAGTTACTACATAAACCAAAATATGGCAACATTCTCTGGCCCACGGTACTAATGGTGTAACCATCTATGCTGCGGACAGCTCAGCGGTGACAGAATCTTGAGAAATAAACTAAATTTCAAAAGAGGTTTATTTAGTTACAAATATGTACAAAATAATAATATTAATTCGTGGTGGTTTCTGGGATGACAAGGGGGGTGGTCCTCTCTGGAGATGATGTTCAATTCCTAATTCGGTGGTAATTCCCTTCAGAGGTGATCGGAGATGTTTTCAGCTGAAAAGAATTATTAATGTGGTAGCGGAGTGAGGGATAGACCAGGCAATTTCCAATGGTCGTTTGCAGGAGGAACCTTCGAATAATGCCTTTGGTTTGCCAGGCAGTTTCCGTGGCAAGCCAAAACACTTCGTTAAATATTGAATTAGCTGGGCAGTTTCTGACAGCTAATACAATACTCCTCGGTTTGGACGGGATTCTGGATAGTGCTTCGTGATTACCCGGCAATTTCCGAGGGTAATACCTGAAGAGCCTCTCAATCGTATTCGTAGCTGGGCAGTTTCCGACAGCTGCAGAATACTGGCGATTAACAACACTGCAGCGCCTTTTATAGTCCTTCTTCGGATGCGCTCGTGCTCCGATTCGGAATTCAGGAGTAGGGAGCACTGGTAGGGAGCCGCGAAGAACATTGCGCGCTGCCTTAGGTTCGGTCGTCAACCCTCAATACACCGACTGTGTTTATTGTTTTGTTACAATGGTTAGCAGCTGAATGAACCGACGGACGTGGAGAATTTGGGGATTGCTTTACCCAACAGATTTTGGAAGCAATCTACCCATGGCAAGTGCCATTTTGGCACATCAATTTTGAAAGTTTGAAAGCAAACCTTCATTTAACATTCTTTAACACCCTTAAAATAATATATTAAAAAAGGCAGCAGAGAAGCGGCTGGAACCTCCCCAACGCGTGGGTCTTTGATTTCCGTGACTTGTGTTTAAGATTTTAAAGTTAATATGCCTAAATGGCACTTCCCGTTAACCAATTGCTCCCAAAAGCCTTTCAGCTCTTCAACGGGTCACCTGACCTCCATGTACCAAATTTCAGACAAATCCTTCCAGTAGTTTGGGCTATAACGTGGTTTCAGTGTTATTTCAAAATTTCGATTTTTCTACCCAAAGGGTAATAAATGCGAATAAATTTTATCTCATTTAAAACCAGAATTCGAAGACCCTTCTGATGGTGGCAATAAATCTTTCAAAAATTTGTTTTGGATGGGTAAATGAGAGAATACTTTAAATTTGGAAATTGGTGTGCCAAAACGGCACTTTCCGTAGGTCGATTGAATCCAACATTTGTTCAGCTCTTCGACGTGTAATACAATCCCCATGTGCAAAATTTTAGCCAAATCGGTTCAGGGGCTTGGGCTGTACCGCGATTTTAAAGTCCGATAAAAATCTCGATATTTTTAGTTTTTGGTCAAAAGGGCACTCACAGTGAATACATCTTTGGAAGCAGAATCTGAAGGCCTTTCTTATTGTGACGTGAAAAATGGGGTTTACATTTAAAATTTAAAAGTTGATGTGCCAAAACGGCATTTCTGGTTGCACGATTGGCTCCAAAAGCTTTTCAGATCTAAGTTGGGTTATCACATGCACACGTACCAAATTTCAGCCAAATCGGTCGAGTAGTTTGGGCTGTGGCGTGTTTACGAACGAACGAACGTACGTACGTACGTACATACATACAGACACATTTTAAAAACCACTTTTTTGGGTTCCTGAGACCTCAAAACGTACAGATCCGGTCTTATCTCGAATTCGAGAATTTTAGTGATTGCAGTAACCTCCCTTTTTTTTTAAATGGTGAAGTGGAGTGGGGAGGTTAAAACAAGTTTCGTCAGGCCAATTATTATCGCACGAGGATGTTTGGACAACGAGGGCGAAAAACCCGAGTCTTACAAAATGCGAGTGCGATAAGAGCCTTACCAAACACGGTTTTTACTCAATTTTTTCTATTTCGGATACCCAACTTCTTCTTCTACTTCTTCTTCGCTTCTCCCTGCGGATGGCCTTTACCTTTCGGTAAATGCAGCCAGATTCGTGTTCTTTGGACACCTTCCTTTTCTTGCGAGAACGCGTCGGGGTGTGTCTATTACGACACATCTGAGTCAGAGCCCATGTCCCGACACTTAGAATCTTGCGGTGGCGTTGCTAACTGTACGGAGCTAGGTACAATAAATTGAAGGGGCACCTCGGAGAGATAGGGAATAAATAATTTAATTGTGGAACGTGTTCTGAAAAATATGAAACGCAGCGCATGTGTGGGTGTGTTCCCTGACTGCTCCGGAGAAAGATATAATAATAATAATAATAATAATATAATTTATTGTTCTTTCAATTGAGTTATGAACAAGAGTGAGTTAGAATTTATAACATAAGTTTTTCCTCTAAGAGTCCTACCTAACATAACAACATACTTAATATTAATATAAATCAAGGAAGAACCCAAGGTCTCCAATAAAAGGAATGCCCAGAACATATATGTATTACTTAAACCGTTAAACCCCAGCTTAAGACCTTATAGGGGACCCTCCAGCAGTCTGTTCCAATAGGCAGACACAGGATCATTCATGGAGGATGAAAGAGCGGATTTTCATGGCTGTACTCATAAACTTGTACAGCATCATGACAGTAGTCTCCGAGGGGTTCCTTAACATTTCATCAACTTCGTCCAGTTCCGGTGGGAAAGAAGCTCTCAGATGCGCGTACAGTGGGCACCTCAGAAGGATATGGGTCAAATCCTCTACTTCCCGAAGATTACATATAGTGCATATGCTGTCCTGCCTAATTTTATAGAAAAAACTATTTACAAAAACAACTAGTAGAGCAATGTTGTGAATACGTAGATGAGCAATAAAACGCTTGATATTTAAAGATACTTGGTATTTCAGATATGGGGTAACGTCAGTTAAGGCTGGATCAGAAAGTATAAGATGTTTATAAAACGGGTAGTACGTACTGAGCAAAATACTGTTCCAGTCATTAAAATTGCGGTTTTTCTTGATTCTTGTCAAAATGCTATCGATTTCCGTTTGATCTAAGCGAACCACATCTAGGTCACAGTTTGCAGTTTGCTGCTCTCGCCTAAAGGCTCGAGCAGCAATTTACTTGTTCCGAGCGCAAAAGTTGCACTTTCCGCTTTTAATACACAATGTACTATTGCGCTCAATTACTATTTTCCAGTAGCAAGTAGTCTAAGAGTTAAATTATTTATGTTTGTCAATTTCTCGTATTTGGAGGTTGAAGGGGGTGGCTTTCTTTTTGCGTTCAGTTAGTCTGTTCTGTTGTAGATAGTCCATGGGCTTAATGTCTTCCAAGTCAATTATTTGTGTTCGAGGGTTGAAGGCTGTGGGATTTGTGCGTACAATTTTTCTAAATAGTCTCGTGCGGTAATGGAGTGGTCCAAGGGTTAAATTCCGTCCAAGTCATTTTTTTGTGTTTCGGGGTTGAAGGGAGTCAGTTTCAGGGGTGCAATTTTTTGTGTTGAATTAGTTTCCTCCGGTAATAGGTGGTCCAAGGGTTACATTTCTTGTAAGTGAAATTTTTGTTTCAAGGTTGAAGGGGTTGAGTTTAAGAGGTGCAATTTTTTTCTCTAACGGTCGTAGGGGATCTAAGGGTCTAAGGGCTAAATATATGCTCAAAACTTTTTCTGGGCCGCACTTTTCCGCGGGTCGATGTGGCCCAAAGTCTAATCAGTTCTTACTTGAAGCTTTTTCGGCCAGATCGGTCTAGTAGCTTGGCCTGCAGCCTCTTCCCTAACACCTGTACCTATGCCAAGGCACAACAAAAGCTTATTTGTACCGCAGTCGCGGCCAAAATACCAAAAATATTATAAGAAAACAGAATTTTTAAAAGTGGTAACTTCTGCAGGGTGGCTTCACCCCCTAGCACGGAAATTTTGCTGGGCTCCGCTTCTAAATCTACTTTTACACGTCTGAGGAGTATATGTGCCAAGTCGCAAAACTCTACAATAAAATGCAAGGTCCATCGGCTTAACCCCCGGACTAGCATGTTTATAGACGCACAGACAGACGAGCCTTTTTTCAAAAACCATTTTCTCAGAACCCTGAAACGTAAAGATTTGATGTTTTTGCCGATTCGATTTTTCTGAATTTTCCAATCGATTCTAGTTTAAGCGCAGAAGTTAAAAAGAGGCCACTTCTATTAAGTTGTAACAATGGAACTTCTTGCTAAAAATATTTCTTAGTTGCAGTGCAGTTATATTTGACATCATTTTTGGTGTTTTTACAGAAGGTTCAACAGAATATTTTAAAGCATATAATTTCACACACGAAAACCATAGTGGACAGTGCGGAACCGCCAATCAGAACTATGAAGGCACTGTACAAGTGCTCGATTCGAAGAGGAGTGATAACACTTTCAACATTGGTACCATTCAAGGAGAAAGGTATCATGTGCGAAAGAGACTCCTTAAACCACTTTTGATGCAACCCCGTCTCAGTAACTTTCAAGATCCACTTGTTGAAGGTGCCCAGTAGTGGGAACCCTTTTCTCATCAAAAGACACGTGTCAAAAACTAGTACCTTAAACAAATGTTTTTTTTTCGTTTTCTCTCAGTTGCCCTACCTGCTCCTGCCACAAGACTTCAACCGAAGACAGATCTTTGAACTGCCTTATTTTCTCCACACCGGCAGTGACTCCAAATTTGTGGTTTTCGAGAAAATCTTTCCAAATTTTCGCTTCGTCAGTCAGAGAAATTTCTGTGTTTAACTTGGCGATCTCTTGCCAGCCTTCTCGCTCGGTCTTTCTCATGTACTGGGTGATGTATCTGTTGTATTTCAGAGGAATCTTGCTTTCTGCCAGTTGCTTCAAAGATCGGATCTTAGGCTCATAGCCAGGTTTAGTTAGAATACTGCTCAGCATGCCGAGATAGGACGCGTTTATGATCATGAAATAGAAGAGGAACAAGAGAAATACCGGTTTCTTGGGAGGCTTTACGAGGGACGTCTGAATTGCCAACTGGAAAGTTTTGATGAAACTATCGGAGATGGAATCATGGCTCATTTGCTTGTAGGTCATAAATATAGCTACGAGGATTATCAAGATTATGCTCCAGGTAACGGGGGTGAAAATTCGAATGAGATTTTCATTGACCGCTAGTCTTCTTCTTGGAGGCAAAATGAACAGGTGTTGGGTTTTCAAAATGGGAAAGCTTTTCTCCATTCTGAACAATTTTGCGATATCACCAACAACCGTTAAGAAGAGATCGATAGAAGCGTTTTGTGTAGCTTCATTGAAACCTGTATCATTCGAGTTCCCCACGTACTTAATTATCATCGATGAAGCTAGTTTATAATCCAGCTCCACGTTTAGAATCTTAGCTATTGCATTGACAAATACAACTAAAGAACCAGGATCCTGTTTATTCCGCGGATTTTTTCCAAGCGTCGACATATACACCCAACCCACTGACAAACGACAGCCTTTAAACTTGTCTGGGATTTTCCCATCGTACGGATTGTCACCAGCCGGAACTACTTCAATTTCGCCACAATTAGCGTACGGGTACCACGTAACAAACCCGGTTTTCGTGTAAATCACGACATTGTAAATGTTTTCTCTCCATAGAATTTCAAAGGATCTGGTCATGTTATCGTTGCTTTCGAAAATTATCAAAAACTTGGCTCTGGTGTTGAATTTTTCATTCCGCACGAGTCGTTCAACAGTTTCCTGGAAATTCTTTTGGTTTTCTTCAAAGATCAAGAAGTTTTTAAAATTCAAATCAATTGTGTCCGGAACGGTCGTGAGGAGTATCTGACTTTGATTGGGAAAAAACACGTGGGCTAGAGGCCGATTTGAAATTATGGCAACGGATTGTTCCTTGAAATTTTTTAAGAGAAAGTTTTCAATTTCTGTGTTTTTGGTGAAGTTTAGGAACGAGAGGAATTTTGTTAACGCGAGCAGATTCATTCTAAAAAGGGAATTGATCGGAATAGAGCTCGTTAGTGGGGTGCATGAAGATAATTTGTTTGAGGGTATTTATCGGTGATATATTGAAAAGAATAAAAATATAATTTAGTAAATTGGAGCGGCCAATAGGAAAAGGATAAATTGCGGCAATGTTAAAGAAATATGACGCATATTAGGGTCTGCCGTTTCATAAAAATTAAATTCTGCCCGATTACCAATATAAAAGCCAACGGAAGATGTATATCAATGAGATGTGTATCCCTATAGATGTTTATTCACCGTAAATGATTCATTATATTGAGTTGGACTTGATGGTTTTGGGTGCAGATGTAATCTGCACCTAGTAGTAGTGCCGAAGCATATGCTCATGATAAAGGAATCGTGAGGGTGTATCAGCAGGTGATGATTTTTTTTTGCGATCAATTAGTATCTTTCGGTAGTAAGTATAGGTCAATCATCAAATTTCCACCAAGTCAATTTTTTGTTGGGGGTTGAAGGGGGTGCAATTCTTTCCGTTCAATTAGTGAGTTTTGGGGGCACTTAATTGATACATATCCTCCAATAACACTTGTCCAAATGTTAAATTATTTGCGCACAATTAGTATCTTCCAGTAACAAGTAGTCTAGAGGTTAAACTTCCACCGAGTAAATTATTTATGTTTGAGGGTTGAAGGGTGTGGGTTTCGGGGGTGCAATTTGTTCCCGTCCAATTAGTGTTCTACGGTAACAGGTGCTCCAAAGGCTAAATTTCCTCTATGCCAATTTTTCGTATTTGGAGGTTGAAGGTGGTGGTTTTCGGGGTTGCAACTCAGTTAGTCTGTTTCTGTTGTAGATAGTCCAAGGGCTCAATTTCCTCCAAGTCAATTATTTGTTTTCGAGGGTTGAAGGCTGTAGGTTTTGGGCGTACAATTTTTTGCGTTCAAAATGGTCTTCTGCGATAATGAGTGGTTCAAGGGTTAAATTCCGTCCAAGTCATTTTTTTGTGTTTCGGGTTTGAAGGGGGTGAGTTTTAGGGGCGCAGTTTTTGTTCAATTCAACTCTTTCGGTTGTAGATGGTGCAAAGATTAAATTTCCTCCAGGCAGAGCTGGGGAGTAGTTAACTACCAAGTAGTTAGAATACTATTTCAACTATTTCTTCCTAAAAGTAGTTCACAGTTGAGTATAATATTTTGGCAGTAGTTAACTACTTCTGGTAGTTAACTACTTTAGTTAACTACTTCTTTAATTACCCTTTTATAAAACTCGGAGAAATCACGAACAAAAGTAATTCGAAGAATTTACTTAATATCGCACGCGTGCTAATCGGAGATGGCCATTATTTTTACTTTTAACCTCCCCAACCCCATCACAATTTAAGAAAAATGGGAGGTTACTGCAATCACTAAAATTTTCGAATTTGAGATAGCACCAGATCTTCACGTTTTGAGGTCTCAGGAACACAAAAAAGGGGTTTTTAAAATGTGTCTGTGTGTATGTACGTACGTACGTACGTTCGTACGTTCGTTTGTAATCACGCCACAGCCAAAACTACTAGACCGATTTAGTTGAAATTTGGAACATAGGCATCTCGTAACCTAACTTAGATCTGAAAAGCTTTTGGAGCCAATCGTGCAACCGGAAATGCCATTTTGGCACATCAACTTTTAAATTTTAAATGCAAACCCCCATTTTTCACTTCACCATAAGGAAGACCTTCAAATTCTGCTTCTAAAAGTGTATTCATTCTTAGTGCCCTTTTGACCAAAAATAAAAAAAAATTGATTTTTATCGGACTTTAAAATCGCGGTACAGCCCAAGCCCCTGAACCGATTTGGCTGAAACTTTGCACATGGAGATTGTATTACACGTCGAAGAGCTGAACAAATTTTGAATTCAATCGGCTCACGGAAAGTGCCGTTTTGGCACACCAATTTCCAAATTTAAAATTATTCTCTCATTTAACCAGCGAAATTTTATAATAACCGTAAAAATACATTATAGCCCAAATTACTGAATCGATTTGGCTGAAATTTGGTACATGGAGATCGGGTGACCCGTTGAAGACCTGAAAGGCTTTTGAAAGCAATTGGCCCACGGGAAGTCCCATTTAAGCATATCAACTTAAAATTTTAAATACAAGACCTCATTTTTTATGTCGCCATTAGAAAGGCGATCAAATTCTGGTTCTAAAAATGTGTTCACAGTTTCGGCCATTTCAGTAGAAAATAGAGAAAAAATTCTTTCTCATTAAAAGGGAGCGGGCTGACAGTGGATGATATAAAGTGGCAGTTATTGTCAAAAAGGTGGCAAAAGATTAACCTTAAAAGGAACATATTGTCAAATGTGATGGGTGATGTCCGAGGTGATGTCGGTATTTGTCAGAAAATTGCTAAATTAGTCAAGGATTAAAAAAATTCTGTTGAATTGACTACTATCTACACAGAATACAAAGATCCACGCGATGGGGAGGTTCCAGCCGCTTCTCTGCTGCATTTTTTTAAATAAAAACCATTTTTTGCTCAACGGATTCGGAATTACTAATTTTTCTGAGTTAGAAACAATTATCATACTTGATCTGAAGTGCAGTCACGATCACTCTAGATTTTCAAAAACACCGAAGAAATCGGCGAAAAATAAATATTTTTGAAAAACGCACCCTTTCTCTTTTTCTTTTTCTCCGATTAAAGCTCTTTTTTCCTTGGCTTAGTCTTCGAGTTTCACTTGCATTTTAAGAAGTAGTTAAAAAAATACTCATTTGTATTCTTGAGTACTCATTATTCTAACTACTTTTTCCAACGAGTAGTTCATTACTTAGTAGTTATAACTACTTTTTGATGAAGTAGTTAGTAGTTAGTAGTTAACTACTTTTGAAAAGTATTTTACCCAGCTCTGAAGGTTGAAGGGGTTGAGTTTTAGATGTGCAATTTTTTTCTCGTCCGGTCGTAGGTGATCTAAGGGTCTAAGGGCTCAAAACTCTTTCTGGGCTATTGATGAAACGTTATCGAATGGCTTGAATTTCAAGCAGCACTTGTGTGAAATTTCGAGTTTCAACCCCTGATTAGCACTTCTTCTGTTTCATCCTGCAGAAAAAAAAACCATCCCTTATCAGATATTATCGAAATATGTGTGTCGGGTTTCAGACCTCCATGTGCAAAATATTTCAGAAGTTTTCGTATTTTTATGATTTTCAACCCGTAAATAAATTTCATCCCCCAAAATTGACACCACCTCACTTTGAACAAACTTGTACGTCAAAAGCGCATCTCAAGTTTCAGTCAAATATCTCCACTGGTTCTCGAGTTATTACAATTAATAGTTCTTCGGTCCCGAATAAAACCGCGCATTCTCGCGCTTCTACTGCGAACGCTGCCTAAACGCTTGAAGATGGATTAAAATCGTATAAGGGAGAAATGTCGGCAACGAATAGACCAGGCTTTGGGCCACATCGACCAACGAAAAGTGCCATTTTGGCGCATCAACTTCAAAATTTTTTTGCTAATTACCTATTTCCATTTTTTCTTATTTATTTTTTGTGTTAACTCAACTACCACACACAAATGAAAGATCCACCCGAGGGCAGGTTCAAATGGTTTCTCCTCTGCCCTCTTTATTTTTGTAACGATTCTCAGGACGCTTCAATCACAGGCTTCAATCAAAACAGTTTTCTCAAAAACCTGTCAAAAATGTCAACCCCTTTTTCGCACTTTCTCTGCGCCTTACTACTTGCCAGTTTCCTGAACATAACCTACGCCCATTACTATGGCGAACAGGTAAAGAAATTCTTCCAAGACAACTTCAAAAAAGAAAACGTTAAGATCCCCGTAGATGGAGTTTTCTTATTTTCGTTCGGAGGCCTACTCCTGTCGGCGTTCATTCGCTACCTTATTCTGGTATTGCCCCACAACCTCTCTCTTCTAGAATTCAACTGAGCTTCTATTTCCAGAGATTCAACATTCCCATCCCCTATGGAGTCTTTATAATTGGCTGCGGAATGGTTTGGGGCATTGGCGTTCTCTACAATGTAAACATAGCCAAGTACTCCACAGTATTCCTTATTTGTCCTGTGGACATCTTCATAGCGTATGTTCCTGTGGTCGTGTTTACGATGGCGTTCTCAATTGACGTGCACACGTTTATGAAGTCTTTGCCGCAAATTTTCATTATTTCAATACCAGGCAAGTCTTCTGTTTGATTGGTCCCGCGAACAAAACTTGAGAAAGGGGTGAGATATCGATCCGCGCTTTTTAGTTTAAAAGAAAGGAATTTTGTCTTTCAAAAACAATGAAGAGATGTCACTTAGCTTCAGGTGGTCAAATAGCATATTTCACTGTCGTGCACCACCCACCAATTATTGCTGAATTACTGAAAAGGTTCGATGATTGTGGTCCGTGGAGAATTCCTGCTGCCAAGATAACGTAAATGTGAAAATGCCTTTCTCTACTCCTAATATATCAATCATAGTATTTTCAAAGCGCTCACTGCATTAAAGAGTAGGCTATTTCCTTCAACGATTTGGATATAATTTAATATCCATCTTAGGATGGATATCAAACCGACCAGAGATTCTTAAATCTTCCTGCTGTCTATCTGACAGGTGCTCACGAGCTCCGATCATCTGTTCTGTCAACAATTTCAGGGATTAGAAAGGCGTAATAACATTCGAAGTCGATTAAATTATTGATTCTGATTATTCTGGCGCGGCCGCGTCGCCCGCAAAAGAAGATGAAAGAGTGCTTTGACAAAACATGGCCTTTTCGACCTTTTCACTTCCTTCATCCATTTTATTTTCTCTCCCCTTTCATTCAATATACTCTTTCTCTCTTTCCTCCTCTCTCTTTCCCTCACCTCTCTCTGCCATTGTTCTATTGTCTCTCTCGCCTCTCCACATACCCTGGATTTCCTCTCTACCTCCTACAACCAGAACTTATTCTCTCTCTCTCCTCATTTCCGCATCTGAATCTCGCTCTCATTCTCATTTCTTTCAGATTTTCTCTCTCCAAGTAATTTAGCAACCCCTCGCATATTTTGCATTATAATATCTTGATTCTCTGATCCTTGTTCTTCTTTCCTGTACATACATGTCTTGGTCTCTTTCCCCGTCTCTTTCCATTCACATGTTCCCTGCGCCTTTCTATATCTTCCCTTACGTATCCGGTCCTCTCGTAATATCTTTGTCTCTCCTTCCCTCTTTCTTTCTCCCTCATTTTCTTTCCAGCATTCTTGTAATATCTTACAATCTCCTCTTTCCCCCATTCTGTACTTATATTTTACAGTAGATAAAGATCTACTCTCAACTTACCTACTCCTTTTTGTTTGCTCCTTTGTTATACAGGGCTGTCCCGTAATTAGACTGCAATATTTTACCAATACGTTCTACGATCAAAATTAGGACTAAAAGTTTCGTAGACATTTTTCGAAAAATCCATCCTAAGGGAGCTAGGGTCCATCAAAGGAGTCAAAAAAATAGTTATTTCTTCAATTTCTGAGGAACGGCTTACGATAGTCAAGAAATTTTGAACTTTGTCGTAGATTTTTGTGCTGAACAAGACTAATGTAATGGTTTTTGGCAAAAGCTTCAGGGAGGTGCGTGAGTGGAGGGGTCGCGGACATTTTTGTATCGAACTTTTTTGTACGACACCTTGACTCAATTGTGAGCATAAATTTGAATTTCCTGTATATTTCTACGTAATAAAGGTGCTCTAGTTGAAACTCGATAGCTCAAGCCGTTTTCAAGGAAAATCGATTTGAATGTTCAATTTCGTGGTATAAAAGTGGGTAACTGTGGCACACAAAATACCTAAAATTATCAGATGCTGCGTGATCAGTAAAAAACACACAAGTTTAACCTACTTGCATCTCATATGCTTTGTTCTTTGGATCCGTTTTGATGTTAACGGTGGTTCTTCTATTTTCTTGTTTTTTTTGTATTTTTATAGAATACATTAGGCGACCTTAGGTCTCCTCTTTGCTCGTGTAATTTCTCTAAAGAGCAATAAAGCATATTATTATTATTATTATGCTTGTAATTCCAAAGAAAATCACAAGAAAATTGATTTCCATACTCTATCCCATCAATTTTGCACATTTTCGGCGTGGAGAGAGAACTTCAAATCGATTTTTCTCAAAAACGGCCACACCCTTTTTACGTAAAAATGTACAAGGAATTCAAATTTGTCTTCATAATGGATCCAAGGTGTCGTACAAAAAAGTTCTATAAAAAATTGTCCGCGGCCCCTCAACTCGCGCACGTCCCTGAAACTTTTGCTTGTTCAGCACAAAAATCTACGACAAAGTCCAAAATTTCATGACCCTATCGTAAGCTGTTCCTCAGAAGTTGAAGAAATAACTATTTCTTTTACTCCCTTTGACGGGCCCTAGCTCCCTCAGGATGGATTTTTCGAAAAATGTTTACTAAACTTTTAGTCCTAATTTTGATCTTAGAACGCAATGGTAAAATATTGCAGCCTAATTACCGGACACCCTGTATACCCCGGTCTCTCTCTCTCTCTCTCTCTCTCTCTTCCCACTCCCAGCACCTACTTTATAGGTATACTTGTCCTATACTCTCTCCTCTTGCTCTTCCCATCCCCATATTTCAGCTCCATTCGTCAAAATACTCTTCACTAAACTGTCAAACATCATTACCTACCCTTCTTTTAAAATCATGCTCAAACTTCCTCTCCCCTATTCCCCAAATCATTCTTACCGTCTTATTTGCTTTTTAGACCAATTAAATACATAACCTAAATACTTGAATTCCCTTTCTCGCTATATTCCTTTCATTCCACTTCCACTCTCTTTCTTTTGCTTTTCCTCCCCTTTCCTAAATACCACCATCTTAGTTTTTTTCACATTTGCCTTCAACTTTTTTCTCTTCATATACCTCTCTGCATATCATTTCTCACATTCCTCTCTCCTGGTTCGCTAATATTACCAAATCATCCGCGTACGCCATACACCACACTTTCTCTTTGCCCACCACAACCCTCCCTGCTTTTTTTTTCTAAACATCTCATCGATATGGCTTATATAACTGGTGCGAATAGGGTTGGGCTGAGCGGGTGTTCTTGTCTTACCCCCTTTTTTGTCCAAAAACATTCACTCTCTTGTCCATTTATTCTGACTACATTCTTTGTTTCCTTATATATTTCTTCTATCCTTCTTACCTGACTCTCCTTCATCCATGGTACAACACCTTTCCATCATTAGTGCTTCTTAGTGCTTCAACCTCAACCCCAGCGGACCAACCCTTCCAGAGTTATTGACTCTTCTTTTTCGTCCTCCAACTTCATACTTAGCGAACAACTTGAAGCACTAATGTTTTCACACTCCTCCATCTTTAGTGCTTCGTCAGTGCTTCTTAGTGCTTCAACCCCAACCCCAGCGGACCAACCCTTTCAGAGTTATTAATACTTCTTTTTCGTCCACCAACTTATTCACACTTAGCGAACGACTTGAAGCACTAATGTTTTCACACCCTTCCATCTTTAGTGCTTCGTTAGTGCTTCTTAGTGCTTCAACCCCAACTCCAGCGGACCAACCCTTTCAGAGTTATTAACACTTCTTTTTCGTTCGCTAACTGCACGCTTAGCGGACGACTTGAAGCACTAAGGGTACAACATCTCTCCATCATTAATGCTTTATTAGTGCTTTTTAGTGCTTCAACCTCAACCCCAGCGGCCCAACCCTTCCGAAGTTATTGACACTTCTTTTTCGTCAGCCAACTTCTGATTCCGAATCCGTTGAGAAAAAAGTATGATTCGATTTAAAAAAATTGGCAGTGTCGGAGACGGTAGAAACTTCTACTTTCTCAATTTGTAAATGGTAGCATTTAACTTTATTTAACCGAGGTTCCCGGGCGTGCGGGCGGTTGTCCATGGCTGATGCGCCCGGCGCTCATTTACCAAAATCTAAAATACAAATGTTTTTCACAAAAATTGCACTAAGGTTTTCGATCCGGCAATGCAACAGCTATCGAACTCGATAATGATAATATGCCCTTTTGCTAATAAAAATTCAAAAGATGATTAAAACATTAATGCTTCAAGTCATCCGCTAAGTGTGAAGTTGGCTGACGAAAAACAAGAGTTAATTACTCCGGACGGGTTGGTCCGCTGATGGGGTTGGGGTTGTAACACTAAGAAGCACTAATGAAGCCCTAATGATGCAGAGGTGTTGTACCATTAGTGCTTCAAGTCGTTCGCTAAGTATGAAGTTGGCGGACGAAAAAGAAGTGTTAATAACTCTGAGAGGGTTGGTCCGCTGGGGTTGGGGTTGAAGCACTAATGAAGCACTAAAGATAAAGTGGTGTGAAAACATTAGTGCTTCAAGTCGTCCGCTAACTTCCAGTGATCCGTACGGCTCCCCCTTCTTTCGTTGCATTTCTTTTTCGGCTAAATGGTTTAATATGTACAAGTTGTCCTCTGTGCCTCACCCCTCTCTGAAACTTGCCTCACTGTCTGGTAGTATTTTCTTTCTCTCTAATTTTTCCTTCAATCTCTCCCCTATTTCCATCACATAGAATTTATATCCCGTGTTTAGGAGGGTTATCCCCCGTAATTTTTAACCTCTTTTGCATCGCCCTTTTTGTACATAGGGCTGATAACCCCTTCTTTCCATTCTCAGGGGAACCCCTCTCCCTTCCATACTCCATTCAAAACCTCTACCAGATCGTCTATCACCTCTTCCGTACTGTACATCCACGCTTCATTTCTTACCCCATCCCTTTCTTCAGTTTTCCTATCTACATCTTTAATTCCTCTTTTGTTATTTTCGTACTTTCCAATTGCAGCTCCTCTCTTCATGCTCCCTCCTCTTTTCTCCCTCTAGTAGCTCTATAAAGTGCCTTCTCCATTCCCCCATCTCTATATCTTTCTCTTTGTAACTTCTTTCCCTTTTTCCACGCTTCGTTTTATATTCTACCCTTCTCGTTTTTCTTTTCTTTCATTTTCGTAACTCTTCTCGCTTCTCTTTTTGCTTTTTTGCATTATCCTCCCTTTTCCTAGGTTCCCTTCCCTCAGTATTATTTCTTCTCTTCTTACTGACCTCCTTATAACTTCTATCCACGGGGTGATCGTAACGATTGTTCGCTAAAATGGCAACGTTGCCCAAAAGTCTTGTAAATGTTATCTCAAAGGTGCAAAAATTTACCAACATTGCCACTTACAACCCTTTACGGTCACACCTTCCACGGATTTTTAATTTAAAAAACGAATTTAGTTTCCCTTTTCGCGTCATGTTGGACTGGACTGCTCATGCGGCTTGTGATTGATTCTTCATGGTCTTACGGCGCTGGAGTCCTCTTCGGGATTTCTTGCACACCTACCTACCCCATTTACGTGGTTCGTTTGTTGAAGGAAATTGGGGTTCACACCAAATACACCAGTATCCTTCTGGAAGGGGAGAGTCTAGTAGGAACTATGTGCGTTCTAATCATAAATGGTATCCTTCAAGGATATATGTTGGGTTTCGTCGTGAAATGGTATCAATTCATCGTGGTACTTCTGCGCTACGTTTCTTTTGGTAGCAGAATCTAAGCAAAAAAAAATTGTTAATGATGATCATTGCAGGCCCTCTTCTAGGCTACATAGCAGGGGTAATAGGCTGCGCATTGATGCGTTGGATGTCCAATGACGTGATAAGTTTAATGCTGTTGACACTAGCCGTTCCCTACATAGCTTTCTACATAGCCTTCAAGTTTGTGGCAACTGCCAGCCTCTGCTGCTTGTTAATCCCCGGAATAATGATGGGGATGGAGCGCACAGCTCTTCCTGCTGAAACTGAAGCCTCCCTCGTGAACTTCTGGAAAATGACGGCGCACATCTTCAATACCTTGCTTGCTCTCATTTCAGGAGTCCACGTAACGATTTTTCTGCTGGTTAAAATGGAGTTTCAGGACTACGTTTTTGTAATTATTACGTACCTGGTGAGCGTTATAGGAAGATTCCTGAGCTTCCTAATCTTTCTACCGATTCTGAACAGGATCGGTTATGGGCTCACAGTTAAAAATATGTTGATATGTGCGTGGTCGGGTATGAGGAGTCCAGTGATTCTGATTCTACTCTTGATCTATGGCGAAATGTTCAATGATGTGATCGGCCACAGAAGCTACGCGACCATTATTTGCTCGAATTTAGCGGGGGTTTACATTTTGTCGCTGCTGGTTAATGGAACGCTGACGCCTTTGCTGTTGAGGGTTATGGGGCTGTCGCAGATTTCTATGGCGCGGCAGGTCAACATGAACAATTGCATGAAGTATGTGTTTGAGAGGAGGGATCGAGCAACGTCTATCCTCAAGATGGACAGGTAAAACTTGCAAATCGAAAACAATCTGAAATTTTTGAAACAAGCAAAAATTTGATTTTTTGTGGTAACTTATGTTCTGAATACATAAAATTATGACGATTTTTGAAGAAATGCCAAAACGCGAAACTTTTTTGAAATTTCTTAAAAAAAGTGCAGCATAAAAACCAATAATGCTAGAGCCAAAATACAATACAAGCATCAATATCAATATACAGGGTGTATCTAAATGAGTAAGTCCGAAAAAATTGAGGGGGTGATTCCTCGTCGAAAAATAGATAGGGTCTTTCCTATAAAACTTTTCCAAAAAGTAACACACTGAGAAGTTGCAGCCCCTCAAAAGTTGAACGAAAGAGAAGGTTTTTTTCCTCAGTTACTGGCACCCATAAAATTCTGAAGAAAATTAAGCACATGCACATGCATGAAAGGGGATGAAATCGCCAACCACTTTCCAATTTCTCGCTATATCTTTTTAGTCTTAAGTGTTTGAATTTTCAAAAAATAGAACCTTCAATGGCGGTTAAATTTGCAAACTATGGAGTCATTCATTTTCGGAATGATTTCGGAAATTTCCTCGACTGATGTTTCATAGTTTTAGTGATCATGGACCGGTTATTTGTAGTTGTTCGTTTAATTTCACTTAATGTGTTGATGAAATAGTTGTTGAAAATTTCAGCAACTTGACTGGGATTTAAGATCAGTTGATAGTTTACATAGTTTATACACGGGTGTTGCAGAATGGACTCATTATACAATGGGTGAGAGATTTTTTCGCTTTAAAACCCGTGGATAAAACATGGTATTCTATTCGTGTGTAATGATTATTGCTCTCTCGGATGATTTATGGGTCTCGTCATCCTCAGGAGCAATAAAATTCATTACATACTCATTGAATAATATACTATTATATAATTGTTGACCATTGTCAGGGCCGGATTAAAGAATAGTAAGGCCCGGGGGCTGATCAATATGAGGAGGCCCCTTGGTTGCGGGCCAGCTAGGGTGTGGTACGTATTTCGTACTGACAGGAGACTCTAAAAAGACTAACTGCCATTAAATTTTCACGTGAACAACCGAAAATGCCAATTTCAGCGAGAGGTATACACTGGAAGGTGATTTTTTTAAAACCGTTAGCGACCCATCTTATTGCTTCCTCAAATTTGAGGGAGAATCAATTGGCCTAAACTTCGAACTTCTAAGAGCCACCCACTTCGTGAAAAGTAGATTTTCATTGGTTTAAAACTTCAAAATTCAATAAAATCAATTAATCATGGCAAGTTTTAATTAAAACTGGATTTTGTATTATAAGAGATGCTAGTAAAACTATTGCTACTAGTTTTTCTAAGAAAAACCTTAAAACGCCGAAATTCAGTAGAAACCACCTACACATTTTTACATTTTTCAAAAGTTTTTTGCGACCGCAAGTGTGACCCATCTTATTTCCTCAAATTTAAAGGAGAATCGATTGGTGCAAATTTCAAACTTCTAGAACTCAGACACTTCGAGAAAAGTAGGTTTTCTTTCTTTTAAAATTCCAAAATAAAATGAAAATTACATTTTGTATTATCAAAGGCTCTAGTGAAACCAATTTCCAGCAATTTTCCTGATAAAAACTTTAAAACGCGAAATTCACTAGAAAGCATAATTTTGTAAAAAAAATTTGTGACTGCAAGTGTGACCCATCTTATTTCCTCAAATCTGAAGGGGAATCGATTGGTGCTAAGTTAAACCTTCTAAGGCTCACACAGGTCGCGAAAAGTAGCTTTTCTTTCATTTTAAATTCCAAAACGCAGTAAAACTAATAAATATCGGCAAGTTTTAATTAAAATTACATTTTATATTATCAAAAAGTCTAGTGAAACCAATTGCCAGTAATTTTCCCAATAAGGACTTTGAAACGCTAAATTCACCAGAAAGCGTACATTTTGTAAAAGTTTTTTGCGACCGCAAGTGTGACCTATCTTATTTCCTCAAATTTGAAGGAGAATCGATCGGTGCAAATTTAAAACTTCTAGAGCTCACACACTTCGCGAAAAATAGATTGTCTTTAATTTAAAGTACGAAAAAAGTAACAAAATGTAACAAAACTAATAAATATGGGCAAGTTTTAATCAAAATTACATTTTGTATTATCAAAGACTCTAGTGAAACCAATTGCCAGTAATTTTCCTGATAAAACTTTAAAACGCGAAATTCACTAGAAAGCGTACGTTTTGTAAAAGTTTTTTGCGACTGCAAGTGTGACCTATCTTACTTTCTCAAATTTGAAGGAAAATCGATCAGTGCGAATTTGAAACTTCTATAGCTCAGATTCTTCGAGAAAAGTAGCCAATTTTTTCACTTCCTTAGTAGCACTACCATTAAATCGCATTTGAAGTTCATAAATTAAAGGCATCTCTAGTAGGAGGAGCTGAAAAATACTGTTTTAACACCTTTGCTTCGACATTGCCAGAACAGCGAAAATACAAAACCAATCACAGCTCACATATGGTCCATTCAACAGTACGCTAAAATTTTTGCCTTTTTAAATTGCAGAATAGACCCTAATAGGTGTTCCAAGGGTTACATTTTCTCTAAGTCAATTTTTTGTGCTTCAAGGTTAAAGGGGTTCATTTTAACTCTTCAGGTCGTAGGTGGTCTAAGGGTTAAATTTTTTCCAAGGCAATTTGTTGCATTTGGCTGAAAGGGGATGAGTTTCAGCGCAAAAAATGAAAAATGAAAAAAATGCTGTTTTTGGACCCCTGAAGGAAAGTTATCGAATGGCTTGAATTTCAAGCAACACTGAAATTTCGAGTGTCAACCCCTAATTTCCAACCCATCTGTCCCATCTTGCAGAAAAACCATCCTCCTATCAGATGTTATCGAAATGTGTGTGTGTGTCGGACTTCCACTTGCAACATATTTGCGAAGTTTTCATATTTTTGTGATTTTCAACCCCAAAAATGTACACCCCTTCATCTTCAACAAACTTGTACGTCAATACGGCTCTAAAAGAACATACCAAGTTTCAGTAAGATACCTCCACTGGTTCTAGAGTTATTACATACAATTACTAATTTTTGCGTTCCGGGATAAGAAAAATCGGTGTTCATGAGTGAAATTTCATAGCTGATATGAAAAAAAGGCATATAAAGGTGCATTAATTAGTTTTAGTGCCGTAGCAGTATGCGAGGCACTCTTGTTTTAGCTTATTAGCTCGCTCGTTTGTCGTACCGATCGCTCCTCAGTCTCTCCGTCGCATAACTTGAGAACTAATTGAGATATCGGGCTGAAACTTGGTATACGGCTTTGTTTTTCGAAAAGTAAGGCGGGGATTGGTTGTCGAAACGTTAATAAGTTCATCCAAAACCATAAACTGCTTGAAGAGTATGGCATTTTGAATTTTCGGGTGGGTGGACCAATTGAATCGTTGAGCAGTTTATTTGATCGATAAACAAAAGAGTTTGTTGTTTATTATATGAGGATTGCTGGCGCAAAGTTGGAAATAAAAGAAATCCCCAGCAATCATTTCAGGTTCGAATCCAAGGTGGAACTTCGTATTTTCTCTCTGGCGTCTCTTCAAAAATCACAAAACTCCAAAATTTTGAATGTTCTTTGTAAATTTTTGGTGGACCCAACATTTTCTCGAATGTAACAAAAGCAAGCTCCTTTAATTTTTTTCTAGATTTCTCTCGGACGCCAACTGGCCCATGGTCAGTATCGGCACTAACCTCAAACACCCCTACAAGATCAACCTCGCTGACATCGACCAAGAAGAAGACGATTACTTCATGGGCTACCGCTTCACCTTCTGTCCCGACTGTCGCAAAGACATCCTAAACGAACCCACCCCTAAAGAGCTGCGAGAAATGACCAAGGAAGCCCGCCTTCGAATCCTCAAAGCCAAAAAAATCTGCTACTCGCGCCAGTACGAGAACGGAATGGTCTCCAAGGAAGGCATCCGCATCTTAAGCCAAACCGTGGAAGTCGCCATGGACACCGAGGAAGCCCTCATCAACCTCGAGGGTCTCTATAAACTCTTCAAAAGCGAAGGCTGCTTCGACAGATTCACACGCAATCAACTCAAGGACGTGGTGACGAAATCTGACAATTTCATTCGCGCTCCGAAGCAGTACTGCAGGCGTTGGGTTTACGGCTTAGTCGTTCACAATTGTTTCGAAATTTTGATAGACGTCGTTATTGTGATTAACATGATTCCGATTATACTGGAGTTATGTATTCGTCCAATGAATGAAGAGTGGGACTATGACAATCAGTTGATTTTCGGGACGATTAATATCGTCTTCGTTTCGATTTATTTGATAGAATTTATTCTTACAATCGTTGCTTATTCGCGGGTTTACATCTGTGCCGATGGCTTCAGAACGTATTTTAGTTCTTGGTGGCATATTTTGGATTTTATTGTTTTGGTAGTGTCCGTTGCTGATGCTATTGTAGATATCGTCGATTTGGCCTCACCAGCTTTCAATAGAACCGACCCTGTAACTCTGGGTGCACTCCATGCAGCGAGGCTCTTTCGTTTTCTTCGATTAGTCAAACTAGTTCGACTTTCCGGTTTTTGTTATCCCAAAATAATCAGGTACTTCGACTCTAGGATAGATAGAAATATGGCTTTCGCGTACGAATTGGGGAAAGGGTTTGTAAACGGCGAGGAGGAGGTTTTAGAAATGTTGCCGTACATGATCGACCACGATAAAATCAGGGAAGATATGAAGGGACGCATGGAAAGTGATCGACTTGAAGTCACCAAAATGTTGGGGTTAACTCAGAAGGAGAGACCTTGGATTGCAATTACCGTAAAGACCAGGCAAGCTATAAGAACGATCCTGAACAGCATGAAGGACACCATCAACGAACTTAAAGTTTCTGGTTGGGTGGACGATGGAGAGCACGCAATGCTTATGAAATCCCTCGCTGAGAGATACAAACACGCCTCGGGTATAAAATCAGTCCAGCCCAGTCCACCCGAAGTTATTTTCAAAGAAATCGCTTGGATGGCAGGAGAACACAAGATAATAGAGTACCTGTACGATAATGTAGCTACGAAGAGGTACGATCCTGGCGAAGCGGTTTGCCAAGAGGGCCACGTAGCTGATGGCATCTTCATAGTGGTTACTGGATTATTGCTGTTATCCTATCAACCGCGAAAACGTGTCCTTGAAAATCTCAAAGATTTCGGTCTACTACCAGTCGTCGACTATATGCCCCCGACGAAATTCAACGAACGACTCTTCGACTACATAGTATCCGGCAATTCAATTGGAGAACTTAGCACGTTGACTCAAAGACGCTACAGTTGTACAATAACGGCTGATACTCACAGCCAAGTTTACTTCTTGAGTCGCGATGTCATCAGACAAGCTTTGGAACTCAGCAACGATCCCGTTGCGGGATTAGAGTGTCGAATTTGGCGCTCGATCAGTATCAGAGTCGCACTGCCGATCCTCATGAACGTCACCTCCTACCAATCCACCAACGTCGACAAAATCAAATACGCCCTCGAACGAGCCTTCGTCCCTAACTTATCCTATTTCAAAATGTTTCTTGTAACTGAGATGATCGAGGATGTGGTCTTGATCGAAGGAGTAGCAGTCGATTTCACGTCAAAGGAAATATTCAAAGGGCCAGTTTATATTCCTAGAACGGTTAAGAAGTTGATCCTACCGAAAAGTAGCCTTTTGAATTTTCCGGTGGAATTCGAAACGAAGCTTTTGATAATACCAAATAAAGATGTGAACGAATATGACATAATGCTGAAAGAGGAAGAGACTTGTGAAATGGTTTGACTCAACTGCTGATTGCTTCGATAATTGAACTTTTGTTTGTAGACTGTGATGAATTCTTCTAGGTGCTTGCATCATTTGATTCAAAAACGAGCCTCGAAGACAAGGAGATCCACGAAGGAGTCATTGAGTAAAAGCAGTTGGCGTTCGGATAAATATTCGGCTGTAATGCAAGCGAGAAGAAGCAAAACGGTGATTCTCAGATATAATACAACGAGTGGAATCGTGATTGCCGATAATCAAACCATACGAAACGTGTTGCCAAACATTAATTCCACGACTCCGGAGGAGGAGTGGAATTATTTGGCAATATGTTGAGTGAGTGATTCTCATTAATCACGATTTCACGAGCCGTATTGGTCAGATTATTTTACACATTAAGTATTGAACCAATCAAAGTAGCATTTAGTACCTATACCAGTGACCAATCAAATGGTGATTACAGTGATAATATTACAACGTCAGTTTGACACTACTTACTCAATTCTTTAATTTATAAAATAATCTGCCTTGTTGAGTCCTCACGGATGCACTACTTGTCAAATGGTAGATTTTTTTCGGCCAAAGAGGACTCGAGCGAGCTCTCGTCCTCTCTTTAGCCTAAAAAAATCTACCATTTTGACTCGTAGTTGACAGCCATTCGGACGTCAAAACCCGCGGCAATCAAGAGACTACTCGTATTACTATTGATTATTTCCAAATTACCTTTTAAACCAATCAATCAGACTCATTTTGAAATTTCTATCCAATCGAATTCATTTGGGTGATTAATACACGAGTCATTTAATCGTTTTCTTGACTACTTGATTTTGAACACAATTTTTTCACTGCTGAAAATAACTACGTACCACGTAAAATCAGTTAAGGGAAATAAAGTACTATGGAAACACTGGACAACTTCGGTGGAAAAATGCACTATCACTAGAAACACCCCACTACACCGAAACACTTGATTTACACTGCTTCGGCTTTGATAATGAGCACATTGTGTTCGAAACGCGTCAGCAGTGTAAATCAAGTGTTTCGGTGTAGTGGGGTGTTTCTAGTGATAGTGAAGGGAAATAAAGGTCCATAAATATGACCACCAGGCACATATCCTACACGCAATTAAAGTCTTCCTTCCACAAACCATATTTTAAGTGTTTTTGGACATAAAGGACTGATTTCTTCTGGATATAATCTCAAAATTCAATGACATTTTGTTTGCGCGTTTCCTAACCTCAAACGTCAATGGATTATAAAGGTTCGTTCACAACATCTTATTGGGCTCTTGAGTATAGGCAACCCCGGTTTAAAGAATCGCTCTTTTAACAAAATGAAGAGTTTAATTTGCGAAATAATCTTGCCGAATACCACTCGTGCATCGCTATTGTAATCGGTTAAATTTTAGAAATAATTATTCAAGCTTTGTTGTCGTTTAGGTAAAACAATTCGAACTAATTTGCCATTTTATTATCAAAGATAATAAATTGCAATTTAGTTCTCATTGTTTTACCACCGGCAACAAGCTTTCGTAACCATTTTCAAAATTTAACCGATTAAATAGCATGCACTTGTGGTATTATAAGCGATTATACCACGAATTGTACAAATATTATAGCAACAATAAAGAATGTCAAACTGACATTTTAAAATACAAAATAACAAGGATCTGGTATCTAATTGTTTACGTAGCACAACGGCTTCTTATTGGTCCAAATCAGTAGGTACGTTGTGATGGAGAATCAAGAAATTGATTTCCACTTATTAATCAAATGCATGCTTTTTGCTTATCACTTATTAATCGCGACTATAATTTCATAGGGACGCATAACATTATATGTGGTATAATCTCAGAAATTACATTCTGCTAATTGTTTGTTTCAGAGCGAATCGCAATTGAGTGCAGAAATGGAGTTTTTGAAAGAAGTTATTTCGGACACGGGAAGTGTTAAAAGTGTTGGTGATTCGTCTAAGAAATCGAAAAAGTAGTACTTAATCAATGTATTAACAAATGTTCTAAAGTACATAAGTTATAGGTCAATTAAATGTTTCCGATGTTAAATTCTTCATCCCTTATAATTTAATAATATTGATGGTTTCTCAGGGAATGGCACGGGGAGAAAACCTCAGTAAAACTCCTTTTCAGACCAACGTTTCGGCGATATATTTGTCACCTTCTTCACAGGCTCAAAGGCACTAACTAATTGAAATCTCCATTTTCTTAAAATTTTCTTTGGTTAAATGTTTAAAAGTTTAAAAGCTATAGGACACGAGGTACAAACACACTCGGCGGCATACCGATTGCACCCGATTCCACCAGTAAGACCAGCCGCCCCTACATACACATTAACGTGATGAACATCTATAGGGATACACATCGCATTGATGTACATCTTCCGGTGGCTTTTTCTTCGGTAATAAATTGAATGCATTTAGATTGTGTTTATATTTTTCACTTTTTCAACCCCCTTCGCAATACCTAGTTCAACCCCCAAAAACTAAATTTGCATAATTGACTTACCTTCGTGTTCTCAATCACTTTGACGTTTCATGCCCCTTTACAATTGCTCAGCCCCCGAGGTATTAATTTTGCCAAATTCGGGTAAACCTATTTTAGTTCTTGGCGGCATATTTTGGATTTTATTGTTCTGGTAGTGTCCGTTGCTGATGCTATTGTAGATATCGTCGATTTGGCCTCACCAGCTTTCAATAGAACCGACCGTGTGACTCTGGGTGCACTCCATGCAGCGAGGCTCTTTCGTTTTCTTCGATTGATCAAACTAGTTCGACTTTCCGGTTTCTGCTATCCCAAAATAATCAGGTACTTCGACTCTAGGATAGATAGAAATATGGCTTTCGCGTACGAATTGGGGAAAGGGTTTGTAAACGGCGAGGAGGAAGTTTTAGAAATGTTGCCGTACATGATCGATCAGGGAAGATATGAAGGGACGCATGGAAAGTGATCGACTTGAAGTCACCAAAATGTTGGGGTTAACTCAGAAGGAGAGACCTTGGATTGCAATTACCGTAAAGACCAGGCAAGCTATAAGAACGATCCTGAACAGCATGAAGGACACCATCAACGAACTTAAAGTTTCTGGTTGGGTGGACGATGGAGAACACGCAATGCTTATGAAATCCCTCGCTGAGAGATACAAACACGCCTCGGGTATAAAATCAGTCCAGCCCAGTCCACCCGAAGTGATTTTCACTTATAATCTCATAAGAGCATTAATTCTTTCCGGAAATTTTTGGAGTGCATTCCAACAACGTATTAATCGGCCCGAGTGGAACACGAGGGCCCGATTACGTTGTTGGGATGCACGACTAAAATTTCCAGGAACTGAATTAATGCTCGAATGCAGATTCGGTAAGAAAATAGCAACGATACAGCCACAGAAATTGAATAGAAATGATTTTTGACATTTAATTTGACATAAAAATTTCCACTTATTAATTTCGTTTAGGTTGGTCTAGGTAGGTATCAAAAATTTCCAGGAAATCTTTGAGTTGCCATGGTAAACACACAGAAATCAATTTTTCTATTGGCTAATGATTAGTATCGTGCGATTTTCACTTATAATCTCATAAGAGCATTAATTCTTTCCGGAAATTTTTGGAGTGCATTCCAACAACGTATTAATCGGCCCGAGTGGAACACGAGGGCCCGATTACGTTGTTGGGATGCACGACTAAAATTTCCAGGAAATGAATTAATGCTCGAATGCAGATTCGGTAAGAAAATAGCAACGATACAGCCACAGAAATTGAATAGAAATGATTTTTGACATTTAATTTGACATAAAAATTTCCACTTATTAATTTCGTTTAGGTTGGTCTAAGTCGGTATCAAAAATTTCCAGGAAATCCTCGAGTTGCCATGGTAAACACACAGAAATCAATTTTTCTATTGGCTAATAATTAGTATCGTGCGATTTTCAAAGAAATCGCTTGGATGGCTGGAGAACACAAGATAATAGAGTACCTGTACGATAATGTAGCCACGAAGAGGTATGATCCTGGCGAAGCGGTTTGCCAAGAGGGCCACGTAGCTGATGGCATCTTCATAGTGGTTACTGGATTATTGCTGTTATCCTATCAACCGCGAAAACGTGTCCTTGAAAATCTCAAAGATTTCGGTCTACTACCAGTCGTCGACTATATGCCCCCGACGAAATTCAACGAACGACTCTTCGACTACATAGTATCCGGCAATTCAATTGGAGAACTTAGCACGTTGACTCAAAGACGCTACAGTTGTACAATAACGGCTGATACTCACAGCCAAGTTTACTTCTTGAGTCGCGATGTCATCAGACAAGCTTTGGAACTCAGCAACGATCCCGTTGCGGGATTAGAGTGTCGAATTTGGCGCTCGATCAGTATCAGAGTCGCACTGCCGATCCTTATGAACGTCACCTCCTACCAATCCACCAACGTCGACAAACTCAAATACGCCCTCGAACGAGCCTTCGTCCCTAACTTATCCTATTTCAAAATGTTTCTTGTAACTGAGATGATCGAGGATGTGGTCTTGATCGAAGGAGTAGCAGTCGATTTCACGTCAAAGGAAATATTCAAAGGGCCAGTTTATATTCCAAGAACGGTCAAGAAGTTGATCCTACCAAAAAGTAGCCTTTTGAATCTTCCGGTGGAATTCGAGACGAAGCTTTTGATAATACCCAATAAAGATGTGAACGAATATGACATAATGCTGAAAGAGGAAGAGACTTGTGAAATGGTTTGACTCAACTGCTGACCGCTGCGATAATTGAACTTTTATTTGTAGACTGTAATGAATTCTTCTAGGTGCTTGCATCATTTGATTCAAAAACGAGCCTCGAAGGCAAGGAGATCCACGAAGGAGTCGTTGAGTAAAAGCAGCTGGCGTTCGGATAAATATTCGGCTGTAATGCAAGCGAGAAGGAGCAAAACGGTGATTTTCATATAATAATACAACGAGTGGAATCGTGATTACTGATAATACGTGTGTTGTTTTATCCAGCGGAAATTCATTAATGTTTAATCGTAACGTAACAGGAAGATGAAAACGATGACCGTTGCGGAAAACAACAGAATCGATGCGGTTGCGGTGACATTTATTGACATTTTGAAGGTTATAATCACAAATTGTATTCTCTCCTGGTCAGACTCTGGTTATTACCATATTACTCAGTACAGCTTGTATGTATGAGATTATTATATTCTGTCTCCGTGATAGCAACATTAAATGTAACCCCATTGTGCCCAAGTTGCAAGACAACTTTCTCCTGCTCTTCTTCGCATGACCCGCCGTTCATTTTGTAGCTCAAAAAACAACAAAAATTTTCCAACAATTTCAACTTGTGATTCCAACCAGTAACCTCTGCCAATAACCACACTTTCTCAACGTTTATCCTGATTTTGCCGCCATTGCCGTTAACCCCACCACCATCCATCCAATCCATCGGCTCGTAGAGTCGATGGACCGATGCAGAATCATGATTGAGTGTCGATGAATATAACAACAATTCAGATTAAACATCGCTAGAAACATTGATTAATTTAACAACAGTTTCGATTGATTCGATGAAGCATCGGGTGAATAAAACAACACACGTAAAACCACACGAAACATGTTGCCAAACATTAGTTCCACTGCTCCGGAGGAGGAGTGGAATTATGATTCTCATTAATCACGATTTCACGAGCCGTATTGGTCAGATTATACCACGAATTGTACAAATATTATAGCAACTATAAAGAATGTCAAATTGACATTTTAAAATACAACTAACAAGGATCCGGTATCTAATTATTTATTTGTTTACGTAGCACAACGGCTTCTTATTGGTCCAAATCAGTACCTTGTGATGGGGAGAATCAACAAATTGATTTCCACTTATTAATCAAATGCATGCTTTTTGCTTATCACTTATTAATCGACTAATTTCATAGGGACCCATAACATTATGAGTGGTATAATCTCAAAAATTACATTCTGCTAATTGTTTGTTTCAGAGCGAATCGCAATTGAGTGCAGAAATGGAATTTTTGAAAGAAGTTATTTCGGACACGGAAAGTGTTAAAAGTGTTGTTGATTCGTCTAAGAAATCGAAAAAGTAGTACTTAATCAATGTATTAACAAATGTTCTTAAGTACATAAGTTATATTTCAATTAAATGTTTCCGATATTAAATTTTTCGTCCATTATAATTTAATAATTAATATTGATGGTTTCTCAGGGAATGGAACGGGGAAAAAACTTCAGTAAAACTCCTTTTCATGCCAACGTTTCGGCGATATATTTGTCACCTTCTTCACAGGCTCAAAGGCACTAACTAATTGAAATCTCCATTGAGTTAAAATTTAAAATTTTCTTTGGTTAAATGTTTAAAAGTTTAAAAGCTGGGAGAGAATAAGGTACAAAGCGAGGGGCGGTTCACTCACTAAAATGTGTACACCTACTTCAAGCAGTGAACCGCCCCTCGGTACAAACACACTCGCCGGCGTACCGATTGCACCCGATTCCATCAGTAAGACCAGCCGCCCCTACATACACATTAACGTGATGAACATCTATCTATAGGGATACACATCGCATCGATGTACATCTTCCGGTGGCTTTTTCTTCGCTAATAAATTGAATTCGTTTGGATTGTGTTTATATTTTTCACTTTTTCAACCCCCTTCGCAATACGTATTTCAACCCCTCAAAAGCTAAATATGCATACCTAATTGACTTATACTTTCGTGTTATTTTCTGTAATTCTACTTAATTACGATTAATTCTCATCCACTTTGACGTTTCATCCCCCTTTACAATTTTTCGACCCCCTAGGTGTTAATTTTGTCAAATTCGGGTAATTTCGTTTTTCTTCGGTAATAAATTGAACTCATTTGGATTACCTATATGTTTACCTTTTTCGCTTTTTCAACTCCTTCGCAATATTTCAACTCCCCAAAAGCTAAATTTGCATAATTGGCTTATTTTCTGGTTATTTTCTGTAATTCTGCTTAATTAGGATTAATTTTCATCCCCTTTGACTTTTCATCCCACTTTACGATTTTTAAACCCCGTAAGTGCTAATTTAGCAAAAACGTAATTTCGTTTTTTTCCTCGGTAATAATTTCAACTCATTTGGATGATGTTGAACTCACTTGGGATCCAGTATACTTTTTACAGTTTTTCAGTTTCGCTCGCAATAGGTAGGTAAGTATAAGTATATGTATTTCAACTCCCACAAATTATTAATGTGGTATTCGATTCATTACAAATTTGTACAACGAAACTCAACAGACATGCGCATTAAGATTTCTTAACTCATAGCATAGGTGACATTTGATTGGCCGTAGAAGTGCTGTAGTAGGTATCTAAATTTTGGTCAGCTATAGCTAACAACAAATGGCAAACAAACTCATTTCAATTGTTTTTTTTATTACACAGTAACAGTTTTGTTGCAAAAATATTGATGTTTTCAATATTTTTTATTCTTTCCGCCAGAAAGTTCGGATTTACTCATTTGGAGCCATCCTGAGCATCTTTTCTTAATAAACTTTTTCGGTAAAAAAATGCCTAATATGATTTCGCTATTTTGGGCCTCTTGAATTAATCGCAGTGGGCTGAGATTTCGGGATAACAAAAAGCGGAAGTATTACACAGATGCAGATTTTGGAAATCTACATGTGCAAAAAAAGAGCGAGTTGATTTGCTCAATATTAACCGAAATATTTGTGTGGTTCCAGTTAAAATGAGACACACTGGATATATACCGGGTGGTCGTTTTTTCTTAAGACTTGCAAGACTGGCAATCGGAAAAGAAGTATTTTAGAAAAAATACCTATTTTATATAAAAGTTTTATGACTTCGAGGGGGAAAATAGATGGCATCATCGTCATTTTGATTGAAGGTTAAGTGAAGGTCAACTTTATTTTTTTTTAATGGAAACCTGTCTTTCGGATCCAAAAATAGTTTAGATGAGAGTTGTTTGTTCTTTTACGGGGAATAAAAATATGTAATAAATGTAATATGTAATAATTTAAAAAAATGCAGTTGACCTTATTTGACCTTGAAAATGACCTTGAATCAAAATGGCGATAATGCCATCTATTTTCCCCTCCAAGCGAAGCCGTAAAACTTTTATACTATACAATATTATTATATTATATATTATATATTATTATTATATTATATTTCAAGATAAAACGACCACCCAGTATATAGGAGATTCCTGCTATCTGGGTAATTCGAGTTTCACTAGCAATAAACGCGTGGCCAATCGTGTCGAATGCTCGACTTGAAATGGAAAAATATTCCTATAGGTACATCTGATTTACATCTATTTTCTATACCATCCAGACAGGATTTTTCTATAGAAACCAAATAGCGATCTTTAAGTTTTTCATTTTCGTCCTTGCAATACGCGATATTAGCGATGACGTGAATCCGCCATCTTTGTTGTGTATGGTCATAGTCAAGCTTCCAACTGAAGCCAAACACAGCAAATTCCAGAAAACTGCATTTTTCGTCTAATTCTTTATTTACAGTTTCTGTGTTGCGTTCGGTTGCGTTTTAAGACCTTAATATGTATTGACAAATTGAAGAATTGCTATCGATTAAATCGTTACAGCATGTCCACAATGAGCTTTGTGCTGAAATAATTGAATCTACACAAGGAAATTCTTGCTTTGTTTAGCTTCATTGCCATGGTAACAACGTTAACCTAGCCCAAAAAAGATGGCGCACCTACGCCACGCTAATAGCCCGTACCTATTCAGGGGTTGGCAGAAGTTAAAACCCACTAAGGTTTTTGGGTGGGTTTTTGGAACAAAAACCCAGACCTCAAAATACAAAAACCCACAGACAAAAACCCAACTTTTTTAACTGAAAATCTCACAATCAGCCTAAAGCAGTAAAATCAAGAGAGAGAAACGCTCTGTAAAATGCACAAAATTACTATCATTTACCGTCTCAACAATTAAATCTCTTCGTCTTCTTCCACTAGAGGCGGCCTTTACTGAATGAATAATGATTACAAAAATTATCATAGAGCCCCTACTTTTGTACCTATACTTACTTTATTCTTAGTTAATTATTCTAAATAGCCAGTAAATAGGGTAGGTGTTAGGTGTGTCGTGTGTGTGTCAAAGATGTCATTACAGATTAAAAAAGTGTCAAAACTGTCAAAATTCAAAATGATAACAAAAACCTAAAAACCCACACAAAAACTCAAAAACCCGCACAAAAATCCCAAAACCCATCCACAAAAACCCAAAAGTCCATGAGGCTGACCCAAAACCCGGGTTTTTGCCGACTCTGCCCTCTACGAGTGTTTGAAGTGCTTGGAAAATACCTGACGTTAAATCATTTTAAATCTTCGCTTGCGGTGCTATTTCCTCTCATTTGGCTGCGCATCTGTAGATTAGTCGGTAGGGCGATATGGGCCTGGAACAGCAGCAAAGCTAAATTCGACCCTACCGCGAGGGATGCCCCCCCTTTTTCTAGTTGGCCAGGCCCAAACATTTTTTCTGAGTGCGCCACTGTATTGGATCAAAGTGTAAATCGCACTTTCTGAAACTTAAATTTTAGAAATGAATGTAACGTGTCCGTGCAATATAACTATTGGTCCGTGTCCGTGAAGTGTTTCCAGAAAGCCAAACAATGGCCAAACCTAGAAAGATGTTTTAAATTTGGCGGGTGTCATTCCGTTGTCAAGTAAACTTTGACGTTTGAGAGTTGGTGCTGGACTTGGAACGTCACTCATTTCTTACTTAGTTTTTTTGGTGTTTTTCCGCGTTTCCCAGCAGTTTTCCTAGAAATTTCAGCACATTTTAGTGGAAAATCCTTGCAAGTTCATTTTGACGAGAATTCTAACAAAGGTGAGTCATTTTTGATTTTGTTTGATCAAGTTGTCAGTTGAAATATTTTGCATTGGACACTGAGTAGCACAATGTTTTTTCCAATTTCTTTGATTTTTTTAAAGGAAAAAGGGCGTTAATAAAATCGCGGAGCAGTGATTTTGATGTTAACAGCCATAAAGTCGCTCTTAAAATAATAGGAATTTCCAGGTTATATTGGGCACTTTCACTTTCCTCCAATGAAATGAAGCGTACGCACGGGTACCTATACAGGGTGTTCCTAATATTCATAGTCCTAACTCCGGGACGTTATTCCTTACATCATTCTAGGAAGAAAAATTCCTATGGACATGTCCGAAAATGCTTTATAGGAGAGTTACGCCCCTTCAAAGGGGTACTCAAAAAGTTATTTTTTTTAAATTTCTCGAAAAATATTAAGAATAGAATTTTGAAATTTGGAGCAATCGTTATAAAGAGCTTTCTCCTCACTTTTTTTCAGATTTTTAACAACATCACAGGCGTGCGTTCTTGGAGGGCCTTACACATTTTTTTACATTTTCAGAATATGATTTCTTACATCATTTTAGAAAGAAAAGTTCATATGGACATGTGGCGGTAAATAATTCCTAAGGGGGCTATTGTCCTTCGAATAATATGTTTTCCGAGACTTCATTCGAAACGACCATAGCTCTTTTAGGAAACATTTTCTGCCGTATCTTAATATGAACTTTTCTTCCTAAAATGATGTAAGGAATCATCCTCCATATTTATTTTCACAGGTAGATAAAACAAAGTGTTGATCACAAATTTTCGTGCGCCCTAGACGCACGCCTCTGATGTTATTAAAAATCTGAAAAAAATTGAAGAGAAAGCTCTTTATAGCACTAACCATTGCTCTGAATTTTAAAACCCTATTGTTCTTATATTTAGAGAAATTTTCAGAAAGCTGATTTTTTGAATACCCCTTTAAAGGGCGCAATTCCCTTATAAAACATTTCGTGACATAGGTCCGTAGGAACTTTTCTGCCTAGAATACTGTAAGGAATAACGTCCTGGAGTTAGGACTATGAATATAGGAACAGCCTGTATGCAGTCGCGAACAAAGAATTTCGTTCTTCTGTCATTCGATCGCATTCGATGTAGGTAGATGTAGGTATTCGATATGTTGATGTAAATTATGCTTTATTATCATGACTGGCGTTTCGTTTTTTATTGCATTTTTTAATAATTTATTGTTACCCAGTGATGTTCCCATCAATTTTATTGAGGGTATACTATTGACCTTTCCTAGAATCTGAAGAGGGGGGGGGGGTAATGACAACAAAAGAGCTTGAAATTTTTATCTTTTATATACTTCCTATAAAACGATTAAATCCTAATTAATTATGTTGCAGCGATGCTGCAGCTCTGCTAAATGTTACGGGTATCGGTATCGGATCGGGTATGATCTTGCAGAGTGTAGACAAGAAGTGTCCAAGTCGTGCATAGTACTCGGCTTGACATTAGATTTTCCATGAAAAAGACACATTCAGCAAGTTTTACGAAATGCCACCAGAAACTTTCAGAGAATATCTAACTTTTAATAAATTTATTGAGAGTATGCGCTGTATGTCCAGAATATCCCTTGGAGTATACGGCGTATATAGAGTATACCCTATGGGAACACCTCTGTTGTTACCAATACACAACGTCAATAACTAAGTCCTGTTTTACAGCTTTTGACAATCGTACGAAATTCTGTATGCGCGACTGTACAAAAAAACTAATGAACATGAAAAGTGATCTTAATTTCAGAAATTAGCCAATGGTTATAATAGATTGGAGTATCTGTCCGGTTCGGAAGTTTATGTATGCCGCTTTCGGCCTGTCCTGCACTGCGCAATGCAGTAAAACCACGTAAAACTTACGAATGCTGACTAGTCCCTTTCCTAGGATGTGACGTGATTTCTTAATGAACACCGATCACACAGAATTATTACGCCTCTTTGTCGTTTTTAGAACATTGCTTCGTTAAAATGCCCGAAAACATGATGGATGGGTTGTAAACGAATGAATTGACGATTTTAATGACAGATTCATGACAGACAACTTGTCGCTGTTGCCATATTTTTTAACCTCCCCCTTCCAAACTAAAACTGCCAAAAAGGGAGGTACTGCAATCGGTCCAAAATTGAAAATCGAGATAAAGGCAGATCTTTACGTTTTCGAGTATGGAGAAGGCGAAAAAATAGTTTCTAAAAAATGTCCGTGTGTCGTCGTCGTATATAAACACGATTCCGCCGAAACTACCGAGCCGACAGAAGGCATAGTGGCAGCCTCTGATGAGCTAAAAAGCTTTTGGTGAAGATCGGACGACACATCAACTTTGAAATTTTAATTATAAACGCTTATTTTTCACATTTCCGTACGAAAGGTCTTCAAATTCTGTTTCTAAAAATGTACTCACACTTTGAGCCCTTGTGACAAAATGTGACATATGATTTCTGACGTTGTTAACCTTAAAAGGGAGACGTAAAACATAGGTGTCAACATGTGATAGGTGTGTCTTCAAATGATTAATTTGAATTTTTGAAGGTTATGATCCATAATCACTGTCCGGTGTGTATAATTAAGGGATTATGGCTGTCTTCCGGACTGGTTTAAATAAAAATGCAGTGTAGAAGCTACATATATACAGGGTGTGTCAACAATTCAACGGCGGTCCATAACTTCTGAACCCTTCCAGATAGGAAATCAATTCAAACGCCATTATGTACAACACCGCCAATTCTACATTCTAAAAATACTTTCAACTATACAGGGTGTCTCAAAACACTTGCAACGCATGGCAACTTGATTTTTTTAAATCGAACACCACTATTTTGATGCCATATTCTGGATCACCTATAACATAGCTATACATCGACATAAGACATTCGATGTTTTAAGGCTCTGTTCTAAAGTAATTAATTCTTTTTGAAAAATTTCGATCATTGCGGGTGCTTCTTAAGAAAATTCCTGAGAACACAATTTTGTATCTAGAGAGCTGAGATTCGGTACGAATATGAAGGAAGGTCTATTCTATCTATCTAACAGGATAACTATCATTATCACTGTACAGGCTGTTAAAAATTCTGTGTCAAGTTTGGAAAATTTCAAACATGCAAAACTCCATTTTTTCAAATGGCACCCCCTGTTATTATTGTGCCATTGGGTTCGGCTGTTGAATTACTTTATTTTTTATTAAGTATGTCCTATACCTAAAGTCAATACTTCAAAAGATATTCTTTGTCTTATTTATTTTATTGAAGATTATTACGATCTCAATTAAAGAATACCATGGACTGTATGACAGTTATGATTAACATTGTTTATTTACATGGTTACCAGACAGTTTGTCACATTTATTGACATACACAACCAGGAAAAATTCGTTGACATGATTTACTGCTTACGGTTGAAATTCATTGTGTATGTAAATAAATGTGACAAACTGTCTGGTAACCATGTAAATAAACAATGTTAATCGTAACTGTCATACAGTCCATGGTATTCTTTAATTGAGATCGTAATAATCTTCAATAAAATAAATAAGACAAAGAATATCTTTTGAAGTATTGACTTTAGGTATAGGACATACTTAATAAAAAATAAAGTAATTCAACAGCCGGACCCCATGGCACAATAATAACAGGGGGTGCCATTTGAAAAAATGGAATTTAGCATATTTGAAATTTTCCAAACTTGACACAGAATTTCTAACACCCTGTATAGTGATAATGATAGTTATCATGTTAGATAGATAGAATCGACCTTCCTTCATATTCGTACCGAATCTCAGCTCTCTAGATACAAAATTGAGCTCTCAGGAATTTTTTTAAGAAGCACCAGCAATGATCGAAATTTTTCAAAAAGAATTAATTTCTTTAGAACAGCCTTAAAACATCGAATGTTTTATGTCGATATAAAACGTGTGTTGCTTTATCCAGCAGAGATTCATTAATGTTTAATCGTGACGTAACAGGAAGATGAAAACGATGACCGTTGCGGAAAACAACAGAATCGATGCGGTTGCGGTGACATTTATTGGCATTTTGAAGATTATAATCACAAATTCTATTCTCTCCTGGTCAGACTCTGGTTATTACCATATTACTCAGTACAGCTTGTATGAGATTATATTCTGTCTCCGTGATAGCAACATTAAATGTAACCCCATTGTGCCCAAGTTGCAAGACAACTTTCTCCTGCTCTTCTTCGCATGACCCGCCGTTCATTTTGTAGCTCAAAAAACAACAAAAATTTTCCAACAATTTCAACTTGTGATTCCAACCAGTAACCTCTGCCAATAACCACACTTTCTCAACGTTTATCCTGATTTTGCCGCCATTGCCGTTAACCCCACCACCATCCATCCAATCCATCGGCTCGTAGAGTCGATGGACCGATGCAGAATCATGATTGAGTGTCGATGAATATAACAACGATTCAGATTAAACATCGCTAGAAACATTGATTAATTTAACAACAGTTTCGATTGATTCGATGAAGCATCGGGTGAATAAAACAACACACGTAAAGCTATATTATAGGTGATCCAGAATATGGCATCAACATGGTGGTGCTCCATTTAAAAAAATCAAATCGCCATGCGTTGCAAATGTTTTGAGACACCTTGTATAGTTGAAAGTATTTTTAGGATGTAGAATTGGCGGTGTTGTACATAATGGGGTTTGAACTGATTTCCTATCTGGAAGGGTTCAGAACTTATGGACCGCCGTCGCCTTGTTGACTCACCCTGTATATGTTTCGACCTAAACACAATATCTGGTCGAAACATATATATATGTAGCTTTTACACTGCATTTTTATTTAAATCAGTCCGGAAGACAGCCATAATCCCTTAATGATTAATTTGAGGTGGAATGTGGTACAATTATTTGTCGAGGATTTACCGTTGGGGAGGTTCGTGTCGCCTCACTGGCTTCGTTTTTCGCTGCAGTGTTGCCATAGCGGGTGCCAAAGTTTTGAAATGCTCTTGTGGCTTATGCTTATTTTCAACTTTATTATTTAACTATTTATACGATTACTTCCTGATTGCGAATAAAAAATAGTATAGGTACAAACCTAATTAGGTAGTACGTGTTTTTTTTACATAGTGTGGATCCATCTGAAGCTTTACGTTCAGCCATTCTTTTAGTGCCAGGTGACGTGATTGCATCAGTTTCAGTTTCATACAATCTAGGTAGCCGTAATTTTTTCCAGACTGGAGAGTTTTGCAGAGATTTACTGTACGTGAAGTAATAATTGTTCGTTTGTATACTTCTAGAATCTGTGCGAAATGGATCTTACTGAAATAAAAACAGAAGTCGAGTCTCCGATAGGAGACTACGTCTCAAGTTTTTCTCTGGGTTCTATAAAGCAGGAAAACAGTGAAGAGATCATTATTAAAAACGAGATAGTGGAATTCCCTGAGGTCTCTAAACCCTGCGGAAAAAGTGTGACTGAGAATAGGGTAATCAAGAGGATGCGGCCAGCGAGGAAAAATAAGAAGGCTGACAACGGTAAGAATTTCTCTCGCACTTAAAATGTTAACAGATTTGTTCACGCCCCAAAGTACCAGAGGTCTTTGACAATTTTGTTGATGCCTCTGCAGTCGATCCTGATGACATCTGGTCTATTCCTAACTTCGAAACGGTTCTGGCTAGGGTAAGTAGGGTAGTAATTCGTGGCACGGGGTTAATCGCGTTTACTTAGGCGTCCAAGATTCCTATCCTCCCGCTTCCTGAGGACGTCGAGGTTACAGTTTCGCAGATACAGAACACGACACCTGTTCAAAGATACCTTTTATCGAAGTACGTGGAGAACGAATATCAGTTTTGCCTACAGTGCCTTCAAGTATGTACCAGAATCGTGATTCGGGCATAATGTTTTTTCCAGAGGAGCAAACCAGAATTCACCATGATGCATAACGGCTATCAACAATTCTTCTGCGATGATATTTGTTTAAACGCTTTCAAACTAAACAATTCCACGAGCGCGTTCGTAACAGAGTGTGCAAGCACTTTTCCCGAGGTTGTACAGCTCCAAAGCAATTATCTCCGTTGTTGCGCAGCTTGCAGCAGCAACATTGCTGATCCAGAAGTGAACCTTTCGTGGGAAGCCATGGATTTCTGCAATCAATATTGCTTGAGTCGGTATCTGAAACAAGTCGGATCCGTTTGTTGCCAGTGTTTTGCCACTGTCTCATTCGGATCTTTGGGGAAGTTCAGCGTGCGTTTCGGCGACCAAATTAAGCAGTTCTGCTCCAGCAAATGTTTAAATCTCGAAAAAGAAAAGTTCAAGATGTGCTCGTACTGCCATCAGGATATGTTGTACAAGAAGTACGGATTTCTGGCGCCGGTCGGTGAAAAGGAGGAGTTTCGCGAATTCTGCTCGCAGGAATGCATTGAAAAGTTTGAGGTTATCAAGAACAAGGGGGTGCCTCATGTTGAACCTGGCACCCAATGCTTCTATTGCAAAACCTATGGTATATCAATAGAGTTTAGGTCTAGCGATGTCAAGTATTTCTGTGGGGAAGAATGTTTCCTGAAGTTTGTGACCATCTACAATGTCAATTGGGGGAGGTGCTCCACTTGCAACAGGTGCTTCCCCGAAGGAGTTTTAGAAGAAAACGCGATGTTTTTCGATAACGAGCGTTACGGATTCTGCTCGTCGGCTTGTAAGAACATCTACTTGACGATGCACCGTAAAATCATCGCGTGCTTCTGGTGTAAAGTGAAAAAGTATAATTTCGATTTGATCAGAAGGTTTTCGAAAAAGTCGCCGTGGCTGACAGTTTGCAACTTGACTTGCTTGAATCTCCTGCAAACTAACTGGAATATTCTGAATGCTAAAAAGTAACGTTGAAAGGTAAGTAACAGTTTCAAACGGATTCTTTTCAGGATTGCCTGCACCACCTGCAGGAAAATAACTGCCCCCATGTTTCACATCACCATGACTGATTCAACCGTTCGAAGCTTTTGCACGTATTCTTGTGTCACTAGGTTTCAAAATCAATTCAAAGCAAACTCGCCTTCGTATAGTAAAGATTTGACTTTACCGCGCCCGGTTGGTGAGCCAAAAAGAAACAGCAATGTGAATGTTGAAGATATTCAAAGTACCTCCTATTTAGTATCTACCCGAGCCTTTCATCCTATTCTTTCAGCCACATCCAATTCACCGTCGAAACTAGTGATAAGTCAAGTTAGGAGTTTAGCAAATAGTAAAATCGGCGATAAATTAAAAGTCAAGAAATATTTCATCATTAAGCCTCCGCCATTGCCCGACCAAAGAAACGTAGGGACGATGTGCAAAGTTAGACAGAACGATAAAGGTATCAATGTGAAACTGGCAATGTGTGACAAGCAGAGTCAAACAGGTAATTGCAATAAATGCTATTAGCACTATTTTGATATTTGCAGAGAAAATAGAATTGAATAGGATTTTGTTACCAGTGCCGGTACCTATTTATGTTCCGACTCCTTTGCCCAGCTATAGCGTTCCCACCCCTTACCCGATTCCCATTCCAACCCCTATACCCATTCCAATCTTTATAGCTACTACCAGGAACTCGATTAAAGGGATTATGCAGGAATTGAAGAAAATACAAACTAGAACTCCGAGCAACCCTTATGAGGCTGATCTGTTGGCGATGGCTGATATGGTCGCGTCTGATACCAAGAACGAGCAAACGGACAGCGACAGTGATATAGAAGACGGCTTCAAAAGTAACCTAGAATGCAATGTAATGCTCGGTAATTCCTTTGAAGACGTGGATTGTATGTTGGACTTGGCTTATAAAATGGCCACCGAGATAGGTTGCGGTTCTGGAGAAGTTCAGAATAAAGAGGAGTCGCAAAAGAGGAACGCAATCGAGGAAGAAGAACCAAACTCGAAACGAGTGAAGACTGACGAATCCCCAGAAGCACTGCTTAAATATTCATATGGCGTGTCTGCTTGGAATCAGTGGGCGACCACCAAAATAGTCAAGTCTAATATCTTGCATATGACTGTCGATGAACTCAATTGCGCCTTAATGCAATTTTTAAAAGACCTGCGTAAACCGAGTGGCACAGAATACGCGCCTGACACAATATTTTACCTTTGTCTAGGTATTCAGCAGTATTTAAATGAAAACCATCGATCTGATAATATTTTCCACGACCCCTTCTACCAGAAATTCATAGAAGCTTTTGATGAGATCGCTAAAAAGTTTTCTAAGATTTTCGACGACTCTCACTACGTAGTTACGAGAGTTGAAGAAGAGCATCTGTGGGAAGCAAAGCAATTGGGCATTTCCTCCCCTAACGTTCTTTTGACCACTCTCGTGTTTTTCAGTATGAAATATTTCGATCTTCACGTACGTCGTGCGAATTTTTCACATTTCTCAAAGTATTGTTTTCAGACGATTCAAGAGCACTCGGTGTTAGCTTTTACTCAAATTGTTAAACAATTGAAGAAGAAGCCGGGCGAGAGCAAAAGTTCGCGCAAACAACTGTTGAGATTCTATCCACCGCCAGCAATCATGCGTAAATAATTTTGTGATAAATTCCGGTTGCATTCCTTTTTTACAGAAATGAGCGGTAATAGGAAAAAGGTGTATGAACTGATTGAAAATTTCGATAACCCGGATAGATGCCCGGTGAAGATGTTCGAGTATTATCTGTCGAAATGGTAAATCTTGTTGGTGTAAAAGTTTTTCAAGCTTCAGTTTTAGTCCGGAGAGTGTGAAGGGACGCAATGATATGTTCTACTTAGAACCCGAAAGATCGTGCGTGGCCGATAGCCCATTGTGGTTTTCGGCGAACGTGTTGGCTGAAGACGTGCTGAGTAAAATTATAAACAGGCTCAGCATGGTCAAGGAGATTAATTTAGGTCGTTGTTAATTAGAATCTTTATTAGTTCATTTAGTTAATATTCTGTTCCTTGAGTTCTGTTGTTAATAAAAGTGTTCAATATGCACGTTTGTTGTATTTCCGCCCCAAATGTTAGTAAATTACTGTGCGTATGCAGATTAACAAATAAAATTTTCCTATCGCATCTATGTTTTCTGCCTTAGTTCTTTTTTTAAAAACAGGATGCTACGGAAGCGGCTAGAACCTTCCCACTTGCCAGTTCCCAGTCTCCAAGTGTTTCTGGATTTTTAACCTTCCCACTCCACTTCACCACTTAAAAAGCCAACGGAAGATGTATATCAATGCGATATATATCTCGGTAGACGTTTATTCACCGTGAATGATTCATATATCGAGTTGGACTTGGTGGTTTTGGGTGCAGATGTAATCTGCACCTAGTAATAGTGCCGAAGCATATGCTTATTATAAAGAATTCGTGAAGGTGTATCAATCGATAAATTTTTTTACGTTCAATTAGTATCTACCGTTTGTAAGTACAGTCAGGAGATAAAGTATTGGCCCTCGACCGCGAACAATGTCGACAGATTCTTGGAAAATTCGTGAATTTGGTCGTTAATTATTGTTATGTTGGGCTTTGCAGGGGCCGCTTAAGAAGTTTTGCCGCCCTAGGTGAAGTAGAATTATGGGGTTCGTTGAATGGGGAAATAATAATAACAGTATAGTGCGTGGCAGGCGAAAATTTAACAAAATTTCAAGGTCACGCATTTTCTAAACACTTCAGAATGTTAGTGTAAGGGTGACATTATTTGAAAAACTGAACGCCCATAAGAAGAATTTTTGATCGAGATCGCATTTTTTACAAAGAGAGTAAAATAGGACATTTCTGCATGAAATTTTTGAACATAGCGACTCCCTCTACTCCGCACTTGGTTAAGTACTGTAACTTTCTGACTCTACTGAAAGGGGGACCGTTGTGAAATCCCTCCAATCTTGCAAAAGGACCCCTAAATTTAATTACGTTGTGGTTGTGGTTCGTTTTACGAGGCCGTGGATACAGGAAATAAAACGGATCTTCCAAATAACAATTTATTCACACTGAAACAAAGTCTGGCCGCAAAAATAATACAATAAAATAAACACCTCTCGCTCAAGGAGCTCGAGGGAAATAATTTACACGGTAAAGAAAAAATACAATAATTATAATCCCCAACCTAAATCAATGGGTTTCTAAATTATGAATGAACTCTGAGCTAGTTTTATAAAATGAAGGGTGCCGTTACCGAATGCTGAAAAAAGAATTAATCTCCAAAATTAAATAATATTACCGGACTTGCAAAATCTGGGTTTCTAAATTGGGAAGCAACCCACAATACAGGCAAGTGTTAGGAGGGGTGCAAGACAAGTTTCGAGCAAGGGCAACCCTTGACGTAATTACGACAGCTAAAAATGACGCAAGTTCAGTGGCGGCGCCAAAATCCCAGTGGCGTGGTAGATTTCCTGAAATCGAGCAAATTTCATGCACTAAGTAAATTCTACGGTACGATAGAGGAAATTTTGTGTTTTAACAAAGTTTAGAGTGAAAATGACCCCAAATTGAACTGAATGACACTGAATAAATGGTTTTAACGGTTCGAGGGATGTGGACCCTGTGATTTCTCGTGAAAGCCCAAATTTAGTTTATTGCTGCTTCTTTCTTCGTCTTCAGTGTACGTGGTATAGACACTGTCCAGCCCAGCCCCCTGTTTGGAGTGTCTAGCGGAATACGGGAAACCTATACCACTAGCATATCCGACCAGAACTGGGATTTTTTGGACACTGATGTCAATTGTGATGAAAAGTTTACTTATTTTCATAACAAATTTGTACAAACGTTTGACGCATGCCTTCCGTTAGTCCGTAGTCATGTCAAAACAAATAGATTTAACAAACATCCTTGGATTACTTCTACCATAGTTCAAAGAGGAGCCTTTCTCAGAGATCTGCATAGTTTATATAAAGTCACCAATGATGAAAGAATTCTACTTAAGTATAAATCTTTAAAAAAAGAGCACGAATTGGATGTTAAGGAGAAAAAGCGCCTCTATTATGGTAGTAAACTGCTGGGTGGTGGTAGCAGGGGCACGGCTGCATGGAGCATTTTAGGAGAACTTACTGGTAAAACGACCACTTCTAAACCACACCGTCCAGTCAGAATTGTAAATGCGGCTGAATTAGAGATCTGTGATGCAGAGAAAATAGCATGTTCATTTAATGACTACTTTATTAGTTCAGTTAAGGCATTAACACTAAACACTGTTACAACACAGGGTAACCGAAATCGTTTGCAGCATTCAATTTATTTGAAACCAGTGAACGATGATGAGGTTGCTGGCATCGTCCGTAGGGTTGCATGTAAGAACTCAGCAGGAAGCGATGAAGTTCCTTGTTCACTCCTCATCCACGTAATTAATTACATTAAACTACCATTAAGTAAACTTATAAATTGTTCTTTTAACGAAGGTATATTTCCTTCTAAACTAAAAACGGCAGTGGTTGTTCCTGTCCACAAGAAAGGAGACAGAGAACGTATTTCTAACTACCGCCCGATATCTTTACTATCTGTTTTCTCAAAGGTTTTCGAGAGAGCATTCTATAGTAGGTTGATTCAATTTATTGATGCAAATAAATTACTAACATCAGATCAGTTTGGATTTCGAGAGGGTCGTGGAACCAACGATGCAATCTTTTCTATTTACGAGAAGATCTTACAAAACATGGACAAACAAAACAAAACAGCAGGGCTTCTATTTGATTTGCAGAAGGCATTTGATACCATAAATCACGGCTTACTGCTGAGCAAATTGCACTCTTACGGAGTACGGGGAACTGCTGTTTGATTGGTTAAAGTCTTACCTACAAGACAGAACTCAGAAAGTTAAATATATTGATGCTGGGGGCGACACTTGTTATTCCTCTGTTCAGTCGCTATCAACTGGGGTGCCTCAAGGTAGCAATCTAGGCCCACTTTTATTCATTCTATTTATTAATGATATTACCCATGAGGTCCCGAGTTTATCCTTCACGCTTTTTGCAGATGACACGACTGCTATGGTCTCCGCTAAAAGTTATATGGAGCTTGGCCAAAAGGCTGCACAAGCTGTAGGTGAAATGGAAAACTATTGTAAAAATAATAGTCTCACTCTTAATGCGTCAAAGACGAACTTAATTGTATTCTCAACCATAAATCTAGAATTCAGCTTATATGTAAAAAGTAACAATTTTAAATCTATCAAACAGTGCAACAGTGTCAGATTCTTGGGTGTGCAACTTGATTATCGGCTGAACTGGAGTGATCTGTGGCGGTACCACTGCGCGCAAAGATTCAAACGTAGGTGACAAGCGACAGCGCCGGAAACACCGAGCAACCCCTAACCAGGGGGTGGGAGGAGAGTTGGGAACAAGTGAACATCAACTCGCCCCAGTCGCTCGTGGTCAACGTACCGAGACAGTCAAGAATCAACTCACACGTGTCCTTTGTATTGTCGTTTAAATATTATTCCCCGTGTAAATAAATTGTAGTTAAGAGTCGGTGCTAGATATTATTTGCGCCCTAACGGCCCCAAATTGGTGACCCCGACGTGATCATTTTTACGATAAACGCGCCGCGGATTACGGTAATTTACGCGGGTGACGATTGTCTTCGCACGTGGACCAACAACACCCGTTCGCCATCATGGCTACGAACGCCCCTACTCTACAACAGCAGCCGCAACAACAACAACCGCAGCAACAAAACCAAAACCAGCAACAAGGTAACAACGCACCTTTGCAACCGCAAATTGCTGCTGCACAGCCCACGCTCCCGCCATGTTGGGGCAGCAAGCCCGAGTTATGGTTCGCAATGGTGGAGGCGAAATTTAATTTGGCTTCCCCGAAAATAACGCGAGAGGAGACCAAATTTAGCTACGTGTTAACAGCACTCCCTCCGGAAATTGCCAACGAGGTTTCAGACATAATCATCTCGCCAGACCCCACGGAACCCTACACCCGCCTAAAAAAGGAGATCATTCGCCGCACGTCCCTGTCGGAGACTCAAAAACTTAAACAACTGCTGTCGGGCCAGGAGCTTCGAGACAGGAAGCCAAGCCATCTACTACGGCACATGCGTTCCCTCATGGCCAGCACGCAGTACGTAAGCGAACAGGTCCTCGGAGAGCTCTTCCTGCAGCAAATGCCGACGTCCATCCAGCCCATCCTGGTTTCTCTACCGAATCTCGGACTCGACCAGATGGCGGAAGTGGCTGATAAAATACTCGAATCTGCCGCGCCAGCAACCATTGCTGCCGCCACTCGCCGTGTGACGCCAACGCCACCTAGTTCCTCCACGACTCGTTCCGACACCAGCGCCACGGAGGGTAGCACCATGACTGCACTAATGCGCAAGCTCGAGGAGATGGAAAAGCAGTTGCGCCAACTGAGCCGTCAGCGCGGACGCAGCCCAACTCCAAATCGTTCCAACAGCGGTTATAGGGGGCGCAGCCAAAGCCGCAATGGGCGCGACAGTGACGATCGTAACAGCTACTGCTGGTACCACAAGAAATTTGGCGCCAGAGCTAAACGTTGCAATTCCCCGTGCGGCTACTCAAAAAACGACCAAGGGGAACAGAAGTAAGGGCAGCTTCTGTGTCCCACAACCTTTCTAAAAGACTTTTTGTAGTGGATAAGTCCTCCAAAACTCACTTACTTATCGACACTGGTGCCGACCTCAGCATTTTGCCCGCCAAATTTAAATGTGACAATTCCAGTGCCAGTGCGCGTTTCGAACTACAGTCAGCTGATGGCTCCAATATTCGTGTTTACGGACAAAAAACTTTTAGTTTAGATTTAGGGCTTAGACGGGACTTCAAGTGGTCTTTTGTAGTGGCTAATGTTACAGACGCTATTATCGGTGCTGATTTCCTCCATCACTACGGTTTAACGGTCGACCTTAAGAATAGACTTATTTTAGACCCCCAAACTACTCTGAAAGTCCAGTGTTCCACCAAGAATACAAATGAGGTAGGAGTTCATGCTCTGCTCGGCAATGCTAACAAGAAGTACCAGGACCTCCTTCGAAGGTATCCAAATGTGCTCCGCTCCTCAGCATTCATTACGGAACCTATACACAACATAGTGCATTATATTGAAACGTGTGGACCTCCCGTACACAGCCGACCTAGAAGGCTAGCCCCCGACAAATTGAAAATCGCCCAGGAAGAGTTCAGATGCATGATGGAAGCAGGAATCGTTCAGCCCTCATCTTCTGCATGGGCAAGCCCGCTGCACCTGGTTCCAAAAACGGACGACTCATGGAGACCATGTGGGGACTACAGGATGCTAAATGCAGCAACTACGCCTGACAGGTACCCGATCCCACATATCCAGGATTTTAGTCTGAATCTCCGGGGCACACACATCTATTCCTCGATTGATTTAATCAAGGCCTATTATCAAATTCCTATCAATCCTGCGGATTGCCACAAAACTGCGGTGACAACTCCTTTTGGGCTCTTCGAGTTCAAACGGATGGCCTTTGGTTTGCGGAATGCAGCTCAAACATTCCAAAGATTTTTGAACCAAGTCCTCGACGGTTTAGATTTTGTGTACGCCTACATAGACGATATCTTGGTTATGTCCTCATCGGAAGAACAACACCTGCTTCACCTGGAAAAAGTTTTTGAACGACTACACAACCATGGTATCGTGATTAATCCCAAAAAATGTACCTTCGGCGTTCCTCAGCTTGATTTTCTCGGTGTCCGAATCTCTGAGAAAGGCATCGAACCCCTGCCATTCCTTGTAAAGACCCTTATGTGTATATAACTTTTTTGCGATATTTTTCGTTCACAGCGCTCACTGGGAAGGGGGTAGTGTGGCGGTACCACTGCGCGCCAAGATTCAAACGTAGGTGACAAGCGACAGCGCCGGAAACACCGAGCAACCCCTAACCAGGGGGTGGGAGGAGAGTTGGGAACAAGTGAACATCAACTCGCCCCAGTCGCTCGCATAGATAACCCATATATATATATACGATATAGAATGACATCTGCCGTGCTGAACGGTGGAACCGTAAACTACCGCCCTCTGGCGGACATGGAGAACCGAGTGGGGGGAAATTCAAATGCGCTCTATAGCTATTCAGGCTCAAGCACTTAAAACTAGTTCGTCCAGCCATTCAGGTTCAAGCAATTTCAAAAACTGAAATCTTTCAAAAAATTTATTACAAATAATAATACAGATATACACAATACATAATAATTATACAAACACAATAATACTTATTCAATATCCTGATTTAGAAGCAGTTCCACCGTAATTTCGAATTTTTTGCCTTTTCTCCCAAACTTTCCTAGCTTGCGCTATTAGCAAGGAATCATAATGATTATTTCTTCGCTCGTCTTTGCCAGCCATAATTTTGTTAATTCCATTGCAATAATTAAAAATAAGCAATTTGCAAAAGTTAGTAACAATATTTTTCTCCAGCTCCCTAGAATGTTCACATTCAATAAAATGGAAATGAACAGTTTCGTTTATTATTTGAATTATGTGAGAGAGGACAAACTTCTGATCATAATTTTCGCCAAGAAAATGTATTGCTATGTTGTAACATTCCGTTAAATTTTCAATCAGTTGGAAATTGCAATATTTGAGCCTATTTAGGTTTTTGCCGCCATATTCCCGTGCCTTTATTAAATAATTGAAATTTTCATCATTTTCTTCTTTGCGCAGCAATACATTGTATTTACAGGCAATACATTTATGTAATTTAGCTTTTACCTTGAGCAAGTACCCGGAAACATACGATAATGCGCCTAATTCAAGAGGTGTTAATTTTGGGAAAGAAGCAGGCAATTGATGACCAGTGCTGCCTGTTTCCCTAATGCTCACGGTATTATTGTCCTCTGGCAGACCCTACAAAACCGATCACAGTTAGACATAATTTTTAAAATATTACTTTTCATCAAAACGAAATAAAGTTACCAACCTGAGTTAAAAATCTTTGCAGAGTTACCAAAATATCACCTCCATCTTCTTCGCAGTTGCTTCCAAACGAGTGTTTAGAAACCAAACCATTGACCATAAGTGATTTATAATACTGCCCAAAAGCCAAGCAAGTTGGATTGGTAAACCTTTGTCCTCTTTGTCTAATGCGCCCAAAAAAATTCTCAAGGGGATCCTGGTTTAAATGCCTACATTTCAGCCTTTTAAAGAGACTATTTTTCATTAACTCTCTTAAGAGCATGAAACCTTTTATTGTTCGTTTCCAATTGGTGAAACATAGCACAACCGTTTTCTTGCCGTTTTGGAAAACAAACATTGATTCCAATACTGGAATGGCTGTCTTCCATAATGCGACCTGAGGGCAGTTATTTCCATAAATGGGAACCGATGTTCTAAGAGGTTTGCCCCTTATGTCCTCTTTTGCACTGCCATTGCAACTATCGAAAAGGTCGTCGAAGAATTTGATGAAAGAAACAGTCCCCTGAGCCTCTTCTGTTAATCCTTGATCATCACGAAGGAATATGGCTGGAAAAGTATGAATCGTGTAGGTACAAGTTTAAATTAGATAAATTTGACTTACGATTTCCAATCAAAAGGTCACATCCAGCTTTTCCCATTTTTTTAGAAGTCGAGAACAAAACACCTTTGTCAGAATTTTTGGAAACCACTCGAAAATTGAACACGTGATACAGACAACTGTAACCTATGGGGGTCATTCACGAAGGGCGGTAAGGTTCGATAACCAATTGCAGTTTGCAAATTCGGATAAAGTAATTCACGAATAAATAACAGGATTGTTTCCATGGTAAGAAACTGTCAAAGGTAAGAAACGATAAAGGTCATTCTAAACTTTGCAAGTGGTTTGCAAACCCTCGGTAAGAGGTTGTACTTTGCGGTAGGTACGGACTTGCCGCAAAAACTTGTTATTTGATAAAAAACAATATTTTTTGTTAAAGGAATACGTAATACATGTGTGCTATCAAATATGGCGTTAAATCCAGCGGTTGCAGCAGAAATTTTTCATTTTAACCATTTTATATTTTAAGACACATAAGACCCAATGCATATTGGCGCAATTAATTCGCGAATTTTGACTAAAATAGTGATTTGATGTCAACAAAAATTCTTGTTATGGTAGTTTAAGACATTCTAAACAAGGTTATTCCGGTGTTAACTCATTTTCCACCACAATTGTAGATAGGCCTTTTAGGCTTAGCACGGCAGAACTGTCCACGCACGGTCCCTGACGGCCTGTGTTAAATGAGGTCCCTTTAGTTCCCCAAAAAGCACGTGTCTCCAGGCCTCCACTTCCGTAATGAGTGTTTCTACCCTCGTAGAAGTAAAATTTTGGCTGCGTTTTCGTTTTTGGCCGTCACATTTCACACCGTGACCCATTTTTAGTAACTTGACACTGATGGTGACAATCAAATTTGCAAATATTGACATTTCCACATTTTGTTGTCATGGAAAAACATTTGCGGTTTCGATAAGGCCCGATAACGTGTCCACAATTTGCAAAAATTTTGTGAATTGGGTTGCAGATTGGTAGTTAGGCGATTGTAAGACCCTTGCAAATTGCAGGGCCGATAACAAGTTGCATGGCAACTTTCGTGAATGACCCCCATAACAACTGAAATGAAAGTAACAAGTGACATGTGATCATGTGATAACATCAGGACTAAACAGACACAAAGTCACTAGCTAGTAACTTCACAAGCGCCCTCTAGCGTATATGGAGAACGAGTCTTTGCCGCCATGACAGTTCCACTCCCACTATTAGGACATATCATTCTATATCAGTATATATATGTGTTATCTATGGTCGCTCGTGGTCAACGTACCGAGAGAGTCAAGAATCAACTCACACGTGTCCTTTGTATTGTCGTTTAAATATTATTCCCCGTGTAAATAAATTGTAGTTAAGAGTCGGTGCTAGATATTATTTACGCCCTAACGGCCCCAAAGATCATTTGGAAAGGCTTCTGAGTAGTTTGGCTAGTCAGTGTTATCTGATAAGAGGAATAAGGGATGTTATACCTCCAGAAATTCTAAGAACATTTTATTTTGCACACGTCAACTCGTTACTGAGTTATGGTGTTATTTGCTGGGGTAATTCTTCACGTATTCTTGAAGTATTATGTATGCAGAAGAGAATCATACGCACGATGACGCATAAAATGATGCACGAATCATGTCGACCTCTATTTAAAACCCTTGGAGTGCTCACTGTAGCCTCCTTGTATATTTATCACTCAGCATGTTATGTGAAATCACACATTAAAAACTACAAATTTTGTAGAGAAGGACTGACTTATGACATGCGATCAAGCTATAATGTCTCCCTTCCGCAACATAAGTTGTCAATGGTGGCCAATGGACCCCTAGTGATGGGTATAAAAATTTTCAATCGGTTGCCTCTCCAGATCAAAATGGCTGACAATATACAGCAGTTCAAAAGAATGACTAAAACACAGTTTGTACTCCTTGGATGAATATTTTAATTGTCACTGTTTGTGAATTGTGCACTTTCTGTTTTGTTGTACATATTTATGTTATATGTATTTTTTATTGTAAATCTATATTGACACTTCCAACACTGACATGTACTCAGTCTTATGGAAATAAATATTATTATTATTATTATTATTAGCAATCGTTGGTACACCAGGCCAAATCACAGGTGGAAGATGTCAACAGGACACCCTCCAAGTGAGCAACAATCACGTGTTGGCAAAACTGTAGCGTTTTTAACCGCAACTGTGAATTATTGTCGACAATCCAGCGGGAACAAATTGCAAACAAATTGCAGAGCTGAGAGAGCGCGTCCCCTTATGGATATCCCCAAATTTCCTTTACCTCTTTCTACGCTAATAAAAGGGAAGAACTGGATGCGCTTTACCAAACCCTAACTATTCCACTACCGAAATGCAAGCAAGCTAAAGTCTACTCTGCAAAAGGGGTTAAATTAATTAATATTTAGCGGATGAAAAAGGGTTCTAGTCTATGAAAGCTAATTAGAGATCGGGAAACCTTCAATCAAATGCACTAACGGAACTACAAATCTAGTTGCGTAATACCTGATCTAGTTCCACCCTGCAGACCGGGAGGTGTTCTACCAATCACCAATAACCACTAAACACTATCCCCATACGGCGTGGTTACACTAACTTCAATACTACACAAGCACGAACTTTAACTACACAAAACCCAAACAACAAATAACTATTTTAAAATATTTGGAAAATATCGCAAATTCGAGAGCTTTGGAAAATACGAGTCTCTTCGTCAGAAGCCTCAGAGCAAGTTCTTCCTTCCGGCGTCTTCTTGGATCCGGCGAACCTAAAAACCACCCCCTCTACTATATCCGGTCGGCACCCCTTCCAAGTTCATCTCCACATTTTATAACAATTTATAATTAATTGAGAAGCTACGCGATTCGACCAGCCTTACGATACAATCCTGCTCTTAAAAGCTAATCACAGATTCACATATCCTATCAATGAAACAATTTAGTTATTTTATGCAAATCTAATGAATTACCTAGCAAAAGTTCAAGCAGTCCGGTGGGGTCTTTGAAGCTTTTCGAGCATGTGCAGGGTAGTGGGGGTTATTTAATGCATACGACAATCATGCAATTTTAAAAGCAATCTAATTTGATAGGTAGGTCCTACATATGAACAATAGGGTATTAAACAGGAATCTGGCTTGAGGTTTCGGTCGTATAGCCTAGATGGCGACACCAGTTCTATTCTTGCAGTGAACTTTAATTTAAATTACAGCGTTTACGCCGAGATCTGATTGGTTACATATGCGTCGGTTATGCCTACACACACGAGGTTCATACGGTGTTTAACGGGTTGTCGAGGCAATTTTAGCAGGAGTAATGTTTGATTCACGTCATGCAAAATTAGTGTATCTTGGCTACTCTACCTTTGGGGTTCATGCATTTACTGAATCAAATTTGGCAACAAATTGTAATGAATAAGACATTTACGTTATTAAATTCATTTCTCGGAAATCTCTACTGTGGGAACAACTTTCTAAAAATTGTATGCGAAGGAATTCGGTCATAAAGTTTACAGCGAGAGAGGTTCTTGGAAAAGGGCAATTCAAGCAAAGGTTTCTACCAGGCCCGGACCCCCCGGATATGCAATGCCCGTGACGAAAAGATGTGCACGGTTTATGACTTTTAGCAATAAATAGTTCTAACTTACAGTTAATATTCTCGCGCCTCAACGACAAATTTTATACAACAATTTAATGTGGATTTACCCAGGATTGGCATTAACTGGCATATGTTACAGTACCTACCTATCTACATTTTATTTTAAAATATCATGTTCTGAATAATTATTGTAAGAAATCCTGAATGAAATTGGTAGGTTGGTACAGAATACACTGCTACTGTAACGCCCCAAAAACCTTTTGGGAAACCTAAACTACCACCCTGAAATTTTGCCGTCCCAGGCGGCCGCCTACACTACCCACCGTGTAGAGCGGGCTCTGGGCTTTGTGTTAGTTTACTTTATCTAATTTGTAACTGTTATATCTGTTTTTCATTTCCTGTAATTGGGTGTATCCTATTGGAAATACATATAATTATTATAAGAAACTTCAAATTTTTAGATTTTTTACAGAAAGGGCACTAAGTGTAAATACATTTCTGTAAACAGAATTTGAAGCCCTTTCATGAGGCTGATAAATTAAGTGTGATTAAGTAGAATTACGAAATAAAACACGAAAATAACCAAATTATGCAATTAAAACTTTTGTGGGCGTTGAAATACGCACTTATACCTACCTATTGCGAAGGAAACTGAAAAATTGTAAAAGGTAAACTGAATCCCAAATGCGTTCAATTTTATGACCGACGAAAAACGAAATTATGCGAATTTTGCAAAATTAGCACTTAGGGGGTTGAAAAATCGTAAAGGTGGATGAAAAGTCAAAGGGGATGAAAATTAACTGTAATTAAGCAGAATTACTGAAAATAACACGAAAGCAAGCCAATTATGTAAATTTATCTTTTGGGGGTTGAAATGTTGCGAAGGGAGTTGGAAAAGTGAAAAAGATAAACATAATCCAAATGAGTTCAATTTATTACCGAAGGAAAACTAAATTATGTACGTGAATTTTGCAAAATAAACGCTTTGGGGGTTGAAAAATTGTAAAGGGGGATGAAAAGTTAAAGGGGATGAGAATTAATCGTAATTAAATAGAATTACAAAAAATAACACGAAAATAAACCAATTATGCAAATTTGACTTTTGGGGGTTGAAACATATTGCGAAGGGGTCGAACAAGTGAAAAAGGCAAGAACAATCCATATGAGTAAAACTCGATAAAATTTATTACCGAAAAAAGGCAAAACTCCGCGAATTTTACAAAATTAACGCTCGGGGGGGGGGTGAAAAATTGTTAAGGGGGATGAAAAATCAAAAGGGGTGAAAATTAACTGTAGTTAAGTAGAACTAGCGACAATCACACAAAAAGGAAGCGGTCTGGGTAAATTTTGCTCTTTGAGGGTTCACATATCATGAAAGGGGTTGAAAAATTGTGGATGGGTTAAAATTAATGAAAATGACTTTGAATTATTAACAAATCAGAAGAAAGCAAAAAAAATAATTAAATGTGTTTACTCCGCTTGCTAGGGCTTAAAGGTTGTTAGTAGCGTAGGAGTTGGTTTTAGGTTGAAGACTCATAATACTTTTTTTCAATGGTTGACCGAAATCTATTAAACCCCATAATTTTATTCCACCATTTACATGAAAAAATTTCTAGTTTCAACCCTTACATTTCATCCCCCTTGTTAGATATTAATGGAAATTTGCCCATCCGCCTACAGTGGTGCTGTAAATTACCACATCAAATTCAGCCCTGATACGTTGAGCAGATGTTGAGTTCTCGCATTTTCGTATTTCGGCATGTTAAGGGGTTGTACCGCCTTTAAGGGTAGTTTTTCGCGAATTATGAATAAGACCTTTTTTGTACCATCAATAGAAAGCTATCGAATGGTATTAATTTCAAGCCTACATTATTCAGTAAAAATTCGAGTTTCCACCCCTAACTTTCACCCCTTTCGATAAATTTCTCCTAAAATTCACTCTTCCCTTCTCGAAGATGCAGTGTGTAAGATGTCACAGTTTCGCAGAAGATATTGCTTCTCTGTGTCAAATTACAGGGCTTTATGGACGTTTCAACCGCTAAACTCCAACCCCCTATTTCACCACCCCCACTTGCCCTAAAGGAAGTTGTGTTTTCAATTTCACCACCTTAACCCAATTCGTTGAAAAATTAAGGTGATTTATACATTCATGTTTTCAACCCATCATGGTTTCACCCCTTTATGATTTACAGGGGTGAGTTTATTTTTCCGGTGTTACATAACTCCTTGCGTATTTACTGACTTCAGTTGTTCATAAATAAATCAATAGGTTTTCAGAAAAAATTAATAAAATATATTTATCCGCTTGCAAAGAGTTAGGGGTGGTTAATAGCCTAGGGGTTGGTTTTAGGTTGAAAACTCATAAGACCTTTTTTCAATAGTTGACCAAAGTCTATCGAACCCCATAATTTTATTCCACCACATGACATGACATGACATGACAAAATTTCCAGTTTCAACCCTTAAATTTCATCCCCCTTGTTAGATATTATTGAAAATTTGTCCATCCGCCTACAATGTCACTGGAAATTCATACACCAAATTCTGCCTTGATACGTTGAGTAGTTTTTGAGTTCTCGTATTTTTGTGTTTCTGCATGTTAGGGGTTGTAGCGCCTATAAGGGTGGTTTTTCTCAAAATATGAATGACACCTTTTTTGAATCATTAATGGAAAGCTATCGAATGACGCCAATTTCGACCAATACTTATTAGGCGGAATTTCGAGTTGCAACCCCTAATTTCCACCCCATCTGTTCGATTTTACGAAAAAGGCATCCACCGCAAGATTTCACCGATATGTGTGTGTACGTTAAGTTTCCGACAGCTGCGTGCAACCCATACCGAGGTATCATATTTTTTGTGGTTTTCATTCCCTAAATTAGCACCCTTTCACTTTCAACAGACTTGAGGGTCGAACGTACATACCAAGTTTCAGAAAGATACGTCCACTAGTTCTCGACTTATTGCAGTTAATAGTTTTTCGGTTTTTCACCCCTAACTCCCACCCCCCTGGTCCGATATGGCCCAAAAGCAATCCCCGCCGAGATTTTCCGGGTATACACCCGTGTACAAAATTTCAGCTCGATATCTGCTTTCGTTCTCAAGTTATGCGATGGACAGAGTAGACGGACGGCCGGCCGAGCGAGCGAGCGAGCGAATTCACTAAAACTACAGTGCCTGCGCATATGCTTCGGCACTAAAAGTTGAAGTACCTAGCAACGATGATAGCACAGGATGGAAGTTTAAAGGAAGAAATAATAGAAAGAACGGGAGCAGCAGGGAGGCTATTTAATGGCATAAAAAATCCTTTCTGGCGAATAAAGAAATACCGAAACAAACGAAAGTACAAATTTTTGAAAAAGTAGCAAAACCAATCCTAATCTATGGTTCAGAAGCGTGGACGATAACTGAAACTCAGAAGAACAGAATGCAAAGCATGGAAATGAGATACCTAAGGAAGATAGAGGGAAAGACAAGATTAGATAAAATCAGGAACACAACATTCAGAGAAAATCTCAATACAAAACCGATTCGTACAACAATAGAAGGACAACTACGATGGTTAGGTCACGTAATGCGAATGAACGAGAACAATCTGATGAGGAAAGTGTACGAAACGCGAACTGGAAAGAAGAAGCAAAGGGGAAGGCCTAGAAAAACATGGACAGAGGGTGTTAGAAGTGCAGTGGTAAAAAGAAACATAGACTGGAGTGAAGTGAAACAGATAACGCAAAATAGGAAAAAATGGAGGGATGCATGGAGAACAACACCCAACTAACCGACTCAACCCCGCTAGGATTAAGTAAGTAGTCAGTAAGTATAATACTGATAAGAAATTTGTGATATACCATAATGGCCTATTGTAGGTACTGGAAAATTTTGCAAGACGGTCTAGACAACCTGGAAAAGTCCAGAAAATTCCGTATACACCCTGGATTATTATTATTACGGATCAGGAATAAATAAATTACATTTAACACTTTATTAAACCTAGACATAAAAAACTACCTAAATATAAAATTATCACAACTGCTAACAATAAGACTCAATACGTCGTTGCATAAACATCAGTTTTGGTTACCGCCACCACCCCCCGCCAAAAACTTCTTCACTCTCTCATCATATTCCTTCTTACTCTCGTCTTTCGGCATATTCCCGTCTTTCTTCCTTGGGAAATGTTTCGCCAACTTTCCAGTCGTTGGAAAATGATCGAGGATATCCGGCGGTACCACCTTCCCCCTCTTATTCCCTTTCAGCACCGTGCTGACCTCAACCCGCCCCTTCGCACTCTTGGCCAGAACTATATCCTCCGGATAATTATTCTTCATCCCCCTAAAGGCCACGTTTGAAGCTACCACCGACCAGACCAACCCCAAAAGCGACGTTATAAAAATATTGATAGTTAAACCAAAGCTGAAGGGGGGGTGCCGCGTCAAATAGATTTCCTTGCAGTCGATTATGGTCAAAGTGATTAAGAGGAGGGAAATGGCCGAGGTGATTGCGGAGAAACAAGAAGACAGGAAGAACCACGTGATGTTATTATCGACGTACCATTGTTTCCACGCTAATAAACCGGCCAAGCCTGCTAGAAACAATCCCAGCGACATTATGAAAGACCCTGAAGAGATGACGGCGAGGATATTGATTGGATGGTCTTCGGGCGGTTCAGCGAAGAGCATGTCTTGTTCGACTCGCTTCAGCAGACGGTTGTCTTCTTCTGTCACGTTGCTTTCGGTTTCCTCCGTGGCATTCACCGTAATTCTTCTCACGACTAGGGTACCCATCAAGGTTGACGTAACGCCCAAGGCTAGGAACATCACGCTTAGTCCCAGCACTATAGAGGAAGAATAGCGGCGTTCCGAGGGGTACTGCTCCATGGGGTTGGGGTTGGAGCGGATTTTTATCTTGTAGATGTTCTCCAACATCGTGTCGTTACTTACATGGTGAACTGTAATAGAAACGAAGGTCAATGGCTGCGATTATAACGCGAGGCACGCAGTAATGGCACTAAAATTAGTGAAACAGCTATGACCAGAAGCCTAAAACCGGACCACAACTGAATTGAATTTCCGCAATTAATGCAATGAACGCTGAATAGTTACGTAAAACGAGATGAGAGGAAAGAAAGTCGAGCGATTCCGCGGATCTTATTAGGATTAACTGTGCTTTGATTGCAGAGCAAAAACGATAGCACGGATAGTCCGAGAGCTGGCAGCAAAAATGCATAATGGTTTTTTACCAAAGGTTTGATGTTTTTAATCGAAAGTACCATTTAAACGATGAATGAAACCGTGCGTCTGCCGGTCCAGACTGGGGGCGTTATTTCGGGGGCGGCTTTGGACATACTCAATTTTTGGTTAAAATTAAATGATTTACTTAATACCAGACTCAAAATTGGGGAGGTACTATTGTTTGTATTGGGAAACATACCGGTTCCTTCCAAAAACTAGCAGACGGCGGCTTCTTCAGAGCAGACGCATTCAAAAATGGCCGTTTAAGCGGCCACATATACAGGCTGGACCAACACTATTGCCCACCTCAAAAATTACCCTTTACCTTGAAGCTAGAGTTTTGATTTTTCTACAGGGTGTATGGGTACTAAAAACCCTTCAGATGACGTAAAAATTTTTTTGATTGGCCCAAAAATGTGACGTCACGAGATTTTCAATTGGGCTATTTTCATGAAATAAATAACTTTTGCCCACAGGTTGGTTATGTAGGGTCTTAGGATCACAATAAACTGATTATTTAATTTTTTGGACATCAGGTTACCAAACTGCAGAAGCTAAAAATCTCGTCAATTTTTCTCACAAGTCGCCTATGAAACACCATCTAATCATTGCGAGGTATGTCCTTTATCGACCGGCGTATATTCAGAAATGTCAGTGTCAGCTTGCCATGTCGGCAGGGTCATCAAACCACATTATTCTTAATTTTCGAATTAATTCAATTAATTAATTAATTTTCCCGCAAAATTATTCAAACAAAAACCCTGAAGACGGTATGTGTGATACAAGCGCGTGCGTAATTCCATATCGATAAAATGACACATAACGCACATAACGTCGTTTTGGTGAAATTTTTCCAGATTTAATTTACAACCAGCACCAAGCACGTTTCCCCATTGTACGCTTTCTGATTTGGTAAGTTTTTGGAATTTAGGTCGATTTATTTAATTGTAAAATTGAAAATTTTAGATGGAGACCAAAAATGTTTAATAAAACGATGGGGCCCTTTTGTGAACCCAAAATCTAAGAATGGCAGTGTCTGGCCTGTTGGTAGGTTCTCTGCAAGCCTCATCAGACAGCCTGTTTGCAACATAATAATTGATTCTAAAAAATGTTATCACGGAGAGTGTCAGCTAATCGACAAACCAGGACTATTCTTCTCAGTGCAAGTGTACCACCTATGAACAGTGCCAAATTAGTGAGGCTTTGTCCGTAAACACAGCAAAACTGCAAGTTGTGTGATTAAATTGATTAATAAAATAATAAAAATTGTTAAATAATCTATCGTGAGGTCTTAATTTTTGATGTTTCTGGAGGTAGGTTAAAGGCTGGATTATAAAGCCGCTGCAGTTCTCGTACCGTTGCAGCAACGTTTGCAATAAGAAGTTCAGATACGAAGATAGCTCGTTTCTATTTATAAATTGACGTTCCGCAAGTCCGTGCAGTTGCAGTAAGCCAAAAGTTGGCCAACATTCAACTTCTTACGTTGCTGCAGCCGAATTTGTTACTGACAGCCAATGAGAAGGCAGGATTTATTGAGTAAAAGACACGCTGTTTTATCGACATGACCAAGTGTCATCAAATGTTTGTTAAATGTAACCTGTGTCACCTGTGATCATCCTGTGATCTATGAAAATGTCGAAAGGTAGGTATTATTATGTTTAGTTTCTAATTAAATTTCAACCATATAAATTGTAGTCGATTTAGTTAGGTTAATGATGTCAGTTTTATGTCAATTGACGCCGCAATCTGTCAGAAAACACTCTTCTGCGCATGTGTACCTCTGAACGTTGCGGATTTATAAAATACCTACGAAATTTGGACTACTACTGCAACGGTCCTCCTACTGCAGTGATAACTGCAGCGGCTTTATAATCCAGCCTTAATACTTACCCATCGTCATGAAATTAAGTAAATCCAGAGCACTGTCACATCATGAATTTCAACAATTTATTTAAGTTACAACATACTTTGAATAGCTTTTATTATCAGGAGTCAAATCTAACAACGTAACAGGAACAGTCTCAATTTTCTCAACAATTTCAGTGGACCAATCTTCCACACTTGAAAGTAAGCTTCTTTATTATCTAATGGACCTTCTGCAGAGTAGATACCACCAACAATGCTACCAGCTACTAGGTTTTGGATTCCCACAAATCATCTTCGTCACCTAAAATTTTCAATTTTACAATTAAATAAATCGACCGAAATTCCAAAAACTTACCAAATCAGAAGGCCCTTCAGATGGGTAATGGGTAAACGTACTTGGTCCTGGTTGTAAATTAAAGGATAAATTTCACCAAAACGAGGTTATGTGTGATTTAATTTGACGCTCGATGTGGAACACTACGCACGCGCTTAAACAAACTTTGGGCGTTTTGTTAGAATAATTTTCCGGGAAAATTAATTGATTAATTGAATGAATTCGAAAATTAAGAATAATTTGGTTTGATGACCCTGCCGACATGACAAGCTGACACTGACATTTCTGAATATCCGCCGATCGATAAAGGACATACCTCGCAATGATTAGATGTTGTTTCATAGGCGACTTGTGAGAAAAATTGACGAGATTTTTAGCTTCTGCAGTTTGGTAACCTGATGTCCAAAAAATTAAATAATCAGTTTAGTGTGATCCTAAGACCCTAAATGACCAACCTGTGGGCAAAAGTTATTTATTTCATGAAAATAGCCCAATTGAAAATCTCGTGACGACACATTTTTGGGCCAATCAAAAAAATTTTTACGTCATCTGAAGGGTTTTTAGTACCCATACACCCTGTAGAAAAATCAAAACTCTAGCTTCAAGGTAAAGGGCAATTATTGAGGTGGGCAATAGTGTTGGTCCACCCTGTATAATGACGCTCTACCACTTTGAATCATACACCAAAAATTTGCTAAAAATAAAAGCTTCAAATTCTCCTTAAGCGAAAATTAAGCAGACAGGGGCGTTTCGTCGGCAGACGCCTAAACAAGTAGGTAAAAATAAGATAAGCTGCTTTGATAATGACGTTCTACCAGTCTGAAAGTACTAAAAGTTCTGAAAAATTATTAGCTAAAAATCATATAGTAACAATTTTTTAGCAGACGGGGGTGTTTTGGGGGCAGATGGCACCAAATCTTGTATAAAGGGAAATTGAGTGTCACCACGATAAAATGCTGAAGACCAAATTTTCTTGAGTTTACATTCTTATTCCTATATGCACTTAACCACTGTTGTATATCATAGACAAATTTGAACATTTTAACATTCTTCAACTTTCATATTATCCTAACGTTACACTTACAATCTGATATCTTCAATGCAAATATTAACAGAGTTTGTCATTTTTGGTTTCTTAAAATCTCGGTCAGAAGCATCAAATGCTCTTCGACGTTTCCTGAATGTTGAAGGAAGTGAACGTGAAGTGGAAGGGGCCGAAGATGTGTCTTCAATTTTATCAAATTGATGATAATTCCAACTGTGTTATGTAATGTGTTTTCGCCTGTTAAAGTTAAAAATTATCAAAGGCCAAGCGAGTGTATAAATCTGGTTCACGTCTTAATGGATCTGGAAGTAACGAAGATGCATAAATTAATTCAGTTTCCATTTCTTCTACTAAAACAGAGTATGCACAATGTCGCAATATGTTTAAAATCTTAATAAGTTTTCGGCTGTTGGTTAAACTCTTTACCACAAGACCAAGTTCCAGAGTACTTTCGAAGTCTTCATTCTAGCGTTTGTAACATTATAAATCATATGACAAAGACTCCGCTTTTATAGTTTCAGTCCCTTATACAATGCGTCTGATAATGTGAGGTCTTGCGGTAAAGCCGTTTTCTTAATATCTAAGATATCTCGCCGTAAATTGAATTTGCAACATTTTGATTTCTAAGTTTCGATTGATGTTATTGTCCAACAAAAGATAAACTTTAGCATCGTCTAAAAACATTCTTGAATTGTAAAGAAAAGCTTCTCTACCAATCACCGTATAGATTTTAAAAAGTTCACAAAGCGTTCAATTAATTTGAGGCAGATGATTTCAGTGGCGGATCCAGAAGACAATCTCGGTGGGGGCGAATTGATGGGAAACCATAATTTTAAACCAGTGGACGCAGGGGCCCTTAGGAAGTTTTGCCGCCCTAGGCAAAGGGGGCAAGGGGGTTGAAAATGCGCCGCAGGCGAAAATTTTACAAAATTTCAAGGTCACGCATTTTCTAAGCACTTCAGAATGTTAGTGACATTATTTGAAAAACTTAAGTCCCACAAGGAGAATTTTTTTATCGAGATCGCATATTTCTTACAAAAAGAGTAAAATAGGACATTTCTGCATGAAATTTTTGAATCATAGCGACTAACTCTACTCCCCCTAGGACGTCCTAGGTCCCGCCCTTGCTTAAGCATACCTACATTTTATTTTAAAACCTCATGTCTGAATAATTATTATAAGAAATGCTCAATCAAATTGGTAGGTACAGACACTGTGTAACTGTGACGCCCCAAAAACTTTTTGGGAAACCCAAACTGCCGCCCTAAAATTTTGCCGCCCCAGGCGGCCGCCTACACAGCCCACCGTGTAGAGCGGGCCCTGAGTGGACGACAGACGAATTTTGTAAAATGTACGAAGTTTATGATTCGGCACGGATCTCGGGGGGGGCGATCGCCCCCTCGCCCCCCCCTAAATCCGCCACTGGATGATTTCAGAACGAGAAAAGAATGCATTTCAATTCAAGTGTTTCTGATTCGGGGAACTGTTGAACAAATTCCTTTTTAACGGCGTCTGCCCCCAAAACGCCCCCCTCTGCTAAAAATAGCTATACTAAATGATTTAAAGCTAATTATTTTTCGGAACTTTTAATACAAATTTCAGACTGGCAGAAGGTCATTATCAAAGCAGCTTATCTTATTTTTACCTACTTGTTTAGGCGTCTGCAGATGAAACGCCCCTGTCTGCTTAATTTTCGCTTAAGGAGAATTTGAAGCTTTTATTTTTAGCAAATTTTTGGTGTATGATTCAAAGTGGTAGAGCGTCATTATATATGTGGCCGCTTAAACGGCCATTTTTGAATGCGTCTGCTCTGAAGACGCCGCCGTCTGCTAGTTTTTGGAAGGCACCTGGATGTTTCCCAATACAAACAATAGTACCTCCCCAATTTTGAGCCTGGTATTAAATCATTTCATTTTACCCAAAAATTGAGTTAAATTAAAAATTTCAATCCTTTGGTAAAAAACCATTATGCATTTTTGCTGCCAGCTCTCGGACTATATGACCAGAAGCCTAAAACCGGACCAAAACTGAATTGAATTTCCGCAATTAATGCAATGAACGCTGAATAGTTACGTAAAACGAGATGGGAGGAAAGAAAGTCGAGCGATTCCCCGGATCTTGTTAGGATTAACTGTGCTTTGATTGCAGAGCAAAAACGATAGCACGGAGGAAATCCTTCTTTCTTGCAAACGCGGAAGTGTTATCGTAGCTTGACAGTGGCAAATGGCAATAAACTCGCTACGCATTTTGAGATGAGCGCGAAACGAAAAGTTTTTTATTTTCACTGGTAGCGCAGAGATGTTGAATAATCGCATTTAAAAACTTTCGATTTGTAATTTCCCGTAAAATCTTGAGGTAGAAGCGATTATTAGTGCGGCTAATTTAATTTCGGAAATCAAATTGGAGCTTGCAGAATTGCCAGTCGTGTGTGTCAAACGGTTTCTAATATTTTTGTAACGTTCGTTCCTACATCCTACACCATTCCTTCGTACCATTTGGTTGGCTAAATTATTCCCTAAACTTTATTAAATTTTGAAGCATAAAACATGCTTCCCATCAAAAAGGCTCTTTTGCTGAATGTCCGTATGGAGTTCCTTTAGAATCAACCTTCCCTTGCACTTATTTTCCAAAAATTAAGTAGATATAAAATAAAATCTTTTCTCGAACTTTCTATGAATTTGGGCTATATGTTGCACGCATAAGAGATTTACAAATTTTGGACGCAATGACCCTAAAAGATCAAGCTTTTGATCTGTGTCAGTATTAAAAATCTCTTATGTGTGCAACTGTACTTTTTAAATTTTTTAATTCGATAGGTACTTAACTTAACTAAATGAGCTATTTCTTATGGAAAATTAGGATCGATAGATTTTTTAAATTTTTTGGAATCTTGTAGCCCACACGATACTGATTAAAACGTCTCATGGACACAACCTTGTGGGGCCAACGGTTTAGGCGCTAGAGCGTCCCAAAATACCGGTCCGGACGACCCGGATGCAACGTTTTTTTTTCAAGTATCTACAGGGTGTCCGGAAATAACGAATATTTCGGGGCGTGATTCTACAGCTCAATATATGAAAGAAAGTTCCTATAAATATGTGTCCGGAAATCGTTCCTAAGGGGGCTACGGCCCTCTGAAGGGCGTATCAAAAATTCGGTTTTTATTGAATACCTACATTAGGAACCGCTTAAGCTACAGCGAGGAGTTTTTGCACATTATCTAACATCAGTAGCTCCCAAAAGCAGATTCAGCCAGGGGCTTCAGCTTTCCCCACCCCAATTTTTTAATGTGTTATTTTATTGACAATTTCTCACCGGAATATGGTTCTCTGACTGAAATTACATGAAAAAGAAGCCTCTATTGTTATAACACCGTAGGATCAACCGTGTTCGAGAAAATTACATTCAAAGATCCATTTGCGTTTTAGGCTTATCAATATTATTTTTTTTTAAATTACAAAACTGAACGGATTTTAAAAATTAGTATTAATTAGGCCCATTTTATTCGAAAAACGTATGTCCTAACAACATTCAACTACTACAGCATCTTTTTTATGCCACATTAACGCAGGCGCTTTATTGCATACACTAATCTTTGCTCCAAATTTCAAAATCGTATAATTTATATTTTTTGGATGATTTGAAAAAACCGAAGTTTTCGTCTTAAAATAAGGCGAAGAATGACTACCTACATTTTTGCGAGTCCCTTATCCTTATACAGGGTGTTGCTAGGTATTGGTACCACATAAATTTACGCTTCCTCAAACGGGTTGCCCAAAATTCACTTTTTTTTAAATTATTCAAAAAATATAGATGATGTAAAGTCCCGTCGCATATTAACGAAAGCGGGGGTTGAGTGTCTCAGGTTTTTTTTCTGGTGGTTTGTAAACGGGATTTCACATCCGTCAAAACTCCCATCACTCACTGTCAGTGTCAATAAACAGTAACAATGGAGGTTGAAAGGGGTCATTGTTGTTGTTGTTGACAGCAATTTTGACAACTGAAATCCCGTTTACAAACCAACAGAAAAAAAGCCTGAGACACACAACCCCCACTTTCGTTAATATGCGACGGGACTTTAGATGATGTAATTTTGAAATTTGGAGGAAAGGCCAGTGTTATAAAGGGCCTTCTTTTGGAACATCAGAGGCGTGCGTTCTTGGGAGAATGTTACACATTTCTTGCGTATTTTTTGTTTACTGTATTTTTCTCCCCAAATGATAATAAAATGTTAATATGTGCTCAATTCTGCATAAAAAGTTGCTCTTGTTGAATGTCGCTAGGACACATCGCGCTTTCAAATAAAATTTGGATGAAACAGCGAAAACTGGATTTGGTTTTATTTACTTAATTAGTGTAGGGGATGGATCTTTGCATCATTTTAAGAAGAAAAGTTCGTATGGACTTATGACAAAAAATCCTTCCTAAGGGAGCAATGGCCCTGCGCCCCTACAATTTGGCCCCTCGCTTCTTTTGCCATATGTTCATATAACTTTTCTTCCTAAAATAATGTAAAGAACCGTCTGCTGCACTTATTTTCACTAATTAGACAAATAAAACAAAATCTTCCCTCACAAATTTTCGCGTTTTCATCCAATTAGGACCAATTTATTCCAAAACGGTGCGGTGTGTCCTAGCGTCGATCACAGATTCAGATTTTATTATTTACTGACAAAAATGCATTTAGCAAAAAAATATGCGAAAAATAATAATAATAATAACGAAGTTTACACAATACCCGGGTGGTCGTTTTATCTTGATAGTAGAGTCTACGGGCGCAACAAACTCGTCTAGAAAAGAATTTCGTGTGCACAGCCAAGACAAAAGCTACGACCTATTACAAAGTGTTCCTTACATATCAGAGATAAGATAACGAGAGGTCGTACAATAGGTTAGGTGGTATATAAATGAGGTAGGGGTGAAAATGCAATTTTTTCACCAAAAAATGACTTTATGTCAATCGGTTCTATGTTAAAAGTGCTTTCCATCGGTTATAACTAAATACAGATTTTGAAAAAGGAAGGCTGAGAAATTAATTGTTTTATGTTACTAAACACGTCGAAATACATGGTTATTCCTATACCACCCGATATTTAAAGTGGCGTTTACTCTCAATTCTTGAAATGCGCTGTCTCTCAAATGCTTTCTTAAATCATAAGTCGAAAACCCCGAGATTTAGCGAAAAAATTACAAATATAAATGTTTTTGAGTTAGATCTCCTCTTTCCAATGGTTTTTGTCTTATTAAGATTGATTGAATAGATTTCGAGAAAAATGCAATAAAGTGCAGTGTTGCACAACGGCTCGCCGCTCGGCGGACCGACACCCAGAGATGCGACGAAGGTTCAATATAGCAAGGTCGTGCATACAATTATAGAACTAATGCGCTTTCGAGGTATAATATTGTCACGCGGACCTGAAAAATTATATTAAGTACCTATTTAAAAACTTTTTTTGTCTTTTTCTGTTCATAGGGGTTTTTGAAGAATCATTTAATGTTTTATAACTCGAAATGGACATTAATGGACAAAATACACGAAATTAAACGATTCATATTAGAAGAAAATTTTAATTGAATTTGTGAGTAAAAAATTAGAAACCGAATTTGATAGTAATTAATAAATGTTTGAAATCTATAGAACTATAATAAGCTTATTCAAAAACATATCTATAAGCAAGTTTCATTTGAAAAAAATACAATTTTGCTATAGGTACTTATAGCCTATCCATCGCTGACATCAGAAGAATCCCTATCCATAAAGAGGTATTAACGCGTTTAATGTCAAGAATACCTGATGATGGAACAGAACTATTATGACAAGAAGATGGTCTTGCCATGCACTTACAAGAACCAATGCACTTTAAATTTCTCTTCCTGCACGAACAACATTTTTAACAACCTAAAATGGGAAGGTTTATTAATTAGTTCTTTCTTAAAATTTTTGCCGTACCTTTTACACATTTACATGTTGTGAGAATCGGTTACATTGGGCAAAATCGGTTGGGGCCCCAAACTATGCAACCAAACCAATGTTTGGTAGTTACTTGGATGCGGCAAAAAGGCACTTTGGAATGTATACCTGCAGTATTACCATTTGTTAAACCATGTCGGAAGGGGTAATCCTTCCAAAGATACCTTAAACAATATGGAACAATTTATAATTATACTCTGTCCGGGATTCACACGACCAAGATTCACCCAATTTCCATGGCGAATCATTGTTGTCAACAATGAGTCGCCATGGAAATTGGGTGAATCTTGGTCGTGTGGATCCCGGACAGACCATAGTGTATATACGAAAAGTGAAGATATAACCAACATCAACGAGTTACGTGAAATATTAGCAAGTTCCAAGTCTTTAAATAAATTACCTCCGACTAGAGCAAGTTGGTGCAACATTCACTTAGAGTGCACTACCAAACATTGGTTTGGTTGCATAGTTTGGAGCCCCAACCGATTTCGGCCAATGTAACCGATTCCGGCCGGAAAGTAGAAGACAATAAAATTATACCGGTCTTAACAACAGAACCAAGTTTTCCCGACACCAGCTCGTTTCTCACATGTAAATATGTAAAAGGTACGGCAAAAATTTTAAGAAAGAGCTAATTAATAAACCTTCCCATTTTAGGTTGTTAAAAATGTTGTTCGTGCAGGAAGAGAAATTTAAAGTGCATTGGTTCTTGTAAGTGCATGGCAAGACCATCTTCTTGTCATAATAGTTCTGTTCCATCATCAGGTATCCTTAACATTAAACGCGTTAATACCTCTTTGGATAGCGATTCTTCTGATGTCAGCGATGGATAGGTGATAACTGATAAGTACTAGGTATATACAGAAATTTTGATGAGGCAGGTATGTTTGTCTATTATCAGTTAATCAGTGACATAAATTGGGATTTTTTATTAAACAGTGACGACATCACTGCGAAATTTGCAACATTTATTGGCATACTGAGCGATAATGCTAATTTGGCTTTTCCACTAAAAAGAGGTAAATCGAGCGGCTTCAAAACCGCTCTTAAACCTGTTTGGTTTTCACCTGAGCTGTCGCGTTTGCGTTCACTATTGCAGTTTGTTTCTGAGTACTACCAGCAGTATCCCAATGAAAGTACAAAATTATATAGAAATAGATTGCGTGGTGAATACAGGGGGGAACTGAGGAAAGCCAAGAGTAATAGTTATTATAAGTTAATAACTTCTGATAAGTCACCAAAAGTTTTTTGGAAAATTATTGATTCACATCGTAAAGTCAAAAAGAACAAAGTAGATACCGAGTTGAGCGCAAATGACTTAAATAATTATTTTGCAGATGTGGCTACGAATATTGCGAGCACTCTGCCTCCTAGAACTGGTTGCTTTAGAGATTTCATGCACAGCTCCGATGAGACTCCCACCTTTAGTTTTAGACCAGCGACTTACAATGAAGTCCGCGACATTTTAAATGGCCTCAAGAACAATAAATCCTCGGATCATTATGGCATAAACGCAGTTATGATTAAGAAGATCAAAAACTTAATAATTACACCTATGACTAAACTGATAAATGTTTGTATCGAAAATTTAACATTTCCTGAGATGTTAAAGATCTCAAAAGTTATCCCTTTACATAAAGGTGGTGATCCAAACCAAGCCAAAAATTTTAGACCAATTTCCCTGTTGCCCATCATTTCAAAAATTTTTGAAAAGGTGTTAAATCAGCAAATTGTTTCTCATTTTGAAGATTTCAATTTATTCTTTCGCAATCAGTTTGGGTTCCGACGAAATCGATCCACCGATGGCGCCATCCAACACCTTTGCAGTAAAATAGTCGCCAGTTTTGAATCAGGCGAATACGCAGTGGCAAATTTGTGCGACCTCCAGAAGGCATTCGATTGCATATCGCATGATGTACTGATAGACAAACTGAAGTTTTACAATTTCAGCTCTGGTGCGTGTAGTTTACTCAAGTCCTACCTGAGTGGTAGAACGCAATATACTCGTGTTAGTGGTACTGAATCAGGCTTGAGGGACGTGATACACGGTGTACCACAGGGCTCGGTTTTGGGGCCAACCCTCTACCTGATCTACGCGAATGATATGGGAAAATCAATTTCAAACGCCGAGGTTGTCCAATTTGCTGACGACACTACTCTGTTTCTCTCAAGTTCAAACTACGCTGAATTGATCTGCGATACCCAAAAGGCTTGTCATGAAGCCTCCAGATGGTTTAACGCTAACTATTTGAGGTTAAATGACAGCAAGACACAACAAATAGTATTTAGTCTAAGAACGATTAGAGATAGCAATCCTGCCTCTGTGAAGTTTTTAGGAGTCTATTTAGACCCCACACTTTCGTGGGAGGCGCATATTGAAAGTTTAGCAAGCAAACTCGCAAGAAATATTTTCGTGATGAGAAACTTGAGCTCTTTATTACCCCGAGCTATACTTTTAGTTGCTTACCACGCACTGTTCATGTCGGTGTGTTCTTTTGGCCTGGTGTGTTGGGGACACTCGTCTCACTGCTCACGTATTTTTGGGTTGCAAAGAAGGGTTGTACGAGTTATTTGTAGACTGGATTATAGGGCTGATGTGAGGGATAAATTCGTGGAATTGGGTCTATTGACATTGCCGTCCCTGTATATTTTTTTGTGTCTAAAACACGCAAAAGCGCATTTAAAAGATTATACGAAGCAAATTGAGATTCACGATCACTCAACTAGAGGGGCTTCTTTAATCAGACTTGAATATATCAGACTTAAAAGCAGCCGTAACGCTTTTAATTATTACGGTCCTAGCTTTTTCAATAAGTTACCCCAAATTGTAAAAAACCTGCCATTGCAGAAATTTAACAGTGTATTGCTGCAATTTTTAAAGAAACAGGCTTACTACACGCTTGATGAGTTTTTGAACGCCAAGGTATTGCACTTCCAGGAATTTTTAAACGACTAATGATTAACTCGCTGCCCGTGTGGTACCCATCATTTTTATCCTCATGTATTGTACACTTTTGCTGTTTGTTATTTTAATTTTTTGTTTTGACTTATGTATTAAAAACATATTTATGTTTGTGTGTGCATGAATAAAGCTATTCTATTCTATTCTATAGCAAAATTGAAACTTGTTTATAAAGTCCGTTCATTTTCTATAGCAGAACTAAAATTTTTATGGAACTGCACAAGTGTAAAACCCTAATTTGTAAAAGGGAGTGTACTTTCGACAATTTGATCGTTTAGCGGGAAAGCAAAAACATAACCCAAATTTTCTAGGGTTTATTTTGATTGTTAGCAGCGTCACATCAGATAAACGTACCTGAGACTTTTTCATGAATATTTTTCTTTGCACTTTACTCAAAACTCCACTAACAGAAAGGCGATTTTGGGCCAATTCAGAGCAATGACGTATCGCATTGAAAACGGTTCTACCAACTCACCTGTTGGTAAAATTCCTTGGAAAATTTCCTCATGCCAACCTAAAATTCAAATTTTGACGTTCTGTCACTTCAATAGAAAATGAAGGGAGAGTAGATATGTTTTTGAATAAGCTTATTATAGATTTCAAACATTTATTAATTACTATCAAATTCGGTTCCTAATTTTTTACTCACAAATTCAATTAAAATTTTCTTCTAATATGAATCGTTTAATTTCGTGTATTTTGTCCATTAATGTCCATTTCGAGTTATAAAACATTAAATGATTCTCCAAAAACCCCTATGAACAGAAAAAGACAAAAAAAGTTTTTAAATAGGTACTTAATATAATTTTTCAGGTCCGCGTGACAATATTATACCTCGAAAGCGCATTAGTTCTATAATCGTATGCACGACCTTGCTATATTGAACCTTCGTCGCATCTCCGGGTGTCGGTCCGCCAAGCGGCGAGCCGTTGTGCAACACTGCACTTTATTGCATTTTTCTCGAAATCTATTCAATCAATCTTAATAAGACAAAAACCATTGGAAAGAGGAGATATAACTCAAAAACATTTATATTTGTAATTTTTTCGCTAAATCTCGGGGTTTTCGACTTATGATTTAAGAAAGCATTTGAGAGACAGCGCATTTCAAGAATTGAGAGTAAACGCCACTTTAAATATCGGGTGGTATAGGAATAACCATGTATTTCGACGTGTTTAGTAACCTAAAACAATTAATTTCTCAGCCTTCCTTTTTCAAAATCTGTATTTAGTTATAACCGATGGAAAGCACTTTTAACATAGAACCGATTGACATAAAGTCATTTTTTGGTGAAAAAATGCATTTTCACCCCTACCTCTGTTTGTATAGAAGTTTTATGACTTAGAGGGAGAAAATAGATGGCATCATCGCCATTTTGATTCAAGGTCATTTTTAAGGTCAAATGACGGCCAACTTAATTTTTTTTTAATGGAAACCTATATTTTTTATAATTCTTATTTCCCGTGAAAGAAAATAACACACAACTCTCATCTAAACTATTTTTGGATCCGATGGATAGGTTCCCTTAAAAAAAAATTAAGTTGACCTTCATTTGACCTTGACACTGACCTTGAATCAAAATGGCGATGATGCCGTCTATTTTCCCCCTCGAGGTCACACAACTTATACAAAACATTTTTTTCTAAAATGTTTCCTTTCTGATTGCCAGCCAGTCTCAAGATAAAACGACCACCCGGTATACTTACCTACTCTTCGAAGCGCCCCTTCAGAACACTAAAAGTCTGAAAAAACGACCCTTTATAAAGTTAGCCTTTCGTCCGAATTTCAAAATTGCATAATTTATATTTGTTTAAAGGCCGTCTGACACTCCCATTTTTGCTAGCAGAATTGGTAAGTATGTAAAACTCTGCTGTCGATCGTGTTATCATGAATTTTTCTAGGAAATTTGTTTGTACATTTTTTGCTACAAACAATAATTCTAAAACATTTACTGTTTTCACAAAGTTTATTGCAGTAAGAAAAAAAAATAGGTCCTGTTACGAAGAGAAATTCGCAATATTCGTCGATTGACGCCATCTATTGTTAAACCGAGAACGCAATAATCGGTTGAAGCTTTAATGTGCGCAGTATCAGTCTTCTGTCCAAGAGGCGCTAAATGTTTTATCTTTTACCTTACTACTGCACGAAGAGGGTTGAAGATTGAGTAACATCGAAACGTCAGCTGGGAGTTGTGCAATGTTTTAACTTTGCTTTGATGTTCGAAGATGACATGGTTTAAGAGGATATTAATCAATAATTATTATTGCACGCAGTAAAGCTCCTGCATATCGCAAATTGAACAAAAATTCGATACATTTTAATAAGGGAGTATTTTAAGTGACGTCACCATAGGCGTTTCAGTGCATTAGAGCTTATTCACAACCACTTTACGTACAGTATGCGTAGGTGAAAATGCCCACCCGGGAAGGTGGGAGACAAACACTGCATGTCTGGTCCACTTCAGTTGCAAGTCGGAGTGGGAAATATCGATCTGTTCTTCAGGTAAGTACGAGCTTCCTGTTTAAGTAATTTAACCCGAGACAAGGCGCGTATTGAAATTTGCGTTCTTGATGGCCGCTTTTAGAAATCTGCCCTACGCGCATTTTTTTTTTAAACTTTCCCGCATCAATGATTTGTTATTAACTTTTCGTTACAATTTAACACGAGGGACGTAGGTACTGAAATAAATCTCAACATAAAGATCATTAGGTAATCGAGTCATTAATGTCTAAATCATGATTGCGATTAGTGATTTAAATCTAATCAGGCTTCAATGAAAGTTTTCCAATCGATTTAAATCGAGGTTAAGGCGTTGAATGCGATTGGTTCGTATCGATTGCAATCGATCGCCGCGTTGAACGGCCCTATTAATCTTCACAAATTAAAGGGAGGTTTTTACGAATAATATGTTAAAACTAGGAACGAATTTTTCGCTAAAATTAGCACCTCCATTATTAACGTCTGTTTAATTTAATTTCTACCATTTTCTTTATATTGAAACCATTAATGTGTTATATGGGTCGAAATTGTTTACCATGCATGAAAGGATGGAAAAATGGTATCACTCGTGTGTCATAATTCATAAACAAATTACCTGGAGGTGTTAGGTTAACCTCTGAGAATCACACACGTTTAAATAATTCATAATGTCAGGAAGGTTTTATAAAATACCTAGTTATTCTCAAAATCAGAAATCTTCAAATTATTAATAATTGAAAACGTCCGTGTAAATTCCCTGTAACTGAGGTATACCTACACTTAGATCAGTATAAAACTTTAATAATAGATATTTATTTTATTAAGAGTTTAAGGGCCGCTTGCACCGCTGCTGCCTGATTAGCGCTAATCAGTGGCTAAACTGACATTAATGGATTGTTTCGACAATTGTGATTCTCAGAGGTTAACCTAACACCTTCAGGTAATTTGTTTATAAATTATGACACACGAGTGATACCATTTTTCCATCCTTTCATGCATGGTAAACAATTTCGACCCCATATAACACATTAATGGTTTCAATATAAAGAAAATGGTAGAAATTAAATTAAACAGACGTTAATAATGGAGGTGCTAATTTTAGCGAAAAATTCGTTCCTAGTTTTAACATATTATTCGTAAAAACCTCCCTTTAATTTGTGAAGATTAATAGGGCCGTTCAACGCGGCGATCGATTGCAATCGATACGAACCAATCGCATTCAACGCCTTAACCTCGATTTAAATCGATTGGAAAACTTTCATTGAAGCCTGATTAGATTTAAATCACTAATCGCAATCATGATTTAGACATTAATGACTCGATTACCTAATGATCTTTATGTTGAGATTTATTTCAGTACCTACGTCCCTCGTGTTAAATTGTAACGAAAAGTTAATAACAAATCATTGATGCGGGAAAGTTTAAAAAAAAAATGCGCGTAGGGCAGATTTCTAAAAGCGGCCATCAAGAACGCAAATTTCAATACGCGCCTTGTCTCGGGTTAAATTACTTAAACAGGAAGCTCGTACTTACCTGAAGAACAGATCGATATTTTCCACTCCGACTTGCAACTGAAGTGGACCAGACATGCAGTGTTTGTCTCCCACCTTCCCGGGTGGGCATTTTCACCTACGCATACTGTACGTAACATAACAAACTTTAAGAATGGTCAACAATTATTCATGACAGCTTTTGACTTTTCTAGTAATTGTTGACGATTGTAGACTTTGTTATGTCACGTACGTAAAGTGGTTGTGAACGAGGTTTTAGACCCGAATAAATGAAGTCATCCCGATTTTTATTAATTATTTTCTCCAAAACAGTGACGAAAATCGCAAAGTAGTGAATTAAACCCTAGGTACTTTGGTGTCGTCTTTCTTTATGCGTAATAAAAAAATCATTTCAGCTTTAATGTTGGGGGCACTAAACCTCGCCCTTTTCTATTTTTAACCTCCCCACTCCACTTCACCATTTAAAAAAAAAGGGAGGTTACTGCAATCACTAACATTTTCGAATTCGAGGTAAGACCGGATCTATACGTTTTGAGGTCTCACGAACCCAAAAAAGTGGTTTTTAAAATGTGTCTGTATGTATGTACGTACGTACGTACGTACGTTCGTAAACACGCCACAGCCCAAACTACTCGACAGATTTAGCTGAAACTTGGTACGTGTGCATGTGATAACCCAACTTAGATCTGAAAAGCTTTTGGAGCCAATCGTGCAACTAGAAATGCCATTTTGGCACATCAACTTTTAAACTTTAAATGCAAACCCCCATTTTTCACGTCACGATAGGAAAGGCCTTCAAATTCTGCTTCTAAAAATGCATTAATTCTTAGTGCCCTTTTGACCAAAAATAAAAAAAAAATTGATTCTTATCGGACTTTAAAATCGCGCTACAGCCCAAACCCCTGAACCGATTTGGCTGAAATTTTGCACATGGGGATTGTATTACACATCGAAGAGCTGAACAAATTTTGGATTCAATCGGCCTACGGAAAGTGCCGTTTTGGCACACCAATTTCCAACTTTAAAATTACTCTCATTTAACCATCCAAAACAAGTTTTTGAAAGATTTATTGTCACCATCACAAGGTCTTCAAATTCTGGTTTTAAATAAGACAAAGTTCGTTCGCATTTAGTGCTCTTTGGGTCAAGAAATCGAAATTTTTTAATAACACTAAAAATACATTATAGCCCAATTAGTGAATCGATTTGGCTGAAATTTTGCACATGGGGATTGTATTACACGTCGAAGAGGTGAACAAATTTTGGATTTAATCGGCCCACGGAAAGTGCCATTTAGGCATATCAACTTTAAAATCTTAAACACAAGTCACGGAAATCAAAGACCTACGCGTTGGGGAGGTTCCAGCCGCTTCTCTGCTGAAATTTTTTTTCCTATTATTATTATTATTCATGTTTCTCATTCCGCTAGCAAAAATGGGACCGTGTTAGACGGCCGTAAAACAAAACAATGTTTTAAATGGAAGACAGAACATGAAGCCTTCAGTAAAATGTATAGATGTAAGTTGGGCAAGAGATTCATAAATAAGCATAAATGAATTTATAAACAGGTTGGTGGATTGTGAGGCGTTGACATAAAGGGAGCGTTTTCAACGGTCCAAGGAAGAAGGACGTTCCAATACTTCCAACCCTTCTCAACAAATGAAAAGGGTCACCCGATTGCTCGCTTCTTTCGTTTCTTTTCTCCCTAGTTTGTTATAATTAGCCATTTTTACAAATACGATTTTTCAGTCAATCACTCTTGGCTTAAATTATCTGATTTTCATTTTGAATTGTGTGGTAAGTAAGCGAGTTTTAGAAATTTCAGAACTTCTAACGATTTTTAGCAAATTTTGGCGGCCATGCAACTTCTCAGCAACTTTAAGTTTAAGTGAATTTTGACAAAATACTGAGTTTGATCTTCGATCGAAGATCCTAAAAAAGCTAAGTAAGTATAATCTTTGTAAGCAGCTTGATAAAACAATGTTTCTCGTTTAAACTAAAAAAAAAATTGTTCGTGAATTTGACGGACCAAAACGAGGGGCCTTTCGCTAAGGTATTATAGTGTACAAATTCAAGGAATTATAGGGTATCATTAAGGTATTCCAAGGAATTAGTGGGAATTATAAAGGTATTTCGGGAATTATCGAGGAATTATTAGGTATTAATAGAAATTACTAAATTAATTGTCGGGAATTATTTGGAAATGCGCATGCGCTGACTACCTCAATTTTTTCATTCGCGAAGTCGTGACTACAGAAAACTAATAGAAGTGCTAATAAATTACCTCGTAAGTTACTAACAAAACAAAACCACAAATTGGACAGTAGGTAGTAGTTCTGAAGATAGCTCAGAAATGGAATTGGAGCCTCAGTGCTCAGTTAATCTCAGCAATTTGATTGGTCAATATTCAAATGAACCAATCAAATTGCTGTACATACAAGTCAAGAGGGAATTGTGGAACTTCACAATATAATGAAGAAGTATCTAAAGTAACTGAAAATGCATCAACTGTGATAAATCCTGGGTGTGATAGTTTTCAAATATCCAAAAAAAGGAAGGAGATTACTTAAATAACTTAGAAAACAGTGATATAGGTATCAAAATGTCGTTCTCACAAACATCAGTTGATATAAAGGGACAGTGTCTATCTCAGGAACTGAAATTACGAAATCTGAAGATCAAAATATGCCTATATGTAAGAAGCGAAGAAATTCAGAAAGAAAAGGAACCCCATGAACGAAATATACACATCGAAGAAGACTGTTTCATCTTTGCAACATTTATATTCAACGAGTACACAAAAGAGCAATCTACAAAAGTCTATGTTGCTAAAGTCACGAAAGTTTTAGATATAGAAAAACATAAAAATCAGCTGTCTTCGCCCATATAAAGAAAAAAACAATTTTTTTTATTGTTTGTTTCTCTTCGTCAAGAACAACTTTTTTGTCATTAAAACTGTTCTGTTTAATTTCTATTATTGGCATTGATCGAGCCACTTATTAATCATTTATCTGCTCAGTATAAATAACTCGCTAACCACTAACATCTTTTTCGACAATATACAGGGTGAGTCTGAAAGACTCCACATCCTTTATACCACAGAATCTACTGTTCAAATGATGAAGCTTGGTGCAAAAATTATTGGTGAATTGTGATTCCTCTTGATGTTATAAGGTGCCAAAGATCTTCATTTTTAAACATTCTTAAATATCTGTCGAAATGTGTATCGTAGGATTTTGAATTTTTGCTGATTTGCCTATGCGGCCGTATTCCCCGTTCAATTCTAAAACTTTTTTGGCTCTTAAAATTTTTTTAAAAAACTAACCACTCACGAGAAAAATTGAAAAAACCGAAAACATGCAGGTCACTGAGAGAAAAAAAAACTTGTAGTTAACTAGCCATTAGTTAATGTGTTAATCGCTAACATTAAATTTTCTTAGTTGCAGAATATATCTTGTGATTAATTATAAAATAACGAAAAATATTTTCTGCTTAATATTAAGCCTTTCATTGTCTATTTTGAAATTCTGTAAATATTACATTCGCTGGGTAATTGTTAAGTTGATGTGTTTGTTGGAACCACAGTTGGAACGGCTGCATAATAGCTAGCTTCCATTCTCTACATTGTAGACAACGGGGGTTTCCAGAATGTTTTGCGCTTGCGCAAAGCATTTGCAATTATATTACTGCAACGGCGACGGCCAAGTGTGGCAGCCATCAATCAGTGTTGGTGTTGGTTTATTGTGATTATAGTGTGACTGTGATGTGAATAGTTTCTTCAATGGAAGACGAAACGCAACATTTTTTGGAGCAGGCGGGTTTATCCGACCTCGTCGGGATCTTTTCTGGTAAGCACATGTTATTCTATTGCATTATAATATAATGGCTGCGAGACCCGAGACGCTAGGCTTTTGATGTGATATGTAATTTTTTAATACCGGGAAACTGGGGAGGCTTGCGAAATTAATTGCTGTACAACTAACAGTCGTACCTGCTGCACGAAAGTGCACGTCTTCATCTTGACGGAACTCGTGCGGATTTATTCGAAGGGCCCTATTGTTAAAGTCATGCAGTTCTGGATCTTGAAAAAAGTGATACAACGGCCTCAGTAGTAAAATACTGCCATTTTATCACCCTTTCATAGAAGTAAAGTATAGCTGCTTAACTATAAGCATATAACGTTGAATCTGATCTGTATGAACTAACTGTTAACTCGTGCAAATTTCTACCAAATAACCACACAGTCCCGACAACATAGATGAGATTAATCTAACTTTTATTAATGGCATGTGAGGCCGATTATCATCAATAACACTATTTGTGTTCAAGTGCTAATTTTTTCAGCTAGAGGTGAATTGCACTAATTGCTTGCTCCTGCCGATAACGCTGTGGATCTCCATAGATTCATATGCCCTACCAGAGGAGGACCTTGCGTCGTTGGTACTTAAACACTGAGAGAACAAATCGTTTCACGTTAAGTAAATTAGTTAACAGTTAGCTAATCCGTAGATTGGATATGGCGAATCAAATATTAGCGAAATGTTAGCGACTTATTAGTTTATTTATTTGTAGCGAACTTATTTTATATGAAGCTATCGCAGGATAAATAATAGGAACTGTTAGTTTCCCCTAAACATATTCTGATTATACAGCAGGCTTTGTTAGTTAATATTAAAAGCTCTGAGGTAATATTTAACAAATGACTATTTAACGGTTAGATGAGTTACTTTATAGGCATCTTCCGAACTTTTACCTTGCAGTGTTTAGATGCTTAATGTAAGCTTTTGAGTTATCTGTTACATCTAAAGTAAGTAAATGTTAATAAACATCACTATATTGTTTGTTTACTGTTAAACAAATAATAGGTAATTGTTATCTCCGATACGATTACTATCATCTCAATAGCGGAGGAGTCCTCACGAGGTTTCTGCCCCCCCCCCCACAACAGACCACAATATGATAGCTATTCTTCTTGGGTTTCCGTGGCGAATGGTTGACATAAAGTTTCATCCACCGTTGCCCTGAAGATGTCTTCTGCGACGGTAACGAAACGTCGGTTTATATCAACCATTCGACACGGGATCCATCCGGAAACCCAAGAAGAAAAACAAATTGGAAGCCTCCATGCAAATTGATGATGTTGGCTAATTCGATTTTGTACAACTTGAATGACTAAAATGTGTTCAACCGCGGTAAGCCATCATCAAACAGGTATAGGTTACCTAAGACTACAGAACTTGAAGACTTCTGAAAGTTTTCAGAACGTCGCAAGCACAGATAATCATAAGCTTGTGTTAATCACTAAAATAAATTCACCTTCAAAGCGTACCTGTATTACTCTTGCTGTTACTCTTTGAGGGGTTGGGCTGATAATCTAAAAAATGGTTTTGGCAAATTGGTTTATTTTAACACAAAAACGAACATATTTTCGCTATTTTTTTTCGCTATAATTTCAACGATAGTCTTGCTGATTTTGGCAAAGTGGCAGTTTCTCATTCACCTGGAATAAAAATAATTAGTTGCAGCCTATTATTATGAATCCTTACGGGTAACTTCCGTTCAATATAGATGAGTACAGATGATATTGCAGAGGTAACTCTGGCACCGACTATCCAAGGTTTTCTTTTCTTATATATATTTGTCAGCGCTCGCCCCTCATCGTTGCAGTTTGTCAACAGCTCTGCTAGGTCAAATTGAATATCTGAGTCTACGTCCAAGTTTAATCCAACAATTGGCGAATTTGCTCTTGTGGAACTAGTGCTTCCATATGACTCGATCAGAGGAGTTGAGTGGATTATGGAGTGCCTACGACGGACGGTAGCAAAGCGGACGGTATCTTCCAAGGGCTGAGAATTTCGCTGAGTCAAATCCTCTTGGGGGCTGTATTAGGAGATATTTCGAAATCATCAGAAATTATTCGAAAGAAATCATATATACAGCGAGTGTCTCAACATACTACAAGAAAGGAAGATACAAAGAAACACCGCACCAAAGGAATTGAACTACTACTAAGAGGTTACTGAGATTAATATAAATGTACTATTACTATATTGTAAAGAGGAAAAAGAAGATTTTTCATATGGGGGGCCAAAATACGTCTAGCCATCATGTGAAATTTTTATGTCCCACACTGTATATACCGTTATAGAACAATCACGAGGTATCGGAAAAAACATTGACAAATCACACTCAGCCAATGATCAGCGGATCCTATAGCCATTAACAACTGCATCTTGATACAGAGCCATAATATCCTGTTATTTCTTACAGAACTTCATAAAATTCATGATGTAGGTAACTAACCTTAAATTGCGGTTCACAATCTGTGGTTCCCTGAACTTCCCGAAGTTTTTGCTTCAGGAAAAACCTCCTCCCTACTTTAAGTACCAACGACGCAAGGTCCTCCTCTGGTAGGGCATATGAATCTATGGAGATCCACAGCGTTATCGGCAGGAGCAAGCAATTAGTGCAATTCACCTCTAGCTGAAAAAATTAGCACTTGAACACAAATAGTGTTATTGATGATAATCGGCCTCACATGCAATTAATAAAAGTTAGATTAATCTCATCTATGTTGTCGGGACTGTGTGGTTATTTGGTAGAAATTTGCACGAGTTAACAGTTAGTTCATACAGATCAGATTCAACGTTATATGCTTATAGTTAAGCAGCTATACTTTACTTCTATGAAAGGGTGATAAAATGGCAGTATTTTACTACTGAGGCCGTTGTATCACTTTTTTCAAGATCCAGAACTGCATGACTTTAACAATAGGGCCCTTCGAATAAATCCGCACGAGTTCCGTCAAGATGAAGACGTGCACTTTCGTGCAGCAGGTACGACTGTTAGTTGTACAGCAATTAATTTCGCAAGCCTCCCCAGTTTCCCGGTATTAAAAAATTACATATCACATCAAAAGCCTAGCGTCTCGGGTCTCGCAGCCATTATATTATAATGCAATAGAATAACATGTGCTTACCAGAAAAGATCCCGACGAGGTCGGATAAACCCGCCTGCTCCAAAAAATGTTGCGTTTCGTCTTCCATTGAAGAAACTATTCACATCACAGTCACACTATAATCACAATAAACCAACACCAACACTGATTGATGGCTGCCACACTTGGCCGTCGCCGTTGCAGTAATATAATTGCAAATGCTTTGCGCAAGCGCAAAACATTCTGGAAACCCCCGTTGTCTACAATGTAGAGAATGGAAGCTAGCTATTATGCAGCCGTTCCAACTGTGGTTCCAACAAACACATCAACTTAACAATTACCCAGCGAATGTAATATTTACAGAATTTCAAAATAGACAATGAAAGGCTTAATATTAAGCAGAAAATATTTTTCGTTATTTTATAATTAATCACAAGATATATTCTGCAACTAAGGGTGGGATTTCAAAAGATTTTATCTTTAATACTGGCATAACTTAGTTACCATTAATCCCTAGTGGTGGCGCTACCCATATATGTATTAGAGGTATATTGCTGATTAAGTCCGGGAAGCCGCAACATAAAAGAGAGATAGACGCGACCGTTCTATCGCCATTGGAAGCTTGTGGTGTTGCATAAGCAACGCGTTTTACTTATCATTTTACTTCAGTGACAACTGACAACTTGTCAAAGTGTTGTCATTATCGCCCTCACGTTCGTTCGTTGCTTTTTCTCCCCATTAATAAAATCTACCTTTAAGAGATAATCATGGTTCATCAATGTTTATATGTGCTATAAAAAACCAGGAAAGCGTAGGCTGAACGGCGCTGAAGAAACATGATCGGTTACCCAAGTAAGTCCTACTGATCTTAATAAGAATAACTCCCTTTATCTCAAAGAACAAACCCTACCTCTGTAATTCCTGCTTATCTTAATTATGCCTATGATGGTTCATTATTTGTTTTTTCAGGTTTTTAAAGCACCTTGAAACTAATAGTGCCTGGTTGGAAGTGTGCGGTTTAGACTGACTGACTGAAATGTGTGGAGGCGGTCACAACTGGAGCATCAAAGTCAACATGACTTCTATATTTAATGTACCTGCATGTTTTACAGATATTGACCAATGTAAATGAGATAATTAATACCACCGAGAACAATTTCTCCAGATAAACATCAAGGTAAACGTAAATTTGCAAATCCAAGATTTATAAGTAAAGTTGATGTTTTAGATCTGGATTCACCTAAAAAGGCAAAAAGAACCATTCAATTTACCAAAGAAGCAGATAAGATGAAGTCTCAAAGAATTAAGCAGCAGATGATTCGTCTATGGCAGCAGTTAAGTCCAAGGAAGTAATCGAAGGTTACAGAAACGAGTTACAAATAAAATGAGGAAAACTTTTAGACAATCAGTACCTAGGTACCTAAATATGTAGTAGATCGTGTACATTTAAATAATAAAGATTCAGTTAAGTTTCATGATTCTTAGGTCTTCACAAAAGCAAAAAATGGTGACAAAAATCTTCAATTTTTCTAGTTAAGTGGGACGCAATTCTGAAAGGCGTAAGTACGTGTACCTACTTACTTATACCTGTAGCCACTCGAGGACCTCCTAACTAAAAAACTACTTTGTACTTAGCTTTATTACCTACAAGACTCTTCTTCTTCAGAAAATAATAAACATCAGTATCGATACCTGTGCTAAACTGACAGAATTATATTAATGTATGATAGTTTACATCACCACCTAGAAAATGGAAGCTGATTTTCATTTTAGAAGCAAGCAATTTGCTAAATTGCACACGAAAAGGCGAAAATGATTATTAGAATGACTTTTACCACAGAGTGAACCGTCAAAATGACATTTATCATTTATTACGACTGCACCACCTCAACTAAATAAAAATTGCCCAAATTAGCTGCGATTAAAATGCGTGCGAGTTTGAGATTGAATTTAAAATTTGCGCCACTATGTTTGATAGCCGAGAAACCCCGTCATAATCAAGCTAAGTATGCAATCCTTGATACAAAAAGCATTAGACGGAGACGAACATGTCCCTCTCTTTTGGTTCCTGGCCATTCAATGGGTTGAAATAGGGAGTTAGCCATATACCTCTAATACATATATGGCGCTACCAAACTGAGGGTACCAACCTCACAACTCCAGCGAAATAATTCAGCTGTCGTCTGTCGAGCTGTCAATCAGCTGTAATTCTCGTTTAAATTTAACATCACAGTTTAATATGGCCTTTCGTTGTCTGCAAAGTATTTGTGAAATCATGTTTCATTTTTGTGCTGTACAAGTGAATTTTAACAACGCGACGCGAGTGTCGCAGCATTCCAATTTGGTCCAGTGCAAGTGATGATGACAATCGTGAAAAGGAATACCAAAAGTACCTTTTAATCCACAGAAAATAACGGAGCAACAACTCTTCCAGCGAACTCGACTGCTGGAATCCTTATACTGGAAAAGGGCGGTATATGCGTTTAACACCTACGCACAAGCTATACCTGGTTCTTCAGTTTTATGCGAGTGGTGGTTTTCAGTGATTGGTTGGTTCCAGCGCCAGAAGTTCGCAGTTAGCTGCCAGTCTTGTGATTCATGAACTAAGTAAAGCCCTTGTAGAACTTTCTCCACAATTCATTCAGTTTCCTACTGGGGAAGAGTATCCTCAAGTCAAGTAGGCATTTCACGCACTGGGGAGAGCCATGCATGGGACTGGATTGTGAAATCGCAGCCATCACGGATTAATGTGTCCCCCTCGAAGTAAAAAATCGACATGTCTGAGAATTTTTCGGAAAAATAGCCTTAAATGTGATAAAACCGGCCTGTTTCGTCTGACCACCCTGAATATAAGTACTTTAGCAATGTCCGGCAGTGTACTGTGTTTCACTCTCTCATACTCAAACTGATGAAAATAAATATGTGTGTACCTACCTACATAAAGCACTCGTTTTTTTAATCAATTTCACTACCTTATTTGGAATTTAAAAAAATGGTCAACTTTTTTAAAATATTTTATGGGCAGTAAGGTAATTACAAAAAATAATTGTCTCAAAATCACTTTTACTTGATTCGAAGCTGTCGAGTCCAATTTGATAAACAAACGATAACTATTTCAGTGCACGGGGAGGCTTTACGTAGTTTTCTGCAATTGCAATTGAGGGGATTGTTTAAAGGCATCTCATTTAGCTTCCATTCCCCTCTGGTAGGTACATTTCCAAACATGGGATGGGAGGTGCTTCATTTAGTTAATCAGGCACTGAAAAATTTGAGGATTAGTCCAACTTCCAACACATGAACTAACCTACCTAACACAAAATGTAAACAGTCCAATGAGAGCTGCATCACAGGTGCATTGTACCTCCAGATATACTATGGGCAATCTTCTTCAAAACCAGATCAAAATTTGCCCAATCTTGTGTCTGCAAAGGCGATCAGCCGATGAGAAAACGTGGTTGCTTCCTTGATTTCTTCGTATCATTCACGCACTGCACGTTGTCGAAAAATCATGCATGATGCCTCAAATGCATGCTAAACGCGGTTGCACTGCGCCACAAGGGCAAAATTCGATGCATCCTCTAATTTTCGCAAATAATACAATGACAGATCACTGACAAACTGATCTCGTCAATCGTCATTTTGCTTAATTTTGCTATGGTTGGTACCATCGGTTTGGTAGCGCCACCACAAGGGACTAATGATAACTAAGTTATCATGATTGTAAGTTACAACCTTTTTAAAATCTACCCCAGAAAATTTAATGTTAGCGATTAACACATTAACTAATGGCTAGTTAACTACAAGTTTTTTTTTCTCTCAGTGAAGTAGGGAGGAGGTTTTTCCTGAAGCAAAAACTTCGGGAAGTTCAGGGAACCACAGATTGTGAACCGCAATTTAAGGTTAGTTACCTACATCATGAATTTTATGAAGTTCTGTAAGAAATAACAGGATATTATGGCTCTGTATCAAGATGCAGTTGTTAATGGCTATAGGATCCGCTGATCATTGGCTGAGTGTGATTTGTCAATGTTTTTTCCGATACCTCGTGATTGTTCTATAACGGTATATACAGTGTGGGACATAAAAATTTCACATGATGGCTAGACGTATTTTGGCCCCCCATATGAAAAATCTTCTTTTTCCTCTTTACAATATAGTAATAGTACATTTATATTAATCTCAGTAACCTCTTAGTAGTAGTTCAATTCCTTTGGTGCGGTGTTTCTTTGTATCTTCCTTTCTTGTAGTATGTTGAGACACTCGCTGTATATATGATTTCTTTCGAATAATTTCTGATGATTTCGAAATATCTCCTAATACAGCCCCCAAGAGGATTTGACTCAGCGAAATTCTCAGCCCTTGGAAGATACCGTCCGCTTTGCTACCGTCCGTCGTAGGCACTCCATAATCCACTCAACTCCTCTGATCGAGTCATATGGAAGCACTAGTTCCACAAGAGCAAATTCGCCAATTGTTGGATTAAACTTGGACGTAGACTCAGATATTCAATTTGACCTAGCAGAGCTGTTGACAAACTGCAACGATGAGGGGCGAGCGCTGACAAATATATATAAGAAAAGAAAACCTTGGATAGTCGGTGCCAGAGTTACCTCTGCAATATCATCTGTACTCATCTATATTGAACGGAAGTTACCCGTAAGGATTCATAATAATAGGCTGCAACTAATTATTTTTATTCCAGGTGAATGAGAAACTGCCACTTTGCCAAAATCAGCAAGACTATCGTTGAAATTATAGCGAAAAAAAATAGCGAAAATATGTTCGTTTTTGTGTTAAAATAAACCAATTTGCCAAAACCATTTTTTAGATTATCAGCCCAACCCCTCAAAGAGTAACAGCAAGAGTAATACAGGTACGCTTTGAAGGTGAATTTATTTTAGTGATTAACACAAGCTTATGATTATCTGTGCTTGCGACGTTCTGAAAACTTTCAGAAGTCTTCAAGTTCTGTAGTCTTAGGTAACCTATACCTGTTTGATGATGGCTTACCGCGGTTGAACACATTTTAGTCATTCAAGTTGTACAAAATCGAATTAGCCAACATCATCAATTTGCATGGAGGCTTCCAATTTGTTTTTCTTCTTGGGTTTCCGGATGGATCCCGTGTCGAATGGTTGATATAAACCGACGTTTCGTTACCGTCGCAGAAGACATCTTCAGGGCAACGGTGGATGAAACCTCGTGAGGACTCCTCCGCTATTGAGATGATAGTAATCGTATCGGAGATAACAATTACCTATTATTTGTTTAACAGTAAACAAACAATATAGTGATGTTTATTATCATTTACTTACTTTAGATGTAACAGATAACTCAAAAGCTTACATTAAGCATCTAAACACTGCAAGGTAAAAGTTCGGAAGATGCCTATAAAGTAACTCATCTAACCGTTAAATAGTCATTTGTTAAATATTACCTCAGAGCTTTTAATATTAACTAACAAAGCCTGCTGTATAATCAGAATATGTTTAGGGGAAACTAACAGTTCCTATTATTTATCCTGCGATAGCTTCATATAAAATAAGTTCGCTACAAATAAATAAACTAATAAGTCGCTAACATTTCGCTAATATTTGATTCGCCATATCCAATCTACGGATTAGCTAACTGTTAACTAATTTACTTAACGTGAAACGATTTGTTCTCTCAGTGTATAATCACCTTAAAACCAATGATAAGTATACCTCATAAAAAAGAACGTTTAAAAATGAAGATCTTTGGCGGCTTATAACATCAAGTGGAATCACAATTGACCAATAACAGTAGATTCTGTGGTATAACCCTGTATAGACTTATACTTTGAAGGCAAAATCTGTCCCCAAATACGCATCCAAGTTGTCGTTGTTACATCAAAAGGGAACATTTCTCTCGCCTATTAGTGGAGCGAATTCGGCCTGGAAATCGTTCAAAAAAATTTTTGGAGGTAGAACCAGGTGAAACGCATATGAATCGATAGAGAATGTTTTTGTGCATTTGAAATGGACTTTTACGACATTTTCCTGTGGTCCAGATTTTTGGAAATTACGGAAAACCAAGAAAATGTGAATTAATTGAAAACCGTGTTTTTCAATACATACCTCGTCGTATCTTTGAAACTATTTAAGGTAGCCACATGAGTTTTATTTTATTTGAAAGAGAAAACTACAGCGCCGCTAATGGTGTAAGCATAATGGCGAAAAAGTTCAAAAGGGCCTACGATAATCTGCTCCGAAGTGAACGCGCGGATTTCCATGCATTGAAATTTTTGACATGCGAGTGAAGTGGCCAGTTTTTTGGAATTCCGCAAAAGTGCCGGCTACAAAGTAAAGATAAGAGAATAAAAAAGTTTTTGGTAAAAGAAGCAACTCGCTATTGGCAATGGTTTAGGCGCTATGAATTTTTCTTTGCCGGCGATTTTTTCACGGACGGCGCGGTGACGCGCGATTGCCTTGCTGAAGCAGTGGCAGCATCGGATTGCGATATATTGCGGCTGCGCTTGGATAAACCTATTACGGAAAATGAAATATTATAGAAAATAGAACCATTATGAAATATTTTTATTAAATTGGTGCTTCGGCTTCCTCTGAAAGTAGTTATTAGGTACAATTTTTGCAGGGACATTCTGTGTCACAGTTTAAGTAAGACATTATATGACGGGGTATGGAAGATTAAATGCCGAATAAAATACAATATTTTATTTTCAAACGAAAAAAGATCAAATTTTCTTTGCAGTGCTGCAAATAATCTTAAATTCTGGAGCAGGTGGGTTATTTACCATCAGCAACTGAAATATTATTATGGATCTTCTCTTCACAACGCATTTCAATTTCATCAAAAAATATATTTCCTCAAAATCAGGGATTAAAAATGTTGACTCCCTCAAAATAGGTATTAAAAATGTTTACTCCCAGATTTTGGTAGTGGGGGATTAAAATCAAATTTTAGCATACGAAAATCAGGTACTTGTTAAAATCAAGGGAAATGGGTCGATAGTGGAAAAACACTTTCTATCTCGCATTTTATCATATTAATAACAATTATTATCGGGGCAAAAAGTTTAAAGCAGCCCTCTTAGGATTTAGGGACAGGCACAAGCTCCTGTGTAGTAAAAACGGATTCCCAGTGCCCAGTGGCCATCCTTCATCATCAAAACATGGACTCACTATGTCAGAAGTCGGAAAGATGGCTTGAGTACAAAGCATGCATTTTAAATGTATATCAATGCATTGAATTGTGCTAACAATTTACACACACCTTAGGACATGGTTGAATGCATTATCTAACTTATAGGTATCAAGGTACATATCGTGGAAGATAGTTCTAGATCTGGCCGATTTGTTTGAGTTATGGCAATGTTGACATGCATAGTTGAAACCAAGGATCATTTAATGTTGCGATGTTTGGGTTTTGATAAAAAATAAGGAAAATATTAAGGACCTCACAAATCTTCCTTATGCGTTGCTCAAAGATGGTTATAAAGATTGCCACTCAATACACACTTTTTCTGTACAAAAATAAAAGCCTAAATACAACAAATGGAACTTTACCTTCAACTGTCCTCCAATGCAATGTTTCAACGTGAATATCAAATCACGTATCAAATGAAGATCTTGTACCTACTCAAGCCATCTTCCGACTTTTGAAGCAGAGAGATAGTCCAGGTAAATATTTATTGCTCCGAAAATAATTGCAGAAATAATAAAATGTGTCTGAAGGAAGGCCTCAACACAGAATGTCCCTGTAAAAATTGTACCTAATAACTACTTTCAATTTGAAGTGGTGCCGTCGGCGACGTTTCAGAGGAAGCCGAAGCACCAATTTAATAAAAATATTTCATAATGGTTCTATTTTTCTATAATATTTCATTTTCCGTAATATGTTTATCCAAGCGCAGCCGCAATATATCGCAATCCGATGCTGCCACTGCTTCAGCAAGGCAATCGCGCGTCACGCGCCGTCCGTGAAAAAATCGCCGGCAAAGAAAAATTCATAGCGCCTAAACCATTGCCAATAGCGAGTTGCTTCTTTTACCAAAAACTTTTTCATTCTTTTATCTTTACTTTGTAGCCGGCACTTTTGCGGAATTCCAAAAAACTGGCCACCTCACTCGCATGTCAAAAATTTCAATGCAGGGAAATCCGCGCGTTCACTTCGGAGCCGATTATCGTAGGCCCTTTTGAACTTTTTCGCTATTATGCTTACACCGTTAGCGGCGCTGTGGTTTTCTCTTTCAAACAAAACAAAACTCATGTGGCTACCTTAAATAGTTTCAAAGATACGACGAGGTATGAATTGAAAAACACGGTTTTCAATTAATTCACATTTTCCTGGTTTTCCGTAATTTCCAAAAATCTGGACCACAGGAAAACGTCGTAAAGGTCCATTTCATATGCAGAAAAATATTCTCTATCGATTCATATGCATCTCACCTGGTTCTACCTCAAAATTTTTTTTTTCGAGAACGGAGCGACTTTCAGCCTCGAATTTACTGCACTATATGGGGAATTACAAGGAATTATGAAAGGTATTTTAGGAAATGATAGAGGTATGTCAGGGCACTATACAGGAATTTCAGGTATACATATAGGAATTTTAGGGTATTGTGAGGAATTATGGAGGTATTGCAGGGAATTACACGTAATTTTAGGAATAATACCGGGAATTAAGGAATTGGTGTGCAAATTTTCCCCTCGGACCAAAGTATATGTTTGAATCATCTCCAATTTGAAGTAAATTGGGTAAAGTCGAAAAAATAAATAACGCACTTTGTGCTGATTACTGAACGACACAACCCCCAACTGGTGCCGCCCAGAGCCGGGTGCATGACTTCATTTTCCGACTGTACCTTCGTTTATCGTTTATGTAGGTACAAATGAATAAATAAATATTTACATGTTATATCCCCGACGACAGATAAGATGGATGATGAGCACCTAAGCGGGAAAAAAACTGATATACCTCAAGCTACAGATAATCCGTTCCACTGATTTCCGGAAAGACCACTGGACGACTCGACTGAACCATTTCCGTTCACACAAATGATGCGTAGGTACCTACTATTCAAACCATTGAACACAAACTGAAAACTGACGAAACCCGGCTATCTTGTTCCCCCTTTAACTGCAGCGTTGCCACTTTCTCAGTAAGACCAGCGAGTGATGGTATAATGGTATATTAACGCGTGCAGCTATAAAAAAAATGATAAAAAGAAAACAAACATTTATACTCCCACATTTCGATGGAGGCAAGCTGAAAAAACGGAGAAAGTGCTCTCTCAGATTTTCTTTAAAGTCGCAATGGGGCCACCTCTTGGAGCCTTGAACCGGAAAATAATTGCAGGTTTACCTCGTCACATATCGCGGATGACGTCTGTTAACAAAAATACGTACCTACTTTACCTAGCAGCTGAAATAAATAATAAAGTTGGTGGACTGGAACATAGCTACCAGCTACGCAATGCAACTGCTTCATGGGTGAGGAAGTCGTTTTGAGATTTACGATAGCGAGACAGTTACGTTGGATGGTTTCAATGGAGAAACAAGATCTCGTTCTGAAAAATCGATATGTTGCACTTAAAGTAACGCATTTATATGATGACATTATTATTGCGTTTTGAAAAGTTGGATTTTACGCAATTAGGTAAATTGTTGTACTTAATACGTTATGAAAAGAATAAATTGTTTGACTCGCATAATTTTGCAAAACTCGCTGTCGCTCGTTTTGGCAAATATTACGGCTCGTCACCCAATGTAGGATTTTTCATAACTAATTACGTAAATAACTATTACGTTATTAGTTATGAAAAGTCCTATATTGTTGGACGAGTCGTAATATTTGCCAAAACGAGCGATAGCGAGTTTTGCAACATTATGCGAGTCAAATAATTTAGGCTTTTCAACGTATTCCGTACAACATTTTACCTAATTCTGTAAAATCCAACTTTTCAAAACGCAATTGGGTAAAATGCTTTTTTTATTTTTTAGATAATTAATATGCGAAACATGCTTCCATGATCGAAAAAACACCTGGGAATTTCATGCAGGGCCTACCTCCCGATGCCGCTATAGTGGCTTGGTGTCACGTAGTTAGGGACCTGCACCTGGTCTGGCCTATATTTATCGAAAACGGTCATGAGATGTACGAATTTTCATGAATTTAAGCCACTAATTACTTAATGGAATAATGGCTCATAATTCTCAGAAACTTGACCAATAAAGTTTCAACTGGAAACTAGTTTTGCTTCAAAACTACGTAAGTACTATAGTCTGAGAGCTGGGGTCAAAATGACGGAATGAGAATATTCCAAAGGTTTAGTATTTTTGGTGATTGACAATATTGATAGTAACCTGAAAAGTGAAAACCGCCGGTCTGCCGTTACAAATCGGCAGCGTTATCGGAGGGGCGGTGCTGTAAAGGGTGGCTATTTTGGCTCCAAATGAACGACGTTATTCCAGCGGCAGACCTATACCAAAAAATCGCTTTAAAAATTTAGTTTTCAAATATACCAGACAAATTTAGGAAGACCGCAGCATTTGCAAAGCAGGCGCAATTTTATACATATGTTGCCGCACTCCCCTACTCACTCTAACGCGTACTCGCATTCGGCGGGGAGAGAAAGAGGTGAAATTATGATATATTAAAGTGACCTAGAAAATACTAGATCATTTTTTTAAGAGCTAATAAAAGATATAGATATAAAGTAGATAATAATTATATTGTTAGTATGCCTCCATCTAAAATGTCTTCTCAGAATCTGTAAAATCGCTTTAGAAATTATACGTATTTTAGCTCTAAAAAAGGCGAAAATTAAATATTCTATTTTATTCAGAGTTTAAGTGACATTATGTGACTCGTACAATTGTCGAAACAATCCATTAATGTCAGTTTAGCCACTGATTAGCGCTAATCAGGCAGCAGCGGTGCAAGCGGCCCTTAAACTCCTAATAAAATAAATATCTATTATTAAAGTTTTATACTGATCTAAGTGTAGGTATACCTCAGTTACAGGGAATTTACACGGACGTTTTCAATTATTAATAATTTGAAGATTTCTGATTTTGAGAATAACTAGGTATTTTATAAAACCTTCCTGACATTATGAATTATTTAAACGTGTGTGATTCTCAGAGGTTAACCTAACACCTCCAGGTAATTTGTTTATGAATTATGACACACGAGTGATACCATTTTTCCATCCTTTCATGCATGGTAAACAATTTCGACCCATATAACACATTAATGGTTTCAATATAAAGAAAATGGTAGAAATTAAATTAAACAGACGTTAATAATGGAGGTGCTAATTTTAGCGAAAAATTCGTTCCTAGTTTTAACATATTATTCGTAAAAACCTCCCTTTAATTTGTGAAGATTAATAGGGCCGTTCAACGCGGCGATCGATTGCAATCGATACGAACCAATCGCATTCAACGCCTTAACCTCGATTTAAATCGATTGGAAAACTTTCATTGAAGCCTGATTAGATTTAAATCACTAATCGCAATCATGATTTAGACATTAATGACTCGATTACCTAATGATCTTTATGTTGAGATTTATTTCAGTACCTACGTCCCTCGTGTTAAATTGTAACGAAAAGTTAATAACAAATCATTGATGCGGGAAAGTTTAAAAAAAAAATGCGCGTAGGGCAGATTTCTAAAAGCGGCCATCAAGAACGCAAATTTCAATACGCGCCTTGTCTCGGGTTAAATTACTTAAACAGGAAGCTCGTACTTACCTGAAGAGCCGATCGATATTTCCCACTCCGACTTGCAACTGAAGTGGACCAGACATGCAGTGTTTGTCTCCCACCTTCCCGGGTGGGCATTTTCACCTACGCATACTGTACCTACCTACTTTACGATACGAATACATTAAAAAATTTAAAATTATGAGATAACTGGTTTAATATGAAATTGTAGAGCATAATCTTCTCTACAATGTGCTCAAGCTGCCATGGACAAGGGTGTTTAAATGCAACAGTTGAGGCTGAATTAGTTAAAGATGAAGATAACCTCGTTCGCGACTGCAAATAAAATAATTATGAAAAATAATATAAATGCTTCTTTTGCAAAAAGACAATCGAATGTATATTTTTTAGAGAAGATTCTGCTCTACAATTTCATATTAAACCATTTTTCTCTTAATTTTAACCTTTTTAATGTATTCGCATCGTACCTACCGTACCGTGATTTTCGGCGCGAGCGGAAAACTACCCTCAAATTCGAACGTCGTTTGCAAGAATTAGGTGGGGATAAGCAAAATGATCAAAAGGACTTTTTACTGCAGAATGTCATAAGGAATATTCCTGATTGGAGTAATTTTTTGTGAGTTTGATAGTTTAGCCGAAAAATGTTAAAAACTAGCGCCATGTCCATAAAATCTGGGTGTAGGTTTTTGCCAAAAGAGGGATGGATGAAGCTTACATTTGGAACGTGTTAAGTTTTCGGACCTTTATTTCAGGGCCTCTCAGCAGTCCGTAGCCAAAATTTCAAAAATATATAAATAAGTTCTTTTAAAGAATCTAATTTAACTTCGAACGTCGTTTGCAAGAATTTGGTGGAGATAAGCAAAATAATCAAAAGGACTTTTTAATGCAGAATTTTTTTGATTAGAATAAATTTTTTGTCGGTTTGGGAGATGGGAACTTTTTGGCTCTTCATTTCAGGTGCCATCAGGAGTCCGTGGCCAAAATTTCAATCATAGATAAATTATTTCTTCTATTCGCATTTTTTAGAGCTAATATGACTGGCCTATACGTATAATTTCTAAAAGCGGTTTTACAAATTCTGAGAAGACATTTTAGATGGAGGTATACTAACAATATAATTATTATTTACTTTATATCTATACCTTTATATTAGCTGTTAAAAAAATGATCTAGTATTTTCTAGGTCACTTTAATACATCATAGTTTCTCCTCTTTCTCTCCCCGCCGAATGCGAGTACGCGTTAGAGTGAGTAGGGGAGTGCGGCAACCAGATGTATAAAATTGCGCCTGCTTTACAAATGCTGCGGTCTTCCTAAATTTGTCTGGTATATTTGAAAACTAGATTTTTAAAGCGATTTTTTGGTATAGGTCTGCCGCGTTCATTTGGAGCCAAAAAAGCTAGGTACCCTTTACAACGCCGCCCCTCCGATAACGCTGCGGATTTGTAACGGCAGACCCGCGGTTTTCAAGTTACTATCAGCATTGTCGATCACCAAAAATACTAAACCTTTGGAATATTCTCATTCAGTCATTTTGACCCCAGCTTAGGCAATTTCAGCGCCACCAACATTGTACAAGTTAGGGACAAGCCTCATGTTGTTATACAGAATGAGTCTAAACTCATAGTAGTTATTGAAACGGATGATCCCCATCCACGAAATGGGCAGCTACGGAAGCGGCTAGAACCTCCCCACTTGGTGAATGATTCAATAATCCAACCCCCATAAATTTCAATTCAGTCTCTACCTAAGTGTTTTGGTAATCTTTAAAATTTTTTATTACTTATTGCCAAAAGGGCACTAAATTTAATCGAATTTTTGAAAATAAAATACGAAGACTTTTCATGTGCTGATAAAACAAATGGTGGTCATATTTCAAATTTCATAGACGCCATGCCAAAAGGGCACTTGTTATTGGTCGTTTGCCACCAAAATTAAGTAAATTTTCTTACTTGCTATACCTAAATATTACTACTGGTATTTTTCAAAATTTTATGATTTTTTGACAAAAGGGCACTAAGTTTGAGGACATTTTTGGAAACGAGATTTGAAGACATTTCATGTTCTGATAAAGAAAATGAGAGTTTAATAGTCAAATTTCAAAGTTGATATGCCAAATTGGCACTTGCCGTTGGCCGATAACCACCAGCATTAAATCAGCTCTTAGGCGGGTACTGTGTGTCCCTACCTACTAAATTTCCGCCAAATCGATTAAGCAGTTTGGGCTGTAGCGTATTATCTAATGTTGCTTCGAAATTTCGAATTTTTTGATTTTATGCCAAAAAGGCGCCAAGTGTGAATACATTTTTAGACACAGAATTTGAAGACCTTTCACATGCTGATAAGAAAAATTGGTGTTCATCAGTCAAATTTCTTAGTAGATACGCCAAAAAGGCACTTGGCGTTTGTAGATTGGCAACAAAATTAACTGGGCTCACCAGAAGGCCAACACTAACCTCCATACCAAATTTCGTGAAAATCTGTTCGGTAGTTTTCGAGGAATCTTGCTCACATACGTACATACGTACATACACACAGACATTTTTTAAAAAACACTTTTTTGTGATCCTGGGACCTTGAAACGTAAAGATCTGGTGTTATCTCAATTTCGAATTTTGGAGTGATTGCAGTAACCTCCCATTTTTATATGGTTGTGGGGAGGTTAAAATAGAAGCAAAAGTCCCTATGGACGCTTGTCCGAAAGAGCTCAAAAAGAGAGGTTTTTTCAAATTTTTCGGAAAGTATAAAGGGTAAGGTTTTGGAATTTGGAGGAAAGGTTAGCGTTATAAAGGGCTTTTTTGTAATTTCTTTGGAAAATTGTTGATGCAGTCAATTCTCACACGACTCAATAATAAAATCTTACTCTGTGATTTATTGTACAGCTTTGAACTATCGTGCACAGGAAGTAGAAAGACAAGTTTTTGATGACTGCAATTTTTAAAAAAGGACACTTTTGTCTCACCAGTGAAGACGAAGAGGCTTTCGTGTGCCCAGAGTGCATCTAAAAGAAGTTATTTCATCGGCCTTATTACCAGCCTATATTGAACAGCCTTATTATCACCCTATGTTTTTTCTTATTTCATGTTTTCAATTTAAACAAATAACCGTTTAAGAATTGCTTTTTGTTAAAATTGTTTATAGTTTAATAATAAAAAAAGGCAGCAGAGAAGCGGCTGGAACCTCCCCAACGCATGGGTCTTTGATTTCCGTGACTTATTGTGTTTAAGATTTTAAAGTTGATATGCCTAAATGGCACTTCCCGTGGACCAATTGCTCCCAAAAGCCTTTCAGCTCTTCAATGGGTTACCTAACCTCCATGTACCAAATTTCGGACAAATCGATACAGTAGTTTGGGCTATAACGTGGTTTCAGTGTTATTACAAAATTTCGATTTTTCTACCCAAAGGGTACTAAATGCGAATAAATTTTATCTCATTTAAAACCAGAATTTGAAGACCTTTCTGATGATAACAATAAATCTTTCAAAAAGTTGTTTTTGATGGGTGAATGAGAGAATAATTTTAAGTTTCGAAATTGGTGTGCCAAAACGGCACTTTCCGTGGGCCGATTGAATCCAAAATTTGTTCAGCTCTTCGACGTGTAAGACAATCCCCATGTGCAAAATTTCAGCCAAATCGGTTGAGGGGCTTGGGCTGTACCGCTATTTTAAAGTCCGATAAAAATCAATTTTTTTTTAATTGTTGGTCAAAAGGGCACTAAGAATGAATACATTTTTAGACGCAGAATTTGAAGGTCTTTCTTATGGTGACGTGAAAAATGGGGGTTTACATTTAAAATTTAAAAGTTGATGTGCCAAAATGGCACTTCTGGTTGCACGATTGGCTCCAAAAGCTTTTCAGATCTAAGTTGGGTTATCACATGCACACGTACCAAATTTCAGCCAAATCGGTCGAGTAGTTTGGGCTGTGGCGTGTTAACGAACGTACGTACATACATACAGACACATTTTAAAAACCACTTTTTTGGGTTCCTGAGACCTCAAAACGTATAGATCGGTCTTATCTCGAATTCGAAAATTTTAGTGATTGCAGTAACCTCCCTTTTTTTTAAATGGTGAAGTGGAGTGGGGAGGTTAAAAATTAATTCCACTACGCCGGCGTTATTACCCAACGATACCTTATGTCCGCTTGCACAGTCATTTTAAGGGGTTCCTTAAAGATAAGTGACGTTTAAATTCCGTAAATTCGTTTGTTGAAACAATGATGGTTTCCAAGGACTTTCAGTAGGTATCACTTATCTTTAAGGAACACTCAAAAATTACGGTGCAATCAGCCATTAGATAAATGAAAACATTATTTATTAAAGGCATAGTAAACTAAAAAACTCATGTATTTTTTATTGCATAAAGACCTTTTGTGATACATTATTTTCGAGGGTATGAAATCATCTGTAAACCAATGCAACAAATTTTTCAAATCCATCCACTCATTCAAAAGTTACAGTAGAAACAATAATTATTTCTACGGCGAGAGATCCATAATATCACTGCAGCTGGCAAGCAGGAGCGGGCAACTGTATCACAGATGACGTCACGCGCCTCACTCATAACCGATCCTAGCAACGAATTGAAGTGCTTTGGAGCAATTTTATTTACGGCAACATTTATTAAATACTATAATCTATCAATTAGACTAATTTTTGAAAAATTAATATTTTAGAGTTATTTACCGGACGGTTGTCCATTTATTGTGAATTCGTCGTCGCGTCCGTCGATGAATTTAAATCAAACTACACCTGTACAAACGAATAAAACCGAAGCGGCGGGAATAAATTAATGCCAGGTCGCAGCTGGTTATTAAGATCTACCTTTACGTCCGTGATGTAATGATACACATTACAGGATCAAAAAATCCAAGACATCCGTTAAACGGTCCGTACATCTAACTGCTATTCCTTTCACGGAATTTATGATTATCAAATGCAACTGGTTGGAGTGGAATAATTGAATCTATACGTGCATAAATTTTACCAGCAAAAAGACCCCAAACCAAACCCTTCGCCCTTCACAGAGACGATTGTGTTATTAGAAATTTTTTTCGCGATAACAAACGCAAATATTGGCGAGAATCCCGTGATAACAACAGCTTCATTGCCGTCGAAAATTATTCCGGTCGGAGCGATAATATTTTTTACGAAGGCAAACAGTTTGAATATAGATCAAATCGAGTACAATGAACACGCGGTAACTTTTCCTCGTTTTGTGTGGCGAAGCGTGCCGTCAGTGGCGTAACTCGAGGGGATTGCGGCAACTGGATCGTGCCGAGAGAGTTAATTTCATCATTTTATTTGGCTGTCCAGAGGCGTATTTAAGAGTAACTAAGTGGGGGGGGGGGCTGCATAAATTTGCCAAACACCAAATGAAAATTTCGCAACTCAAATGCAAGGATGTACTCCAAATTTAGGGTAAAATCCAATGTGTGTGAAGTTAGCGCCTTCTCCAGCGCCCGGCGATTTCCCTAGATTTGACGATATGGCAACCGCGCATTTTCCTTCTAACCAATCAGAGCGGCCGACAGACACGTCAAACTAGAGCTACCTGTTGAGGTTATGTTACTATAATTTAAGTTTTCACCCCTTTTCAAAGAAATGTAGATCAAACTTACTTTCGGCGATCCAAGGGCGACCCATACTGATAAGAATTATACCAAAAAACATGGGACGACCCCTGAAATTAAGGGAAAACATTGAGAATTACAGAAATTATTTAATTTGAACCCCTTCCTGAAAAATGTACCACACGCCCTTCATACCGACGAAAGCCCTATTCGAGCGGAACAAAATGACACCAAAGTCATCCACCTAAAGACATCGGATGGCCCTTAAAATTAAGGGAAAACGTTGAAAATTGCTTATTTTATTTAATTTGAACCCCTTCCAGAAAAATGTACCACACGCCCTTCATACCGACGAAAGCCCTGTTCGAGCGGAACAAAATGACACCAAAACCATCCACCTAAAAGCATCGGATGACCCTTAAAATTAGGGGAAAACGTTGAGAATTGCTTAATTTATTAAATTTGAACCCCTTCCAGAAAAATGTACCACATCCCCTTCATAACGCTGAAAGCCCAATTCAAGCGGAACAAAATGACACCAAAGTCATCCACCGAAAGATATCGGATGACCCTTAAAAATAAGAAAAAACGTTGAAAATTGCCTATTCTATTTAATTTGAAGCCCTTCCAGAAAAATGTACCACATCCCCTTCATAACGATGAAAGCCCTATTCAAGCGGAACTAAACGACACCAAAGTCATCCACCGACAGATATCGGATGACCCTTAAAAATAAGGAAAAACGTTGAAAATTGCTGATTCTATTCAATCTGAAGCCCTTCTAGAAAAATGTACCCCACGCCCTTCATACCGACGAAAACCCTATTCAAGCGGAACAAAACGACACCAAAGTCATCCACCTAAAAACATCGGATGACCCCCAAAAATAATAGAAAACGTTAAAAATTCCTTTTTCCCTTAATTTTAGGGGTCATCCGATGTTTTTCGGTGGATGACTTTGGTGTCATTTTGTTCCGCTCGAATAAGGGCGTGTGGTACATTTTTCTGCAAGGGGTTCAAATTAAATAAAATAAGCAATAAAACAAGCAATTCTCAACCTTTTCCCTTATTTTTAAGGGTCATCCGATGCTTTTAGGTGGATGACTTTGGTGTCGTTTTGTTCCGTTTGAATAGGGCTCTCGTCGGTATGAAGGGCGTGTGGTACATTTTTCTAGAAGGGCTTCAAATTAAATAGAATCAACAATTTTCAACGTTTTTCCTTATTTTTAAGGGTCATCCGATATTTTTCGGTGGATGACTTTGGTGTCGTTTTGTTCCGCTTGAATAGGGCTCTCGTCGGTATGAAGGGCGTGTGGTACATTTTTCTGGAAGGGCTTCAAATTAAATAGAATCAGCAATTTTCAACGTTTTTCCTTATTTTTAAGGGTCATCCGATATTTTTCGGTGGATGACTTTGGTGTCATTTTGTTCCGCTTGAATTGAGCTTTCATCGTTATGAAGGGGATGAGGTACATTTTTCTGGAAGGGGTTCAAATTTAATAAAATATGCAATAACTTAAGCGATTCTCAACGTTTTCCCCTAATTTTAAGGGTCATCCGATGCTTTTAGGTGGATTATTTTGGTGTCGTTTTGTTCCGCTTGAATAGGGCTCTCGTCGGTATGAAAGGCGTGTGGTACATTTTTCTGGAAGGGCTTCAAATTAAATAGAATCAGCAATTTTCAACGTTTTTCCTTATTTTTAAGGGTCATCCGATATTTTTCGGTGGATGACTTTGGTGTCGTTTTGTTCCGCTTGAATAGGGCTCTCGTCGGTATGAAGGGCGTGTGGTACATTTTTCTGGAAGGGCTTCAAATTAAATAGAATCAGCAATTTTCAACGTTTTTCCTTATTTTTAAGGGTCATCCGATATTTTTCGGTGGATGACTTTGGTGTCATTTTGTTCCGCTTGAATTGGGCTTTCATCGTTATGAAGGGGATGAGGTACATTTTTCTGGAAGGGGTTCAAATTTAATAAAATATGCAATAACTTAAGCGATTCTCAACGTTTTCCCCTAATTTTAAGGGTCATCCGATATCTTTCGGTGGATGACTTTGGTGTCGTTTAGTTCCGCTTGAATAGGGCTTTCGTCGTTATGAAGGGGATGTGGTACATTTTTCTGGAAGGGCTCAAATTAAATAGAATAGGCAATTTTCAACGTTTTCCCTTAATTTTAAGGGTCATCCGAAAATCCGTATTGCATGCTTGCATTTGCTTTAATTTTTTTCCAAAATGAAGTTCCGTATCGAAAAAATTAAAGAGCCAGAAAAGTTCGCTTTTTAAATAAGCTTTATGAAAATCGCATCAAATAATATGCCCATAAATTTTCGTGGTCGAGTTCGAGGACACCCTGTATATGATTTTATAAATTTTTCTCTTCAAATAAAAAAGTTGCAGGGGGACGAATATCAAACTGAATCACCCGGTACACTGGCTGTGTTGCGTTTTACTTATTTACCGCACTGGTTTCTTTAAAAGGGGGATTTAGCCTCTGCGAAAAACGTCGAAAAAGTGCTCTCATATTTTTAAAACTACGGGCTTATGTATTAGTTTTTTGACACAAAATTTTTACTCATAATTATACAGATAAAAAATGGCAGATAAAGCGCAAGTAAATGGCGATTTAAAAAAAAACGTTCGAAATTGATCAGAAAAAAATCACAAACATCGCCAAAAATAGGCAATGTTTCCGTGTCAATATCTCAGGAACCATAACAGTTATTCCAAAAAATCGCATTAGCGCAGAATCAAGATTTAGTTTTGAAAATACCACGAGTGTGATATCGCCGAGTTCCTATAGAAACCTTATGGGATGGGACGATCGGTTTTACTTGCAGAGGTAAAATCTCCCCTTATAGGATTGAATTGAATTAGTTATAGCCCAGTCAAATTAGATAAATCGAGTGAAAAAAATCCCGGAGTTTTGAAATTTGGCATGGTTGTTCGCTAGTATCTACAGAACATCATACTAAAAGTACCCGAGGGTGGGGGGTGAGCGCGAGGGGGGGGGAGCTGATTGAATGTGCATTTTCTGCGTTTTTCGTTTATATCTCCGTAACTACCAAGCCTAGCGAAAATTATTTTATATACGAAATTAAAGCAGACTAAATTTCCTATCAAAACGGTCCTATTCGTTTTTGTCGTAGGATTCATACTTTAAATGTTATAAGCTTGACAAGTTCTCATATTTACTTGGGATGGCTACAGCCAAGGAGTTTAAGGTTTTGACCCGCACAAAAATAAGGTAGTGCTGAAAGTTGGCACTTATGCTCTACTGGCAGTCCTGAATGACGTGTCAAAAGTCCCGGAGCCTGCGGTGCCGGCGTCCTATTTTTTTTGGTCCCGGAAGGCCTTAAGTGGTAGTCATACATTATTTTTCGCATAACATGATTATTTATGAACCGATTTGATCGGGATTGGTCTCAAAATGACCGCAACGACCTAATCAATACTGATACTACTGATAGACTCCTGAAATTTTAAGATAAAACATCCTTTTTTTTTCTTGGAGAAATTGTGCTCCAGAATCGGCTTCGTGTTGCTTTTCTGCGACTATTTCTCCAACGGCTTATCGGACCACAAAAATGTATGGGATCTTTTCGTTGCAAAATTTTATCCTGAACATTTCAGTTCCTACACATTTTTGTCGTTAGATAAACCATTGAGGAGATAATCGGAAAAAAGCAGCGCGACGTCGGTACTGAAGTACGATTTCTCCGAAAAAGGACTTCGCACTGCTTTTTTCCGATTATCTCTTCAATGGTTTATCTAACGACAAAAATGTGTAGGAACTGAAATGTTCAGGATAAAATTTGCAACGAAAAGATCCTATACATTTTTGTCGTGCGATAAGCCGTTGGAGAAATAATCGCAAAAAAGCAACACGAAGCCGATTCTAGAGCACGATTCCTCCAAGAAAAAAAAGGATGTTTTATCTCAAAATTTCAGGAGTCTGTCAGTAGTATCAGTATTGATTAGGTCGTTGTGGTCATTTTGAGACCAATCCCGATCAAATCGGTTCATAAATAATCATGTTAAGCGGAAAATAATGTATGACTATCACTTAAGGCCTTCCGGGACCAAAAAAAATAGGACGCCGGCACCGCAGGCTCCGGAACTTTTGACACGTCATTCAGGACTGCCAGTAGAGCATAAGTGTCAATTTTCAGCACTACTTTATTTTTGTGCGGGTCAAAATCTTAAACTCCTTGGCTGTAGCCATCCCAAGTAAATATGAGAACTTGTCAAGCTTATAACATTTAAAGTATGAATCCTACGACAAAAACGAATAGGACCGTTTTGATAGGAAATTTAGTCTGCTTTAATTTCGTATATAGAATAATTTTCGCTAGGCTTGGTAGTTACGGAGATATATACGAAAAACGCAGAAAATGCACATTCAATCAGCTCCCCCCCCTCGCGCTCACCCCCCACCCCCGGGTACTTTTAGTATGATGTTCTGTAGATACTAGCGAACAACCATGCCAAATTTCAAAACTCCGGGATTTTTTTCACTCGATCGCCAATTTTTTGTCTAATTTGACTGGGCTATTAGTCTTGATGACTCGAGAATGATGGTGGCATATTGAACTGTTGCGCTGTGGGATAGGCTTGATTAATAAAGCGATGATAAAGATATTACTTATTGACATAATTTTTCAAAATCTGTTAATGTCAGATTTTCACAAGTAGGCATCTTTTGAAGTCCTTAATACTAATGCTATATGACGTTTGAAAATAAAACGTTTTTGCTAATTCGTTTAAATAGGAGCACAAATTCAAATTTTCTACAATGTTTTCAATTCTTCTACGTGTTAGCGTAGACTGAACTTTCTAACATCATTCAAAAATTCTGATTGCCAAATAGGTCTGCCTCTAAAAAATTTATTCACACTTGGTGTCCTTTTCTGTGTATAACTACCGGATTTGATAGCTGATTTTTTTCAGGCTGAAAACCTTAGTGCAATTTTTTTTTAAATGTACATACATTATGAGAACAATATCCTCATTTTTGCACGGTCGGTCATTTTTATCACTTATCGACGATGTTTTCAGGTTGGTATGGTCTATGGTGATACTTACAACCCTAGGTTTTTTTGCGATTTACAAGCCTTGATGACCAAAAATCGGGCGGGAAGTACCTACCTATCTCTTATTAAATCATAACGGCAATGTTATTTTTCGCTGTCTTAATAACAGCAGTTCTATTGATTCATTTAAATTTTTAGGCATCAAATTGCTGAGAATAAGTGAGGCTCCTCCGAGGACTCTTCATTCAGAAAAATGTGCAAATCGTAGACGTTTATTGATGACTTGCAACGGAAGTTTTGTTGGTATGAGCACGTATGACTATACAGGTGTCCGGAAATTAATGCAACAAAATTTGGTCACAGATTCTTAAGACAAAATTAGGGGACCCGTATTTTTTTTTCTTTGTCAAGTGGTCCCCTCTTTCGGAGTTACAGCCCCCTGAAATTCGCTCCTAAGAATTGTTTTTTTTTTATATCTCAGAACCCTGTTGTACGAGAATCACTAAATTTGGTACACAGGGGTCTTATGACATGTATAGACTCTGATAGTGCTACGCTTTTTGTCGTGGGATCCACTTAAGACACATTTTCGTGGGCCTCCTTGTCTTTGGAGCCACAAAATTTTGGTCGCGTAATTGAATTTCTTAAAAATTATTAGCCCGCTAGACAGCCTATTCAATTTAGAAACTACTTTGTCTTTTGAAATTGTTTTGTCAAACGCAGTTTTCGAGAAAAATGGCGAAATGTGATTGAATGCATAGCGATATTCGTATGAAATTCTACGTAATCGTAGGTGGCTGGCGTTCCGGCGTTCGCAATTAACAAACAAATTAATTTTTTGACAGTTATCATAAATCAGTTGTCAGATTATTATCTTTTCTGTTTTTCTCGAATAACTGGTGAGATTTTTTTTTACGATTCTCGCTATGCATTCGATCACAATTTGCCATTTTTCTCGAAAATATTACGTTTGACGAAACAATTTCAAGAGACAAAAAAGTTTCCAAATTGAATGGGCTTTCTAATAATTTTTAAGAAATCCAAATACGCGACCAAAGTTTTGTGGCTCTAAAGACAAGGGGGCCCACGAAAAAGTGACTTAAGGGGGTCCCCCGCCAAAAATCGTAGCATTATCAGATTCTACATGTCATAAGACCCCTGTGTACTTACCAAGTTTAGTGGTGTTCGTACATCAGGGTTCTGACTATGCTTAGAAGCGAATTTCAGGAGGCTGTAACTCCGAAAAATGGGGCCACTTGGCAAAAATAAAAAATACGGGTCCCCTAATTTTGTCTTAAGAATCTGTGACCAAATTTTGTTGTATTAGTTTTCGGACAACCTGTATAACAAGAATCGAGGAAAGGTTTCCGAGATTTTGTTAGATGTACCTACTTAACAACCGTGTAATCGTATATGATTATTGACACAATCGAAATTTATTACCCTCAACTGGTAAAATGTTCCTACCGTCCTTGACACTTAACTACCTATTTCAAATTTACCTAATAAGTTAATCACTCGGGTAATCATTAATTTTCACTTCTATGTTGTATTTTGTTTATAATTTCTAAAATTAGCTGGTTAAACGGTTAAAGTTAATTAATTGCTTCATTTACAAATTCTGTGAAAAAGTAGAAGTTTCTACCGTCTCCGAGACTGCCAATTTTTTTAGCTTTTTTCATGTTCCACTTTATTTAGATAGGACGTTCCAACTGGGGGGCTGATCACTAGTGGACTTAGTTGTACATCCGACTTGGAATTAATTCTGGTTCCGGAATTATGGAATTATTCTGGAATTTAATAATAATAATAATAATTGATTTATTTCCAACAGGTATGGATATACCCAATTACAGGAAATATTTAAATAATTTAACTTAAATAACAGTTCAATAATAATACTTCAACTAAAATTACAATACTTCAACTAAAATTACAACAAATAACTTTGATGACTCCTAGGAGGTTTCCCGGGTGCAGTCCAGAATTAACTTCTTCGAGTCATAGAAAATGTCGCATAATTCAGCGATTACATTGTGGTTACTGCACATTACATAAACTGGTGACTTTAATGCCAGATTAGTTCTCGAATTAGAGCAATAGAAAACGTTAACACCCCGAGACGCCTGACGTGGAACGTGGAAATTAATCTGGGATAACAGGGCAGGAGAGTCAGCCCTATTATGCAAGATGTCAAAAAGAAACGCTTGACTAAACGTAACCCTCCGTTGCTGCAGCGAGGTGAAATCAAAATTCTTGAGCAGAATGGAGTGGTCATATCCCTGCGGAGGGTAGGTCCCATTGGACCGAAAATATAAAAACTTTAGAAATTTTCGCTGAATCCGTTCAAGAGACTCACTGTGTACATCATAAATCGGACACCAAATAATCGAACAGTATTCCAACCTTGACCGGACTAATGAGAAATAAAGCATTTTTAGCGCAATGGTGTTTTTGAATTGGCGACAGTTACGCATAATGAAACCAAGTTGCTTGGAGGCTGATAAGCGGATGTGGTCAACATGATGTGTAAACGACAACTGACTATCGAAGTAGACCCCCAGGTCTTTAATCAGATCAGTCCTAGACAACAGACTAGAACTAATCTTATACTCAAAAGTGATAGGGTTGAACTTGCGCGAATAAGTTACGACTTTGCATTTAGAAACGTTCAAATCTAGCTTATTGGACACACACCATTCAGACAAAAGATTCAGTTGATTCTGAAGTTCAATACAGTCAAACGACGTTTCAATTTTAGAGAAGAGCTTTAGATCGTCTGCGTATAACAGCTTATTAGTACTGAGGACTGAGGCTATATTATCAATGAACATTGTAAACAGCAGAGGCCCCAAGTTTGACCCTTGGGGCACTCCAGAGGTACCAGCGTAAGTGATAGAATCGTGACCATTAAACGACACATAATATTCCCGTTGAACTAAGTAAGAACGAAATAATTTGAGTAAACTAGAATTAAAACCGAAGCTGCTGAGTCTTTCCAAAACTATGGCGTGATCTATGCGGTCGAACGCTTTGGAGAAATCGGTATAAACTACGTCGACTTGACCCTGTCTATCAAGAATATTCGAAGCATACTGCGTAAAAGTAGCTAAATTAGTCGCCGTAGACCTTTGGGGGAGAAACCCATGCTGACAATCTGCTAAAAAAGGCTTTATGGCAGGATATATCCTGTTGTACAAACAAACTTCGTAGATTTTAGCAAAGTTACTCAAAATTGAAATAGGTCTGTAGTTACGAATGTCGCTAGCTTGGCCACATTTCAATACCGGACAAACACGAGCTCTTTTCCATATTTCCGGAAAGACCCCGGACTGAAGTGATTTTACAAATATCATATGCAGCGGCTGAGTAAAAGCGGATGCACAATCGTTTATGAGAAACATGGGAATGAAATCCGGGCCAGAAATCATACCCGCCCCCAACTTCAGGATGGCAGACTCAATTTCGGATTCCTCAAAAGTAACGACACTCACACACGGTAAATTAGTAAAACTGTCAAATGTCGAAGACATTCGGGACGGTGGAAGGTAAACTTCAGCAAAATATGAGGCAAATGCATTCACAATATCCACCGGTACGTCATAGGTTATATTGCCGTCAGTCATAACTGTCATAATTGATGGAATTAGTTGGAATTAACTGCAATTATTATGAAATAATTTGGAATTGATATGGAATTAATAAGGAATTATTTGGAATTGATAAGTACATCATTAGCCCAGTCAAATTAGATAAATCGAGTGAAAAAAATCCGGAAGTTTTGAAATTTGGCATGGTTGTTCGCTAGTATCTACAGAACATCATACTAAAAGTACCAGAGGGTGGGGGGTGAGCGCGAGGGGGGGGAGCTGATTGAATGTGCATTTTCTGCGTTTTTCGTATATGTATAACTCCGTAACATTTTTCAGTTTTTTTCCTCAGTTATCTACTGGAATCGATCGGAAAATTCAAAAAAAATCGCCAAAAACATGTTTCAGGGTCCTGGGAACCCAAAAAAGTGGTTTTTGAAAAAATGTCTGTCTGTGATCACGCTGCAGCTCAAACTACTGAACGTATCGAGATGAAATTTGGCACACATATTCAGTGGGAGATTTGATTAGAATCTGGGCCACATCGGTTCACGGAAAGTGCCTTTTTGGCACATCAACTTTAAAAATTTTAATACAAACCCCCATTTTTCACGTTACCATATGAATGCTCTTCAAATTCTGCTTCTAAAAATGTATTCACACTTGGGCCTTTTTGACCAAAAAATGGTATCGTGAAAAAAAACCTATGCATAACAACTGTATATTTTTATTATCGGATTTGCTAATTTTTTTTTCAAGCTGAAAACCTTAGTGCCATTTTAGCGGCAAAAGGGCCCATGTTTCAATTTATTTTACAAAAAAGCATATTCTTACTATCGGATTTGACAGCTGTTGTATTGCTGGATCAAAAACCTTAGAACAATTTATTAGAAAATTTTCATTTTAGGGACAAAAAGGTCCCTTTTTGAATTTTTCTTAGCAAAAGGGCATATTATCATTATGGAATTCGTTAGCTGTTGCATTGCCGGGTCGAAAACCTTAGTGCCATTTTTTCGAAAAATGTCAGTTTAGGGGTGAAAAACTTGTATTTTAGATTTTAGTAAATGAGCGCCGGGCGCATCAGCCATCGACAACCGCCCACACGCCCGGGGACCTTGGTTAAATAAAGTTAAATGCTACATTTACAAATTCTGTGAAAAAATAGAAGTTTCTACCGTCTCCGAGACTGCCAATTTTTTCTAATTTAACCGACTTCCTACCTCTTATGTTTAGGAGATACCAATAGTGAGTAGTGAAAAAGGAACCAACCCTGTATTGAAAAATAATTAAATTAGCTAATGGAATTAGTAATGAAATTAATATGGAATTGATGGAATTAATCTGGAATTGATTTGGAATTGACGGAATTAATGGAACTAAATCGGAATTAATGGAATTAAACTGGAATTATTGGAATTAATTCTCGATTGAAATTAATTGTACACAATTTTTTTGAGTGATCAGCCTCCCAGTTCCAACCGAGCCTTCCACTACAACTTAATTGATATATTTAGGTACCTACAAATCTTGACAAAAAAGTGCAAGAGTGCAACTTTCTGCATTCTCCGAAACTGACAATTTTTATGGGTAAATTACGTGTGATGCTTCGAAAAAAGACCCGCACGCCCATGGGACTCACCCCACATGACGCGAGACATATGCAGCTGTTTGATAAGTGCGTCCCCCATCGCTGCCGTTACGCTCGCAGCTCTTTAACAACCACCAGGCGCACCAGTCCTCACCGGGCCGTGCCCTAAACGACAACAAATGACGGTTATTTGAGACAATGGCGAATCGCACCCAATTCCAGAAGAACTTTTACTCGAACCCCGCGTTCACCCAGCAAAGTGAGTACTACAACGGCAAAATCGTCCATAAAAATGTGCGGCAATCGCCTGTGGGCGCCCAGACGCGCGAGCAGGACTTTTACGAGGAGATGCTGGTGGACGACAGCGGACTCATCAAGGAGAAGAAGGTCCTGGTGGTGTCTTCGGGAGAGACGCAGTACGAGGTCAACCCCAATTCCCGGTACGAGTACATTCCGATGCAGGAGCAAGGCAACCGTTACGTTTCTCCCAAGGTGCAACTCCATCGATATGCCGTCATAGAAACGGCCCATAATGACGAACTCAGACCCGGCCACCGGTACGAGTACATAACCGACGATTACTCACCGCAGAAGACTCGGTACGAGTACATCCAATGCGACGCGAGTCCGCGAGGAAATCAGGCGACGCAGAAACTCCACGAGTTGCTGTCGACTCCCAGGAAGCCGCCAACTCCTCGAGTTGCAGCTCCGTCACCTTCCAGAGACCCGTTCTTGACTCCGAAGAAGTCGAAGGCGCAGCAGAAGCTCAATTACGCACTGACAAGGCAGATCGTGCAGCAGGATAAAAGACATACGGCTATCGTGGCGCCCATATGCTCGACTCCGAGTGTTTACAGCGAGACCACGTACCAAAAACACAGCGAATCTTGGATGAATTTGAGTCATTTGAGTCAGAGGAAGCCCACGCAGCTCACGCTGGCGGTGGCGGCGATGATGATGATGTTATGCGGGAGTGTCACTTCAGGGCTTTGCTTTTATATGGTCTCCATTATGGGGCGGCTGTATTTTTTGGATTTTGGGATCATCGCGGGCTTTACGTGTCTAGTTTTGGGCATGTTGGGGTTCAGAACGAGGAACTGTTACTGGCTGCCGAACAGAAATTACATCTCAGGTACGTGAATTTGTGATTTACTGTATAGTTTATCGGCAGTCTCGGAGACGGTAGAAACTTCTACTTTTTCACAGAATTTGTAAATGTAGGTAGCAATTAACTTTAACCATGTCAGAATCGGTGGGTAGGCGTCGGCGGGTGGGCCGGGTGTCGACCGCTGATGCTGTGTTGCGCATTGTGCCCGGCTTTCATTTATTTAAATTTAAAATACAAATGGTTTTCACCCCAAAAATGAGATTTATCGGAAAAATGGCACTATTTCCGATCCCGCAATGCAACAGCTATCGAATTCGATAAAAAAATGCCCTTTGCTAAGAAAAATTCAAAAGCAACCTTTTTGCCAGAGGGGTTAACCACATGGTAAATTTGTGTACACAAAATCGCAAATTGTAAGAAAATTGCCAAAATCACTAAAAAATCGCCAAAATCGCTAAAAACTGTCTAAAGTTCCCAAAAATCGCCAAGTTGCTGAAAATTAACAGAACAAGCGGAAATCGCCACCATAAAAAATAATACAATTCGATGATAATCGTCATAACATATCTGATATTGCTAAAAAAACACATAAGCTGTTTGATGTGGCTCTTATTAATTTAATCTTAATAAGAAAGAGGGTCTAATTCATGACTTTGCACTTTTCTTCACTGTCTTAGAGAAAATAATTAATAATAATCGGCTATGACGTCATTTACATGGGTCTAAACTGAGTTCCGCGAGACTTTGCAGCGGTAGTCACCTTTGAAATTTTGCATCTCCATGTAAATTAAATGGGAAAACTCGGAAAACTATATTCCAAAGGCGACTACCGCTGCAAAGTCTCGTGGAACGAGGTTTAAAGCATTGAAAGGTCTATGGTAACGTCCTCGGTAATGTCACTGACGATTTTTTAAAAATGCTTCCGAGAATGCTTATTTTTCAAAATTTTGTCTCTTCGCAATAGCAGAAAATATATTTAGTTCCCGATAAACCAGGAACTGATAGAACCGAGGGGTTGACCACCTGGATTTTTCGTGTACACCAATTTACCATTTACCACATTTACTCGACATTTACCACATTTGCTCGACATTTACCACATTTACTCGACATTTACCACATTTACTCGACAATTACCACATTTGCTAGACATTTACCACATTTACTCGACATTTACCACATTTACTCGACATTTACCACATTTACTCAACATTTACCACATTTACTGCCACATTTACTTGACATTTACCACATTTACTCGACTTTTTATCACATTCAGACAAATTGGACAGGTCAAACGAAAAGTAGGGCCAATTTTCCAAATTGCTGATTTCAAAATTGACCGATATAACTAAAGCGAGTACTGCGGCGAAAATTGAAATTCCTTCTGAAATTCGCGATTCATTTGCTGTTGCAATACTTTTATTGTGTTTTTAAATAAGAAACGAAATCGAGTTTTTCACTATAAAGGGTGGCCCATAAAAAACCGGATTTTTTTGTTTTTAAATATCTTCGTAAGTTTTCGTACGATATTTTTCAATCTTATACACAACGTAGCTGAAGGTTGAGATTGTCGATGCCATTCAACAGATTTGAATTTGCACCATCAGTGTCCTCCTTAAGAACGTGTAACTTAACACCACTATTTAGGCCAATGGGGCAATGGGGTGGGGTTACAATTTGACGCATGACAGAGGCGTTCACACATGATCCAAGCCTGTCTTTTCCTCTTTCCATATTAACTTTCAGAAATAAAATTGATCAATCCCTCAATCTTTTATGATTTTTTTTGTAAAATGTTAATTTTCGTAATTATCACAAATTGTGAAAGGGAACGGAGGACAATTTTTTTTGTATCTTTGTTACTTTATGTCCAATACTTTTGAGTTTTATTCAGGATGTAACCAAAGGGTGAGCCTTTCGATTTCGCTCTTTGGGTTACAGATAGCACTATCATTGTTTTTCTTAAGAAGGTCTAACTTAACAGCATTATTTAGACCAATGGGGTGCGACTATCATTTGACGTATGACAGAGACGTTCGCACATGATTAAAGCGCGTCTTTGCCTATTTGCAAAATAAGATTTCATTTGTTGTATTGTTTTATTAACTTCCTTAATTTGTCACCATATTTATTTCCTTAATGGCTCATATGCAATAACACTTTTTAGAGTACTTAATTAAATTATAAAATAAAAAATTAAACATTTAAGTAAGGCATGATTTGACCACCATCCAATCGTATGCAACATAACCATAGCAACAAATAATCAGCCTACTCGATTTACCTTTTAAAACACAATTTGTTATAAAAAGACTGTTGCAAGAAAATTGACGTAATTTTAGTTTTAACATCCATATTAGACAAAAAAAAAGCGGGCTTTAATTATGCGTTAACGCCACTGTCATATATCAATGAGAAAGGCCATCCCTATTAGTCTAAATAATTTAGACCAATAGGAATGGGCTTTCTGTTAAGTTAGACGTTCCTAAGTAGGATAATGATGGTGCTATCTGTAGCCCAAAGAGAGAAATCGAAAGGTCCACCCTTTGGTTACATCCTGAATAAATCTCAAATGTATTGGATAGAAACTAACGAAGATACAAAAAAAAGACTCCTCCGTTCCCTTTCACAATTTGTGATAATTACGAAAATTAACGTTTTCCAAAAAAAATCATAAAAAATTGACGGATTGATCAATTTTATTTCTGAAAGTTAATTTGGAAAGAGGAAAAAACAGTTTTTGATCATGTGTGAACGTCTCTGTCATGCGTCAAATTGTAACCCCACCCCATTGGCCATAATAATGGTGTTAAGTTACACGTTCTTAAGGAAGACACTGATGGTGCAAATTAAAATCTGATGAATGGCATCGACAATTTCAACCCTCAGCTACGTCGAGCATAAGATTGAAAAATATCGTACAAAAAGTAACGAAGCTATTCAAAAACAAAAAAATCCGGTTTTTTATGGGCCACCCTTTATATTTCAAAAAGAGAACAAGTAAGTAATATAATATTGCTAGCGAAAAGATACCGGGAAGTACGTATTTTAGTGCCGGAGCAAAATGCGAGGCACTCTTGTTTTAGCTTATTCGCTCGCTCGCTCGCTCGCTCGCTCCTCAGTCTGTCCGTCGGATAACTTGAGAACGGATTGAGATATCGAACTGAAACTTGGTAGGCAGCTTCGTCTCCCGAAAAGTAAGGCGGGGATTGCTTTTGGGCCATATCAGACCAAGGGGGTGGGAGTTAGGGGTGAAAAACCGAAAAACTATTAATTGCAATAACTCGAGAACTAGTGGACGTATCTTTCTGAAACTTGGTATGTATGTTCGACCCTCAAGTCTGTTGAAGGAGAAGGGGTGCTAATTTTGGGGGATGAAATTTGGGGGATGAAAACCAAAAAAAATATGATAACTCCGCAAGGGTTGCACGCAGCTGTCGGAAACTCGACGTACACACATATATCGGTGAAATCTTGCCGGGGATGCGTTTTTTGCCAAATCGAACAGATGGGGTGGAAATTAGGGGTTGCAACTGGAAATTCCGTTTAATAAGTATTGGTCGAAATTGGCGTCATTCGATAGCTTTCCATTAATGATTCAAAAAAGGTGTTATTCATATTTTGAGAAAAACCACCTTTATAGGCGCTACAACCCCTAACATGCAGAAACACAAAAATACGAGAACTCAAAAACTACTCAACGTATCAAAGCAGAATTTGGTGCGTTAATTTTCAGTGACATTGTAGGTGGATGGACAAATTTTCAATAAGATCTAACAAGGGGGATGAAATTTAAGGGTTGAAACTTGAGATTTCTTCAAGTAAATGGTAGCATAAAATTACGGGTTTCGATAGATTTCGGTCAACTATTGAAAAAAGGTCTTATAAGCTTTCAACTTTAAACCAACCCCTAGGCTATTAACCACCCCTAACTCTTTGCAAGCGGATAAATATATTTTATTTATTTTTTCTGAAACCCTATTGATTTATTTATGAACAACTGAAGTCAGTCAATACGCAAGGAGTTATGGAACAAAGGAAAAATAAACTCGCCCCTGTAAATCATAAAAGGGTAAAATCATGAGGGGTTGAAAACATGAATTTACAAATCACCTTAATTTTTCAACGAATTGAGTCAGGATGGTGAAATTGAAAACACAACTTCTCTTAGGGCATGTGGGGGTGGTGAAATAAGGGGTTGGAGTTTAGGGGTTGAAACGTCCATAAAGCCCTGTAATTTGACACAAAGAAGCAATATCTTCTGCGAAACTGTGATATCTAAGATATCTTATACATTGCATCTTCGAGAAGGGAAGGGTGAATTTTAGGAGAAATTTATCGAAGGGGATGAAAGTTAGGGGTGCAAACTCGAATTTTTACTGAATAATGTAGGGTTGAAATTAATACCATTCGATATCTTTCTATTGATGGTACAAAAAAGATCTTATTAATAATTCTCGAAAAACGACCCTTAAAGGCGGTACAACCCCCTAATATGCCGAAAGACAAAAATGCAAGAACTCAAAAACTACTCAACGTATCAGGGCTGGATTTGGTGTGGTAATTTACAGCGACACTGTAGGTGGATGGAAAATGGTTCATTATGATTTAACATGGGGGATGAAATTTAAGGGTTGAAACTGGAAATTTTTTCATGTAAGTCGTGGAATAAAATTAGGGGGTTCGATAGATCTCGGTTAATTATTGAAAAAATGTCTTATGAGTCTTCAACCTAAAACCAACCCCTACGCTACTAACAACCCCCAAGCCCTAGCAAGCGGAGTAAATACAGCGTAATTTGCATAATTGGCTTATTTTCGTGTTATTTTCTGTAATTCTGTTTAATTACGATTAATTTTCATCCCCATTGACTTTTCATCCCTCTTTACAATTTTTCAACCCCCTAAGTGCTAATTTTGCAAAATTCGCAGAATTTCGTTTTTCGTCGGTCATAAAATTGAACGCATTTGGGATTCAGTTTACCTTTTACAATTTTCCAGTTTCCTTCGCAATAGATAGGTATAAGTGCGTATTTCAACCCCCACAAAAGTTTTAATTGCATCATAATTTGGTTATTTTCGTGTTTTATTTCGTAATTCTACTTAATCACACTTAATTTTCATTCCTCTTGATTTTTCATCCCCTTTCGCAATTTTTCAGCCCCGAGTGTCAATTTTTCAAAATTCGTCAAATTTTGTTTTAATTCCGACAATTGTTTTCATTTACTCATTCCTGTTTTATTTTCAATTTTTAAATTCTGTAACAACATTTTTTTCACATTTCGCCTTTTTGACACATCTGTGCGTTTGCGGAGGCACTACTACTAGGTGCAGATTGATAAAATCTGCACCCGATTCCACCAGTAAGACCAGCCGCCCCTACATGCACATTGACTTGATAAACGTCTACCGAGATATACATCGCATTGATATACATCTTCCGTTGGCTTTTTACTGATAAAGACGTTTTAAGTTTGCAAGAAATTTTAGAATAATTGATCTACAAGAAAAATCTTATATACCTAGACATTTTCACAAATTTTTATAGGTACTATCTTAAAAATATATCTCATAATGCCAATTACAAGTTGTGAAGCAGAGAGAGCATTTTCCAAATTGGCTTTTATTAAAAACAAGCACTAGACAAGACAGACTTGGAAATTTATCAATTCTTTCAATAGAATGCGATATTACAAGAGACATTAGCTACGACAAAGCAATTTAAACGTATGCAACGCCCAAATGTACATAGAAGGCAATATTATACAGGCTGGTCCAACACTAGTGTCCAGCGGCAAAACGACCTTTTACTTTGAGGCTAGAGTTTTGAATTTTTTACAGGGTGTATGGGTACTAAAAACCCTTCAGATGGCGTTAACATTTTTTTCATTGGACCAAAAATGTGACGTCACGAGATTTCAAATTGAGCTATTTTCATGGAATAAATAATTTTTGTCCATAGGTTGACTATTTTCGGCCTTAAGATTATGTTGACCAGATTTTTAATTTTTTTGAACGTCAGGTTAGCAAACTGCAGAAGGCAAAATAATCGTCATTTTATTTCATAAGGAGGCCGTGAAACAATATCGAAACGATGCGCCGTGTGTCCAACTCGAGTTCATCGGAGATTTAGAACTGTCAGTTGCTTGTCATGTTTTGACAGCGGCCATTGAGCCCCAGAATTATTAATTGATTGATTTATTCGAATAATCTAATATTTTTACAAAAAAATTATGTGAAAATCATCGAGTCTGTCCCGCGAGCGCGAAGTTTTAAACACGCGCGCAGACGCAAAGCGTGTTGTTTACATCCTCGACTCTCGGCAGTTGATGCCTGGAAGATGTGAAGATTAATGAACCTTTTAGCAGTTTATTTTCTTGCAAACGCTCTCCAGAGGTTTACCTTATTTAATTATCAGTGAATAGAGTAAGTTTTTCAATTTTCTTTGTATTATTATAAGCAATACTGGTTAATTTAAGGTGTCAAGATTTGGACGACAGGATCATCACAATCTACAAGAAGCAGTTGTTTACTACAATTACAAGATAAAGGAATAACGAAGGCAAGACTAGCAGAATTATTCGTCAGTGTTAGTAATGAGAACAAGAAACCGAAACCCTGTCTGTCGAAGTGCCCGAACTTTGGTGAAATGCAATGCGAATGAATCTGGGACAGGTTTCAAAATCATACGTATTGTCTTTGTAAAACAATCAGCAAAACAGTAACAATTTCTGTTGGATTAAATTATGAATAAAGCACCACTAAACTTATTTATTTTAAGTAAGGTACACACGCATCTTTATGAAATGGTCTGAATATTCACTTGGAACAAAATGCCCCAAATTCCTAGCTAGTAATTTATTTCACATTACTAATTCAACAATGTAGTTTATTTAGTTAAACGTAGTAAGGTTTTACTGCAATCTTGACACTAATCATCGCAGTCACTACACGAGTTCCTCAAACCGACACTGGTGCACAATATCCACATTTTTCCCTTGTAAAATGTAAACAGTCTTGGATCAGAACGTGATAATCATCAACAATTATTTGTAGATGCCATAATCTTGTCGTTTAAATCCGAGTCCAAATCTTCAACATCACCTTCAATTAAACAGGGTTGTTTTTACAGATACAATGAAAGTTGAAAAACTTACCCAATTCACAGATAATTAAATAGGGTAAACCTTTGTACGAGTTTGCAAGGAAATAAACTGCTAGAAAGGTTATTAATCGTGTCGGACTGCCGGCATCAGCTGTCGAGATGTAAACACGCATTACGATTGCGCCTGCGCGTTCAAACACTTCGCCGTGAATATTCATGACTTTCGCATAAGTTTTTTGTAAAAATATCAGATTATTTCAATAAATCAATCAATTAATAATTCTGGAGTTCAATCACCCGTGTCAAAACATGACAAGCAACTGACAGTTCTAAATCTCCGATGAACTCAAGTTGGACACACGGCGCATCGTTTCGATATTGTTTCACGGCCTCCTTATGAAATAAAATGACGATTATTTTGCCTTCTGCAGTTTGCTAACCTGACGTTCAAAAAAATTAAAAATCTGGTCAACATAATCTTAAGGCCCAAAATAATCAACCTATGGACAAAAATTATTTATTCCATGAAAATAGCTCAATTTGAAATCTCGTGACGTCACATTTTTGGTCCAATCAAAAAAAAATTAAGGCCATCTGGAGGGTTTTTAGTACCCATACACCCTGTAAAAAATTCAAAACTCTAGCTTCAAAGGAAAAGGTCGTTTTGCCGCTGGACACTAGTGTTGGACCAGCCTGTATAGTCTATTGGTCTTTTTTCAATATTGTCCTAAATGACTGCTTTAGTGTGCAAAACTCGGTGCAATATAAATTAATTTTATTCAAATTTTATTTACTTTATTCTACATATTAAAAGGGGGGGAGGGGCCTCTGAAACGGTATCAGCATCAGGCCTCGAAATATCACGATCCGGCACTGCTCATGGGCAGAATAGCTAAATGATTTTTTAAATTTGTTCAATTGAATTTCGCATTGTCTGATCCTGGATCCTGGAACAGATTAAATAAGAGAGCTTCCCGCGGAGCTTTCGGTTGTAGGTATCTAATAATCGCAGGAAAAATTATTGTAGCCGTAATATCAGATCTACTATGTTTGTCACAATTCTGAGAGAAAATGTAAGCAGCACATGCTAAATATTCGTTAAATTATTTCCGCAAGTAGTACCTATGTGCTAAAATTCGACTGAACATTTCATCACATTTGGAAAACTTCGAGGAAAACTTGCTTTATCTGCAGGAGGTAGTTTCCGCAAGTACTCGACATTTACCATATTTACTGGATATTTACAACATTTACCACATTTACTCGACATTTACCACATTTACTCGACATTTGCCACATTTACTCGACATTTACCACATTTACTCGACATTTACCACATTTACTCGACATTTACCACATTTACTCGACATTTACCACATTTACTCGACATTTACCAAATTTACTGGACATTTACTGTTGAGTGTACACTCATTTACCAAGGTGGTCAACCCCTCGGATAGAACCATGGCTGTTGGCTTAAAAGACAAAGGAAAACAAAGTATATGCATCTAAATATTAAACTTATTTTCACAACAAATTTTGGTTACTGTGGTTCTGCTTGTAGCAGCCGGGCTCCGGCTCAAACTACTGAACATTTCGAGATGAAATTTGGCACACATATTCATATTTCAACACAAAGACATACATAAATTCACAAGACAAGGACCTAACCCCATGGACAAGTCTATAATTGACTATATATTAGCTGAAGGTGATAGAAGAAATGAAATAAAAGATGTAAGAGTAATGCTAAAATTAGGAAAAAAGAAGAGGAGAGTAAAAATGAAGGAGCAAGTAAATATCAGAAAAGTGAATACGAGACGATAAAATCATACAAGTTGAGAGAAGAGGACACGGCAAACAGATATCGAGAATTGATTAAACAGAAAATAGAAATAGAAAATACAGAGCATAAAGGGGTGGAACAGCTATGGAACATGTTGAAGAAAATAATAATAGACGCAGCGAAAGAATCATGTGGAACAGCTAAAGTTAACAATAGGAAGAAACAAACAGCTTGGTGGAACGCAGAAATAAGACAAGAAGTGAAAATTAAAAAAGAAAAATGGAAGATATACTTAAGATATAGAACGGACATAAATTATGAAGCATACAAAACACAAAGAACAAAAGTTAAGAACATGGTAAGAGAAGAAAAGAACAAGAGCTGGGTCAAATTTGGTGAAAGAATGGAAGCCAACAGCAAGGACAACCAAAAGCTGTTTTACAAAGTACTAAAAAATACAAGAAATGGAAAACCAAGACAAAACACAACAGTAAGAGATAAAGATGGAGATATATTAACGGATGACATGAAAATAATGGAAAGATGGCAAGAGCATTTTAAAGAACTACTTTCCACAGAAGGCAATAACACAGAAAATGAAGAAATGGAAGAAATACAAACAATCGCAAAAGATGCAGAAGAAATAAGCTTAGGAACCTGCGAGGATGTAGAAGAAGCAATCAAGGCCCTGAAAAATGGAAAGGCACCGGGACATGATAAAATAACAGCGGAAATGTTAAAAAATATGGGGGAACAGGGAACACAGCTCTTTCTGAAAATCTGCCAAAAAGCTTGGGAAGAAGAAACAATCCCGAACGATTGGCAAATAGGAATTCTCATACCAATACACAAAAAGGGGGATGCAAGAGATTGCAACAACTATAGGGGCATAACATTACTGAGCACTGCATTAAAAACGTATGAAAGACTCTTGGAAAAGAAATTAAGAGTATATACAGAACCAACATTGGATGAATGCCAAAGCGGATTCCGAAGAGGAAGAAGTGTACATGATCATATATGCACGATAAAACAAATAATACAGAAAACATTAGAGAGTAAGACCAAGGTGTACTTCGCATTCATAGACCTAGAAAAAGCGTTCGATCGGGTAAATAGAAGAGTAATATGGAATAGTCTAATAAAAAGAAGGGTAAACGCTAAACTCATAAGAGCCATAAGAAGTATATATAAAACCAACACGAACTACGTAAACAGCAACAATAGAACATCTGAACGATTCCAAACAAAGGACGGATTACGGCAGGGAGGAGTACTGAGCCCCATCCTATTTAATATTCTGATGGATGACATAATCAAAGAGAGCAAACCAGAAATGAAGAAAGTTCAAGTGGGCTACAGAAAACTACAACAGGTTACAATCAGTGAATGTGCGTTTGCAGACGATGTTGTAATTATGTCAAACAGCGAAAGGGGACTGCAGCACAACTTAAACATCTGGAAAGAGGTACTTAGCAAACACGGAATGAAGATTAACACAAAAAAGACGAAGGTGATGATGGCAGCAAAAGAACAGGAAACATTGAACATCAATATAAAAGAAACCAACATTGAACAAGTAACAACTTTTAAGTACCTGGGGACCACTATAGAATGCAACGGAAACCAAGATGTAGACATTAATGAGAGGGTTGAGAAAACGCTGAAGACATATTACGCGATGAAGCAAAATTTCATAGATAAGAAAGAAGTTTCAAAGAAAACAAAGATGACGATTTTTAGAACAGTTTACAGACCTATACTGACATATGGCAGCGAGACGTGGGTTCTCACGAGGCAAATGAAAAGCAAACTGCAAGCATTGGAAATGAAGTATTTAAGAGCGGTTAAAGGAATTACAAGGAGGGACAGAATAAGAAATACGGATGTAAGAAAAGAACTAGACACAGGATCATTACTAGAATTTATAGAAGGAAAACAACTGCAGTGGTGGGGACACCTACAAAGAATGGAAGATTCAAGATTGGTTCGAAGAATATGGGAATCAAAGACAATAACCAAACGCGATAGGGGAAGACCGAAGGTCACCTGGGACAAAGAAATAGCTAATAATCTAACGAAAAGGAACAAAACCTATGCAGAAGCGAGACAACTAGCCACAGACAGGAAAAAATGGAAGGAATTTGTACTACAATCACAATAATGTAATGTAAAATACCCCACACCGAAAGGTAAAGGGGTAAACTGACAATATATATATATATATTCAGTGGGAGATTTGCAGGTGCTGATTAGAATTTGGGCCACATCGGTTCATGGAAAGTGCCTTTTTGGCACATCAACTTTAAAAATTTAAATGCAAGCCCCCATTTTTCGCGTTACCATATGAATACTTTTCGAATTCTGCTTCTAAAAATGTATTCACACTTGTGCCCTTTTGGCCAAAAAATGTATAACTGTATATTTTTATTACTGGATTTGATAGCTGATTTTTTTTCAAGCCGAAAACCTTAGTGCCA